>JBBBDQ010000879.1:1230000-2531250 GCA_037127315.1 Ascarosepion bandense
AACTCGCTGGTATCAACATACATTATCTTTCAGTAATAATTCCTAGAAACACAGCACCTCATTATCTAAATACTATTGGTCCTTAAAGGAAAAAAACAAAACACCCACTGTTAAATGGAAAATCCTTACAAAGGCCCAAATTTGTAACTCTCTCCGTGCACCTTGCTACCTCTGTCTCAACGAAAAATTAGAAATTATCAAATTTAGGGATAAGGTTAAACTGTTAAACCAGAGGAATGAGCTCACAGTTCATTGTAAGCATAGTTCAGCATTTACATTAAAATACGGGCTGTAATTTTCAAGTAATTCAGAAAAATATCCTCAACTGTCTTTTTGATGGGTGTTTCTATTCGGGTTGGACGTTCTGGTTAACTCTGCTGGGTACTTTGTTCGTCATATACTATACTATTTTTGCCAGCCATTCGACCTAATATTGTTAGGCGGGTTGTGTGGCTGTGTGGTGCTCTGCCTGACATTGGTTTTTGCAGGGCAGGGAATTTATAAATAGTTAAGAAATTATGTGAGATGTTGGCCTCGAGTATGATGGTTATTATTTGTTGGTCTGTCAGTCGTTACTATAGTGAAACGTTTTACACTCCGGCCGAATGACTTATATTGGTATAGTTTCTGCCATGTTTTGACGCAATGATCGATGTCGGACTGAGTGCCTCATGGCTATTTGGGTTGGCATTCGGTATTGGATTCTTTGCTTGTAAGTTTTTGTGTTGATAAGTGCTTGATTGTGTATCTGGGGAGGTTATTATTGGGGCGTCTAGGTCGGGTGGAGGTACCCATCGGATATAGGCAAATTAATATTTAAATATTAGTTTATGTATCTATGTATATATATATATATATTTTTATGTATGTATGTGTTTGTATATGTATGTGTATGTATGTGTATAAGTATATGTGTATGTGTGTGCGTATGTATATATATGTATGTATATATTTTTGTGCGTATGTATGTATAAGTGTACATTTGTCCTTTTGTGCTTGTAGACATATTGAGATTTGCTTTAATTACTGATTTGTATAGATATATATATATATATATATATATATTTTTTTTTTTTTTTTGTAGATATTTGTACTTATCTGTATATGTGTGTAGGCTTTACATGTTTGTCTGTATATGTATATGTGTGTATGGGAAGGAATTTTTTTTAAAAATTTCGAATTTGAAAATGTGTATATATATATATATATGTGTGTGTGTATGTATATGTGTGTATGTATATATACATATTTTATTATTGTTTTATATTTCTGACCGCCCTCGGTCCTTCATCAGAAACAAGTGATTTCCAAATATGAATTAAAAACGTATTATACGATCATATATATATATATATATATATGTGTGTGTGTATATATATATATGTGTGTGTATATGTGTACATGCAGGTGTTTGTGTATGTCTGTATATTTGTGTATATGTCCGCACATGTATATGTTTGTTAAAGTGTCCATGTTTCTATATATATGTTTGTTTGCGTATGTGTGTGTGTATGTATGTGTTTATATATATTTCTGTATATATTTGTAAGTGTGTATATATATATATTTATATCTGTACGTATGTATGGACAGACAGACAGACAGACTTCTTAAGTTTCATGCTTTTTTGATCGTCTAACTGTTTTAATTTTATTTCAAAATACTGGATGTATACGGAGATACGTATATTGATGAACTTTTGTTGAAGGTGGAATTGACTTTGGTGGGAATATATATTTTTGTCATGACGCCTCTTACGCATACACAGACATAATTTTACATATATACAACCATTGACATGCGCAGATACACACGCACACGTGAGCTAAACAACCGAGGCTTACAGTCATAACTTCATATGAACAGTATTGAACTCTCTCTCTCTCTCTATATATATATATATATATATATATGTATGTATGACGTTTTGCACATGCATACGCATTTAAGTTTGTTTTATGTTTTTGCGTAGGTATATATTTATTCCCGCTTATGTGTTCATGCATTGAAATATGATTATGTCTATCCTGACCCCATTCATATGAGGCCAGTGATTTTATGAATCTGCCGTGACTGTATCCAATATGTAGCAATTTAGTCTGCCTAAAAGTTAACAGACAAATTGACATCTCGATAAAGACTAAATTTTGAAATTTGTGTATGTATATATACATGGGTGTATTACTATGTATATGTTTTTTCTCACTAATGTTTGTGAATATTTCTCCATATGTGAATGTTTGTAAGTTTATTCATGTATGCGTTCTTTTTCTCTCCTCCGTCTAAAATATGAATAATTTCTAAATGTACAAAATTGTTAAAATATATACATATATATATATATAGTTTTTTTTTTTTTTAGCAACAAAAATATAGTAGATATAATAGTTAATTAATAATGCTGATCTTAATTTTATAAAATTTTAATACAAATGCCCACCAAGATTAATTTTAAGTCTTCCCACATTCTCCAAAGTAAAAGTTGCTTTACTCTGATTGGTCCACATTGTACATGCAATAATGCCTCCCTGATGAAAGAGGTCTTGCTTGTTCTTAACCTTTTAAAGCCATTCATTTCGAAATAACAACATCACTTGAAAAGACACAAAAAGTGTCGAAACAAAATAGCTACTTTTGTAGTGATATTATAACATATCAATATTATAATTTATTAATAAATATTATTATATATACATATATACACACACACACCTATATATATACACACACACACACACATCTATATACACACACGCACGCACATCTATATACACACACGCACGCACATCTATATACACACACGCACGCACATCTATATACAACCGTACGCACATCTATATATCCGTACGCACATCTATATATCCGTACGCACATCTATATATCCGTACGCACATCTATATATACGTACGCACACAAACACGCACATCTATATATACGTACGCACACAAACACGCACATCTATATATACGTACGCACACAAACACGAATCAACATCTACACAAACACACATATATATACGTACGCACACAAACACGCACATCTATATATACGTACGCACACAAACACGCACATCTATATATACGTACGCACACAAACACGCACATCTATATATACGTACGCACACAAACACGCACATCTATATATACGTACGCACACAAACACGCACATCTATATATACGTACGCACACAAACACGCACATCTATATATACGTACGCACACAAACACGCACATCTATATATACGTACGCACACAAACACGCACATCTATATATACGTACGCACACAAACACGCACATCTATATATACGTACGCACACAAACACGCACATCTATATATACGTACGCACACAAACACGCACATCTATATATACGTACGCACACAAATACGCACATTTATATATCTACATATACATACGCACAAATACGCTCATATATATATATATATATATATATATATACATACGCACAAATACACACACACATATATATATATATACATGAGTAGAGTGTACATATGTATAGTATTATTATGCAGTTGTTAATAAAACATTGCACAATGTATGGACAGTGCTGTATTATACATATTTTAATTCTACGTCTCTGGCCCAACTGTGTTTTATGAATTATGCAATCATCAGAAGCATATTATAAAATGACAGTTCAATTAATTTTTATGTATGTTTATTCTATGTTCATGGGAATTAAATCAATAAAATTTTTGAAAGTCTATGATCTTAACATTATCTCCATAACTAAAAAAAAAAAGTCATAAATTTCTTAGATGTTACCTTTGACCTGAGCAATGGCCTGTACAAGCCATACACTAAAAACTCACAAAACTACACATAGATCAACAGGGAATCAAATTACCCCAAGAGAAAACTAATCTCTCCAATTTCGTTTAAGTACCAAATCTAGTAGCAATAAGGAAATTTTTGACAATTCTAAAATTAAATTAATGTTTTAGAAAAAAGTAAACTCAACACTAGTTTAGAATACACCATTAAGAACAAGGTTGGCAGGAATAAGCAGAAATCACATAAAAATAACATTACTTGGTTTAACCCACTCTTCAGTCATAACATCCAAACTAACATTGGTAAACTATTTCTTAACTTACTTTATAAACATTTGTATCATTCACACACACTAAATAAAATCTTGAACAAAATCAATGTCTAAGTCAGTTATAGTTGTGTTTAAAATATAGGTAAATACATTTCACAACATAATGTTATGATATCAAATATTTAGCACACATAAACAATATCCATCACTAACCAATAGCAAAAATGACCCTCCTAAAAATAATTACAACTGCCAAAAAAATAAAAAATGGCCTGTATGACAAAATATTGTTTACAGAGCTCAAATTCATAATGTTAAATTTTACTTTGGAAGTACTTTTAACAGGTGGAAGATAAGATTTAACATGTCTTTAAACAATAGTAAATACAGCAAAAGTACTGCTTTATCCATACATTATTGGAAGTTAAAAAAACAATAAAAAAACTAATTATTACCTGGAATATCGTAGCTAAGTCCAAACATTGCAGTGGAAAAGGAGATAAATGTAATCTATGTCTTTTAGAAAAACTTATCTTAAACCATATCAAGAATCCAAATTTACTTAAAGTGATTTAATGATCAAATGCTATCACAGAAAAAAAAAATACTTAAATTCTTAGACCCTGATTGATATAGATCCCTCTTTACGTTTGCCTATTTCTTTCTTTCTCCCAAAATACTTTTAACAATTATGAATTAAACCCCCCTTTTATTTTTGCTCCTTACATTTTTAATTCTTAATTCCATATTTTACCTCTTAAATTTTTTTCATTTTTCTTATTTTATTTTTATTTAAAATTTTATAATTTTACATCTCAATAACACCTTGCTTTTTTGTATTTGATGCTTCAATATAGACAATTCAAATTCATTATTATAAGACTTTTTTTTTTTTAACAAAAATAAGTTAACGTGAAAACTGGAACTAATTTAACTGGAACTAATTTAATAAAATAAAAATAAAAAATTGATAGGTTTCTAGACAATTTCTGAATCCAAACAGCAGCACATACATAATAAAAATGAATTTTACTCACCTACTGCTAGCACAGGATCCCGTCTTTTTTGGTTTGAGTCCTGACTGGACGTTGTCAACTCTGTTCACTCCACTTCTTGAAGCAGAGGTCTTACAAGGCACTCCACTCCTTGTTTTTTTGGGTGATGTCTTCAAAAACGAAGAGTCTTTCTCAATGCTTACTTCTTGAATGCAGGTCCTCAATCGTTTAGAAGGTATAGGGCTAACTGTACTAGAACCTGGTGCTTGGCTTTCTTCGTCAGTAGAAATACCAGTTATTGCACCAGATGGACCAGCGTTGTTCCAACAAATCTCACTTCCTAACTGACAATTTGAATCTTCTTTTTTCTTATTCTGTTTTCGTTTTCCTCTACTCTTCACCGGAAGGTCTGGTCCTAAACTAGAGCTGGGTAAACTTTCTGATAGGGAACTAGACCGAAAACTTTTCCTTGTTCCTTGCTTCTTTGTTGATTTAGAATGACTAGATTCCAAAACTTGGCCTGATCCACTTGGCTGAGAGAAACTTTCCAGTGAAGTCTCAGGTTGATTCAAAGAAGAATTAACTCCCTTGGAAGTCCTAACAGGAATCTTTGATTTGGGCCTTTTTGGTTTGGCTCCAAATCCACTGCTGTCAATGAAGTTTCTACACTCACTTTTAGTCTCAAAAAAATCTGATGCAGAAGTTGACTCCTCAATACTTTCTTTGTTAACACGCTTTCTGCTCTTTTGGATTTTATCAGGTTCTGTACTATCTTTAGAAGATCCTTTGTGAGACACTTTTCCACTACTGAAAAGACAAGCATAACCAGAGGTGTAAATGTAGGTTTTTTTGAAAATAGTAAGCACAACCACCACACAAAACTATAGCACAATTTCATGAAATTTCATCAAAACATTAGCTATTAGTTAAATTGACATAAAAACAATTTTAATTTTAGTCGATATCCAAAGTTTACAGTGCAAGCATGTCAAAATAGTCAAATTTCTTTCTATTTCAACTGGTAATCTCTGAGTTTTTTTAAGATTATTTTGATAAAATCAGTATGTAAAAAAAAAAAAAGAAAAAAAAAACTTAAAATTTAAGTTCTTTCTTATATGTAATTTAGGTAGCTCCACTTTTTCATTGGAAAAGAAGCATAGTGTAATGCAAAATGCCACAAACTTAACAAAAATAAAGTTTTATCATCAAAATGTTCATGTTATTATTAAGATGAAAGACCAAAGTATTAAACCAAAGATTAACATTGTTTTTTTGCATGTTTATTTCCTCAGAAAACACATTAATTTGGAAATTCTTGTAAAAATCAAATAATTGCTTTTGAAAATAAATATTAAGGACATTATTCGGGCTTCTCGATAAGGTTCAGAGGAGGGTCTGTAATGTGATAGATACCGACTTGGCGGACCGCCTGCAGTCTCTCTTCCACCAGCACAACATGGCTTCCCTGTGTCTCTTCTATAAATACTTTCACGGCTTCTGCTCCGATGAGCTTAAATCACTGGTGCCCCCTAAATACGAATTTGAACGAGACACTAGATTAGCAACTAGATCCCACCCTTTTACAGTGAAACCGATAAAATGCAACCGTAACTTCTACTCCAACAGTTTCTTTCCTCGCACTTCCCGACTGTGGAATTCTTTTCCACATGATTGCTTCCCCGACGGCTACAATCTCCAGGAGTTTAAATGTAAGGTCAATAGACACCTCCTAACACACTAACCTGCTCCCATTCTATCAAACACTCTTCCCATCTCATCCTTGGTATCCTTACTCATCTGTCACCTTCCTCCTGACATTCCCTATGTCTAACCACTCCTTCTCTTTACCTTCCCCTATGTAGCCCCATGCGCAGTAGTGGCAGTGGAATGCCTTGCTTGGGGTGAGATGATTAAAAAAAAAAAAAAATTATTGTCTGAAGAAATAAAAATTTTTTTGATGAATAATGAATTTTTACAATAATTTTTTTACAATTTTTTTTTTTTTACATTTTAATTATAACAATTTTTTAAAATTATAATAGTTTAAAATCATGTAAATTTCTGTATTTGTGTTCCCTGGAGGTTATATAATAATGAAGTGGAAACAAAATTTACGAGTCCAAAACTGCAAAGATTATTATATGTTAGGAGGGCGCAATGATTTTTAAAATAATTTTATTTTGTATTTTTTTGGTTCCTTATTTTCATGTATGGTAGACTATAAGTGCCATTATTATGAAAAAGGTCACGTGATCTAAGAGTTTTGTCCCTTTATTCTAATTATATGGTCTTTTCATAACATTTTTCTTTCTTATCTGCATACCAACAGTTTGTATTTTTGCTCAGCTTTCATGTAAAATTTAAACTTTAAAGTTAATTTTTCTTTTTTTCATTTACTACTTCACTAAATATTTTTCTTTTATGCATTTACATAAGTGTGGGTCATACTGTAACCCTCGAAATAATAAACGAACAATAGTGAGACGCGCAGTTATACTCAAATTGATTTTTTTTTTTCAAACTTAAAGAAAAAATTTGTCGTTCGCATTTTTTTCACTTTCTTCAGTTAATTTTTAATGACATTTATTTTGTTAAAGAAAGACGTTTAAAAATGTATTTTTTTTTATTTTAATGACAGTTTTAACAAAGAAAGACATTTAATTTTGAAAATAATGTTTAATTTAAGTTATTATTAAACTTTATTTCCTGCATATTTGAAATTAGGTTTTTCATTTTCTATTAATTTTGTTGAATAGTTTGACTTTTCAACTGTGTTCACAATTTTTCTAGAAATAGAAAAACACATTTTCTTAGTTTCATGACAGTTATTTTAATTGTGATAAAAAAGACATTTAAATTAATTTTGAAAATAATGAACAATTAATTTGAATTATTTTTAAACTATTTCCTGCTTATTTGAAATTAGGTTTTTCATTGAATAGTTCTACTTTTCTTTTCAACTGTGTTCATTTTTTTTTTTTTCGAAATAGAAAACTAGTTTTTTATTTTTCTTAGCGTTAATTAAAGTTTATTAATGATTAAATAATATTTTATTAAAAAAATTCCAAATCAAGGTGTTAATTTTTTGGCTTATTTATGTTTTTTTTAATTATAGATGTCTATGAAAATTTGTCATTTCTAGTCATCCATAGCAGCTGTCAACACTTCGTCAAACATTCGATCTGATCAACACTATCAATCGTTAATTCATTGTATATTACTTTTTTATGCTATAAATAAGTAATATTTGTTTCAAATCAGATAAATTGAACTTTCAATTTTTACTAAAATAAAGTGTTAGAAACCTTTTGAAATATTTTTGAAATCGATGATTTGTATTTTTCTTAAAATTAAAAAATTTGTAGACAATGGCCGCTTTTAAGAAGATTTTAATTGAAATTAAATGTGACATTCAAATCTATATAATTTCTATATGAAATACACCAGAATTTTTTAATTAATCGAAATAAATTTAATCATTAAGCTTTTAATTAAATTTAAAATGAAATCTTTAAGAATGTTTTTTTTTATTTTAAAAATTTCATTTTAAAATTAGGTATCAAAAATTTTTGCCGAAAAAGTGGAGGTACCTAAAATTAGTTTTTATTTTGCATCTTTAAATTATGTCACTATTTCTGACAGACATATTTTCAAAGTTCACAATTTCGTAGTGTTGTGCTTCAAATTGTGTCTGTTTATACATATCAAAATAGTGCCATCTTAAAGAAAAGAAAAGATGCTTGTCAATTTGGTGGGTGAAATTGTTTAAAGTTCTCATTTACAAAACATTTGAAAACTTTAGTGGATGAAATACCAGAGAAATTAAACTCTCAAGAAAAAAAAAAATTCAAATTTACACCTCTTTGTAGAACAATATCTTTAATTTCATATCTCTGCACCAATACAACTCAAGGTGGACACAAATTAAATAGAGGGTATACGGCATTCATTTTGTACAAAATTGCTGACCAAGTGACAATATTGCCAGTTGAATCCCATTTTATAACAGACTTGTTTCATTGATATTACAGTCTAAATGTTCCTTATATTTTCTTCAATGATGCATTTTAAAACTGCTTAAAAAAAATTTATTTAAGCTGACAGTTTGAACAAAGGAAAACTATTTGAATTTATCCAAACTGTCAGTTTGAATTGTTGTTGCCTCAGCATTTATTTTTGGGGGGATTTTAATTCTTTAAACTTTGTTTACTCACATTTGTCCTTAAAAAATTGAAATACAACTCGTAATACATAAAGTATTACTACAAACTTACGAAAGAAAATTAAAACACATTTTGAATAATTGAAATGTTTTCTTTAGTTAAATTTTGTTTTTTATTAGAAAGATAAAGCCTGAAGCTAATTTGCAAGAAAGAAAAAAAAAAAAAATTTATGTATTTAAATAAGGTTTTAATATTAAGATCACTCACTGAACCTTCATTATTGATGACAAATGAAAATAAATTACATCCAGTAATTATCTTTTGTTTCAAAGTAAATTACTGAAATTAAGGAAAAACAGAGGGTTTTGTAAAAATAATACTTTTTTTCTTTTTGCTTAAAGCAAGCATGAAGCACTCAACACTCAAAATTAGTATTAAATTTTACACTTTTCAATTCTTAAAACAAACAGCAATTGAATGAATTTTCAAAATTGCAATGAAAAATTACATTAAAAATAGATATTCAATGAAATTTTTTTTATGTCAAGTGTGAAAGGAAATAGTTTAAAATATGCAAGCAAGAAGTTTATGACGAACTTTCAGGTTGTTCACAGTTGAATTTGAATATTTTTTTTAACAAACATGTATTTTTCTTTTAAAAAACTTTAAATGTGTTAATGATATTTGGAAGTTAAAGTGGAACTAACAATAAAAATAAAAAAAAGAATATATGCATCACTTCATCAATCAACCTCAAACATGCTCAAGCACAACTAGACCATATCTTGGTTTGAAGCAAAATCGGCAACTAAGTGGCAATCAGTTCTTGGTATTTCAAGAAAGCATGTGAAACAAGTACTTTTTGTCTCAAAATCAATTTAAGTTTCAGGCATGTACCCCCACCCCCAATGGATACTTTTTTTTTGCCATGGCAAGCTCAGTATGGTATACTTTTGACATGTTTTTGCACTGTCAAATGAATTTTATATGGTATAAATAAAGTTTGTTTTGTTTTTTTTCTTTAATTGATGTGCTACAAAAAAAAAAAAAAAAAATATAAAAAAATTTACTTTCATCTGTTGTGCTATGATGTACAGGGAGGAGCTGGAAATAAAACTTGTACAATCAACTAAATTTACCCTTCTGTGTCCTATTTTTACTATTTCTTTTTGAGAACAAAATTTCCCCAATGTTCAGGCTGGTCTGATCTAAAATTTATTGATTGCATTAACATTATCTTTCTTTTACTTTAAGATTACTAATATGACAGTACATTTATAAGGATTTTTAACCTGTTTAAAGCCTGCATCTTCAGATAAGATTAGATTTTTGTCCAGCAGCACATTAGACAAAAAAAATTTAATTCTGGTCATAAAACGTTTGGTAATTGAGCTAGCAAGATAAATTTGATATGTTTTGTAGTTTGTCATGATCTTTATGCCTGTATGAAAGTAAAATTTTAGTCTTGTAGTAGAAAATTATCATATTGTTTCCTAAGGAATCTAATTGTAAATATCCTCTAGAACATGAATAAAAATTTTTATCTCACATTTTGTCTTAATATATGAAATGATCTCACCATTCCCTTACTGCGATTCAATTTATAGTACTTAAATTCTGAGAGGAATATCCAATATTTGGTTTACTTAAAATGAATACTTGAATACTTTTCAAGCAAATACTTATTTCTTTAATGCAAGCATACATGGTGGATTCATTAAGTAAATAAGGAATCAAGCATGACAACACCAATTAGTACTTGAGTAAAAGAACACAAATTCTGTTTGATTTCATTGTATCTTTGAATCTATTTTTTATACTTACATTATAAGAGAAATGTTTTGAAATCTTCAGTATTATTCAAAGGTTCTTTCAAGGGACCAAATATTATTACCCTCAACTATATATTTATTAATCCTCATTTCTTAAAGCATAATAGAAAGGATCAAACTTGGTAACAATGACTATGGAAATCAGGAAATATTCAATGTCACTTTATCAAGATTGACCAGGGTTTACAAAAATAAACCCATTATATTAATAGAGATGAGGTACCTTAACCTAAAATAGCATGTTAATCAGATCAGACAATAATTTTAATCAATTTAATAATATGCTTGATTAGCTTAATAAGCTGACCAAGCATAGAAAGGAATACAATATAGGAACCAGTAATACGGAGTGCTAGAGAAAATCATTAGCTCTACAAAATTTTACAGTTGCATATTTGCACAAAATAATAAAAAGCAAATAGTGTTTCTAATTTGCTAAAAAATTAGAAAACGTATTTGAAAGTTAAATTATATTGCCATAATCTCCTATATAAGACTATTTGACATTTTACAATATCAAATTAAATAGGTGAAATCTTTTTAAAAACTTAATTTGTTAAATGCATAACTTTAAGTGGAGGTAGATGAAAAAATATAGCAAATATTAACAATTGTTAATGTTTGCTACTTTTTTCATCTATCTCCACTTAGTTATGCATTCAACAAATTAAGTTTTGAAAAAGATTTCACATCCATTTAATTTGATATTGTAAAATGTCAAATAATCTTGTTGAAAAATCTACACAAACTTAAAATTTATTGTTTAAAAACTATCACTACTAAAGAATAAAAATTTACTGATGAAATAACACCAAGTTTTTCTAGTCTAATTCTTCCTTCATAATTTCAATAGAGAAAAGAGATACAAGTTTTTAGTTTAATACTGGTTTAGCATTTTCTTTTATAAATAGCAAAACCTTTGTTCAGATGCTTTTACTTAGTTCTTTTAAAAAAACTATCTTCTCATATTCATGTCTTTTCACATATAACTCGGTTTAATTAAAGAGGAAATTTTACTGACTAATAGATTTATCCCATAGAATATTTGTAGCTAGTCCACCACTAGCAAATTTAAAGTTTTTTTTGTTTTTTTTTTTAACAAGTATTTTCTTTTGAACGTTTTCTTCTAAAGAGAAACCATACACAATTTTTCATTTTATATTCAGTATTGTGTACAAGAAGCACTGCATACTTTTTTTTTTTTTTAATTTCAGGTGTGCCTAATATTTTTTTCATGTTTTCTGTTATTATCATAGTATCTAAAACTGTCTAAATCTAATCCTATGTCTGGGATTTGTTTCATGTTTACAGACAAATTCTATTGTCAAGCACGGATTTTTTTTTTTTAACTGCTCCTGTATTTTCTTTTTAGCTTTGCCACAATTAAAATATCTTCAGTCCTTAAGAGTAATATTTTTTTTATAACAGTTACATTTATAACAGGGATTAAATGCTGTTGTTCTTTTATTTATTTATTTATTTTTTGCATTGTAATACTTGATTTTATGTACATTTAATGGGGTTTAATGTTACTCTATTTGTGCAGTGTCATTTTTTAAATTTAATCTTTAGCATTGTTCTAGAACTGTGTTTATGGCTTGGTCCTCTTCAAGCATCACTGTCTATGGTTTCAGATGCCATGCAGCACACTTAAATGGGTCTCATTAACTCTCAACATGAACTTTTTCACATACTAAGTTTACAGTACCTTTTTCACATACTAAGTTTACAGTACCTTAAATCCTCATTTACATTTTTAGCTAATTTAAAACAACTCATAAGAGGCTATTTTTATATCTACAAAAGCTTGGAAGAATGTATATAGCTCTTTCTACATATAAATCTCCATATTTAATCATGAAGGTGTAATTACATCAGTCATGTTTTATAGGACCCAATTTTCCTTTTTCTCGTCTAGCCAGTTAATGCAATTTCTAATGAATTATTTTTATGTAGCACTGAAACTAGGCTTCAAATATTATTCTCACAAGAGGATCATAGTTGAGTTCCACAGTAAAATTTGTGATGTGACACAGATGCATTAATGAGTTAATATTAAATGTTGAGCTTGAAAGGCCAAAAAATGTTAATCCTAATATATAAGTGGAGGTGAGGAGAAAAAAATGGAAACCCATTACCCTAGTGATGGAGAGTGAAAGGAGCTGTCATTTCCTCTCCCTCACAAATTGGGACAATGCACCAAGAACTTATTTTTGTTATCTATCAAGAACTATGGCAAGCAGGAAGAAATAATTTTATCCCATTGTTGGCAGGCAAGAGAAATGATCTGGTTTATGTTCTTGCTGAACAGAGATAAGTCCAGGGAAATAAAAAGGAATCAAAAGAATTAAAATTAATGACTAGAATTCCGTCCTTTTACACATGCACTTTAAAAATTAGATTTGTCACTAAGACAGTTGTCCCTACCCTGGGAAATGCGCCGAGATTGAATGTTGAGGAGGAAGAGGAGAATTTTAGCACTGCTATATGGAGTAATGGTGCATGTTGTAAGCGAAGCAAGTTGAAGGGAGGAACAATCCCTGTGACTAATCCCACAAAAGGTGAGTAATTCTCCGAATTTGCAAAGTTGATTAAAGAATACAGAATTGAGAGAACAAAGAACCCTACAGAGATTAATGCAAAAATCGAAATATCACCAAATCACCAGGACAGTCAACCCCATGCTGGTTTTGAGCCACAATGCATCTAAGTAGACAGCTTTGGAAACTCAGGGACATACGTAGCAAATTCCAGTATCAGGTGCTTCAGGTCCCTAAGTCAGCTGCCATCAAATCTCCTGACTGAAAACTTCAAACCCAGCTCCAGAATTTTTGACAAGGTCCAGTGTCACTATAGAGATTGATGCTGGAAGGGTTCATTTTTTGTAATACAAAGAACTATATAAACCAATTGAAGTTTAAACCAATGATTCCTTCACTCAATATTTCTTCCCTTAATATAGCTTCTACCAAGGCTCAGTCCAGCACCTTAATTACCAGTGACATTTGATCTTTCACTATTCTGAGATCAAAACATTATATAGGCAGAGTAGGTGTGGATTGTCACGGCCAGCAACCAACAGCCAGCTTAGACCAGCGCAGAGTTGGCCCTGTAGTTAACATCACCCTAAGCATGGTTACATCACCCAGTACAGACTGTGAAGAAGGGATTATACTATACAATCTGAAGTATTTTAAGATTATCCAGTTTTTAAATACTTCACTCATTGCTACTATTATAGTTCTGTATTTTACAAGAGAACTATTTTAATTGAAAAGGAACACACAACTGTATGTATCTATGTTACAAGCCTTTATTTACACTTATACATTACAGAAAGCAGCAAGATTAAAACTAACAAGCCCAGAGATGGAAGGAGGAAGCAGCAAGTTCATTTTACAACATCCAAATAAGTTAATTCTAAAATTATTCTTAGACTTAGCTTATCTAATCATAGAATATTAATTCTTACTAAAATGTAGCTAATAAATCATCCCTGGAGTAATTAAATGTTTGTAAGTTTATTTTTTTGTTTTTCTAAGAGACTGGACTTAAAAACCATAGATTGCATAAGTATACAGATTCTATTCAAAAGTTTAAAGCAAGAAACAAGCATGTCTTTCTCTTTTTAAATAATACATAAAGTTGTAAAAATAGTCTTACCTTCGATTCTTATTTAGATTGTTGTCTGAAGTATTACTGCAGCTGTCTCTTTCTGCCCCTTGTTGCCGATGTGACCGTCTGCGAGACCCCCCAAGTTGACTTTCAGGTTGGTCGGCCATAGGCAGACAACCGATTTAGGTTCATCCCCTAATTCAAATACCTAGGGAGAGGGAAAAAAAATTACAGATAATAATCAAGTGAAGAGAAGAAGATAAAGTGATACATCAATATGACTGTTTTGTTTAATATTAAACACAAAATTATTTAACAGGCTACAAATAACATTTTACAGAATTGTTTTTTTAATTGCATAATTTATATTCGAAGTAAAATAATTTCATATTTCTCTTACTTTAGACACATCTAGTATTCTGAGAAGCCACTGCTTACAATTGTATTTCAAGATCAAAACCTGATGGATCATTAATTAAAAATTGAAAAAATATTTTAAGGCAGATCTGTAATCAGCATAGCAATTACTCTTAAAAAGAACTAAGATCCCATATATATATATATATATATATATATATATTATTTCAGCCTAAAAACTTATCCTTAAAATATATTCACAAATAGTGATTATGTCATTTTATTGGATTTCTTTGAAAGTCTAAACTTGATACAATATACAAAAATCATGAAAGCAAATCTGTAAATTTACATACTCTACCTTAATAAAATGCCCAATATATTAAATTAGTAATGATTCATAGTTCATTGATATATATACCATTAAAGCATAAAGAATTTGTACTGAAGCAGTGTCTTCACTTGACTGACAGTATCACAAAAGTAAAAAAAATCATGTCCAATTCAAATCATTAGAAATGGAATTTTTATTGAAGTACCAAAAAAAAAAAAAAATGGAACAGTACCACAGTAATTATATTCCATATATATATATATATATATATATATATATATATATATATATATATAGTCAGACAACTTTTATGAACACATTTTAGCTAATTCTTAAACTAAAAATATATTGGCCAGTAAACTTAATTATAAACAGAGAAATTTAAATGGGAACAGGTGCTTGGTCAGTTCTATGAAGCAGCTTAGCAAAAAAAATAATGACTGACCAAGCAGGGTCATGTACACATGGAAGCTGAAAAGTGACATTAATGCCACACAAGTAAACAAGTTTCAGAAAAAAAAAACACAAACTAACAAACAAACAACAGTTCAAAGTTCAAGCAATAAAAAGAATTCATTAAATCAAAATGAATGACAAAACAAGTCAGAATAAACAGCCAGCAGATGGGCAGCTAAAAGACATGCTTCTGGGAGTAGAGACCCCTAATTTTACAAACCAAAAATTCACTCTTCAAGAGCAGAATTAATACAACAGCCGTTATTATGAGTAATGCTATTCTGTTTTATTTGAAGTCTCAATATATTTTAAATTCACTCTTAATATAAACTTTGAATGTCAGTTAACAGTGTTAACTGTCTAAAGTCCTTATTAAGTGACATGTTCATTTCTGAATTAACAACCTAACATTTTTTTTTTATACGTCCTCTAAAAACATCTACAGAACTGTTTTTGGTAACATTAACTATTGTTTAATTCATTTAAATATTTTCATAACCACAAAGACAAATGCTACAAATGAAATAAAAACTTAAACATTAAGAGATTTTTTAGAATTATTTTTTACATTTTTATATTAACACACAGACTACAAATTATAACAATTATAAATTTAGATGTTAATATAAAATTCAAAACTAATAAAAATGAGTGTTTGGGAAAAATTTAACAATTTACAATTCTACTTATGATAATTAAAATGCATAAGGGTTTTGACAAACGCCATTAAATATTTCTGCATAGATTGTTATCAAACATTTTATCTCAAAGTTTCCTTACTAAAAACTATTTACAATAATACCAATATGATTGACATGCGAGAATATTTTAAATGTTTTATCAATTAGGATTAAAAGTTTTATGCAACAGAAAAATGCAAATCTGTGGGGGCCAGGGGAGATACAAAGTTTTATTATGGCATTAAAAAATAAATATTTTAAAAGTATATATAAATATACAGATATATCAAAACAAAGAAAAAATTACTCATTCTAAAGTAAATTTTTCATTCACTGAAGGTAGTATGAAAATTTATATAAACTTGTTAACACTTCAAATTGTGTAAGTGCAGAACACTCAATAAATAACATGAATTGTCTTTTATCAGATTTTTTTTTCACAGTAATCAACAGATGACATTTGGATTGCCATTTAAGAGTGCTTGTGACCTTTTAATTCTATGCAACTTCCCCTCTGTAAGCAAAAGGAATGGTTGCTGGGGTAAATAAAAAAGATATTTACATCCAATTTATATTGCCAATTCACTGGTAGTAACTCTTTTTTAAATCATAGTGCACATATTTATGTTTCATGCTCAATTGATCTCTGAAGAGTAAAGAGTGATAACTGGCTAGCCTACTTTTTTTTGCTTATCCTTGCTCTTCTTTCTTATTAGCTTTAATATATTTACATATATTTATATGATAGAATAAAGAAATAGAAGAAATAGGAAACATCTCAATCTAACATGCTTCAATTTTATTGAAGCCTCTTCAGAGACAGAGAGAAAATGAAAAACATCAAAGACTGGCTTGTTGTGATTTAGGGTTAGTTTTTATTAGTCATATGTGTCACATGTATTAAAGCAATAGATAATTTTTTATTTTTAAATGTGTGTGTGTGGAATATTTGAATGTGTTTGTTTAGAAATGCTTGTCTGTTTAGGTGTATGTTGGAGGGTAATGTGCGTATGCATAATACACAGGTCACGTGTATTAAAGCAATGGTCAATTTTTAAATATATGTGTGAGAAATTTTGGAGGGTAAAACTGTGTGATAGTTCATGTGTGTTTATGAAGAAACATTTGTCTGTCTGGGTGGGTGTATGTTAGACAGTAACATTAATATAAATGTATATGCGTAAGGATAAGTCTGTAGAAGACATTTCTAATTAAATCATTGAAATGTAACAAGTTGTTGCAATGATTTTGTACTTATACATGTTTATATAAAATATCTGATTGTGTATGTGGAAATGTTATCACTTCTATGGGGGTCACTGAAATCTAGCTTGAGTTTGATAAATTTCTTTTGGCTGGAATTTTTCATTGAAGATTGAATAATTATTTCATTTATTTTTATGTATTGGTAGAATTAAGTTAGAATCATGTATAACAGATCTGTAGAATGATTGTAATATGTTTTAAGCGAGTGTTTATAGTTGGTGGTAATGCTATTGTTTTCAAAATAGCTTCCTCCTCAAAAGGTTTTTCTTTGTTTTTTTTTTTTAATTAGGCTGGCATTAATGAAATCAAAGTTACATCCAACATCTTTGTTTTTTTTTTCACTTTTCTCTGCCATATGAAAAACATAAAAACTTAAACTTAAAAGCTTTGAGGGAAAGCTAATATTTCTAATGATATCAAGTAAATATAAATATAAAAAAAAAATCAACAATTTGGTTCAGGTATGTAGAGAACATCTTCATATCCTATTTCTACTAGGAGGCTATATCTAGGCATATTGATCATTTGAACTCCATTAAACAAGCTCAACTCTATGAAAATAATACAGGGGAAAAAAAAAACAAAAAAAAACTGCTTTCCTGATTAGGGACATATACAGAAACACTTGAATTAAATTTACTATTTTTTTCTTCCAGAAAGAAAGAAATAGTTGCTTTTAACACTAAACAAAAGTTACAAATAGTGATCCTGAGACTATGAAAGTATGAATAGTTCCATATACATTCAGTCAGTTAAGTGTCATACATGATAACATGACTGACCGGGCAGAAAATTTTCCCGCAGTAGGTTGCCATTACTTTCTGCGATAGATTGGTTGCCAACTAAGGCTATAGAACCCAATCTGTCCTGTTATTTGACCCATAGCTGGAGGGAAGAGACGTATTAATACCTTTCCCAAGAGTATATTCATGTAAGTGAAAGCAAGGAATTCAACTGGAATTTGAACTTGGTTCAAATACACTACATTCTTATAGAAGTAAAATTACCAACCCTAATACAATTTTGATCTGTTTATAGAACCAACTACAAGGCTACACTTAACCCACTCAACAAAAGAGTAGACTGGAAAAAATCTGTCAGTTTTATGGTCAATAAAACATCTGAATAATTTTCTACTTAATAACTACACATCATAATCTGTTTAAAAATGTCAAGAAAATATAACCAAAAAGAAACTAGCCAATCCCATGGTTGCTGGATTACGGCTATGCACAGGAATCTATGTTTGAATCTAGAACCATATTTAACAGGAAATAAAAACCTCTGAAGACTTATCAATTAAAACAGTAATCATATTCTCACCTTTTAACATTTTTAACAGAAATAACTTTTGTAATAAATTCAAATCCTACAAAAGAAATCCAGCAATAAGATTATTGATTTAAGTGTTACAATTTCATATTTTCAATATGTACAGCATTGTACAACAATACAGAAGCTTTCTTTTTTGCATTGGCCAAGTAGGTGGTAATGGAGGGTAATGTGCATATGCATAATACAATACACAGGTCGTTAGGTTGCTATAATTTTGTTCTTTCAAGTTCATCATCCAGCAGACTAATGTTTTTTTATTGTATACACTAATTTTCTTATAGCCTATCATACAGCTAAAAGTCTGATTCTCAATTGAACTGACAATCCCATTTACAAAGAAAAGATTAATTATTCATATGAAATATTCCTCCCTATCACTAACTTTCAGTTGAATATTGAAGAAAATTTTCAATTAAAAAAAAAAAAAACACCCACACAAAAAACAAATGCACATTGTGAAAAGAAACTTGTCTGTTGTCAAATTTTAAAGTGTAAATGTGAATCAAAACAGTAATTTGAGAGCTAATGGTTTTTTGAATCCCTGAACTATTTTTCCAAATTCAATGTCACAAGGAAATAAAAGTAACACAACTTTTCCAGTCTATTCTATAATGAAGGGAATTCAGTCCCTGTATGCATATCCAATTTAAATTACTAAACCACAAAACACTTAAAACCATATATATTCTGATACAACATATTTCAAGGTTTTCATAAAAAGATTTCTATATTTTTATATATGTGAAGATACTTGCAAATTAAACCATGAATAATTAGTTAGCATTAAAAAATGTGAAAAAAAGTACTTGATATTTTAACTTTTCCAATTTAAACTTGTCATTCAATTATTGTTTTTTAAATAGACAGTGAATGAATGACTTTTTAGAATATTCATTACTTTTTGTTTAAAAGGAAAATACTTTAAAATATTTTATTTAAAAACAAATCAATTTAAAAAAAAATAAAAATGACAAATTGAAAAATGAAGAGATTAAAAGAATACATGAGCAATAATTTTATTTAATACAGGGCTATTTGTTTTAAAATTACATTTTTCCATAACAGACAATTGGATTGCTTTCCTTGCAAAAACGAATTTCCATTTTTTATCCATTAGAATAATATTAATCATAAAATAAAATTATGAAATTAAAATGAAAAAGTGTTTTAATATTTTATTTCTAATCTCCAAATTAGTAAAGTTTCAGGTATGTACCTCCAATGGATACTTTTTAATGGCAAGTTCAGGGTAGTATACTTTTGATCTGATTTTGCTCTCCTGTTAAATCACACTTCTGTCTGTTTTTATATGGTGTCAACTGTCAATATAGTATTTTGATGTAATAATGAAAAATATTAGTTTTATCTTTGTGCTAGTTTAATAGTTTAAAATCGTGTAAAATTCTGTATTGGGATGATTATGGGATGTGATACAGTAATTAATTGGAAACGAAATTTACGAGTCCAAAATTGCAAAGATTAATAAACGTAGCTATGTTATTTTTTTTTATTTTTTTTTTAAATAATTTTTAATTTATTATATTTTTACCTTATTTTCATGTAAGGTAGACTGAAATTTCCATTATTATGAAACGGTTACATAATTTAAGAGTTTTGTCCCTTCACTTAGATTTATGAAAAGTGTTGGTTTTGGGCATGCGTACAACCTGTCATCATCAAATTAGTCACGAATCCATCAAACTTTCGATCAGATGAACACGACCAATCGTTAATTGGTTGTGTATTACTTTTTTATGCTATAAGTAATTTTTTTTTTAAATCAGCTTAATTTAACTTTCAATTTCCTAATTTTACTAAAATAAAGTGTCAGAAATCTTTTGAAATATTTTTAAAATTGATAAATTTTTGTTTGTTTACAAATTTCTTAAACTTAAGAAAATGGCTGTTTTTAAGAAAATTTAAGAAATCAAAATTAAATGTGATTCAAATCTATATAATTTCTATCTGAAATACACCAGAAATTTTTACTTAATGGAAATTTAATCATTAAGCTTTTAATTAAATCTAAAATGAAATCTTCAAGAATGTTTTTCCATTTTAAAAATTTCATTTTAAAATCAGGTATCAAAAATGTATACTGAAAAGTGGAGGTACCTATAAAGTATATACATATATTTTGATTCCCCCCTCCCTCTTACACACTTGCAATTTTTAAGGGACCTCTTCCCCCATGCTATGTACTTTTTGTGCTTAACCCCCACCCTCTATTTTACAAAATACTGAGTTGAAACAGATTGCACTGTTTCATTCCATTGTCTTTGAATACCCTTTATTTGTGTGACTGGACATTAGTCCATTTTGAAATAAAATTTCCTTTCAAATTCTGCCTTTACTCCTTTCTCTGGAGTTCACACCTCATGCATTGTTGTTCCCCCGGGATTTGTTTTAGTTAAAAAAAAAAAAAGAATTTAGAACAGTGTTGACAACCAAATAAATTTACTAAGCTTGAAAAAAGAAAAATGAAAATATTTTCTTCTGCAAGTGAAATGTTTTTGCTTATCAAACTTAAAAATCAGCATAATCTTTTTTCATGCCTTGACCTTAGAGCTCCCCCTAATGCTTTTTAGTGAATCCATATGCACACTACTATGTGAACGACCTCTATAGAAAAATATAAGTTAAAAGGTATAACAAATGATTTATTTTCTTTACATAACTTACTTTCCTTAATATTCTATATATTTATAATTTTAAATGCATGAAACTTCTTTATAAGTTACACAGCAAACATTACTGAAAACAATGAAAAACTGCACCATTAACTAAATAAACCTGCAAAAAGGCTAGAGAAAAACTATCAAAAATGTTCACACAAAAGTAGGTATTTCCAATCCATTTTCGATACCTAAGTTTAAAATTGAATTTTTAAAAAAATAAGAATCTTTAATTTTAGCTTAATTGAAAGTTAAATGATTAAATTTAGGTACCTCTACCCATTTGCAATACCTAAATTTAAATTTTTAAAATGAATAAGTTGTCTTCAAGCTTTAAAATTAGTTTTAAATGAAAGCCAAGAGATTAAATTTTAATTCCAGTAAGGAAAATACACTGGTGTATTTTAAACCAAAATTATATTGATTTTAATCTAATTTTTTTCTGATAAAAAAAAAAAAAAATTTAATTTCCCACTATTTTTGATTAATCGACACATTATGTAAACAATAGGCAAACAGTAGCCAAATTTCTGTTTTAAAAATCTTGCGAAAATAAAATATACCTCACTGACACCTCATTTAAGTCAATTTTTAAAATTCAAACTTACCTTTATCCGATTTAAATCAAGTAATAATTGCTTACTGCCAGAAATTTACAATAAATTTTTTTTTTTTTTAAAACTCCGGTAGCCCCCTTATCTGTTATCAGGGTGACGAAAGATATATAACAGTTGGAAATTGTCAAGTATGCTATAAGGGTGGCGACCAAACTTGCCAAAATTTCAATTAGGTTAAAACATAAAATTTTCAAATTAGGGGGGGGGGGGTAACTAAATAGTAAAATTAAAAATTTAACTTAATATTTTCCGCAATTATATTTTATAGAATTGTAATTTAGATTTATAGCCAGAAATATGAATAAAATTTAAATTAACTTTTAAAATAATTTTAATTTAATAAGAATTTGGTTATTTTAATTTCATTCTAAGTTATGTTATTTATTAATATTTTTATTATGTATTTTTCATATTATTAATAAGTTATCATTAAGTTTAAGGCAAGGTAAAAATATCTTTCTATAGAACATTGTACTCAATCAAATGGAACATCATACTTAATCAAAATGAACACATTTATACACAAAAAATTTTTTTAATTATTTTCTGCAGAAAATTTTTATTAAACTTTTCAATTTTGGATAGGCAATATAATCATCAATTCTTAACTAAAAAGTCTACTCACAATCAATTCTTTGAAGATTTTTAAAATATTTTTAAAACTTATATTATTAAATTCTTTAGTGATAAAAAAAAGGAAAATGAAAAAAATTCTTTTAAAATATTATTAATCGAAATTTTCTTTTTCTTTAGAGAATAATGTCCTTAATAGTTATTTATTCCAGCAATTAAAAGCTTATCAAATTAAATTATATCAGAGTTTTATTGCATTTTTTTATTTTACTCTTTGGAGAAGATTTTTGGATAATGACTGCAAACTTAAAATAATAATAAAAAAAAAGAATAGATGATTTATATTCCTCAACGAGTCCTGCAGTGAACTAATAAAACAAAAGTTAGCTATCAATATAAAATTTATTAAGATTTCATGGATTTACGTGGAGAGGGGGGGGGGAAACAGAGGTAGAAACAAAAAATATTTTTAGCAAGATTTTTAAAAAATAATTTCAAAAATAATTTCATTCATTTGTGAATGAGTACTGAAAGTTTCATTAAAATCTGACAATTATTTGATTTTTGCAAGAATTTCCAAATTAATGTGATTGACACTGAAAAAAAGTGGGTGATGCAATCATTACGTTTCCATTGTAAAACAGTTGTAATGTTTCTTTAGTCGCTAACTCAAATCAAAACAATTTCGAAAATGTTAGAAGGGATTAAAAAGTTTTAAAAAATAATTAAAAATTACTTTCATCTTTCCTCTTAATGATAATAATATAAACATTTTGAAGGAAAAAGTTTGTTTTACTAAGTTTGGGACCATACTATGCAGTTTTTGTTATCAATTTGACTGGAGGTACCTAATTAAATTTAATATTTCCACTAAGCAAATACTCTGGTATATTTCAAACAGAAATTATATTCATTGGAATCTAAAATTTGAGATTTTTTTAAAAAGATTTTTAATTTTTCCCCAACATTTTTTGAGTGATTGACACATTTGTAAACAAAGTTAATTCTCAGTTTTAAAAATCTTGCAAAAATAAAATATACAACTCTCACTCATTATTTTTGGACAATTATCAAAGTTAAATTAATCTGATTTGAAATAAATATTACTTGTTTATGGAATGAAATTTAGAATAAAAGTATTTCTTAATCACAAAGGTCTGACTCGAACTTTCAAGTATGCAACTGACAGCACCTATCAATCAATCAATCTGGAAGTATGGTGACCAAAAGCTGATACCAGTTTAAAATTTCATAAGGGGAACAAACAACCCTTAAAACATGTGACCTCTTATAAGTTTGCATAGTAAAAAAGTAAGATTTACAGTTTAACATAATAAAAAAATTAGAAATTATTTTAAAAATCTTAATTCTAAATGATTTGTATTAAGCTTTTGAATTTTCAATTTGTAAATCAAGTCTAGTTTTAATGAATTAATAACCAAAAACACTAAGTGACTGGAAAAAATTTAAAAGATGTTTGAAAC
This sequence comes from Ascarosepion bandense, assembly GCA_037127315.1. NCBI lineage: Eukaryota > Metazoa > Mollusca > Cephalopoda > Sepiida > Sepiidae > Ascarosepion > Ascarosepion bandense. The sequence goes on from JBBBDQ010000879.1 coordinate 1,254,450, forward strand.
TTAAATTAGCAAAGAAAAAAAATGAAAACAATTCTTATAAAAATTCATTATTGATTGAAATTGTTTTTCTTCAGAATATGATATCCTAAAATTATATTATTTATAAAATCAATTAAAAGTTTATCTACATTAAAAATAGCACAGCTTTAATGCATTTTTTATTTTACTATTCAGAGCAGATTTTTGGAAAAATGGTTTTGTAATTTAAAAAAAAAAAATTACATGATTTACATTCCCATTGAGTCCTGCATTTATCTAATAAATAAAAAAATTAATATAGATAATGCATTTCTAGAAGTTTTATGCAATTACTGTGGGGAGGAGTGAAACAGATGTAAAAAAATTTTTAAAAAAAATGTTTTTACCAAGATTTTCTAAAAATAATTGTATAAATAATTCCATTAATCTGTGATTAGGTTCTAAAAGTTTCATTAAGATCAGACAATTAGTTGATTATTGCAAGAAATTTCAAATTAATGTGTCTTTCAATGCCAAAAAACAACTTGCGTAATACATTTTAATAGTCACATTGCATAAACATAGCAGCACTGACAGAAAAAAGAAATTTTAACTGAAATTTCTGTGTTAGAAAGAATTAAATTTTAAAATTTGATCTTTCCTCTTAATAATAGCATCAATATTTTGATAAAACTTTGTTTTTATTAAGACATACTATGTTTTTCGGCAATTGCATAGAGGTACCTACACAAAAGTCATACCAAGCTGCATAATCCATAGAATAACTTTACTACTTAATAGCTAATTACCTGGTATTCCAACAGTACTCAAGAAACATCCAATTCATTTTTATCCACTTCTACTAAGCCTTAATTCAGTGTTGACATCATAGAAAATGTGTCAATGAATACTCCAAATCACTGTACTTAATTGATACAAATCTATGTAGAAAATTAACAGGATCAGAAGTCTCAAAAACATCTCAATATTTTTAAACTACTTATAATTCATTAGTCCCATAACCTATTAGGGTAAATATGCTGCAGCAATATGTGTGTCTCAGGCAATATAGGCTCTATCAAAGTATCTCTTTGCAGGATGGGTTTTCAGGTTTTCAAATCTGTCTTTCTAGATTAGTTGCCACAAAGTAAGATACCAGTCTTCCTTGTTATTTAAGCTATCACTGGAGGAAGATGGATTCACACCTTTCCAAAGGCATTAATGCAAACTAAATGAATAACAGACAATTAAAAACATGCATTAGACAATCTGAGCATCATGAACAATCCAATAAACTTATGAAAATAAGTTTATCAAAAACTTAACCATTTACACATACCAGCATAAGTTTATACACATTTCAGAAAGTTTTGCTCGAGAGAACTTTCATGAAACAATTTACTTAAACACAACCGCATTAATACCAATAATAATAATAAAAAGTGCATTTTCGTAAATTATTTAAATATTTTTTTAAAAATAAAGACATCTTTAAAGAGGATTACAAGACACTGAATTATTTCTTATTTTCAAGTTTTGACAATTTGCTCTTCACTTCAGATGAGTAACAATACTAATGGGTAGGAGGGATCAGTTCCATGCACTTTTGATATGACAGATCCATGCACTTTTGATATGACAGATCAAAATTAACAGTACCTAAGCTTGTATAAAAGTTAATCTTATCAATCTTTGAACCATAAGTAAAACAAAAATTAGAGAAAATTCTGGCAAAATATCTACTACAGAAAAAGATATATTTGTGCTTAAAAGGTTGTTTATATACAACATGATGCAATATTTTACATAAAAAATTTTATATAAAAGATTTCTAAAATTTGCAACAATAAGATTTCAATAAAACTTTCAGCATAAATTAATTTAATGAAAATGTTATTTTACAAGAAAAGTTTTTCTTTCTAAGCCAATCAAACCCTTTTTATTTAATTTTATGAAAAATACTTTTTAAACACTAAAAATATTTACATTTGTAAAAGTTCCCGGAGAAATTAAATCAGTTGAAATTTTCTTTGAAACTTCAACCAGAGATGGAGAAAATATGCCCTGAATCTGAAAATAAAAATAAGAAATATCTGAAAAGAAAAAATTAAGGTTTTAAAATGATTTATTTTCCTTGGACTTTAAAATGTTATTATATAAAAATTGTTATAGTCAGCAAAAAAAAAATGTAATGTTAAACAAAATCCAATGAACCAAAGATTAATAGAAAACTTACATCATTTTTCTATTTTACATATACTATATAAAAAAAAATTTTTTTAAAAAATCACATGATTAGCACAAAAGGAAGATCATATAGAAAACAAAATTATTTCTTTGTTATTCATGCCACTTTTTAGCATATAGGCTACACACACACACACACACAGGTTTTTGTTCGTTTTTTGGTTACACATACTTAAATTCAACTGTCCTATGAAATGCTACTAAATCTAAGAAAAATGGCATAATCCAAGCACTTTTGAAAGGCATAACAATAAAACTCAAAACTAATTTAAAAAATTTAAATTACTTTTTTTTTTTTTTAAAGTTTAAAATTTGGTAGTACTTAAGATATAGCAACTAATTCCAGCACTAAACACTGACCCAAGCTATGTTTTAGTGTGACAAGAGAGTTCAATACAAGCATTTGGTATCACCTGGAGATGTACACCTGCTCTTTTTGTCCAATTAGCACTGTTTGAAAGCCTACATGGTCACTTTGAAGACTTGTACATAGTGGACATGACATGTAAATGGAGTTTTTGTTAGGAACATAATTTAAATGAATATTCTTTCATTAATAGACCAGGTTACAGATGATCACATAGTAAAAGTGCTCACCGTGACTGATACATTTTAAGAGCAGCAGTAATAGTAGACTATATGACATATACAGCACAAATCAGAACAAATGTGGCTCCAGGAGTGCCACAATGAACCACTGGAAATCATTTACTTGTAGCAGACTATGTAGATATGTCCTGTTAGTAAGAATACCATTTAAACTACAAAAGCACCATGCACATGTCTAGTAGCATCAGAAAGGCACTTGGATGTTTTTTGTTTAGTGATATATCAACCTCTATGGGTCATTTAACACTGAAATTAATTATTTTGAACACAATTTTATTTTTGAGAAAATAATGATTTTAGTGATACAAGTTCTACTAACTAACCCATAGATGGAGGAGTGAAGAGATGTATTCATACTTTTCCCAAGGGTATTTGCATGTAAGTAAATATAACAAACCCAACTGGAGGTGGAACTGTTCTTCAATTAACAATTCCTAGCCATTATGCCACCCATATATCCAAGCTTACAGCATTTAGTATTCCCAAGCAGTTCCCCATCTAAGTACTGACCAGGCTCAATATTGCTTAACATCAATGATAGCATAGTAACCAGTGTTTTAGCATGAAGTGGCCATAAGCCTCAAAATGTACTTGTAGGTTTGAATTGCATTGTAAAAGCAAGTTATGCCTTCATGAAAATGACAGTTGGTTGTGTAAGCCTAAGGAACATTATCTAGAGATCCAAATACAACCCACAAACCTAACAATTGACATCATGGCTTGGGATGCAATTTTTTTTTTTCAGTTGCCTTTTTGTAAAGGGAATATTGAATAGTGCTATGTACATTCAGAACTCTGTTCAATCAATTCTACTGCCATTCTTGCAACAGGAAGGCACAATAATGGTCCCCAACATGATGCACATGCTACTCAACATATTCTGCAAGATGTTTCCATAGGTGACACAATTGACAAACCAATCTTTAAACATGTAAGGGACTCAATAAGACAATGCCAAACTCATTCAATTATCACATCTACAACTCTTGCTGTATTGCATAAACAAGTATAAAGTATTGCAGAATAGTATTGTATTAAAAGTAGCTTCAATATTACAAAATCTACAAATTTAATTTTTCAAAAGTATTTTGATATTACACACTAACATTAGACAAAATGGATGAATGCAAATATTTTAACTTAGTATTGTAAGCATTCTAGTCTATAGCAAATTTGCTATACTCAGTTTTCAACATCTGATATTAAATGCTCAAATCATTTTTAAATTTTACATTTGGAAAAATTAAAACTGCACATTTTGCAACTGCTGAAGTATACAGTACAAGAATTGGTCTATCAGTCACCCAACATCAGCCTCATTCTTTTTACATAAATTATTTCCTAACACATGAATAAGATTTTACATCATTAAGTAGCAATATAGATTGTATACAAATGTCCATTAAAAATTTTTTTGAAGTTCCAGCTATTGCTAAATATTTATATATTTAGATAACTGTTGCGATATATTAAAATAGGAACCTCCATTTTTTGTGATAAATTCAAAAAAAAAAAAAAAACTTTCTTGAAGCTTTTATTGACAGGTAAAGGAATAAAATTACTATTTACAGTAAGTAAAATACTCTAGTGTATTTCAGAAATGATACTGATTTGTATCAATTCACATAGCAAAAAATAGCTTATTAATGCCCTTTTCAGTAGTCTTTCATCACAATGTAGTTTTATTTATTAAAAAAAATCTTCCAAAAATAAAATCTACTTTTCTGAAGCTTTATTTCTTTATTTGAGGCATATTAGCTGATTAGTATAATTAATCTGATTTGAAACCAATGATTTACTTTAAGTTAAAAATAGAAAAATTAATTTTTAAAACAAACAGTAGGTCATTCACCTAATAAGCACTGATATCTTTTCCACGACAAGAGAGAGCAACCAATAAAACGCAAATATGAAGACGGACTGGAAATATTAAAGTCTGAAGTGGAATCTGCAGTAGCCAAACTGAATAGAAACAAAGCAGCTGGACCAGATGGCATAGTCATAGAGCTGCTGATAGCCCTGGAAGAATTTGGTATAGAAAAAATTACTGTAATAAGTGAAATTTATAATAGTGGGATTATACCAGATGACCTCAGCAAGTCTATCTTCATAGCACTACCCAAGAAGCCAGGAGCAAACGAGTGCAAACTCCACAGAACCATCAGTTTAATGAGCCATATAACAAAACTGATCGTCCAAATCCTGATGAATAGAACAAGAAGCAGAATCAGGCCAGAGATAGAACAAGAACAGTGTGGTTTCATTAATGACACGGGAACAAGGAATGCCATATTTATGATTAGGATGCTCCCTGAAAGGGCAATACAAATGAAGAAGGACTTATACCTGTGCTTTACTGATTATGCAAAGGTGTCTGACAGAATACACCACAAGGAACTGATGGAGATGCTCAGCAGCCTGGACATATTTGGGAAAGACTTGAGAGTAATCAAGAATCTTTACTGGCAGCAAACCGCTTGCATACGGACAGGTAATGAATTGAGTAGATATATAAAGATAGAAAAGGGGCGTAAGACAAGGATGTGTCTTTTCACCAGATCTGTTCAACTTGTACAGTGAGAATATTTTGAGGACCCTAGAAGTTATGCCTGGATTTGTAATCGGAGGCCACAATTTAAACAACCTAAGGTACACAGATGATACAGTGCTGATAGCAAACACAGAAAGGAAACTACAAGACCTCCTCCAGAAGGTAGCAGAAGAAAGTAAAAAGAAAGGACTAGAAATAAACTGCACGAAAATAGAATGCATAGTCATCAGTAAAAAGGGCAGCCCAAAATGTCAAATACAGGTCTGGGATACCAGAATCAAGCAGGTACAAAAATTTAAATACCTTGGAAGCATTATAACAGAAGACGGAAAGTGCGACACAGAAATCCGAAGGCGAATTGGCATGGCAAAGGAAGCATTCCAGTAGTTGAGTAAGGTATTAAGAAACAGGACAATTCTGCTAGAAACAAGGAAGAGAGCACTGGATTGCTACGTGCTGTCAGTCTTTCAATATGGCAGTGAATGCTGGACAATATCATCAAAGATGAAGGAAAAACTTGAAGCAACTGAAATGTGGTTCTACAGAAGGATGCTGCGAATATCATGGATCGAGCATGTGAGCAATGATGAGGTCTTGGAAATGATGGAAACAAAAAGGAAATTAATACTGAGCATCAGGAAGAGACAGCTGAAGTTCCTGGGACACGCAATGAGGAAGGAGGGCTTGGAGAATCTGATACTAACAGGCCAGATAGAGAGAAAGACAGGGGAAAGCAACAGATAACATATTTGAAGGACCTAATCAGGTGGATGACGGAACGAGGATTGCATGGTGTAACAGGAGAAGGCAGGCTCAAAGCCACCAAGGATAGGGAAACGTGGAAAGCCATGATCACCTACATCCTGAAGGGACAGTGCACATAGAAAAAAAGTGTTGACAGTTTTATTGTTCTACAGATATTTTATCTTAAAACATAATTGAAGAAAATTGCAGATGAACACTTTAACATATTTTTAAGTAATCTTAAACATTAAATATTCCATGTTATCTTATTTCAGAAATGTTGATTTTAAATTTATTATAGTCACCCATACTTTCAAAATTTTTATTAGAAAAAAAAAAAAAAAAAAAACTTTAAATTATTTTAAAAATCTTAGTGTGATGATTTATATTAAGCTTTTCCATTTTCACTTAGTAAATGCAGTCTTCACTTAACTTAAAAACCAAGATTTAAGAATTTAAGATTTTTTTAAACTTATAAAAATAAAAAAAATTTTTTTAAATTTAAAAAAAAAAATTTTTTTAAATTTAAAAAAAAAAAAAAAAATAAAAATGATTCTTATAAAAAAATTAATCACCAGAAAGAAAAAGATTTTCGGGGAAAATAGTAACTGTTTCGAAAAAGGAAAAACTAGATGATTTACATTCTCCAAGGAGTCCAATATCTAACAGTTTGCAGTCAGAATTTAATTTCTAGAAATTTCATGGAATTAAGTGGGGTTAAATTTAAACAGTTATAAAACATCTTCATTTTGTAAAAGAAATCTAAAAACCTTATGACATACAATGAAATTTAAATCTTTAATCACTTGCTTGTGGTAGGTAGACCCATAAAAAAAATAAAAAATAAAAATAAAAATAAAAAATAAATAAATCGTATCTATGCATCCCAGGGACACACCTCAATTTTTCCAGAATAGAAAAAGAAGATATGTGGGTTCTCAGCTAAGTGGCAGAAAGTAGCTTAGTTTTATTTTGAACCAAAATTTGTTTTGTGTTTTTTTTCTTCCCCCACCATTTCATTTGTTGCCTGCTTTCTTGGAAACTGAAGAATTTAAATTTGTAAGAATGTCTATGAGATGAAATGAATTACATCAGATGGAGTACAAGGTGGAGGTTAGAAGGCTTCAGTTGTTTCATCAAAGAAAGTTTTCTCCATTCCCTTACCCAGTTCATAATCACAAATTATGAGTTGTTTAAGAGGAAAAAAATAAGTTGCTTTGAACTAATTAAATTTTCTTCAAAATAATTTGGGGCCATCACAAACCTTACTAATATCATTACTGCTATTATTGGGGACGGATTAAAGTTGGTACCTCCACTCATTTTCAATATCTAAATTTTCAATTGAATTAAAAGTAAAGATGTTTTTCTTGAAACTTACCTTAGTTTTAATTGAAAGCTAAATGATTAAATTTACTATTTCCAGTAAGCAAGATACTCTGGTGTATTTCAAAAAGAAATTATATTGATAGGAACATAAAATTTTGAGAGTCTTAGGCCATTTTTAAGCGATCAACACATTTGTAAGCAAAAATTATCTGTTTTAAAAACCTTGCAAAAATGAAATATACATCTGTGATGCATTATTTTTGGAAAATTAACTAATTTAATGCTAAATTAATCTGATGTACACAAGTATTACTTATTTATAGCATGAAATTTAGAATAAAACTATTTCTTAAACACAGAGTTCAAATTTTGACCTGTCCGCTGTATTTCAATTGTGTTGACAGGTGAAGAGTGTATGGTGATCACAAGTGACATTGTACAAATTTTTTTTCCATGTAAAAGGAAGAAACACATGACCTTTTAATTTACACAGAAATTACCATATAAAAAAAAATTAAAAATAAATAAAAATTTTAAAAATAGGAAGGCACAACAATTTATATTAGTTTTCAATTAGTAAGAATAATCTTCACTTAAGTTTTTAAACCACAACAAACCTTTGAAGTATTTTTAAATATTTTTGAAACTTTATAAATTATTATAATTAGGAAAGAAAAAAAATGAAACATTTTTAAAATTTCATTATTAAATCGAAAATTTTTTTTCTCAGACTATGCCTTCAATTTATCATTTATTCAAGCAATTAAAAGCTAACCAAATTAAATAATATAGTTACATTACATTGAACACACATATTGAAAAGGTTCATAATTCCCAGCACCTGAAAAAGGCCGAAATGTCATGTTATTCGTTTCTTTTTAATTTCAATTAAGAATTTTTCTGAAACAAAATTTATACTTCCAGTGTGGCAATATTAAATTGAATATTGAAATAAACCAGCATAATTGTTTACTGGTAGCGAAATTTGATTTAAACAAAAGTTAGGTCGTTATATTTTGGTCATCAGAAAACAATAGAGGTAAACGAAATAATTTTTGATAAAAAGGATTTGAGAGTAGATTGAACATCAAGATGTATCTTGTTTACTAATGGTGAAATCTGAATTGAGTGCTATTTAATTTAGGTCATCAGAGAATAGTGGAAATGAACGAAAATTTTTGCAAGTGAAATTGAAAGTAAGCAAAATAATAATATTCTTATTGAAGGTCACATTTATTTTTGGCTGTAGCAACAAACACTCGTTATTCCTTTGTGTTAAGCACATGAATGGCCTGGCTTGTGACCTTCTGTTTCCTATATAAACACATAGGAATGCTGAAGTTTGGAGAGTCCGATAACAACCGTGGGAGTAAACGGTCGTGTGATATCGGGTCTCCCTGATGGGGCTGTTGTTGACAAGAGAGACCAGAACCATGTGAGCATATGGTTGAGTCACCCCAGCTCCCCACTGGGGTAAGGTTGCTGACAATCTAAACCAATCAACCATTTAACTGAAGACGTGTTTGTATGAAAAAGGACAGTAAAATATATTTTATATTTTACTTGCAATTGGTCTTATGGTTTCAGACGAAGGCTTGTCGCAGATTGTTGTGCAGTGACAACAAAAAGACAAGGAAGAGGAAGAATATGAAATGTTTATATGAAACTGATGTTTTGTGAAGAGGTCGGATTGAGTAATTCGACAAGGAGATTTATGGTTTGAAAAGTTTAAGCGTCACCCCGAATTTATTGTCGATTGTTGAAATTTGATAGTCACCCAAAGACTATGAGAAGAAACGTCACTATAGCGATTACATTAAAAAAAAATAAACACTGAGTATATGAATATCAGAATTTCATCATCCGTTTTTTGTACCAGCACCTTGCAAGACACGTGGTCCCAGCGTATTATTTGAGAAGAATTGACTCCACCAAAAGAGTCTGGAGAACATTGTTGAAAAGAGTTATATATCTTCCGAGACGATGTAACAAGTGAACCTCATACACAATCTAGACTCCACTGTGAGTTGTTATGCTAAAAACTTACTTTCTGTAACCTTTTTCTATTCTTTTCTTGTATATAAAAGACATTAACAGTGCAACCATCAAACAGTTGTTTGTTTGGCTTTCTATGGACATTATTTTTTTTCTTTCTATTTCTTTTTGCTGTATTCTAAATGTTTAACACCAGCTCCCCCATGTTTAACACCAGCTCCCCCAGCCCTGTCTACATCTTCAGTTGACCGTGAACAAACAACACTTCTGCTTTCTGGATCTGATAATCACATAGGCAGAAAGCAGATTTAAATCAGTGAGCCAGATGACTGATCTATGGATACTCAGGGACCTACAGCCAACTCCTTGATTTCGGTTAAAGCCGAATAGATACCTCAACCTGAAGAGGAAGATATTGGAGGTTGAGGGGCCAGGGTGGAAGAGCTAGGTCTGGTGCACATTGACCGGAATAAGCCAGTGAGTGGAAGTGCTAGATACACAGTCATGACCAAGATAACCTCCCAAGGGACAAAAGGGTTAAATATATGGTGCCATGATCTCCAGTATTTGACCCGTGGAGCTAGATAGTTAAATTAATAATAATATAAACATTTTGATGGAAAAAGTGTTTTTTTATTTCATCTTTTGCTGTTTTTTCAGCGGCGATTTAGTGGAGGTACCTAGATATAAGCCATGACTACCAACAACTTCAAATAATTATATGTACAAAAGCCTTGTGTTGTTTTTTTAACCCCTAAAAAATAAAACTGATCTTTTCTGTTAATTCACCCTAAAATAAAAAGCCTGGTAGCTGGTAATAACTTAAGGAAAAGAAAAAAAAGTCACAAATGATCTATAGTGGTCTGTAATATTTGATGTATTTTAGTTTTATTTTCCTTTTAACTTTAGTTATTCTACAGAAGTTTAAAATTGGGCTTTGTATTGAATAAATTCAAATTATTTTTTAATTAAACTGAAACAGTTTTACAGAGTAGTTTTGTATTAAAACTTTAAACTAATAAATTATTGCTCTTATGCTTAAGTTTTCAAAGTAATTTTTAAAACTATTTTTAATATAAAAATAATAACTACTTAAAAAAAATAAATAAAAATGTTTAAACTTTTGCTGATATGACTCAAAATTTTGTTAAAAATATTTTTCGGAATATTATCAATTAAGCACTAAATTATCTGATTAAAAAAATAAATATTAAAAAAAAAAACTATCTTTTTTTTTTTTTGGGGGGGGGGGTCGAATCCTCTCTTGACATTTTTAAAAACAGTATATATATAATATATTGGGGTGAATTAATATTAGCAAATTTAGATTATCTGGGGCGCAAATTAACAGAAAAGATTCCAAAACTTCAATATCAGTCTCATTTAAATTGCATCAATAGACATGTTTGACTATCTTTGAGGAGGGGGTAATAAAAGCTTTTCTTTTTCTATTTCCTCTTTCTCTGTGATTTTACCCTCAACATGTCAATTTCCTCACAGCTAATCTAATTGGAGAGAAATAAGAGGTGAAAACATGGTGATGGTAAGGGGTTACTTTCCCTAATATAAGTTATATCATGTTTTACAGATATACATTAAAAAATATTTGACTCTTTCATTCCAAACTAGGCATTTTAAATTTAGCTCTGATATAATTTCTTTGAATGACATGGCGATTCTGAGCATACTTTATATGAAATCCTATAATCCTGTATTCTCCAAATGACAAAAAAAAAAAAAAAAACAAAAACTGAAATCCATTTCTGGCCAACAGACTATTGCCACTAAACCTCTCCCAGGGCTTGCTGATTCCTCAGAGAGTAACCCAGCACAGACTTTTGTCTCTTCTTATATTGACACTGATAAATCAACTTCATCTTAAAAAAAAACAAAAAAAAAAAAACATTTCTCAAGCAGTGGCTCACAAGATACAAATGGTTTCACTTTTCAGAAGACAAATTCCTGTACTGTGAAATATGTACTGCACATAACCAAACAAGGACATCGCTGCACAAATCAAATGCACAGACTTTCAACATTCCACCCTCACTCACCATGTTTTAAGCAAAGAGCATCAGTCCTGCCTTAATAGTCCTGTTCTACAAAAAGATTGGAGTCCTAGATCTACCTCTACAACAAAAACAGCAGCAGACAGATCATGATATGTAGGTGAAGAATTGCTATCTAGTATGACAGACACTGTACAGGCAGCTCTAAAAACAAAAGGCGACTAAATCCCCATTAGTTGCTGTGCTTGTAGATGAATCTACAGACATAACCAACCACAAACACGTATATGTTCAAATTATTGACCCTGTGACCTTTTAACCAAGCACTTATTTTGTTGCAAATAAAGAGTCTGTTGATACAGCAGGTGTAGGAGTTGCAAAATTCCTCCAGGAAGTCATTAAAACTAGAAATCCCATAAACAAAAGTAGTGAGCATGGGATCGGATGGAGTTGCCGTAATGACTGGGAGAAACAAAGACTGCACAGGCATACTGCTTAGGTCAAACCCCCACATGGTTTTTCACTCCCTGGCCTTGTACGCATCTCAAAAGGCATCAACACATACTGACTGATCTGTTTTATTACTTGCATGCCCGTTCCAAACGAGCAGCCAAAATAAGACACTACTGAAACTACTGGAAGACCTCATTTACAAAGAGCTGCATTCCATCTGATGGCTATCACATTACAATACTCTTCACACTGACATACTTCACTGAAGTGTCCCAGGATTTTAACAAAGACAAAAAATTAAATGGCCTTTAAAAACATAAAAAAAATAAAGAAAGAAAGAAAAGATTGCAACAGAGAAGTTCATCAGCATCACTGCTCTCATGATAGATGTCATGGCCCTGATTATAATCTTACATTTCCTACAAACAGAAAATCTGAATGTGGCTTTAATAAAAGTGAAATTAGATATTGCGATAAAGGATCTGGAAAAGATCAAGGAAATGACATCTCCCAACCTGACAGTATTAGCCATCCAAGGCAATATGTACAAGGGTAAGCATCAGATCGCAAAGGCCACATCCAATATGGAACAACTGTGCATCATATTTATTGATAACTTAATAACATGCACTCCAGGCTTCCAAACACTTCCCTGTTGTGAGCATTTGGTGTGTTAAGTCTCCATCCCATCTGCTTCATGAGTGTGGAAGAGCTGAAGGTTGATGGAAAGGAGGAGCTGGAAATTCTAATTTCCCACTATGGACATCAGCAACCCACAAATGGATTGAAGACCGAGAGGATTACCAGATGACTATAAAGGCCCGCATCAATGCTGTTCAGTCTTGACCGGAGTGGGACGTGCTGAAGAAAGTTGTCAAAGCACAACACTACCCCAGAGACTTGCTTAACAAAATATTACCTAAAAGACTTCTCAAACTTCAGCATCCTTGCTTAACTGGCCACCACCTTGGCTGTACATACAGCTATCTGTTAACAAGGGTTCTCTGCTCATAACCTCATCCTTATCTATCACTGAAACAGGTTGTCATTAAAACATCAAGAGCAGCTTCTTAGGGTCAACTTAGGACCCAAAAGGTTAAAGTTCTCTTTTGAAGAGGCACTAGCCAAATAGAAAGGGGTAAAGCAGAGAAAGCTATACACTATAGATTACAAGTAATCATTGACAAATGCTTTTCACATTAATCTGCTCAGAATATAAAACAAACATAGTTACATCATTTAATATTTTTCAACACACTTTCCACTATTTTTATTAAGTTTCACTGTTGTGCTAAATGTTTCATAGTGATTGATTTGGTTAATTATCTCATCAATTAAAATTAAATTTCATTAAATTATTTTCAGACTAAAAGATCTTGGTAACAGTTTATAGACTCTCAAGGTAAAGAGAATGTTTTGTTCATATACTAAAATCAGCACTTATTTGGGTGCTACAGTCCCCATTTTGTTTTTATTTGAATTTGTGCAATATTTTATTCATGTGACATATATTCAACTATTTTATTTGATAATTTATTTCAGTGTTATTTATGTTATTACAGAAAAATATTTTCTTTGAATTTTATTTCCTACAGAAAGTTAGGAGCATCACTGATTAATTTTAACCCCATATTTCTAAGCTGATTCAAAAGAGATTACTTACATTTTCTAGAGGAAAGTTAATTTAATCTGCTTTTTCTAAGAGTCAACACAGCTAATTTATTAATGTAATTTACAAAACAAAAACTTTTCCTGTTATAATTTTCAAAATATATAGTTTCTTAATTGAACTGTGACTACTATTTTTGTTTTAAATTAAGAATTTAAAAAAAAAAACTGTTCTGTCAATTTAAGTTAATCAGAATGATGGTAAGAAAAACAAAAAAAAAAAAAAATCCTAGTCTGGAGCCCTGCAGTTTAACACTACAATATATTAAGAAACAATAGTTTAGACCGATAGAATTTCCTGGGGACCTATTCAAATCAAATCCATGGATGTTGGGACTTGTTAAATTAAAAAGCTATCAGCATCACTGATGAGATACTGAAAACACTTAACGAAAAACACTGATATTTGGTTATATTTGTCAAGTAGGTCAGATTAAGAACTTTTCAGCACCATCTCATATACACAGAAGGGAACAAAGAAATTAATAATTACACACATATATATATATATATATATATATATATATATATATATATCTCATCCAAATGGATGAGAAAGAAGAAAATAATTGCAATGTTCAAAAAATTAACTTAAACAGTGTTCAATACAAAAATAGAGCAAGAATATTTATTAATTATTACGTTGAATATGTGTCTAAAACTAAAGTTTGTCAATGAGAGGTGCAGTATTTAGATTTTTAAATCCATATGTATCTTTAGTATTGGGAATACCATGGTCTTTAATGAAAAAAATGCAGTTTCCATCTCATCCTTCATATGAGATCTTATATTTTTAATCATTTCAACCCAAGCAAGGCAGTTTCACTGACACTGTTGCGCAGAGGTTTACATAGGGGAAGTGATGAGAATGAGGGGTTAGTTATAGGGGCTGTCAGGAGGAGGGTAATAGACGAATGAGAATACCGGTGTAATGGGGGTGGAGTAGATGAAGAAAAGAGTTTGAGAAAAAGGATGCGAGTTAGTGAGATAGATGTCTATTGATCCTACATTTAAATTCCTGGAGATTGTAACTGTCAGGGAAGCAAGTATATGGAAAGGAATTCCACAGGTGGGGGGTGCGAAAAAAGAAGCTATTAGAGTAGAAATTGCGGTCACATATTGGTTTTACTGTAAAAGAGTGGGACCTAGTTGCTAGTATAGTAGCTCGTGTAAATTCATACATAGAGGGCACCAGTAAGCTAAGTTCATTGGAGCAGAAGCAATGAAAGTATTTGTAGAAGAGGCACAGGGAAGCCAAATCACGCTGGTGAGAGAGCAACTGCAGCCAAGCTGCCAAGTCAGTGTTGATCACATTACAGATTCTCTGTTGGATTTTGTCAAGAACCCCAAGGAGAATAGCAGGGGCACCCAACCAGATGTGGCAGCAGTATTCAATACATGGGCAGATGCCAGATTTATATACACGCAGGATGGATTCAGACGGGAAAAACTTCCTGGCCCTGCACAGTGACCTGACCTTCTTAGCAGCAGATTCAGCTATAGATTCAATATAGTCATTCCATTTGAGGTCTGCTGAGAGTGTTAGGCCAAGGAGGTATAGTGCTTTACTCTCAGGGAGGCTAGCCTGATCCATACTAATGGGGAGGTAGGAGCAATTGTCGATGATGGTTAATAGACAGCAGCTTTGTTTTGGAAGCATTAAAATTTACAAGCCAGTCCGCCACAGATTGGAGGTTCTAGGTTAGCTTTGTCAATCCTAGCAGATTTTTTAACAAGGCGAGAGTAAACGACGTTGTCGTCAGCGTATACACCTACTTGGGATCTTATTACATCAAGGAGATCTTTAATGTAGAAAAGCGTAGGACCTAGAAAAAAGCCTTGCGGGACACCTGCGTTTGTATGGTAGTATTAGGAGACATGTCCGTTCAATACTACCTTCATTGCGCGATTCGAGAAGAATGACTAGATTAGATCAAACAATTGTCCAGTTATACCATAGCTCTGCAGCTTGCCTAGAAGGCCAGCATGCCAGACTGTCAAACGCTTTGGAAATATCCAGGGTAACAGTTCGAGCTTCACCATTCTTGTTGAGAGCCTGGTATATATACTCAGTGATGGTCATTAGCATATCACCAGTAGACCTGGTGAAGCGGAAACCATACTGTTTGTCCAAGAGTCTGTGGGCTGTGAGATACTGAACCACTTCGCCGTTGATAATAGCTTCGAACACTTTGCCAAAGATCAGTAGGAGGCTGATAGGGCTGATTAGCGGGGTCTGAGAGTCCTACAATATTCTTAAATATAGGAACTACAGACGAAGACTTCCAACAGGCAGGAAAGCATGAAGCAGATAGTAGTTTTAGAGTTTAGAGAGGACAGAGAAGAGTTCAGGGACATGTTTCTTCAAAACTGTGATTGGGATTCTGTCACCTCCACTCACTTTATGAGGGTTAAGCTTTAAGACCAGTGAACGTCATTCAGTTGGGCCTCAGCTATAGGTGGGCAGTCGGGTGTAGATACTCCAGATGTATCCAGTTGCGAATTGGTGAAGAATCTGCAAGCAAAACACTCAGCCTTGTGCACTGAAGAGGTGAGGACTTCAAATTCATTGATTAGAGGGGGGTATTGAGGGTTTACTGTTAGACACACTTTTACAGAGTCGCCAGTAGTCTTTGGTGCCAAACTTATGGGATGCTATGCGCTGCTTCATTCTGGCAGCAAACAACATCTTAGCTTTATTGAGCATCTTTTTGCACTCTTTATAAGCAGAGGTAAAAAGGCGCCTGTTATGGCCCAACACAGGATTCCTATAAAGCCAGAAGTGATTCCGGTGAGCAATGGTAGATGAGCAAGCAGGCGAGAATGGGATTTAAGCCGAAACTTCCTGGCTGGAAATAAAGCATCGATGCCAGCCTTAACGAAAGAGGAGACTGGATACAGGGTCTTTAACAGGAAGACTAAAAGCATTGTTCCAAGGGACATCACACAGCAAATCGAGCAACGAGTCCCAATCTGCTCTTTGGTAGCAGAAGGATATTCTACTGGTCTGAGTTTCTTGGGTGGAGTGGGAGGAGAGGCTAATGGAAAACATCGCATGGTCAGAGTTCCTGAAAGGGCAGAGCTACTTGACACTGCAAGAGTCTGGGATGGAAGTAAAGCAGGGGTCTAGCACTGAGTCACTTCCATTAGGATTATTCAAGAAACGCATGGGGAAATCCACCACTTGCGTAAGAGACTGAGTGATTGAAAAATTCATGGTGTGGACACCAGCAAGATCTGTGACAGTTTTCCAGCCACTTGGCGGGGTGGGCTTTAAAGTCACCAAACACAAATGTATGGGCAGATAGATGAGAAAAAATGGCCTTATCGATATTATTGGAGATGCTGTCAAGTACTGAACAGTCAGGAGATAAAGGGGAGCAGTAGAGAAAGAAAAGATAGCTAACCAAACTTAGAAGTGAGAGACGGAAACACATGAAAGAATGATTCTAGGGATTCAAGAGAGATCACCCTAGCTAAAGGGAGATGTTCACTGACATAAACACCAAGCCCATGCATATGGACGTTGGAGTCCTTCCTGAAGAGGGGAAGGTAACCAGGAATGTAAAACTCAGAAGAGAGGAAGCGCTTATGCTCAGATACATACAAATACTACATACAATTTCCCCGCCACCTTTAAAATAAAATGTAACAACAATGCTGGAGAATAAAAAAAAATGTACATTAGGCACTGAAAACCCCAGTCAACCAAGTACAGTGATAAACACTGAGAGTCACTAATGAAGCTCAAAAATCCCACCACCCAAATACAGTATGCTTAATGTACTAAAATTATACCAATGAATTCTCTGAAGCACATGTAGGGAACCAATTTTCCACAATCACAAAATCTTAAACAAGACCTGTCTTATTCACATACTTTTGAAATAAATTACAAATTAATCATGTGGTTTTCTTTTTAACTATTCTATAGAAGCAACTGTTTCTGCAATTTTGTTATTAAAAGAAGTTAAATATACCTAGTTATATCCTGCTGAAAGTAACCACTATAGCTTTCCAAGTATTAAGTTTTGTTAGGTTTAAAAAAAAAAAAAAAAAAAAAAAAAAAAAAAAAATTTACTATAATTTCTATTACACATTTTAAAAAGTAATCAATTTCTTGGAAATTTTTTTTGGTTAGCTCTATACAGACATATTCTTAAAAATATATTCATAATTTTCAGTTAGACATTGGGTAGCTTTGTAACAGGCAAGCCAAGGTTGACAACTATAGTTTACTGCCAGTGAGGACACTGGCAGGTAGACAAATCAGGTAACAGGTATTAGCGTACAAATTGGAAGAACATTTTCTTTCATTAAAAAACTTTACAAAAGGAACAGTCACAAAGAATTGTATCAGTTTACATTTATTTCCCTGACAGACATCTGGCTTTCAAATTTTGCAACATTCTTAAAGTCTTTGACATTCCTCTAGTTGGCACAAAGATCAAAAACACATTTAGCAAACAAACCCCTAAAACATCTGCACTATTATAGCTTTAACCAGATCTAAAGAGATAAAGGATGATTTTGTCCTTGATGTTTTATGTTCACTTTTGACACAAAAATTGACCAGAAGTTATTTAAAGCATTGCAAAGGAAGCAGCGGTATCCTAAGTGTTGTTAGGCAACTTTATATACACAAATTGTTTGCTTATTACTTTGCTGCTTTGAAAGCCAAGCTTGCCAATAAACCAGCCAGTATTATAGCAGACAAATTAACTATGACAGAATTTTGAATGTGATTTCATATAATTCATGTTAACACTTCATTTGACAATATCAATGCATTTGTATTAGATTCAGCAGCCTCTTGTAATGAAGCTCATAGTTAAGTATTTGTCAAATCTGCTTACTAACAATTACCATGTGCTATTCTTAGCATGTCTTAAATCTTGTTGATAGTCTTACATTGCTCAGCATTTGATAAGGTTTCCAAACTTACTTTCATCAAGTCAGCTTTTTCAAAAAAGCCAAGCTGTAAACAATAATTGAAATGGCTTGGAAGCTTTGACTAAGCAACTCTTTGTTCTAGTGGCAATCAAAATTCCAACTGTAATGCAGCCAAATATCACTAGTCATCTATTCAATTTTATGAAGGATTTTTTAAACAAAGAAAGAGCCATGCCCTGGCATTAGACAGGATTCTAGAATTAAAGATAAGTTACAATCTGAAATTCTTACCTCAGAATACTAAGTAAATACAATATTGTATAACAATGGAGATGCAATTTGAAAATTGTAATTTCTCAATTTTTTTTGACAAATTTGAATAATGTTGATACTTCTCACTTGAGATCAGTTTTATTTAACATGGTTTGAATGTCTAAAGAATTAATGGATTTATTTCCAATCCAACATTCTTATTACTTCAAATGTTATAGTAGACAAATTTAAAATTTCAAATAAATGTTCACTATAACAACAATTGAAGTAATAAAAATATGGTTTGAATTTAATATTTAACATGTTTATCAACTTTTTTATACAATGATTCAATTTTCTTATTTCATTTTAGAACATTTGTTATAAACTCATACATATTGAGATTGAACTTATTTGCTGTTTTTCATTTTTATTTTATTTTATTTTGAAGCAATAAGACCAACAGAATCCAAAATGAAAACAGAATTTAGCAAAATTGAAAATGAAATTAAGGAAAGTTTGATACAGAAAATTGGTCATCCTACATATGGCTTAGTAGATTAAAGTGCTGGTTAAAACATATCTGGTTCCTTGACAGATGATAGTTCAATGCCTGGGTTTGGTCATGCTAAAAAGCTATATATTCTGGTGGAGTAGAAGAAACAAGTGACACAAAGGTGAATAGTCTAGAAAGTAGAGTTGTACCAGTTAATCAGAGGATAATGAGTAATTGGTTATATCAGCAGTTGTCAGTTTTTGTCAAGGAATCAATTTTCATTCTCAGTCATCCTCATTTATTACATCACATAAATGTCACCCCTGGCTTAGAATCATCAATTATCTGAAACATAGAATAAATTTAAATAATGTTCTGATAGTCTATTGAGAGTAATTAAATTACCAATTACTAACTGATTAATTGGTGCAATCCTACTGGAGAGAGTTAACTGATACACGTTATGCTCTAAGCATGCAAATTAGAATGGGAACAATCTATTCCCATAAATTGAATAAATGGTTAATTTCAAAATTAGAAAGACAGTTATGACAGACATCTAAAAACCAGATCAACATATTGTTAGCATCATAAGATAGATATGTATAGTTATCCAAGTGTAAAAGCATATATTAATGCTTTTTATTAAAATCACAAAATTGTATTTTCTTTAATGCCTTCAGGATGTAATCAAAACTCCTCACCAATTTATTTCTTTTAATATCTGAATTAACATGTTTTTTGGAAATGATAATGGAGTGATTTCTTGTTGCTTTCTTCATGATTTTGATTTCAGAGTAATCCTAAATTAGTTGCTATCCAAAGCTAGAGAGCCCACCAGTCTATCCTGCAGAAATGAACACAGCAAACTACACCAGAATTTAAACTGAGCTTGCCAATTCGATATAAGCATTTATGCTGTTAGTTGAAATGATTTAAGTAAATGCTACTTATTTTAAGATAAAATTTATTAATAATTTAATCTTTGTATAAAAAATGTATATTGGAGTGTATTTCTTCTTCTGACAAAAAAAAAAAAAGATGACCTTGAACCATGAAGCAGACATTTTAGAACATTATTCATCCCATTTCCATACACTTGGTATATAGCTTCACAAGTTCCTTAAAAGAATTTCTGATGTTTTGTTATTGATATACTGATTTTTGAAAGTAGGTTTGGCTGAGAACTTTTTAACTTCACCTTATATTTAACACAATATCTGTCTACCCAATTAAAAAAATTGGGAAAATGCCACAATTTGCTAATGCTTTCACAACCAATACTACTGTATTATAACCAAAATAAGGCACTTTATTTAGATATTTGTATATAGAGAATTTTTAATGTTTGATTAAGACCTCAAAATAAGCTTGCATTTTCAATGCAACAATGAAATTTTCTGTCATTGGCCCAATAGTTAAATGGGGGGAAAAAAAAAAAAAAAAGTAATTTCTACAACAAAAACTCTTAACACAGATTCTACAGTTTTATAATGTACATTATGGAATAAATATTTCATGTACAACTCATTTCAAAAGAAAACTTTATATCACAAAACATTTTTTGTTTTGTTTAATTCCAATTTCACTAATGCTTATTTCTGAACAGTTATTTCTTAGACAATTGAAGAAAAATATGGGAACAGTTGAGATTTGAGTGGTTTTAAGTTTGCTTTTTAAATTGTACTATTATTGTTATAAATATTATGCATTATGATTTAAAAGGCTTCAAGATAAAATAGCTTTCAGCTGAGTATACTTAAAGCTTGTATATATGTTGTGCGTTGTGGTGCATTGGATATCGGCTCAGAACGAGAAATCGGGAGCCGAGTTCAAATTCCAGCCGAATTCATTGCATTCACTTACACACAAATACCCTTGGGAAAGGTATTAATCTGTCTATTCCTTCCAGTTATGGGTTAAATAACAGGACAGATTGGGTTCTATAGCCTTGGTTGGCAACCAGTCTACCACAGAAAGCAATGGCAACCTACTGTGGGATAATCTTCTGCCCAGTCAGTCATGTCTTTTTTGAGACATGATCACCCAAGCATGTATCACATATGGCACTTAACTGACTGATACTCAAAGCTTAGATTTGTTTAAAAAAAAAAAAATTCTGAAAATTAAATACTTTTAGTTCATCACAAACTTTAGCCATATACATGATGTATTGAAAATGTTTTCAGTAGCATCCTGTTCTACAGATAATTGCAAAATTCCAACAGTACTTACGACTAAAACAAAAAGGAATAGCCAAACAAAACTTAACCATATTCAAGAAGTAAAAGCACAATGTCATGTCATAAAATATGACAATCACTATAACTAGAGAAAAAAATTTGTTTCCAACATTTATTAAGTATAAAATATAAGCAAACAGAAATGCCAAAGTTAACAAGTGCAAACATTTTATCCAAGAAGGAGCTAAATCTGTAGTATGGCTTTCAGTTATTAAAAATTTATTTATTTATAAATATAAAAGGTACTTCCACTCATTTTCCATATCTAAATTTTAAATATTTTTTAAAAATAAGATTTTCTTGAAACTTATTTTAGTTTTAATTGAAAGCTAAATGATTAAATTTACTATTTCCAGTAAGCAAAATACTCTGGTGTATTGCAAACAAGAATTATATTGATTGGAATATAAAATTGAGATTTTTTTTTAAATTTTCAGTTATTTTTAAGTGATTAACACATTTTAAACAAAAGTTAATTGTCAGTTTTAAAAATCTTGCAAAAATAAGATGTGTATCTGTGACGCATCATTTTTGGCAAACAAGCAGATTTAAGGTCAAATCAATCTGATTTATACAAGTATTAAATTTAAAATAGACTATTTTTTAAACACAGAGTCCAACTTTCTAACCTTTCTACTGCTGTATTTGTCGACAGATTAACAGATCCGTGGTAAGTGTATGGAAATCACAAGTGACATAATTGTACAATTTTTTTTTGTGTAAGGGGAAGAAACTCCAAAATACATAATTTACATAGAAATTAGCATACAAAAAACTTTAAATATGCAAAGAAAAATGATTATTTTAAAAATAGGAAAGCACAACAATTTGTACATATAATCTTCATTTAAGTTTATAAACTAACCCCAACAAATCTTTTAAATATTTTAAAAATAATTTTTGAAACTTTATAAATTATTATAAAAAATAAATAAAACAATTCTCTTAAAATTTCATTATTTATCAAAAATTATTTTCTTCAGACTATAATTTATATTATTCATTAAAGTAATTAAAAAGCTCATCAAATTAAATGTCATAGTTATATTGCAATTTTATTTTAATATTTGGAGAAAATTTTCGGAAATAGAGGCAATGTTTCAAACAGATTCCCCAATGAGTTTTGCCTTTAACTAATAAAACCAATTTTCTCCACAAAATTTAATTTATTTCATGAATTATAAAAAAACACACACACACACACACACACACACACACACAGAAAGAATTATTTTTAATAAGATTTGCAAAATTTCAAAATTAATGAAAACTGAGTTATGTAATGTAAACTCATTGTAAACTCTAGTAACGTTTTGGTACCCGCTAACTAAAATCAAAACAAGAATTCTTACTAAAATTTCGAACGTGTTACAAAGAATTTAAAAAAATTTTAAATACTTTGATCTTACTCTTAATAAACATTTTGATGGAAAAAGTTCGTTTTTATTAAGTTTGATGTCTTTTTTATTCATACTATGCAGTTTTTTTCGGCGATTTTGTGGTGGTACCTTCATTGACATTCACATTTATTTTGCAAGTTTACACTAACATTAAAAATTGATTAATTATAACTGGCATAAATCAGCGTTTTGAAAATTTTATAAAATTGTATTAATCAGAAAAGATTTTATTTTTATTTTACATTTCTGCCAAAAAATGTTAGAGAATCTTTACACGTTTTTATAAAGTTTAGCATGTCTTCTAGTTAAATAATGATTTGAAGAAATAAAGACAATACCCCATAATTGCTTATAGAACTAAAAATGTAAAACTTAATTCTAAACAAAATGGATATAGAATAGTAGCAATTATTATAATCAAAAACTCATTTTCTCATTTCTTTAAATTCAGCTGTGATACACTTTTTATCAAAGAAGCATATGCACAATGTTAATTAAAGTTTAGTGCTCCACATAAACGTAAAGAGAAAAAAAAGACTAAGAGCCGCTAACTGTAACACTTACGTTTCATCGTGCAACTAATTCCGAGCAGATCCGATTTTTAACCATAAACACTTTACATGTATATAAAAAAAAAATGCTGAATCTAGAGTTAATTTTAGTATGACACCTACTATCCCAACACTAATTCTGCATTCATTTATTTTAAAAACATAGAATATTCAATTAACTAGAGAATATTTTATCGTACGTCAGAGAAAAAAAACGTGTTGTTGTGTTAAACCAACTTGCAAGCAAAAACAACTAAAAACCATAAACGTCTAAAAAAATGTTATGACAAAATATTTTTCAGCATGTTGATTTTCTAAAAGAAAAAATAAAATCAAAAAGTATTCGTTTCTTCTATTGTCATTTACAAAGACAACTACTGCGAAAATACGCGAACAATTCAATCATTCAAATATCTATTCTCTAGTCTAAATTTTATTTATTAATCTTTTAATTAGTTGGGCTTAAGCCTGGTTATTTTCATGATTTATAAATGGTCTAAATTCTAGATTTCTTATGTGAAATAGAAAAGATAACGTTTCCAATAGTACAATTAAGATTAAGAATGGATATGCTTTAAAAGTCATTTTCCATGAATTTGAATAATTAAAAAAAAAAACGTTTTAAAGGCAACATTTTATCCGATAAATTAACGTAATTACTTGGATTTTAAAGTTAGTTAACTGTTTCTTAAAGAGACATTTTAAAAAAATTAACATTTAAAATTTTTTTTTTCATATAAAAAAGAAAAAATTAACCAAATTTAGCATTTTTTGTACTCTTCTTACAGTTACACAGTGATTTAAAAAACAACATTTTTCTGTAATTCCATTTATGATTTCTGTATATTTGAGATTATTATAGTACGGGTTAAATAAAAAAAAATAAAAATAAAAAAAAAATCACAGTAACAAAACTTTAAAATGAAAAATTTCAAGTTTTATTGCTACAGAAGTCCTTTAAGTGAAAGACGGAGGAGGTTACGTGAAGTAACGAAATAAAAAAACAAAAAATAAAAAAACGAACAGTAAACATAAGTAATGAAGATTTACAAGTTTGTTGTTTTTAATGATTTTGATCAAATATATGCATTAAATAGCAATTTACAATTACCGAAAAAAAAAAAAAATTCTAAAAGAATTTAAAACTATCAACGAGAAATAAAAAATAAATAGTGCTGAATGTTCTGAATAGCTATAAAAATTTGCCTTTTCTTAATCATTATTGCAGTCCAGCATAAAGGAATTGTCAAAGACATAATAAATTCGTCTTTATTTTTCATGCGAATAAAACAAAACAAAAACAAAAAAAAATTAAAAATTAGGTTAAAATTTGCTTGACTTACTGAATAGCCACAACAAAACCATTCGTCTTGCTTTGGTGAGAAAGTCCTGCGTAAATGTACATTTGTGTACACAACAATAGACGAGATGTATCTGATGAAAATCTAAGATGAAAACAAAAATCTGAATTTTTTAAGAAATTAGCAAAAAAAATAAATAAAATGTATTATTTAGACTAGAGCGATTTTAGAATATCCCATTTAAAAAGAAAAAAATGTAATAAAAAACGACTACGTCATCACAATTATACGTTGAAAAACAAACTAAAATAAAATGTCAATTATTGAAAATTACTTTCAGCTTATATAAGCATATAATTTTATATATATATATATATATATATATATATATATATATATTAAAAAATAGTTAATTTTTTTTAACAGACAGATGATTCGGTCAATTAAAGCAAACAATGTGAAAAGGAAAAAATCGAAAGGAAATAACGGGATTATCAAAAACGTATAAGGATTTTTTTTAGAGGTAAATAATTTTAAAAAGATTTAAAAAGAAAAAAAAGATAATGCCTTTAAAAAAGGTGAAAAATGAAAAGGAAAAATTTATCGTCGGCCATGTTACTTTTTTCCTTTTTCCTCTCTTTCCTTGTTTTCGTTTATCAAGCTCGAGCAGTTTTTAAGTGATTTAGAGATATCTTTAAATGGAAAAGCTCAAAGACTAAAAAATGAATTTTTTTTAGTAAAATAGACGAAGTTTTTGTCGGTATTTTTATAATCAAATAAAGTAAAATAATAAAACAATATTTGTCCCAAAATACAATGTGCTGCTACTGCTGTCTTAAAATAGGGGATCAATATAAAAAAGAGATCCATGCAAAACTGAACCTCCTCTTTATGGCCAAATATATCCAGTATCCATTTATACACCTAAACATATCGACTGCTGAAGCATATTGTTCACGGTCGCTGTTGCTACGGAGTAGCCATGAAATTGACTGTGCACTGAGGGGAAATATCAAATAACTGAATATTT
The DNA here is from genome assembly GCA_037127315.1 of Ascarosepion bandense. Lineage (NCBI taxonomy): Eukaryota > Metazoa > Mollusca > Cephalopoda > Sepiida > Sepiidae > Ascarosepion > Ascarosepion bandense. Next base: position 1,280,179 of record JBBBDQ010000879.1, read on the forward strand.
CTTACTTCAGCAGAGCTTAACTTACTGAATAAATACGAAATAAAAAATATCCATCCCCAAATTCACAAATACTTCCTCTGACGTGACTAGAACGATAGTAAAAATCGGGGTTCAGTATACAATAACAAACGTCGACTAAACAAACCACCGATTTCAAGACCAGTTTTAAAGAAATTTTAATAAAAATATGAGCTAGTATAAAAAAAAAACAAAAATAGAAAATTGCATGTTAATAACTAACTAGCTAGTCATGTTTTTTTCTTTGAATTATTAAAAAAAAAACCAAAAAACCATCAGCTTACAAAAGAAATTATCAAAATCATAAAGATAAATATACGCTTTCACAATGAAAGTTAAAAACCTTTTGATTTAAAAAAGTACTTACTACCGATTAAAAAAAAAAAAAAAAGATACAAAAAATTTAAGAAAGTAAAATGGTAAGTTACGACGTTTCCTTGTTTTTACCTATATAAAAAGGTGAGTAGAATGACTACAAAAATATTTTATATTACTTAAGAAAAAATAACATTAATCCAGGAGAAATAATTTTTTAAAAAATCCAAAGTACTTAGTTTATCCAACAGTTCATCCAGCTTGGTCCAACTACAGATGATCAAGACTTCGCATACGCATGCACACGGAACCGGAAAAACAAAACCAATACTTCCGTTTGATAAAGCTCCAGTTTTTCTCCAGATTCTGTCTCAGTATACTTAAGTTTACATCGAGACGTAGAGTTTAGAAATTTAAATTAATTTTTTTATTTTATTATTAAAAACAAGAAAATGAAAACTTAATAAAATCAGAACCTTAGAAAAGAAAATAAGAACCTTAATACGTTAAAAAATTGTTTAGGAAAAAGAATTAGCAAAATTTACTAGAGTGATTATATTATGAGATTCAGCTTTTTTTTCTTTTAAATAATTTTATATTTGTTATTTGTTACTAACCCGCAGCTAATTGTTTTCCAATGTTAAGAAACTCATGAGATGTAAATTGTTTTTGTACCAGCATGGAAAAAAATCATGTTTCAAATAAACAATTCTATTCGGATACTTAGTTAAATATTCAGTTTTTAATCAAATTCTGACTTTTTAGTTACTCGGAAAACTATGAATGAAATTAAGCAATAGAGGCCCAGGAAGATCAGAAGCAAGTACGTGACCACTAAAATTTTTTGATTTTTAATCTCATGAAAGGAAAAAAACGAACTTATTAACGATTAAATAATTTGTAGAGAACTAAAAAGTTTGTTTAGTTTTTAACTTTTTAGTTTTACGCCTACGGCAAATATACTTCTGCTTAAAGTTAAAGTAGAAAACCTATTTTTTTTAACGCTTTATTTAAAAAAAAATATTTAAAATGACGAAAAAGCTAATTTTAGGAAATTCCGTTTTTTCAGGATTTTTTTTGTTAAAAATGACACTCTCTCTCACTAGCCGAGTGGCGTTTAAACTACACTCGAAAATATCGGTTTTTGTTGTATGGTGACAAAGTGTCATCGAGTGTTTTAATAAAAATTGGAATTGGCGTATGTATGTGGTTAAAGGAACATTGCAACTCAAACAAACAAAAAAAAACATGTCTGAGCTTATGAAAGCAAAAAGAAAGTACTGCAAATGATAAACGTATATGAAAAATGGTTTGTGAAGTAAAGTTTCTTACTCGGTGATTTCTTGTTCAGAGATTTTTCCCAATATGGAGTTGATCAGGACATTACTGGAGATTCCAGGATGCTAATGGTCAACATTTTCGATATCAAAATCGTGTGTTAAATAATCATTTGCACCAGATTGAATTGTATTGGTGGTGTATGCTTTCAAATAATGGAAAATAAACTGCTGTTATCTCGATATTGGATTCTGTGGTGAATACGAAATTTAAAAGTAACTCTCTTCACTGCTTACAAATTTCGCAATCCAGTGTGAAATCTAATTTTGACCAATAGGAATAAGGATTGACTCCATACTGAAGGAAAAAGACAATGCAAATTTCGAGGATTCGGCGTTAATTATTTTCTAACCGATGAAAGGGAGCGATTTACAAAACTGAGAAAAGTTACCAAGTCAGTGTGAAAAGTCTTTTTCTATATATAGAGAGAAAGACAGTAGAATCAGTCAGATTGGAGCAGAGATCAGATCTGCCATGATATGACAAAGAAATTTCAATCCGCTGAACCGAACATACCTTAACAACATACATCACCTCTCCTTTTCTTTCTTGCATGCTATTTTTCTTTATCTCGCTTCTTCGTCCTCACCATTCTTGTCATCAACAAAGAAGAAGTAAAACAACAACAAGGCACTTTAAATAACTCCTAAAAATTAACATTGATAAGTACAATTTTCCTTTATTGCCTTTCTTTCCTTTTCACTTTCTCATCATCCACTAAAAGAAAGAAAGAAACACAGATTTTATTACAACTCTGTTAATCTTTTCTGCATACACACATTTTGCTACAACTATAAACTCTGGATTCACTTAACTCTATACTATATTTTCTCTTTGAACATTTTCACAGTTAATAATTTTACTTCCTACAAATTGATGTTATTCTGTTCTGTTAATAAAATTCCAATTATTTTACAAATGAAACACTTAAATTCTTTCAAACTTTCTGATGATGATAATCCTAATTTGCTGGGAGTTCGGTTATGTTTGTCACAAGGCCAATTTAATAAGCATGACCAAGCTCTCTATAATTCACTACTTAAACTTGGCAAAATATGTTTGCAAAATAAATTGTAATCGACAATAATAAATGGTTATTTTACAACACATACAAATAAAATATGGTTGAGGAACTCAATAAACCACTACTATCTCAATAAAATGTGACTAGTCTTCATTCAAAGAAAGTGATGTTTGTATTTGTAAAGAGCAGTGACATGAAATTGTACTTCAAATAGCAAATTGAGCATATAAAAGCTCAATGATAGTAAATTTTCAATTGATTTTCTTCTCACTTGTAGCCAAGTTTAGCCCAACTGATTTTAACAGTAACCTCTAAAGTTATAAAAAACAAAAGTCAAAATACAGTAGTGCTGGTCTTTCAAAAGTATCCCATTCTAGCAGTCATTTATGATGAAAATCAGACAATTGATTCGAATAAGTATTGCTCATAAATGAACCAATTGACAGTAGCAATTGACTAAAAACTCCTAGAATCAGTTAACAATAGTGGAAAGTGTGTATATCGTTAGGATAATGCTGCAAATTTGCAAATTGGTAAATAGATAAAAAATTTCAGATGAAAAATTTTAACTTATCCATCATAATCATCAGGATTACAGTTACGAACTTTAACATATTCTGATTACCTTTACAAAATTGTCTTAATGAAAAAAAAAGTTAAGTTTTTTGGAAGATTGTAGGTGACATTTTTAAGAGTTCCTTCATCAGAAACATAGACAGATCTAGGAGGACAGAACTCTGAAGTTGCAGGTAGCAAAATGGAATAATAATTGTTGTTCAATGAAGTTAAATAAAAATGTCTTTTTTTGATGTCTACTTAATAAATAATCAAATGTTTGACCCTTTTGGGACACTCAATGAACCAATATTATTTATTTTTCTGCAAAAAAGGTGTGTGGCACTTAAGTACCTATCTCAAAGGATATGAAGATCTAAATATTATTCTGTAGTTTTCAACATTTAATTACACAGAAAATTTTACCTTACAAAAGTAAAACAGTGTTTGAGAAGCAAATGTTAATGTTTGTTCACAACATAAACGGATACTTGTTTGTTTTAGTATTAGAAATATGGACATTTAAACAGGCTATTAAGTATTTGTCTATACTTCTGAGATGAGGTAGTATTTACACTATTTACATTATTTGAACTTTTGTCCTCATCTTTGTTGTATGCTCTGGCCTTCTTCGGGTGCTAAGAATTTCAAACCAAACCCTTTATTATGTTTCCTTGTAGATATAATTGACCCACTGATAGGAAAGTCCTCATCATATGTTTAAAACTCCGCCCACTTTGTAGAATTTATTAAAGATGCTCCCATCCAATGCAACCAGATGGTGAGCCTGGATGTGGTGAGTCTGTTCACTAAGGTATCCATGATAGAGGCACTATCGGTAGCCATGGACAGACTGGCCTTGGACTCATCTCTAGGAGAGTTACTGGTATTCTTCTAGACAACCTGATGGAAATGCTGACTTTCTGCACACGAACAACACACCAAATTGGGATCAGACATATATCAACAGGATAAAGCTTAGCAATGGGCTTCCCATTATCCCAATCACTAGCTAACATATAAATGGAATACTTTGAAGATATGTCATTAGAATTCACAGCTCTAAAGCTAATTCTATGACTGAGATACGCTGATGACACCTTCATGGTCTAGCCACACCAGGAAGATGTGAAAATAAGATCATCAATACAATTCACTATGGTAAAAGAAGGCAACAACAAACTAGCATTTCTGTATGTACTGATAGCTCAAACAGAGAGGGGGTTCAAGACTATATACCGCAAGGCAACATTCACTGAACAATACCTCAACTTCAACTCCCACCAGTATAAAGAAAGGGATTGTCCGCTGCCTGCAACATTGAGCAAAAGTCATAAGCAGTGACCCAGAGACATATAAACAGGAAATGGTCAGTATAAGCAGTACCCTGCAATGTAACAATTATCTAGAGTACATGACAACAGCTCCAACAAATGTGGAAGGAAGGGTGCATGAATATAACAACTCTCAGAAAACAGTCTCAGTCTGTCTACCCTATGTGAAGGGGTTATCAGAGAAAATACAAAGGATCTGTGGTCCATATAACATCAGGACGACCTTCAGAAGTGGTTCTACACTTTGCAGGAACCTCTCCTGAGTAAGACCCCCAACAGAGGAAGACATGACCAAGGATTGTATGTACACCATTCCATGTAGCTGTGGAAAGAAATATAAAGGAGAAACAGGCCGCTCCCTTAAGGTAAAGCTACAAGATCATCACAAGGCCGTAACATGCAGGTAGATAGAAAAATTAGGCATAGATGACTATGTATGGAGGGTGGAAGGGTATCATCGCCCCTATAAGATGAAGTTGAAATAATAGATAGAGAACGCTAATGAAAACTATGTAAACTTAAGGAATCAGTGAATATGTTAGGCTACAAAAATCTCTTAAGCCAACCAAGCATAGAAATGAATACAATATGGAAACCAGTAATATGGAGTGCTAGTAAAAAAATACTAAAGAAAATCATTAACATCAAAAATTGCAATATGAACGCGTTGTTAAAAAATCGTTACTGAAACATTAGGTTTATAAGTCCCAGAAATTTACTCAAGGACACATGGCCCAGTGGATATATATATTGGTTAGTTCCAGTGATTTGACCCAAAGAGTTGTAAGTTCAATACCAGGCTACAGCAGAGGTGAACAACTAACTTAGAGAGTTAGGTTAAAGGGAGATAACTCATGACTACTAGAAGTGCTTTCATATATAGAATGAGAATGATATACCCCAGTGATTGTAATAAAGGTATCGGTTTGAAATTCCTAGCACCTGAAGAAAGCCAGAGCATACAACGGCTAAAACATAATAAAAATGACAACAAAAATGAGGACAAAAGTCTGAATAATGTAAATAGTGAGGCTGTTAAATATTCATTTTTAAAACATACATATTTTAAAATTTTTTCTTAATCGTTTTAAGTTAGTTTACAAGAACAGTGTAGTTGAAGCAATATTATAAAAAAATGCAAGCTTTTTTTTAAATGTTTTTTGTCTTAACCAAAAACACCATTTACTTTCTAGATGTAGACGTCAAATAAAACTAGAAAGTTTAACTTTGATATTATTCCCAAGAAATGACCACCATTTTTAAAAGTTTGGTGAAATTATTTTAAAAAATATGCTTTTCTCTTTATTCACTTAAACAGTCCTTAAACAAAAAACGCATGAACAACATTATTTTTGTAATAATGATTGTTCACGTGTTTTTTGTTTTCGTTGATAAGTCCAGAAGTCTTGTGAAATACAACAATCAATCCAGCTACTACTAAAATAGTAAGAATGCTCTATGAAAAAATATATGGATGCTAAATTACTAGTCTGTGATATTTTTTTCGTATAATGAGGTTTAAAAAGAAAATAAACAAAATTAAAAAACAGCGACAAAAATATGCTTATTCCAAGTTATTTTAACTCCTTTGGTTTTTTATTCCAAAGTAATTAATTAAGAGTTGGTACTTTTGTCAAAGATTGTTTAAAAAACACAGATTATCATTGTAATGTAACAGAATATAATTGAATTTGCTCATTTTCTATTTTAAAAGGAATCGATCATAAAGGTACTTTCTTAAACTTATAATTAAAAAATGACAAAAATGATCTCTAAACAACGGTTACTACTAAGCTATCACGATGTTAATATTTGGAGCTAAAATTGAGTCTTTGCCATTCTAACAGAGGCATTATTTTCTTTCTGAAACTAATTTTTATTAAATCTGTATATTTCAGGAGTGTAAAAGTAAAGTAGGGATGGTCAGCCATGTCTGGTACAAAGCCAATTCACAAACATAGTCGACACTCCCTACAACTTAAAGATTATCAGTAATCATCAGAAGGTTAAAGGTTGAAAGAATAAAAGTATTTTGTTTGTATGTTAAAGTAGAATTTTATTAACAGAACAAAATAACATCAGTTTATAGGAGTTAAATGTTCCAAGAGAAATAGTAGTAAGGAGTTAAGTAAATCCAGAGTTCTACTTGTAGGTAGCAGAACGTGTTTATGCAGAATTAACAGGGTAATAATAAAGTCTGTGTTCCTTTCCTTTTTTATGGCTGATGAGAAAGTAAAAAAGAAGGTAAAGCAATAAAGGAAAATGGTACTTATCAGATGTTAGTTTTTAGGAGTCAGTTGAAATGTCATGTTGCTGTTGTTGTTGTTGTTGTTGTTGTTGTCATCATTGTTTTCTTCTTTTTTGTTGACTGTGAGAATGGCGAAGATGGAGAAGAGATAAAGAAGAATAGCACTCAAGAAAGAGAAATAGAATGTGTGTTGGAACATTATGTCCAGGCCAATGGTTTGACGTTTGTTTTGTCACATCTTTGTGGTGTCTTAATCTCACTTCCATCTGACTGATTGTTTCAACTTTCTTTCTCTATTTTATAGCAAAAGACTTTTTCACACAGGATTGTTAACTTCTTTCAGTTTTGTAAAATCACTCCCTTTGATTGGTTAGAAAATTAATTCAACATTGGATCGTAAAATTTTGGCTTTTTCTTTTTTCTTCAGTATGGGGTTAATCCTTTTTCCTATTGGTCAAAATTAAGATTTCACACAGGATCGCAAAATTTGCAAAACGTGAACAGGAGAGCTACTTTTAATTCTGTATTCACCATAAGAGTAGTAGATTAAAAACAGTTAACTCCCTTAATTGTATCAAGAATCTCAATTTTAAAACTTTCCTAAAGTTAGAATTAGCAGTTCATTACATATTGTGCAGAAATCATATAATTAAAACCAGAAAGGCTGTAATAAATTATTTGCAGTCTAATTTATAGAACATATACTGACTTAAAAAATAATTAACATGAAAATGTTTCTCAGCTATTTGAGTAGTTTATATATATATATATATATATATATATATATATATATATGTTTTCTGAATTCACTTAATTCTTTTATTTAGATGGAGATCAGGTTATTCAAGAAATTATACTGAATTTTCCATTTTTAGTTTTTGGTTTATCAATATTTATCCATCTTGTTTCATTAATATACCAATGATATATGGTGTATTCAATGAATGTATGTTTTGAATGGGTGACCAATTCTAGTTCATGTTCATGTTTTGGTTTCTACACATAAGCTTACACTTGCTTCTTCAAGAATGCTTCACAAATCTTCTTTCCTGTGTGACTTGTGAGATGGAAGGTAGATGGCCATAGAACTGATTTTTTTTTTCATAAGAGCTGTTTCCAAATGTGGTTCAATGCAACACCTTTGTGTGGTGAATACAAAATAAAAATAACTCTCCTTTCTTCACTATTTTTAAATTTGTGGGCGAAATTGATTTTGACTGGTAGAAAATGAGATAGGTTCCAGGCTGAAGAAAAGATCAAGGTAAAGTTTAGCAAACCTATGTGAAAATCTACTTAGACCAATGAAAAGAGGAGTGGTTTACAAACTGAGAAAAAGTAAAGCTGATGTCAAATTGCTTTTTGATATAAATATCAGGAGAAAGTTGAATCAACCAGAAAAGAGAAGAGAGAAGAAAAGACAGAGTCCCATGCAGTTGAATATCACTGATGTCAAATTACACACTGATAAATTATCAGCCTCTAATGAAAGCTGGAAAAATTCAAAGAATTTGACCCAACTCCTAAGCTAAGTAGCTTAAAATATATCTTTTTATTCATGTTGAATACAACCATTTTATGTTTATATGAAAAACAAACTCTCTCAATTTGTTTTAAGCATTTTGGAATATTACTTAGTGTCCAATGATTTAATATGAACATTTTCTTTTTTTGACAATTCATCGAAACTACAAACCTTTAATGTTTGATTATTTGTCCTGAAACAAGCTACTGAAACTTCAAATGTGTAAATTTGTAAGTAAATTCCTTATCTTGTTTAATTCAAATTAACACAAGTGTTTCCCCATCATTAGCCCTACTTATTTCACTGCAAGGAAACTAAACACATATCTATTGTTACAGCCTTCACATAAGTCAAGATATTTAGCAATAAAATGGACATGAATCAAGCAAATTGATACAAACAGCATCCATTAAACCCCACCATATACATGGAATCAAATGTGCTTGTTTAGTTCACAATTATAGCAGCACAGTTTGATTCATGTGTTGGCTACATTACCACTGGAGACAGTATGCAAACTACTACCCACTGTTTTACAGTCAGAAGACTATGAAAAACTTAAAGAAGCAATCGTAGCTCTGCATGAAAAATCAAAGCTAAAGTTGCTTGATAAAATGATGTCTTCCTGCAGGAAGACCATTCATTTATTTAAATGAACTAATGACATTAACTACAAAAATTGGAGTGAGCAGCAACATCATACAACACAAATTCATCCAAGCAATACCAATTAACTTAAGACCAGTCCTAGCAGCACAAGCAGATTTAGAAACAGAAAGACTTGGGAAAATGTATTTTAATCAGCAAAACCCCAATCTCATTCAACAGGTTCAACCAAAGGAAGTAAAATGCTGATATAGTCGGAATTACAAATTTTGATCAACTTTAAATCCATATTATTTCAACCAGAAACCAAAAATATGCAGGCCACAGATCTACTATGCACACTCTATGCTAGTGCTTGTAAACCATGGTGTATATGGCTGAATAAAGGAAAGATTAAATTAGAGCCATCCTCATGACCACCTTCACCAGCACAAAAAGTGGGAGGTGATGGCTTCCACTTTACTGTCACTTTTGAAAGTAACTGCACAGAAAATTATGTTCATTGTGGATACTTGGGCTGCCCTATCAATTATTCTAAAGGAATACCTGACAAGCACATTTCTATATCCTACAAATATTGTACTGGTTTTCACAAGCAATGTAAAAACAGAGTGCTCTGGACAGACTGTACCAAATATAACAATAAAAATCCTTAGGAGGAATTTCACACAGACATTTATTGTAGCTAACACTACAAAACAATTTTTGGGATATGACTTCCTAAGTCACTATGGACTAATAGTGGGTTGTAAAAAAAATAAGCTGATCGACACAATTACCAATAGGCAAAGTGACACCAAGCTATCAACTTGTCTGTTACAAGTTTCAATCCATAATGATGAAAAGGCAAAGGGAACTTTGAAAATATTATGGAAAGCTACCCAAATCTAATATCCCTCCTATCGGAATCTTAACACAAAAAAAATCAAAAGTATTTCACAGAATTGAAACAGTGAGCAATCCTCCTGCATTTACAAAAGTGTGACAGCTGTCAAAGCAGAAATCTGAAGACAAAAAGAAGAATTTAAAAAGCTTTGGCAAGCTGGCATAATTTTCTCTTCCAAATCAGAGTTTGGCACTTCACATGGTGCCAAAATCAGACAGCATGTACAAGCCAGTGCGTGACTACAGACAATTGAATAGCACTACAAAGGTGAACCACTACCTCATTCTAAATATCAACTCACTTGCTATGAAATTGTATGTAAAAAAGATATTTTCAAAGATTGATCTGTCTTTGGCATACTACCAGATACCAGTACATTCTGATGATGTATGTAAAACTGATATCTTGACAGAACATTGTTTATTTGAATATTAATCTATGCTTTTTGGACTGTAGAATGCAACAAGTACCTTCTAAAGGATGATGGATGACATCTTCCAGGACATGGAGTGAACAATTTTATATATTGATGATATTTTAATAGACTTTGATGATGAGGATTCTCATTCTGAACATCCTGTTCAAGTATTTCGGAAGCTAAATGTTTACAATCTTAAAATTTAAAAATGTATTTTCAATGCTAAAGAACTCAACTCCTTGGGTTTTAATATTTTGAATGAAGGGATCAAACCTAACACTAATAAGCTTCAGGACCTGAACAATTTCCCTCCTCCCAAGGATTCAAAAACATTGCATCGATTATTGGAATGATCAATTTTTACAGAAAATTAATACCAAAATTTAGTGATTTAATCTTCCAACTCACAGAATGTATCCATTTGAATCCTAATGCATAACAACTGATTTAACTGCAGATGAATTAGCTTCTTTCCAAGTGGTGACAAAGTCATTATCGAGTGTAACGACATTACCTTTCCCATATTCAAACGTTAAAACTTACAAACTTCTCACAGGTAGTTTGAATCATGCAGTAAGAGTATGATAAATGACCAGCCTATTCCATTGGTTTCTTCTCTAGAATCTGACTGACTTGTTAGCACAGTTCCAATCACTCTAGCACTGGTATATCGCTACTGTGACATTACCACCAACAACACCGAGGTCTTGACCCTACCACTATTTGTAGTGCATGGAATAGTTCATTTATCATTAAAATGGTGGAGAGCGCCCTAACACCCCCCTCCTATCAATTCTCATATTTCTTTCTTTTCGGATCCACCACCAAATGTTGCATTGCCTTCCTTTTTCTAGTAGATTTCCGCTCTGTTACTTCTTTCTCTTGTGGCATTTGTAGGTCGAACGTGTCGTAAATCTCTTCTATACTATCATCTACCCTTGACAGTGTGTCTATAGCTTCTTCAGCTAATCTTTTTCTTATCTGATTCACATGTCGTCTGTGGATAAATGTTTTGCCTTTAATCATATATAACATATTTCCAATACGTTCCTTTATTATTCCCGGAAGTCAGGAGGCATTATTATTTTTGTAACTTTTGAAATAAACTTTTTCATTTTTGTTGAACTCCCTTTTTGGAGGCTGAGTTGTGGGTGTAAGTGCTTTTTCTCTTGGAATTAATTTATCAAACGCCGATCGCACCTTTCTCGCGAACATCAATTCTGCAGGTGACAGTGCTGAAGGCACAGCTTTATTAGGGGTTATCCTATAAACTTGTAGGAATAATTGTACTGCCTTCTTAGTAGGTGTCCTTGATGCCTTTTTTTAATGCCCTTTTTAAGGTGTCAACAAATCTTTCAGCCAATCCGTTACTACGCGGATGGTACGGTGGAGTTTTTATATGTTCTATCTTAAACGTTTCACAAAACTCCTTGAATTCTTTCAAAGTGAATTGCATTCCGTTATCACTTACTAACGTGTCCACGACTCCGAATCTTGCGAATAATTCATGCAATCTATTAATTGTATTTCTCGCTGTTGGTCTCTTCATTTGAAATACTTCCGGCCACTTACTATAGCTATCTACTATTATCAGATAATATAAGTTGTCGATTGGTCCTGCAAAATCCACATGTACCCTTGACCAGAGTCTATCTGTTCTTGGCCATGGTTTCTTCAATATCTGTGGCGCCTTTGCAGCGAGAGCGTACCCTTTACATCTACTAACCATAGTCGCGATGTCCGCATCCATCCCCGGTCAGTATACATAAGATCGCATTAGACTTTTCATACGATTTACTCCCGGGTGTCCGGCATGAAAATCTCTCGGAATCCTCTTCTGCAAAGCTTTTGGGATTACTACTCTCTCGCTATACAATACTACATTATCACATAATGAAAATGTCTCCGAAATCTGGTGATCCTTCTCGGCTAATTTTATTTTTGCGTCTTTGATGAATTGGTCTTTCTCAGCTTCTTTCTTTATTTCTACTAAAGAAACTGGCAATTCTCTAATAGTGTAATTCAGCAAATTCATTACTTCCACTTATGCTCTCAGTGCTGCGATTACAGTATCTTCCAATGGTTCATCTGCTTTTGGAATTAGCCTAGATAGGCCATCCTCATGTCCAATTTTGCTTGATGGTAAGTGTTGTAATTTAAAGTTATAATTCAGCAGTATAGTTCCCCATTTTAATAATCGATTTGCCGTGTAAGTAGGGAGTCCCTTCTTTGAACCAAAGATGGTTGATAACGGTTTATGGTCCGTTTATAATGTGAAAAATCTTCCATGGATGTACCTATGGAATTTAGTTACCGAGAAAATTATCGCTAGCGCTTCTTTTTCTGTCTGTGAGTAGCTACGTTCTGCTGGTAGTAACGATCTACTCACGTGTGCGATCGGTTTCATCACACCAATCCTATGTTCACTGGTGTTGCAAGCTATCACTATTTCTAGCTTGGGATTATAGTGTGCGAGGAATAGATCTGATGTTAGTCTATCTTTTATTTCCTTGAACACTTTCTTACACTCATTAGACCAATGCCAAGTTTTACCTTTTTGCAGTAGTTCATTTAGGGGAGCTCGCAACTTGTGCAAGTTTGGAATAAATGCTTGGTAATAAGTTACCAAACCTAAGAAACTCTGAAGTGTTTTAAAATTTTTAGGCTCAGACATCTTCCAGATTGCAGAGGAACGGTTCGGGTCAAGTTTTTTCCCATCCTTATTGATTATGTGTCCTAGGTATCTGATCTCTTCTAGCAAGAAATCACATTTTCCTTCCTTCACTTTGAACCCATACTTTCTTATCTTCTCGAATACTTCCTGAGTATGTATTGTGTGCTCCTCGACCGTTTCACTCTTAATTAAAATGTTGTCGAGATATGCGGTAGCGAAGTCAAGATCCGCCAGCATTTTATCCATAATTTGTTGAAATATTGCTGGTGCCGTTTTTACACCAAAAGGTAACCATTCGTATTTGTATAGTCCTCTATGCATATTTATACATAGTAGTTTCGAAGTTTCCTCATCGACTGGTATTTGTAGGTATGCCTCACTGAGATCTATTTTAGTGAAATATTTACCGCCATTTAACTTAGCGAATACTTCATCAGGGCTAGGTAAAGGATAATGGAAGTCCTGTATGGTGTTATTTAACCCTGTCGAAAAGTCAGTGCAAATGTGAACGTCGCCTGATTTCTTTTTTACATTAACCGCAGACACGGCCCAGTCACTATATTCGGTTTTCGAAATCACACCTAATTTTGTCAGTCTTTCCAGTTCCGCATCAATTTTTTCAATCACCGCGTAAGGCATATTTCTCTTCTTTTTGAAAACTGGTTGTATATCCTTCTTTAATTGGATTTTTGCTGCCGTTTTGGTGCATCTCCCTAGACCTTCTGAAAATACTTCAGGGAAAGCTTTTTTTTATCTCAGTTTTTAATGTTTTAATCTCGTCAGTCGTTTCACTAATATTTCTGCAATATGTGCTTATAGGTAAATCCCATAAGTCGAATTTGTTTATCCAGTCTGTCCCGAATAGATTGTTCGTATCTTTCATTATAAACATTTTCACTCTTTTCATTAGATTGTTGAACTTAACATTTAAAATTAGTTCTCCTTCAAACTTAATTCTTTTCCCTGTGACAGTTCTGGCAACCTGATTTGCTTTCGATAAAGTTGGTTTGTTCAATTTCTTCCACATTTTATAGTTTATAATCAAAATATCAGATCCAGAATCTAGCTGCATGTTAATTGGTTGATTTAATATTTCTACTTGCAAATATTTTCTCATGTTCTGGTTCTGTTCTTCTGATCTTGTAATTTTTACTTGACTTTTACTTTTTAATCTGCACTTAGACTTTATATGACCTCGTCTATTGCAGTTCCTACATGTTTTATTTTTGAATGGACAGTCACTTCTCCAATGACATTTGCCACAACCATAACAAGGTTTTGGTCGGGGGGGTCTTTTTTCATACTTACTCCCACTTGTTGTTGGTGAATGATACTTACGTCTCGGTGATCGAGACCAAACACGTGTCCTTCTAGTAACTTTTTTTATGCTTGCTATAGCGGTTTCCTGAATTTTCTTTGCATCCTCCTTAATACTAACACACTGTTGGCAATAGTCCGCCAGCTTTTGTAACGTAATACTTTGCTCATTCTCCAGTTTTGTCAGTATCCTTCTTCTCATATCTGCGTCTTTTTCAGCACAAACACTAGACATTTAAACTTATCTGCCGTCAGTTTTGCTAATCTGAAAATATCACAATTTTTGTTTACTACTGACACGAACGTTGTATAGTTCTCATCATTATTTTTTTGTAGGTTCAAGCACTTCCACCTTTTGTGAAATAAAGATAATCTCAGACTAAACAATTCTTTCAACAGACTTATTGCTTCATCAAAATCCAAGTCTTTTGTTTTCCTTGGCAAGATGAAATCTGTGAATTTATTGTGTTCATATGTCCTTAATTTCCTTAAGAGAAGTCTAATTTTTTTCTCATTCGGCCACGATTTACAATCTATTTCGTAAAAATCTTGGTATCTATGATAGTATCTCTCAAATGTACTATCCTCGTCGGGATTATAAGTGAAATTTTCAATCGTAGTCCATATTGTATTTTGTGAGAACGTGCTTTTATTTTTCTCGATAATTATTTTATGCAAGAGTTCTTGCATCTCTACATATTTCCTCGCATTTTCCTCCTGAAATTTTTGTTGTCTTATATCATTTTCAATTTGCATTTCCTGTAATTTTTTGTCATTCCAATTGTTGTTGTGTTTTATATTTGATCAGTTCAAGTATGGTATTTTGAAATTGTTCCATTATGTTTTTTTTTCTTTTTACAGCGAATAACTTAACGTCAAAAAATTTTCTTTCACAGAGGGGATGGTCACAAGTTTCACAATACAATTTTTTCCAACAGAAAAAAAAAAGAAGTTAAACGTGACTTACAATTTTTCTTGCTGCGAATGTGGCTTTCCACATAACTTTTCGTCTGTTGTCAATTGTTGTTACGACTAAAGACTTTCCGTGTTGCCACATTTTCGTTGTCAATAGTTCCATTGTAATGAACTACTTAAAATTTCTCTGTGAAACTAGATCCACTGTAGTACTAAGGACCGCAACTGAGTTTTTTCTCTTGAGAATGTCAAATACACTGTTGTGTCGTGGGACAATTTTGAAATTTTTCTTCCCGTGAGTATGTCGAATATTTCGTCACCACTGTTGAGTTGTGAGACGATTTTGAAAATTTAAAAAAAAATTTTTTTTCTCTGTGTGGATGTCGAATAATCTTCATCGCCACTGTTGAGTTGTGCGGTAATAAATAGTATTTACAAAGTGGGGTTAGTAATCATACAGGAAACAAGGTATTAATTGTACGTCTCTTTGTATGATGTAGAATCCAATTATAATCACTTCCAGTTGACAACCAGAAATATCCGACTGACTTGTTAGCACAGTTCCAATCACTCTAGCACTGGTATATCGCTACTGTGACATTGCCGCCAACAACACCGAGGTCTTGACACTACCACTAATTGTAGTGCATGGAATAGTTCATTTATCATTAAAATAGTGGAGAGCGCCCTAACAGTTTGCTGAGGTGTATCCACAAATATGTCTCGATATTTATTTATCAGGGTAATCAATTTACTCATCACATGAGCTAACTTTTCTTCTAAGTTATTTAATATCTTGAAATTCTCTAACTTCAGAGGTTGGTCCTTTTCCATCCAGTGACTGACTTCTTCATGACTTTCCACTTTCCATCTTTCTTGTTCATTTACTAGCATTACTGTGTGTTTACTATGAAATCTTTTTAACATGTTAATATGGCATGTCATCTTACCAGCTCTTCTATTAGGCGTGTGTATCAACTAGTTCACATCACTCAGAATTTTCAATATTTTGAATGATCCTTGATATTTCGCTTTAAATGGCAATATTATACATACTTCCTCACCCTTCTGGAATTGCCTATTAACACTCTTTCTATCATATTGCTCTTTCATATTCGTTTGCTTACTTTGCAAGTATTTCTTCGCTAATTCCTGCACAACTTTCAATCTCCATTTCATGTGTGTTACATAAGTCATCATGCCTAGGTTGATCTAACATCAATTGTTCCTGTAACATCTTAAGCGGTCCTCTCACCTGGTGACCAAAGATTATTTCAAACAGACCGAATCCGGTAGACTCTTGGATCGCATCGCGCACCGAGAACAGCACAAAGGGAATCCCCTTGTCCCAGTCTTCCTGATTTTCTATACCATAGGTTCTTAACAGTTTTTAACGTCATATGGAATCGTTCTAGCGCTCACTGGGATTGTGGGTGATATACACTTGACTTGATATGGGTTATTTCCAACTGCTGGATAACTTCTTTAAACAACTTTGATGTGAAATTGGACCCTTGGTTCAATTTCATGTCAAAGTTGTTTAAATTTGTATTACTTTTGGTAGGCCCATTTTGGTAAAGAAATTTATTAATGCATCTATTATCTTACTTGCTGATATACTTCTCACGGGAACCGCCTTGGGGTATCTGGTTGAAGAACATGTTATGGTTTATAAAATGACGAGTGTTCTAAAAATAGAAAAAGATAGACATATTGACACCAATAATTCAAAATTGGCTGGCAAAATAAGGAGTAGGAGTAAGAAGTAGGAGTTAAGGACAGTAGTTTTGTGTAGGAGATTTAAAAAGAGGAGGATGCTAGTCAGTTGACCACTAGAGTCCAGAAGGGATAGGCTCGTTTACTACTAGTATCCCACAATGAAGAGAATTTAGCTAGTCTGCTCCTGTATCCACACAAAATTTAAAGGTTGTAACTTGATGTTAAAACCTAAAGTTTTATATAAAAAATAAACATCATTAATTCAAGTTTGTGTTATATTCTAATTATAACAAAACGAAGCAACACAACAGTGGTGACCCTGATATACGAACAGAAAGCAACCTCATATACAAAATATATATATACACATATAAAAGGATAAATAGAGCAGACAGGAGAGGAAACGACTCATCAAGTCAATATCAAGGCACCGGAATTCATGGAAACTGCTCTAAATGGATGGTTTAGGATATTAGGAACCCAGTTTCATTTGCGAAATGTGACAGTGTCGAAAACAAAGTTTCATACAGTAATATCGTCGTTACCAGCCGAAGAAGTGGGTAAACTACCAAATGCTACCCTTGCATCACAAGACTACATGGAATTAAAACGGACTCTGATAGAAGCTCACGAACAAACAAAACCAGAGCTTCTAGAAAAATTAATGTCGGCTACAACTATTTCAGGATGACCATCGACATATTTGCACGAAATGCTATCCATAGCTAAACGGATAGGTATTAGCAATGACATTGTGAGACACAAATTCTTGCAGGCATTACCGTCAACAATAGCTCCAGTCATAGCCTCGCAAAAAGATTTAAACCATACCCATCTTGGCAGGTTAGCAGATAAACTGATGCCATTATTGAATAACGATAAGGCATTTGTTGTTCAGCGACCCTTATCTACTAAGAATAACTCACAAACAAATTATAAAGGAAAATACAGTCAAGACACTTCAGTGCCACTAAATGTCAGGCTGTATCGGAATAATCAATGGACAAAAATTTGCAGAGCACATATTTATTTCGCCAATGAAGCAAGAACATGTAAACCTTGGTATAAATGGCCCAAAAAGAACAATCTACAGATGTTGCCTAGTTCCCGACCAGCAACACATACGGGAAGTGATTCGGAAAACTAATAGGGCGAACAAGTTCAGTCCCATGAGGTTCGCCACTATTAGAAATTACCACAAAATTAGGGGCTACCAAATTAAAATTTATTGTAGATACTGGCGCAAGTATCTCAATATTACCAACTTCTGTAGTAAATGGTATTACATTTAAAACTGACTCCCATATCACTATCCACTGCAAATGGGGAGAAAATAAAATGCTACAGACAAGCGAGTTTGGAAATTGGAATACCCAGTTTAAGGAGATCTTTTACTTGGACATTCGTGATCGCTGATATCACCAACCCACTCCTTGGACTGGATTTCCTCAACAAGTTTGGTCTAATAGTAGACTGCAGTAACAAAACCATTTACGATCCCACAACAGCCCAGAGAAAGAGTTTAAAAATATCTGGATCAGTGGTGAATCTAGTCGTAAATGAAACGGAGCTCCCATCATTCATACGGAACATGATTAAAGAAAAATATCCGAACCTAATCACACCACATAAGAACAGTAACAAAAAACCGTCTACCACAGAATTGACACAGGAAGCCATACACCAATATTTGCAAAACCCAGGTGGCTTAATGTAGAAAAACTGGAAACCACGCGTAGCGAATTTAAAACCCTACAAAAAGACAGAGTGATCTCCCTTTCCAAAAGCGAGTGGTCTAGTCCACTACATATAGTATCTAAACAAAGCGGAGGATTTAGATGTTGTGGAGACTATCGTTCTCTCAATAGCATAACCAAGACTGACAGGTACTCTATACCAAATATAAACTCCTTTTCAGCAAAACTTGCAAACAAACGACGATTCTCCAAAATCAATTTGATTTCAGCCTACCACCAAATTAAAATGCATCCGGGCTATGTAGCAAAAACTGCTCTCACCACCCTTACCACCCCATTTGGTATTTATGAATATAATTATATGCCGTTTGGATTAAAAAGTGTGTCAACTACATTTCAACAGTATATGGACAAAATTTTTGAAGACATTGATTGTGTTTTTATATATATATATATTGATGACATTTTAATTTTCAGCAATGCTGAGATGTCTCATAAAAAAGACATTGAAACTGTTTTTAATATTTTAAATCAACACAATTTAAAAATTTCAGCCACAGAATCTGTTTTCAATGTGACTTCCCTAGATTTCTTAGGCTTTCATATTAGCGTAGATGGCATTAAACCTACAACTAGTAAAATAGAAGAATTAAAATCTTTTCCTTAACCCTAAGGACGCAAAAGGGCTATGCAGATTTCTTGGAATGGTAGGATTTTATAGAAAAGTAATACCAAAATTTTCAGAGATAGTCTTACCCCTATTTGAGAGAATGAGGTTATCCCCTAAAGGCTCGTTCACATTAGATGAATCTGAACAACAATCTTTCAATTCTGTAATTAAGGAACTTAATGATACATCCTCATTAGCTCACCCTGAACCTAACTGTACAAATTAACAATTAGTCACTGACAGTAGTAATTATGCTGTCGGTGCGGCATTGCACCAAATGGTGAAAGGAAATCCAATACCGATAGGATTTTTCTCTAAAAAATTAACACAAACACGAATGAGATATTCTACATTCGATCGCGAACTTTTAGTAGCTTATTTGTCAGTGCTGCACTTCCGTCACCTCATAGAAGGTCGCCAAGTGCTACTTTTAACTGACCATAAGCCATTGTGTGGTGGATTTTATAGTTTAAACTCTGCTAAATCAGACAGACAACAATGACAATTAGCTATCCTGACAGAATTTATTTCAGATATTGAACATGTAAAAGGTAGTCAGAAAATAGTTGCTGATTGTCTATCCCGACCAACTCTTGCTGTACAAATAGATGCGTGTGATTTACCTGCACTTGCAGAAGCACAGGCATCTGATACAGAAATTCAATCTTTTCAGGATTTTAAAAAATTCACGATACCTGGAGATAACCAATTTATATGGTGTGACTTATCAACATCTTACCCCAGACCTTTTGTTCCATCTAAATTGCATGAGTCCATATTCTATAGTATTCATTCCATAAAACACCCTGGCATTAAATCATCCATTAAGATGATTAAAGCTAGATATTACTGGCCAAACATGGATAAATCAATCAAAGACTTTTGTGCATCATGCACAACCTGCCAACAAGCAAAGGTCTACAAACATACAAAATCACCTATACAGACATTTGAAATACCATCAGCTAGATTTCACACAGTTCACATAGATATAGTAGGACCACTCCCACCAGCAAAATGCCCAAATAGCAGTTACATCAGCCCGTATAGATATATCCTCACATGTATTGACTGCACAACTCATTGGGTAGAAGCACAGCCCATCAGCGAAATCACTGCAGCTAGTGTAGCTGAGGCTTTTATAAACATGTGGGTCACACGTTGGGGTGTCCTGCTGCATGTTATAACCGACAGAGACCGACAGTTTGAAAGTGAGTTGTTTAGTGCAGTAGCAAAAATAATTGGTTTTTATAGACTATGTATGACAGCTTATCATCCTCAATGTAATGGTTTGATTGAGAGAATGCACAAGACCATCAAAACTGCTATTATAGCACGAAAAGAGTCCTGGCTCTCAGCTCTTCCAATAGTACTTCTTGGGATTTGCAGTATGCCCAATTACTCTGATTTTTCTCCTTTTTATGCTGTTACAGGCACACAATGTTTGCTACCACAGCTACTAATAGATAGCACAAGCGAGGAGGCTATAACTCAAAAGTTCACAAAAGATTTACATAAAACCATATCACAAACTGATGTGAGAGACTTCACCAAAAGAGTTAATAAGTCCGCAAAATCTTATGTCCCAGAAAAACTTCAAACTTGTGATAAAGTTTGGATTAGAGTGGATTGTGTTCGAAGACCATGAGAGGCACCCTATTCAGGTCCCTACACAGTCCTTCAGCGAACACCTAAATATTTTCTGGTTAAGATAAATAATGATGTGGATACTCAAGTTTCTGTGGACAGGTTGAAACCATATATAGATGTACAAAAACAAACAGTATAGAAACAAGTAGAAGAAAAGATGAATAAAAACAAAACGCTTAGTGATTCAGAACAAGAAATAAATACAAGAAATAAAAAAGAAGATTCTCCCATAATAAATACAAAATCTCGTTCAGGTCGAAAAGTTTCCTGGAAGAAATATAACGAGTACTATTATTATTAGTACACTCTATTCTAAAGGGGGAACTTCTGTTATGGTTTATAAAATGGCGAGTGTTCTAAAAATAGAAAAAGATAGACACACTGACGCCAAGAATTCAAAATTGGGCGGCAAAATAAGGAACCATTTCTTTTGGTAGAAATAGGAGTAAGAAGTAGGAGTTAAGGACAGTAGTTTTGTGTAGGAAATTTGAAAAGAGGAGGACGCTAGTCAGTTGACCACTGGAGTCCAGAAGGGATAGGTTCGTTTACTACTAGCACCCCACAGTGAAGAGAATTTAGCTAGTCTGCTCCTGTATCCACACAAAATTTAAAGGTTGTAGCTTGATGTAAAAACCTAAAGTTTTATATAAAAAATAAACATCATTAATTCAAGTTTGTGTTATCTTCTAATTAAGCAACACAACAAACACATTATGGTTAATAGGTACTTATGCTGATTCTTGGTTGGCGGTAAAGGCCCAACACAGTCGATTATAACTCTACTAAACGGTTCTTCCGTAGCTGGCACTTGTTGTAAGGGCGCCTTTACGATTAGAGGCCCAGCCCATTGATTATCGTGTGCTAAAGATAAGATTTCATCACAATATCTTGTAGGTACTATTATTTGTTCGTATAGGTCATACTGATCCGTCCCGGCATGAGTTTGTGGCTTTCATCACCTCATTAAGATACCTCTTTTAACATAATAATGTCCCGACTTTTCTTCCTCCTCTTTATTTCTCCCAATTAACAAATGTAGTTTCCTTATTTCTTCTTCGGCCTCCTGTTCCTGCTTTAACTCTTCTCTAGGTATATTTAACTTGGGTCATGTCTCCATTCGTTTGTGTTTTCCTGTTTTACTTCTGGCATTAATTCTTTCGTTTACGGTTAAATTCGCTTTTCTACTCTTCTCCTTCTCATAAAGCTTTTTCTCTGCCTGTCGTGTAATCACTGCGGCGATTTTCCTTCTACCGTTTTCCGAGTTATAGTATAGCTTTTTCCCTCTGATGCATTGGTATATTTTTAATTTTTTTATTCACTTGTTTTTCATCGACATCATTTCCTATTATCACAGCAATCCCCCTCATGGGAAGTGAGTCTAGCAGTATGACCTCTATTTCTCCGGTATTCCACTTGGATCTAATTTTAATTTTCCATATCTCTTTCATTTCGGTATTTATTGACAAGATTATTTCAATAAATAAGGTCCCGAAATGGTTTCACATTCAGGTTGTTAGTATCCGTTCTTTGTCTTATACGATCTTTCTCAGGGTCAAGGAGGGCATTCCAATCCCCCGCCAAGATTACCCGCCTCGATGTCTCTAAGAACGACTTGAGCCGCCGAAACAAAGCAGGACGCTCCGCATGGACATTGGGCGCATAAACCGCAATAAGCCAAAAAGACTTCTCCTTTATGGTAATATCCAGCACACAAATCCTGCCCGCTGGATCTGAAGACAAGCGCACACACCGCACCCAAAGACTTGCTCACTAGCCAGGAAACACTTCTACAACAACCATTAAAACATGCTGAATAAAGATTGAAATCCCTAGACAGTATGCCCTCATAGTTGCCAGCTAAAAACCGGGTTTCCTGCACACAACAAATATCCATACCGAGGCGCTGGAGATTGTGAGTGAGTCTCACCCTCCGAGACTGACCTCAGCCCACGGGCATTCAAACTTGCTAACCAGAGTGTCATTATAATACGTGATTAGGGTTGAGGTTCTGGACGGAACATGGACGGGGAAAGGACACCGACCGCCTCTCCCATTGATCCATGGCCCATCTCATTCTTGATAGTGCCATCAGAGGAGAGACCGCCAACATCCCAGAGAAAGGTTAGTTTTAAAGCCCTATAGAAGGAAAGATGAACAAAAACCGGGAACCTTCCAGAACAAATTTTTTCTAAATTTGACAGTCTTTCAGATTTGGTAGTGATTATGGGTGAGGTCATAGTGATCGATTTACAGACCATGCCCCAAGTCTGCCACACCCCTGGCCCAGTGCGAATTACTGTTAATAGCCTCTGTGCATTGGGGAAATTTTCAGATACCTCCACATCTTTTTCGCAGCATTTTTTAATAGCCAAAAGCGCCTTCACTTCTTTAATTCTATTTCCGAAAGTTTTTGCTCATTCAGCCTGGCCCGGGGAAATATGGCAGATGTCCTCTCCTTGTCTGTATGGCACTTTTGCAGGTCTTTTACGTGCCTCTTTGTCTTCTGATGATGGGCTTCTTTGCCTTTTTGTTGAAGGAGGCATCTATTTCGGGGGTGAGGGACAGGGAGAGAGACAGGGAGAAATGCGGAAATAGTTTATAACCGGGCTGGGGTCTCGACTCCGAGGAGACGGTTTTTGGGGTGTGGGTTGAGATGAATTAATTTTCTTTGTGTGTTCTGATTTTTTCTTTTGAGGGGAGGACGAGGCAGAGGCCGAGGGGTGAGTTGGATGCTTTTTTAGATCCTTTTTCAATTGTTTAACTTTTTTCATTCCTTCATACCCGGAATCAAAAGCCTTCTTTAGTTCCTTCAATGTCGGTGCAGACCAGGCCGAGGCGTCGCTCTTCTTGCTGGTGGAGGGAGTGGAGCTGTTAGTACCTTTAGTCCTTGGGGTTTCAGGGGACCAAGGATCCGCTGCTTGACGCTTCCTCCTGATCCTGCCAACAACCAGCCACTCCCACTTTTCCTTCTCAATAACTGCACTTTATTTTCTTGCGTCTTTTCTTTTTCTGTAACATTTTTATGGCCATTCTCGGCTTGGTTTTTCGGGAGATGAGGAAATTTTTTTATTCCCAACCGGAGGAACTACCGCACCAGTCCTGGGTATTGGCATGCCCACTACAGGCGAGACGGATTCAACTGAAACAGCCAGAGGGGGATTTTGGTTGACTGTGGCCTGGCTTCCAGAGGCCTTCTTCTCTGGGCAGGAGGACGAGAGGTGACCAGTCTCTCCACAACTCCACCATTTCAGTTTTCAGCCGGACACGATCACTGGCAAGCTTAGGCCTCCTACATCAAGGCAGTTGAGGATGGTCAGGAAGGCATGGCAGTCGATCATTATTTCGAAAGACCATCCCCCAGTCAGGTCATCGAAGGAGGCATCCAAAATTTGGCTAAACTGCGAAAAGTATGCAGCCAGATGCTCCCCGATAACCTGAGGAGGAACCTCATTTACTGCTTCATGGTCCTTCATTGTACTCTGTTTTTATTATATATTCTTTTGTAATTAGGTCTTGAGTTGCCATTTTAAGACAATCTTCTGACGTGGGTAGCAGCAAGTCCCACATGAAGAATCCCTGTGGACTGCAGTGCTTTTATCACTGTTTTTCGTGGAGCGACAAATTTTGCGTGTACACTTGTCCACCACAAAGACTGACACTATTCTTTTCTCAATTTTCTTTAATTCTTGGGGATCTTTCAAGAACCCACCAAGGTGTGCGTATCTTTTGGCACTCTCCAAGAACTCCGTCATATTGATTTGACACTTAGGTGGGAATTTTCAGCTACAGGGCGATTCCCCGGCCTCAATATCTTTAGTTAACTTGTCTTTATTTTTTTGCATCTTTTCTTTTTCTGTAACATTTTTATGGCCATTCTCCGCCACCATAGATTTGGTCGTATTGATATTCTCTGGTTGATCTTTTCCAAAGAGAGGGGGATATGATTCCTCATTTTTATCTGGGGACCCTTCCATGGAGGGTCAAAGTTTAATTTTTTCTTTATAGACCGACTTTTGTCGTCCATTTTAAAATTTTACGACTCCGCACCAATTTATAAATATTTTTTTTCCACCAAACTAAATTAAATGTATGGGGAGGGGTGGAATAAAACAAAGACAAAATTAAAGTACACAAATTAAAACAAAGAAAAAAATGAATTGAAAATTACAAAAACCCCGAAAGGTTTAAGAAAATAAAATTAAGGAAATAGAAAATTGAATTTAGCCTACAACAGTAAAGTTTTAATTTGAAAAAAAAAAAGAAAACAGCAAGAAAGTTTTTTAAAAAATTAGCCTTTAACGGCCAAAAATTAAAAGTTAAAAAAATACAAAACAAAAACAGTTAATAAAAACTTAGCATTTAATGGCACAAAAATTTAAAATAAACAAAAAGAAATAGTTAAAGAAAAATTAGCCTTTAACAGAAAAAAAAAAAAACTACTATCATCGCCAGAGGATATTCAAATAAAACTTTAAAATGAAAAAGAATTGGAAATAAACTCATACCACGAAAAAAAAGTACTTCAAAAAGTTACAGTAAAAACAGACTTTAAGGAATAAATTAAAACAGAAAAACGAAGTGTCGCCTAAATGACTACATATGAGAAATAAAGATATCAGGGGAGGGGCTAAAAGAGAAAAATTAACAAAGAAAAAATCAAAGTTTTTTAAAAAGTTCTAAACAAAAATAAATATGGCACTTAAAGCCAGACAATTACTAAAAATAAAAAGAAAACAAAAATTAATGACATGGTCAAAGACAAACAAATATGGTGGCTGAAGCCCAAAAAAT
Organism: Ascarosepion bandense; assembly: GCA_037127315.1. Taxonomy (NCBI): domain Eukaryota; kingdom Metazoa; phylum Mollusca; class Cephalopoda; order Sepiida; family Sepiidae; genus Ascarosepion; species Ascarosepion bandense. Next base: position 1,305,876 of record JBBBDQ010000879.1, read on the forward strand.
ATGAAAATAAAAATACAAGGAAAAACATACGTATAGAACAAAAATAAGGAAAAAAAAATAACTCTACAAAACTCTACAAAAGAAAGGTCTTTTCTGTAAGAAAAAGGTAAGTGTCCAAAGGAGAGATCAAAAATTCTTCAGTAAAAAGTCCAACACTGGACAAAGTAGAGGTCTGACAAATCTGCAATTGACAAAACCAGTCAGTTGCTAAGCTGAATCGGACAGCACTTCGTGGTAAACAGAATTGGTGTCACTTGTAGCCATTTATATTTACTGTGCTGAGCGCTCATTAGCTGAGTGGTAGCCAGGTTGAGTGGATAAAACGTGGTATGCTCATTTTGAGGGGTGTAGTTGTTATTCCAGCTGTCGTTTGCGTGAGGATAGTGTTTTGAAGATTAAGACGTGTGAATTTGGCATGCCTGTTTGGAATACTTTCCTGTGGTTGCTTTTTACCAACACATAATTTGTTTTCTCCTTTTTGCAACAGACATAAACCCCAAGAAAGGTTCAAATCAGTGTTCTAAATATATTCATTCAGTAGAATTTTTTAAATAGTTCAGAGATGCAAACTGAGATTCTTTTTTCTTTCAATTCTGAAAAGTTTCTGTAAGTTGATGACCATTATATTTATTGATAAATAATTTTTTTATAGAGAATTTATTCTGAATTTAGTTTCATGTCCATATGCTCTGAAGTGGTTTTTGAAAAGCATTTTTAAAAGTAATTCATTTTATGAAAAGAGCTTTGTTGATTTACAAACGTATACTATCTTCTATAATAACTATTTCACTTGTTGGCTATTGTGGCATGTTGGGGCTTCTTTACTTTGCTCAATCCAGCAGTAGCAGCAGTGGAAGTAATCAGAAGTCCAAGAACTTATAAAACTGTTGACAGAACCCTATTCTGTCACTTTCTCTACTTACCCCTTCAGCAGCCAATGTTTTCAAGGCCATCTCTTTTTTCACTTTTTCCTTTCAGTGGACGATGTCTTTAAGGCCAGATCAAAGAACTATGCACAACCCTTGCTGCAGAAGACATGTGGCCTGTACTGGCTGCTTGACTTAAGATTTCTCATTCCTCATTGGAATATATAGAGAAATCTCTCTCTGAGACACTTACCCAAAGGGAAAGCTACTCATAACCCTTCCTGCAGAAGACCCATACCAATTCTAGCAGTTTGACACTCAGATTGACACTCAGTTCCTCATGGAACATCTACTCAAAGAAAAAACTCTGTTAACTGGGAAACCCAACTCTTTTCCCCTACAAAATACCACTATTTTGCACTCTCTTTTCAACCACAAATAAGTTATTTCGAGCCTTGGGTTTGTTCATTCCCCTCAATACATTGCCAAGCAAAGAGACACAACCAGGAAAATCCCTACATTTCCCTTAAGGGATTGAAAAGAAAATTGAAATGTGCATTTTCAAACACACAATATTTAAATGAGATAAAATAAACATATATTCAGAAAAAATTGCAGCACCCATTATTTTACTCCGCAATAACATTGATTATAATAAATCTTTTTTTTCTTTAATTCTTACTTGATATTTGTAAATTATATAATCCTTAAGCTTAATATCAATAACCATTTCCTCATTCATGAAAAATTTTAAAAAATCAGTGTATGGAATTGTGTGTTTCACAGTTCCAGTAATGTGGTGCTTGGCTGTAATGCACATGTACCTATGTCTGAGTAAAAAAGCTGGATGCTGGTTGGTGAGAGCACTGTCACAGTGCCAACCCTGTTGTTCAAGTGTAAGAAAGATAGTGTTTATTTTTGACTCAGTGCTTAAAAAGATTCCAGCTATTCTATTTAATTCATTTTTTTTTTCAGTTGTTTTATTGTACAGAAACTTTTAATAATTTAACCATGACCTCCTTGAATCCCTCCAAAAAATAAGTTCTGTGACAGTAAGTGAACTTCAAAAGATTAAAATTTTATAGTTCTCTCTCCATAGAAAGTCACAGTTAAGAAAAGAAACTGTTCAACATTTAATATTCAAATACTTCAAAGTCAAAGAAGCATATTGAAAATGTGGATCACTTTCACTTTTAGAAAACATAAATATTAAGGAAAAACTTAGTGAAGCATACAGACTTTCAATCAATGAGCATAACATGAAGGTTAAAATGAAACATAAAATTTTATTCAAAATAGTAGACTGTGTTCTATTTTGTAAAAACTTTGAAATTCCTTTACATAGACAAAATGAAAAACATAATTCAGTAAATCCAGGGGTATTCTAAGACCATTCAGAATGAGATACTGGAATGCTTGCTACAAATCTACCATAAGGAGATAAAGACAGAAATTAGGAAAGCTTCATTTGTAGCCATCATGGCTGATGATACAACAGATATTTTGGAACACACTCAAATGGTCGTTGTTATACAGTACGGGTTAAATAACGAGCTATTACAGATTTTTTGGGATTCTTTATTCCAGAAAAACAAACTGAAGATAGGATATCAAAATGTATTTTAAAACAATTAGATATAATCCTTCAAGGAAATGGCCAAAAACTGATGTGAAACATATGATAGTGCAAAACAAAACAAGGAATTCAAGCAAAAATAAAAGCAGTTTATATTAGTGCTCATTTCATTCCCTGTTATGCAGATCAACTTCATTTAATAATGAGAGTTGCACCAAGTATTACTTGGAATGCAAGAATATTTTTCTCTAACATTTTGGCTATGCCAACATTCTTCTCAAGATCATCACATATATTCGTTCACAAGAAGTATATGGATGTCAGCATTGTATGTCCATCCTCTATAAGGTGGAACTTTAACATATGAACCATGAACAGAGTTAAGGAAAATTTGCAGTCTTTAAAAAGCTGCCTTAATGAAATTTTATCAATATCAAATGCAAATTAAACTATTTCAGAAACAACATGAACTTTACAATACCTAAATGATGATCATTTTATATTTTGGTTAGAGCTTTTTCATCAGATTATGCCTTGTGTTAAAATAATTTACAACCAAATGCAAACTCAAGAAATTAGTGAATTTAAAGTCAATGAATATCTAACAGATTTCAAAACTGCTATTTTAGAAATAACAAACTAGAAGTATTGTGAGAATCCCTTTTAAGGCACTCATGGCAGAAGCAAAAAAAGTGTGTGACTGTATGTAAGGGACAGATATTCTTCCACTAAAAACTTAGTAGCTGCTAAATTGTTCAACAAGAAAAGCTTCACTAGTTTTAAGAATGAAGTGCCTATAGAAGAAGTGGTATTGACCACTGAAGCATATTTTATGATTGACAAAGATTGAAACTGAAAAAAAGTGTTCTATTGTAGATCCGATATGCATGAATATTGAAAATTATTTGAGCTGCTGAAATTTATATTGGAAAATAACCTAGATGGCATTCTTAGTGAAATTACAAAACTGATAAAAAATCCTCTTGATAATTCCCATGACTACATCAGAACCAGAATGCTGCTTTTTAACAAAAACTTTATAAGAAGCACAATGAATCCTGAAAGACTAAATGCATGCACTTGCTGTGCTTTCAATAGAGTCATCCACGAATCAAGAAGAAAATTTAACCTTTTTGTTTAAATTAAAACAAGAATGAACTTCATTTTTAAATGAATGGATAAAGCTTGAACTGTAACAATTTATAAGTGAAAAATATTTTTTTCATTTAGGATTTGATCAACTTTATGTATAAGTTTTCTTTTTATGTGCTTGTTTCATTTTACACAATATTAAAAAAATGTTTAAAAATCTCCTAAGCAGCACCCCCACTAATTTTAGCCACGTGGTGCCACAGCAGTTGACAATGGCTGAAAGTAAATATTAGCAAATTACAGAGTTGTAAGTCAGTAAAGTTACTGTAGAGACAAGCAATATTTCAAATCAGGGCCAATGCAAGGGTATAGTGGCACCTCCTCCCTCTAATCTATGATACAGCACCAATCTATTCTATTACATCTCAATTTTCATAAGGTAGTATTCATATACACTGTGTACCAAATTATTATCGAGACAACTTTTTTTTTAATATTTCAAAAACCGTCCAATCAATTCACACAAAATTTTCACACAATGTTGGCAACACTGACCTGCGTAATCACTGAAATTTTCATACTGATCTGCACAATGTAAACAAACTGGCACCATATTTGTTATCAGCATGGTGATTTGGATGTGCCAAATTATTAGAAAAGTGTAAGAATTTAGTGAAAAGATGGGCCATAAAAGCAGTTTGAGTGATGCTGAAAAGAAAACTATCACCCCAGAACTCTCAAAAGGTAAATCTACCCTAGAAACTTCTAAAATGATAAGGAAATGCCATCAAACAGTGAAAAAGTTAACCGCCAACCCTACACAAGTACACAAAAGGGTAAATAAAGGCAAGCCGAGGGTTATTTCACGTCGTCTCATGTCACGACTTAAATGAGAGACCACGAAGAACCCTGGACTTACCATTCAAAAGCTTTTCAGTTGCATTGGGGATCCTACTGTGTCTAAAAGTACTCGGTGTCGGTATCTGAGGGAAATAGCAACAACAGTCAAATCTGTATCAAAGCCTTCGTTGACGAGAAATCACATTCAAAATCGATTGAAATATGAAGATTGACTTCTCTAAAGTTTTGTTCACAGGTGAAACTCGAGCAACACTTGATGGGCCAGATAGATGGTGCAAAGGCTGGGTAATGAACAGACAGAATTGCCATCAGCATTTGAGACGCCAACAAGGCGATAAAGGCATAATGATCTGGGGTGGTATTATTGGAAAAACATTAGTGGGCCCATGGAGAGTACCAGATGGTATCAAAATGACTGCTGATGCATACATAGTGTTTAAGAAGGAGCATCTTGAATCATGGATGAAAAAGCAAAGAGTTGCCTTCAGAAGGGCCATTGTTTTTATGCAAGATAATGCAACCATACATGCTGCTCACTAGACTACTGACTATTTGAAACAGTTAGGCTTCAATGGACCTTGAAAAATGAAGTGGCCAGCAAATTCTCCGGATTTGAACCCAATCGAAAAACTTTGGAGCATCATAAAGTGAAGTCTGTACGCCAACAGACAACAATTCAGAAGCAATGCTGAGTTGTGGGAAGCAATTCTTGACATATCTCACGACATTACAACACGACATCCTACAATTAACAAATTCTATAGATTGTCGACTTCAAAACAGGGAAAGCACATTAATTTGTTTAAAACTGTACCTCTGTATCTGTTATTATTTATTTGATTATCTTATTTATTAGCTTCTTTTTATCATAAACATTCACGTGCAACATTAATAAACGTTTTGTTTGCTCAATTCTGGGAATTTTACTAAACTTTTCTAATAATTTGGCATGCTGATAACAAATATGGCGCCAGTTTGTTTACATTGCGCAGATCAGTACGAAAATTTCAGTGATTGTGCAGGTCAGTGTTGCCAACATTGTGTGAAAATTTTGTGTAAATTGATTGGACAGATTTTTGAAATATTAGAAAAAATAATCGATAATAATTTGGCATGCAGTGTAGAATACAAATTTTATTGTAGCATAATTATTTACAATAATAGAACATATGCAATATAGAAGAACAATTCAACTAGAAAACTAGAAAAATTGAAAATAAATACAGTATATCTAAATACACATTAGAGACATGTCATAATAGATTATTCCATCTTAAATAAATTAACAATGTTTTGTGGCAATTTTTAATATCAACTTGAGATTTTTCTTGTTAAAAAGTTGAATAATTATTTTCAAAATTATGGATAAAAAATATAGTGAATTTTATACAGTGTTTTTTCAAAACAGCATAGGCAAATGTATTTACAACTTCATCACAGTTGAGATTGAGCACATTCATTTTCAATGAAAATTATTGCTAACCTGGATAACATTTTTATCTCTCATTTTAGATTACAGACAATTTTTTATAAGTTTTGGTTTGCTGAAATTTCTTTCAATACTTGCAACAATACACACAATGCAATGTACAAGTTTAGGAGTTTGTTTACTGATGCTGTCATCTGCTCTTTCTCCTTTCATTTCTGTGATCTATTTTTATATCATTTCATACCTGTAAGATGTCGTCAAAAATTTAATAGTAATTTGTATTTTTTTGTTGTTGTTAACCAGTTTTTTTAGTTATTTTATATACTATTTTAATTTTTAGGTTTAATTTCTTTTTACAAAATATTTTTATTAGAAGTTTTCTTAACTTTGATGCAACAACTCTAAAACAAATATTGTATGAAATTCCTGTGAAAATTTTACTAATTTGAGTGTTTTAAAGGAATAGTTATTGATCTTATGGAATTAATCCTAATAAGAGGGGAACCATGATGGGTAATTTGTTAGCAAATTGGATAATCAAGTTGGATGAGTAGAGTTCAAATTTAGCTTGCGGCAGCTGATTTGTTTTTGCGTTTATACCTATAAAAATATAAGCAATCATGAATCACTCCTTTCTCACAGAAAACTGTACATGGGATAAAAAATCGCATCATCATCATCATCATCATTATTATTAGGTACTTCTAGAATCAACAAGGGGGTGGTAATTTGAAAATAATTTAACAAAACCGAATTTCTAAGAGAATTATCTGAGTTTAATGGAATTTTCTGTACTTATTCATTAATTTTATAATAAATAGGTTCCTTTTATTAAAACAGGTAAGAAGGTGTTTTTTTAGGGACTGGACAAAATCCACTAGAAACTCATAAAACAGACAGCATGCAAAATGCATTAAAAATAGTAAAAAAATATTAAAATTATATTTTTATGTTTGAAGTTTTAATATTACTTATAATTCTAATTATTTTAGTAAAATTATCAAATGATATATTAATAATTGAATGTATATAATATATAAAATCAATAATAAAAAATTACCTTGTAAATATACTTATACTGCATTTTTATGTATATACATTACTTTGTCAATACATTTATTATTTAATTCTAAGTAATAAAATACTATAAAATCTATTATCTTTAAGAAAATATCTGATGAAATAAAACTGATAGTTTCTTGAGGTAAATAAAATAGTATTTTTTCATTGTATTATTACTTTTTTATTTAAGATGAAAAAAAAATGTTTCCATAATTAGCATATGTTATAGACAAAGTTGAAATAACAAATGAGTAAAGGCCAGGTTTTATTAACTATACCACCATTTTTATTTTTGTTGTTGACTCCATAAGGTTACATCTTTTGTTATATGTGACTGTTCATTATTATATATGTATTGCTGAGTTCAGGTTTTTCTTCCGTATATATGCATATTTATGTAAATATAGCATAATTGTTCCTCCGTGTGTGTGTCAAGTGAAATGTAGTCTCAGGTTACCATTCATGCTATGTTATATTACGTTCTGGGTATTTAAGTGTATGGATTCATTCCTTGGTTTTTCACATATTTTTTTTTGAAAATTATTTTTTCCCATCTCTGGCTTGTACAGAGGTATGTCTACTTTTGGCTGGTTGGTGTGTTGATTGGTTCACGGACAGCTGACATGAACGATGCACACATGTGTGTGGAAACGTGGACCAACTAAAAAGACTATGCACACATTCACTGTTCTTTTTATATTTGCTTAACACATTTCTGATTTGATTTTGGCAGGTGCATTAGTCATTGGTTGACTTTTAGATGGCATTAGTTGACCACATAAGCTATGTCTGGGTTATATTTAAGTTACCAGAAATATGGAAGAATAGAAAGAAAGAAAAGAAGGTATGTGTTGAGAAAAAAAGAGAGAGAAAGTTTCTCTGTAACTCTATTAGTAAGAAGGAAAGGTATATTTCAATACGCTTTACTACTACCTATCCATTAAGTTGGGGCTTGGTAATCTTTGACGCTCAAGTTCCACATGTTAAAAACTAACCTTGTGTCACAACTCACTCCAGTGAAGGAGTAGGGTGAATCACAGATCAAAGTGCAGTATCTGTTCTCAGATACTCACTGCCTGCTCACCACTTGGGTTTGGAAGCAATAACTAGCTTTTGACCAGCTCTGACCAGCTTAGACCCACTTTGTACCCAGGAACAGGGTAATTTTTGACCAATGGGCTGAGCATACGCACTCAGGTTCCCCACGTTAAAAACTGACCTTGTGTCACTACTCGCTCCAGTGGGGGAGTTGGGTAAATCTTGAATCAAAGCGTAGTATCTGTTCTCAGATATTAACTTCCTGCTCGCCAGCATCTGGAAGCACTGACCAGCTAAGCCTAGCTATTACTAGCTAAAACAAAATTCGTACCCAATTACTGTGTAGGTGAGTTCTGGGTAACCTTTAACCAGTAACCTGAGTGTCCAGGGTCCCCACTTTAAAAAATCTGAACTTTGGTCACATCTCACCTCAGTTGATGTGGACAGGTAAATACCCTCTGTGGCCATCAGATTAAAGTGTAGTATCTGTTCTCACATACTCACTTCCTGCTAGCTAGCTGCCTGGAAGCAATAAGCAGCTTTGACTAGCTATGATCAGCTAAGACAAGCTTCGTACCCAGTTACCATGTAGGTGGGGGCTGGGTAATCTTTGACCAGTAACTCAAGTGTTTACGCCCAAGGTCTCTACTTTAAAAAATCCAACCTTGTGTCACATCTCGCCTCAGTGGGGGAGGATAGGTAAATAACTCTCCAAGGAGTAGGAGCATATACAGAATCTGTTTTCAGATATTCGCTTTCTGCTCTCTGGCCACTTCCAGCTAGATGTGCACTTCATTTGTGATACAGCTACTCACGGTTGATTTCTGGAGCGCATTATGTTTTAGTTAGCAGCTAGTTCCACTTTAGGTTTGACTCTGCTTCGGAGATGGAACAGTCTAATCCACTTGAGATACTGTTACCCACAGTCAATTGAGCAAAGGAGACTCTTCCGGTTCAAATGTGTGGTTTTCACCCATGCGAGCTCACAGCGATCCTGTCAACTATGTTTGAATCCTGCAAAGGAAGCAAAACATAAGCCAGCCATGGCGCAGTGCACACATGCTAGCTCACTCAACTGCCTGGGTATGTACACATGCTAGGCCACAACTATTTCCTATTAGTAGATTCTTTTTAGATATTTTTTTAACAGATTTGGCATCTTATGTAACATCAATATGAAAGTCTCAATCTAACTGGGCTATTTAAGAACGCCTCAATTTTTTAGGTTGTTGTTTTTTGTAATCATTTGAAATAATGGGCTAATCTATTCCTAGTTCACACTATTCTATTCGATTTCCATATCTCTTTTACTAAATTTGTTATAACTGATCACTGAAGTATTTGAAGCATTTTTATTAATTTCCCCTCCTGAATTTTTATGATGGATTCATGGTATGTGCTATCACTCCTGATTCCATATTATAGTTTCTGTTTTGGAAAGGTTTATCCTGAATTCTATTTATTGGAACATTTGGTAGAGGATATTATTTTTTTGTCATTCTTATCTCAACTATGAATATCTATATCTATGGTATCTATCATTAGAAAATAAATTGAGTATTTCATTTCTTCATTGCTGTACTTCTGATGAAATATAGAAAGTATACAATTTTCTATTGCAATCTCTTGAAGTTATTTGATGATATATAGGCCTTACTTGTTTTTCCATTATCCATAAAACTTCCTTATTACTCACATGCTTAGTCAACAGTATTCTCAGCATCCTGATATAGAACTATATTTCTTTTGCCTCGAGTCTCTTCTTGATCTGTATGTTGAGCATTCAGTCACAAAGAATAGGATTGTCTCATTGTAAAGGTTGAATGTTTAGTGAGAAGACACATCTTTGTATTATACTCCTTTCTAATTTTGGTTATTTACTGAATTCATGTTTTATCCTTATACAAGTGGTTTGCTCTGGATTATTCTAATATCTTTCAAAATAAATTTTTTCTTGCGGTCCAAACCATTCTTTGACCTTATCAAATGCATTTGCATAATCTATAAAACACAGGTGTACATCTTTCAGCATTTTTATTGCTTTTTCTGATAGCATTATTAGCATAAATTCCATATTCCACACTGTTCTTGTCCTATTTTCAGTCTAATTCTCCTGTGTGCTCTATTCATTTGAATTCAGATGATAAGTATGTTATGTAGCTCATTTTGATGATTGTCTGATAGTGATCACATTTATTTGTACCTGGCTTCTTACACAGCACTATGAAAATGAATCTACTAAGGTTTTCTGATATGTCATCACTGTTGTATATTTAATTTATAATTTTGTCACCCACAAAGAAATTAGAAACAAATGTAACTAGGCAAAAGAGAAATGCCTCAATGAAAAGTATGCAGAGATAGAATAAACAGCAAAGACAAGGTCAGTCAGTTAAGTGCCATATGCAGTACATGCTTGGGTGATCATGTCTCTTTCGAGACATGACTGACTGGGCAAAAGATTATCCCAATGTAGGTTGCCATTACTTTCTGCGGTAGACTGGGTGCCAGCCAAAGCTATAGAACCCAATCTGTCCTGTTATTTAACCCATAACTGGAGGGAAGAGACAGATTAATACCTTTCTCAAGGGTATTTGCGTGTAAGTAAATGCAAGGAATTCAACTGGAATTCGAACTTGGTTCCCTGATTTCTTGTTCTGAGCTGATATCCATTGCACTACAATGCACATCTGACAAGGTACATATGCATAAAAGAACAAGAGAAATAACAGGATGACAGGATACATAAAATCAAAAGAGAGAACACTTAGAATAAAAAAAATACTTCAAAGATGGAATGCATATATCAAAGGGCACTTTCACAATGAAAGATGTAAACCTGCAATATACAAAAATATGAAAGGAACTGAAATATTTTAATCTGAAAAGCGATCAACATTATTGTCTAGTATTGATGAACAGCAGCAAAGTGGCAGGACCAGATGGGTTTGTAATAGAATAGCTTGAGCCTTAAACAATTTTGGCATTGATAAAATTATGAAAATAATTAATTAAATCAACTATTATAATTTAATTAGTAATAAAATCTATAACAAGTTTCAAAGGAATAAAAAATGTTCCTTATTAACTCAATTTGCATTTAAACTTCTGATGCTTCAATATTTTTCTCTCATTGTTCTTCATAGTTATTTTATACTTATCAGAAACCTTTGCTTGTAATGTGATTAAAATGACACTAATATGTCTAAAGCAAAACTAGTTGTGGCAAAGAATAAAAAGGTAAACCCAGCTTCTCCTATAATTATGGCTGGAGTAATACTGTAAAACTGTAATTAGGTGCAAAACAATGAAATCAAACATAGTTGATCATGTATGAATTAAAAATATGAGAGCAGAACACTGGATATGCTAGAATATGAGCCTCCTCAATAAGCCTAGCATATAAATATGTACCATATATGAGTTATTAATAAATAAAGAAAAAGAAATGATGACAAATCTTCAACTGCAGCTGGAATAAGAAAAGAAAAACCATGGTGAATGCCATCAAGTGTGACTGCAGAAGTAGCAATCTGAGCAGCAGGTAAGAAAAAAACATTTTAGGATTGTCCCATGGGGGACTGTAGACAAGTGGATTAAAGTAAATGTTTGAGTAATCAGTTTTGAGCCATTTCCATGAAGGATTATGTCTAATTGTTCTAGAATACATTTTGATATGCCATCTGCAGCTTGATATTCTGGAATAAGAAAAACATTCAAATATGCCTTCATTGAACATGTGCCATATAACAATAACCATTTGAGTGTCTTCCAAAACATATGTTGTGTCTCATCAGCCACGATGGCTCCAAATGAGGCTTCTCTAATTTCTTTCCTTATCTCCTCATGGTAGATTTGTAGCAGGCACTCCAGTATCTCATTCTGAATGGTTTTAGAAACACCTTTGAAAACTGTACTGGTTTTTTAAGTGATTTTTTAAATCTTGATCTAATTTGGATGTAAGTTTTATTAATCCTCTAAATACCCCTAGATTTACTAAATTATATTTATCAGCATATCTGCGAAAGGGAGTTTTAAAGTTTCCACAAAATAAAATACAGTCTACATTTTCATGTTTCATTTTTAACTTTAATGCTTTTCTCATTGATTGAAATTCTGTATGTCTCACTAAGTTTCTCCTTAATATTTATGTTTCCTAAAAAACTTTGTTACAGGTTAAGTGTAACAAAAGAAAAAAATTGATTAACCAAAACTCAGAGTTAAAAAATCACATACAAATATTTAATTTACAAAAACATTAAATAAAAATATTTACAAATATAGTTTTTACATTCAAAAAGAAAAACAGAGTTTACTACTGGCAAGTGTTACGAAGGGGAAGGAAGGGTCAGTATCTTTTCTCAGTGAAGATAGTGAAGAAGTTTAAGTGCTATACTTTTAGGAAATCCTCAAATGTGTATATAAAGAATAATTATTAGTTTGATTAATGAAAGAGTCAAAAATATTTATTTACCCATATAGTTCCATGAGGTTCTCTTTCAGGTTTTAGTTGGTCAGCAACTTTTCTTAGAGATTCTTTTGGCTGGATATAAATCCTTGAATTAAAGCCGGAGATGATTATAGCAGGTATCTCTTCTCTTATTTCATTTGTAGTGAGGGGTAGTAGGATTCCATAGCATGTTAACGGAATTTGGCCTTGTGGGAAGATAGCCCACTATAATTCATAAATTCAAGAAAGGTAATTTTTTAGTGTAAAATAACATTTATACATATATACATTTCAATTAATGTTTTACAAAATAAGTAATGCTTGAAATAAAAGTTCAACAGAGGTAAAAGAGTTCATGGAAGGTAATGGTGAGCTGAAAGAAAGGATGTTCATTTTCAAGTTGCCGTTTCTAAGGTCAGTGAGTTGGTTGGTGCTGAATGTCTTAGAAAAGGTCAGTTAGTACTTTGAGAACAGGTGCGGAAGATGAAGGCGAGCATAGTAGCAGCTTGACATAGGTCAAAGAAGAAACTAATTACTCTCTTCTCCTCTTGTCTGTGCTTATCTGTCTGGGTGCCTTTTGTCATGGCTTTTATATTTTCCCTTCTGGCTCAAACGCTGGTCGTTTCGCATTTCATCCTTGTATTTGATTTCGGGCTTCTCATTGGCTGATAAATAAAAATTGGTAATTTGATATTTGATTAATTTTTATTTTTCAACCGGAACATCTGCACAGATCCGGATGTGTACGACGATTTTTATTCATTTGACTTTTAGTTGTGAGAGAGCACACATCCGGTTCATCGCTTTTGTTCAGTCAGTATCACCACATGATAATGTCAGCAAATTCAATTAACAACTAACTACTCTCTTCCCAAAACTTATTTTTATAGAGGCTAACACCTAATTTGCATATTCTAGAATCTTTTAGAATTCTATTTTACTGGAACATTCTAGCATCTTCCAAAACGTTCTGTTGCTAATTTCTTTATTTTTACAACTACTTCATAAATTAAAAGTTTTTTGTAATAACAAGTAAGACTCAAATTAATCCCTTACTACAATTTTTTAGACATTATTAATATTATTTTTATATATAAATGCATCCTTGTAACAGCTTAAGCTGTTGAAGTTCACTTACTGTGACAGAACTTATTTCTTAGAGGTCAAGGAGGTCATTGTTGAACTATAAAATTTTTCTATACAATAAAACAGCCCCTCCAAAAAGCAATGAATTAAATAGAATAGCTGGAAGCATGGCAGTCATCTACAGCTTATAACATTCAACAATATGATACACAAATTTTAAGCACAACACACATTCAGTTAAAAATAAACATTACCTTACACTTGAACAACAGGGTCAGCACTTTGTTAGCAACAGTGCTCTTTCTAACCAGCATTCAGCTTCTTTCTTCAGGTATGTGCACAACAGCCAAACACTACATTACTGAAACTGAAGCACACAGTTCCATACAGAACTTTCTAATTTTTCATGGACAAGGGGATGGCTGCTGACATTAACATTAAGGATTATATAATGTATATAAAGAAAGAATTAAAGAAAAAGAATATTCATTTTATTGAATATCATCAATAATATTGAGTAAAAATAGGAGATGCTGCAATTCCACAGTACCTACACACAATTTGCCAGTGCTTACACATCTGGAAGAAAACAAATGTCATCAATTAGCATTTAGAATCGTTTCTAAAGCATTGTAATTAAAGAAGTAAACTTTCTTAAGAAGACACTCTAATACTAAATCTCAGTAGCAATCCTTGTCTCTTTAATATCAATAACATGATTCAGTCTCTAAAGTGTCTGATGAACAATCTCTTCCTTGTAAATTATTAATTAACTATGCCAGAATCTTAAAGTAATTCTCTCTAACAAATCACTCAATAAATCCTGGGCCTAACAAATAAAACAACAACTTTTAGGCAAAATTCAGCTTTATTCATCAACATAGTCTCTTTCTAGGGTGACACACTGATTCCAACGATTCTCTAACAATTCTGTAATAATTCAATGTCTTTTTTGTAGAACAATTGTCTTCAGCCTCAAAATATGCTTCAGTTTCCAACATCACTTCTTCATTTCCAGGGAGCATTCTTTTGAGGTCTGCAAACAGCCAATAGTTGCTGGGGGCCAGATCTGGAGAATAGGGTGGATACAGATGCAATTCGAAGTGCAGTTCATATAGTTTTGCTATTGTTGCAATTGACTTGACATGATGAGTTGTCTTGGTGACAATTTTTCTTCTTCATTTGTGGCCATTTTTTGGCAATTTCTTCCTTCAAATGCACCAATAATGCTATATAATATTCACTATTAATGGTTCTTCCTTTCTCAAGGTAATCGATAAACAAAATACCTTGCGCATTTCAAAATATGAAGACCAAAACCTTGCCTGCTGATGTTTGTGTCTTTGGTTGTTATGGATGGCTTTCACTTGCTGCTGTCCACTCAGCTGATTGCCGATTTGATCCTAGAGTGAAGTGGTGGATCCATGTTTCATCCATTGTCACATATTTGCACAAAAACTCCTTCTTGTTGAGTTGAAACAGTTGCAAATAATACTGTATGACCAAACATGGCACCAACTCTGAACATAGCTTTCTCATTGATAAATGTTCATGCAAAATGGTGAATACTCTGCTTTCTGATATGTTCAATTCCTCTGCTATCTCATGCAACTTCAATTTACAGTTGGCCAAAACGATTTTGTGGATTTTTTTTGGTGTTTTCTGGAACAACTGCCGATTTTGGGTAACCCGAGGATTCATCATTTGTGTCTGTACGACTGCATTTAAAGTCAGCATACCCCTCTTAACCGTTATTTCTGACAAAGCAGAGTTCAAATAACTTATGAAGCCATTGCTTTGATTGAACAGTATTTTTTCCCATCAGAAAACAATGCTTTATCAATACACGTAATTCGAATTTTTCCATTATTTTTAAAATTTGCAACAGTAGCTTTGTTTAAATGACTGTAATTTGTAAACTAATGATCAGATTAGGCCCAAATTTTGTCACATGCCATTTGAAAGTTAGTACTTCATAAAAATCATATGGATTTTTTATTAGTGGTGCCATCTATATGTCAGGCCCGGGACATATTGACGGATATGTTACATTTTCTTACTGCAAATTATCATGGCACTTGTGACATATTATGTTGGTATATACTAGTTTTACAAGTTATTATTTGTGTGCTTGATCTTCATTGGGTGCTACTTGAATCAAACTCTGTGTCTCTAACTTGGCTTTGTTTAAAAGAAACACACTAATAATTGTGTATTTATTTGTGTGTGTATATATATATATATATATATATATATATATATATAAATATTTCCCTCCTGTCCTTTCAATTTTTTTTTTCTTACATCTTAATATAAAATACTCAACAGTAGGTGCATCAATGTATATGTTACCATCATTTTAGACACCATAGGATATAAATATTTTATTGTCACTTTTTTAAAGCATGAGCCCACTCATATATATATATATATATATATATATATACAGTAGTGGCCATAATATAAGGAACGGAAACAACAAAGACATAAATATGTGTATTACTTAAAAAGTAATGTATGATTAGCAATGAAATTTTTACCAGATAAAGATTAGGGTGTAATGCATAAATTTTATACAAAGTTACAAAAATTTACATAATAGTTTTTTTAAATAAAGATTAAATGAAGCAAAGGAAATAAGCTACTGGACAAAAGTTAAGGAACAATCTTGTTAATACTTGATTGTGAACAAAATATCTACAAAATTTAATATTTGATAAGCATCCCTTTATTTTCAATGACTTCTCTGCATCGTCGACTACATGATCTAAATAATTGCTTGCAAAAATCAGCAGTAATTCCCTCCCATTTGTCTTTCAATAACTCCCATAGGTGATCCTGGTTTTTCGGGTTTCTTTTCTGAGCCCATTCTCCAATTATCTTCCAAACATTTTCTATTGGATTCAGGTTGGGGCGCTGGGCTGGCCACTTCATTAGGGTGATTCCTTCTTCTTCAAATAAAACCATAACCTTCTGAGCCTGTAGCAAGGTGCATTGTCCTGCATAAAAATAGGAGATTCATAAAGATTATGGTGTAATCTTAGATCTACATGCTGCTGAAGAAGCCTTTTGTAAATCTCAGCATTGATATTACCATGTACGTGGACGATAGGGCAAACTCCTGCAGATGAAATCATTCCTCACGCCATCACACTGCCGCCACCTAACTTAATGGTTTTCTTGAAACATTGAAAAGACAGTCTTCCACCTGTTCTACGGTGTATGTAAATTTTGCCCTCAAAACCCAATATAGTAAACTTGGACTCATCAGTGAAATGAACTGTATCTCACTGTGCGTCAATCCAAACAACATGTTCTCTCATATACTCTAGGCATGCCCTTTGGTTTCACTTTGAAATGAGAGGCATTTTTTAACCTGCGAACAACTGTTTTCCTTGAGATCTTATTATCTGTGTCTTTATTAATTTTATGGGCAACTGATTTTGCAGTTTCAAAACATTTTTTGTATATATTCTAATAATTCTTCGATCTTCTCTTTGCAATGTTTTTGGAGGTCTGTCAGTTTTTGGTTTTGCATCTAACGTTTAATTGGTTTTATACCTGCTAATTACACAATGAATGACACATTTAGACCAATGAACAATATCAGAAATTTCTGAAATTGACTTTTTTTCTTGATAGTGATTATGAGTTTTTTTCTTAAAAAGAGAGCATTTTGCATGTAGAATTTGCCATATTGCTTAAAAATAAAGTATTAATGATAAATGACCTTTTACTTATTGTTGAAAAGATCCATTGAGTTTTTTAACAATGTAAATTAAAAGTTTATGCAAATTATTAACATTGTTCCTTAACTTTTGTCCAGTAGCTTATTTCCTTTGTTCCATTTAATCTTTATATATAAAAAAAAAACTATTATGTAAATTTTTATGCATTATACCCTGATCTTTATTCGGTAAAAATTTCATTGCTAATCATGCATTACTTTTTAAGTAATACACATGTTTATGTCTTTGTTGTTTCCATTCCTTATATTATGGCCACTACTATATATATATATATATATATATATATATATATAGTCAGCAACTTCTATTTTAGGCATCTTTCATTGAATAATAGTTGACAAGGATGACTAAATCTTTTATTGAGGTTTTTCAGCATTCTAACATTTTTTTCATTTTTTAAGAGCCTTTTTTAATATTCTTTCACTCAAAAAACAAAACAAAAGTATGTTAGAATGCTGGAAAAACACAATAAAAGATTGATTAAGTCATCCTTGTCGGTTGTATTCAATAAAAGATAGCCAGGTGGGTGAATCTCCAACTGCTGACAAATCAGTCAGGTTTCAGTCCCGGCTTGAAACATACAGTTAATCTAGCTGCACTGAAGAGCTGTGATACAACAAACTGTCTGCAGTTGGTTTATGTACATATATATGTATAGGTGAAAAAGTGTGAAAAGTTGTGGACATTTTGTTTAAAGTGTAGATTTATTACTATTATTAATCTTACTTATCTTTTGTATAATAAATTAAGTGTCCATAAATATATGTGTGCTGCTACATGTATTTCCAGTCCAAAGGTGACTCTCTTCAGGTGAATAAATTTTTTACTTTACATATTATTTTATTTCCATTATTGTTCACAACCTCATGAGACATTGTTCTTTCCATGTTGAAACAAAATGAACAATTTTGCAGTAGTTTTTAACAAGTTCTAACATAATAATACTAATAATATATATCTATATATATTAGTTGGTACCACCAAATATTTTGAAAAATAAATGAGCATGCATGTTAAAGATGCACCAAACTCAATAAAAAGGTTTATCATTAAAATCATTATTATAAAGAGGAAAAACCAAAATACTTTTTGATTATTAAATTATACTTTTAATCTATTTTCAAACTTTCAAAATTGTGATAATTTTTGTGGGGTTAGTATAGGAAATTTTATCATCTTTTTGCAGTGAAATCACATTGATTTGTAAATTCTTGCAATAATCAAAAAATTGTTAGATTTTAATGAAACTTACAGAACTCCTTCACAAATGAATGAAATTATTTTAGAAATGTTTCCACTTTAGAAAATATTGGTAATTTTTTTTTTTTTGACATGTTTTTACCCACTTATTTTATTAAATTTAAAGAAATTCATTTTTTTTCTATTTAAGCTGAAACCATTGGTGAATTCATCAATTTTCTAAAGTAGAATCTCCAGAAAATCTGCTCTGAACTGTAAAATAAAAATTGCAATAAAACTAAGACATTATTTAAATAGAAAAGCTTCTAATTATTTTATTGGTAAAAACATTGTTTTGAAAATTCTTGCAAAAAACAAATAATCAAATTTTCAAGGCCTCATTTACAAATGAATGAAATTATTTTTAGAAAATCTCGGTAAAAGTATTTTTTTTATACCTGTTACCACCACTTACTTAATTTTAAGTTATTTTGAGAAATTAAAATTCTAGGGTCTTCATATTTATATTAAGTAAAATTCTCCTTGGAGAATTTAAACCATTGTTTTTGTAACCAGAAACACCATTTACCAAAAATATGTTCTGAATCAAAAAGTAAAACATGCAATTAAACTAAGACATTATTTAATTAGAAAAACTTTTAATTGCTTTTATGAATAAGATATATTAAGGACACTACTGTCTTAAGAAAAAAACATTTTTCTGATGAATTTTTACAAGAATTGTTTACATTTTTGTTTAACTTTTAATTAGAAAAATTTATTAAGCTTTAAATCTTTTAAAATTCAGTATTATTTTCAGCAGTTTTGATGTTATTATTAAGTCAAAATTATAATTACTAATCATGGATGAAAAACAAATAATCAAATACCAATATTTTAAAAATATTTTTTATTTTTTATTAGTGACTATAGAAAATTAAAGCCAAAATTTCTAAAATGTAATAAAACATTAGATTACAGAGAATATTTTTCCAGATTTTTATGATTACTGAGTACTTGAAAATTAAATAAAAAAGGCGCTCATTTTCTTTAATTAGGTTTTACAAATAAAGTCTAGGACAACATTAGGTCTGTCATTCCTTTGTTAAACATGTTAACACAGCTGCTGTTGGTACATTTACTAAAAGTACATTTACTACTGGGTTATAAAATGAATTTCTGCAATATTTTAAACTTAAAAGTAAATAATGTTTCAAATTAGATTAATTATACTTTCAATCAGCTAAAATGCCTCCAGAAAAGTGTATTTTATCTTTGGAAGATTTTTTAATAAAGTGAATTACATTGCAATGAAAGACAAATAAAAAAGTGTGTAAATCAACTATTTTAGCAAAAAAAAAAAATTTCTGGTCAAATTATATTTTGCTTATTCTAAATATTAAATTTAAACTATTGGCTTGAAATAAATAAATAAAGATAGATAGATAGATAGATAGATAGATAGATAGATAGATAGATAGATAGATAGATAGATAGATTGTATAAAAATGAAATAAACATTTATGCAACCATAAATATATTTGATGTCACTTTTACATATCATTAAGATCTAATTAATGTGTTAATAAAGGATCTATATTACTAGAAAAAAGTTTTACTAGGATAAAATTTACAGATAGTTAATCTTCATGTTTTCATTATATTCCAATTATTTTTTCATCTTTCTGTACTAAACAAGGAAGAAACTTCCAAATTTCAACTTATAATACATACATTATCCCTAGTCAAATTAACCATCTTAATACCAGAAAGTGTCTATAATAGATGCTATAATGAATGCTATAATAGATGGAAATCTTACCAATTATTACTTCTAATTTAAAGCATCATTTTCAGAAAGCAAAGACATGAAAATCAATGCATGTGAAATAGTTAACTTTCTAGAGTAAATAGAACAAAAGTTATAGCAATTATAAATTCAATTTTTTCAGCTAACTGATCAGTAATATGAGTTATTTTATATAAGATACTTGAGTAAATTATCAGTTTGCAGTAATAAAACAATGTTATTAGTTAATAATACAAAATAATTAAAATGTGTAAACGAAGAAATATTATAATCATCTAGATTTGTCTATTACTCATTCTTTTTAGTGAAGTGAGTTTTAAAGAAAGCCAGATGGTTTATAAAAACTTAATACATTGTATTTGTAAAAATTCCTACTTTTAGAATCATGGTTTCAAATTCATCTCTGCATTAAAAAAATATATACTATTTCTATTTATTAACCAATCAAAAGCTTATGCTCTTGTAATTTTTAAAGCTAAGGTCTGTCTGGATCCCCTTTACTTAAAGAGAAGAGACATCAGATAAGCATCAGAATCAAATTTCAAGGCAGAAAGTGGTTAGACAACAGAAGAGAGCAATAAGTCACACAAAGGAGCAGAGCCATGACTATCAAAAAACTTTACCATGGTGATGGTCTCCGCAAACTGTGAAGAAAAGTTCAAATTTCAAAAGAGATCAATACTTCCAACAAAAACCAAATATTTCAACCAAAATGAACTGGCACAAAAATTTCATCCAAAAAGCAGAATAAAGATCCAGAAGGGAAATCAATTTTTGTCTGTCTCCTGAGAAGCATACTCAAAAAAACAGTTAATAAAAATTTATTCTATTGGCAGTTTTAAATTTTCTAAGCTCCCTTTGTTCTGTGATTTTTTTTTGTTTTTCTATTAGGTGGGTGGCACCACTTTTTCCAAAAAGTGTTTTCTACTATATATATTACCTTTATTTATATCACCTTTTCAAACTTTTTCCATTTTTCAAAGACTGTTTTGAAATCTTAAAATCACATGCATATTTCTTGATATGTTATTTCACTTTATTTGTTAAATAAACTGCACAAAGAAAAGTTTTGTGCAAGCCCATCTTGTAAAATGTATGTTTTATTGTTTTAATATGTTTTATAATAAATATTTGTTTTTAAATTTCACATAGTAGTCAAGAATTGATTGTTTGTTTGTGCCTTTTTAACATTTGAGAAAAGAGAATGAACATTCTCATTTCTTCCGTTTCTTCTCAGGAAAAAAATTCTTTTATAAATAAGCACATATGTAATTAGCCATTTGTACTCAATAATGACTTACTGAAAACTTTAAGACTCTATTCACTATATGAAATTGAAAGAAGTTCTTTCTCTTCATTCTATATCTTTAAATGTGATAATATTTGTCTATCATCTACTATATTTTCAGTAGTATAGGCTTTAATCAGTTATTAATTTTATCTTAATAGGTAAGAAATATAGTTTGGTTAAAATATATGAGATATTAGCTAATATGTATCACATGCTATACTCAAGATAAGTGGATATTGTTTTTTTAAATAGAGACTTAAAAACAAGAAAGATTCTATTGTGTGTTGAAATGTTCTTGGCCTAAATCGATTCTAAATTAAATTCTGGTTTTTACTCATATTTTGGGAAGTGTGTCAGGATGAGAACTTTTCTGTATCTGCTAGAATAAAGGTAAACTGCAAAAATAGCCACTTATTTCATTATAAAAATATACAATTAGTGCTTCAGGATTGTGTAGAGGAAATCAAGTTTATATATTAAAACAAAATCTTTTTGGCATTTTCATCAACAGAACTTTAATAGAAAATTATTAAATAAACCATAACAGTATTTTTTATTAAAAGAAATATATAAACAATCCAGGTACGTCTCTAATTCAGAGAATTAAAAAATATCAGTGTTATGAATGAACACAACATTTACAACTAATAAAAAAAATCTTTCATTTAAGAATGTACAGGGAGTTCATTTGTGCTAAAAAAGTATTAATTTAAAAAAAAAAAGAAACAAAACACTAAATTTAACAAAACTGAAAACTTATTCCACATATGACACATTTCAATTATTTCTCTGTGAATTTGTTAATTCATGTTAAGTTTCAGTGGGTGGAAAAGGCTCTGTTATTTGCAGCCCAACAGTATTGTATGGCTTCCTCTCTCCACTACCACGAATGCAAGTACGATAATTAGTTTCTGATTACTTCTACCTTGTTTTTTCTATTTAAATTGTTCAGTTCAACCAGCAGTTGCTGCATATATATGACTTTAGTTTATCCCATTATGGGGAGGTTCTACTAGGGAGATGGATCCTCCCTCTGTATAAAATATCTTAAGCAGCATATCTCAAGCTAGACTTAAAGAAAATCTCTCTCTGCTATTTTGATACCACTTAACTAGGTATGTAGTGAACAAAACAAATTCAAAATTTAAAATTAAAATCTGACTCACTGAGTTACAAAAATGTACAAACTTTACACTCAAAACTCGATAAATTTCACACCTCAATGTGAAATGTTTTTTGGCAAATAGTAAACTAGGAAACACCTAAAAAAAAAAAAAAAAAAAAAAAAAAAATCAAATAATCTTTAATTATAAAATATATATATATATATCAAATTCCTTTTATGGACCCTTTTCATGAGTTGATGCAAAGTTTGTTTGTCTTCCAATAGGGAGCCCAGAATTATATCCGGTGTGAATTCCAAATGACCTGTTTGGAGCCCCAGAAAACGAAATAAAAGGATGAGACAAGAAGACAGTGCATTGAGAAAATACAGGCATAATTAACACATCCCTTGACAAACATCAAGTGATCATATTATTATAGCCTTTCTTTCTTTCATCTTCTTTTTCTTCACTGTTCACCAATCTGCTTAATAACTGACCGGAGACTTCAAAGACACTCCTAACAAACAAACACTTACACATACATACACATACTCTTTCAACAATTACTACTATGAACATTTTAACGACCTTGTACCACCCAAAGGACATTACTTTTATTTGTAAAAACATCAATTGATATATATATATATATATATATATATATATAAAAATGTTGTTTCTAGATACAATTTAATTTTCTTGTTTTGTACCCCTCTTATAGTGGGCTATCTACTAACAAGGCCAAATCAAACTAATCTGTTTCAACACACACATACATATCACTATAACAGATAACCCACAAAAGGTACCGCTACATAAAACGTGTTACCTAAGATTTAAAATTAATTTTTGAAAAGGAAAAATCTTTCTTGATGCCTTTATTTTGGTTTTAACTTAAAGCTAATAGATTAAATTTAATATTTTCAAAAAACAAAATACTTTTCTGTATTTCTAAACTAATTTAAATTGATTGAAAAAAAGTTTTTGTTTTGATATCATTAAATTCTCTGATTTTAGCAACATTTTTAGCCATCTGTTAGCACAATGTAATTCTCTTTATTAAAGCATCTTCCAAAAACAAAATATACTTTCTGAAACTTTATTTGTGGAATATTAACTAACTTAAAGAATAATTAATATGATTTGAAACAAATATTATTTAAAGTTTAGAATAATGCAGAAATGCAATTTTTAAAACAGCAGTAGCTGCTTATTTAAGATTTTGACAAGTTGACAGGTCAACTGACAGAGGGAAGTTTATCTAAATTTTTTTTTTAAGGGTGGACATATCTGTAAAAATTACTTGAGGAATATAACATGAGCACATTTTTTTTATATAGTTTTTAACTACCCAGTAATCTTTAGAATTTAGGAAAATATTCTCCATAATCTAATGTTTTATTGAATCTTAGGTACTTTGACTTTAAATTTACTATTGCTCTTATTTTCTGATATCATGTATAGACGTATTGCCGGTGTCGTTGGAGGTAGTCGACCCTGCAAACTTGAATTCTTGATAAGTGTGAAACAGCCAAGACAATGAGGAGACAAAGGCAGAGGTAAAAACAATAACAACCTTGGTTTTTATTTACGTAATTTGGTACAGGATGTAGTTCGGGTTCGCTCCAGGTCCAAAGGGCAAAACCGAAACCGTACCGAAGGGTAACGGAATCCCTAAACAGGGTCGAGTCGAGTTAAGACCTGCGCAGAAAGCGAGACCGAACCGAGGGCTTACAGAATCCCTAAACAAGGAGTTGTCTTAGCATAACACCCCTTTGGCTGTGATCCTGCCTCCCAGCGGTCGCATCTAGCCGCTACACCCGCTTCTAGCATTGATCCTGCTTCCCGGCAGTCGATCAGCCATCGAAGCCATTACACCATCTTCTGGTCCTGATCCTGCTTCGGCAGTCAAATCAGCCACTCGGAGTCGCAGCTGCGACGACCTTACTTCGACTCGGCCCTGTTCAGGGATTTCGTAACCTCTTGGTACGGTCTTGCTTTGCGCGCAGACCTTAACTCGACTCGGCTCTGTTTAGGGACTCCGCCTTTCGTCAAGTATCTTCCACTGGCACGAGCTCGCCTGCACGCTCGCCACTTCGACCTAGACCCGAAGACGGAACGTCCCGAACCAGCCACGCAACTCATCCAGCATCTCCAGCCGGCCAGCTACCGCAACGAATGCCACATCTCAACCCAGCACTGGACGAGGTCTCAACGCTCGCCGCACCAACTCCATAGAGGCTTCTACCCTTTGGACCTGGAGCAAACCCGAACTACATCCTGTACCAAATTACATAAATAAAAACCAAGGTTGTTATTGTTTTTACCTCTGCCTTTGTCTCCTCGTTGTCTTGGCTGTTTCACACTTATCTAGAATTCAAGTTTGCAGGGTCGACTACCTCCAACGACCTCGCAACAGACGTCTGTATTTTACAAAAAAAAAAAAACTTGGCATGTTTTACAAATTAAATACAATCAAAATTTTTCAAATATTGGTGGTTACTAAATTGTAATAAACTTTTTCATTTGTTAAAAACTATATTTAATCATAACAATATCACCTAAGCAGGACAAATTAAAACAGAATTTTAAAAGATTTAAAAAGTTAAAATAAAAATATCATAATAAAACAATTATTGCAAAAATTCGTTACGCATAAAAAAAAAAAAAAATTGACAATAATGTCCATATCTTCAATTTTCTAATTAAATAAAATGTCTTTATCACATTTTTTATTTTACTATTCAGAGTCTCAGAGCAGATTTTCTGGGGGTCCTGTTTTACAAAAAAAAAAAAAAAGATTTAAATTTTAACTTGAGGGTAAGTTTATTTTAAATCAAAATGAGTTTCCTTCAAAATCAAATGTAGATGTTTTAGAAAGGAACTTTTTTTTAACCTTCAGAAAGTTACCTCTATCTGAATTAAATCTTATTGTCTGATGAGAGCAAATACATTTTTACAGATATAGTCACTAAGTCACTAGTCGCAGTCAGCTACGCCATACGGTAATTGTTAGCGTTTTGCTTGTCAAAATGCCACACCAATTTCATTTATGATTTAGTTTCAATATTTTTTTTAGTAAATAAAATTTTGATTGCAAAGAATGACAATTACAATAAAGTTAAAACACCAATGCTCATATTAATAATAAAAACAAAAATAAAACTAAAAAAAAACTATTTGTATCATTTTTATGACAGTGAGTAAACTTTTTTTTTTAGTTTCAGATCGAGTCAAAAAAACTTTAAAATATTTAACTTCTCATTGGAATCCGATTCCAACAAAAATTTATCATGAATTCAAAAGTTCGAATTTTGCTTGATGTAAAAATTATATCTCAAAAAAAAAAAAAAAAAAAGTCAAGCAAATGGTTGGAAAATATTTATACGACAATAACTTAAGTAAACCGTTGCTATTCCCCTTCAAATTTATCCAAAGTAGCATTATATCAGTGCAAAAGTTTGTACTGAATTAAAATCCAGTACAATTTATCGAAAAAATTTACACATATTTTCATATTTAAAAAAAACCAACAACTTTATCTTTAAATTGTGTACCGAAAAAAAAAGAAAAAAGGCGCATTACTTCCTTAATCGGAAGTGAAGAGGCGGAGGTGAAGAGGGGACGCAGCCCGTAATTCTGCAGTTAGTTACATGTCTACGTGAGAGTTAGGGGAGAGAAGAAGGGCACGGTTCGTTTTTCAAATGGATATTTATATAAAAAAAGGTAAGTTTTTTCGATAAATTGCACTTGATTTGAATTCAGCACATACTTTTTCTATTATACAATGATACTTTGGATAAATTTGAAGGGGAATAGCAACGGTAGTACTTACGAAATTTTACCATTTAATTTACCATTTATTTAAATTTTAACTTGCTTTCGTATATATATAAAAAAAAAAAAAAATACACCGTATGTCACAATATTGATACCGGCATAAATCATATGTCATATGAACATCGACGTTTAAAATAGCGAGCAAGTTTATATGTAAGTAAAAAGGTGATAGGAGAGGGGAAACAAATGTAAACAAAACATGTAACGTTCGAGCCTCAGATTCTAATTTAAAATACAATCCTTAACATCAACGTCGGGGCTTTAACTTTTAGTTTGAACTATGTAAGCAGAACGAAATGCTTTGTTTGCCTGAATGTCATCGCTAATAATGAGCCTCTGCCTATCATTTCATTTTTGAAGGTGAGGTTTTATTTGTTTTGAAAATTAATGGCATTATTTTTTTACTCATACTGACATGCCTGTGTACTCATCAACTGATTTGTTAAAAACTAAAAAAAGAAAGTGTCAAAAAGCTTGTAATTCCACTATCCAACCAAACCAAATTTACCGTTTCAAAAAGGTGAACTCATCTGAAATGATTATTAATTATTTTTAAACAAATTATATCAAAAATATAATTCACTTTCAGTATTATTATTTATTCATTTAGTTTTTCTTTTTAATAGCACCAACAAAAAGTTAATTTTCAAAACAATTTTTAACTGTAGTTTTGAAAATTATTGTTGAGTTTGAGTACAAGAAATAAAAACAAAATTATCATTTTTTTTACTGAAAGTAAATGGTCAAAAATAAAATAAAAAATAAAAATGGATTATTTGCTTTCATTTTCACATTAAAATTTAAAAATTTTAACTTCACTGAAAAAAAACTGTTTTCTGTTTTATCAGCCGTTCATGGATAATCAACCAATCTCACAAAAAGTGAAATAGTTTTTTCTGAACTGTTTTTCAAATGTAATTGTAATAATTTTTCGGTTCGGCACATGAAGTTACAAACAAAACAAAATGTATACACTTCTTACGGCAACCTTGAACTTTTAATCTTAAATAAAAATTAAAACAAAATTTTTAGTTCCTTACGCGATATGCCCACAAGTTGCTTCTTTTATTTATTTATTTAAGTATTTTTAAAGTTTAAGCAAAATGTAATTGTAACAAATTCAATTTCCACAAATTTTGTTTTGTGCTGCTAACAGTTAAAAAAACAATAAAAGTAAATTTCAACTAAAACAAGTAGGACATCATTCATTGAAACAAAAAAACATTATTACAGGTTTTTAACTTAAGCCATTAAAATTTTAAATCAAAATCAGCCATAATAAAATGAAACGAAGTAAACAACGCTCGCACATCTAATAATAATAGATTTTTTGTCATGCTTGCTTGAAGTTGCGTAATGCGCAGTAACAACTGCAATCGAGAATTAGGTAAAAAAAAAAAATTAACATTTCAACAAGTAATTAATAAACACAATGATATACTCAAATTAAAAACTATTTAAAATTAACACTGTGCACAACATTTAAATAAAATGAAAAGAAATAAATGAAAAAAGTTCATTTCGTTACAAATACAATACGAACCTTTTAGTTTTATTTACCGTAAATTTTACGGCGTAAAATGTGTAAAAACTAAAAGAAAGGTTTAAAATTTGTATTTTTGTTAATGTCGTAAATAAATGATTTTATGACATTAGTAAACATTAAACAACATTCACTAAAAAATACACATATTGTCACATTGTCATTTAAGATAAAAAATCATTTTTGTATAAAAAAATTAAATTACTATTTAAAGTTAATACATGAAAAAATGACGTAACTGAATAGCGGTAGAGAGATTTGGTATCCGTGTCGTATGTTTCATTCACTTTGTCACGTGATCAGAGCTTTAGGGAGAACGAGGAGCTGAAATGATCATCTACGGAATCTTGAAATATCGACATGGATCAGTCAGTTAAGTGCTATATGTGATACGCGCTTGGGCGATCATGTCTCGAAAGAAACATGACTGATTGGGAAGAAGCTTATCCTGCAGTAGGTTGCAGTTACTTTCTGTGGTAGATTGGTCGCCAGCCAAGGCTATAGAATCCAATCTGTCCTGTTATTTAACCCATAACTGGAGGGAAGCGACAGATTAATACTTTTTTAAAAGGTATGTAAGTAAATGCAAGGAATTCAAACTCGGCTCTCTGATTTTTTTGTTCCTAGTCGATATCCACTGCGCCACAATGCGCATCCTCAGTCATAATTGATCTCTAAGTGAAACAAGTTTGCTAAAAATTACATCACGTTGAATTACCCAAGATTATTATATTTACAGTTTTATGCTGCTGAGAAGATCTCAGTCCAGTCAAAAACTGACGTTTGGTCAGGTTTTGATAATTGGGTCATGCCAATAACTTTTCAGCACACCTCACATTTTGTTGATTAGATGACAGAAATTGCTTCATTCTTCAAATTACAAAAAAATTGTAATGATCATTTCCAAGTAGTGTTCCCTTAAATACAAAAAACTTTAAACTATTCCAAATAAATTCAAAATAATTGATTAAAAATAGTTCAACTTAATTATTTGCCACAACAGTAGGATACAATTAACACTTAGTATTTTATCACATGCTACAAAAGAGGAGGTACAAATTCTGCACATATTAATCAGGACGTGCATGCGAAATTCAACGACAATGAAAGTAAAGGGATTATGATACGACAATGTATAGTTGTAACCTATTTTTATTTTTTGTCAAACTATGACCCAGATCGCCTCCAGTCTCAGGCTTGCATGCATGTATGTTGTGTGCATTAACTAGCCTTTGTTTAGTCACACTGGAGTCTGCAGTTGTTCCCTTCTGTTCTGTCCCCAGGTGATCGAAGATGTCAAATGATCAGTCAAAATCCCTCACTTCCTCTACCACATTGTGATTTCTGATCTCAGAGAAAGTTAAGGACCTGAGGAAAAGGGGGTGGCCATCTTCATGCTACACTCCTCGGTAACAGAAAATCAAAAAACAGTTGGGTGCATAATGCAGAAATAAGGGAAACAGACAATAACTAAAAAAGATAACAAGACAGTAGTGAAGGACAGTCTATGTGAACTAATGATTATATTGTAAAACTTTGTACAGCAAAAGAGAGAGCAAAAAAAAAGAATTAATAAGGAATAATTAATCCAACTTTTTTCAGAGTCCACAAATTACTGCTGTTACTATGTCTATTCTAGTAGTTAGCAGTAATACAGTCTTTATGCTTCCCTTCCCTTGGGTTCTGCTTAGAAGCGGTGTACGTGTCAACTAGCATGGTGGGGGAGAGAATTTTCTGCGTCTTCACTCCAACGTGTTCTGTTCTGCTGACATCTCTCTCTCTCACTCATCTCTCTCTGATGTATCTCGCTTGTTCTTCAAATCCATCGCCTTTTTGTTGAAACCATTTCAATATGGTGTGGAGTGGTAAATGTTTGAAATGTTTCTCCATAAAAGTTCTAATAGCAATTTCATGTATCTGCCATAAATCCCCCGCTCACGGATTCAAGCCGATGTCTGCAGAACTGGAAGTTTGGAGACAAGATTTTGTTGACTTTGTACATTCACCTGTCAGCGCCAATTACAATTCCAACCTTACGTGGGTGGTCTTTTTTCAAAATCAACCGATAATTCCATTTCCAGTTGCTCCTTTATCTCTTCTCAGAGAAACGAAGGGAAAGAACAACAACCAAGGAAGAAATTAACAGAATTCCCTTCCTTCACAAGGCCAGCTTTGACATTTGGTCATTGGTCAATTTGTTATATCAGTCAATGTCATTTTGTGAATGCCTTGTGTTTTGACTTTCTTCTATCTACTGGCCACCACAGTGCTCATTTCTTTCTCCTTCTCTTTCCCAGCTCTTCTTAACAAAAAGACAAAAAATACACAAAGATATTCTCCAAATGTCTATTCTGGGGTACAAATCCATAGTCCATCAATACTTGATTTAATGTGTGTGAATAAGAACACTTACAGTGTTACTGTACTATAAGTGCTCTATTCAATCATGAAGATGTACACAGATTGTTATGCATTTCATAATGACAATTGGCAAGAAGAGAAGTTGAATCATGGTGATATTCATATATTCATTTTATAAATCATATGTTTATGTATTTCTGACAAACAAAAATTAATTTTTAAAAATAAAGATCTTTTCCAGTACATTCTTGTTATAAAAAAAAAAAATTTCACTGTATTTTAAACTCAACAGGAATGTTCTGGCGAAATTAGCTTGCTAAATATAATTCTGAATTGAATGAGAAATCTAATATTTATCATTTAACTGCCATGCTGTGACACACTAGCATATCATGGAATGAATGTGTGTGTGTAAGTAGTAATGGTACAGTGTTAGTATTTGAGTATTGAATAAGCTTCACAAATAGTTGAATAGAAATATTAAAATAAAGTGTGTTCATATTTGTGGTTGTCTTTTTTCATAAATCTATGGTTTTATTTCATAACATTTAAATGTATACCTTTTAAAAGACTTGCTAAGTGTACTGTGATATTTTCATTTGCTCCTAGATGTGTTGTTGCATGGAGTAACAAGTGTCAGCATGGAGTAACAAGTCATCATGGCAGGGGGTTTGAGTATACTGACCTTGTTCAAACTGTTGATAACTCCAGATTATATGCTCTTGACCAGAAACTGTAACTAAGATCTGCTCAATATAGGTTAACTCTGGCTGTTGAGCAAACAAATGTACTACTTTTTTTTTATAATCATCTCACCCAAAGCAAGGCAGTACTGCCACTAGTGTGCAAGGGGTTACATAACAGGAGAGTGAAGAGAGAGAAGAACAGGTCACAGTAGGTATCAGAGAATGAGTAAGAGAAGGACGGGTACATTAGTGTGAAGAGAGCTGTGTGTGAGGAAAGGTAAAGTGAGAAGAAGGATGGGAGTCAAAGAGATAAGAGATGACAGTTGATGTTGCATTTCAACTCGGAGATTGTAACTATCAGGGAAACAAGAATACAGAAGGGAGTTCCACAGGTGGGAAGTGCGAGAAAAGAAACTGTTAGAGTAGAAGTTGTGGTTACACTTCATTGTTTTCACAGTAAAAGGGTGGGACATTGTTGCCAGTCAAGTATCACGAGTAAATTCACATAGTGGGGTCACCAAGGAGCTAAGCTTGTCAGAACAAAATCCGTGAAAGTATTTGTAGAAGAGAGAGGGAAGCCACATGTCGTCAGTGAGAGAGAGACTGAAGTCAGGCCACCAGGTCAGGATCGACTACATTGCAGATCCTTCGAGAACCCCAAGGTGAACAGTAGGGGCAATCAACCTGGTATGACAGCAGTACTCAACGCACAGGTGGATGGTAAATTTGTAAATGTGCATGATGGATTCAGAAGAGAAGAAACTTCCTTGCCCCACACTGGGACCCAACCTTCTTAAGAGTAGTTTTAGCTATTAGTTCAATGTAGTCATTCCACTTAAGGTCAGCGGAAAGAGTGAAGCAGAGAAGGTGCAGGGTATTGCTCTCAGCTAGTCTAGTGCGATCCATGCTGATTGCGGGTAGGAAAGATTGACTATGGTGGTTAAAGGATAGCAGTTTCATTTTGGAAGTATTAAAATTCATGAGCTGTTTCTTACTCCAGTCCACCATTGACTGGTGGTCCTTTTCAAGAGCAGCAACAAGGTTTGTTTTGTCAGCCTTGGCAGATTTCTTAGTGAGGTGAGAGTAAATGGTGGTGTTATCAGCAGAGATGCCTACTTGGGATCTGATTACATCAGAGTAATTGTTGATGAAAATCAGAAACAGTGTAGGACCTAGGATAGAGCCTTGAGGAACACCTGCATTCATATGATAGGCTCTAGAAGCATGCCCATTCAATACGACCTTCATTATGTGATTTGATAGAAACAATTTGATTAAGTCAAACAAGCATCCAGATATACCATAGCCCTGTAGCTTGCGCAGAAGGCCAGTGTGCCACACTCTGTCAAATGCTTTGGAGATATCCAGGGCAACAGCTTGAGCTTTGCCATTCTTATCAAAAGCCTGGTAAATGTACTGTGATGGTCATTAGTATGTCAGTGATAGACCTTGCAAAGCGAAAACCATACTGTCTGTCGGAGAATAGACAGTGGGCTATAAGACGTTAAACCACTTCAGCATTGATGATGGCCTCAAACAATTGGTAGGATGCTGACTGGGTGATAATTGGAGGTGTCTGAGGGTTCTTCTAATATCTTATAAACAGGAACCACAGATGAAGACTCTCAGCAGACAGGAAAGCAAGAAGCAGAGAGACAGTAGTTGTAGAGTTTGGAGAGAACAAGTGCACATTTCTTTAAAATGATGACTGGGATTCCGTCACCTCCACTCGCCTTATGAGGGTCAAGTTTTGAAATTATTTTAGAGACCAGCAAGGGGGGTAATGTAAACATCGCTTAGTTGAGCCTCAGTTCTAGGTGGTACGTAGGGTGTGGATATTCCAGACGAATTAAATGAGAGGTTGGAGAAGAATCTGTGAGAAAAGCACTCAGCCTTGTCCGCTGTATCTGTGAGGACCTCATATTTATTGATTAAAGGGATGGAAGGTTTACTGCTGTTTAGCAGAGCCGCCAGTAGTATTTGGAGCCAAACTTGTGTGCTGCTATATGCTGTTTCATTCTGTCAGCAAACAACAGCTTAGTGTCATTGAGAATCCTCTTACACTTATTACGAGCAGAGGCAAATAGGCACGTATTATGGTCAGATGTGTGGCTCCGATGAAGCTGGAAGTAGTGATTCCTGTGGGCTATGGTGGCTGAACACGCAGGGGAGAACCAGGGTGCAAATGGGGTTTAAGGTGGAGCTTCCTGGCTCAGATGAAAGTATCGATGCCAGCTTTCACCTATGAGGAGACCTCAGAAATGCAGTCTTCAACGGGGAGACGAAACACTTTCTTCCAAGGGACGTTGCACAGAAAATCTCGTAGCGCCTCCCAGTCTGCACTTTTGCTGGTCGGAGGTTCCTGGGAGGAGGGAGAGTGGAGAGAGATATTAACACAAACCACAGCATGATCAGAGTTACCAAGTGGCAAAGCTGCATGGTATAGCATGAGTCAGGAATAAAGAAGAGAAGTGAAGAGGAGATCTAACAGAGAAGCTTGTCCTTCATGCATACTGGGGAAACGTGTGGGGAAGTCCACCACTTGTGTGAGAGACTGGGTGATTGCAAAGTTCAGGGTGTGGATGCCAGCAAGATCAGTCACAGAGTTTTCCAGCCAATTGGTATGGTGGGCATTGAAGTCACCAAACACAAATGTTGGCAAACAGGTGAGAGACAATGGCCTTATCTATATTATCAGAAATACTGTCTATCAATGAACAGTTGGGAGAGGAAGAGTAGTGATAGAAAAAGTAAAGATAGCTAACTGAGCTTAGTAGAGCAAGATGGAGTCACATGTATGGATGGTCAGGAGATTAAAGAGAAACTTCCCTAGCCAGAGGGAGATGCTTGCTGGCATAGACTCCCAGACCATGCATAGGGATGCTGGGGTCCTTCCTAAAGAGGGAAAGGTAAACTGGAATGGAGAAATCAGAGGAGGGGATTGTGGGGTTCAGGTTAATTTCACAGAGAGCTAGGATGTTTGGATATCTTTCGTGGAAGAAAGGTTCCACACTGCAAAAGCTGATACAAATATCACGAATGCTAGTGAAGGAAATGTTGAGGGGTTTAGGTCATTTTTGTGAGGCTGGTTTAGCATTGTATTTATAGTTTTGGGTATTCATTATTATTTTTGGTAAGGAGAGGCCTTGGCTATTAGTAGAAGACAGTCATCAACTACGACATATGTAGGAAAGGAACTGGTACAGACTGCAGCACAGTGTGGCTGCAGGGACACCTATCCATGCACGTCATGGCACTACAAGAACCCTGATATTATGCAACTATTGATCAGAGAAGATGCTATGCAAGAGTTAGGGCTCCTAACTACCAGTCGGAATTAGCAACCAGAAAACTATGAACCCAGTACTCTCAGTATGGAGAGCAGTTGCCACTGTCCATCCACGTCATAGAAAAGTTGCAAAAGCTCCATTATTCAGGCCAAAGTAGAGAAAGAAGTGTGAGCTGGGACCCCCTCCCAAAACAGGAAACAAGAGATGAGCCTCTACTTCTGATCAATTGAAGGGGGTGGAGTATGAACTGGGCAATAGTAAGGTCTATCTACTTCAATTTAAAAAAAAAAGTGAAATAAAGGCTATGGGTGAGAAAATTTTTTACACTAAGTTTTCAATTAGTAAAGAGGTTGGGTTAACCACGATTTTGAGAATTGACAGTCCCAGTATGATAATAGTGAATTGAACATGAGATTGGGAAAGAGGACATAAATATTAAGTAATTACTTGTATAGATTCAACTAACCCCTCTTATTACAGAGGATGATAATATGAGTTGGGGTGGTGTTGTGATGTGGCTTGATCACGTGACCAGGTTGAACTCAGGAGTTAGTGTGAGCTGAGGGCTACCATTAACAACTGTGATTACTAACTCAACCACCTATATTGTTGCGATCTAGAATGGACTATTTATATTGTATCTACCGAAAAAATGTATTATCTCAACATCTGTGTATTGTTTTACCTCTCGACGATACAACAGGTGGGTAGGTGAATAATTTTGTGGTCAAGAGAGAATGAAACAGGGTGAAAGAATTAAATTCTAAAAGAGTTGTAAATTTTTCTTGAGAGGGAAATATTTAAGGAAAATCAGAAAAAAAATTCCCAAGAAACAAAGTAAAAGCACATGGATGAAAATTAACAAAGTGTCTACACATTCAAACAGATGAAGACTGAGCAAAAACCCTGACAATGAGTTTTCTGCCTTGCCAGTTGGAAAAATAGATATTTTTGTGCTAATGTTGCTTGGAATTTACAAGTGGCTTTCCAAAAACATTAGAAATTTATATTTATTTACCATTCTTGAATAGGCATCTGTAACAGCGATAGCTGACCACCCAAGTAGATGGGTATACTTAGAAAACAAGATACCAACTATTATTATAGAAAGTTATTTACCTTGGTTTTTTGAAGGGAGGTTCTCTCTTCAAAACAAACAAACAATAACTGTTACCTTATTATTGGATGTTGTTTTTCATTATTATTACTTATAATGAATTCCTAAACATTTTATTAATGGTTTATTTCTGGCATAAGGTGTTTAAATATGACAAAAGGTCCAAAAATGGGGAAAGCTTTTCATCATTATTCTAACTTAATTAGTCACATTCACTGACTCAAAACAAAATTCTTTCAACACAACACAAAGTTTATACAAAAACAAATACATACTACAATCAGCAAAACAATGTATACTCTTCATGAAGCTCTAAACTAATACTCAATAATATTTACTACCATGTAGAGATAAAAACAAATTTTTTTAAATTTAAATCATAAAAATGAAAGCTATTATTTTGAATATATATATATATATATATATATATCTATCCGGCCAGAGGCGAGTGGATGCATCTAGCCACACTGATGAGCTGTGATACAGCGAAACCAACAAAAAAAAGCATGCCTTTTTCTGTAGAAAATTTTTTTTAACTAAAAAATTCTCTAAGTTTAGCCGATGTTAGTGAAACATTCGAAGTTTTCCAAAAATCGGAAAATTAGATGCATTTCTTAAATTATGTATCAAATTTTAAGGAAAAATTATACAATGCTTTCAAAATAGCACAAAAAAACCCCAAAAAAACATTGAAAATCGAATCTAATTTAAATGTAAAATTCGAACATTTATCAAATGAGAAAAGAAAAGAAATTCATGGTTTGGTCAATGATTTCAAAACTCTTTTTCTAATGTTCCTAACAAAAAAAAAATGAAAAATTACAAGTAGAGTGTGGAGCCTTCAACAGAATGAAGTCAACAACTCTCATTGGTGGCACAGTTTTTGCAACTGCAGTTTTTAAAACAATTTAAATTGCAAATCGATGCCAGTGATATCGGAATGGGTGGCATCCTAATCCAAGATGATGAAGATGTCGACAGAGCCATTGGATATTTCTCAGAAAAGTTAAACACCTACCAGAAGAAATATTCCACAAAAAAATGAATGTTTGACGATGCTCAATGCTACTGTTGGGGATTGATGGGATGAAAAAGTGAAGTGTGTTTTCAAAAAGCTTTAAAGCTGCGTGATACGACCCAAATCTTCAAACAAATTTTTAATAAAGTTGAATACAAGCAAAGATTTTAAATAACCAGAAGAAAAACAGTGTAGGAACAAAACAAATATTTTATATACAGAATACTAACAAAATATGGTTGGTGTATGTACAAAGAGAATGTCAACCAAGTGTGTCGAAATGATTATTCATCAGTGAGTTGGAAAGTCTGTTCAGCAAAACTCTCTCAAACAATGTTCAATGAAAGTTAGTTTGATCTATACGTAAATAAATTGAGTGTTAACATAAAGTGTTAAATGAAAGAATGTTATAATTATTAATTGTAAGAACAACTGAGTTACGTACCTTGAATTGTTTTTAATATACATATTTTTTTCTCTTAACTTTTGAAGTAAGTTATTTTAATTTTCACTTTTCTAAATTCATGTGAAGTGATTCGTTTTAGTAATGAAATATTTAAAATCAAGCTTATATTGGTTAAGAGTTGCAAGTCAACAAGTAAGAATTAAATGTTGAGTTGAATTCTCGTTGAAATACTTATTTTACTTGTTGGTATTTGAAGTGAGTGAATAAGAATCCTTGTATTTCTCTGATGAGATTTTGAAGTTTGGTGAGCGCAAAAAGTCAGTTGCTAGTTAAAAATGTTCATGGAAATGACTAGCGTGGATTCTGTTAGCAGTTTAGCATTCACAATATTTATTTTGTAAAAAATACAAAATTGTGGCACAAGACTGAAAAGGGGAGGGGTAGAGGTTGGTACTCACTTAACTATCCTATACCTAGCTAAACACTATCACGACCCAATCACACATTACAATTTACACATTCACCAAAAGAACCCATCCATCAGCTCCCAATCCTTCATACACCACAATACCACAAATTTACAAGGGGCACCTAAAAAAGGGGGAAAAACCCATGACAATAAAAATGTATTTATGAATATTATATAATTTAAAACATTCAATGAAAGATAAAATGATGGGATGGGGATGAACCTAAAAACAAACTAAAAATACAACAAATTTTTGAACTAAAATAATACACACTGTAAGTAAGACCCGTCCATCTCAGAAAGAGTGGCTGCTGTATTCCGCCAAACAGTGAAATCAAGAAGCACACTCGCTAAGGGAGTGGGGAGAGGTTAAAAAAATTAATGGAATGGGACAATCAAAAGCTGAACCAGCCGAGATAAAAGGAGGCCCAAAACAAACTGGGGAGGTTGGGAATTTTGTCTTGGCTCATAACAAAAGAGAAAGCCGGGTACAGGCTAGGAACACATTCATTCACTTTAACTAGGTACACAAAAGAGAGCTACCTTAACCAGGGGAGGGTTCCAAAGGAATCCACCCCGATGCAATCAGCAGATCTAAAAGAGAAAATCAAGACTAGTCCCATTCACACGAACCAGGCTCGCCACATTTACCCACCTTTTGCTGAAGTCTGTCAAAGTCAAACATTTCCAATCAGTTCTAATCGTTATTTTGAGCTGATGCTCAAAATATCGGATCAGCTCATGTGAAAGATGCAGACCCCGCAAGACTTCCTCTGTTCGCGTCTTATAAATCACCATACGCTTCATCCCAGAAAACAGGGGCGACACATTGTCGCAGGTAGATGCACGATCAATGAGCACAAGCTCTCACGGCGTGATACGAGCAGTCAACTTGCCAACACGGTCCCATAGAGGGTGAACCCGTGAACAATAGTAGAAGGCATGCGAAGCCGTTTCTTCCAAGCCAAGGTTGCAGCGTTCACAATCTGGCAAATCTGCCAGGCCCCATATGAAGGCCTTGTCATTGAGAAGCAACTGATTTTGAGCCAATCGCACAGGTGAGTGAAAACTCAACTGAGATAATCAGTACTTGGTGCCCATGACCAGAACGAGCGAAACTCATCCTCCGACAAGCGGAGCACATCACGTAATGAATCCTTCGTGACGCCCTCCACTAACCCACGATAGAAGACTCTCCTAAGCCATGAATGGTCACTGGACCATGGAATGGCTCACAAGGCCGCCAGACATTCGAGGAGAAAACTTGATCACCCTCGAGGCTTACGGCACCGCCTCGAGATGGGGGAAGTGATAGTAAGGCTAGGGAACATGTCCTTCACTATACCCCTCAGCAATGAGTCTTCCAAAATCGCTTACCTGAGAAAACCCAACCTTGACGCAACCTTATAGCTCATCAGGTACGGCATTCCTAGACCCCCATGACACAGATGTTGGTAACAGACATGTTTGTTGATGTAGTGTTTGCGTCCTCTCCACAGAATGGAGAATAGCAAAGGCCCGATCGCCTTCCTACACCGTTTACAAAGAGGAAGTACTGACAACCGGTAAAGGATAGTGGGAAAGACGTATGTAGCACACGCCTCAGCCAAACCCTTTATGGATAAATTCCTTCGATGCCAAGTCTCTGCTGACGCGCCAACCTTTGCCAGTACTTCAGACCAATTTTTCTCCAACTGGAGGTTGGGCTCAAACCACACTCCAAGAATGCAGACAGGGCTGTTCGTCTAGTTGAAGGGCCCCAGGAGGGTAACTCCCTTCCAGTCACCTAACCGCAAGCCGGACGACTTGTTGCGGTTAATCTTGGCCCGTCATCTGTTCGTACCGTTCAAGCACCTTCTGTACCACCTCGATTGCACCCTAGGAGGACACGAAAGTAGTGACGTCATCGGCGTATATGGAAAACCTGGCTTGAACGCCACCAGGGACAGCGATTCCACGTAGGGCCGGACTGCACGCCCTGTCCCTTAGCCTGGTGAAAGAGGGGCTCCAACGCCAAAGCATAAAGTAAAGGCGACAATGGACAACCCTGTTGGACCGACCTAGACAGCTGTGGGGGATTGATACAGGAGGCTAATCTAGCGGCAGAAGTTGATTTCGAATCCAGCAGCCTGCAGGACAGCCGCCAGGTAACAATGGTCAACACTATCAAATGCCTTGGACTGATCCAAATTGATCAGTGCAGCTTCTTCATCGTCTTTTATCCCCTCCATGATCATGCGTATCAGATGCAGGTTGCTCTGAATTGTTTGGCCCTTCACAGCACAAGTGTGCTCAGGTCCCAACAGAGGCTCGGCACCTAATTGCAAAGGGTTTTGCAGGATCTTGGCCAAAATCTTTAACTCTGTGTTTAGCAGAGTTATGGGCTGGTAACCCTCTAACACCTTCCCCACATCCTTGCCTTTTCTCAACAGCGTGATCACACATCTGTAGACTTCGCCCTCCATAATCTCTCCCTCGCAGCAAGCTGCAAAAGCTGGGGGGAAGTCAGCCAAATAGCTGCGAAACTCTTCATCACAGAGTCCGGGCTCCTTTGTAAACAGGATCTTGAAATGTTACCGAAACACCTTGCACATGTCGTCAGTCGAATTGAAGAGTATGTCCCTCCGAGTTGCGAACCTCTCGAATGTACTGGTTGCCACCTCAGCGAATCTCTTCCTTGCGCAGTTCTGCACACATGTTCACAGTTTCGGAAGACATCTTGCTTAACATGTCTAATTACCTGGCCCATGTAACGATCGCTATTCGACCGCTCCAGGGCCTCCTTAGCTATGGCTATCTCTAGGGGATCCCCACCAGCCACCGCCTGGAAGTAATTAGCTCTAAGTGTTTCCACATTGTCAGCCTTATCTAGTTTGAGCCATTTGCTGAACTTGGTGGTGAAAGACCTAATACTAGTCTTAAGATTCTCCCACCACTTATTCCCAATGACATCCCCAGTTAACGCCCACTGCACTAAGTTAATTAGCTGGCACCAGAAGTCCTGCCTGTCCAGTAAGGACACGTTGAACTTCCAGTATCCAGCCATTCTAGGCCTATTTTCTAAATCTACCTGGGCACAAACGAGTTTGTGGTTCGAGTAGCCTAACCAGTGGAACGTGGGACAATCTAAAAGATCTATGTCGGCTTCATGAACTAACATTCTATCCAGGTAGATAGCTACCTTGGTAGAAGACCGACTATTAGCCCACATCCACATTCTCCCACCCTTGTGATCAACCCGGTATCTATCGACAAGACCGAAATCTTCGAGGAGATCGACCAAGCTACGATCATGTGCCTTCCCTCTAGCTCCCCACCTTCTATCCAACTTGGGGTCCAGGATGGCATTCCAGTCCCCCACTCAGACTAGTCACGTTAAATTCACCAGGAAGGGCTTCAACCACCGAAAAAACGAGACACACTCCTCCCAGTCGTTGGGCGCATCAACCGCAACCAGTTGAAACACATTGCTTTTCACTGCAATATCGGCCATGATCAGCCGGCCCTTGGCACCGACATGGACAGGATCCACCTTCGTGTCCAGGGTACGCTTAACCAGCAAAGGAACTCCTCTGGCTAGCCGGTTCCCATATGCTGAATAAACAACAAAGTTGCTAGACAGCACACAAAGTGAGTCTCTTGGATCACAGTGACATCCACATCGAAAGACAAGAGGTCCTGAAGCAGGCGGGCAGCCTTACTCCGATCCCTAAGGCCCTTCGCATTCAAACTGGCTAACTTAATTGACATCTTTTAAACCTATAAAGAGTAAACAAAAAATTACTACTGGTCACATACAGAGTGGAAATCAATGGCAGTAGGGACCCCGACAGATTGTCCTAGGCTACCAGTACCAATATCAGATGTAATTCGTCCATCCTGGGCAATGCCGCCGACATCTGTATGGAACGTTAGTTTTACTGCCCTATACAATGAGGGGTGGAAGATGACAGGGACGCTCCCAGCACAAAAATTTGCTAATTTTCTTCAGTAGTTAGTGCCCATTTAGGCCATTTTTATCTTTGGGTATGCCTCTATAGCGCCCTGTATAAAATCCCATACTTTCAGTTTCCCTCTGGTGTGTCTAACAAGAGTCATTACATCAGGGGCTTTAGAAAAAATTGGCTGGGTCCTCGACCGACTTCCCGTCAATCGAAGACAATTTAAACAGGGGCTGAGAAGAAAGATCCCTTTCCAGTAAGTCTCTATCTTACACACGTCTGTGTGTTGAAAAACGTTTTTTCTGTTCTTCTTTTCTGGTTTTGGGGAGGGCTTATCTGCATTGGGGGCGGGTTGAGCAGTTTTGTGGGAGGATGTTTCTGGTTGGGAAAAAGATGTTTTTAGAAAGGGGAAGGGTGTGGGGGAAGGAGATGAGGTGTGTTTAACTGGGGGAGGCAGATTTAGTAGTTCTAATGGGTGATGTAGGGGCTGATTGGGTCCTGGCTGTTACCATGGACCGTTCTACCCTGCCATGTTCTTCCTTTTTTTCCTTTTCCTTGCTAACACATTCTTCCTCTTCCTCTCTTCAATGATGATGAACGCGGAGGGGGCATTTCCTTGCATTCCATTTGCTTTTGTTGTTGTTGCTTCGCCACTGCTCCTGTTGTTATTGTTTTTTTTTTTTTGGTGACTGTTTCTTTTTTACTGGCGATGAAGACACATTATTCCCTTTCCTCACTCCATTCTTTCGTTGATTCATAATTGGTCTTGTCAGTCACTTCCACTACTACCTCCTTCATTATTACAGTTTTATCTGAAGCTGGTGTTACCTGTGTTTCTGTTTCCTCTGCTCAATTTGTTTTAGGGCATATCTTCGCTAAGTGCCCTGCTGCTCCACACATCCAGCAGTGTAGTTTTTTTCCCTCCACCACTACAAACATTCTCCTTCCTCTGCACATTAATACATCTGGAATTCTAATGAATTCCTGGCGGTTAAGCACTACTTGGAGCTCAAAATCTTCTGTAGGTACTCCTGATTTGCTCACTACACAATTCACTGCTTCGACTGAGCCAAACTGAGCAAAATATCCTCCTATATGATCACAGGATATGTTCAGTGGTACTCCCAGTTTTTCTTGTTCCTAGGTACTCCGTTTGCAATCTGACATTTTTTGTAGTTAGAATGCTTCCAGCCAGATTTTTGGCCTCCTCCTCAGTTCCGAGAAGAATATCCCACATCGAACGGGAATGCCTAGCGAGTATTTTGGCAGCAATATTCAAAGCCTTAGAGTTTCCGCCCTGATTTCCCTGTTGACCACAATGAATTTCCGCGTCTTCAGGTCAGTTGTCAATAGGGAGATAGTCTTTGTTGCTACAGCATCCAGAGCTTCTGGAATTGTAAGTAATTCATTTTGGGAAATGAAGTCTTGGTATTTTTCTTTCATGCAGTCATAATAGACCGCATCTTTTCCACCCATGTGATTTTGTCCATGCCGATGGTGATAAAGGTGTTACTGTCAGAATATTGGTCAATGTAGAGGGCTGGAGAGACAGAGCCATATTGGTCTTTGTCTCCCCGCAACACACGGTTCACAAAAATCAAACTGACGACAAAAACAGGCGAATATAAATTACTGTGTACAAGGAAAACGCGTACACACAAAAAACGATGATTTCAACTGTCAAACTGACGCAAAAAATTCCACAGAGTCACACGGTCTCAAATGCAGTTTAGCATTCACTGATTTCGGAATCGAAATCTGTTCCTTATATACTTTTTTAGAACCTAGAAGTGGCTCAGAGAGGCATATTGAAATTTTGCGCCAAAAGTATATATTATCCAATGAAACACAAACAAACTGATTAACATACCGTGATTGGTCTGTTAATAGTGCTGGACTATTCCAAGAAAATTATTTACATAAGAAAGAGGTGGATAGCCTTATAGGCTGATCCAACTAAACAGTTGATAAAAGGATGTGCTGACCTCATCAGCACAGGTTTTGATTGAAAATGTAAAAGACTCAGAAAGTGTTGTTAATGATTTTGCTGTCAATATCAACCTGATAAAAATTCTAGGATCGAAATCCAGCCGAAAGAATTTTGCAGACAATGTCAGAACAGCTAAAACCTTGAAAGAGAACCTCATGGCACTATCTGGGTAAATACATATTTTTGCCTTTTTCATTGACTAAGTCAATAATTAGTCTTTATATACGTGTTTAAGGATTTCCCAAAAGTATAGCACTTATCTGCCCTGCTAACATAATGGGTAAGATATCTGACAACTTACTTCCCCTCCTTTCCTCATAACACTTCGCCGAACAGTAGTAAACTGTTTCTATTTGAATGCCAAACTGTATATTTGTAAATGTTTTTATCTAATCATTTGTGAATTAATAATTTGAATGTGATGTTTATCTCTGAGTTCTAATCAAATTTTTTTCTTTTATTATCCCCATAACCCGTAATATAAATTTGGGGCTCGTCCGAGATTTAAACGTACCATAAAGGGGGGCTTGTCCATCTCTATTGTAACAATATATATTATTCACTTGTGTATTTTGGTAGCAAATTTACTTTTAGGCATGTCAGATAAAAATAAATTGCAAACATTGTCTGCTTATTTTTAATAAAATCCATTCATACTCACAGATAATCTTTTTGCGTATTATAATTTGAAGATGTAAGAAATGAGCTGTAACATTGATAGATGATTTTATTATCTATTCTTTGACGTTCCCAAGCACTTTCTATCTCCTTCCAAAATTTTCTTCAGGGGTGGGAGTTGTGGTAACAAAAAATAACCATAAAACTGGTTGCTAAAAATGACTGTAAATGTTCTTCTTGCTTCAAATATAACGGCTGACAAAATGCTTAGCGTTCATCAGAACGTGAAAATTATCCAAAATGTAATTTTTTTTATGTTGTAATGTCATGGTCATGCACATGTTAAAACATGAAAAACTGTTCTTTTTATAAACATTTTAGAACATTACAACAATATTCATAGCTGATTCTATTAATTGATGACTTAAATTTTTTAATCAATATTGCCTCGAGGACCTGTAGTTTGTTTTTTGTCATTTTCTTAGTGTAGGATAGTTATGCTATCGATTAGTATTTTTTTATATTTTGAATGTAGACAGGTATATTGTTGTAGAGGTCTGAAAATGTATGAATGTTCAGACATGTGTAATGTAAGACATCTTGTTAATGTAGCTGTTGTAAATCCAACATATATATTTGTTTTTTTGTTGGAGATACATTCTCCCAAGGGACATTTAAATTGATATATAATGTTGATTTTACATAACACATCAGTTGGTGGGGAGGAGTTATTATGGATAATTAAATTAGTAGTATTGTATTTTTTATAATATATTAATTTTAATTTTTTTGTTAGGATCAACAGGAGACAAAAACGAACAAGATTTTTTATGATTTTTTCACCTTGTTTGTAGTTATCATGCATTTGGTTGCAATAAAATACGTTTAGGGTTTTTTGTGGAAGTACCATATTCTTTGATGTGTCTCAAGGTTTTTGAAATATCATCTTATTTGTTCATCTACAATATGGTTTGGGAAGTCATTATTAATGCAAGTCTGCTT
The DNA here is from genome assembly GCA_037127315.1 of Ascarosepion bandense. Taxonomy (NCBI): domain Eukaryota; kingdom Metazoa; phylum Mollusca; class Cephalopoda; order Sepiida; family Sepiidae; genus Ascarosepion; species Ascarosepion bandense. Next base: position 1,350,752 of record JBBBDQ010000879.1, read on the forward strand.
AATATTTTTTAGTTCAGAGTAAAATATCTTTTGTGGAAGAGTTGATTTGTGCTCAGTTAATTAAATTGTATGTAAGTGCTATTTTGTAGTAGAGCATTCACTCTTATAGTTGAGAATGCAAGAGTTGTTACTGGTTGGTTTTTTATATAGGGAGGTTGTAAATGTGTTATTGTTTGAGTCTGTTAAAATGTCAAGGAAAGGGATTTTGTTATCTTTAAGTTTGTAGGGCTATTGGTAAGTTTTTGAAATTTGATGTGATCATCAAGTAACTGTTCTATTTTTGAGTTGTAGTCAGACTTGTTTAAAACAAAAAATATGTTAGCTTTCTTAATTACTATTTGTGGATGGTTGCGTAATTCTTTTGCAACAATCTTCAGTGAAGTCTTTGAGTTTGGAAGAATATACCTTTTTATCGTGTCTGTCTTTTATAGATTTTCTACCTTAAGTAGATCATGGCATTCTGATTCTGTAGTTATTATCTGCTGTTCTTCGAGTTTAATTTTATTTTGGTATAGTGTCTCAATTTCAACTTTTTATGTAGTCCATTATATGTTTTGTATATATGGCAGTTATGTCTGAGGTTAAGTAGTTCCTTTTGGTTGTCAGTTAATTCATAATCAGAAATGTTTATAAATTTTTTTGAAGTTATTCGGGAAGTATATAATTCCTTGATATAATGTATTGAGTTTTCTTTGAATTTTTAACCTATGTTTACATTCCGATCTGTTAGTAATTTCTTTTAGTCTATTTAGAATTTAAGTTGTTCAGAGTTGGTAGTTCTTTTTAATATGTTATGTATTTCTTGTTTCCGTTTGTTGAGAGTTGTTAGATTATCATTAGTTACTTCAATTTGCCTTTTCACAACAAATGAATAATAAAATCATCTGTCAATGTTACAACTCATTTCTTACATATTCTAATTATAATACATGAAAAATTATCCGTGAGTATGAACAGATTTTATTAAAAATAAGCAGACACAATGTTTGCTATATATATATATATACACACACACACACACACACACACACACACACACACACACACAATGAAAAAAGGTGTTAGTATCGGACCCTAATATGGCAGAAAAACAAATTAACTAAGGAAATTACAAACTAACAAAGTGGGAAATGTGTAGAAAAAATAAAAATAAACATAAAATGAAAAGTTCCCACTGTTCCACAGAACTCTACCTTCTGTAACATAAAAGGAGATGTGAGGGGAAATGAAAATGGAAAACATGTGAGACTAAAAAAATAAAGACGGGGGGGGGGGGGGCAATAACCATTCACACCCTAGTGAAGTTAACCAATTGTCAGTGAAAACGCAAAAGATAAGCTCTTTCTATTCTAACCTGGGTTGGGCTGGTATGTTTTTCTCAGAACAAGTTCTTGAACCAGTCAGCTCGAGATGCTACTAGAGATCAGCACTGTTCACTTATAGTAGTCATGCAACAGTCATCTACCTTTCAACAAAGTCCTCAGAAGAAAGTCTCCTTCTCCACCTTGATCTTGAACTTCAGCTGGTGTTAAATGAATGCAGCCAGGTTATGGGAAGGGAGAGGCAATGCTCTGAACTTTTTTCATCCTATATCACCATTTGTATCACAGCTTGCAAGCACAAAAGCATATAGTGCTTCCTTCAGGCTGACAAGTTCATGTTGCTACAAACAGAACGGTCATCCAAGAAATTGTCTGTGCAGCATGTGGACAATGCAGCCTTCAATAAGCTTGCAGAGAGAGCATATGACCAAGCAGTGAAAGGTGTGCCTTGATTACACTGGACTGGACGCATTCTGGTGAAGCAACCAGTTTTGCTGCAAAACATCTTGCCAACACAGACCACATTCTGAATCATCAGCCAGGTGTGATACCTCATCATTAGTGAGGCATTTCAACCTAGATGTCCTAGATCATAAAAAAACAAAACCTGTGTCAGATTGATCAGATCACCCTGACCCCACCACTAACATCTGATATAATGCCTTTCTCGACAATGGTCAGATATCAGAGAATTCATCCTGTATTCCAGAAAGAACTGTCAGTGCATGATGGCAGACCTCCCTATCAGCAGAGTGCATGCACCGTTTGATCAGTGACTCATCTCAAAATAAGGGTTTCCCAAATTGTCTTATATATTTACCACATTTAAAAATATTAATTTGCATCTGAAAAACAAATGTTAAATGGAGATAACATTTGCACTATATTTTTGTATTATTAAAATGAAGAAATTAGTAAAAATACTGCTTCACAATTTCAGAAAAGTAATAGAGTTGCAATGTTCATACATTTTTTTTTTAATCATTTCACCCTAAGCAAGGCGGTACTGCCACTGATGTGCAGGGGGCTACATAAGAGTTAAAGATTTAGGTAGGAGGAGAGTGAAGACAAAGATGAACTAGCTACAGGCAGTGTCAGAGAAAGGGCAAGAGAAGGATGTGAAGACAGTTGCAAAGGAAGAGAGAAAGGAAAAGAACAAGATACACGGGGTGATGTAGAAAGGGCTGGAGTTAAGTGGATAAGAGATGGGAATTGACTTTGCATTTAAGTTCCTGGAGGTTGTGGCTGTCAGGAAAGCCAGGCATATGGAAGGGAGTTCCACAGGTGGGAAGCACGAGAAAAGCTGCTGGAGTAAAATAGTCACCTGCATTTGATAGATCTAACCTTGTTGCCAGTCTGGTTGCCCAAGTAAATTCTTGGGGAGGGGGCTCCAGTGACCTAAGTTCATCAGAACAGAAGCCATGAAAATATTTATGGAAGAGGAATATTAAGGTTTGCTTTTACTGCATATTATCAATATTTTTTTAAAAATAGTTATTTTTCACGTTCAAATTATACAAAACAAAAAAAATGTTTAAAGGATAAGTATTTAAGAAGAAAAAATACCTCTTTTAGACCCTGTCAGAGTGGGATAAGCTGATTTAATTACACAATTATTATTGTGATACATATATTTTAAAAAAAGAAAAAAAAAGCTACATGAATTATTCTTGGTTTGAACAGGTATATATCAGTTGCACTGTTTCTTCTATGGTGGTATACATTTTTTTCAGTGACAGAATGTAAATTGCAATTCCAGAGGAATCCACAAATACCCAGAAAATAAAATCAAATTTCAGGCTTAACAAAAATCATGCTTTTTCTGTTGTATAACAAATTAGGTACAGGATGGGGGCCAAAGCTTGTATTCATGAAAAAAACTTGGAGTTATGGAATGTGAAGTAGAAATTAACATGATCTTAGAAAATACATAGGAAGGAAATTAAACATATTTCCATCATGCTCTATTGCTACCACTATAAAAAGAAGCACTTAGGAATATATTGTGACATATATCCATCGATGAAAAGTTACTTACTTTCTTTATTTCTGGAATGAGGTATTATTTACATTTAGACTAATGTCCATATCTTTGTTATTACATTTTGGCTGTTGTGCTCTCTGGCCTTCTTCAGGTGTCAGTTGATCCAGTTAACATTCAGGAAATTTCAAACTGAACATTTGTTTAATCTACAAGAGTACATTTCCTTTTTTCTACTGCCCATATCTAGGGATATCTGATCTTGTTCCTTTTATTACTCCTCATAGGGCACTAACCTAGTAGATTAAAGCATTGTTTTGCTAATTTAGTAGCACAATAATTGTGAGTTCAAAATCTGGGTCAGTGACTTAAACTCAGTGAAAAGCAAGTGAGCAATAACTGAGCAGTATTAAAAAGAATGAAACAAGATATCTTTAGATTTGGAGAGCGGAATGAGAACATCCTACTCCTGTAGATTAAATGAAGGCTCCGTTTGAAATTCCATAAAGGTTTATAAGATTGACAGACACCTGAAGAAGGCCAAAGGACATAATAGCCAAAATGTTATAATTACAACAAGGATGAGAACATTAGTCTGTATGTAAATAAAACTTATAACATTTTAAACATCTTATTAACATCTAAGTAAAAGTCAAACATAGTATCAGAGGTATCCATTATCTTAATTGTATTTGTTAACATTGTTGAAATTTTGATTTTAAGCAATGTTCTGATTCCACTGTTCATGATAAGGGATATTGTGTATTAATTCTACTTTGGGATGCAGTTTTTGCTTATTCTACCAAAATCAGAGCAACTTGATAGATCTCGTGGTCATCAGATAAACTGCAACACTTAACTCATGTTTGAGGTTTCAAAATTACTCATGACAATGGCATGGTGGATATAAACCACTATGTCATTGTCCTGTATCTGGTGTGATTTTGTAACCTTAAATATAAGGTTTGTTCTTTCCTGAACAAAGCTAACATTTAAAACAAAGTTAAAAAAAAAAAAAGAAGAAAATCACATGCAGTATTGTACAATAAACTACATTCAATTGAGCAAGTTAAATTTTTAGAAATTTTTTGCATGCAAGCCCTTTATTTAAAAGGCAATCCGTAGAGAGATTGTGAATGAGCTAGTTATAGTCTGCTTCTATAAATCCATCAACATTGCCATGCCAGTTAGGATTTATAACCAACAATACTTTTACTGATATTTTTATTGATAAATAAAATCATGCTGATGCAGTGAAAACTAAATCAAAACTATGTATTTTAAAATATTAAGAAACTGTTATTACTATCTAAAAAAATTCAAAGGGACCAATTGAAACCCACCCATGTTTAAACTTACTCTCCTTCAGGGCCAGAAAGAGAATTACAAATTTTATTTACATATTAAATGACAAAATATAATTCACTTTGCCAGTGCCAATAAAAGAAGGAAAGGAATCTAAATATTGAAAACAGTCATATTTTTATTAGAAAACTTACATTATGACTGACTGAAATAAAAGAAATGCTTGTATTTCAGTCTGTTGTCAAACAATTGTAAGACATTAACTAGAATTAAGAACTGCAAAAAGTTTGATACAGATTATTTGTAGAAAGTTCATGTTTCAAATTTATTGGCAAATTGCTTATTTGAAATCATGCCAAAGTTTAAACTTTGAATTTAATTTAAAGCCAGTTTTCTGTGATAAACATTGGATAAATTCTTTTTTTAAGTCTTAAAAACAATATTTTAGTTAATTTTTAGAAATTGAAAAAAAAATTACATTAAAAAAAAAATCTTAACATTTCTCTGACAAAATGAAACTCCAGTAACTGTTTATGTGATAACTGTGGGGCTTGTGCGGCCTGTAAGTTTTGGTAACTGAGAGATTTGCAGGGCAATTTCAATTAATGGTTTCAACACAACCTGAAAAGAAAAAGAAAGAAAAAAATTATTATTTTTAATTGATTCCAGTTTAATGTAATTGGAATATAATACTGTTTGTTTGAAAAATAATATCCTGAGAAGTCTAAAAAAATTATTCTTAATATTTTTTTTAATTGTTTCAGGGAGTGCCAGAGGAAGGGCAAGAGAAGAATGGGAATAGGAATTTTTAAATTTGTAGAAAAATCTTATATAAGATGAAATATGCATTGATCATGATGAAAATAGATATACCTGTGGATCAAGAAGATGTTTGTTGACATCAGCTTCATAGCCTTCAATGTAAAGTCGAATGGTGGCACCACTACTGCCTGTACCACTAAGGCGCAAGATAATTCGAGAATCATCATCAAAAATAATGCGGATGCCCTAAAAAAAAAAAAAAAAAAAAAAAAAAAAAAAAAAAAAAAAAAAAAAAAATGAATTAATAACATGATAAATTTAGGCTTTTTCTGTTCTTTCAAGATTAATATTAAGATATTATCTTTCATAATTTAAGATATTTAACTCCAATTTTTCTGAATTTGGAGTTAAAGCTGTCAAAATTTTGCTGATATTGAAGATCAAAAAATATTCTGAAAAATCATGGAAATGCTATATATTCAGGAAGATAAAGTAATAATGTGAAAAATAAAATTGAACAAGTTTGGTTATAGTATACTGAAAATGTATTAAGAATTTCCACTTTTTCCACAAATATTACAGAAAAACCTGATTATAATTTTTTTTTTTTTTCAGGATTAGCTTGACATATCCACACACAAATGTAGAGAAGTACACTTATTTTATAACAAATTTAGTATAAATAAACAAAAGAACAATACAATTTATAAGTTCATATGTAAATTGTAAACATTTTAGGAACTAACAATTTGTAATCGATTAGTGATCAACATAAAATTCTGTGGACTTCTAAGATCCTTTAAGAATACTAGATATCAACAGATGTTATAAAAATGACTTGCCTGCTTCACACTGACACTTTTATCAATGGGGTCTTCATAAGAAAAGTTATCAGCTTTCTTAATTTTGTAACTCTTGCCATCATGGCTAAACACTTTTCCAACATTAGAAGGAACAGAGATGAAAGCATTTAAAATCTCTAACATTTTCTCTGCTGGTGCAGTTTCACAATTTTCATAGTCATATCTGAAAAATATGAATGAATAATGACAAAAATCAGGCATACTCACATCCCTTACACAAGATCAAATTTTCCAAGAATTGAAAGTCAGATGTATTCAATACAAACCTAGTGAAAAAATTTCTTCCATACTGCTTCCAGTGGTCAACTAAAATCTCTTCTACATTCTGTTTACGATGTGCCAAGATAGAGAGCCATGCTAAGACTGCCCAGACACCATCCTTTTCTCTAGAAATAAAAATCATTTCAGAAAGTGAATTTTTAACATTATAATGTGTAAACTCTAAAACAAAGTTACTTTACAACTCAAAGGAATTTTATGATATAAAATTATATCAATAGTATTTATAATTTAACTGATTTATGTTAAAATCCAAAACAAAAATGAAAAATAAAAACAAGCAAATAATGAAAACACAACAAAGTCATAGGGAATACACCACCATTTTAATAGAGAACAATATTTAAAAAACTGATAAATGCAAAAAAATACACTAAAGTTCAAAATTGATTTAAAATTAAGATAGTTTTGTTTTACAAGAAGCTATCTCTTAAGTTCTTGTAAACGAAAACATTCTGTGCATAAACTGGAGAATTTTTTTTTTTTTTTTTTTTTTAATTATTTCACCCCAAACAAGGTGCTAGCTCACAAGAGGTTATAGTAAGAGAAAAAGGATTAAAAAATGAATAGGATTCAAAAAAACAGAAGATCGCAATTGATGATACATTTAAATTTTTGGAGATTGTAATTACCAGGGAAGCAAGTAAGAGAGTTCCACAGGTAGGAAATGCAAGAAAAGAAACTGTTGGAGTAGAAATGAAAGCTATATTTAATTATTTCAATGGTAAAAAGGTGGGATCTAGACACTAGTCTAGTAGAGCACAATTCATGTGGTCAGGACACCAGGATAAAAAGCTCGTCAAAGCAGTTGCCATGAAAATATTTGTAGAAAAGACAGAGAAGCTATGTCATGTCCGCGAGAAAGTGACTGAAGTCGAGCTGCCAAGTTATATTTCAGATCTTTCTTTGGATTTTGTTGAGAACTTCAAAATGAAAAGCAGAAGCACCCGACCAGATATGACAACAGTATTTAATGCATGGACAAATGGTAGATTTATAAATGTGCAAGACGGATTCTGACAAGAAAAACTGTCTGGCACAACACATGACAAAGTATTGTTGTTGGTTAACTAATTTTGAAAACTAACAACAATAAATTAATTCTTTATTGTATTTTCTAACAATATAGATTTTATATAAAATTAGTGTAGTCCAAGAATATTTTCTGCATATAAATGGGAAAATAGCAATTGTGCCATTTTTAAAATTAGGGAAATGAAAGAGTAATTTTTATTTACCTAAATTTTGCCCATAAATCATTTAGCATTAACATTTTTTTTTAAAATGTGGAGGTTGCTGAAGATGAAATGTATATCAAAATTCCACTAACCTGATGTGATCAGATCCAGTTCCAAAACTCTCTTCTCCACACAAAGAAAGACGATTGGCATCCATTAAGTTTCCAAAGAATTTCCATCCTGTTGGTACTTCAAATATCTCTTTACCTTTTGCATGAGCCACTCTATATTGAGCAAATAGTTTTATATTTTGGAATTAATAAACTTTTTCTTTTTTTTACAATTTTGAAAATATATTAAAGTCAAGACAATTTTGAATCAAACAATTTGTTTAAATAACTTTTCCAACATTATTGAAAGATTATTTTTACACAACATTTATATTATGAAATTTAAACTGAGTTTGTTTTTAATGAATACTTAAATCATACTCAACTAAAACCTAGACAAAGTTGGAATGTGCTTTTGCTGTTGAGGTATATTTTTGAGGGGGCAATCTGCGTTGGCCAGCATGGTCCCCTTCTGACTATTTTTTATGGGGCTACCTAAGTCAATTGTTTACAACAATCGTCCTTACACCCTGGCTCACCTGAAGAACAACATTCATAAAGCTGTTGCCAACATACCCACCGATATGCTGGAAAGAGTTGACCAAAACTTCAGAGTACGATTAACCCAGTTAATGGACGCCATCTGACTGATGTCGTCTTTAAATTGTAAAACAAAATTTAAATGTTGTAATTGATGCTGTTTAAAGAATTACATGTATATCTGCATTACTTTCGTTTTATTTGTTATTCCAAATAAGTAAGTTGCTCTGCTCTACCCTGTATCTAATTCCTCAAGCCTGTTTAAGGTTTTTAACTGCAAAGTTCTTGAAATAGCAGTTTATTTGTTGCCATTTGTTTTATTTGGAAAGTATTTATTATTATTGCTGATTAAATCAATAAATTTCAACTGATGTATTTTTATTGTAACCTTCAGATGTACAATTTCTGTCTATTAGTGATGGTAGTCCTATTAATGGTAGTTCTGGTTCTTTTCATTAGAAACTTTTGCAGGTAGTGGTAATTCATAAGTACTACTGCCAGCAGGAATCTTTAATGCCTAGATAGAGGACTATCTATGAAAAGAAACCTCAGTAGACAAATTATATATACCCAAACAAAACCCCCAAAAAAACCAAAGAATGCATTGAATGAAAAGTAGTGATAAATAGCAAGGATAAGAACTAACAGGAATAATTTTGGTCTGCATTTGCAATTATGTAAGGCAAACATTATTATACTGACCTATCAACAGCTCCTGCTGTAGGCATGCTCCGAGCATAACCCTTCACACCAGTTTTTTGAAAGTAGGGAATGCAATCAAGGTTGTTGGCAATGACTGCTAGGGAATCAGAAGGGTTTACAAAGAAGGCATTTTTTCCCAAAATCATATTCCTATCCTAAAAAAAAAAAAAAGTGGATATAAAAAAAAAAAAGAACTTTTAATAGGCTGAGAATGTGTGTGTGTGTATATATATATTTTTTTTTAATCATATCACCCCGAGCAAGGCAGTAACGCCACTGATGTGCAGGGGGCTATATAAGAGTGAGAAGATTGGAAAAGAGAAAACCGGAAACCACATCCTAAACAGGAAACAAGGGATGAGCCTCTTCACCTGTTCAATAGACGTGGGTGGAGTGTGAACCGGGTGATAGTTTAGTCTATCTACTCCAATTGAAAAAAAAAAAAAAAAAAAAAAAAAAAAAGGTGAGAAGATTATATATATATATATATATATATATATATATAGAGAGAGAGAGAGAGATAACAGAATAAATTACTCACATATTTCAATAGAAATTAACATTGTCAAAATACTTTCAGTTTGATATTTTTTCAAATATAATTCTTTACAACTGGTTTATTTTGAAAATATTTCATAATTAGCTTCAGAAAAAATTGCTTAAAGAGCAAACAAATAAAAATGTGAAAAAAAAAAAAAACGCATTTGAAATAGCGGCTAAAAAACACTGGCATTCCCGCCTATCATTGCTATTACAAATGCTGAATACTTAGATAAATTAAGGCTAAAAATCATTTACTTATTGATTGGTCTGGAAATTCATCAGATCTGTATCCTATTGAAAATCTTTCAAGTATTGTCAAAAGGTGGTAAGCAAGTTTCATTCAAGAACAACAACTGTTAGTAAATCCATTACCCCTGAAGATAGTTAAAATTTAAATTATGAGAGAGAGAGAGAAAATTCTATCCTCTAGTAATACTGCTTTATATGTCATTTCTTTGGATAAGTCATTGTTTTGTCAGTCACATTCATTGTTATCCCTTTATCACATCAAATTGATTCTTTTAAAATTATTACAAAAAAATTACAATGTTTTAAATATATTTTGTATTTCCCAATGTACATGAAAAGGTAAAATAAGATTTTTTTTAAAATACTGCATAAATGTAAATTAAAAATTTAACCAACAGTTGATTAGTTTTTGGTCATTTAGTTTTATAATAATCATTTTTTTTTTGTTTGCATATAATTTTTTAGCATACTGCAGAAATGAGATACTAATCAGCAAGTGACACATGAGAAAATGGATAAGGCAGTGATTCCTAACCAAAATTTTCAAACTTGTCTCTCTCACTATACAAGTGACATGTCATTACATATTTTCTTTGGTAGTTGATTCAAAAATATCCAACATCAATTAACACAGTTTGAACTCTCTGAAGTTATGCAATGTATACCTGATCCCTGGTTGTTGCTTCAAGTTGCAATTTGTAATGCAAAATACTAGAGCTATTCTACCATTAACATCACTTTTTGTTGATGAAACCTAGATTTTAAAGTTTCCATTTTTGTTTCACCTACATATTGCCATAAAAAGACCACTTGATTGTTAAGAATTAATTAAGTAATTACAATTTTATTCTTTAGAAGAGAGAGGTATATGGCGATTTGCTATTTTGCTTGTTGAATTTATACAGTTTCCACTTATTTAATATGTAACTCTTTCTGATATGGTGCAAGTACAGATGTGCTGAACATGTTTGAAATAGAGATGGATATAAATCCTTAGTTTGATGTCATAATTGCTTATCAGCCATCCTTGAAAAAGTTCAGCTTCACTGAATTCATTTCCTGAACCATTTTTCAGTAATAGTCACAAGCTCCACCTTCATGACTCACTGTATGTTTTCTATAGTTTGCTACTGCTGTTTTTCTTCCAGGTTTAAAGTCATACACTAGATGAGCCCTCATAAACCTTTGAACTGCCAATTAATTTTTATTTGTTAATACTGTAGGTATACTCTTCTGAAAGTTATCTAATAGTAAATACCATAAACATTCTCAAAATATGTTTTCTAAATATCTAAACTGAAAATGTTTATGCACTGCTGTAATTTGGTGAATTTTTAAATCTACATAAATACGAAAAAACATTGAAAATTGCATAAACTCTTTAGTCACCTAATATCATTTGAAATATAAGGGGTTTAAAATTTAGAATGTATCAATGTATAAAATTATTTTTTGTTTATTTGCTCAGATTGTAAAACTATCTGTAAAACAGTAATTTACTGAGGAATGGATTATGGGATTTGAGTAAACAGAGTGATTTGTTGTACTTAACCATTGTAATATAAAAAAGAATACATTACAAAAAATATAATTTTTAATATAGAGAAATTATTGAAGGAACTAAGATGTTAACTTATCTTTATTATCTTTGATTTTTAAACAATGGGATTAAAAATTTGAAAAATGCAGTTTTTACGCTGATGACTAAACACTGATATTTGAAAGCACTTACACCATCTCCATCAAAAGCTGCACCAAAACCATGGTTTCCTTTCTTCATTTCATTCACAAGAGAAGCAGCATAAGTTAAGTTAGGATCAGGATGCAGTCCACCAAAATCAGGCATGATGTTGCAGTTAACCAAGTTTTGTGGATCAACTCCAAACTCATCACCAAAAATATGTTTCACATAAGGCCCAGTGACTTAAAACAAGACAAAAATAAATTGATTAACCCACAACTATATCCAAAATATGAATGCATATATTTAATCCTTTAGCATTCAACCTGCCCAAACCCACCCCATAATTATCGGCTCTCAAAGTTCAACCTGTCCCATGTATACTCTACCATAATATATGAAGACATCATTACAAATAATTCAAGATGTCACTAGAAACAGTAAGACTTTGAGAGTTGATATTTACAGGGCAGGTTTGTATGTGCTGAATGCTAAAGAGTTAATCATTCATCTAAAAGTGATAGTTATCCAAGATATGTCTGTGGTAAGATTTTCACCTACATAGAAATGCATTAATAAGCTTGAAAAGAAAGAATTTGAAAAGATTTATATAAAATAAGTTATGAAGAAGAAAGTTCATTACAGAGAAAAGATTAAGCTAAAAGTTTAGCAATGTGCCTTCACTGGAATTCTATAAAATTAGATGTAACTTGGGTACAATTTCAGGCACTATTAACTTTGGTTATTTTTCTAATACTAGTAATAGGTACAAAACAAGCATGAAGCATTGCTAAACATAAGAAAAATAGTAGTTATTTTATTTAATAACAAATTATGCTAAGAGTTATGTAGCTGAAACATTTCAATGTTTGTATGTTGTACTTATAGCAACATATGTAGCTGATGGGTTATTTTTAAAACATGAAATGCATCTGTCTCAAGACAGACTCCAATACAAAGAGTCCTACCTGCATATAAATAAAACAACAAATAGCAAAAAACAGATTAGTGAGAGATAATGGCAACATTTTCATTAAGACTTTTACTATGTGCCCACATTACAAAGTCTGTAAGTATTATTTTTTATTAATCAAATACATAGCTATATACATCAATAAGTTCACAGCCTCATGATTCAAAAAGCATTTATCTGAGATGAAAAATTTATTTTTTAACAATTGTGGTAAATATTAATTACTTTAATAAAAAATTATATGGTGAAAATTTCAAATTAGAGTTTAGTTGATTACTATTCATCAAGCTATACTCAATTCTGTTATGCAGGTTTATAAAAGCAAGAGAGAGACAAAACTAAAAATTATCAAATTGTGTTCTGAATATTGGAGTATTTTATCAACACAGGTGCACTCTGATTGTTTTAAAACTACGACAATAATTTAGGACTTTACTGTAGCTTATACAAGGAAATGCTGAAAAGTTCTTTGCCAGGAAGGGATTCCAAAATAAATTTTGATGTTTGTTCAAATTTGGGGAAGTGAATCAAGCTTAGGACTTTTCAGCAGTCATTCATATTAGAGTATGTTATCAAATTTATGAACATTTGATCAACATTTCATATTTTAAAGAAAATGTTTTTCTTAAGCTAGCTTAAAAAGAGATGGAGGTGATAGAAAACTACTCTAGTATCTTTCCCAAGAATGCATAGCAATTCAGATAAAGAAAAGCAATCTGTGGAGAGCAATAATCACCTACATCTTGAGAGTAACTACTAGTTAAAGATGTTAAAATACTGACCCTTTCAATATTGATGTTGCTACCAATCATGGAATTGATGTTGATATTAATAATGGAATTGAGATAGTTTTAAAATTCACTAATTGAAAAAAAAAAATTCATTCAACTTTCTCAAAATAAAATTAAAAAAAATTTTGAAAAGAAGACTTTTTTTAATTCAAGAAAAAAAAAAACTTATTAATATTACTAATAGATTACACTGGTCAACACATTTTAGTGCAAGAGTAGAAACTTTTTTCTTAGTTAATCTGAAGGCACCAAATCAAAAAATGATGTCCATTTTTCATATCAATCACTGTTTTCTCTGAACCAAAATGTTTCAGTTCAGCAAAAACTTGGTTTTTTTTTTTTGTTGAGTGAATTTATGATTTTCAGATAAAAAAAAATAAATAAAAATTTAGAATCATTATTAACTCAAATCTTTATTAATGAAAAATAATCTGATATCTTAATGAGAAATGATTGCCTGTATAAAAACTGGAATACATTCACTGACCGTTTTTATAACAAACAATGAGTATAGATATGTCATTGTATTCAAACTATTAAAGGCTATTTGTAATCAAAATATTCATATTCTTATGAGTGGTATGCCTATATATGTATTTAACATACTGCATAATTATAAACATAATCTATATAAGATAGGGCTGGTGTTTTATAAGAGTTTATTGAATTTAGTTGATATGTAATGAGTAGTTTTAAGTATTCTTTTACTTTGTATCTCAATACAATGTTATCACATTTGGTACTAAGGTCTAGAAATGAAACAAAGGCAATGACTTCAACCTGAGGATGCAAAAGCAATCCAAATTTCTTCTGTTATAGACATGTGCGATGGGTAAATTATCGACATTTCATATTTTAATTTTGCGCATACACATTGTTTATTTTTGATTTTGTCGACTACACAAGTCAGTTGAGCACTGTCTGTGAGAAAAAAGAGCACCATGATGCAATTCAATCTGTCTGAAATTTTGAAATGACATGATGTACTACTTGGCATTTGCACTGGAAGCTCCAGTATGAACATTTAAGAATGTTTGGGTGTCAATCTGAGGACAATAAAGAGAATTTGGAAAGAGTTGGAGGATATATCCAATCAACAACATGGCGTTTGGAGTGATCACTAGTGATGGCAATGTTATGCCCCCATTTATCTACCCATAGGGCTTCAGACTAAACACAAAAGCCTACATCAAGTGCCTTGAGGAGGTAGTGCTGCTCTGGGTCAAGAGAGTGGCTGCTGGAAGACCCTATGTCTGGCAACAGGATTCTGCACCATGCCGCACAAGCAGAAGAACCCAGTCATGGCTGTTAGACAATTTCTGTGATCATATCACCCCTTACATCTGGCCATTTAACTACCTAGACTGCAATCTCCTTAATTATTATGTGTGGGGTGCAGTTGAGCGAGAGACCAACAAAATTCCTTGTAATGCCAAAGATGAACTAAAGGCAATGATCATGGCAGCATTCACCAACCTAAACAAGGAGAGTGTCCAGAAGAGTTGCAGGAGATTCCAAAATTATCTGGAGGCTGTGATTTTGGTATTTCAAGATGTTTTTTGTACTTTTTAGAACTTATTTCCACAAGCTGCAAACTTTTTTTTTTTAATTGTGTAATAATTTCACTTTCATCAGATCCTTTGTACTTTTCTACACTGATAGATTCTTTGAGAAATTTTAGTTTAATTTTCTTTGATACTATATTCTAGCAAAAGTTAAAATGATTATACTTGTAGTATGAATCAAAATCAAACTCATAAAATGTCTGAAAAGATATCTCATTGTTTTTTAGTAAATAACTTTCAACAACTGACGATTAATCAGTAATAATTATGTATTATCATTACACCATCATAATTTAAAAAGAAAACTAAATATGGAATTAAAAATTACTTGCCACAACTGTTTTGTTTTTTTGAATTGCTAAAGAATCTCAATTAGTATGAAAAGCCACCAATATCTTTACAGTCTGGAGAGTAAGTGACTTGTGTTTGAGGACCATGTTTATAGATGCCAATTTAAAGTCATATTTAGGTCAATTATTTTTCTCACTGACTTAATAAAATTTTGTATTACTTTTATGATCAGCACATATGAGTTAGCTAAAATGAAATAAAGTAATCATGGTTAGATATTAGACAGAATCATGCAGTTGTAGGAACAATGATTTTGCTTTAAACTGTTAATCATATAAATAAAAGTAAAAATTCCAAAATTGACTGTTTTGTACTGTTTTGTGTTAGTGTACTAAGTCAAATGTTAACAAAAATCTAACTATTAACATCATTTGTTGCATATTTTCATTCATGACACTTTAAACAATTTATTTTCATTATTTTTCTTTTTCATGTAAAAATCTATTTGATTGTAAAATGATAATGTAAACAAAACCAAAACAAAAGCTGGTTATTTTCCTCTGAATTGGTCAACAGTTAACCACAAACAATACAAGTTCTGTTGATTTTATGATTATCGTTATTCAAAGAGCTTTCAAGATTTTATGATTTATCATTATTCAAAGAGCTTTCAAGATTTTATGATTTATCATTATTCAAAGAGCTTTCAAAAGATATACAATTTGGTCATATTGGCAGATATGAAAAGGTTAGCATATATTGGCAAATACCAAAGTCTGCAATTTTGAATATTTTTTTTTTTTTTTTTTTTTTTTTAATCATTTCACCCCAAGCAAGGCATTCCACTGCCACTATTGTGCATGGGGCTACATAGGGGAAAGTAAAGAGGAGTGGTTAGACATAGGGAATGTCAGGAGGAAGGTGACAGATGAGTAAGGATAGCGAGGATGAGGGTTGGGCAGATGGGAAGAGTGTTTGATAGAATGGGAGCAGGTTAGTGTGTTAGGAGGTGTCTATTGACCTTACATTTAAACTCCTGGAGATTCTAGCCGTCGGGGAAGCAATCGTGTGGAAGAGAATTCCACAGTCGGGAAGTGCGAGGAAAGAAACTGTTGGAGTAGAAATTACGGCTGCATGTTATTGGTTTCACTGTAAAAGGGTGGGATCTAGTTGCTAATCTAGTATCTTGTTCAAATTCGTATTTAGGGGTCACCAGTGATCTAAGTTCATCGGAGCAAAAGCCGTGAAAGTATTTATAGAAGAGACACAGGGAAGCCACGTCGCACCGGTGGGAGAGAGACTGCAGGCGGTCTGCCAAGTCGGTATCTATCACATTACAGACCCTCCTCTGAACCTTATCGAGAAGCCCGAGGAGAACAGCAGGGGCACCCAACCAGATATGGAAGCTGTATTCAATGCATGGGCGGATGGTAGATTTATAAATGTGCAGGATAGATTTAGACGGAAAAAACTTCTGGGCCCTACATAGAGAACCGACTTTCATAGCAGCAGATTTAGCAATGGATTCGATATAGTCATTCCATTTGAGGTCTGCTGAAAGTGTGAGACCAAGGAGGCGTAGTGTTTTACTCTCTGGGAGGCAAGCCTGGTCCATGCTAATGGGATGTAGGTGAGATTGTCGATGATGGTTAATTGAGAGTAGCTTCGTTTTAGAAGCATTAAAATTTACTAGCCGTTTCTTACCCCAGTCCAATATGGATTGGAGGTCTTTTTCAATCTCGGCTGCGAGGTTAGCTTTGACGCCTACACCAGATTTTTGTCGGAGGCGAGAGTAAACTGTGGTGTCATCGGCGTACAAACCTATTTGGGCTCTTATGGAATCAGGGAGATCATTAATGTATATCAGGAAGAGTGTAGGACCTAAGATGGAGCCTTGGGGGACACCTGCGTTTGTATGGTAGTTCTGAGAGGCATGTCTGTTTAATACCACCTTCATTGTGCGGTTAGAGAGGAATGACTGGATTAGTTCAAACAAATGTCCAGTTATACCATAGCTCCGCAGTTTACATAGAAGGCCAACATGCCAAACTCTGTCGAACACCTTAGATATATCCAATGCAACGGTTTGGGCTTTGCCATTCCTGTCGAGTGCCTGGTATATGTACTCGGTGATGGTCGTTAGCATATCAGCAGTAGACCTGGTGAAGCGGAAACCATATTGCTTGTCCGAGAGGAGCCTGTGAAATGCTGAACCACCTCGGCGTTGATAATGGCTTCGAACACTTTGCCAAAGATCGGAAGAAGGCTGATAGGGCGGTAATTTGCAGGGTCAGAGGGTTCTCCAGTGTTTTTAAATATAGGAACTATAGGAATATGGCCCAACTTAATAAAATCTTTGTAATTCAGGCAACAGACAAAAGAAAAAAGTCCACCATAAAATTTTGCAGTGCATTTCCTGGCCTCAGCACAGAACAACTGAAACAAAGTATTTTTGATGGACCTGACATTTGAAAACTTAAGGATAACAACTTTGTAGACTATGTTACTTAAACAAATGGATTTCATTTTTTGCTGCAGTCAAAAACTTTCTTGGTAATCTCAACTAGTCAACAAGTAGTTACCAAACTACCAAGAACATGGTATTAACAAGAGTATCAAATGACATTTTCTGCATAGTTATTTGGACAGGTTTTCAGAAAACCGTGGTGATATAAGTAATTAACAAGGAGAATGGTTTCATATCAAGGGAGATTGGATAAAAGAATGATGGCAGATTACTGTTGGAGCCTGAAAAGAGATAACTGTGGATCATTCGTGAAAATCAGAAGAGCGAATGTTCTAACCATGACTTTAATTTTTAACTTCATATTTAATCTAACATTTGTGTTTTGATGTACTTGTCTTCTTCCCTCATAGTTGGAACTATTTGATTTTCATAGTTGTTCATTTTTCAATTTTCAAACAAAAGACTTAAGTATTTGCCTATACTTCCGAGATGAGATAGCATTTACACTGTTTACATTATTTGAACTATTGTCCTCATCTTTGTTGCTATATTTATGACATTTATCCAGGGTACATAACAACAACTCCAATGAACGTGGAAGGAAGGGTGCATGAGGACAACAACTTTCAGAAAACAGCCCCAGTCTGTCTACCCTACGTGAAGGGGTTATCGAAGAAAATACAAAGGATCTGTGGTTCATATAACATCAGGAGAACCTTCAGAAGTGGTTCTACACCTCGTAGGTACCTCTCCTAAGTAAGACCCACAACAGAAGAAAACATGACTAAGGAATGTGTGTACACCATTCCACATAGCCATGGAAAGAAATATAAAAGAGAAACAAGCCGCCCCCTTAAGGTAAAGCTACAAGAACATCACAAGGCTGTAACTCGAGTGGAGATAGAAAAATCAGGTGTAGCTGACCACATATGGAGGGGAAAAAGGGCATCACCGCCTCCTATGGGATAAAGTTGAAATAAGAGAGAACATCACTAGAAACTATGTAAACTTCAGGAATCAGCACATATGCTGGGCTACAAAAATCTTTTAAGCCGACCAAGCATAGAAATGAATACAATATGGAAACCAGTAATATGGAGTACTAGAGAAAATCATTAGTGTCAAAGATTGCAATATGAGCTTTGATAAAAAAATGGTTACTGAAGCATTAGGTCTATAAATCCCCGAAATTCACATGTTGATGTCCTCAAGGACACATGTCCCACTAGATATAGACATTGGTTAGTTCCAGTGTCTTGACCCAAACAGTTGTGAGTTCAATACCAAGCTACAGCAGTGGTGAACAAATAACAGAGTTAAAGGGAGATAACTCATGGCTACCAGAAGTGGCTTTGCACAAGGAATGAGAATGATATATCCATATGATTGTAATAAAGAGTTCGGTTTAAACATGGCAGCAAAGATGAGGACAATAGTCCGAATAATGTAAATAGTGCAAAAGACTTATAATCAATTTTCCTGTTTTTGTCAATCATATGAAGCAAGAAAACTAGAGCTGATATTCGAATTCAGCACCAGAAAATTGTTTAAAATTAATTATGATATCCCTTGCACCATTTCAAAAAAAAAAAAAAAAAAAAAAAAAAAGCTAGTGTTAATGTTTAGCATAATTTTGATTTCATATTAATTCAATAACAAACAAAAAATGCTTTTCGACATTCAACTTAAATAATGAAGTTAAAATGGAAGCAGAATAAAAGAAAATGGTACTTACCTCCATGCATTGAATCTAAGAGAATATTGAGTTTAGCACAACCTTCACCTTGAAGTAGCCTTCTAATAGAACCAAAATCAAATAATTCTTTCATATAGGTAACATAGTCATGGACTGAGTCAATAACCTCGACTACCATTTTATGGTCATCAACATTAAAAGTATTTGAGCCAATTTTTGACAAATCAACCCTCACTCCAGTACAGATCTTATAAGAGCTGATGCTTTTAGACATCTCAAAAATGGCATTGGTAACACCTTCAGGAGCTGGACCTGTGTATATAAAAAATATAAAATCAGCTCAAGGTTTAAATTTGCTTTTACAAAGTTGGAATAAAAATATACTGAAATTTAAAATGATAATTTTATCAAGATATTTAACATATCTGTACAAATCAATAAAAAAAAAAAAAAAAGTTAGCATTCATACCAAAATGACTATGCAAACAAAAGTCTGACATAAAAGAGGCAAAGGTAACTTTTTGTCTTAAGCGAGGAGTACTTAATGAAACTATAATCAAACTGAAAAGGAAATTTTATCAATTATTGGGAAATTCTTCAAACTGACTATGAACCATTAGTATTTATATTTTGTAATGAAACATGCTACAGCATTGAGCAACATAAATTGTTTATAATTTTAAAGTAAGATATCTAGCTTCCTCTGAAATTGACAATGGCTATATTGAGAACCTGTCATGGCTAATGTTAATCAACTTCATATTTCATCGAGCATATTTGTGTTTTGATGTGCTTTGCTTTTTCACTTATAGTTGAAATATTGATCTGCACAGCTGTTCATTGTTTAATTTTCAAACAAAAAACTTAAAATAATCACTATCCCTGTTTTGTCAATCATCTAAAGCAAGAAAACTAACATCATTCAATGAGTCCTGGGCATGACATATAGATGCCACCACTAATAAAACATCCATATGATTTTTATGAAGTACTAACCTTCAAATGGCAAATGACAAAATTTGGTTCCCAATCGGATTATTAGTTTACAAATTAGTTATTTAAGCGAAGCTACTGTCGCAAATTTTCAAAACAATTTTAAAAAATCTGAATTTCAAAGCATTTCTTTCTGATAGAAAAAAAAATACTGTTCAAGCAAAGCAATCGCTTCATAAGTGTTATTCAGACTGCTCTGTTGGAAACACTGGTTAAGAGGTGGTATGCTGACTTTAGACACAAATCATGCTGAATGCTCAGGTCGCCCAAAATCGGCAGTTGTCCCAGAAAACACCAAAAAATCCCCAAATTCGTTTTGGCCAATCATAAATTGAATGTGCGAGGTAGCAGAACATATCAGAAAGCAGTGTATTCACCATTTTGCATGAACATTTGTCAAAGTGAGTGCCATGTTTGCTCACAGTCACTCAAAAACAACAATTCAGAGTGTTGTTTGCAACTGTTTCAATGTAACAAGGAATTTTTGCATAAATATGTGACAATGAATTGAAACATGGATCCATCACTTCACTCCAGAGTCAAACCAGCAGTCAGCTGAGTGGGCAGCAGCAGGTGAAAGCCATCCAAAGCAACCAAAGACACAAACATCAGCAGGCAAGGTTTTGATCTCCGTATTTTAGGATACACAAGGTATTTTGTTCATTGATTACCTTGAAAAAGGATGAAGCATCAATAGCAAATATTATATAGCATTATTAGTGTGTTTGAAGGAAGGAAAAAAAAAAAACGGCCACAAATGAAGAAAAATGTGATCTTTTACCAAGACAACACACCGTGTCACAAGTTGATCACAATGATGGTAAAACTAAATGAATTGCACTTCAAATTACTTCCATATCCACCCTATTCTCCAGATCAGGCCTGGCCATTTGTAGACCTAAAAAAAAAATGCTTCAGAAAAAGAGATTTGGCTTTAATGAAGTGGTGTTGGAAATTGAGGCATATTTTGAGGCCAAAGACAAACTGTTTAAAAAAAAAAAGAAAAAAAAAAGGGCATTGAATTGTTAGAGAAGTATTGGAATCAGTGTATCCTCCGAGAAGGAAACTATGTTGATGAATAAAGTCGAATTTTGCCTAAAAGTTGTTTTATTAGTTAGGCCCAGGTTTTATCAAGTGATTTGTTATAGCCAAGAAAATGATGATATCTGAATTCAGCACTATGAAATTGTTTAAAATTAACTTGCACCATTTCAAAAATAAAAATTAACTTTTGATATCCCTTACACCATTATAAAAAAACAATAATTTGGAAATGTCATTGTAACAAACTTGAATCAGTAATCAGAAAAAATGTGATCAATCATAGCTAAAATTGTGATAACAAAATAAGTGAATTATCTTGAGGAAGAAACAGGTAGAGAAAAAAAGCTAAAAAGATGTTGATGTTTGTTCCTAGGCTGGCTTAAGGATCATGAAATCATCCATTTAAGAATTGTTGGAAAGTGATGTTTAAACTAGTTAAGGATTTCCAAGTGAATTCAGCTGTCTCAAAAAGAATCACTATAATTTTAAATAGAGTTCAGAAATGGTTACAATATAAAGGCAACACCAGTAAGTAAAAAACAAGCTAATTCTGACTTTGGTCTCTTACAATTGAACTATAGATTGGTTTGCTCAATGTTCTTGGAGAAGAGAATGAGACCAACACAAAAAATATCTCATCTAAGATGGGTCTGGTGTAGGTAAGAGTTTTGTTCTTAATAATTGGCTGTTTAGAGAAAGCAGTCTCTCAACATTAGATGGCATTACTGCTAAATTTACATGGTAGCTGCTGTGCTAATCTAGAAAGAAAAATGGTGATGCTTGGCCATAGTTGATCTGTGGTTATGAGTACACATACATAAGATTGATGTTTTTTTCAGAATTGAGAGGCTCATTTGGTGCAGACAGTTGAGAGAGCACTAGTTTTTTTTCTTCTTCTTGCATATCATTCAAGTTCAGAAAACTCTGATAAAAGACAATATATTCTCTAAATTTGATGTTTCAGGGGAATATATCATATACCCTACTAGTAATCAATGTATATTGTAACCACTATAAAATAATAACCAGTCTTTACAAGTAGTGTTTTTAAAACAATTATATAAAGGATTCCCTGGTATTTGTAGAATTAAATATCTGATGAGAAACTGTGTCAATTGGCCCAACACAGATAAATATTATTTTGGCAGTAAACTACATATAACACTTGGCTGTTTTTCCAAGTTTGGAATATTGAAGATGATAGTTTTGGATAATGACATACAATTTATGCCTTGCAGAAATAAAGTTGATGCAATGTATTCTATAAAGTTGCAAAGTTTCAGTAAAACAGATGAAGTTATGTTCCGAGACATTAAGAGTGGTAATTTAAAATGGTCAGCAGAAAACACAGATCAACTTGTGAATATGACATGTAAATTTACCATACATAGTTTTGCAGAGACTTCTCCAATTTGAAAGAGCTGTACTGGTGATATAAGCTAGCACTATTTGTATGTAAACACTGAAGATTCAAGTGTTCAGTCATGACAAACACTTCTTACACAAAAAACTAAACCTAGGGTAAAAACTGAAAACCATCTTGGAAATTATGCTAAGCCTACATATACACTCAAAGTTAGATCATTTATTTACAAGCCACATTAATCAAAGAAGAATAAGACACAAACAGTGAAATAAAGATTCAAAATTAATTGTAGCTACAATTCAATGTTTATATAATGCATTTAACTTTCCACAATATATTAAGAAAACATACCTTCATAAAGAACATTAAAGAGATAAAAGATTCCTCAAGTATATCCAAGAAAATAAAATTACAATTAAAAGTGAGATGCTATAAGACAACAATACAACAGAGTAACACTAAAATATGGAATTAACTGTGCTGGGAATGATTCAATTCAACCAGAATTTTTACCACCATCAATTTTTCATTATAAAACAGGAACAGGCATTATCCTGGGTACTGTAGACTATTAGAAAAAAACCCAACAATTCAAGTTTTGATTTAAAGAATTTACAGCATATTGATGATGAGAAATTCAAGACAATATTTATGTCTTAAAAAAAAAAATTGTATTAATAAAAATAATATTATAAAGAGAAACAAATTGATTGTAGATGTTCTGACAGCAGTTGGCCAAATTTATTTATTTTTCCTTTGAAGTTCTAGGGACTGATTCTGGCTTGCTGGCTTGGGTTAGACCTTTTGGCTTGTTTGCTTACCTCTCTCATTTGTTTGTGTGTGTGTGTGTGTGTGTGTATATATTTATTGGATATAATATATTAGGGTCAAGGAAGCTTCTCACTGATAGAATTGTAACACTATTTTTGGTACTGAAAAGGGAAAAAGAGAAAGAAGAAAGGTAATAATTTAATTTTTCTTTTTTTCTTTTCTGGCTGCTAGAGCTTGGCAAGAGATAAGTTTACACAAGTAAAATAGATAAAGTTTTTTATGAAACTTGAATGCTGTCAAAGATTCTTATTGCAAAAGTCACAAATCTATTTTCATAAAATTGAATTTCCTCACTATTGAAAAATTTAATGACCATTGCTAGAAGCAACAGACATCTAAAGAAAATGGCATTGTGGATTTTATGATCTTAGTGACAGACACCTCTTGAAACAAAATTCCCAGAAATAAATTCTTTGCGGAATTTTGTGAAAAATTAAAGGAGAAACATATTTTCTTTTCAACTGAAGCTAGACAATTTCTTACAGCGATAGAGATGATAAAAACAGATGTGAAACTACCACACACACCAAAAGTGGAAAAATGAAAAGAATGAGAATTAAAATTTGACCATTGGGCTGAAACAAGCCCCTTAGGCAGTGGTTAGAAGCACTTACACAGGAGAGAAAGAGATGGTGTTGATCAGATGACCAATGAAATAGCACCCTAGTGGATTTTGGGGAAAGTTCATTGATATATATCAATGAACTTTCCCCAAAATCCACTAGGGTGCTCACTGGTCTCTAACATTATTCCTAAGCTTGACTTGTAGAAAGCATTTGGATGTAATGGTATTTCAGTCATTGTCCTTAAGAAATATGCCCCTGAACTCTCTCCAAACTCTATAACTATTGCCTTGCTGCCTCTTGCTTCCCTGCTTGTTGGAAGTCTTTATATGTAGTTCCTATCTTTAAAAACTCTAGAGAGTCCTCTGACTATTCTATCGGCCTATCAGCCTCTTATTGGTAAAATGTTCAAGGCTATATTATCAATGCTGAAATGATTCAGTATCTCACATCCAACAGATTATTTTCTGACAAGCAGCATGGCTCTCTGCTTCACTAGATCTACTGCTGATGTGCTAACAACCATCACTAAGAACATATATCGGGCCCTTGATAAAAACAGTAAAGCCCAGGCTGTTACCATAAATATCTTGAAAACATTTGATAGGGTTTGGCATGCTAGCATTCTGCAAAAGCTACAGGGCTATGCTATGACTAGGAAATTGTCTGATTTAATCCAATTGTTACTGTCAAATCATAAAATGATGGTTGTTCTGAATGGGCATATTTCCAAACCCTTTCATGTGAACACCGGTGTCTCTCAAGTAGGTACCTTTGTTCATTTTTCAATACCTAAATTTTAATTGAAATTTTAAAAATAAATAAGTAATCTTCAAGCTTTAAAATTAGTTTTAATTGAAAGAGAGGAGATTAAATTTTAATTAAAAAAACAAAAAAAAAAACAAAAAAATAAACACTGATGTTTTTTAAACTGAATTTAATCTAATTTTTTTTTGAAATCAGAAAAATTAAGTTTAAATTTCCCACCATTTTTGATTAATCAACACATTCTGTCAACAGTACATAAACAGTAGACAAATTTCTGTTTTAAAAATGTTGCAAAAATAAAATATACCTCGATGACATGTCATTTAAGTCAATTTTTAAAATTGAAACTTACCTTTATCTGATTTCAATCAAGTAATAATTCCTTACTGCCAAAAATTTACAATAAAAAAAAAAAAACTTTTTAACTACAGTAGCTCTACTTGTCATCACCTTGATTACGAAATGCAGGGGGGGGGTGTTAAAAGATTTATGATCTCCGGAAGTTGTCAGACGGAAAGTATTGTGACCATATGGGCCAAAAAAACAAAATTTTAATTTCTTTTTTTTGGTTTTTAACTAAATAGTAAAATTAAAAATTTAAGTTAATAATTTCAGCAATTATATAATATTTAATAGAATTTTAGTTTACATTTATAGCCAGACATGAATATGCTTTTTTAATAAATAAAAATTTAATTTTCTTTTAAAATAATTTTAATTTAATAAGAAAAAATGAAATTAAAATAACCAAACTAAGTTATTTTAGGTTATTTATTAATATTTTTATTATGTATTTTTCATATTATTAAGTTATCACTAAGTTTAAGGCATGGTAAAAATATCTAATTTAATTTTTATAGTACTGCAGATGTTATAATTATGGAAACATGTTATGACTCTTATGGAACATTGTAGTTACTCAAAAATGGAACGTAAATGAACATATTTACACAAATTTTTTTATTTAATTAATTTAAAATATTTCTGCTAAACGATTTTTATTAAACTTTTCAATTTTAGATAGGCAATATGATAATCAGCTCTTAATTAAAAAGTCTACTCGCAATCAATTCTTTGGAGATTCTAAAAATATTTTTAAAAAATAACAATTCTTTTAAAATTTTATTATTAATTGAAAAAAGATTTTTTTTTCAAAGTATAATGTCCTCAATAGTTATTATTTATTCCAGAAATTAAAAGATTATCAAATTAAATTATATCAGAGTTTTATTGCATTTTATTTTTTACTTTTCGGAGAAGGTTTTCAGATAGTGATTGCAAACTAAAAAAATAGGTGATTTATATTCCCCAATGAGTCCTGCGTTGAACTAATAAAATAAAAGTTAGCAACTAATTAAAATTTTTTAACATTTTAATGGATTTACATAAAGGAGGCGGGGGCAGAGTGAACAGAGGTAAAAAAAAATTTTTTTTATCAAGATTTTAAAAAAATAATTTCAAAAGTAATTTCATTCATTTGTGAATGAATACTGAAAGTTTTATTAAAATCGGACAATTATTTGATTTTTGCGAGAATTTCCAAATTAATGTGTTTTTAACCTAAAAAAAGTGGCAAATGCAATCATTTGGTGTCCATTGTAAAACAGTAGTAAAATGTTCCTTAGCCGCTAACTTGATCAAAACTTTTCAAAACAAAACATTCTGATGAAATTTCGAAAATGTTAGAAAGGATTAAAAAATTTTTTTTAAATAATTAAAAACTACTTTGATCTTTCTTCTTAAAAATAATATAAACATTTTGAGAGAAAAAGTTTGTTTTATTAAGTTTGGGACCTTTTTTAATCATACTATGCTGTTTTTTTTCCATTAATGTATATTACGTAATGGAGGTACCTCTATCCTAAGTACTATGCTCTCTCTGATGTAGCCAGTTTCTAAGTTGGCATCTATACAGATGACAGCACCATCTACTTTGGTCTCAAGATATCTGCCTGTGCTAACAAAGTAGATTGAGTCTCTGATCTTGGAAAGATCTCCAATCCTTCATGAATTGGGGTAAGAAATGGCTTGTAAATTTTAATGCTTCCAAAACGAAGCTGTTTTCCTTTAACCACCATAGGGAAGTTTTCTGATCTCAAGTGGAATGAATACATTGAATCAATAGCTACATCTACTGCTAAGAAGGTTGGGTCGCTATGCAGAGTCAGAAAGTTTTTCTTGTCAGAATACATCTTGCACATTTATAAATTTACTATTAGTCCATGCATGGAATACTGTTGCCATATCTGGGCAGGTGCTCTTGCTGTTCATCTCGGGGCTCTTGACAAAATCCAAAGGAGGATCTGCAATGTAATTGATCCAGATTTGGATGTTCACCTTGAGCCACTTTCTCACCAACAGAATGTGGTTTCCCTCTCTCTTTTCTACAAGTATTTTCATGGCTTCTGCTCTGACAAGCTTTATTCCCTGGTGTGCCATCCTCATCCAATTTACCCATGCAACTAGGTCCCACAGTTTTACCATCAAAATAGGCAAATGTAACCACCAATTCTACTCCAGCAGTTTCTTTCCTCACACTTCCCACCTGTGGAACTCCCTTCCCAATGCTTGCTATCCTGATAGCTACAATCTCCAAAAGTTTAAATGCAATGTCAATTGCCATCTATCTCCATGGCTCCCACCTCTCTGTTCCCTTTTCTACAACATCACATACTATTTGCTTCTCTGTCATCCGTCTTTCCTCATAACTTCCTGCACACCAGTGACAGTATAAGCCTTGTTTAGAGTGAAATGATTATTAAAATAACAATAGAAAACTAGAATAAGAAAAATGTGGGTTTGATTTGAACTTACCACCATTTGCACAGTTGAATTTGATGCCAAAATCAGCATTCGGGCCTCCAGGATTGTGACTGGCTGTAAGAATAATGCCACCATCTGTCTTATGCTTTCGGATAAGGCAAGATACAGCAGGAGTTGACAAAATACCATCCATGCCCACAATCACTTTTGATACCTGCATGATAGTGAAAAGGAAAACAAAAATCTATTAATATCTTAAAAATAATGGTCACATAATAGTAGTAAGGTATAACAGGACTTTGATATGATTATGTTTAAATTTAAACATAATTTTCAATAGAATTAGAAAAATGATGAAAATGAAAATATGTGTAAATTATGTTTACACAACAGAAAGAGTATCCTTAGCAAATTAATTCATTTAATATTGACATAAAAGTTATAAAATAAAAGCAGATCATACTAGGTTAATTTTAAGATAAAACTCATTGAACTTTGATTCACTAGGCTTTTACTTCAGTTGCAACTGACAACAAAAGCAATTGACTAATATTTATAAATATCTAAAAAAAGTTCTTGGCAGTTCAAAATATAAAAAAAGTTTCTTTATAGTTTTTCTTTCAGTTTAGAGTAATAAAGTAACATTCAGTAGAGAATATTCAGTATATATTAGTAGTTTAGGCTAAATACTAGCCAATCTGGCTCAGAAACAAATATAACCCCATCTCTGCTTTCATTTCATAGATCTATCATTCTCTATCTTAGCACCACCAAGAATGTAATTTTGGCATCATTACTTGACTCCCCCCCACCCCATCTTGGTCATCATATGACAGTATTATCAAGTAGGGAGGTAACCGGAATTTATGAGGATTTTGCTCAATGATTATTACGATTCTGCTGAGATTTCAGGTGTGAAATTTCCCAGGCCTAATTAACATTTTTGTCTCTTCTGAAAACCAAAACCAATTTCATAGCACAAACAAATCAAACTGTGCTGATAAGTAACAATGAGTTTAATGAAAACAAATTGAAAGATTAAGGAGTAAAGAATCTATCTATGATACATAGTTTAAAATCTTTTAGCAATAAAATTATTCTGTCTATAATCAGTGCAAGAGAATCCTGGAAAATGTAAAGAGCAATTATGCACAAACACACCAAGCTAAAATTGAATGCAAAAAACTTGGATCATACAAGTTCTGGAAAATTTCAAATACAATTCTCAATGGAGGTAAACTGCCAGGACTTTCCATTATAAATGGTACTGAGGTTATGTCATTCTTGTCAGATAAGCCTAAGCTCTTAACATTGAACTTTAGTCCACATTAGACAAGTTTTCAGAATTATCAATCACCTTGGCTTTGTGAAGATTACTGGTCTGGATAAAATCCTTGTGGTTGTTCTTAAGAACCTTAGTCTACAGCTACTTCCAATCTTGTCAAAATTGTTTAACTGTTGCCTAAAGGACAAATATTTCCTAAGCCCATGGAAGGTATCAGCTGTATGACTTGCTTACAAGAATGTGGGTTAAGTTATTCCCATCTCAATCATCCTCCTTAATATCATCAGCAAACACTTTGAGAAAGTTGATGATCACCTCAACAGAAACAGCCTTCTGTGTGACAAACAATATGGTTTTTGCACCTCGAGGTTCACTGCTAGGATTTTAACTATCACTATGCATAGAATCAGTGAAGCATTTGATGTTGAACACATCTCAAGAGTGATCACCTTAGATATCTCAAAAGGTATAGTAATGGAATTTTCTACACAAACTCTTCAGGGCCTTCTTAATTACCAAGTTCTTCCTATCAGATAGGTTCATAAAGATCATTGCTAATGGCCAGTCCTTTGAAGCACATGAGATCAATGCTTGCATTCCTCTAGCCTCTTTCTTTCATCCTAATTTCTTTCTACTTTATATCAACATACTTAGTAAGCTTGAGCAAATGGATAGCAGAACAGGGTTTAGAATAACAAAAAATAAAATTTATTAGGAACTACAAAAAACTGTGGAGAACCATGGTTGCCCATATCCTGAGAGGACACAGCACATAATGAAAAAGTAAATATATATAATATATATATATATATATATATATATATATATATATAGATATGCAGCTGATACCTTAAAAAATTTAGATGACCAGAGTCTGGTATGTGATCTCTCTGCTGTACTAGCTCAGTAAGAGAAAGATTAGCTTGTATCATTCAATATCTCCAAAACAAAGTTAGTAACATTTCAGCAGTATCAAGCAGACTCTAAATCTACTCTATTTCTGATGATTAGTTGTACTCTCAGTCAGGATCCTTGCCTATTGGGATTAAAGCTCACCCTAGACCTCAAGTGGAACTCATGTTTGTACCATCACTAAAAATGCTGAAAGAATAATTGGTTTCTTGTACTGCTCCAGAAAGTACCTGACTCCTACTTTCAAGCTCTATCTTTACAAAATTCAGATCAGATTTTTTTTCACACTGCAAACCCTTTCCCAGAAATGAAACATTGTTAGCCTCTTGCTACTCTATTGTTATTTTCATGGCAAATGTTCAGATGAGTTACATTCTTTAGTTGCTTCAGTTCAGAGCTTCATCTCTGAAGGTCTGCCAGGCTATGTACACAACATCAACGTATCCTCATTCCTTAGGTAAGGAGAAAGTTTCACTGACTTTCTTTCCTAGTACTGTGGAACAAAAAGTAATTCACAATAATCCTGACACTGCATTCTTGTCTCTGGGCTGTGTGTGGGAGTTCACTGGTAGTAGCAACAGGAAGAGAGGGGAGATTTATGAATAGACCTATCTTGTTATCTGTTTGATCCTACTGGTCTCTCTCTCTCTCTTTTTTTTTTATAAAGAAGTTTTTACACCTGTGTTTTTGATTTATTACATATTTTTCAATAAAATGTTCATTATTTTTTGTCCTGTAAAAGAGGACCAACCTCCTGGTTTGAATTTTGGTAACATTATGAGCAGTTGGGTACTAATAGTATTTTATATAAACAGAGCAAGAATTCTTCACTGGAATTTGTGAAAATTTCAGAAGAACTGGGTATGTAAGGGAAGATCTAGTATTACTAAATCTTAATGAATTCTACTTGGTTTATTTCAAGTGGCAATATTCCTGGAGCTTTCTCAGAGTTGTTTATGGCTCATAATTATTAGTTTAAATTCATTTTTTTCTCTCTGCAATACTTTATTTACTTAAATTCTTTTACTATTTAATCTTTATTTTCTGCTTTAAATTAAACATTTTCATCCAGTAAAATCAGGAACAGAGTTAAACTACTGTTAAACACACATACTCATTAACTCATATATATATATTATATATATATATTAACTCATATATATATATATATATATATATACACACACACACAGACACACACAGAAATTAACAGCAGTTAATTCTTTGTTTTACTTTTGTAAAAATGTAAATACAGAATTTTAAAAAATCTCTGGCCATTTCATTTAAGTTTGTTACTTAAATGAAAAAAAAGAAAATGGATCAATTACTCCATTGAGTCAAATTTTGTTTAGCAACTTAGAAAAATTTATTACAACTTTTTCTTATTAGGATTTGATTTTACAGAGTTTAGAGAATTCATTTTGAGAGCAATTTCTACATTCTTGAAATGCTCTAATTTTTAAACAAGAAATAAGAAAAATCAATTTTTTTTTCAGTTTGCATACAGATTAGGATATTAAAAAAAACAAACAAAAAAAAAACGTTTTTTTTTGTTTCTTTTTTTTAGATATAATTAATGCAAGATTTACTTTAGGTCTGATGGCCCCTAGTAATAGAGAATGTAATCTGTTGTCACCTCCACAAGAAAGGAAAGATCCTCACTTCATGATGAAGGTCATAGCTTCAAGGCAATCATGGTAAATTAAAAATAACTGAAGATATCATTGCTTACCATTCACAAGATCATCTACCAAGACCAAAAGGCTCGATAACAAAAAAAAAAAAAAAAAAAAATTGTTTTTCAGTTTACAAAACAAGATGACTGACCAAGATAGCTCTTACAAGTGTGAGTAAGCAATTACTTTTTTTTGTCAACTAAGTCATGTGCCTCTAGACATACTATCAGAAAGTCACTCAAAATATTTCCAATAAGGCTTGTGTATAAAAATGTCAATAAAAAGCTGCTTCAAAGAGTATATAACTTGTTTTGCATTTGAAAATGGCAATCATTTATTATAATAATACATTGGTCTCTAATAAAGAAAGAAATATCCTTATTACATCACACATTTTTTTTAATATCATTTTTGAACTGTGTGGAATTCATGTCAAATTTTTGTCTAGTATAAGTGAATACTGAAAAAAAAGTAGAAGTTTGGATTGTGTAATACAGTTCATCAAGAGGAAATTTATTAACTTCCTTTAATTTGAGCAATATGAAAATTTACTATTTAAAAACATGAAATAAAGCAAATTTTGGCATATCCATGGAAATCACAGAAACTTATGGTTATGATGAAACTTTGGAAAATATGACTTTTGCCAAGTATGAATATCAGTTAGTTTCAGACAATGTCCTTAAAACAGGATATATGACAGATGTGAAGTGTGATAAAGAACAACCTTCTAACATTATATCATGGCATAAAAAGGTAGTGACATTAACATGGCGGGGGAAAAAAAAAAAAAAAGGAAAGGAAAATATGCATGTGAAGAAAGAAATATTGGTAAGTTTTTTTCTCCCCGAGTGCAAATTCATATCACTACTTACTAAAATGCTCTCAGAGATTCTCTCTTTTGCAAGGTTGGTTTGCTACTCACCCAAGAGAGAGAGAGAATATGAACAAAAGTGGAGAAATGAGACAAAAACAGTTTTATTCTTTCATTCTGACTAGAAGAGGACAACCTTGCAAAATGACATTAACAGCTTTGATATATAAAAAATGTTTTTTTTATTGACCTAAAAGTAACTATCCAAAAAAGGCAAAATGTGTTGTCAATAAGAAGATTTTTCAATGTTTCATATACATAACTTCAAAGTCAATCAAACACTATTATAAATGAAATACTCATTTTTGAAATAGACACATTTTTATTCTTAATTTTTATCAGCCTGTGTATTTGAGAATTCATAAAGAAATGTGCTATTTTCCATATTGCTTACATTTTGAATAAGAAACTAAGCAGATATGAGCTTTCAAGAAAAATAACTTAGTAAGTGTGCTTTCCTTAAAAAGGAAAATAGAGCATTGCTACAGTGTACTGTAGAGAGACACTAGTTACGCTCTTTATAGCTGAGTGATATAGCACACCAAGATTAGTTTCTCCTACAAACTGGGGCGCAGGTTTGGTTCATGCTGGAGAGAACATTTTTCCATTAAGATTCATGTTTTGTTTATTTAGCTAAAGTCCTACAAAAATCTGAAAGAAAAAAATTCTTGAAATTTTATAAAAATTAAAAAGTGGGAGTTAACGGATGTAAAATACAAAAACAAATTGTCTAAAAAGAAACATTTAAAAAATAATTGATTTAAATCCATTTTCCTTAATCTATATATGATTTTTTTTTGCAAGAATTTCCAAATTCGTCCTTGAAGAAAAAAAAAACCAAAAAAAAAAAAAACCAGGAAAATTACAAAGGTTCTAAAATATAATAATTGAAAATCATTATTTTTTTTTTTTAAGATTTTTTTGACGATAAAAAAAACAAAAAAAATCCTGTTTTTGTTGTGTGGGGCATTTTTAATTTTTCATCATGTATGCTCATTAGGTAGATACATGTGACGTCTTTTGGGCCGGTAAACAAGAAATAATCTGACAAGGTTCTAGAACCAAGGGGCTCCAGAAAATCGGTAGTATCATTGAACTTTTGTGACCAACAAGAATTAGTAAAACGATAAACAAAAAAAGTTACAATAAAAAAATTAAAATAGTCTGACTGAACTCCTTAGACTGCGTCCAAAATTAGGAGGTCGAATCAACCGTTTTTATTTTAATTATTTTGTTTTACAAAATTAGTCACAGAATGTGAATTATTATTTTTAATGTGTTCAAACGCTGAAAAGTATGAAAATAAATGTTTTGTTAGGCCTCTCATTTTTTAAACATATTCACCACAATTTGATAACATTAACAAATATTAATTGCATATTTGTTTAAATTAACAAGCATAGAACTTGATATACCCCCCCCAAAAAAAAACAGAAAGAGACCTTAAGAGTACCCGCTACTACATACTAAAAAAAGAAAAAAAACATTAGAAAAAAAAGTATGTAAATAAATAGTAAATACAGAAGAAACGCTAGTAAAAGTAGTAGTGCATGTTATTGTTTTCATACGTTTTAAATCCCACGTTAAGAAATACTGTCAGTGTCAATTCTAATTAAGTGGATAAATTGTATGATTTTTTGTCATCGATGTTTTCTTTTTTTTTTTTAAACTAGTGATTGATGCGAGAAAGAAAAGGAATTAAAAAGTTTTATGGCTTCAAGCAGAAATTAAGATTTCAATAACACAGAAATGTCATTATTATTATATTATTATTGCTCACATTTGGGCGGACCTGTAGTAGTCTCCTTCAAAAGACCAACAAAATTGAAAGAATTGAGGAAAGAAACGAATTCTTAACTTACTTCATTTGCAGCACACATTTGGATAATAATTTGAACGGCTTCTTTAACATAATATCGTCCATCTCCACCGACTACAATAGTGGAGTTCTTGAGTTTATTTTCCAGAGCGGCTGACAGGGTACACTGGATAAAGTTTTCTGTGTAGTGTTGTTGCATATAAGTCGGTACCGACTTACGAAGACCACTTGTTCCAGGTTTCTGGCCATCAAATGGCTTTGTATCAATTGTCATCGACTTCAGAGACATCTTCGTGAGAGGATTTTCAGTTGTAAAATGATAAATTCTTAAATTTCACTATCGAAACAA
The DNA here is from genome assembly GCA_037127315.1 of Ascarosepion bandense. Lineage (NCBI taxonomy): Eukaryota > Metazoa > Mollusca > Cephalopoda > Sepiida > Sepiidae > Ascarosepion > Ascarosepion bandense. The sequence goes on from JBBBDQ010000879.1 coordinate 1,385,293, forward strand.
AATTAAAAAGAAGTCACACGTCAGATGCTAAGGTGAAGGACACCAACCACTGACCTTCTCAAAGAAGAATGACAAGGTCATTGGGCGTCGCTTATGAAATTAAACGCTACCTATTCGAATATATTTATTTTTTTAACAAATATATATATATATATATATATATATATATAGATAGATATTTAAAACATAATTTTTATGCAGTCATGTATAATAAATAGTTTCATTAATAAAAATAATTATTATTGTATCAACAACAACAAAAAAAAAAACTAATTCATTTCACGTCTCACAAGGGAGGTAACCTGTCTTAGATTAAACAAAAAATCCAATGATATTCCTGTTTTTTTTGCTTCTTTTTTTTTTTGCTTCTTTTTTTTATCATTACACCCCAAGCAAGGCAGAACTGCCACTGGTGAGCAGGGGGTTACTTAAGAGGTGAGATAAGAAAGAGGAACAAGTTACAAGGGAGTCAGACAATGAGTAAGAACAAGATGAGAATACAGGTGTGAAGAGGGATACCTGAGAGTGGAGAGTTAAAGGAAGAACATGATACAAAACAAGGGTTGACATGGAAAGGATGTGAGTCAAGAAGGTAAGAGATGGCAATTGACTTTGCATTTAAATTCTTGGAGATTGTAGTTTTCAGGGAAGCAAGTCTACAGAAGGGAATTCCACCAGCGGGAAGTGCGAGCAAAGAAATTGCGGTTTGCTGTTGAACCTAGTTGCTAGGCTAGTAGCTCGAGTAAATTCATGCAGAGGAGGCACCAGGGAGCTAAGTTTGTCAGAGCAGAAGCCGTGAAAGTAAAGAGACATAGAAAGTGACTGGGAGTTACCAGGTCGGGATCAATTACATTATAGATTCTTCATTGGATTTTGTCAAAAAGCCCAAGATGAATAGCAGGGGCGCCCGACCAGATGTGACAGCAGTATTCAATGCACAGGTGGATGATAGATTTATATATGTGTAAAGTAGATTTAGACGAGAAAAAACTTCCTAGCCCTACAAAGAGAACCAATCTTCTGAGCAGTAGATTTAGCTATGAATTCAATGTAGTCATTCCACTTGAAGTCAGCTGATAGATTTAGACCTAGGAGGCACAGTGCTTTGCTTTCAGAGAGACTAGCCTGATATATTCGGGGGGGGGGGGGGTAGAAGGGGTTGTCTTGGAGTGAACAAAACAAGTTCTAGATTTTAAAATTCAAAGCTAAGCACTGATTCATTGATTTTGTTAGAAATAAATTTTCTAATTTACAAACTTTCTTTAGCACACACAAAACTCATGAAATTTCGCACCTCGATGCAAAATGTTTGTCATCCAATGGAAAGTGAATTCCCAAATGATATAAAAGACGGGACAAGACACCGTTGTGTCAGAGAGTTAAGATGATGAGCAATTAACACATACCCTTGACAAACGTCAAGTGATCATTATTCTTATTGTCTCTATATTTCTTACCTCCTTCCTCTTCATTGTACTTGATAACCGAACAGAACCCTTTAAGACTGAGCGAATACTTTAAAAACACTTCTACCCAACAAACGCTCATACATACATACATACATACATACACACATATGTTCCTGCCTACATATACATAAACTCACTCTTGCAAGGACTACTACGAATATTTCAACAAACTCTTGATACCCTTAACTTCTTAAAACTGTTTCTCAATGAACATTTAAGCTCTACCAATTCATGTTATTCTTTTCCATTAATAAATTTCTATTAAACATACAAAAAGTATACTTTTATTCTTCCACACATTCCAATCTCCAACCTTCTGATGATAACGAATAAACCTATGAGTTGTAGGGAGTTCGGTTAAGGCCAATTCAATAAACATTAACCATCTCCCTACAGCTTCAGTCAATTTTGGAAGGATTAAAATATACGTGCCATTTCTTACCCCAGTCCACCTCAGATTGAGGTCTTTTTCAAACTCAGCAGCTAAGTTTGCTTTGTCAGCATTAGCAAATTTCTTATCGGGGCAGGAGTAAAGTGTTGTGTCATCAGCATAAATGCCTACTTGGGATCTGATTACATCAGGGAGATCGTTGATGAAGATCAGAAAAAGTATAGGACCTAGAATAGAGCCTTGAGAAACATGTGTTTGTATGATAGTATCTGGAAGCATGGCCCCCATTCAATACTACCTTCATTATGCAATTTGAATGGAAAGACTGGATTAGGTCAAACAATTGTCCAGTTATACCATAGCCATGTAGCTTGCATAGAAGGCTGGCATGTCAGACTCTATCAAAAAGTTTGGAGATATCTAATGCAATAGCTTGAGCTTCACCGTTCTTATAGAGAGCCTGGTATATATACTCTGTGATGGTCGTTAACATATCAGCACTAGACCTGGTGAAACGAAAACCATACTGTTTATTGGAGAAGAAGCCATGGGCTGTGAGATGTTGAACCACTTCAGCATTAATAATAGCCTTGAGCACTTTGCCAAAAATTGGTAGGAGGCTTATAGGACGATTACTGGAGGGGTCTGAGGGAGACTGAAACAAGAGACAAATCCAGGACTGAATGTACAGCCTGAAATCAGCTGCCTTGAGAACAGTCCCAAGAGATTGATGGTCAACCCTATCAAATAGCTTGGACTGATCCAAATGGATCAGCATGGCTTCACTGTCAACTTTTTCTAAGATCAAGTGTACCATATGAAGGTTGTCCTGAATAATCCTACCCTTCAGTTTGCTCAGGGCCAATCAGACTAGGAAGGACAGCCTGAAAATGGTTGGCTAAGACCTTGGCCAAAATCTTTCACTCTGTATTGAACATAATTAAGGACTGGAAATTACTAATCCCATCTCCTCTGTGTTTGTTCTTATAAAGCAGCTTGATCACACCTCTGGTGAAGCAATCGAGAATAACCCCATTCATTGATTAAAAGTCAGTGCTAGCAGAGGGACAAAGACGTGTGACCACCTCAAGTACAACTCGTAGAGAAGACCATTAATATCCGGAGTCTTGTCTTGGCCAACTAGCTTCAGCACACTCTAGACTTCTGCCTCTATTATTGAACCCTTGCATCCAGCCACTTCAGCCGCCTCGAGGTGAGGAAAGTCAGCTAAATAGGCGTTGAACTGAGTTGGTCTCAGACTGCACTCCTTGGTGTAAAGATCCTCAAAATAAGATCAGAATGCTGTTATTTGTGTTCCTGGTAAGCCCATCCAGCAATGTGATGCTAGCGATATATCAGTTTGTGATACTCTGAAATTCTTCAGCTCACAGTTCAGTAGCCATATTTGTTTCCTCCAAAGACATCCTTTTTAATCTAGCCCTAGAGCTTGATCCTTCTTTATAAGCAAGAAGGCCAGGTCTGCCCTAGCTGCAGCTATTTCCCCACTATCTCTTGATTTGATGGCCCTTTCTACTCTAGTTTCTTGAACTGTTTGCGCTGCAAATCTATCTTGGTTGAGTCACTTACTTTAATCAGCAGCAAACAACCTGATCGCTGACTTAAGGTGAGCCCACCACTTATTCTCAACCCTGTCAACTCCCACTTCAGAGTTAGTAGCAGTTGGTCTTAAAAATCTTTCTCATCAAACAATGATGTGTTGAATTTCCAGTAGCCAGCCATTCTCATCCTAGTCTTATCTGAGTTTAGATGGACCTGGTTAAGCATATGGCCAGAATAAACTTTACTATGAAAACTTGAACAGCCTACGAGCTCTAAGTTGACTTTCCCAACTAGGACTTGATCAAGGTAGCTTGTATGCAACACCAAAGCTGAGCTACCCCTATTACTTTCCAGGGAAGCTCATTCTGGAACTTATCAATAAGATAAGCCTGCCGACAAAGTCCTGAAATGGTTTTACATCCGGGTTGTTAGTACCCAATTTGGTACCTATGCAATCTATATTGGGATTGAGGACGGCATTCCAGTCACCCGTTAAAACTACCTGACAAGATGTCAGAAAGGGATTGATCTACCAAAGAAAGGCCACTCGCTCACTAGCAGCATTAGGTGCATAAACCTGTGGTGAACAAAGCAAGTTCTAAATTTAAAAATTCAAATCTGATTCATTGTTAGAAATAAACAAATTTTCTCGAATTTACAAACTTTGCTTAACGCACACAAAACTTTCAAAATTTCACAACTGGATGCAAAATATTTGTCGTCCAATGGAAAGCCTAGAATTACATCTGGGAGTGAACTCCCAAACGAAATAAAAGACGAGCCAAGTTTGACCCTCATCAGAAAGAAATGAGATGAGCATAGTTAAGACATACTCTTGACAAATGTTTGGTTTTGTTGTGTTTGGGTCTTTAAGATTTTACTGGAGATTTGGCTGGAGAGGGAACAGAAGAAGGTTGTAATATGGAGGAAGCAGGTGCCTTTTTAAAGGGTGCCATATTTAAAGGGTGGATCTTGACATCAGTATGATGGTTTGTTTGTGTGTGTGAAGGTGAAGAAGAGGCAGAGGCTGAGTGTTGGGAAACTCCAGCCATGGTGGGAGATTTTGGATGATGTATGGATGATTTTGTAAGAGGTGTCATTTTGGTGGGAGTTAAGGGTGATGATTTGGACACAGGATGAGGGGCTCTTATTTTTGGAAGAACAGGAGAAAATGGTAGGGTGGACATGAATAGATGTTTTGTAATTCTTTTAGCTTGAGAGTTTTCTAGTAAGCTGGGTCAAATTTTCTACACTGCTGATCCAGTTTTTTGGCATAGCTAACTGGAGTCTCACCCTTAAGACTGTTCATGCCTTTGTCCTTGAGGGCCATCTGGGACTGAGATTCCACAGTTTGAGGCTTCCCTCTGCCCATGACTTGCCATTCCTATGCATTGTTCTTTTGTACAGATAATGTGGGATCAGGATGAGACCCAACTTGGGCCTTTTGGCCATTGGTGCCAGCTGCAGGGAAGGCCCATTACAGGTGTCATGGAGCAAGATTCAGTTTGAGGGAAATTGGTATCAGACAGGACTCCAGAGGCCTTCTTCTCTGGGCAGGAAGAGGCAAAGTGACCAATCTTGCCACATTTCCAGCACGGCTTCCTTCCTGTAACAATCACAGGGTATTTCTTTTGGCTTATCTCCATGCTGTTGGGAATGGAGGCTTTTAGATCTATCATCCATTCAAACCTCCATTCTCCCACTTCATATTCTGGAGAAACACTTATTACTTGGATTGCATTAGATATGCCCCTAAATCTCTCAGAATTTAATGAGGAATCTCACAAACTGTGACTTTGCTGTCCTAGGTATTCTGTGCAGATAATGTAATCCTTGGTAATCAGATCACAGGATGTCATATCTGCACAGTCCTCTGATATGGGCAACAGAATGTCCCACATGAAGAATCCATTCCTTTTTTTGATTTATTGGGGTTTAACCTCTAAGAAAATCAATGATTTTATCACTGTACCTTTTGTGCAAGGACAAATTTTTCACATTAGCTTGTTGAGCACAAAGATGTATATTCATACTACTCCTACTACAACCTTAGACTTCTGGTTGCTCTGCAACCTCTCACCGCCTTATTTGTACATATATAGTAGTCGCTAATAAAGTGTTAAATTGGCAACATGTGTGTCTGTCCTCTTGTTTATTTTGTTTCTAGCACTTGATTCACAGAATGGTGAAATATAACAAAAGACTGACACAGTTCCTTTTGCAATGCGTTCTTGTGCATCAAGATAGACCAATAGCCTGTCATCGGTAATCAAATGAATGTACTGCTTGGCTCTCTCAATGAACTCCACCATATTGACAATGCATTTCGGAGGAGAACACCAAATAGAAGGTGATTCCTCAGCTGCTACACCAGTTTCTTTGTTCACCTTCTCAATTTTCCTTTTCCTCTTCAATAACATTTTGCTCTTATATGCCCTCCGCCCTGAGAATTTTTCCTTTTCAGTGGATGCAAACTCAGCCTCATTCTTGTGGGGGAGGGTTAGTAAATAATTTTTAATGATGGACTTTGGTCAGCCATCTTGTTTTTTTTCTTTTTTAAAGTTGAGTTGTGTGGATGCACTGCAGAATCAAAAACAAAACAAAATACAAAATAAACAAGGAAGGCAAAGGTAAGTTTAGCTTAAAACAGTATGTAACAAAAACAAGGGATAATTACAAAAACAAAACAAACAAAATTAAAAGTAAAAACTGTCGAAGCTGAAAAAGAAAACTGGAAACAAAAATATATACAACAGAAAATACTGGAATAAAATTTTATCAAAAATATTCCGATAAAAAGTCCTTCGACTGATCAAATATCTTGCCAAAATATACAACAAGAACAGCAGCAGGCGATCCAGATGTTGGATTTGTTAAAAACTGTGTATTCTGTAATAGTGGTTTTTGTACAGCTTAGTGTGGTTTGACCAATAGCAAGTCATCTGCTGATTGGTAGGACTGGAGGATGCCATTTGCCTGGGCAACTGAGGACAAAAGTGAAGAACGCTGATTGGTTAATCAGCCATGGTGTTGCTATCATAAAAGAGGGCTGAAGCAAGGGGAAAGGGAGAAAACAATTTTATGTATATGACCTGTGTAGGAACTTAAGAAGGGCGAACTGGAAATCAAAGTATTTAGTGTTGTATGAGCAATGTCAGAGAAAATGCAAGCTCATTTATGAAACAAAGTCATTGTGGTATTCATGTGAATGTTCATTATTATATATGTATTGTGATATTCAAGTTATAAAGTTTTTCTTCCATGTATATATGTATATTCATATAAATATAGCATATTTGTTCTTACATGTGTATTTCAAGTGGAATGTAATATCAGATTGTTTGTGCTAATATGTTTTGATGTCTTGAATTCATTCCTTGGTTTTCTACATATCCTTTTTGTGAAGATTATTTGAGCATATCTCTGGTTTGCATGGAGATAATTTTCTTTTGACTGTTTGGTGTGTTGATTGAATCTCTGACGGCTGCCACAAACTCCACACACCTGGTGGGTGAACTGGGATCAACTAAAAAGGCTATGCATGTCTTCACTGTTCTTTCTATATTTTCTTAATGCATTTCTGATTTGATTTTGGCATGAGTGTTACGGATTGGATGATTTTCACATGATGTCAGTTGACCACATAAGCTATGTTCAGGTTATAATCTAGAATACCCTAAATTTGGAAGAATTAAAAGAGGGAAAGGATGTATGTGCTGAAAGAAAAAGAGAGAATTTCTGTCGCTTTATTAGTAAAAAGGAAAGGGTATATTTCAATATGTTTTAATACTATTTATCTACTCATCACATACATATTATTTTTAACCCTTTCACTCCAAGCAAAGCAACAAAGGCATGCAGTGGAAAACTTGTACACAGTATAATTAAAGTTTGTTATATTGTTTAGCAGTCATTGGTATGTTGGTGGCTGTCAGTGTGCTAAGTAAATCAAGAGAAGAAACTGTTAGCATAAAATTTACATTTACATCTAGCTATTTCAACTGTAAAATGACAAGATACATTTGTAAAGTTGAGTGTGTTCATAGTTGATGTTATTAATTGTTGGTTTTTATTAATAAGACCTCCATTATTATTAGTCTTCTTTTGCATGTGGATTATGCTATATTTGTGTTGTCAACAAGTATGTTCTGGATAGGGTTTGGTAGGTCTCCATGTGTGTTTAAATGAGATTGAATTGAGCTCTGTTGAGAGAGATGTAGCATGTCTTTGAGTTAGTTTCATAGTGGTATGGCTGATATAATTATTTACGAAATTAAGATCCAGAACATAGTTCTTCAAAGGACATGTGAATTCATATAATTATATATATTTGGGCAGCAATCTCTCTCTTATGCAGGTTTCATTAAAAATGACAGACATAGTTTTTCATGTAATCTTATGATTTTTTTTCTTTTCAGGACATAAATTATAAAAATTGTCAAAATGTTTTGTTTATCGGAGCACTTTTAGCCATCATCATTATTTAGTTATTTTATGTGTAACAGAATGTATGTAGTGTTATGTATAATAAACAAAACATTTGAACAATTTTGATATAATTTATGTCCTGAAAAGAAAAAAAATCATAAAATCACATGAAAAATTACATAAACTTAAGCATAATACCTTGTCTTTCATTTTTAATGAAACCTGCACACACACATACACACACATTAATATTATATGCACTCCTGCCCTTGAGTATATATGTATCCATTAATAAATTACTAGGTGTCCCATTAACAATACCAGAATGCTTGTAATACTTTAAAAAAGTTACAAAATACTAAAGAATTTTTTAAAATGTTAAAATATAGACTTATATACTTAGCTGGCACAAGAGTTTGTTCTCTTGTTGGTATGTCAAAATATTAGCTTGAGTTACTGTGGGCTGTACCATCACCAGGCAGTACATCTCCTTTAGGAGGAGTTGAGATCATTGCCTGAGGCAACCCCAAAAAGAGATGTGCCAAGGAACAATTTGAACAATTTTTTGACTGTCTCACATTCTGTTGCAATGTGGGTGTATTGATAAATGCCTATATAGACTTATAAGAAATCTCAAAATACAATCATGGATTTGAAAGTCATTTTAGCTCTTTGCTTTTAGTGAAAATAAAAGTATTTTGTATTTTATTGTCAAATAAATGGTGAATATAGATGAATAAGTCTCTTTTTTATCAAAATAAAACATGATTTTATTACAAGTAAAAGCCTAAAAATATACTATCAAGAAAACAAATATGTTGTTCTTTATTATTCTCTTCTATAAAACCTGTTTGTTCTTTCATAAAATAAAGGTTAATGAAAGACTTTAAAAGCAGCTATTGCAATATAACCTTGTCAGTTTCAATAAGCCAAAGTAAAAAGAAATCATTAACCTGATTAATTAACCAAAATATTGTGAAATAAATTAGCCTATGTTAAAGACTATGTTCCTGGTGTAAGAAAATAGTGGGATAGTTTAATGATCCAGTTAAATAAAAAAATCAACTTTGTATGAAAAATATTATTTTTAAAAAACACACTTTTAGCATCAAAAAGTTTTTAAACTTAATAAAATTCCAGCTCTAAAATAATCTGTAAAAATGAAAATAAACAAATTTAAAAAAATTCTATATCAAGTTTAAATTTTTATTTCATTACATAAATTCAAGAAGATGTGTGAAGGGCCCATTTGTGATTGTGCTTAGTACTTGTCTGTTTCCATAGGTGCCATTCTTTACAATATTACTAGCCTGACTTTTGTTGTTGTTTTGCTCTATAATATCACGACACATGCATGTAAAGCGCTGATACAAATGTAACCCATCTTCTTTGACAATATTTCTGTGGTATTGCATGCATTTGCCTTTCATGTTTCCACCTAATGTAGCTTGTGGAATTATCAGCACATCTCCAGGAAGATCAAGAATGGACACTAGCTTTCCATCTTTCTCACTGAGGCGAACATTTAAAACTGACTTCACCATTTGGTCCACAATCTCTTCTGTTGCTCCCTTCATAAAGCATACATAGACAATAAGTCCACGACCTAAAAAAAAAAAATGATGATTGAAATTGAACAGAAATAATTATTTTAGAGAAGATTAAATTTATAACTTATTTAATTTTTATGCACATCAAAAAATAAAAACAATATTGCAATAACAAGCTGTAAATTTTGGTAATTAGCACAAAAATTATGTTAGGGTGGAGTAAAAAAAAGAAAGAAAAAAGAAAAAGATTTTTTAACCAGTAGCTTTAAAATAGTTATATAATAACTTTCATTAGTATATTATATTAATAATTAGATTCTATACATTTTTGCCAATAAACAATAATTTGGTAGCATAGACTTTGGAGTACTGGAAATTTTTTGATGTTGTTTTGAAATGTTGCTTGATTGTGGAAGATCATCTCTTGCAGGAAAAAGTGGTAGTTGATGAGTAAGCTGCACTAAGTAGAGTTTTTTTTGCTTACTTTGTCAATGCCAATCTTCTTGCTGCAAAAGATTCATATCAGTCCTAGCAATTTTGAAACTCAGATTTTTTGTCCCTTGTGAGAATGACTGGAGAAATTTCTCTCTATAAAACACTTACTCAAGGGAAGAACTTTGTTAACTGGGAAACCACACTCCTTTTCCTGCAAAATACAACTATTTTGCACTCTCTTTTTAACCATGAAAAAAATTGTTAAACAGTTATTTCGAGGCATTAGTTTTGTTCATTCCACTCTACACACGGTCAAATAAATGCATGCACACATGCAACTTGGAAAAATTCCAACACTAAGGAATTTTGCTTCTTGTATTGCAGCTGCTAATGCCATATATTCCTTTTTGCATGTTGACAATATTACTGTGGATTGCTTTCTCATTTTTACCAAAATCATTGAACAGTTTGGTAATAATTAGAAATTATCCTGTAATATCATGGCAATGTTTCGAATTTCCCCAATCAGGCCAGTAAGTTTTTCTTGTCAGAATCAATTTTGCACATTTATAAATCTACCATTTCTTTGTGCATTAAATACTATTGCCATATCTAGTTGAGTGCTCTTGCTATTCATCTTGAGGTTCTTGACAAAATCCAAATTTGGACTTAGCAGCTCGCCTTCAGTCACTTTCTCACCAACATGTTGTGGTTTCTTTCTGTCTTTTCTACAAGTATTTTCATGTCAACTGCTCTGACAAACTTTTTTCTTGGCTCCCCAACCACCTGTATTTACTCATGCTACTAGATTGGCATCTAGATCCCACTCTTTTATCATCAAAATAGTTTCTTTTCTGACACTTTCATTTGTGAAACTCCTACCATTTGCTTGATTCCCTGATAGCTACTATATCCAAAAGTTTTAATGCAATGTCAATTGCCATCTTCTATCTACCTGATTTCTATCCATCTCTTACCTTTTCTTCGACATCCCCTGTGCCTTGCTTGTTTTTTTTAATTTTTTTTTCTCGCTGTAAGCCCCTGTACACCAGGGGCGATCCTGCCTTGAGATGAAATTATTCATGAAAATTTGCAACCTTTAAAAAGCTACCTTAATGAAAATAGAGCTTTATTATTTGCTTGAAGCATTGTGTATATAAGGTATATGGCTAGTTATTAGAACGCTTTCACACTGCGTTTATTATTATAAATGAAGGTAAAGAAGTTGTTGGGTATTACCTATTTATTATTTATTGATATTTGAGATTAAAATATCATCTTTAGAAAGTTCGGAGAGTGTGAATTTAGGTCCATTTGCTGTATGTGTGTGTGTGTTTATGGTTGCTAAGGTTTCTGTAAGTGAACACCAGATACATGTCACATGTTTTAAATTAATGGATAAATATTAAAATGTAGAAAATAAATCTTTTTTTCTTTTAACTGAGTGTGTTTCAACGTGTTTCATTTAAATCTTATGCAGAATTTATGTTGGTAGTCCAGAGAATGTTTGTGGTTTGGGTTGTGGAATGTTTGTGGCATGCCATGAAGTTGATCTACCTTATGGTGTTGTCTTAAAAGCAACACAATACCCAAAAGGCCGAGAAACGTGAAAGGATTAGATGCCAAATCAACTTCATAGGACGTTGACTTAAAAGCAACACGATGAAACACATAAATTCTGCATAAGATTTAAATAGAACATGTTGAAACACACACAGCTAAAAATAAAAGTCAAGATTTACCTTCTATATTTTAATCTTTATCTGTTAATTTAAAACATGTGACACATATCTGGACATAAATTCAAGCTTTCCGAACATTCTGAAGATGAGATTTTAATCTCAAAATATTGATGAATAATAAATAGGTAATACCCAACAACTTCTTTACCTTCATTTATTATAATAAATGCATTGTGATAGCCTTCTAATAACTACCCATATACCTTAATGAAATTCAATCAACATCAAATGCAACTTAAATCATTGCAGAAACAGAAACTTTACAAAACCTGAATGATGATAATTTCATATTTTGGTTAGAGCTTTTTCATCAGATTATGCCTTGTGCTGAAGTAATTTACCACCAAATGCAAACTCAAGAAATTAGTGAGTTTAAAGTCAATGAATATATAATAGTCAGAAATAACAAACTAGTAGTACTGTGAGAATCCTTTAAAGACACTCATGGCAGGAGCAAATCTGATACACATGAATTTTGCAAATTAATTGAGCTGCTGAAATTTATCTTGGAAAATAATCTAGATGGATTTTTTGCAGTGAAATTACAAAACTGAAAAAAATCCTGATAATTCCCATGACTACCTCAAAACCAGAATAAAAACTTTATAAGGAATATTATGAATCCTGAAAGATTAAATGCACTTACTATGATTTCAATAGAGAAAAATTTCCTTAACTAGGGAACAAGGAGAAAATTATTCACCTTTTCACTCAAAGTGAATAGATCAAGCTTGAACTGTAACAATTTATAATTCAAAAATAATTTTTTCATTTAGGATTTTATCAAGTTTATGCATAAATTTTCTTTTTATGTTTCATTTTTAAAACAATGTTTAAAAATTTTCTCAGGCAGCATCCCCACTAAATTTAGCCACAAGCCACCACTAACCACAGGTCATTTAAATATGTTTTGGTTAGCTCTCCTAGGAAATATTTCTTTTCTTCATTTCCTGTATCATATTAGTTTCAGTTCTGCAAGCAATAGTGAAATAATTAATGTTCCCACATTTTTTTTTTTTTTTTGCAATGTTTTCTTTTTGCTGGACAGTTTTTAAAATCATGCTTTCTGTTACATCTATTGCAGTTGTTTTTTTTTTACTTGTATCTTTTGGTTTTCTCCAGGTCTTTAGTTCATTTACATTTTTTTCATGTATTTCTTTCATTTTAAGTTTTAAAAGTTTTAAGCTCACTAACCCTCTCTGTAGCTTTCTCGAGTTTTCAAATCAGAAATTGATTGTAATCTTTTGAATAGGTCCTTATCCTATAGTCCTATCACAGAACCGGTATCTGATTTGGTCATTATTTTTAAACAAACATGCTTCTGCTAATTTATGCAATGTGTGAATAAAGGTTTCCACAGGTTCTTGAACTCTGAGATGAAATTTTGCCCTTTCATGAATTATATTTTTTTAAGGCATAAAGTAGGCATTAAATTTTACCAAAATTGAGTTGTACAAATTTGAATCTTCTCATTGTAAGAAAGAAAATACCTGGAATGTTTACAGTTTTACTTTCCATGCAATATATTAATGTACTGACTTGAGTTTTATCTTTGTAGTATTGTATGCAAATAAATAAGCAAGTATAAATCGAAAACGTGATAACTGATTTATTTCTTGCTACAGTTGGGTGCAGAGCTGTGAAGAAAATTTTAATAATGTGCTACCTGACCAAATTAGAAGAAATGACATTTGAAGGAATTGTGAAATTATAAAAAGGACATAAAACCAAAAAAGATTGATGATCACAGAAAGAAACAAGTTTTTAGAAACAAGACAAGCACCAAATTAATCCATTATGCAATACTTACATAGATTGAAAGAACGAGCCAAGTATTGTAAATTTGAAAAATTGGGAACACAGGAAATGACTATAGAAGATGAATTGATTCTTCTTAGGTTAACTGAAGGCTTGCAAGAACAAAACCACAAGTGAAAAATACTAAAATGTCTACAAAGTAGCAGAATGAGTTTGGAAGCTAGCATCAAGCTTTTACAACAATTAAAGATGGTTAGAGAATTTAATCAACCAAAAGAAGAATTCGAGACATACAGGACAAGCATGACCAAATCTATAATTAAATGTAGTTATTGTGGAAAAAATCATGAGGACATGTACAAATGCCCAGCTCTAGAAAAAAATATGTTCAAATTGCGAAAAAAATTATCATTTTCAGAACATATGCAAATATGAAAAGCAAATAGAAAAAGTAAAACCCTCCTTCAAAGATGAAGAAGCTGAAATATTTACAATGAATACACAAAAAAGAGATAGAGAAAAAAATAAGGATAAATGGTCAAGTATTTAACATGCAAGTTGATACAAAAACATTTCTGATAAAATTAAGACAACCTAAATTGAAAAAAAAAACAGCATATAATTTGATGGAAAAACCATAAAAACAATGGGTACCTTTTAAGGCAATTTTTAAACCGGATGTTCTTCCTATAAGCAGACTCAAAATACAAACAAAGCAAGACACAATAGTAAGCAGAATAGTAGAGAGAATAAAAAATAAAAGATGGCGCAATTGTTCAATGGCAGAGCAACCCTTTAAGGGAACAAAACAAACTATAGAAAATGACATAATATGCAATGGAGATGTAATAGTAGCTCCACAAATACTGAGAAGAGTATATGATGACATACATTGTAGCATAACAGTAATGCAAATAAGACTAAAGTTGCAAGCTTGGTGGCCAGAATATTCAAAAAACTTAGAGGAACCTGTTAAGAGATGTCCAAAATGTGTGGAAATAAAAATACTTCAAGCAAGCAAAAATTCACTTGTGGCCCAGAAAGCAGAGCCATGGGTTAGGGTCCATATGGATCATGCACATATCAGAGATAGAAGATTATTCTTAGTATTAGTTGTCTCATATTCAGGATGGCCAGAAATTGTCAGAGTAAAAGACAGAAAAGCTACCATAATAAAGCAAATACTAAGAACTATATTCTCAAGGAATGGTGTACCCCAGATAATTGTCACTAACAATGCACCTGACTTTTGTAATCAGAACTTATGTGCATGGTTAAAACAAACTGGATGCATTGCATACAAGACACCACCATATCACCAACAATCTAATGGCATGGTGGAAAGAATGGTGAAAATGGGATTGAAAGCATTCTCACGACTTAACAAAGATATGGAAGCATATGTAACAAAAATGCCCCTTGGTTACAAATCCATTCCACATGCAGGAAGGAATATTAAGCAGAATATTTGGCATTAATGAGAAGACAAAATCAGATCCCCTTAACTGTGTCCTTTGCAATGAAAGAAAAGATATGGTATAGAAAGAATAAAGAGGCAAATTTCCTGATACAAAAAGGATATAACATGGCTATACTTGAACAAAAGGGACAACATATACTTCCTAGCAGTAGATGCAGCTATGGATTCGATGCAGTCATTCCATTTGGGATCATTAAAGTGTGTTGCTTTCTATGAGATTAGTTGTAGAAGTCAAATAACTTACCTTTCAACATGGCTGTCTCCTTTTGTCTCCCTGTAAAAAGGTGAGCATTCAAGAGTGAAACTCACCTTCCTGATGCTTTCAACTAGTGTCCAGTTGGCAGACAAAAATAAACAGGGTTGTAACTGAATACATGTACCAATATTTATTTTGTAAAAATTACAAAATTATGACACAAGACCGAACAAGGGGAGGGGTAGAGGGTGGTACTCAGTTAACTATCCTTTACCTAGCTAAACACTATCACAACCCATTCACTCATTACAATTTGCTCAATCACCAAAAGAACCCCTCCATCGACTCCCAATACTTCATACACCACAATGCCACAAATTGATGAGGGGCACCTAAAAACGGGAGAAACAACCATGACAATCAAAATGTATTTATGTACAATATAACACATAATTTAAAAGATTTAATGAAAAATGAAATGATGGAAAGGGGATGAACCCAAAAAACAAACTGAAGATACAACAAATTTTTAAACTAAAATAATAAACAATGTTAGTAAGACCCGTCCACCCCAGAAAAAGAGTGGCCGCTGTATTCCACCAAACGGTGAAATCAAGAAGCACACTCGCTAAGGGAGTGGGGAGGGGGGTAAAAAATTAATGGAATGGGACAACGAAAGGCTGAACCAACTGAGATAAAAGGAGGCCCAAAACAAACTGGGGAGGTTGGGAATCTTGACACGGATCATAACAAAAGAGAAAGCCGGGTACAGGCTAGGAACACATTCATTCACTTTAACTAGGTATACAAAAGAGAGCTGCCTTAACCAGGGGAGGGTTCCAAAGGAATCCACCCCAATGTAATCAGCAGATCTAAAAGAAAAAATCAAGACTAGCCCCGTTCACATGAACCAGGCTCGCCATATTTACCCACCTTTTGCTGAAGTCAAACATTTACAATTAGTTCTAATCCTTATTTTGAGCTGATGCTCAAAATATCGGATCTGATCCTGATGTGAAAGATGCAGACCTCGCAAGACTTCCTCCTTTCACGTCGTCCAAATCACCATTCGAGCCGTGGCTAGCAGTGACAGAAACACTATACGCTTCATCCCAGAAAACAGGGGCAACACACTGTCGCAGGCAAATGCACGATCAATAAACACAAGCTCTCACGGCACAATACGAGCAGTCAACTTGCCGACCCGGTCCCATAGAGGGCGAACCCACGAACAATGGTAGAAGGCGTGTGAAACCATTTCTTCCAAGCCAAGGTCGAGCGTTCACAATCTGGCAAATCCGCCAGGCCCCATATGAAGGCCTTGTCATTGAGAGGCAACCGATTTCGAGCCAATTGCCAGGTGAGCAAAAACTCAGAGTTGCTGAGATAATCGCTACTTGGCGCCCAAGACCAGAACGAGTGAAATTCATCCTCTGACAAGCGGAGCACATCACGTAATGAATCCTTCATGACGCCCTCCACTAACCCACAATAGAAGACTCTTCTAGGCCGTGAAAGGTCATTGGATCATGGAATGGCCCGCAGGGCCATCAGACATTCGAGGAGAAAACTCGATCGCCCTCGAGGCTTATGGCACTGCCTCAAGATTGGTGGGGAGTGATAGTAAGGCTAGGGAACATGTCCCTCACTATCCCCCTCAGCAATGAGTCTTCCAAAATTGCTCGCCTGAGAAAAACCAACCCTGACGTAACCTTATGGCCCATCAGGTACGGCATTCCCAGACCCCCACGACACGGACGTTGGTAACAGACACTAATGTTTGCGTCCTCTCCACAAAATGGAGAATAGCAAACGCTTAATTGCCTCCCTACGCCGTCTACAAAGTGGAAGTACTGACAACCGGTAAAGGATAATGGGAAAGATGTATGTAGCACAGACCTCAGCCAAACTCTTTAAGGACAAATTCTTTGACGGCAATTCTTGGCCAACGCGCCAACCTTTGCCAGTACTTCAGACCAATTTTTCTCCAACTGTAGGTTGGGCTCAAACCACACTCCAAGAATGCGGGCCGGGCCGTCTGTCCAGTCGAAGGGCCCCGGCAGGGTAACACCCTTCGAGGTACCTAACTGCAAGCCAGACGACTTGTTGCGGTTAATCTTGGCCCCTATCACCTGTTTGTACTATTCAAGCGCCTTCTGTACCACCTTGATGTCACTCCACGAAAATAGTAACGTCATCGGCGTACACGGAAACCCTGGCTCGAGCACCACCAGGGACAGCGGTTCCACGTAGGGCTGGACTGCACGCCCTGTCCCTTAGCCGGCGGAATTGGCTCCAAAGCCAAAGCATAAAGTAGAGCGACAATGGACAACCCTGTCAGACCGACCTAGACAGCGCCAGAATGCCCAACAACTTTCTGTTCACCTGTACCACAGCCGTGGGGGATTGATATAGGAGGCTAATCCAGCGGCGGAAGTTGGTTTCGAATCCAGCGGCCTGCAGGACAGCTGTCAGGTAACGATGGTCAACCCTATCAAATGCCTTGGACTGATCTAAATTGATCACTGCGGCTTCTTCGTTGTCTTTTATCCACTCTATGATCGTGTGTATCAGATGCAGGTTGCTCTGAATTGTTCGGCCCTTCACAGCACAAGTTTGCTCAGGTCCCAACAGAGACTCAGCAACTAATTGCAAACGATTTTGCAAGATCTTGGCCAAAATCTTTAACTCTGTGTTTAGCAGAGTTATGGGCCGGTAACCCTCTAACTCCTTCCCCACATCCTTGCCTTTTCTCAACAGCATGATCACACCCCTTGTGAACAGTTTGGGGATGGACCCCTGCCAAAACCAGTTGTTGAACATGACAGTCAAAATCGGGACAAAGATGTGCGACAGCCTCAAGTATAATTCATAGGGCAAACCATCGAGACCCAGCGATTTGCCTCTGCCGACCTTCTTAAAAGCCGTGTAGACTTCGCCCTCCGTAATCTCTCCCTCACAGCTAGCTGCATCAGCCGGCAAAAGCTGGGGGAAGTCAGCCAAATAGCTGTGAAACTCCTCATCATGGAGACCAGTATCTTGAAATGCTGCTGAAACACCTCACACATGTCGTCAGTTGAATTGAAGAGTATGTCCCTCCGGGTTGCGAACCTCTCGAATGTACCGGTCGCCACCTCATCGAATGTCTTCCTTGTGCAGTTCTGCACACATGTTCACAGCTTCGGAAGACATCTTGCTTAACATATGTCTAATTACCTGGCCCATGTAACGATCGCTCCAGAGCCTCCTTAGCTACAGCTATCTCTAGGGGATCCCCACCAGCCATCGCCCGGGAGTAATTAGCTCTAAGTGTCTCCACATTGTCAGCCTTATCTAGTTTGAGCCATTTGCTGAACTTGGTGGTGAAAGACCTAATACTAGTCTTAAGATTCTCCCACCACTTATTCCCAATGACATCCCCAGTTAACACCCGCTGCACTAAGTTAATTAGCTGGCACCAGAAGTCCCGCCTGTCCAGTAAGAACACGTTGAACTTCCAGTATCCAGCCATTCTAGGCCTATTTTCTAAGTCTACCCGGGCACAAACGAGTTTGTGGTCCGAGTAACCTAACCAGTGGAACATGGGACAATCTAAAAGATCTATGTCGGCTTCATGAACTAACATTCTATCAAGGTAGGTAGCTGCCTTGGTAGAAGGCCAACTATTAGCCCATGTCCACATTTTCCCACCCTTGTGATCGACCGGGTATCTATCGACAAGACTGAAATCCTCGATGAGATCAACCAAGCTATGATCACGTGCATTCTCTCTAGCTCCCTACCCTCTATCCAACATGGGGTCCAGGATAGCATTCCAGTCCCCTACTAAAATGAGTCACGTTGAATTCACCAGGAAGGGCTCCAACCGCTGAAAAAACAAGACGCACTCCTCCCGGTCGTTGGGCACATAAACCAAAACCAGTTGAAACGCATTGCTTTTCACTGCAATATCGGCCACGATGAGCTGGCCCTTGGCACCAACATGGACAAGATCCACCTTCGCATCCAGGGTACACTTAACCAGCAAAGAAACTCCTCTGGCCAGCCGGTTCCCATATGCTGAATAGATGATGAAGTCGTTAAACAGCACACAGGCATCGGCCTTGCAAACAAAGTGAGTCTCTGAATGGATTGAGAAGTCAGAACTTGTTTGTGACCTGTGTGGAATAAAAAAGGTTGAACGTGTTCTTCCTCTGAGGTTGACGGGCAGAGCATTTGCTGTTTATCAACAACTAAACTTGGAGCAAAAGTCAGATGTCGAGCAAATAAAACAAGCCCTGAGGATTGCCTTTGCACCAGATCGTTTCTTGGCTTACGAGCAGTTCGTGGAACGCCAACTGCGCCCAGACGAATCCGTCAACGTGTTTTTAGCCGACTTGAAGAAGCTAGCATGTCTCTTTGGCGGAATATCCGAGCAAGGACTCGCATGTGCGTTCATAGCAGGATTACCAGTGCACATCAAACAACTACTGCGCGTGTCTTCCAGAATGGAAGACATGAAGACAAACCAACTATTGGACCGAGCTCGGGCCATAATGAAAGATCAAATCACAACTGAGGAAATGGTTGCAGCTATCATTTCACCAGGCAGAGCTGATAAATATCCACATGATAAACGTCGGGAGGGTATGCGATGCTACAGATGCTCTGGGTGGAAACACTTTTCCAGGGACTGCCCAGTTCAACGAGAAGATGCCCGTAAGTCATGCAGGTCACGCACAACACTGCGTTGCTTCAGATATCAAGAAATAGGCCACATTGCTTCATTCTGTCCGGGAAAAGAGGAAGGGAACAAGACGTCAACGCCAGTCTCTTCCCCAAGCAAGTTATGAATGAGGCGCTACTGGTATTGAATATTTACATGAACGGAATTAAGAGAGTAGCACTAGTGGACTCTGGCTGTTCACAGACACTCGCGAGTAAATCAATCTGTCAATTCTGGCAGATGACGGAGGTGGACGTACTCACTGTAAATGGAAATACTCTTAAATGTTGCGGAGTTGGACGTGTTAAGCTTGGCGTAGCCAATGCAATCCCCCTCAAAATCGAAGTCTTGGTAGTGGATGGAGAACTATTGGGCTTTGATTTACTACTTGGGTTTGACGCCATTAAAAAGTTAGGCAGGCTCCAAATAACAGAGTGTGGCGACGTACGATTTCCCAAGCATGGGACTGTCTGTTGCGCTGCTATTAAAATAGAAGAACCTGATTTCTGTGCCGAATTCGACCCAAACCGAAAGATATGTGTTGCATCATGGAAGTGGTCTGATGGTCGATCACCGGAGAGTTTGCGAAATCGGATACCCAAGTACCCTATACCAACGGCAATTAAGATAGGAATATGACCAGGAGCTGCAGACCTGGCTTGACAATGGTTGGTTGCAGCCTTGTCCTCTAAAAGGACTAATTCCGTTGATGGTGGTTGTGCAGAAAAACAAGAATAAAGTGCGGCCAGTATTAGACTATCGAGAGCTGAACGAGTGTCTCAACGCACACACAGCCAATGCTGACGTATGTGCACAGAAACTGAGGGAGTGGCGTAAAAAAGGACCGGATGTCGCTATCCTTGACCTACGGCAGGCCTATCTGCAAGTTCATATCCATAAGTTGCTTTGGCCCTTTCAAACTGTAATCTTCAAGGGGTGAAGATATTGCTTGACCCGAATGGGTTTCGGGTTGAATGTTGCACCAGCCATAATGAAGGCCATTGTGGACGCCGCGTTATTGAAAGAAGAGTCAATTCAGAGGGCAACCTCATCATATATTGATGATATTTATGTTGACAAGAGAATGATTTCAGCAGCTCGCGTGAAGGAGCACTTGGCTGCGTTTGGTTTGACCTGCAAGGACCTGGAATGGTTACGGGACGGCGCACATGTGCTGGGTTTGCGTGTCGAACAAGATAACGACACGCTTAAGTGGAAGCATGAAAATGAGATTCCATCAGTTCCTGAGGTCCTGACGCAACATAACGTTTTCTCGTGGTGCGGAAAACTGGTGGGTCACATTCCCGTGTGTGGATGGCTTCGTGTTGCTACATCATTTGTTAAACGCAGGGCCGTATCAATCATGTCTGGTTGTGACGACGAAGTGACAGATGCTCCCCTTAAGAACATGATTGAGGACATAGCATAAAGAATTCGCCAGACACAGTAAATGGTGCACAAGCGGACACACTTATGAGGTATGGGTCGATGCAAGTTCTCTCGCCACAGGGGTTTCGCTGGAAGTTGACGGAAGCGTTGTAGAAGACGCATGCTGGCTGCGGCCTGAGAAGGACGTCCAACATATCAATTTGTCAGAATTGGATGCTATTCTGATGGGCGTCAATTTAGCCCTGCAGTGGGGCGCAACGAAGCTACACCTCTTCACGGACTCCACATGTGTGCACCGGTGAGTATCAAACATGCTCACTGGCAAAGCCAGAATACGAACTAAGGCGGCAAGTGAGATGCTGATCCGGAGGCGTTTGAGTACTCTTGAAATGCTGATTCAAGAGTATAACTTATTGATCACGATAGGTTTAGTATATCCTCAAGTGAGAATCGAGCAGATAAGCTTACCACAGTACCGCAACGATGGTATGATGTGATTAAGAAGGAAATTGAACCAACACGTCCGATATGCGCTTCTATGGTGAACGGAACCTCTCCTGATCAGATACGTGTCATTCATTACCAGAGTGGGCATCCTGGCATCAGGCGAACACTGTATTTCGTGAGACTAGTTTACCCTACCACATCCAAAGCAGCCGTCAAGGCAGTAGTCAGAAAATGTAAAGAATGCCAGTCAATTGACCCAGCCCCGAGTCGTTGGCCACGTGGCAACCTAAGTGTAACTGGAACCTGGACCCGCTTGGGAATGGATATTACGCATTACGGTGGACAACACTACCTTACGTTAATTGATTGCGGCCCCAGTCGATTTGCGATATGGCGACGCTTGCCTCAACAAGACTCGAGAAGTGTCATCCGACAGTTGGAAAGTATTTTTTTTTAACAAGGCCCACCATCAGAAATACTAACCGACAATGACACTGCATTTCGCAGTAAGTCCTTTAAAGATTTTTTGGATGAATGGGGAGTCCAACTTCGTTTTCGTTGTGCTTATATTCCTGCAGGAAATGGTATAGTAGAAAGATCTCATTGGAGCATAAAGAGAATTGCAGCAAGAAAGCAATGTTCGATAATGGAGGCTGTATACTGGCATAATATCATGCCGAAGGCATGATGTATTGTCGAATAATGCGCCTGCCAATATGATTCACCATTACCAACTGAATGTGAAGGGAATTACTACTACATTACCACCTGATCACTGTAAGGATCATAGTATATACAATATTGGGAACAGAGTATGGGTGAAAACTCTCCATGGCCGGTGCACCTCCAGGTATCAAGTTGGTCGCGTAATAGACATCGTAAGTCCGCAAACAATAATAGTTGACGGGATGCCATGGCACGTAAAAGGTCTTCGTCTTTTCGTTGGTTCTGATGCATCGTCGAGCGAATCCGATGATGATTCATCGTCTGACAGCGATCGAATAATCGAAATCTGCGAATCTAATGCTTCTACAGACCCCGAGATTCCAGAAACTCTAGATACATCTAATGACTCCTCAGGAGAAGACTCGCCGACACAAGTAGAGGAAATCGTCCCATTACGACGAAGCACCAGGATAAAAAGACCTGCTCCAAGCTGCTCGTTTTGTGATAATGAGATCATGGGGGGTTATAGCGAAGAAAACAGCAACTTACCTCGTCAAACCAAGTGACAGCGCGTCGCGTTAATACTACGACGTAAAATGCGGCGAAAAAGTAAATTACACACCCAAAACAAGTCCACCGCAGGAGTCGCTATGGGAGTGTATGCAAATCTTTGGCGTCCTCTCTGTGTTGTCGGCCAATGGAAAAAATTGATCTGCCGATAAAAGCAGTCATTCTCAAAGCGAAGAGGAGGTTTAACTGGTTAGGTGGATAGCAGTTGGCGAGATTGGACCGGCGAGTTGAATTGTCAGCATTTTTCTTTTTCTGGCCCGAAATTCGAGCAATTTGCGAGAGAATATTTCCTACAAGGACAGAACTGTCATACCTAAAAAGCCTGAAAGAGATATCAAGGACACTTTATAATGATCACTTGGGACTAAATAAATGTTGGGAGAGAGTCAAAGAATCAATCAGTGTGGTGGCCTAAAATATCTCAAGAGAAAAAAAAGAAAAGAAAAAAAAAGCCCATTTTGTAGCATATACCCTCCAACAAATAAAGAAAAATTAAAAGTAACACCACATTCTCAAGGTCCATGAGAAAGAATTGGTACAAATATTTTCACTCACCCAGGACATCAATATATTGCTACAATAGATTATTGCTCAAGAAATAGCAAAGCTCAATCCGATGACAAATGATTGTGTTATAGGGAAGTTGAAAAATTTCTGACACTGGAGAATCCCTATTGAAGTTGTCAGTGATAATGGGAAATAATTCACAAGTTATACTTTCAAAGTTTTTCCAGACAGTCATGGATAACATCCAGTCCACATTATCCTCAAGGAAATGGTGAAGCGGAAAGTGCGGTTAAAGTAGCTAAGAGAATTTTGGAACAATCAGGCACATTTCAAGCATGAATACCATACCAGATTACACCAATTTAAGACACTGGAGCCAGTCACACAGAATTAATTACAGGAAGAAAAATAAGAACCACATTATCTTTACATCCAAAAAGGTTATTACCAAGATGGCCTGATTTCACACAAATCAGGGAGAGAGACAAACTGCCAAAAAACAAGAATGGAAAAGAATTTTAAGAGATTCCATGGTGCTAGAAATTTACCAACTCTAACAAGTGGAGATAGAGTTAGAATAAAATTAGATAAATAGAAATATTTGAACAATGAAGGAACAATCAAATCAGCAGACACTAAGAACAGGTTGTATATTGTGACAAGAGGATTTCTGAAGAAATAGGAAACATTTTCAGGTCTTGAAAATACTTTTTTTGAGAAAAAAAAAAAAAAAATCAAAGCAATTAGTGATCAATACAAGGGTCTTCAAATACAAGAGAATTGAGTTATCACCCTTGGACTATAATCAAAACAAACTTGTAAAATAGTTAAGTTTACCATGTCTTGTGTTGCTTCTACTTTTTAATGGCCAGTCTCATATAATTTACCTTTCCACACTATGCCCAGTTGAACAGTTATTTTAGTATCTAAATGATCCAAGTGTCCAACTCTTTATGTTGGACTTTATACCATTAGGGAATACAAGTTCTGAGTACTGTATTTACCTGCATTAAGTACATTTTTTTCCAGAAATAAGTCTAGGAAACTTACCATGTGAAGGTTAGGGTTTTTGTAGGCCTATGCTAACTTCAGAGGTAGGTTATCATGCCAGATGGTAAACTATATTCCTGTATTATACAACATTTTTAGACTTATTTCAGAAAAAACAAACTGTGTCCTTGACAACAGAAAATACAGTAGTTACAGCCAAATTTTATAGAAGCCCTATTTTCTGTTGTGGCTTGTACTGAGAATAAATGTAGGGCTATAAAGATCATCCTTTTTTGCATATTTACTTCTTTGTGAGTTAAAGTAACTTGAGCATTGTTTCTTTTTTAAGGCAATATTAATTGTTCTACTATCATCTGCCAGATTGATGTGCTGATTTTCTGAACTAAAAATCATTATTGAAACTAATAAATTTAAATTCGTCAGTAATAACATGACTTGTGGCTCCACAACCAACAAGTAAACTGTTTTCTTGGGAATGATATCTAGTCTAACTGAAAATATGTGACATGTATAACAATATTCTGGTTTGGTGGATTGGAATTATATCATTTGAGGGGAAATTATTTACTAAATAATTCTGAATTTTACCTTTGCAGTCAGAGCTTTTATGTCCTGGTTTATACAGTTTTAGTAGGTAGGAACATTATTAGTTTGTGGCCTTTGAATTCTAAGGGCCATTACAGTATTTTCACTTTTATTCTCTTCAATTATCTTCTCAGTTTCTTTGAAGCTTCATAATGATACTTTAAATTCACTGTTATTATTTTGTCTTTCTGACTAATAACAATTCAGGCTGTTGCACATATCTGTGCTGATTTTGACTGTCATGCTCAACAACTGGTTCTGGCAGGAGTCCGTCCTTGACCAGATCTCTATGAATGTAATGATTGTTGAAAAAGTCCAAGGATGGTGAGGGGGATTTAGATGATTACAGGCCTATAACTCTGCTAAACAGAGAGTTAAAGATTTTGGCCAAGATCCTGATGGAGCATTTGCAGTCAGTTACTGAGATTCTGTTGGGAACCAAGCAGATGTGTGCTGTGAAGGGTTGAACAATTCAGAGCAACCTGCATCTGATTCGCACAGTCATAGAGAGTATAGAAGACAACGAGTAAACTGTGCTGATCAATTTGGATCAGTTCATGGCATTTGATAGGGTCAGCAATCAATACCTGGCTGCTGTCCAGCAGGCTGCAAGATTCAAACCTGACTCCTGCAGGTGGATCAGCCCTCTGTATCCCTCTTGTGCTGTGGTACAGGTGAATAGAAAGTGGTGAGCACTTTTTCTCTGTCACATTTAGTTTGTCATGGTTGCACACTGCTGCCCCTCTTTATGCATTGGTGTTGGAGTTCGCTATTCACCAGTTGAGGGACAGGACATGTAGCACAGCCATATGTGGATTCTAGTGGTGCTAGAGCCAGGATTACTGCATAATGATGTATCTTTCTTTATTTTATTTTATTTTTTTAATTGTATCACCCCGAGCAAGGCGGTAACACCACTGATGTGCAGGGGACTACGTAATAATGAAAAGATTAGAAAAGAGAAAGCCGGAAACCACATCCTAAACAGGGAACAAGGGATGAGCCTCTTAACCTGTTCAATAGACGTGGGTGGAATGTGAACCGGGCGATAGATAGATCTATCTACTCCAATTGAAAAAAAACAAAAACAAGCGCAGCGATATTGAGGTGGTGCAGAAGGTGCTTGAATAGTACAAAAAGATCACAGAGGCAACAAGATTAATTGCAACAAGTTTTTGTAGTTAGGTGCCTGGAAGGGAGTCACTCTTCCGGAGCCATTTAGTTGAACTGATGGACTTTTCAATATTCTTGAAGTGTGGTTAGGGCCTGGGCTTCAGCTGAAGAAGAATTGGTCCAAGGTACAGATTATTTATTTTATCCTTCAGTCTTCGTTAGAGAATGATTCTGTCTATTAGCAGAATACAAAAGCCACTCTTAGTTTTGTGGGGTAGATGGGTCTTACTAACATTTGTTATTTTTAGTTTAAATGCTTTATTATATTATAGTTCATCTTTTTTGTTCATCCACTTCTCCACTCAATCATATATTTTTGTAAAATATTAGAAAAAAAAAAAGAAAAAGAAAAAGTACAATTGTATATAAAAGAAAATTTTTATGTCATGGGCTTTTCCTTTTTTAGGTCCACTGTAAATATGTAGGGTTGTGATATATGTAAGTTTGGATGGTAATGGATGTGTTCTTGCAGTTATCATAGATCCTTCCCAGAGTGTTGCCACCACATGGGTAAACAGTGTCGAGTTAGGACCATATATTCTGCTACGATAACTTCCTTTTTCGGTATTAACGTGCTGTTAAAAATAAACTTCTGTGAGGATGGTCAGGGTTGTTTCCCTTGTATTGAAGGATTACTGGTAGAATAGATAAAAATTTTATAAAAAAGAAAAGTTGATTCAATTGGAGTTAATTGAACCTAATGTTTCCTGGATTCCCTAAGTGACACATTCAACTGACCGCGGACCAAGAATGAATGAAACACTGAATGTTAATATATAACAATTTAATAAACAGAAAGGGACGAGTGACAATAATGGGTGGGGGATATGTATCCTTATCCAAAATCAGGAGATGAGTGACGACAATGCACAAAAAAACACAGACAATAGGGAACGTATTAATTAATATAATCTATTTGTACATGTGTAATGGTGTCTGCACAAACATAATATTTGTGTATTGGCTGTGAGCTAAGGCTAAAGTAGGGAAGGGGTATAATAACTTAGTTCTCTTTTTTTTATATTTTATCGAACAGCTTCATTTTATTATCTTTCTTCTCTGACGACCAGGGATTATATTTTCAATCTTGCCTCACATCTTTTTCTTTTGATTTTTTCTTCTTCCTTCGGGATTTCTGGCTTGAGTGCTATGGCCTGCTCCGGACAATATCTTTCACACTCTCGGCATCGGGAACAATACAGTCTGTTTTTCTGCCTCAGGGAATGTGTGGTCTCAGCTTGTTTCTTGGAGTTGCAGTTAACATGACTTCCCCAATCAAGATCTGGCCAGCTGCTAATTTTTCAAAAATCACTTCGTGTGCCTCTTCTTTTGGCACCTGAATTTCTTGCTCGCTGATTGGTTGTCCTCAACTAATTGCGTTGTTTCTTTCATCTGCTGCTCCTGCTGTTCTTATCCTAATGTTTGCCTACACATTTATACTTTATGCATAATGTGGGAAGGGGTGGGTGTCTATTGTTGGTTTACATTCGCCACACAGTGAATGAACAAATTGTAACGAGTGAATGAGTTGTGAATCTGATTAGCCAGGTCTAGGATAGAAAGTGTCGACCAGCCTCACCACATTCACATTGTATTTTATACAATAATAAATATTCATTTGCACTAATTGACATAATTGGCTGTGAGGGTGAGATCACAGAGAGCAAAGCCTATGAAGCATTAAAAAGGTTTGGAAGTGGTTAGTCTCCGGGACTTGATGGCCCGTCTTATGGTACTTGAAGCTGCTATATGTTTGTGCTGATTTAGACAATGGTGTTCAACAATTGGTTCTGATGTGTGTCTATACCTGATCAGATCTGCAGGTGTCTGATCATGCTGTTGAAAAATGACAAGCACGGTGGGTGGGAATTAAACAATTGTTACAGGCCCATAACTTGCTAAAAAGAAAGTTAAAGGTTTTGGCCAAAATCCTGACAGAGTGTTTATAGTCAGTTGCTGAGATTCTGCTGGGACTGGAGAAAACGTGCTGAAAAAAGTTGAACAAATTCAAAGCAACCTGTATCTGACCCGTACAATCATAAAGAGTGAGGAGACAATGAAGAAGATATGCTGATCAATTTAATTTAGTCTGAGGCATTCAACATGGTTGATTGTCAGTTTTCCTGCAGGTTGCCAGATTCCAACTTGACTCCAAGTGGCGTAGCCTGCTGTATTGCTACCCCAGATGTGCTTTGTATACATCTTTCCTTTCATCTTTCATGATCACTTTTGCTAGAGCTAGTATTTGGTCTAGTACCATTGTTTCCATGCAGGAAAATGTGTGAAGGAGCTGCTTAACATGAGTTAGCAATCCAGTCATGAATGCACATGCAAGAGCATGCTATCCAGAATGCACAACTATACTAGATATATATGTTGTCTTGCCTTTGCATAAGCATTGCATATTAAACCATTTGTAGGCTCTAAAGGAGTTTGCTACAAACACCTCAAGAGGGCAAACTTTTATGTTTCACATTATTTCATGCTTCAGCACTTAGCTGTTGATGTGGCGCCATAATACTAGTTTACTCCTTTCAACTCACAGAGATTGCACACCAGCTCAACTTTTTCAATCTATTCAACTTCTGATAGTCCTTAGCCAAACAGTCAGATTCTGAGATGAGTTTGATGTTGAATGCTTCGTTCTCCATCTGATAGGCAAAATAGCTTGTAGTGAAAAATAAAGCAAGCTGTCTTAAATAGTTTGCTTTCTAGCTAGTCTTTTGTTCACTGCCACTGACATTATAGGAGTTCAAATGTAAGTACACTAATCTGTAGGCAGCATATCTTGGTTATCCCATCAACTGTTTTCTGTTATAAATAATGGAATGAGTCTACCCTGGTTTTCCTTTGTGTCATGGAGCCAATGGTATTTGCAGGCACACACTCAGTTTTTTTTTAAGGTAAGTGTATCAGCAGAGGATGTTAACACCTTAAATTTGTAGAAACTACATAGGGAAGTCATGTTGGTGAGAAAGTGACTGAAGTTGACATGCCAGGTTTGGATGGATTACATTTTAAATCCTTCTTCGCATTTTGTCAAATCTTGAGATATATAGCTGGAGCACCAGAAATAACCCAGGAAGGCACAAAGTGTTGCTCTCCCAAAGTTTAAAATCAGCTATGCTGATGGTGTGTTGTAGTACAGTGGATATTGACTCGGAATGAGAAATTGGGGAGCCGAGTTCAAATTCCAGCTGAATTTGATACAAATTACACACAAATACCCTTGGGAAGGGTATTAATCCATTTCTCCTTCCAGCTATGGGTTAAATAGCAGGAGAGATTGGGTTCTATAGTCTTGGTTGGCAACCAGTCTACCTCAATCAAAGGATAAAGGAGTTTGCATAGGGTCAACACCCCTACCTGTAAAAAAAAAAAGTTACAGAACCACTGATGACCCACTCTTGTCAATGACCTATACTTCACTAAGAGCTATAGGATTTAGTTAGGGTTAGCATGCTGATAGCAAGCAAAAAAGGTCATCCGAGTTGAGTAAATAAAAAATAGTTTTGTTTTCGAGGTAATAAAATTTACAAGTTATTCCTTGCTCCAGTTAACCACTGATTGGCAGTTCTTTTCAAGAGCAGTTGCCAGTTTTACTTTGTTAAATCTCCCAGACTTGCAACTAAGACAGGGGTAAATAGTTGTATCATTGATTAATTACCTAGTTTGGAACTGATGACATTAGGAAGGTATGTCTGAATGTTTCTAGATATTTTACGACATTGGTACCTTGGGATTTGACCATAAATACTTTACTGAAAATTAAAAGGTGATATTCTACTTAAAACCATAGAAAATGAATATTTTATTTTTATTTTTTAGCTAATGTAGCATATTTTTAATTGTTAAAACTTTAACAATTACAAAAATCATAACATGTTTTTAAAGCATAGTAGTGAAGGCAATCAATAAAACAGTATCAATATTTCTTTTTTCAGTTTTTTCCATCTAATAAATGTCCTTAACATAAATAAACCTGATTTGGTTAAAATAAATTTAGTTAAATATTTCATGACATTAAATAGCTAAAAAAAAATATTTTTACATTAAAAACAAAGAAAGAAAAAACAGTTTTCACATTCCTAGTTTTTTTTTTTTTTTTTTTTTTTTTAATCATCTCACCCCAAGCAAGGCATTCCACTGCCACTATTGCGCATGGGGCTACATAGGGGAAGGTAAAGAGAAGGAGTGGATAGACATAGGGAATGTCAGGAGAAAGGTAATAGATGAGTAAGGATAGCGAGGATGAGTGTCGGGCAGATGGGAAGAGTGTTTGATAGAATGGGAGCAGGTTAGTGTGTTAGGAGGTGTCTATTGACCTTACATTTAAACTCCTGAAGATTGTAGCCGTCGGGGAAGCAATCGTTTGGAAGAGAATTCCACAGTCGGGAAGTGCGAGGAAAGAAACTGTTGGAGTAGAAGTTACGGCTGCATTTTATCGATTTCACTGTAAAAGGGTGGGATCTAGTTGCTAATCTAGTATCTCGTGCAAATTCGTATTTAGGGGGCACCAGTGATCTAAGTTCATCGGAGCAGAAGCCGTGAAAGTATTTATAGAAGAGACACAGCGAAGCCACGTCTCGCCGGTGGGAGAGAGACTGCAGGCGGTCTGCCAAGTCGGTATCTATCACATTACAGACCCTCCTCTGAACCTTATCGAGAAGCCCGAGGAGAACAGCAGGGGCACCCGACCAGATATGGCAGCAGTATTCAATGCACGGGCGGATGGTAGATTTGTAAATGTGCAGGATAGATTTAGACGGAAAAAACTTCCGGGCCCTACACAGAGAACCGACTTTCATAGCAGCGGATTTAGCAATGGATTCGATATAGTCATTCCATTTGAGGTCCGCTGAAAGTGTGAGACCAAGGAGGCGTAGTGTTTTACTCTCTGGGAGGCAAGCCTGGTCCATGCTAATGGGAGGTAGGTGAGATTGTCGATGATGGTTAATTGACAGTAGCTTCGTTTTAGAAGCATTAAAATTTACTAGCCACTTCTTACCCCAGTCCAATATGGATTGGAGGTCTTTTTCAATCTCGGCTGCGAGTTTAGCTTTGACGCCTACACCAGATTTTTGTTGGAGGCGAGAGTAAACTGTGGTGTCATCGGCGTACAAACCTATTTGGGTTCTTATGGAATCAGGCAGATCATTAATATATATCAGGAAGAGTGTAGGACCTAAGATGGAGCCTTGGGGGACACCTGCGTTTGTATGGTAGTTCTGAGAGGCATGTCCGTTTAATACCACTTTCATTGTGCGGTTAGAGAGGAATGACTGGATTAGTTCAAACAAATGTCCAGTTATACCATAGCTCCGCAGTTTACATAGAAGGCCAGCATGCCAAACTCTGTCGAACGCCTTAGATATATCCAATGCAACGGTTCGAGCTTCGCCATTCCTGTCGAGTGCCTGGTATATGTACTCGGTGATGGTCGTTAGCATATCAGCAGTAGACCTGGTGAAGCGGAAACCATATTGCTTGTCCGAGAGGAGCCTGTGTGCTGTGAGATGCTGAACCACCTCGGCGTTGATAATGGCTTCGAACACTTTGCCAAAGATCGGAAGAAGGCTGATAGGGCGGTAATTTGCAGGGTCAGAGGGTTCTCCAGTGTTTTTAAATATAGGAACTATAGAGGAAGATTTCCAACAGGCAGGAAAGCAGGAAGCAGATAGGCAGAGGTTGTAGAGCTTAGAAAGGATAGAGGAGAGTTCAGGGGCACATTTCTTTAAGACTATGGTTGGGATTCCGTCACCACCGCTCGCTTTGTGAGGGTCAAGTTTTAAGATTATCTTAGAGACAAGCGAAGGTGTAATGTGGACATCATTCAGTTGTGCCTCGGTTCTAGGTGAGAAGTCGGGTGTAAAAACTCCAGACGAGTCCAGACTCGAATTGTTCGAGAATCTGCGGGCAAAACATTCAGCCTTATCTGCTGGGGAGGTGAGGACCTCAAATTTGTTGATTAGCGGGGGTATTGTGGACTTGCTCTTGTTAAGTACTCTTTTACAGAGTCGCCAGTAGTCTTTAGAGCCGAATTTAGAGCATGCTATGCGTTGCTTCATTCTGGCAGCAAACAACATCTTAGCTTCGTTAAGTACCCTTTTACACTTATTACGAGCTGAAGTGAAAAGGCGCCTGTTTTGTTCCGACGCATAGTTACGATAAAGTCGGAAGAAATGATTCCGGTGGGCAATGGCAGCCGAACAAGCGGGTGAGAACCATGGAGACGAATGAGATTTAAGCTGGAATTTCCTAGCAGGGATGAAGGCATCAATGCCAGCCTTAACCCAGGAGGAGACCTCGGATGCACATTCTTCGATGGGAAGACTAAAGACGTTGTTCCAAGGGATGTCACAGAGGAAGTCTCGGAACGAATCCCAGTCTGCTCTTTGATAGCAGTATGATATTCTACTTGTCTGTGTTTCATGGGTCGGGCGGGAGTGGAGTGAAATATTGACGGACACTACAGTGTGGTCAGAGTTTCCAAGTGGGCAGAGTTGTCTGGTAGTGCAAGAGTCTGGGATGGAAGTGAAGCAGAGGTCTAGAAGTGAGTTCCTTCCGTTAGGGTTGTCGGAGAAACGCGTGGGGAAGTCCACTACTTGCGTAAGGGATTGGGTGATTGAAAAGTTCATGGTGTGGACACCAGCAGGGTCAGTGACAGCGTTCTTCAGCCACTTGGTGTGGTGGGCGTTAAAGTCACCAAACACGAATACATGGGCAGAGGGATGGGTAGAAATGGCTTTGTCAATATTGTCAGAAATGATGTCAAGTAACGAACAATCAGGGGAGGAAGGAGAGCGGTACAGAAAGAAGAGATAGCTAATCGAGCTGAGAAGTGAGAGGCGGAAGCACATGAAAGAATGATCTGGGGATTCAAAAGATGACACCCTAGCTAAGGGAAGGTGTTCGCTGACATAGACACCAAGCCCATGCATATGAACATTGGAGTCCTTCCTGAAGAGGGGAAGGTAGCCAGGAACGCAGAACTCAGATGAGGGGATAGAAGGGTTAAGATTAGTTTCACATAGGGCTAATATATCAGGTGAGTTATTATGGAGGAAAGAATCTACGCTGGGGAAGTTGGTGCGGATGCCGCGTATGTTAGTGAAAGAGATGCAGACAGGTTTGGGCGTTTTCAAATGAGCTGGTTTAGTTTTGTTATTATGTTTGCTTTTTTCCATAGTAATTCAGTTAAAGGAGTGGTCTTAGAATAGAATCAGTCGGTCAATCATTTGCAACTTGTGAAGGATGGAGACTGGCGCGGCCTACAACATAATGTGGCCTCGGGGTTGCCCACCGAACGTTCATGCAGGGACGCCCGTCCATGCGCGATATGGCACTACAAGAACCCCGGTATTATTCAACTGTTGATCAGAGCGGCCTCTCAAGACGCTACGCAAGAGTTCGGGCTCCTAACTACCAGTCGGAAGCAGCAACCAGGAAACTGCCAACCCGGTACCCTCAGAATGTAAAGACTTTGCCACCATACTCCGTAACTGCAAAGAGCTTCCAGCTGAACTAACACCAAGACCAGAGAAAGGGGATGAACCGGGAACCCCTTCCTAAACAAGAAACAAGGTGATCACCTCTAAACTCATTCAAAAGAAGGGGGTGGAGTGTGAGACCGGGCGATAGTAGAAACTATCTACTCCAATTAAAAAAAAAAAAAAAAAAACAAGGAAAAAGTGACTGAGGCTTACAAAGTTTTAACTTAGTAAAAGTCGAAAATACCCTTGAATAGCAAAATTATTTACACAAATTAAGTGACGAAAAAAAAAACAAAGACGGCCAAAAGACGAAAAAAAAAATAAATAAATAAAATAATTTCCAAGAAATTTCACAAAAACAGACTGAAAAATGGACTGAATCCCGGTTGACATTACCACAAGCAGCTAACACTGTAAAGTTGATTTAATTCAATTTCTGAAGACAAAAATAGAAATTAAACCGTTTTTTACAGAATATAGTCGAGTTATGTTGCTTGCGTTCGCTTACCAAACCGTTAAGAATTCAATCTCTCGAAGACAGAAATTTAAATCTTCTACAAGACAAAACTAATGGAAATAATTGAACCGTGATGCTATTTATCATTAGTCGAAAATACCCTTGAATAGCAAAATTATTTACACAAATTAAGTGACAAAAAAAAAAACAAAGACGGCCAAAAGACGAAAAAAAAAAATAAATAAATAAAATAATTTCCAAGAAATTTCACAAAAACAGACTGAAAAATGGACTGAATCCCGGTTGACTTACCACAAGCAGCTAACACTGTAAAGTTGATTTAATTCAATTTCTGAAGACAAAAATAGAAATTAAACCGTTTTTTACAGAATATAGTCGAGTTATGTTGCTTGCGTTCGCTTACCAAACCGTTAAGAATTCAATCTCTCGAAGACAGAAATTTAAATCTTCTACAAGACAAAACTAATGGAAATAATTGAACCGTGATGCTATTTATCATTAGTCGAAAATACCCTTGAATAGCAAAATTATTTACACAAATTAAGTGACAAAAAAAAAAACAAAGACGGCCAAAAGACAAAAAAAAAAAAATAAATAAATAAAATAATTTCCAAGAAATTTCACAAAAACAGACTGAAAAATGGACTGAATCCCGGTTGACTTACCACAAGCAGCCAACACTGTAAAGTTGATTTAATTCAATTTCTGAAGACAAAAATAGAAATTAAACCGTTTTTACAGAATATAGTCGAGTTATGTTGCTTGCGTTCGCTTACCAAACCGTTAAGAATTCAATCTCTCGAAGACAGAAATTTAAATCTCTACAAGACAAAACTAATGGAAATAATTGAACTGTGATGCTATTTATCATTAGCCAAAATACCCTTGAATAGCAAAATTATTTACACAAATTAAGTGACAAAAAAAAAAAAAAAAACAAAGACGGCCAAAAGACGAAAAAAAAAAAATAAATAAATAAAATAATTTCCAAGAAATTTCACAAAACAGACTGAAAAATGGACTGAATCCCGGTTGACTTACCACAAGCAGCTAACACTGTAAAGTTGATTTAATTCAATTTCTGAAGACAAAAATAGAATTAAACCGTTTTTTACAGAATATAGTCGAGTTATGTTGCTTGCGTTCGCTTACCAAACCGTTAAGAATTCAATCTCTCGAAAGACAGAAATTTAAATCTTCTACAAGACAAAACTAATGGAAATAATTGAACCGTGATGCTATTTATCATTAGTCGAAAATACCCTTGAATAGCAAAATTATTTACACAAATTAAGTGACAAAAAAAAAAAACAAAGACGGCCAAAAGACGAAAAAAAAAATAAATAAATAAAATAATTTCAAGAAATTTCACAAAACAGACTGAAAATGGACTGAATCCCGGTTGACTTACCACAAGCAGCTAACACTGTAAAGTTGATTTAATTCAATTTCTGAAGACAAAAATAGAAATTAAAACCGTTTTTTACAGAATATAGTCGAGTTATGTTGCTTGCGTTCGCTTACTAAACCGTTAAGAATTCAATCTCTCGAAGACAGAAATTTAAATCTTCTACAAGACAAAACTAATGGAAATAATTGAACCGTGATGCTATTTATCATTAGTCGAAAATACCCTTGAATAGCAAAATTATTTACACAAATTAAGTGACAAAAAAAAAAAACAAAGACGGCCAAAAGACGAAAAAAATAAATAAATAAATAAAATAAATTTCAAGAAATTTCACAAAAACAGACTGAAAAATGGACTGAATCCTGGTTGACTTACCACAAGCAGCTAACACTGTAAAGTTGATTTAATTCAATTTCTGGAAGACAAAAATAGAAATTAAACCGTTTTTTACAGAATATAGTCGAGTTATGTTGCTTGCGTTCGCTTACCAAACCGTTAAGAATTCAATCTCGAAGACAGAAATTTAAATCTTCTACAAGACAAAACTAATGGAAATAATTGAACCGTGATGCTATTTATCATTAGTCGAAAATACCCTTTGAATAGCAAAATTATTTACACAAATTAAGTGACAAAAAAAAAAAAAACAAAAAAGACGGCCAAAAGACGAAAAAAAAAAAAAAAAATAAATAAATAAAATAATTTCCAAGAAATTTCACAAAAACAGACTGAAAAATGGACTGAATCCCGGTTGACTTACCACAAGCAGCCAATACTGTAGTTGATTTAATTCAATTTCTGAAGACAAAATAGAAATTAAAACTGTTTTTTACAGAATATAGTCGAGTTATGTTGCTTGCGTTCGCTTACCAAACCGTTAAGAATTCAATCTCTCGAAGACAGAAATTTAAATCTTCTACAAGACAAAACTAATGGAAATAATTGAACCGTGATGCTATTTATCATTAGTCGAAAATACCCTTGAATAGCAAAATTATTTACACAAATTAAGTGACAAAAACAAAGACGGCCAAAAGACGAAAAAAAAAATAAATAAATAAAATAATTTCCAAGAAATTTCACAAAAACAGACTGAAAAATGGACTGAATCCCGGGTTGACTTACCACAAGTAGCCAACACTGCAAAGTTGATTTAATTCAATTTCTGAAGACAAAAATAGAAATTAAACCGTTTTTTACAGAATATAGTCGAGTTATGTTGCTTGCGTTCGCTTACCAAACCGTTAAGAATTCAATCTCTCGAAGACAGAAATTTAAATCTTCTACAAGACAAAACTAATGGAAATAATTGAACCGTGATGCTATTTATCATTAGTCGAAAATACCCTTGAATAGCAAAATTATTTACACAAATTAAGTGACAAAAAAAAAAACAAAGACGGCCAAAAGACGAAAAAAAAAAAAATAAATAAATAAAATAATTTCCAAGAAATTTCACAAAAACAGACTGAAAAATGGACTGAATCCCGGTTGACTTACTAAATAAATAGTAAATAGGAATTTGAAAATAAGCACTGCCACAGACAGATTTTTGCTATGAATGCTAAAATTAATTTTTAAAAGGAACATATTTCTTGAAGTTGAAGAAGTTTTTATTTTGGCTTTAATTTCAAGCTAATAAAGTAAATTTAATATTTTCAATGAGTAAAATACTTTGCTGTATTTCAAAACTAATTTAAATTAACTAGAGGAGTTTTTATTTTGAAATTGCCGAGTTTATATTGCCACTTGACATTTTTCATCACAACATAATTATTTTTATTAAAAAAATCTTTCAAAAATAAAATATAATTTCTGAAATTTTATTTGATGAAGATTAGCTGATTTAAGTTTAATTAAGCTGATTTGAAAAAAAATATAACTTATTTTAAACTTAAAGTATCACAGAAAGGCATTTCCACGGCATTAAAAATATTGACTTTTTCCTAAACGGTTCTGTGACAAAATAGATTTTTTTTTTTAATAAATGTTATTGTTATGATGATTATTATCGGATGATGAATTCAACGGTCTTTCGGTAAAAGAAAAATGTGAGCGAAGGAAATATAACTAAATACTCATTAACTAAATACTCAGTCTCTTTTGAAATTTTTTTAATTCCAGATTATTATTCATAATTAAGTGCCACCGTCTTCGAAATACAAATTGTAACAATTATATTGCATCAGTTAAATTAAGTAAGAAGAAAGCACTCACTCAAGTCATTAACGTGGGTTTGAGTAGAGAGTGAGCTTTCATTTTAAACACATGAATATAAAAACTTAAAGCTCGAGATAATTACCGATTTCTACATATTCAGCTTCTTGTTCATCACTTGCAGGTTGTATTTGAAGTTTAGCCGAAAGACATTGTTGCAGTATCACACGGGTTTTTTGTCCCCCATATGAACTTTCTGATTTCCGCTGACACTTTTCTAATGACATCAAGATACTTGACGTCTGAAGCAAGTGGTTTTTCGTGGACTACTTTGAATTATTTCCCTTGAACATGACGTTCTTCATTGGCGAGTAACCAGCATCAGAAGGAGAAAAAAAATTATATTGTTAAACAACAATTAAAGTCTGAATTTGAAATTATTAGAAACAATAATAGTTTCTAGAATGGTCTTCTATTTCACCAGCAACGGTTAGTGATGTATATTAATTACTATTGAATGGTATGAAATATATTATGTATTTTTTTTTTCTGCCGGCTTAAATGTTCAAAAAGAAGTGTTTGATTTTAGTTTTGCTACTTATTATTTTTAACTATTTTTTTAGATTTAAGAATCTCAATAAAACTTTTTTACAGCTTTGATCAAGTAGAAAATAAATTTCAGATCTAGCTAATTTGTTCTTATAAAAAAAAAATTAATACCGTTGGTTTCGGATTTGTAATCTAGGTGAGTTCTGCTGCTTAAAACAGTAGAAAATGAGTATATCATTTTTTTAGGAAAGGTTGTCTCGAATTGTTGAAACTTTGCCACTTACAAAAATTATAACCAAATATTTCTTTCTAGATTTTAGTCTAGAAGTCTACATTTCTGAATGTTTGTTTGCTTCGAAATGTTTACTTACCGGCAAACTGATTTTCAGTTTTTTATTTTATAATTAATAATTTTTTCTGAAAGGTAGTCTCAGATGCCATTTTTCAATTCATGTTTAAAGAATTTATCCAAAAATAAAAATGTATAATTAATAGTAATGATGAATAAAAACTACTCTCCCTCACAAAGAGAAAGTTTAAAACACATTAAAAATGAATAATCTTTCTGGAAGCTTAAACTTATGTCAAGTTAATAATTTATTTCTCATAAGCAAAATATTTCAAACTAAATTTAAATTGGAATTAGTCTTTTTATTATTATCATTAAAAACCGGTAAAAGATTAATACATTGACAACTGTAAAGGTAAACAATGTAATTCTCTTAAAAATATTAATAAAATAAAATATGCTTTTCTGAAACTTTATTTGAAAAATTAGCAGATTTAAAGTTTAATTTATGATTTTTGTAACAATTATTTTTTGTTTTAAAATATAGCTAAAGCATTTTTAGCACAGAGGTGGGTTTTTAATATGTAGTTAACTTTCATGCAAAAAACAGTTTGTTTGTTTTTTTGT
Source organism: Ascarosepion bandense (assembly GCA_037127315.1). Taxonomy (NCBI): domain Eukaryota; kingdom Metazoa; phylum Mollusca; class Cephalopoda; order Sepiida; family Sepiidae; genus Ascarosepion; species Ascarosepion bandense. The sequence goes on from JBBBDQ010000879.1 coordinate 1,424,359, forward strand.
GTGTATTTTTTTCTGAGGGGCTCATAACTGTTACTTCATGAATATAAGCCTTAAGGTGAATGTCTTTATATAATTTTTTAAAGATCCATTTAAAAGTATAAATTCTAATTAAAATTTAAAAAAAATAAACAGAAGAAAACAATGGTGTATGCCATAAGATTCTTATAGCCATAAGAACAATTAAAAAGTAATCCTAAAATGATGTCTTAGTTTTATCGCATTTTTTTTTTTTTTCAGAGTAGATTTTTTTGGTAATTGGGGGTTCAAAAATTCTCTGAGGACTTGTCACTATAATTCAATTATTAAAAACATTAAGCTTCACAACAAAAATGAATTATGAATTTCTTGAAATTTCATAAAATTAAGTAAGTAGGTGGGCAGATGTAAAACAAAAAAAAAATTACCAAGATTTTCTTAAAAAAGAAAAAAAATTCTAAAATAATTTCATCACTCTGAAAGTTGAATTTGACAATTTTTTGCAGGAATTTCCAAATGCATGTTTTACCACAATGAAAAGCTGCTAAAATTTCCTATGCTAATTTATGGTAGCCCACTGACGCAAGAAAATAGACATTTTTAATAAAAATTTTGAAGGTTCTAAAATGGATGAAAAAATATAATTTAATCAAAAATTCTTTTGTCTTTTCTTTTAATAATAAATATTTTGGCAATAAAATTTATATTTTATTAAGACTCAAAAAAAAGTTAAGCATATTGGTTTGGTGTTTTACAAGGGTAAAAAGAGTTATTTTGAATTTCGTTAGAAAATGACCATGAAATATTGCAATATTGATTTACATGCCATTTTTTCTTTTTAGTGGTCACACCAAGTTACTCCATTTATATGGGAGTGGATAAATATGAAAGTAAGTATTCAGTTCACTACTTTTTGATCCCTTGTTGATGTTAATAATTAAAAAAAAATAAACTACTTTTCCTCTAAATGTATTAATACTTTTAGGTAGGAAAGAAATGTTTATTTAATTTTCTAAAAGAATACAGATATAGTATTTATATTCGCATATCATGCTGCTTTTGATGACTTAATTTCGAAGCTAATTTTAAGGGGTCCCATCATATACAAGATATAAGATTATCATTAGCATATACTAATTTTATATGATGATATGATGCAACACCCTTAAGTTAGCTTCAAAATTAGATCTTCAAAAGTAATGATACATGTATATATGGTACTATTTAAATATACATTGAATTTTTAATGTCAATGTAAGATGAAAACTGGTTTTATATTTACATCCAACACATTTCAATCCAGATCATTTTTATTTTACTACAAAGTTTTTCTTATAAAAACAACTATGGGTTGATACACTATTAAGTCACTATATTGATTTAACTTGATCTCAGAAAACTGTTTATAGTTATCTATCTCGGCCTGTTCATATATAAATCTGTCTATCTGTCACTCACTTGCTCCCTCCTTCCCTGGAGAACAATGCCACAAAATCTTTAACAGCCCTGTAAGGCTTGCATTGTTTTTCATAACGATAACAGCATGAGGGGAAATTTTGTTATTAATATTCTTAAAAGCTTTCAAACAAATTACTATTTTTACTCAATATGAGCAAAATAAGTTACTTGGATTGAGCCTATTGCAAATTAACTTTGTGTGCAGTAAACTATCAACAAATGAATTATCTGAAATACATTAGTAACATTATTTCTTTTCTCTTATTACTTCCAATAGATGCATTTATCTATGTATATTGTCATTCGCAGACAGATATGTTTCGCTGTATCACAGCTCATCAGTACGGTTAGACAGTCGATTGCCTTTTACCCAGGATTGAAACCCGACTGAATTGGTGCCAGTCAGCAATTCTACCTCTGAGCTTGGTAGAAGGAGGCAAACTTTTTTGTGTGTATATTATCATTATGCACGCCCAGTAGCTGAACATTTTAATTCATTACTGAATGAACGATGCGTAGATGCCAGGGTAGCTACTGTTTTTCAAAGTCTACCATTCTTTCAGGGTGTGAGAGCGTAAATAGTCATCTGCAGACAGATTTGATTTGCTGTATCAGCTCATCAGTAAGGTTAGACAGCTGATTGCCTTTTACCCAGGATTATATATATATATATATATATATATATATATATATATATATATATACTTTTTCCTACATTTTCTTTACTTATTCTATATATAGAATATTCTATATATAGAATAAGTAAAGAAAATGTAGGGAAAAGTTTCTTTAATCTAACAAGTTTCACTTTAACAAGCTTCTTCAGAGATTTAAAAAAAAATCTTGAAGGCTTTAAAAAATCTCTGAAGAAGATTGTTAAAGTGAAACATGTTAAAGACACTTTTTCCTACCAGTTCTTTATTTTTTTCTATTCATTTTGTTGGATTTTGATCTATATATTCAATTCATATATATATATATATATAAATATATATAAATTAAAAAAGGATTAATTCAATGATGTTGAATGACCATTTCGATATGAAGATCCCCACGGGAGATAGCACATCACCTCAGCAACAGAAAAATCCTTTCAGAAACTGGAGAAAAATCAGAAATGGTCATTCAACATCATTGAATTAATCCTTTTTTAATTTATATTTGCTCTGTAATATTTTATTGCATGGAGCTCTCTTCCTGTTTCATTTTTTAATATTAAAATAAAATTTTTAATATTAATTAGGATCGGGTTTTTGGAATTTACCTTCCTGCTTTTTCCCCTTGGATTAAAGTATCTGAATTAAAATATATATATATATATATATATATATATATATATATATATTAATCATTTCACCCCAAGGAAGGCAATGAAGCCACTAATATGCAAGAGGTAATTGAGTGTGAAAGAATAAGAGAAAAAGAAAAACATTATTGAAGGAAGAGAACAATAATAGAACAGGAATTCAGAAGACAAAACATAATGATTGATATTATATTTAAGTTTTTGAAAATCAAATTTTGCCAGAAGAGTTCCACAAGCAAGAAGTGTGAGAAAAGAATCTGTTAGCATAAAATTTATGGTTATATCTAGCCATTTCAACTATAAAATCATGTTATCTAGCTGTCAATCTAGTACTGTGCTTAAATTTGTAAAGTGTAGTTACCAAAGAGGAAAGTTCATCAGAACAATTGCCATGAAAATATTTATAGAAAAGCTATATTTTGGTGCTGGGAAAGTGACTGAAACAGAGTTCCTAGGTCAGGACCAATAATTCTTCTTTGGATTTTATCAAGAATCTCTTAATACATTACAGAAATACTAGACCATACTTGGCAGCAATATTCAATGTGTGGATCAATGGTAAGACTTGTGAGTGTCCAAGATAGATTCTGGCAAGAAAAATTGTCTAGCATGATGTAGTAAACCAACTTTTCTAGTGGCAGCCATGCAACTGATTCATACTAATGCAAAAAAAATCTAGGAGACTGGCTGTTTAAGACAACTTTCATTTCATGATTTTATAATAAACATTTAATCAGATCAAAAAATTAATCCAGAAATACCATAACCATTAAACTTGTGAAGAAGACTAGCATGCCAAACCCTGTCAAATGGCTTTGAGATATACAAAGTGACTGCCTGAACTTCACCATTCTTACCTAAAGCTTGATAGACTCTTTCAGTAATAACCATTAACGCACCAACAGTTGACATAGAGAAGTGAAAGCCATATTGCTTATCTGAAAGAAGATCCTGTGAGGTGAGATGCTTTTAACCAATTAATTAGAGTTGATTAGAACTAGTATTTTGTCCAAAAGTGATAGAAAGTTAATAGACTGATAGAATAATCAGACTGTGTTCTTAATGACTTGAACTACAGAAGACGATTTCTAACATCCAGGAAAGCAAGAAGCAGCAAAGTATTCATTGTTGAGAAATGACATCCAAAAGTAGTAGGGATTTAAAAGAACAGTTTAAATCCAAGTTTTGACTGCAGATCTACAGGTGATTGAAAAGTAACTCCCTATTTTATGCATGAGTGACCAGCCAGGAGTCTTGACTTAACACCCTGTGACTTTTTGCTTTGGGGTTTGGTTGAAGGAGCAAGTGAGTCTATTATACCAAACCAAGACTTTGGAAGTACTTGGAGGGTGAATACAAGAAGTTGTCTTTTATACCACAAGAGTTCCTGTTAATCCTGGGTGGAAGGAGAAGCTGGTAGTGAAATCTGGTGTCCATATCAAATTTTAAATAAAACCTCATGGTAAATACTTTCCTTTCATATGCATTTCTTATAAAAATGATAGTTAATAAATATTTTAAGGTGGGGAGTTACTTTTCAATCACCTTGTATTTGCTAATGTTCATTGTTTAGTTACTTTGAAGGAAGTTATAACTTATTAAACTGCTTCTGTTTCAGCAAATACTTATGATCGCCTTCTATAGTTGATCATACAATTGATGTTTCAGCTTCTTATCTACATAAAAATCATTCAATAAAAATCTCATTTTATTGCATTCATTTTTATTACATTTTTTTAAATTTCAATATTTAAGAGAATGCAAGATAAATTACTGCAATAAAATGAGATATTTACTGAATAATCTACAAATAGTATATGTAAAAATAGCAATGCTATCAATTTTGTAAACATGTAAAGCAACAAAATTGACAAATTCTTGTTGAAAATCTGTTTAGATGAAATATCATGTATTAAAAACAGTAATATATGTTAATTTTAGTAACATTAAAAATATCTTTTTCTTTTGTTGTTTTTAGAATAGAATTATCTCTTTTAAAATAATTCTCCAAACCTTTTGTAGATGAAGATCTCATTAAATGGGGTTTCCCTGAAGATGTTTGGTGAGTTGTGTTTTTTTTTTTTTTCATCTCTAATTTTAGTTTATAAATTTTGTCATGATTGGCTTGAATATTTCTTCTTGTGTTATGTAATGATTTATCTCTTCTTAGTTTTGTTAGGGTCCTGCCATGTGGAAACACTGCTTATGAAAATATAAATATGCCATACTTTTAAAAGAAAACTTGTTGATGATCAAGTAAAAGGAATGAATGTGGGAATTTGTGATTTCAGAGTTGCTTACAATGTTATATATCAAGTTTGACGATGATAATAATTCTGAAACAGTATTGTTATTAATTTGGGGCTTTCTCACTATGACGGCCATGATGATAATTCTGCAATCACAGTGCAACAAGCGCATCTGTCTAAAATAATAGGACCAGATCCAAATGTAAATATAAAATATATATTTCCTTGTTTTTTTCTTCATACAAAGACATCTTTGGTGACATGCCATGGGTTACGAGGTTGTCAAGGAGACCCTAATTTTACTCAACTGTATGTTTCAGCGGTTGTGTCCAGCTCTTCAAAATTACTACTAAAAATTTTCTGTCAGCTTGACATCACTTCTATGTCATTAACAGTTATCTTTTGGTACAAACTTAAATGTAGGACACAAACCTCTGACCCTGGTAGACAAAATAAAAATCACAATTCGAAATTGTTTTCTCTTTTACGCACATGGCTGACATTTTTCAATAAAATACATTTCGCTTAAATCTCAGTATATGTCACCAAGCACAAATACACTTCATTGCCAAAAATTTCATGATTCTCAAAGATATTGTCTAACGAATATTTCACAACAGTATGTTATTTGAAACTGTAATAGACATAGATGAGAATGATTGAAGGAATTATAGTGTGCATTTGAAGATCTTTTTCTGCCTTCTAATGTGGAAGAGGACAATAAGCAACAAGTAATATTATTGTCTGCAGTTGGTTCTAAAAGCATACAGTTCTTTGAAGCCTAGCAGATAATACACAAAACAAGAAAATATTTGATGAGTCCTGTCAACATGAAACACGAGATTCTTGTAAGGAAATTCATTCATGATTGTTATTTTAATCTATCCTCAGGATAGTATGTAAAAAAAAAAAAAGTCTGATGTAATGAGCATTTAAAGGATGACATGTAGTGGAGGTGAGGTTCTCCACCACATGTCATCCTTTAAATGCTCATTACATCAGACATTTTTTAAGCAATTGTTGCAAATTTTTTTGTTGTAGTGGAGGTGAGGTTATCCACCACAACAAAAAAATTTGCAACAATTGCTTAGTGATCAAAAAATTGACAGAGAAGTGCTTGAAATATTTGTAGCAATTGAATCAGCCATAACATTTTTCCAAGTCCATTCAAAGTGTGTAAGGTCTGAAAGGAAGTAAATGTGATACTCTTATTTATGAAACCCTTATTGTTGGCAAGTCTAACACACACACACACACACACACACACACACACACACACCCCTTGGTCTCTTCTTTTCCTTTTCTTCCTCAATTGATAGCTTTGCTAAGTAATATTGACCTTATGGGTCATCCAATTTTCTTTTCCATCCTCGGTTGGGGTCTGGTGTGTAGTCTCCAGTCTCAATTTGGATTATTGTTGTTCTTGACTTCATCATTAAATAAGTAAATGAGTGCAGTTCACACTTGCCACACATTCATACCATGAGTTCTTCCAAACAACAACAAATAATACTTTTCTCTTCTTTGTTGTTTGTGGCCTACCTCTTTGAGTCTGGTATAGTATGAGACCTGGGGGTGGGGGGGTGGTGGGACAAGGCTCAAATTTCAGTTGACAGACATGTATGCCGAAAAGGTAGATAGGTCCCCTAAGTGAAAAATTTGAGATTTTAAAAAGTACCTGGTACTGATAAGGTGTGTGTGTGTGGGGGGGGGTATCCCTAAAATAAGGTAACCAAACGAGTACCTGGTACTATTTTTGTAATTTTGGGGCCTGGATAAGATCCCATTTACATCAATAAAATGTAGCTGAACCCACTATTATTCATAAATATCTCTTAATTGATTGCTTGTCAATAATACTGTATAATATATCAATAATACTTACAAGAACAAGAAATCGAATACATTTCTTTATTTATATCGATTAAGTTTTCAAATGTTTTAATAATGAAGTAGATTTTCAGTTATTTATTAAAATGATATACCTCCCAAAACTTCCAGAAAGCCCTAAAATCAACTTTTAATCAACTTTTTTTATTTCATGGAATGACATGCATTTTTTAAAATGTTTAAATAATAAATTTATTAAAACATTTGTAGAGAACGAAGTGTCCTCTCTTATTTAGTTTTATGAGTTGACTCGGCGTAACTTGAATCATTGAAATAACACAGGAAATAAGGAAACACGAAAAGGTGAAAGTAACCAGAACAACTATATATTAACAAAGGTTACATAGTTGAAAGCATGCAAATCAAATAAGGAAAGAAAAGTTCTTTCCCTTTGGAGAAAAACGTAAATGTTCGGTAGACAGTTATTTTGAATAAAGTTCAGTTTGAATAAAGTATGTACTGTTAATGTTTGTTTCCAATTGGAGTTTTTGTAGTGTTGTGTATGTGCATGCTGGTGAGAAATAAAACTTTGCGCCACTAATTGTTACCCGCAATTAGTGCATGTGTGTTTGTGTGAACTAGGTGATAAACATGTCTGTTCTTCCCAGGACAGAATCCTAACTGCCGGACATGTGACGCTCCCCGGCTTATATCGACATGCGTTAGCGCGGGAAACTAGGGTTATCATGTGAACGATGAATGACCATGTGTGTGTATGTGCGGGTGTGAATGTATCAAACCCTACACATTTATATAGATAACTAATTTTCTGGTTAGCTAATTTTTGTAAATTAAATTAAAGAATAACGTCTTAATAATAAATAAAATATTTAATTTCATGTAACATATTAGGGTTTTAATTTTTTTCTGGTAACAAATTAAATATTCCGAAAAAAAATTATCTTTTAAATTTAGTGGAATTTTCTTTTAAATGATTTTTGTAACTGATAGGTACCTCCAATCAATTTTTAGATACCTAAATTTAAAATGAAAATTTTAAAATAAATATTCTATTTTCAAGCTTTAAAATTAGGTCTATTTGAAAGCCAAGGGATTAAAGTTAGTAATTCCAGTAATCAAAATACACTGGTGTATTTTAAACTGAAATTATATCGATTGGAATCTGAAATTTTTCGAAAAAAAACAAACTTTAAATTTTCCGCCATTTTTTTTAAAATTTTTGATTTATTGACACATTACGTAAACAGTAGCCAACTTTCTGTTTAAAAAATCTTGAAAAAAAAAAATACATTGCAGACACTTTTTTAAAGTCAATTGTTTAAATTGAAACTTACCTTAATCTGATTTCACACAATAGTAATTCCTTACTTTATGAAATTTAAGACAGAAAATGATCTTAAATACAGTAGTCCTGTCATCAACGTAATACGAGGTGCCGATTGATTGAATTATGACAGCTTCTGGCTGTCAACAACCAAGTATGGTGACCAGACGTGCCAATTTTGTATGTATGTAAAAAAAAAAAAACGGTTTCTTTCTCTTTCTTTTTTTTTAATCATCTCACCCCAAGCAAGGCATTCCACTGTCACTATTGCGCATGGGGCTACATAGGGGAAGGTAAAGAGAAGGAGTGGTTAGACATAGGGAATGTCAGGAGGAATGAATGTTAGACATAGGGAATGTCAGGAGGAATGGGAGCAGGTTAGTGTGTTAGGAGGTGTCTATTGACCTTAAATTTAAACTCCTGGAGATTGTATCCGTCGGGGAAGCAATCGTGTGGAAGGGAATTCCACAGTCGGGAAGTGTGAGGAAAGAAACTGTTGGAGTAGAAGTTGCGGTTGCATTTTATCGGTTTCACTGTAAAAGGGTGGGATCTAGTTGCTAATCTAGTATCTCATGCAAATTCGTATTTAGGGGGCACCAGTGATCTAAGTTCATCGGAGCAGAAGCTGTGAAAGTATTTATAGAAGAGACACAGTCTCTCTCCCACGTCGCGCCGGTGGGAGAGAGACTGCAGGCGGTCTGCCAAGTCGGTATCTATCACATTACAGACCCTTGGGGGACACCTGCATTTGTATGGTAGTTCTGAGAGGCATGTCCGTTTAATACCACCTTCATTGTGTGGTTAGAGAGGAATGACTGGATTAGTTCAAACAAATGTCCAGTTATACCATAGCTCCGCAGTTTACATAGAAGGCCAGCATGCCAAACTCTGTCGAACGCCTTAGATATATCCAATGCAACGGTTCGGACATCGCCATTCCTGTCGAGTGCCTGGTATATGTACTTGGTGATGGTCATTAGCATATCAGCAGTAGACCTGGTGAAGCGGAAACCATATTGCTTGTCCGAGAGGAGTCTGTGTGCTGTGAGATGCTGAACCACCTTGGCGTTGATAATGGCTTCGAACACTTTGCCAAAGATCGGAAGAAGGCTGATAGGGTGGTAATTTGCAGGGTCAGAGGGTTCTCCAGTGTTTTTAAATATAGGAACTACAGAGGAAGATTTCCAACAGGCAGGAAAGCAGGAAGCAGATAGGCAGAGGTTGTAGAGCTTAGAAAGGACAGAGGAGAGTTCAGGGGCACATTTCTTTAAGACTATGGTTGGGATTCCGTCACCACCACTCGCTTTGTGAGGGTCAAGTTTTAAGATTATCTTAGAGACAAGCGAAGGTGTAATGTGGACATCATTCAGTTGTGCCTTGGTTCTAGGTGAGAAGTCGGGTGTAAAAACTCCAGATGAGTCCAGACTCGAATTGTTTGAGAATCTGCGGGCAAAGCATTCAGCCTTATCTGTTGAGGAGGTGAGGACCTCAAATTTGTTGATTAGCGGGGGTATTGTGGACTTGCTCTTGTTAAGTACTCTTTTACAGAGTCGCCAGTAGTCTTTAGCGCCGAATTTAGAGCATGCTATGCGTTGCTTCATTCTGGCAGCAAACAACATCTTAGCTTCGTTAAGTATCCTTTTACACTTATTACGAGCTGAAGTGAAAAGGTGCCTGTTTTGGTCCGACGTGTAGTTATGATAGAGCCGGAAATGATTCCGGTGAGCAATGGCAGCCGAGCAAGTGGGTGAGAACCATGGAGACGAATGAGATTTAAGCTGGAATTTCCTAGCAGGGATGAAGGCATCGATGCCAGCCTTAACCCAGGAGGAGACCTCGGATGCACATTCTTCAATAGGAAGAATAAAAACGTTGTTCCAAGGGATGTCACAGAGGAAGTCTCGGAACGAATCCCAGTCTGCTCTTTGATAGCAGTAGGATATTCTACTTGTCTGGGTATCACGGGTCGGGTGGGAGTGAAGTGAAATATTGACGGACACTACAGTGTGGTCAGAGTTTCCGAGTGGACAGAGTTGTCTGGTAGTGCAAGAGTCTGGGATGGAAGTGAAGCAGAGGTCTAGAAGTGAGTCCCTTCTGTTAGGGTTGTTGGAGAAACGCGTGGGGAAGTCCACTACTTGCGTAAGGGATTGGGTGATTGAAAAGTTCATGGTGTGGACACCAGCAGGGTCGGTGACAGTGTTCTTCAGCCACTTGTTGTGGTGGGCGTTAAAGTCACCAAACACGAATACATGGGCAGAGGGATGGGAAGAAATGGCTTTGTCGATATTTTCAGAAATGATGTCAAGTAACAAACAGTCAGGGGAGGAAGGAGAGCGGTAGAGAAAGAAGAGATAGCTAATCGAGCTGAGAAGTGAGAGGCGGAAGCACATGAAAGAATGATCTGGGGATTCAAAAGATGACACCCTAGCTAAGGGAAGGTGTTCACTGACATAGACACCAAGCCCATGCATATGAACATTGGAGTCCTTCCTGAAGAGGGGAAAGTAGCCAGAAACGTAGAACTCAGAAGAGGGGATAGAAGGGTTAAGATTAGTTTCACATAGGGCTAATATATCAGGTGAGTTATTATGGAGGAATGAATCTATGCTGAGGAAGTTGGTGCGGATGCCGTATATGTTAGTGAAAGAGATGCAGACAGGTTTCGGCGTTTTCAAATGAGCTGGTTTAGTTTTGCTATTATGTTTGCTTTTTTCCATAGTGATTCAGTTAAGGAGAGGTCTTAGAATAGAATCAGTCGGTCAATCGTTTGCAACTTGAGGAGGATGGAGACTGGCGCGGCCTACAACATAATGTGGCCTCGGGGTTGCCCACCGAACGTTCATGCAGGGATGCCCGTCTATGCGCGATATGGCACTACAAGAACCCCGGTATTATTCAACTGTTGATCAGAGCAGCCTCTCAAGACGCTACGCAAGAGTTCGGGCTCCTAACTACCAGTCGGAAGCAGCAACCAGGAAACTGCCAACCTGGTACCCTCAGAATATAAAGACGTTGCCACCATACTCCGTAACTGCAAAGAGCTTCCAGCTGAACTAACACTAAGACCGGAGAAGGGGGATGAACCGGGAACTCCTTCCTAAACAAGAAACAAGGCGATCACCTCTAAACTCATTCAAAAGAATTGAGTGGAGTGTGAGGCCGGGCGATAGTAGGAACTATCTACTATAATTAAAAAAAAGAAAAAAAAAGTGACTGAGGTTTACAAAGTTTTAACTTTGTATAAGTCAAAAATAACCTTGAATTGCAAAATAATTTACACAAACTGACAAAAAAAAAAAAAATCAAAGACTAACAAAAAACGAAAAAAAAATTTCTTTTTTCTGTTTTTTAACTGCATAGCTAACCATAACATAATATTTTCATCAATTACATAATATTTTATACAATGTTCGTTTAGCATTATAGCTGGATGATTGAATATGCTTTCTAAATAAATAAAAATTGAAGTTGCTTTTAAATTAATTTTACAATTTGATAACAAAGAATGAAATTAAAATAACCCAGTAAAGTTATGAAATATTATGCTAATTATTAATATTTTTATTATGCATTCTTCCTAATAATTAGTAACAAAAAAAAAGGTAAAAATATCTAATTTAATTTTTACATAACTGTAGATGTTATAATTAAGTATCTATTTTTTATACATGTCAGTGTATTTATGCAATATCTTGAAGAGAAAAGACTTTCAGTTTCAGGAATATTTTGTGGCCCTGAATAGGGCAGTGGTGTTTTTTAATTGGCTATTCAATCCTCCTCATTGCTTAGCTGCTTTTCCAGGTTCAGCTCTTGCATCACATATTGGACAGCAACTTGAACTTAATACTTATCAAATTGATAGTAGATCTTATAAAATGGATATAAACATGGCAAAATTAGAAGTAGCTAAATTACAAAAATTGTAATTTCATTCTTTAGTTTTTCATTACGTAGTAATAATAAAAATGTAACAGTATTTTCAGCAGTTACTTATTTTATAGAATTTTAGTTTAGCATTATAGCTGGATGATTGCATATGCTTTCTGAGTAAATAAAAATAAAAATTTTTTAAAAAATATTTTTACAATTTAGTAAGAAAGGATGAAATTAAAATAACCCAGCTAAGTTATGAAATATTATGCTAATTATTAATATTTTTATTATGCATTATTCATATTAATTAGTAAGATAACGAGGTAAAAATATCTAATTTAATTTTTACATAACTGTAGATGTTATAAATAAGTATCTATATTTTTTGTACATGTCGTACTGTATTTATGCAATATCTTGAAGAGAAAGGAATTTCGGGAATATTTTGTGGCCCTGAAAAGGGCCGTGGTGTTTTCTTAATTGGCTCTCCAATCCTCCTCACTGTTTAGCTGCTTTTCCGGGTACAGGTATGTAGGTATCTCCCTTAATTTGATAACTAAGGGTAAAAATAATTTTATAACATGTGTTTTGTACAATCATTTACAATTTAAAAAAGAACATGAAAGTAGGAGTTAATCAATAAAAATGCATAAATTCAATAGTAGGATTAGGCTATGAAATAAAATAGAAAAAAATGGCTTTTTCATTCAATTGAAAATAAATAAAATGAAACCTTTTCCAATTTGTTTTAATCTTAGCTAGGCACCATAAAATTGTAGTACATATTTGTTTCTTAGAAACATTCTGCAAACACAAATTGAAATTAAATATATTTTTTTTAATTCCAACTTTCCTCTTGATTTTTTTCATTGTGAATGTAGGTATCTCCCTTAATTTGATAACTAAGGGTAAAAATAATTTTATAACGTGTTTTGTACATTCATTTACAATTAAAAATAAACTTTAAAGTATTAGGTTAACATTGAAAATGCATAATTTCATTAGTAGGATTAGGCTATGAAATATAAAAGAAAAAAATTGCTTTTTCATTCAATTGAAAATAAAGAATGAAACCTTTTCCAATTTGTTTTAATTTTAGTTTAGGCACCATAAAATTGTAGTACATATTTGTTTCTTAGACACATTTTGCAAACACACATTGAAATTAAACATTTTTTAAATTCCAACTTTTCTCTTTTGTCTTTTTTTTTTGTGCACAATAAAAAAAAAAAAAAAAAAAGAGAAAAGTTGGAATTTAACAAAAATGTGTGTTTGCAAAATGTGTCTAAGAAACAAATATGTACTACAATTTTATGGTGCATAGGCTAAGATTAAAACAATTTGGAGAAGGTTTCATTTTTTCTTTTCAATTGAAAGAAAAAGCCATTTTTTTTCTATTTTATTTCATAACCTAATCCTACTACTGAAATTAAGCATTTTTATTGTTTAACTCCTACTTTCCCTTTTTTATTTTAGTTGTAAATGAATTTAAAAAGGAAAAACATGTTATAAAATTATTTTTACCCTTAGGTATCAAATTATGGGAGATACCTAGGTATCTCCCATAATTTGATGCATAGGGGTAAAAATAATTTTATAACATGTTCTTTCTTTCGGGACATTCATTTGCATTTAAAAAAAGAAATTAAAAGTAGGAGGATAACAATACAGATGCATTCTTTTAATAGTAGGATTAGGCTATGAAATAAAGAAAATAAAAACATGTCCAGATTTTTTTAACGTAATCCTCATCTGGACTTCTTGCTCAAAGAAAGACTTCTCTGGCATGGTTTCATGGAGAAAAATGGAGCTCCACCACTCAACTTTTGTACTGATGGTGATGGAACAAGAACACAGGCAATCAACTCTCCATTGAATTTGAAATCACCGTTAGGAGAAATAATTGGCATGTTGCCATTGGTGGATTTAATGGTGGGTGAATTTGATGAAACATTAAATTTTGATGTTAAACATTTAGTAAAATGATGTTGGACTAACATTATTAAAGGTACTCTGAAAATTTAGGGGGTAGCATTGCTAAAAGCGGACATAAAGAAACTACTTGAGCTTTCAAGTATTGATTCTCATGATCTAGAGAATAGCATTTATCCAGAGGACAAACAAAATGTTCCCACTGCTACTGCATATTTATTGAAATTTGTGGATGTGATTACAACAGAAAAAAATCAATTTCATCTCATACAAACTTTATCAAATCAAAAACAATTTAAAGCTTCTTGCAGCAGTTTATGAAGGACTTCTTTGCTTGTATTCATATATTGAATTATCTCTTTCTAAACAAATTCAAATGATTTCAAATGATTCAATGTTATTCTTATTCAAACTTCCAAACACAAATATTCTTCCATCTCAATTATACCATGACATGCAATCTACATTTATAGATTCAGTGTTTCGCATAGCCAAACTTCAAATAAATTGCCCTGATTCTTGTTTATATTTTGTTCTTAATGGAACAGAAAATGTTAACAGTTTTTTGGTGATTACCATTTAATGTATAAGCACAATACGTTTGATGCACTTGATTTGGTCTATTGTTCTAATGCTATTTGCAGATGTGACAATATTCTCATCTGGCATCCCAAATGGATTAAAATGGGATGAACCTCTAGACATCTTGCACTTCACTATTCAAGCATCAAAGACTGGACTGGTGATCTTATCAGCAATGTGAATTTGGTAAAGGACTGGAAAATTGAACTCCTAGAATTTCAGAGAGTTGTAGTCGAAATTGATATTGATTTTGAAATAAATACACTGGAAAAATCAGGAGTGACCCTAAAAAAGCCAAATCAAAGGCTAGTTGGTGTAAGTTTAACTGCAAATAATTGCTTAGAAGAAGAGAAGATTATAACAGATATAACTGATCATAATGTGCATGTTCAAGATGAGACAGATTTGTTTGCTGATCTTATAACCCCAAGAGCCTCCTCATATGATTGTATGGTTGAAATCGATGGTGAATTGGTTTATAAAGCTACTATCAAGAGATCGGCTTAGGCAGGTACAGAACCTGATGATATTTCATGGCCAAAATGCTTATGTTGATTTAGATAACATTGTATCTGTTGGGGATTCAATTCTTTGGAACTGCAATAATGCCCGCCAGAGTTGGAAAAATTTGCAAGATCACTAGTGGTGAAAATAAACTGCAATTTCTATTGCAAGAGGAATTAGAGCAATCTCATATAATGCTTGATGTCTAAATTTTACAAGTAAAAGGATTTGATGACTGTTTATTTTGGGATATAATTTTTACAGGATCTATATAAGTGGCAGGTATTGATTGCATAACTATTGAACCTGAAATATCCATGACTTCCCCAGAAATCATGACATGGAATTTTTTTTAGTAAGAAGTTGGTGTTTGATATTGCTAATAATATATTCCATTCAACTGAAGATAAGACAGGTGATATAAGTCAAAAAGTACCATGTCAAGTCTGTAAAAAGTATATTCTGCTTTCTCAAATGTGGCTTCATATTGTATTCTATATTATTAGTGGAGGAATAAATATTGCAATAGAACAAATATGTGGATTTTGTGGAGGTGATGGGTGTGCAATATCATTAAAGCAAACTTCTCACAAAGGAAAAAGATATTCCCCCAAAGTTAATGTAGGTACTTCGATCCTACCAAAGCAATGAAAAAAAATCCATGTACCAATAAATTTATGTGTTCCATATGTAATTTATGCATATGGAGCTATAATCTTCAAGTTCATTACAATGTAAATCACAAAAATGAAACAACACCAGTTCTAAATTCAAATGAAGAAATGAACTTAATTAAAAGAATGAACTTCAAGTTTTTATGAAGACATTTTAACTCTTAAGTGATGAAATCATTACCTTTTTTATTTCTACACAACTTGGCAAAAATTATTGCTTTAGATTATTCAGTTGTCTGTTAATCAATAATTAAGATTAATTAGAATACAAGTGAATATTGACACAGTAATAATTTTAAGGTTTGTCAAATTATTTTTGTCCTCTAAATTTTGACAAATATTTCAAATGTTGTCATAAGAAATGTAATCTTAAATAGTTACATTCATGGGAAATTGTAATTTCACATTTGTACTGAGTTATATGGATGCTATTGATTTTGATGCTTTAAGTATTGTGTACATTTTTGAGCAAATGTGTATGCTGTTTATAACTATTGTCTTATTCTAAATCATTATGTATAAATTTTTATATTCAAGAAGTTCTATTTTGTGCATTAAAAACACACAACTCAATAAGCATGATCTCACTTAAAAATAATTTATGCTGAATAAAATGTTAAGCCAAGAGTCATTTGTAATAGTGTAATTTAAAAAAAAATATTTAATATAAATTGTCTTTTTTATTTGTGTTTAAAATAAATTCTGCAGACTGTTTTGGACTCGGTTTAATACAATGAGAAAAGTTGAAAAATAGAAATAATGATTGATATTTTGAGGCAATCTTATTGTGTGATAGATTTTATATTATTAATTTTCTTTACTAGTAGTATGGGCAGGCATCACTAAGAGATGTTACAACTTAAAAATAATATCTCTTTCCCACCATGAACTTTATAAAACCTTGGTACCATTAACATGTTTCAGAATATATTTAGTTATGAGAGTCTATCTCAATATCACTAGAAAGTATTGTATACTTTTTGTGTAACGACACCCAGGCAACACCAGGTACGGTACCCTGTTAGTATGGATATATATTACTGATCCGAATTCCTTATGTAGTTTCAGAATATATATGGATAAAGGGATCTATTTTCAAATACTAAAAATTAATGGGTATTTATTGTGAAAAAACACCGAAGTAACACCAGATACTTCTGCTAGTGTGTGCGTGTATATATATATATATATATATATATATATATATATATATATATATATACTGTTTCTGATAAGACACCTGGGAAATGTCATGGTACCATTAATATGTACATGATATGATAGTGGGTATAAAAGACAGTTTGAGACCATGGTGGTACCTGATACTAATTTGTGTTAGCGGGTGTCCTCTCGAGAAGTCATTTAGTCTAAAACCATATTGGTACTAGGTGAAGGTGGGGGGGGGTATTACCACCAACAAAATGGCACTAATTCTCATTAGTACCTATGCATGTATACCACTTGTGAGATGCCTTCCTCTCCAATGTGACCTACCGAGTTTGAATGTGTCCTACATCAGTAAGAGTATATTTATAGATATAAGAAATTCAGCTATTTATTAAAACTAATTATTTTCCCTAACCCTTGCCAGACAGATATAATACTTCCTTATAATATGCTTTTTTAGGTAGGCCACATACTCTACCATTGACAAAATTTTATAGGCCACATTCTATACTGGCACCTAAATGTTTTTAGTTCATGCAATTCTATTAAAAGTTTTATTCTCTCAACTTAGTATCTATGTTCATTTGTTTTCCTTTTATTAGAAATAAAATGAAAAATTATATATATGCAAAGGATAGTTGCTTCTGTAGAAGTTTATTGTTCTAGTAAAATGGGCTCCTAACTGACTCTCCACTCTCTTCAACATCTAGGGAGTTCTCCATTATCCTCGATTGCTCCTCACCCCATGACATCATGTAAAAATTTCAGGTCCTATCAATTTGGCTATGATTTTCCCTTTTTCTTACTTTAATCTTTAAAACCAAAGCTATTACAACTATTAGGATAATAGTTCCAGACAAGGATGACCAAGTCACTAGGTCAGTTCCTAGATTATTACTAGTGGATCCTCTTGATATAGTTCTTAATATTTTGTTGTAGTTTAATTTTTTCTACTGGACCTAACATTTGGGGATCTCAAAAGCCTTAACTTTGGGACATTCTCCAGCAATTTCTTGTCACTATTTCCATATCTCCCTTATACAATCCTAATATACATAACTTAGACAAATTCTCACATAAACTGGGCTTCTAGATGGATATTTATATTCCTTAGTTTCTTCAAACGTTAATAGCATTAATCTGGTGCTAGCTACATTGAAAGCTATGTTCTTGGCCTCTAATTTATACTTGGCCACTACTCCTCCCTTCCCATCTATCTTTGGATAAGGAATGGGTAGGTTCACTTCTGTAAATATGTCAAAGATGGTTTTGTTGTCACCACTGACATGAAAAATAGTATTGTTCTCAATCAAAGTATCCCACAAAGACAACAGGAGTCATCTGTCCAGAGTGAGTTTTGCAGCAGCCTCAGCATTGCGTCCACCTCCCAAAGAATCATGTAATTTTACTCTCACTTTAAAAATGACAGGAGAGACTATTTGCTGAATCCTGCACTGATGCACACCTAAGAGCTTGCACTCTCCCATGAAATATGAAAAGCTGAGATTCACTTGGAAAAATCCTCCACTGTCACCACCTTTACTAATATCTCTGCTCAGTCTCCTCTCTTAAGAAATACTAACCTTCAGAAGCTTCCATACCTCACCCCCTTGAATTAACCTTTGTTGATCCCATTGTTAAGGGTAATTCCTCCTCTTCCCTTCCACAATCCTGACCTACACGTTTCTTTTTTAATTCTCTTAAACTCTCTTCATCTATATTCCATTCTTCTGAATCTCCTTTAAATAATCATTCATCTCTTTATTTTGTTTAATTAGCATCATTGCTCAGTGAACCATGTGTAAATAAAACGTTATCTTCATTCTGTTTTATGTAAAAAGTTAGCATTATGTTTTAAAAATTCAGTTAATTATTCTTTAAATTATTCTAGACTTTGAAACACATCTTTAGTACAAATATTAGGTTGTAAAGAGAATTTTAGGTTTGTTGTTTATTTTTCATATACACTGGCAGCTTGTGTGATGAAAAAAAATTACTGATATTTTAAAAATGCCTAAAAATTTTATTTATACATGGATATTAATCTTTTAATTCAAATTATCTCTAGACCTTTATCTTGCAAATAGAATCAAAATTTAAGTTCAAAGAAGGCATTTAAAATATTTAAAATGTGTTTTTTTTTATATGTTTTGGTGATTTGGGAAACACTAATGTAATAACCAGCCAGTCAACTCTTCCTCAATTCTTCACATTTTGCAGGCGTGCTTTTTAGTGACACCTGTCTTATGAGCAATCTCCGACTGCTCTGAACCAATTTCTCCTGGGCCTGTTTTACTGACTGTCAGTGTTGGTGTGGGGGTTGCTGTTGTTTTAAAAATATTGGAGTTTAATGAATTGTACTAAACTTTTTAATTTATGATTAGTAAATATAGTTTTTGCTCAATAATATCTAAAAGGGTGAAATTAATACAGGAATTTAAAAGATTGAAACCATAATATATTCTAATTAAAATTTAAGAAAAAAATGAAAACAGTTCTTGTAAAAATTCATAATTCATTGAAAAAATTTTTTCTTAAGACAATAGTTTCTTGAATATATCTTATTTATAAAAGCAATTACAAGCTTTTCTAGCGAACTATTGTCTTAGTTTTATTGCATTTTTTATTTTATGATTCAGAGCAGATTTTTGGTAAATAGTTTTCCTGTTTTGCAAAAAAAATTGGTGATTTAAATTCTCCAAGGAATTCTGCTTTTAAATAATAGGTTAGGTGTTAATAGTAAAAAAATATATTTTTACCAAGATTTAAAAAACAAAAAAAAAGAACTTTTCTAAAATAATTTCATTCATTTGTGAATAAATCCTGAAACTTACATTAAAATCCAACCAATTTGATTTTTGCAAGAATTTTCAAATCTGTTTTTTACTGCAAAAAATATGCTAAAATTTCTGATACTAATCTTTGATTCACCCATGGATGAAAAAAAATCAAAATTTTTAACTAAAATTTTAAATGTGCTAGAAAGGATTAGAAATTTAAGTAAAAAATTACAATGTACTTTGGGCTTTCCTCTTAATAATAACAAAGATTTTGATGATAAAACTTTGTTTTTTATCAAGTTTGGAGTCTTTTTCATCATGGTATGCTCTTTTTTCAGCAAATTAGGGGAGGTTCTTATGTTAGACTTTCACCTTTTCTCTGTTTTTTTTTTTTTAATTAGAAATAATGTTGGTTACAGTCTGCTAGGAATGACTGCAAAGAATATACACCCTCAAATTTATTGACGAATCCTACAGATGCATTAGAAATTTCAAAATTTTCAGTAAATTTTATACAACTTATTCTTTTGACCTTTTTAGTCTCTGGAATATATGTTAAATAGGTAGGACTTATCATATTCTATGAAATTGCCTTTTCATATTTAGTATCCAATATCTTTCTATCTTATATGTAGGCTTAAGAAACAGTGTACAAAATATGCATATTACTAAGGTTAGGTTTGTGACCCAGGAACATTTTGAACATATTTTTTCGTGTTCTTTGACTACTCCACCCTCGTCTATTGAACAGGTGAAGAGGCTCATCCCTTGTTTCCTGTTTAGGATGCGGTTTCCGGTTTTCTCTTTTCCAATCTTCTCACTTGTTTTTTTTTTTCTTTTTTTTCAATTGGAGTAGATAGACTAAACTATTGCCCGGTTCACACTCCACCCACGTCTATTGAACAGGTGAAGAGGCTCATCCCTTGTTTCCTGTTTAGGATGCGGCTTCCGGTTTTCTCTTTTCCAATCTTTTCACTCCTATGTAGCCCCCTGCACATCAGTGGTGTTACTGCCTTGCTCGGGGTGATATGATTAAAAAAAAAACTTTTTTCTTATATAGAAGGCAGTCATAATAGTGTACATCTATCAGAATTTTGATAACTTTGATGTAATTAGTAAACATCTTCCCATTTCAAATAGGGATCACTAAGCTTTTTCAACACTATCTTTTTTTGTATAGAGAATATGGAGCTGATTTTTTTCTCTTTAATATTATTATTGATTAGAAGGCTTTCAACATTTTCAGAAGTAAATTCTGTGCCATTATCACTTTTTATGCATTTTACAGATTTGTATGAAGTGAAATATTTCTCTATAGCTAAAAATATATTACTTAAAAAAAATAAAGAAAAAACGAAACCATAAATCTTTGAGGGGAAATGAGTGTTACAGTCTGCTATGAATAACTGTTAAGAACATTGTCTCTCCAAATTTATTGACAAATCCTATAGGTGCATGCTGGAATTTCTTCCTAATTAATAAAAATGGACAGTTCTTGGTCTCATACCCACATTTTTGTATTATGTATTGATTCTTGCACATGACCTTGTCGTCACAAAGAAGTTTTTTGAACTATGTTTGACTCTGTTTTTGCTTGTATTGTTACTTGTATTTTTGTGAACTTTTTGTATGTTGTGGGGAAGTGACAATAAGAATGGCTTAGTCTCCCCAGTCAACTGTTACACTGATGTTATCATCGTCTGTATGGAATAAGAGCCAGGTCAAATGTGTCAGGATTACAAAGAATAGATAAAAGCTGGTGACCATTCTGGAAGCACTCAATGTCATTTCAGCAAGAAAAATCTACCTGTTGACATCTGATGTAAAATAAACTCGTAAGACGATGGAGGAGGCCATAAAAAGCCTCAAAATAGTACTGAAAATTTTAGCAAGGTGGTCAAGGGCTATGTGGGACATGCTACTTAAAATGGAGAAGGTAAGTTGCTAGCAGGAAGTATGCTGGTGACTAAGAATGTCCAACTACAGATGGAATACATTGGTATGCGTCAGACTTGGATTATTGTTCATGGGGTGCCTCTGGATATTTCTAGTGACCATGTTAGAGGATTCTTTGTCCAGTTTACTTCCATTGAGGGAATATCATCTGTGTCAAGCAAGACAGGTGAGCAAATGAAAGATTTTTGTCTTCAAGTGATGATAAACTGTCACAAATTTACCAGCATCCCTGATATACTGCTGTGCTGGGGAAGGAAGCTTTTTGTGGTAGTTGAAGGTGGAAGACCCCATTGCTGGATGTGTGGTGCCATGAAGCACTTATCAAAAATATGTCCTACAAGGAATCCAGTTGTAGCACTGGTGGCTGCCAAAACTACAACAACAGAGGAGGCAGTGGTAGAAAAGTCTAACCAGATAGCCAGTCTAACTGAATGGACTGAGGTTGTGAGGTGGGGCAAAAAAGCAGCTTCTTCTCTTCAGTGGTATGTCACACCAAAGAGGGCACTGTTGCCAAGAAAACTGTCCCCTAAGGAACAGCAGGAACTGGTAAATGCACCTTAACTGGAAGGCCCTTTTAAGGCTACTATTTAAAATGTCCTCGGGACAGAAAGTTAGTGGAAGACCTCATGAACTTTCCTGATGCCCTCAGGGTGCTCACCCTAATAAGGAACACTTGGGGCAACCTCAAAGTACAGGATCACCTGGTGAGAGTGAAAGATGTGTTCCTGAAACTGCAGATGGCTCAGATCAAGTTACCTTTGCTGAAGAAAATGGCATTGCCGAGGCCCT
Organism: Ascarosepion bandense; assembly: GCA_037127315.1. Taxonomy (NCBI): domain Eukaryota; kingdom Metazoa; phylum Mollusca; class Cephalopoda; order Sepiida; family Sepiidae; genus Ascarosepion; species Ascarosepion bandense. The sequence continues at coordinate 1,446,780 of JBBBDQ010000879.1, forward strand.
CTCCGTACAGAAATTGGCACTGGTAGTCTAGGACAATCAACATAGAATTGTGAAATTTACCCTTTTTTTCACTACTCTAGGATCTCTCTCTCAGTTAGTCAAACAACACTGAGCTAAGTGGAATTGTTCACAACAGATGACAGACAAGAGAAGGTAAACACAAAAATATTTTTATAATAATTAGTCAATTTTATTTGTACAATACGCAAGACAATTCAACAGAAGATCTTAAATCATAGATGCTGAGACAAATTAAAAAAAAAAGCAAGACAAAAACAATATCAGAAAGAAATGACTTAATGCTTTGTTCTTTCTTACCTTTTAGAACATTATAATCACTTGATTGTATCACTTTTGCCTATGAACACTATTCTTACTGTACTGTTTTTGCTTTGTTACTGTTGACTTGTTTTGCATTATATGTATATATATATTTTGTCTTGTACTATTTTTGTCCTGTTTTCCCCCCATTTCTTATTATTGAAAAGTTTATTAATTTTGTGTGTTAACAATTTTGTCAATTACACTTAATAATAATTCCACAAATAAAATTTAATTGAATATGTTTTACAAAATTATTTTCACAATTTTATTTTGTAGGTTCCATGTTGATAAAGTTTCTTCTGCTCATGTCTATTTGCGGTTGCATTTAGTGAGTCCTTAAAAGATTTTTTCTATTTGGTTTTCACTTCTATTATAATCAGTTTGATTAATTTTATCTGTGAGAATCTAGTGTAAATTTTCTTGTATTTTGGTTTTTGCCATAAACACTTTAAACATAAGCCTGATAAACATTTAAAATAACCTCATGAGTCATTATTGACTGTACCATAAAATGCATTTGCATAGAAATGTGTAGAAATATATTTCCTTTACTATACTCATTTTGAATATAGTTTTAATGTGTAAGTTACATGTATTAATGAATCTTATATTGGATTATGCCTAAATAAAATTTGCACAATCATTCAGGGAAAATAACCCATTTTATTAAAAGTATTAATAGATAAAAAATTTATTTCCAAATTTTCACTGAAAGTGAATGTTTAAAACATTGAAAGAAGGTAATATTATTACAAGAATTGAACTTATTCTTTTGCTGCTCTTTTTGTTTTTTGTTGTATTTTGTGGCCCATTTTTGCATACTTTATATTAACAATCTATAGAAAAAAAGGAAGTTATTTTTATCATTACTGTGAACCAAAAATATAGTAAACGGAAAAATGACACTAGATATACTAATCAGTTCAACCCATTCACAGCAATACATATAATACCGTTTATTCATTATTCATTATAGGCATGGCTGCTTTGATTAGAAAGTTTAAGACCAGATTTAGGCTTCAACACTTAAATATAAACATGTGCAGAAGATTTTTACTTTTCTCAGCACATTTTAATTGTCACTTGTGGATTGTAACTTGCTATTCAGAAGGCAGTCTGTGCATAACTGATGTCATAAAAGGTGATAGATTGCATCTCATTAGTGTTTATGAACTTTATACAGGGAGTGGGAGTTCTTGCCTTATCAGACCAATCAGTGAGTTTTTCTGGCTGCCCTACCTTTGTAATCACCATTAGACTCATCCAACTCTTTTTGAATCCTCTGCACTGTCATCCAAACACTCTGTAATGTTCATATTGGAGCTTCTGGTGTGAATGCCAAGCAGTACAGCATGCTGTTTTCAAATTTTGGGCAGAGTAAATTGAATTATGGTGCTATTTTTCTCACAGATGGTGCCCAACTGACTCTACTATAGTGAGCAGTCAACTAAAACAAACAACTCACATATAAGAAATTAACAATATAAAATAACAACAATTTACTCATCCCACCCTGTATATATACATATATATAATAATTTTTTTTATCATTTCTTATCATCGAATTTTAGTATCGTTGATGGAAGATAGCCTAAACTATGGTATGCAAAAAATAGAAAAATCTTTATATCTGTTACAGAAATATAAAACAATCATAACCTCAGATACTGTATTGTATTTTTGTTTTATGTAGAACAACTTTCAACTTTTATTTATTTATTGATATTAAAAGGTATCAGTTTATTTGTTATGCTAAAACATTTTAGCATTATAAAATTTTCTGTAAAATATTTCTTTGTTAGATATTGATAGATTTTTTTTTAGTTTTTTTATTTAGAGATTAACTTTGCATACAACCACATGTGCAATGGCATAGCTTGTTTTCAGTAATAAATGCACTGAAAAAAAAGATAAGTGTAGAAAGAAGGTTTTGGGTAAGATATTATAAAAAAATTATGATAAAAATTTGAAAAATTTAAGAGGGTCAAAATTTTGTAATGAAGGATTAGTAATAAACTAATTGTAATTTTTGTTTTGTTTCATTTTAGGGCGACACAATTGATGATATTCCTCAAGCAGTGATTGATGATTGTGCTCAACTGGTGAAGGCAAATAGTATCCAAGGTATTTCTAAAGAGATAATTTTGGGATGTCTTGTTAACATAATAAATATACTTGAAGTAACAGATATACTTTTGCTTATGTTTAATAATCTTGAAACAATGAATTTTATTTCCCCAAAACGTGTATTATTTTGTTTTAAATTTTGACTGTTTTAATTTGAATCTTCTTAAGCAAAAAAAAAAGCAATAAGCAAAATTAATTACTTCCCCTTTTCCCCTTTTTGTCATATGATATGACAACAAATTTATTCTACTATTTTAAATATAGGGTAATCTTAGAGCTTTGTGCCAACAAAAAAAAAAGGGGGTGTCAAAATACCGGTTTTCATTTGACATTACTATTATTTTAACTACCTTTACTCCTTAGCAAAGTTTGCTTTAAAAAGTGATGATTAGAATTGTAATTAAACCTAAACATATGAAAGGTAATTTATAAATTTTCTTTGACCTTGAGAATTGACAACAAAAATAATAAATCTATTAGATTGTTAATAAACACTATTTATTTATTAGATTGTTTTCATCTTTATTTCTTTATAAATTGGTAAATGATAAATATTGCATTGCATTAGTTTTAATTATGTATTAGTCTTTAGAATGTTGTAAATATAAAATTATTGTAAATAAACAATGTTTAATATTTTTGCTATAAATTCTCAAAAACAAAAAATGTATGATGTTTAGATTTTATTACAATTCTAATAAAGCCTTTTTGAAATAATGAACATTGCCAAGGAATGAAAGTGGTTAAAATAATACCATCAAGGGAAAAACCATCCTTTTGACACACTATTCTTTCTTTCTTTTTGTGTGTGTGCATGAAGGTCCAAGATTGTCAAATATAGTTATTTAATTTTTATTAAATACTTATGACTGTAACATGATTTAAGAATGGTAATTTATTTCTTTTGTAACGTTTAAATAGACATTAAAATAGTATTAGTTCTTATCTGATAGAAAATTAATAATGAATTTGTTATATTATTCTGTTAACAACAAGCAACTATTAAATATAAAATCATGTTGATTCTGTCATTTTTACCAGAAAACTACATGTATCTTAGATTTCAAAGTTTTTGCTTTCTAGGTAATAAGATGAATAACATTGATGTCATATATACAATGTGGGAAAATTTAAAAAAATCTGCTAGCATGGATGTTGGTCAAGTAGGCTTCCATAATGACAAAGAGGTAAGGTCAAGTCAAGAGTTAATTGGCATGTTTTGATATTGTGGGTTGAAATTTGTTACTTTCTCTTTATTCATCCAATTTATTCTTTTTCAAATAAATATTTTTATGTTTATTTCCACTGTATAATGTTAACTTACAGAAGTGCATCAAGTTTGTAGCTTAATGTTGAAAATATAAGCATTTATTTGTACACAATAAATACTTATTTAACAACATAACTTTGTCAATGTACACTTTTCCGTAGATCACATAGATTGAATGTTATACGTTATCTTCATTGGCATGGCCAGATTTCTTAAGAGCAAATAACTTTGCTTTTTTTTGTTTCAAACTTTAATTCAATCTATTTCATTTAACATCTTTCATAATATCTTTGCTCAAAATTATAAAAAGTAATGGTTTCAATTTTGATCCTTTTTCAAGGATAAAATAAAAAAAAAAACAACAAAAATAATAAAAATCCTATATGAAAGAACTGAAAGATTCTTGGCTCAATCAGGTGGGTATATGTATTGGTGCTGAAAACTTTTCAGTCTCATCTTATATATTAGTTATTATATTAAAGCTTTAATGAAACTCTTGCAGATTCAGTTGTGGCAGGGAAAGAAACTTGAAATTATTCTATTATTTAACATTTATTATTTTCATGCCATCATCCTTGTGAAAGGGATTCTTGTTACTTTAGAAGTTTGACATTTTTAAGAAGTTCAAAGCTCAAATATGAAAATGATTTTTTTTTATCAGTAGAAAATGTAATTAATAATATAAACTCATTTAATGAGTTTTATATATATATATATATATATATATATATAATTATGAATCTCTGTCTCTGCCTTTTTTTATGTTTGGACGGCAAATTATAAATTTTTTTCTTTCTTAATACTCCCTCTTTTTTTTTGGTGGGGGGTATGTTTTTGGGCTCCTTCTGGCATGTGAATTTTTGTATCATATTTGAATTAATAAATTTTTGTTTTTGATGAGAAAAAGCTGATGAAGCCAGAATTTTCTCGCTGAAATAGCTATTCAGTGGAATGTAAATTTTAGAATTTATTGAGATATATATGAATTGCTGTTGGAAGAAGACACTTCTGGAAGTATTAATTTATCATAAACAAGTATTTTTCATTAAAAAAATAAGTTTATATAAAAACTATTTGTAATAAATTTTCTAGAATATTAGAATTAGATTTTTATGGGTTTTTGACAAAAGTTTTAAAAGTATTTTTCTTTTTTTTTTAGATTATTTTTAGGTCACTAAAATTAAAAAAAAAACAATACTGAGAAATTGTAGGAGGATTTGAAATATTAAGTAAGTAATTCATCGAGTTTTATTCAACCTCAACAGAATGCAGAAAGCACTGGATGGCCGTTTAGTCATGTCGTGCCCTATCACATCCAACCCATCTCAAAACAACTACAACTAACAATTAACTTTCCAAGTCCAAAATCCTATACTAACACCTTACCCCAAAAATTTGATGGAAAGTGGTGGCTTAGGGTCAATCAGTATGGGAAGAAAAGATCACAACATGGATCACGACATACCACCTGAAGTGCCTCTGGACTTGGGCAGCGAAACTAAAGACATACAGGTGCTTGAGACCTTTTCCATATATGAGTATACTATCCATGTAGCCCTGTAGTGCCAGGGTGAATGGGTTTCCCCTCTGGTTGCTACTCAACACTGGACTCTGAGGTGGGTGAGGAGCACAAATAATGAAGAAAATAAAAATAATAAATGGCTACCAGAAAAAAACTCCAAGAAACTACATAAGGATTTAGACTCTGAAGATGAAAACTATAATAAAGAAGAATTTCTCCGGTTTATTGTATTAGAATCAGTTGAGAAAACTAAGTACACTGTCACTTTTCCTTATTCAAAAAGTAATAACCCAAAACATCACTGCCAAAACAAATAAAAACTGAGAAATGGAACATTGCTTGTAGAAATAGAAAATCAAAATATGCAAATTCCTTACTAAAAATGAATCAGTTTCATAACTTGAAGATTAAAGCCTACCCTCGTGAAAGGTTAAATTTTTCTGAAGGTGTGATACGCAGTAGAGAATTAACTCTATATGCTTAATAGAAGAAATAAAAAAAGAATTGAAAAGCCAGGGAGTAACAGATGTGAAGAGAATCACAATTAAAATTGAAGGAAAAATAATAGAAACAAATACCTACGTCATGACCATCAATACACCCACCAAAGGAACTAAAAATTGGATATAATATAGAAAAAATAAAGTAGTAAATCTTGAACCCCTTGAAATGTTATAAATGCCAAAGATATGGACACCACCAGGACCGTTGTACATGTCTACCGGTATGCGGGAGATGTGGAGGACAGGACATACATATAGACTGCCAAAAAAGCTATAAGTGCGTCAGTTGCCAGGGAAACCATCATGCCAATTCCAGAAACTGTGAAACATGGAAGGAAGAAAAAGAAATAATTTGTTTGAAATATACAAAATAATGTAACCTACCTGGACATAGTAGAAACCACAAAATATGCAGAAGTAGCAAAAAAAAAAAAAAATACCCTTGAAAATAATGAACAAATCTGTGAATATAACATTAAAATGGAAGACATCACAAAACTACTGAAAGAGATGAGGGAATTGATGAAAGAATTAAAAAACATAAATAAAACAAAACCTGAAACCAACCCACAAACATTCAAAAATAAAAACTAAGCTACTTCAAAACTCCAAACACAATCCCAAAATGTAAACTTTTCAGAAACAACAACTACACAAAAACTGATCAGAAAAACTTCAAATTCAGCACAAGAAGAAAAAGAAGAAAAAAAACCCTCCAAACAAACCAAAACAAAAACCCAAGATAGATAGATCATGTTCTACTTCAAAAGCAAGAAATTCAACTGAAAACAGATTTAAATCTCTGGAAACACTGGATACAGATGACAAAATCTATGACACCTAATGAACAAAAAACTCACAAAAAAAGAAAAAAAAACAAAGATCACTTAATATCAAGAGCAAAAAACCCAACTCAAAACAAATCTGAGGCAATAAACAGGAGACAGAAAACTCAAATGAAACAATGGGCATTGAAGAATAAATCACCAAAAATCTAAATATATGGCAAACAAAATAATCCAATGGAACATAAGAGCTAACTTGGATGAACTAATACTCCTCATTTCAAATCAACTCCATGATGTTTGCTTACAGGTAACATTCCTGAAAGAAAATGACACAATAAATATTAAAAATTACATCTCATATAACTACATAAACAAACAGGCTGATAAAGCCTCAGGTGGTGCAACTATAATCATTAATAATAAAATAGCACACAAAGAAATAGTTACAAACAAACATGCAAGCCATAGCAGTATCAGTAACTTCACAGGAAAATAACTCTATGGTCTCTCTACATGCCTCCTAATGATATGATAAAAGTGGAAGAACTAAAGCATCTTATCAAGCAACTTCCAAACCCATTCATTCTGATGGGAAACTTTAATAGTCATAATGAGATATGTGGTAGTAGAGAAACAAACCGAAGAGGCAAAATCATAGAATCTATAATTGAAGAAAAACAGTTGTGCCTATTTAACAAGAAACAATACACATATCTTCATCCTGGAACAGGTACTTACACTGCTATAGACCTCATGTTTTGTGAACCTACCATACTCCCTGATTATGACTGAAAAGTTTATGAAGTGACCACTTCCCTATAATATTGGAGAATCATACATCCCAACCATTACAGTGTAATTTTAAAAAAGCTAACTGGGAAAAATTCCAGCACCTGTAAAATCTTGGAAAGAATGACAAATGATAGACTAACATGGTACCTGGAAAAAAACAAATTAATTACAAATATTCAATCTGGATTCCAGAAAAACAGAAGTGCAATCGACGAACTAGTCTGGCTGGAAACCTTTATCTGAGATGCCTTCATCAAAAAGGAACATCTAACTGCCATTTTCTTTGACCTTGAAAAGGTGTATGATACAACTTGGAGATATGGCATAATGAAAGATCTAAAATCACTTGGATTCAAAGGAAAATTACCCCAATTCATAAACAACTTCCTAACAGGCAGGAATTTCAAAACACAGGTAGGTAACACACTCTCAGACATGAAGATCCAGGAGATGGGTGTCTCACAAGGAAGCATATTATCTGTAGCAATGTTTAGTATAAAAATTAATGATATTGTAAAATCCTTCAAACCTAGCATTGAAGGATCCTTATACATGGTGTAACGAAAGACATGACTTACCTCAGAATTCTAAACGAGCGCAAATATGTCTTGCCTGTAAGTTAATAACAAAAAAGAAAGAAAAGTGGCCGCTATTAAAGACACAATTTATATGTGCATATCTTGTCTAAAACAAGACAATATTTGCACACATGCAAATTTTGGCCGTCTTGGAATGGGATAAAAAGCAGGTGCCAGCAATGCTGTCAGTGTGAATTTTCTCAGTGGTTTGTGTGTGTCAAAGTTGCGGATTGACAGTCAGGCTGACAAAGAGGAAGGAGAAGCTGCTTAGTTGGTGTGTGTTTCACAACTGCCAAGAAAAACAGCTGGCCCACCGGCAAGCGAGCATTGCACTGCACATTTTGTTTCCTCCCTCATCATCATTCACGTTTTTATTTTATACTACAAGCTATTTTGGCAATTATAGCAAAAGTTCGCTAAACAGTGACATTATAAAACCATTTCCTGGCCTGGTCAATGTGATGGCGTGGCTGAAAAAGTTTAGGCTGGTTGCAAGACTTCAGCAGGTGGATGATGTGGCTAGCCTACTGCCATTGTGGGGACGCACTAGCCCTCTACATGGAAATGGAGGAAAAAGATCAGAGAGACTTTGACCAGATCGAAGCCAGGCTGAAGAAGGCATTTACTGATGACTCATTTTCAGCAGACATAAAACTGACCATAGTCAGGTGGACTGGCGAGCATGTAGATGTCTACACGAACAGAATCAGGCAGCTTGTTGGATTGGCCAGATTTGAGGGAGCCAAGATGGAAAGGCTCACCAAACTAGCCTTCGTTATGATTTTTCCTGATACGATCTCCATTGGCCTCCAAACAGGCACCAAATGTTGAAGCTCTGACTATGGGGGAGTTATTAGCAAGAGTGAGAGTGCTGACAACAACTTGAGACGAAAGCCAGGACGTAATTGCGGCTGTGCACCCAAGCCATAGTGATAATGCGTCTTCCACCAAGAGAAGGTCCAAACACCAGTGTGACAGCAAGGTGCAGCAGCAAAGGCCACATAGTAAAAGACTGTTGGAAGCACAGAACACACTGCTATCGATGTGGGGAGGTTGGACACTGGGCTCAAGACTGTTTGGGAAATGCTACAGGGAACAAGGCATCAGTGCCAAACTTTTCCCCAACCAAAATATGAATATGGCACTCCCGGTGACAAAGATCCTTGCTGGTGGAACTTGGTGTTCAGTATTAATTGATACTGGCTGTTCATGGACGATTGTTGATGCAGATCGGTGCTGGTCTTGGAAGAGAGTGACTGTGGACGTTATGACTATTGGAGGCCTGTCCAGTCCATGTTGCAGTGCAGGAATGGTAACCGTATCCACAGATAAAGGTAGTTCTGCCAAAATCAATATGTTGGTGGTGTGTGGTAATTTGACCTGCTATTGGGGATTGATGCCATAACAGCACTGGGAGGCATTGTTATTGGGCCAACAGGACAAGTGCAGATTGGCAATGGACGAGCAGCTAAGTGTGCAGCCATTATTGTTGACGAACCATACTTCGCTGCCACCTTCGACCATCGGAGGCGATTCTGGACTGCGGCTTGGAAGTGGTCAGAGGACTGTGCACCTGAAAGACTGCACAATGAGGTTTCTAAGTGCCCGGTAGCAGCAGAAATCAGGGAGGACTATGAGCAGGAGCTCTGAACGTGGATGAGCAACGACCGACTCATACTGTACCCCAAAAGAAAAACTGGGGCCTCCCAAAGGGCTAATTCCCCTGATGACCATACTACAGCAGAACAAGGCTAAAGTATGTCCAGTGATGGATTTCTGGGAGCTCAACCATCATGTTGACGCTTTCACAGCCGATGCAGATGTCTGTGCAGCTAAACAGCGTGAATGGCGGTAGAAAGGATCAAACATGTCAGTGTTGGATCTCAGGAGAGCATATCTCCAAGTTCGTATCCATGAGTCACTCTGGCCATACCAGACCGTGAAAATTGATGTAAACGATATTGCCTGACATGTTTAGAATTTGGGTTAAACATGGCTCCTCTCATCATGAAGGTGATTATTAGCACGGTGCTGGCTCAGGAAGAAACTGTGGGTCGCGTTGCATCCGCTTATATCGACAACATCTAAATCAATGAAGATGTCGTTTCTCTGACCCGTGTTAAAGAACATCTGGCCTAGTTTGGGCTGGAATGCAAAGACCCAGAATGACTGGAGTATAGTGCATGGGTACTAGAATTGGCAGTCACGATGGAGCAGGGTTAATTGTGGTGGAGGGGAGAAAGTGTGGTTCCTAACACTCCCTGTGTCGTTACATGACAAACAGTATTTTCTCTGTGTGGAAGGCTTGTTGGGCACTTCCCAGTGTGTGGTTGGCTCCATTTGGCCTGCGGAATGCTCAAGAGGAGAGAAAGTTTGGTGACACAGGGCTGGGATGACGAAACGAAGGATGCCCTCCTCCAGTGTGAGACGATTTGTGATCATGAGATCAGGGAGGGGTGTAAGGAAAGACATAACTTACCTCGGAATTCAAAACAAGCGCAAATATGTCTTGCTTGTAAGATAATAACGAAAAAGAAAGATTGCCACTATTGAAGACACAATTTATGCGTGCCTGTCTCATCCAAAACAAGACGATATTTGCACACATACAAATTTTGGCCTTCTTGGAATGGCATAAAAAGCGGGTGCCAGCACTGCTGTCAGTGTGAATTTTCTTGATAGATTGTGTGTATGTCAAAGTTGCAGATTGACAGTCAGACTGACAAGGAGGAAGGAGAAGCTGCTTAGTTGATGTCTGTTTCACAACTGCTCTATGTAAAGGGCCTGAGAAAAGGAAACCTGAAATCCATTTCCTTGAGGCATGAGATGAAAGAACAAAAGAAAAACAGCTGGCCTAGTGAGCAGTGAGGTGAGCTGCTCCTTTTGTTCCCCACTCATCATTCACCTTTTTTTCATACTACACATGGATGACTTCTTGATCTGTGTTTCATCCAAAAACATGAACATAATCGAGTGAGAATTACAACAGTGCCTGAATAAAATAAGTCAGTGGACAGTTGAGAATGGATTTAAAATATCTCAGACCAAAACTAAATGCATGCATTTTTGCCAAATACAAAAAATGCAGTGTGAACCAGTTTTAAAATTGGAAGGCATAGAAATTCCTGTTGTACAGCAACATAAATTCCTTGGGCTTTTTTTTTATACTAATTTAACATTTATTCTCCATATAAAGCAACTAAGTAAACTGCAATAAAGCCATTCAATTAATGAGAGTGGCAGCGCACACTAATTGGGTTGCAGATAAAAGTACATTATTAAAATTATATAGAACATTAGTTCGCTCTAAATTAGACTATGGTTGCTTCATTTATGGATCGAAAATCATAGGAAAAAATAATAAAAAAAATACACCATCAAGGACTGTGACTGGCACTGGGTGCCTTTCCAATATCTCCAGTGGAAAGTTTGTATGTAGAAATAAATGAACCTCCTTTAGCTCTACAAAGGCAGAAATTAGCATTACAATTCTATATGAAACTAAAATCATGCCCATTTAAACCAAAGTACAAAATTTTCAAAGAAAAGAAAATGCAATAAGATCTTTTGGACTTTAAATGGAAAGCATAATTGAAGAAACTAACATGCCTCTTAAAAACATAAATGATACCATTAAACAAACTATTACACCTTGGGAAATAAAACAACCAAAAGTGGAACTCAAACTAAGTAATCTCAACAAAAGCACCACACACCCACACATCTTTAAGGAAGCTCTAAATAAAATTCTGAACTATTATTCCAATTATGACATAATATTTACAGATGGATCTAAGGATAAGGACACAACAGGATGTGCAATTGTTTATGAGAATCAAGTCATTCAAAAACATCTTCCTAAGGAAGCATCTATTTTTAGTGCTGAATCAAAAGCCATTGATTTAAGCAATTAACATCATCTCCCAAAGCAAAAGGAAAAAGTTTCTGATTTTTTCAGTTTCTCTATCAGTACTGACAACTCTACAAAATAAAAAATTAGAAAACTCACTGATCATAGAACTATTGTGCAGATTAACATCATTGTCAGATACAAAAATTATCCTTTGTTGGATTCCAAGTCACGTGGTAATCTGGAGAAATGATAAGGCTGACACAGCCACCAAAAATACATGTAAAGAGTCCATTGACCAAACATATAAGATTCCATACACAAGTTTAAAAGTAAAAATACAATCATATATCCAAAATAGATGGCAAATTCACTGGAACAACTGCAATCTAAATAAATTACTAACAATAAAACCCACTCTAGGTGAATGAATACAGGGTTACAGGGAATCATGAAGGGAGGAAGTTATCCTTTCTCAACTTCATATTGGACATGCTAAAATAACTCATCTATTCATACTTGAAAAAAAGGAACCACCATGGTGCACAGCCTGTCATGCCCCATACACTGTAAGACACTTCATGATGGACAGCACTGACTTTTCATCTGTACGGCAAAGTACTACAAGACAAAAGCAATGAAAGAATTATTTAAACGCACCAAGATAGATCATTTAATGGCATATTTAAAGAAAATAGGACTATACAACACAATTTAATTAAAATAAAAATGTATACAACCAACAACATCAAAACAAATAAACTATATTATAAAATGTGATCCCAAAATTCAAAAACTGACCCTTAAATGACCATAATGGTTGATGAGTTGTTAAGCTTAAACCAAATCAAACCAAAATGATAATCTATAGAGATACTAAATCTTTGGTTAAATCTCCACATTGAGACATTAACTTCAGAGTGACACTCTAGCACCTTTTGTCTTTGTTATCACCCTTGACTATGTATTGAGAACAACACTTGATAATCATCATCACCAAGGTTTTCCTTTATTGACAAGACTCTCAAATTGATAGCTGGCAAAAAAAAAAAAAATGTTGACAGATATTGATGATGCAGATGGCATAGTTCTCCTACATCATTTAGAAAATGCTGCAAATGTCAAGCCTCTAAAGCTGAATTCATAAACTTTAACCAGCAAGGTTCAATACAATCTCAGGTGTATCAATAAAATCTGTTTTTACATACCTAAGAAGCAAAATAAATTCTACTGTAAAAGATGTGAGAATTCACATAGCTAAAACCTGGGCTGCCTTGAATAAAAATGGATATAATCTGGAAATGTGATATACTAAATCACCTCAGAGTTTCTTTTGCACCACAGTAGAATTGGTTTTAATTTATGGTGCCACTGCTTGGACATTAACTAAAACCCTTGAGTCTAAGCTTGATGGAACCTACACTCGGATAACATTTCTTGGAGACAGCATCCAACTAAACCACAGCTCTGTGGACCCATTCCTGATAATTCTACAATTTTACATGAACACTGAATGTCCTTTGCAAGACAGTGTTCTTGAATAAAAGAACTTGAAAGAACTTGCCATGGCACAAAACTGGTCGTTGTCCAACAATCACCTACACTGACTAAAGGATGCCACTCTAATGCCCTTCCAGTCTTGATGCGGTGCCATGCTGGTTGGCATGATAGACCCAGGAATGTCTGTGCTGGACTGTTTGTATAAAAAAATGATCAAATATTCAGTATAGAACAAATTTTTCAAGGAAAATAAGTTTGAGATTGGATTCTCTCCCTTCTGCATAAATCTATATTTTTATAATTTATGATAATTTAATTTCAGTTATAACATAAACTTAATTTGGAATTATTTTTTTTTATACTAATATAAAATTAGTTTTCAAATATAAAATGTGCATACTAAGGAACAAATATTGGTTAAGTCTATTTTGATCATACCATTTATTTTTGGTGGCTTCCTTGTTTTTAAAACATTTCAACTGCTCTATTCTTTGTCGTTCCTTACATGTATTTTGTGTTTGCTGGTCTTAAGAAGTTGCTCACTGTTGTTGTTTTCTTTTTTTATTTTCCATGATCTCAGTAGGAACACTAAAATCTAACAGAACTCCAGGACTGAGTATTAAGTCTTTATGTTGGCACTGTTAAGATGAGAGCAGTTGAGATTGAAAGAGATTTGTCCATTGAGGAACATTTTTTTTGTTAACTCCTGTTTTGAATAGTGCTAATGAGTTCAAAACTTATAACTAAAATGCTTCCACTGGACAGATTATAAATGCTAAAATTATTTTTCAAAGCATCAGTTTCCAGATACTAAAACTCTACACTCAGTTTGCATATGCAGTTAATTGATAAATTCATGTAACACATCACTCAATAAATCCTGGGCCTGACATATAGATGGTGTAACTAATAAAAAATCCATATGATTTTTATAAAGTACTAACCTTCAAATGACATATGATAAAATCGAATTATTAGTTTACAAATTACAGTTATTCAAGTGGAGCTACTGTTGCAAATTTGTAAAACAATGGGAAAATCTGAATTTCGTGTGTTGATAAAGCATTGCTTTCTGATGAAGGAAAAATACTGTTCAAGCAAAGCAATGGCTTGATAAGTTATTCTACTCCATTAAAAACAACAGTTAAAAGGTGATATGTTGACTTTAAATGCAGTTGTACAGACACAATTGATGCTGAATGATCAGGTCACCCAAAATCAACAGTTGTCCCAGAAAACATGAAAAAATCCACAAACTCATTTTTGTAAATTGAAGTTGTGTGAGATAGCAGAGGAGTTGAACTTATCAGAAGGCAGTGTATTCACCATTTTGCAATAACATTTGTTAATGGGAAAGCTATGTTCAAAGTGGGTGCCGTGTTTGCTCACAGTTGATCAAAAACAACAATGAAACATGAATCCACTACTTCACTCCGGAGTCAAATCAGCAATCAGCTGAGTGGACAGCAGCAGGTGAAAACTGACCAAAGTGACCAAAGATGCAAAAATCAGCAGGCAAGGTTTTGATCCCCATATTTTTGGATGTGCAAGGTATTTTGTTCATTGATTACATTGAGAAAGGAAGAATCATCAATAGCAAATATTATATAGCATTATTAGTGTATTTGAAGGAAGAAATCACCAAAATATGCCATGAATGAAGAAGAAAAATGTGATCTTTCACCAAGATAACACACCATGTCACAAGTAGATCGCAACAATGGTAAAACTACATGAATTGCACTTTGAATTGCTTCTGCATCCACCCTATTCTCCAGATCTGCCCTCCCCCTCCCTGCAACTACTGGCTGTTTGCAGACCTCAAAAGAATGCTCCAAAGAAAGAGGTTTGGCTCCAATGAAGAAGTGGTATTGAAAACTGAGGTGTATTTTGAGGCCAAAGACAAATTGTTCTACAAAAAAGGGCCTCGAATTGTTAGAGAATCATTGAAATCAGTGTATCACCCTAGAAAGAGACTATGTTAATGAATAAAATAAAGTTTTGCCTAAAAGTTGTTTTATTAGTTAGGCCTGGGATTTATTGAGTGATGTGTTATCTTGCATGTGACTTTCCATTGTGTTTTCAATTGTTTTGGCCTCATTTCAATAAGCTTCCTTTTTTCTCTTTTTAGTACACATGATCTTAAGTTTGATTTTATTTTATTTTATTTTTTTTTAATAAAGGCTTGTATAGTCAAGTTTAATCTTTAGAAAGTGATTATCTATCAAAGAACTGTCTTTATTATAACTGCACTGGATGTGGCTTTTGATCATATTTTTTCATATGGTGAACTGACTTCTTTATACTGATTACATAGTGTAATTTAACTATGAAAGCCCAATCTGATATATAAACTAATTTCCTTTTGGCAGCCTTTTTTTTTATTTAGAATAGGAACAATCACTTTGTGTGGCAAGCTCAAATTTAAAAAAAACTTTGTTAGTTATTAAATTTATGTTGTTGGGTTTAGCAGAAAATGTATGTAAAGAAAAAGTAGATAATACTCCCTTTGGTGTTAGATAAAAATAATAGACACAAAATCACTATTTGAGATCTGTGAAGTAAAGGAGACTGCAATGAAAGAAACTGAGATTTCAGGGTCATGTGGAAACTAGTATTCAGAAAAATGAATTTTAACATTTAAGGCTATCTGGAGAGCTTCAGCTATAGCATAATGGATTTTTCTTAACACTTTCTCTTCACAACAGTGCTCAACAAATACATATGTCTTGATGAGAATAAATTAATCTCTTCTGTTTGTTAGCACTACTACCATAGGGCAATCCTTTCATTTTGAATTGTAGCATTGTAGCTGAAAAAAAGAATAAAGTACCAGATGCAACACATGAAGGAGTGCTGAAAAGTACTTAGCCTAACCCACTTACCAAAGTTCAACCAAACTTTTCAGTACCTCCTTATATAAAGCAGGACCAAAACATTGTACTTATTCATTCATTTTTAATATTGTTTACTCAGTATAAGACCCAAGAACCACTCAAGTGAATTACTGAATATGTTTTTTTTTGGTGTATAGACATAAGAGTAGAAGGTAAGCAGTGCAGGTTATGAGGATTTGTAGGATAGTTGACACTAGACTTGAAGAGATTAAGGGTGTTGTGACGAGGCAAGTATCCTCTTATGAGAAAATGATATTAATCTGAAAAATGCTTGAAATAATGAAAATATTTTATCTTAAATTTTCAGAAAATGAGCTTATTTAGATATGATTTTATAACTGCCTGTCTACCTATAGATAGTTATTGGTAATATCAGGTCATCCCATAAGTTCTGTCCAAATTTAACTTCATTAAATTTGAATAAAATTTACTAGCATTTTAGAATGTCAAATGAAATTAAAAACCATTTTTATATATTTTGATAAATTTAAACTAACTAAATTTTATTTTACAGATTAATAGAAATAAGAAATACTTTAATTAAAGCCCTTCTAACATGGAGGTATCCAAGTAGCATTTAAAGCAGGTAATGCTTTATGAATACAAAAAAGGAAACGCTGAAACAAAAGCAACTTGAAACATTCACTCAGCTTATGAAAATGAGTGTTTGAATAAAAGAAATTGCAGGCGATGGTTTGAAAAATTCAGAAATTGAGATTTCAGCCTTGAAAATGGAGATCAAACAGGTCATTCAGTTCGATGATAAGCTTCTTGAGTCAGCACTTGAAGAAAATCCTGCATTACCAGTTGAAGAATTGGCAATAAAGCTTAGTTCAAACCATACAAGTGTTTGTCATCTTGAGCAGTTCAAACCATACAAGTGTTTGTCATCTTGAGCAGTTCAAACCATACAAGTGTTTATCATCATCTTGAACTTGGAAAGGATCCCAAACTTAGAAAATGGGTACCTCATGAATTGTCTGAAAGCAACTACAAATCTTGAGTTGACATCTGCTTTTCATTCCATTCTCACAAATTTATTTCACCCTTTTTGGATAGACTTATAACTGGTGATGAAACCTGGATCTTCTATCGTAATGTTAAACATTGTAAACAGTGGCTTGGTAAAGAAGAAAAGGCCCAACCACAACCGAGAAAGGAACTTCATGAGAAAATGGTTCTTCTCTGTATCTGGTGGGATTGCAAAGGAATAATTCACTTTGAATTGTTACCACCTAATGCAACCGTCAATGTTCAAGTCTACTGTCAGCAATTAGAGTGTTTGAACCAAGCTTTGAAGAAAAAAGATCTGCTTTAGTGAATTGAAAAGGAGTGATGTTTCATCAGGAATATGCACGACCTCACACTGCAAAAATCACATCACAGAAGATCAAAGAGCTTGATTTGTTAAAATTCCTCATCCATCTTACTCTCAATCTTGCTCCTTCAGACTATTATTTGTTTTGTAGTTTACAAAATCCTTTTCAGGAAATAATTTTTACAAGCCAGGAGGAGATTGAAACTGACATTGCTTCAAAACCAAAATAGTTTTGCCTTAATGGAATTAATCACTTGAAAATAGATGGAAGAAAGTCATAGAAAATCAGGGAATGTATATTGATGATTAAATTTTGATTAAATACGTTTTGGTCACTTGTTTTCTTTATCCAAAAATTGGACAGAACTTATGGGATGACCTGATAGTTATTTTTAAAATTTAACGTATTGCTTTTTTTATTAAATTACAAATTTACCCTTGAAATATTTACAAAGTGACCTGAAAATTTTTTATTCCATGAAGGAGCTATTAGCAGTCTAAAGCAGTAACAGGTGTATTTTTATCTTTTAGATATTTTAGGTAATGTGTAATAGATTTTTTCTGTTAATTTTGAGGTTTTGTGAGTATAGTATGGTGATCAGTTTTCCCAATATAAAGTACATTATAATATTTTTAAAAATTTATTAACATTTTATGAAACTTAAAACCAAAGCAATTTTGACAATTTTCCATTGGTATGTTTACATTTTAACTTTGCATTAAAAGATAAAGATAGGAGAGCAAATCATGACTCTAGACATGGATTAATTTTAACACAGGAATGTGCATAGATTATTAGATTTCAGTTGAGTTTAATTTTTACCTCCACTTTTAACTAAAAATATGGCTGTGAAAAATGCACTAACATCTTTTAGTCTTTTTTGTTGACTTTCAGGTGCGCAAAGTGCGAGTAGAGAAAAGACACAATGATGTTGTGAACCGTTTGCAAAAAACCAAAGAAGAAAAATTTCCTGATTTGAGAGCAGATCGAGAACAAAGGGACCATAGAGAGGCTGTTGAAAAGCGGAAGAAGATTCAGCAAGAAAAACAAAGAGAAAAAGAAGAGATTCGGAAGCGTAAAGAACAGGCAGAACTGAGGTTTGTGAGAAACATTTTTTCTTTTCAATTACTTTATTATTTTCTGTTTTTGATAACATTTCCAATTTTACAATTTGAAGAATTTGAAATTGACAGATTAAAAACAAAACATGTTCAGTGAGATTAAATTAGATTGTAACTGAACGTGACATTTTACTGAGTTCTAAACTTTTATTGTCATTTGATCAAATGTATTTCACTAAAAAGAAAAATGTAGCATATTATCATATTAAAGTCTTGTTTCAAGTAATTTATATTATTGTAAGATATTTTAAGCTGAAACTTCAATAAAAGACTTCAAATGAATGGACAAATGAACTGTAGTTTGGATTTGACTTAAAAGCATTGAAATTATCTTGAAATTACATTTTTGAATATGGATGAATTGGATGCGATTTGAATTTTCTAAATGAGATTTTACTTTTTTACAAACTTAGTCTTCATTGTTAAGAAAATCTAAATTTTTTTCTCCAGATCATATGCTTCTTTAATGAAACCTGAGAATATGACTTCAAATTTTGTGAGTAAAGCTTATTTTTTCACTTCCTACTCCATTGCTATTATCTGTAATTGCTTGTACTTCAATTATTAAAAAAAAGCCTTACTTTCAAAGTAACACAGATGACCGTTTTTAAAGGAAATCTTTTATTATATTTGTTTTAATACAGTGTTTTAGCATATAAATCTCTTTAGTCACTCCAAATGTACTTTAAAGTGAACCTGTTATTGTCTGTTAGAAATATTTACAGATAATTTTAGGAAAACAAGTTGATTTTGATTCCTAAATGAAAATAGTAAAATTAAGATGAGAAATTTCTTTTAAAAAAATAACAATAGTTAAATCCTGTTCATTGTTGAACTTTTTTTTTCATATTGATGTATTGTTATATATCGCCGTATGACGACAAAACAACAAACACGCATATATAAAAATATAAGGTTATATTTTTATTAATGACGACGAACTGTGTGGAATGGAGAACGGGAGGGTGAGGGCGCATATAGAATGGCTGACGGGAGTGTAGTCTGCCTGTGTTGTCTCTCTCTGCTTCCACCGGCCGTTCTCTGCTACTGGCGAATCCGTGTGACGAGGTCTTTATATAGTCCTCTAGAACCGGGACTTTCCTTCCGGTTTTTTGCCTCGCCCACGCAACGCCCACGTAATTCTAAGAGGCACCTGATCTGTTTGCCTCTGTAGCCATTTCCGTCGCTGTCGGAAATAAGGTCAAAACGACATCCGCTCCGGCTTTGACAGGATGTATTTCACAAACACCTGTCTTGTCGCTTCGCCGCCCCCTTCACCGATGGAAAACACCATCGCTTGCATCACTTCCTCGGGTGGGGCCAGATTGTTATATTACAGTATTCCAGAAAGAATTTTAAATGTATTTGTGTAGTAACTTCTTAATGGGTATTGTATTACATCAAATTTCAGGGTAAAAAAAGTGATTTTTGTTTGAGTTTCTAGGATGAGGAGTTATTATTATTTAAATTCAGACTAATATCCTCATCTTTGTTGTTATATAATGTTTTGGCTGTTGTACCCTCTAACCTTCTCTAGGTGTCTGTTGAGCTGGGAATCCTTCAATATCAAACTGACTCATTTATTTAATTTACAGGGTTAGATTGTTCTCATTCTCTTATCTGTATCTAGGCATGACTTTTTAAAGTACTGTTCTGTTATTGTTTGCTCTGTTTCCACTGGGTCTGTCTGTACTAACTGGTTCAGAGATTGAACTCAATTATTATGACACCAAATTCATGAACTTATGCTTTAATCTATAGTTTGAAATGCTTATTATGTAAATAAGTTAAGAAAAATGATGCCCAAAAGAATCTCTTCTGTTATTTTAGGGTACAAATAATATATTTAAATGCTAACAGAAAACATCCTTGACATGCAGAATGTGTACTGTCTATGGTGATTATATATTTTATAACACTCCACAGCTAGGTCACTTGGTTGCTTCCACTTCATCCTTGGCTTCTATGCTCATGCTGTGATTTGAAGATCTAGGTCAACTGACAAACTTTTTTTGTTGGAATGTCCATTCAGTGCTGTGATGGCTCTGCTAAAGAATGTAAAAAAAATGATAATTAAATAACAACAACTTTGATTAATGACAGTATTACAAAAGCAACTGAATCTTTTCTCTTGACATTAAGAGCCATGATTGTTCAGTGATTTTCAACCACCATATGTGTTATGCTTGTGTAGCACCATTAGTCAAATGCTATCTGGAGTAACTTCTAAGTTAAACAAAAGAGATTCACATTCACAACACTTCTGGTCTCATGGCAACCAATAAACTTTACCCACAGCTAGCCACTACTTAGAATTTTTAGTATTTATTTATAGCTTTATTCAATCCAGCCATTATTTTAGATGTTATCAATCAGAGATGCATGTATGCGGTGACACAGTTCCTACGTTTTTGGTTTTTGTGTGAGACAAATTTATTTATAGATAATATATATTGATATTATTTATAGATAATAATATATATATATAATATATATATATATATATATATATATATATATATATATATACACATACATACCAGTCAGTCAAGTGCTATGTGTGATACACATTTGGGTGATCATTTCTTTTTTGATTCATGACTGACTAGGCAGAAGGTTTTACTGCAGTAGGTTGCTATCTCTTGTTGTGGTAGATTGGTTGCCAACCAAGGCTATAGAACCCAATCTGTCCTGCTATTTAACCCATAGAGGAAGAAGAGATAGATTGATACCTTTCTCAATGGTATTTACATGTATGTGAATGCAATGATTTTAACTGGAATTTGAACTGAGCTCTCATTTCTTATTCCAAGCCAATATTTAATGTATCATAACACACATATACCAACACTAGGTTAATTTCTTTTCTATAAAGTATACTCTTATACTTTATCATCGTGAAAATATCTGTTGGTTGTATAACATAAATTTCAGTAGAACTATATTTTTGGTCTTTACATATTGGGAGAGCTGCATCTTTAATTATCATTTCAGCTAACATTATAGAGGCAATTAAATTTACTTAAATATATTATTAACCATTTGCCTGATATTTTTCTGGATTTATTATGTTGATAGAAGTATTTATGTAACTTCAAGGTGGAACTTATAAAAACTCTTGGCCTTGTACTTTGGCTACTGGTGAAATTCTTTCCTTTGGCTCAGAAAATATATTTACAGCTGGTAAGTGGCTCATCTTGGGAGTATCTTTAAATAAAACATCTTCAATCCTTAAGGTGTAGCAACAGTCTTAAACTTTGTTTTGTTAGTTCATACTTTTAGTCCTTAGTTTAATGCTGCACAAGTAGTATGCTACAAAACTCTTTGAGAAAATATTTCCTTTTAATAATGATTTTACTACAAATCTGTTGCCAACAGTGTTAAAATTCTCATAAATGTTAAACAATATAAATTGGTGAGTGAGGCCATCTGATCTGAGACAGATCCAATGAGGAACTCTCTGTAGTATATGATGGATAGAATTTAATAGATACCCACATATATATTTAGTAACCAGTCAAAAGTTCACTTTAAAAGTTGAAAATCAGGCAAAAGACCACTGCAGTAATAAGGCTGGTGTTTGTAATATTCTGGCTAAGATCTGAACACAGTTTGTTTAGTCTATGTAACTCTTTCCATGGTTATAAATTGCTCTGTTGGCGGGGCTCCAGAATATGGTGACTGCCGACCTGCAGAGGGTAAAAATCCCTCAATGGGGCCACTTGTTGGCCGTGGGTGGTGACCCGTGATGCCCTGGGACGGGATCCCGGTGGTTGAGGTCAAGTTAAGTACCTCCACTTCCCAACACACCACTTCAGCCCTTACCAGGGCTAGACGGGTGGTCGGAGGGGCCCGATCCAACCAATTGGCTGGTCAGGTCAAGCCCTAATGTCTACTACTGGAAATAAATGACATCAACCTTACCAATCTTCCCCAACTAAACTAACCAGAAGAACGAAAACTACGGAAGGATACCCAGAACCTGTAGACATTAGAAGGCGCTGGCTGAGGGTCAATCATCTCATTGAGGTTCAGGCCCAGACATGACTGCAGATCCTCCAACCATGCACTGTCTTGGAGCAGAGCATTGGATGAGGTGACAGGTGCTCTGGACCTCTCACCGAGGCGAGTATACCGCCTGTGTAGTCCCTGGTCTGTCAGGGCGATTGGGTTTCCCCCCTGGCAGACCCCAATTACGGGCTCTGAAGTGGTGGGTGGGGAGCATGGGCAATGAACCTATACCAAAATAAATATTATGGCTTTCCCTAACCCCTCCAAGAGACCCCATATGGAGTCAGTGACTCTGAGCTGTGCCAACCTGGCTTCACCAAATTCATTGTCCTTGAGTCCACTGAAGATACTCCCTTATCAAAGCTATCTCCCTTCGTGATAGAAAAGATAATATCCTCCAGGATAACCCCCAAGATGGTCAAGAAAATGAAAAATGGAACACTGTTAGTAGAAGTTGACCAAAGGAAACAAGCAAATTCTCTGCTCAAAATGACATCCTTTCACAACCTAAAAATAAAAGCGTACCCTCATCAAATGCTAAACACATCTAAAGGAGTAGCTAAGAGCCGGGAACTCTCCCTCTGCACTCCAGATGAAGTCAAAACAGGACTAAAAAGTCAAGGAGTCCTAGATTATAAAAGAATCATCATCAAAAAAGAAGGCAACACCATTAACACAAATACGTATATCTTGACCTTTAACTCCCACAAGTCCCCAAAAGAGATTAAGGTCGGATACAATTTAATTAAAGTTGAGACCTACATCCCAAACACGGTCAGGTGTTTCAAATGCCAGATGTTTGGACACCATGAGGAGCAGTGTACAAGAAAACCTGTATGCAAGAAATGTGGAATGAGGGACTTGGATCACCTAGAAGATCAACGCAATCGGACTATCAAATGTGCAGATTGTGAAGGTGACCACCCGGCATACTCGAGAAACTGCCGTATATGGAAAAAAGGGAAAGAAATACTTGAGGTAAAATATAACAGAAATATACCCTTTTGGGAAGCAAATGTCCTCAAATAAGGTTTCATACTCCAACATTGCCCAAAGAACCCCTCCAACTACTGAAACAAAAGATAAGTACAAGGATCTCCTTGAAAAACTCATACAATTAGAGCCTAACGATTGGCCCAAATTCATCAATGAATTAAAAATTACCCTTGGTAAATCCGAATCCTCCTTTGCCAATGAAAACCCGAAACCAATTCTCAACAAAAATCAAAATGAAAATCAAAAACCCACATACAAGGACAAAAACCTTTTACCTAAATCAAATAAACCAAACAATGAAAGACCCTCTTTACCCAATAAGAAAACAGAAATTATCCCTAATACAAACTCTACAAAAAAAAAACTGAGCCAAAATTAACCCCTCATTTGGGTAAACCAAAAAAAATCCCCAGCAAACAAGACATAGACCAACATCAAAATCAAGAACCCAAACCAGCTCGAGTCCAAGACGAAACAGATTCGAAAATCTAGAAGTAATGGATATCGAGGAACAAAATCCTCAAACACACCAAAATCCCAAACAAAAACCCTCTCAAAACTGAAACCCATATATGGCGAATAAAATTATTCAGTGGAATATTCGAGGCATAAAAGCGAATTTCAATGAACTCATAATAATTCTCAAAAACTTTTCCCCAGCAGTTGTTTGTTTGCAGACTACTGCTCATAACCCTCTTTAAAAAAAAAAAAATTTTTTTTCCTTAAAAATTTGAGGATAACCAACTCTGAAAAATTGAAAACAACCAACTTTGAAAGAAATTAAAAACTTGAAGACAACCAACATTAAAATCAATTAAAAACTTGAAGACAACCAACTCTAAAAACAATTAAGCTTGAAAACAAACAACTCTGAAAGTGAAAACACCTTTTGCCCTTTGATAGGCCATTAAACACAATCAATCAAGCTATGAAGCTCACTTTATCAGATATTGAGCATGTTGACCATGTCCGTCATAGTTTATGGATATAGTGTAGCACGTAATTTGTTCAATGAAACAACATCAAAGATTAACACACCCGAATCAGACACTCTACTGAACTGGACCAGATCGGCAATACTCAAAAAAATATGGCCGCCTTTTATACACGTTGCATTGAATATTTTGAGCTTCCTGATTGGTTAAGCCTTCTATTGGTGAACTATAAAATGGGTTAGCCCATGGCTGTCTGCACAGTATACATAAGCACCAAAATGTCCAACGGCAAAATTTCAAGAGTCTGAATGTGAATCTTATCATCAACAAACTTAGAAAGTGCAAGCAAAATCATATAAGACACTTGTTGAATCACAAATACTTTCTTAAATGTTTAAAAGGTGAGCATTTATTGTCATTATTGATAGCTTGCTTTCTGGTCTTTTCAAGTCATTGGATACAACCAATGCTTTTATCCCCTGGGCCATGTGTCCTTGAGGACAAAAGCGTTGGTGGAATCCAGGAACTTGATCAAAGAGTTGTGAGTTCAATACCTGACTACAGCAGAAGTGAATGAAAAATTCAATAGTTGAGTTAAAGGGAGATAACTGATACTAAGACATCTGGAAGAAGCATGGCTCGTGGAATTTGAACAATCTACCTTGGTGTATGATATTAAGGATTAATTCACAATTCCAATCACCATGAGGCCAGAGCATACAATGGCTTAATCATTGTGAATATAGCAGCGAAAATGAGAACAACATGCTGAACAATGTAAATAGTGAAAATAATTACAATACTTCATCTCAGAAATATAGACAAATAGGAAAAAAATGTAGAGTAAAGCCATCTTTTAATTTTTTGCATATGAACATTTTTTACAGACGTTTTGAATTTTTGTTCAAGTAATGTTACAATGTGTTTTACATTTTATTTTCAGATTTTATTTATGATTAGAAAATATTCACTAGTTGATACTTTTAACAAATTTCACATAACATTGAGATTTATTATATTGGGTAATGTTCATACTTTGTTTTTTTTTTGTTGATATTTTTATGATTTTAATAATAAGAAAAAATCCTAAGTAGTTTTAAAAAAATGAATATATAATGAGAAGTTAATAGTAATTCATCACTTAATGACTTTTTAGGTCTTTGAAGATTTATTAAATGAAAACTACTCCCTATCTAATTTTTATTTGTTTTTTTTTTCTTTTTTTATCTGACAGGATTCTGGCAATGATTCAGATGATTTTATGTGAGTTTATCATTTTGCTGAGTAAATTCAACATTGTGACATGTCAAGGGACTTCGTGTTTGTAGATTTCAACTTGAGTAAGTTACACTGCTAAATAAACATTCTGCATCAAGCAGATATGCAAGCAATGCAAAATGCTTTCCAAATGATTATATTCATCTGTCTTCATATACAATATTTTTATACTATGTTATTTTTGCTGACTTTTCAGTACTCTCTATATAATTTTTCCATCAGAGAGGAATTTTATAAGAATTCCATTGTCCTAAATTGAAAAGTTCCTTTAACATTTTTTCTATGTTGATAACATGAAGAATATGATACAAGACATATATATCGAATAAAAAGTGGGTAAGTGAATGACAAAATGAGGGAAGGAAAAAAACTTCTAAGCAGTGTATTTTGTTCTACAAAAGAACTTCAAACTAATAGAATAAGTCTTATATATAAAATGGTGGTAAGAAGAAAATTCAATAAATTCATTTATATTGAAACCTTAAAGATACAGAGACTCCCCTTCATATTTAAATCTCGACATTCAGTGTATCTATATCTTAGCCTACTTCATTCAGCTTATCATCACTTCTGTGTTAGTTTTATTACTAAAGCTGTTATTCCTCTGAAGTTATTTCTTGGAACAAAAGGAATCACTTAGAAGTATTTTTCATTTTGTCATTCACTTATCCAACATTTTTTGTTACAAAAAGATTATCAAATATTGTTTTGTATTCAAAAACTTAACTTATCAAATCTGGTGAGTTACATATTTTTTTAAATCATTGAAGTATGACATGCAGTTCTTACATTAATCATTCACTGATTTAGATTACTGTATATCCTTGTTATGGATTTTCAAACAATAAAACTCAGGATGCTTACTAAAGCTAATTAATTTCTAATTCTTTAGGAGTTGGTGTTTTGAATTTCTCAGATTATTTTTCAGCTATTGTAGATTATAAAATTTTGTGTGAGTAAATTATAAATAAGTTAGTAGGAAGAACAAAGAAAGATAATGGAGAGTCATTTTTAAATTATTGCTCAAATTTGCTATATACTGTGTTATAATTGAAATGATAACAGGGATGTATTCATGTGGATTATTCCCTCTGCCAACTGATTTTTGAATAAATTATTATATGAGCATAAACATTAAATAATGAAGAAGAAAGAAAAATTAATAACAATTAATAGTGATACTGCTATTGTTACAGAGAATTTTAAAATCTTGTATATTAAAGGTTAGTACATTTTATTTTATAGAAATATTTTTTTTTATGTATAGTGAATTAATTAAAGACAGCATTTGATGAAAAGCATCTGGAAGTGGCTAATTGGATAGGTTTTAATTTTCATCAGGACAAACCATGCCAATTTGCACACCAGGTAATAAATTGATACAGCTTGGCTGGGATATTTATCTACACCAAATGTACTCACCTGATTTTGCAAATTTGGATTGTCGTTTATTTAAATCCTTACCATATTCTTATAATGAGAAGAATTTCAATTTGCTGGAAGTTTCTGGAACCAATTAGAGCAGGTTTTTTGACATAGGAGACTGACCAGAATTATTTGCTAATAGATGTTTAGTTTGTTGGCTACTTCTATAATTAATGTACAAGTTCTCTACAAGAAAATTTTACATGAAATAATGGTGGCGAAATAGTACCTGCACAAAATAAAGATGTGTATTGTGGTGCAATGGTGCTTGGAATAAGAGATTGGAGAGCCAAGTTCAAATTCCAGTTGGTATGTTTCATTCACTTATGTGAATGAAACATACCAACTAATACCTTGGGAAAGGTATTAATCCATCTTTTCTTTTTCCAGCTATGGATTAAATAGCAGGACAGATTGAGTTCTATAGCCTTGGTTGGCAAACAGTCTACCACAAAGAAATGGCAATCTACTGTGAGAAAAATCTTCTGCCCAGTCAGTCACGAACTGAAAGAGACATGATCATCCAAGCGTATATCAAGTACGGCACTGACAAAATAACAGAGGCCGATTAATCTGCAATGTAAGATAACATTTATTTTACAAAAGATAACAGAACTAAACTTTAAGAGTTCTTTACCTAGAAAAAATGGAATGTACAAGGAAAATTATTCATGTATTTGGGTGTGACTTGCCTGTGGACGTGTGTTTGTGTGTAGAGCATCCACAGCCCTTTTTTGCTTCAGTTTGAAAGGTGGAAAAGCAGGAAAAGAGAGTTACTTAAGGGTAGCTTGTTTTTATATCCTCTGGGCTGAACCTGATAAGTTTATTAAGGCACTACAATCTACAATATTTTCGAGAAAGAGAATTTTTATGAAGTCAGGTTAGAAAATAGTTTCTTAGGCCATCTAATATGAAAACCACTTTTTGAAGTTCTAGTTTGTGTCTACTTGCTAGTTTCTAATGAATCATCACCAGTATTTTCTAAATGTGCCAATTTTAGTTGGTTAATAGAAATATTGACTTGTCTGTTATTAATTACAATAGTGAAATTTCTCTGTATGTTTCACCACCTTGGAAAGACCTCTGTAAGTTAGTTGTAAGGGATGTTTGGTTGCATTGTCTTTTACCAGCACAAAATTGCAGTTTTTGAGTGATTCTGGCACATATGATACATGGGTGGATTGTTTATTAAACTGGGTGTCACGAGGTAAATAAAATGGGTCATGACAAAAAGAAAGAAAAATTAAACAAGTGAGAGCAAAGTACAGATTATAAACAACTCTAAATGTTAAACAGCACTCATAAATCATCACTAGTTTTTTACTGTCGTATTATATATATATATATATATATATAAAAACACACTGTGTTTATTTTCATGGCTAGTGAAAGCCATTAAGATTGTTGAATAATTCAGTTGCATCTGAAATCAGGGCTAAAAGTGAATTTCCTGACTCAAGTAGTTGAGTACCAGTACATTCTTTCTGTGGTAGTATGGTAATGTGTTTTTGTTCATTTGAAGTTTTGGAATTGTCAGTGAGTTAGCTGTTGTTTAGGCAAAATTTAAGCATTTGCTAGTTTTTTTTTTTGTTTTTTTTTTAAATTTCTTTTTAAAGAAATAATTTTATATTCCTACAAATAGATAATACAAATAGATACATGCGCTTTCAATATGTGTGTATCATAAGAAATATACATTTAATTTGTGGTTGCTAAATAAAAGAAGCTAGTGAACAAAATTTGTCTTTGATTTATTACATGTAGATATAATGGGTTTGTAGGAAATATTCTCTCGCAGATTACTCGAATATTGGGCCAGAAAAAGAAAATGCTGACAATTCAACTCGCCGGTCCAATCTCGCCAACTGCTATCCACCTAACCAGTTAAACCTCCTCTTCGCTTCAAGAACGACTGCTTTTATCGGCCGATCAATTTTTTCCATTGGCCGACAACACAGACAGGACGCCAAAGATTTGCATACACTCCCATAGCGACTCCTGCGGCGGACTTGTTTTGGGTCTGTAATTTTCTTTTTCACCGCATTTTACGTCGTAGTATTAACGCCACGCACTGTCGCTTGGTTTGACGAGGTAAGTTGCCATTTTCTTCGCTATACTCCCCCCCCCCCCCCATGATCTCATTATCACAAAACGAACAGTTTGGGGCAGGTCTTTTTATCCTGGTGCTTCGTCGTAATGGGATGATTTCCTCTACTCGTGTCGGAGAGTCTTCTCCTGAGAAGTCATCAGATGTATCTCGAGTTTCTGGAATCTTGGGGTCTGTGGAAGCATTGGATTCGCAGATTTCGATTATTCGATCACTGCCAGACGATGAATCATCATCGGATTTGCTCGATGATGCATCAGAACCAACGAAAAGACAGAGATCTTTTACGTGCCGTGGCATCCCGTCAACTATTATTGTTTGCGGACTTACGATGACTGTTACACGACCAACTTGATACCTGGAGGTGCACCGGCCATGGGGAGCTTTCACCCATACTCTGCTCCCCATATTGTATATTCTATGATCCTTACAGCGATCAGGTGGTAATGTAGTAGTAATTCCCTTCACTTTCAGTTGGTAACGGTGAATCATATTGGCAGGCGCATTAGTCGACGATACATCATCCTTCGGCGTGATATTATGCCAGTATACAGCCTCCATTATCGAACATTGCTTTCTTGCTGCAATTCTCTTTATGCTCCAATGAGATCTTTCCACTATACCGTTTCCTGCAGGAACATAAGTGCAATGAAAATGAAGTTGGACTCCCCATTCATCCAAAAAATCTTTAAAGGAAGAAATGCAGTGTCATTGTCGGTTAGTATTTCTGATGGTAGGCCTTATTCAAAAATATACTTTCCAACTGTCGGATGACACTTCTCGAGTCTTGTTGAGGCAAGCGTCGCCATATCGCAAATCGACTGGGGCCGCAATCAATTAACGTAAGGTAGTGTTGTCCACCGAAATACGTAATATCCATTCCCAAGCGGGTCCAGGTTCCAGTTACACTTAGGTTGCCACGTGGCCAACAACTCTGGGCTGGGTCAATTGACTGGCATTCTTTACATTTTCTGACTACTGCCTTGATGGCTGCTTTGGATGTCGTAGGGTAAACTCGTCTAAGAAATACAGCGTTCGCCTGATGCCAGGATGCCCACTCCAGCAATGAATGACACGTATCTGATCAGGGGAGGTTCCGTTCACCATAGAAGCGCATACCGGACGTGTTGGTTCAATTTCCTTCTTAATCACATCATACCATCGTTGTGGTACTCTGGTAATCTTATATGCTTGATTCTCACTTGACGATACTAAACTTATCGTGATCAATAAGTTATACTCTTGAATCAGCATTTCAAGAGTACTCAAACGCCTCCGGATCAGCATCTCACTTGCCGCCTTAGTTCGTATTCTGGCTTTGCCAGTGAGCATGTTTGATACCCACCGGTGCATGCACGCGGAGTCTGTGAAGAGGTGTAGCTTCATTGCGCCCCACTGTAGGGCTAAATTGACGCCCTTCAGAATAGCATCCAATTCTGACAAATTGATATGTTGGACGTCCTTCTCAGGCCGCAGCCAGCATGCGTCTTCTACAACGCTTCCGTCAACTTCCAGCGAAACCCCTGTGGCGAGAGAACTTGCATCGACCCATACCTCATAAGTGTGTCCGCTTGTGCACCATTTACTGTGTCTGGCGAATTCTTTATGCTATGTCCTCAATCATGTTCTTAAGGGGAGCATCTGTCACTTCGTCGTCACAACCAGACGTGATCAATACGGTCCTGCGTTTAACAAATGATGTAGCAACACGAAGCCATCCACACACAGGAACGTGACCCACCAGTTTTCTGCACGACGAGAAAACGTTACGTCGTGTCAGGACCTCGGGAACTGATGGAATCTCATTTTCACGCTTCCACTTAAGCGTGTTGTTATCTTGTTCGACACGCAAACTCAGCACATGTGCGCCGTCCCATAACCGTTCCGGATCCTTGCAGGTCAAACTAAACGCAGCCAAGTGCTCCTTCATGCGAACTGCTGAAACATTCTCTCGTCAACATAAATATCATCAATATATGATGAGGTTGCCCACTGAACTGACTCGTCTTTCGACAACACGGCGTCCACAATGGCCTTCATTATGGCTGGTGCAACATTCAACCCGAAACCCATTCGGGTCAAGCAATATCTTCACCCCTTGAAGATTAGTTTGAAAGGGCCAAAACGACTTATGGATATGAACTTGCAGATAGGCCTGCCGTAGGTCAAGGATAGCGACATCCGGTCCTTTTTTACGCCACTCCCTCAGTTTCTGTGCACATACGTTGGCATTGGCTGTGTGTGCGTCGAGACATCTGTTCAGCTCTTGATAGTCTAATACTGGCCGCACTTTACTTTTGTTTTTCTGCACAACCGCCATCAACAGAATTAGTCCTTTTGGAGGACCAAGTTCTTTTTCAGGATAAGGCTGCAACCAACCGTTGTCAAGCCAGGTCTGCAGCTCCCGATTGTATTCCTCCTTAATTGCCGTTGGTATAGGGTACTCAGGTATCTGATTTCGCAAACTCTTTGGTGATCGACCATCAGACCACTTCCATGATGCGACCCATATCTTTCGGTTTGGGTCGAATTTGGCACAGAAATCAGGTTCTTCTATTTTAATAGTGGCGCAACAGACAGTCCCATGCTTGGGAAATTGTACGTCGCCACACTGTTATTTGGAGTCCACCTAACTTTTTAATGGCATCGAACCCAAGTAATAAATCAAAGCCCAATAGTTCTCCATCCACTACCAAGACTTCGATTTTGAAGGGGGTTGCATTGGCTACGCCAAGCTTAACACGTCCAACTCCGCAACATTTAAGAGTATTTCCGTTTACAGTGAGTATGTCCACCTCCGTCATCTGCCAGGATTGACAGATTGATTTATTAATGAGTGTCTGTGAACAGCCAGAGTCCACTAGTGCTACTCTCTTAATTCCGTTCATGTAAATATTCAATACCGGTAGCGCCTCATTCATAACTCACTTGGGGAAGAGATCGGACAGAGAGAAGCAATGTGACCTATTTCTTGAAATCTGAAGCAACGCAGTGTTGTGCGTGACCTGCGTGACTTATGGGCATCTTCTCGTTGAACTGGGCAGTCCCTGGAAAAGTGATTCCACCCAGAGTATCTGTAGCATCGCATACCCTCCCGACGTTTATCATGTGGATATTTATCAGCTCTGCCTGGTGAAATGATAGCTGCAACCATTTCCTCAGTTGTGATTTGATCTTTCATTATGGCCCGAGCTCGGTCCAATAGTTGGTTTGTCTTCATGTCTTCCATTCTGGAAGACGCGCGCAGTAGTTTGACGTGCGCTGGTAATCCTGCTATGAACGCACATGCAAGTCCTTGCTCGGATATTCCGCCAAAGAGACATGCTAGCTTCTTCAAGTCGGCTAAAAACATGTCGACGGATTCGTCTGGGCGCAGTCGGCATTCCACGAACTGCTCGTAAGCCAAGAAACGATCTGGTGCAAAGGCAATCCTCAGGGCTTGTTTTATTTGCTCGACATCTGACTTTTGCTCCAAGTTTAGTTGTTGATAAACAGCAAATGCTCCGCCTGTCAACCTCAGAGAAAGAACACGTTCAACCTTTTTTATTCCACACAAGTCACAAACAAGTTCTGCCTTCTCAATCCATTTAGTAACTGCCAGTCCGGTTACCGAACCATCAAACTCTGGTATCAACTTCACGTCAAAAGTCTTGTCCGTCATAATGCCGAAATAGCTTGTAGGAAATATTCTCTCGCAGATTACTCGAATATTGGGCCAGAAAAAGAAAATGCTGACAATTCAACTCGCCGGTCCAATCTCGCCAACTGCTATCCACCTAACCAGTTAAACCTCCTCTTCGCTTCGAGAACGACTGCTTTTATCGGCCAATCAATCGCTGACAACACAGAGAGGACTCCAAAGATTTGCATACACTCCCATAGCGACTCCTGCGGTGGACTTGTTTTGGGTCTGTAATTTTCCTTTTCGCCGCATTTTACGTTGTAGTATTAACGAGACACGATGTCGCTTGTTTTGACGAGGTAAGTCGCCGTTTTCTTCGCTATAGGGTTACAATGCAAAATGTGGTTCTTGCTGTTGGACACAGTAAAAAAACATTTGAGAAATGCTGGTCTAGGAGCTGGGGATGTTACTTAAGACATCTTCAATCTCAACATATCTACAAATGAAGCAGGATTCAAAAGTGCCTCATTTGACTTGATTATTAACTCTGGTTGACATAAAGATTTTACAGTTGTTCTTAACCATAGTGGTATATTATGAAGTCAAAAAGCATAATTCAGTGCTATTTTCAGGGATTTCTTCAGAGAATGATGGAAATGTTCTATCATGCTGTTCGTTTCAGGATGGTAACCAATTGTGTGAATTCTAGTTATACCAAGCAGGTTGGTTAAGGAAGTGAAAACTTAGGATTCAAATTGTTCTTCTCTATCTGTGGTGATGGTTGTAGGATCACCAAATCTGCTGACCCAACCAGTTAGAAAACCTTGTGCATCTGATTTCGCACTGATATCAGTAACAGGAATTATTTCATGCCAGTTGGTCAACCTATCAATGCAGGTGAGGAGATAGTAATGTCTCTGACAGGGAGGAAATGGGCTGGTGATGTTGATATGGACATGGTCAAATTGTCTATCAGAAACGTCGGGAAAAATATAGGAGCTGATTTAGTGTGTCTCACTATTTTAGCCATTTGACATGGTACATTATGACGTGTCCAATCCCTTGTATCTGTGTTGATTCCAATCCAGATATAATTTTTACTAATTATCCTGCTGGTCACTTTTATAACTGGCTATGATAGTTTCAGAATGTCAAATACTTTTCTATGGAGAGTTTTTAGAGCAGAATGCTGAAAATCTCCTGTATAAATGTTGCATTGACTGTTTTCCCTGTGGAATATATATTTGTTTATTTGTAATGAAGAATTATTATCCTCTAGAAGAGATTTTAGATCTTCATCTTTTTGTAAATTTGTAATAGCTTCAAAATCAGTGTCTGGGCTTATATTAATTGTAGAAATATTTCTGGAGAGTGAATCTGCTAGAATGTTTGCTGCACCTTTGATATAATGAATATCAGTTGTAAATTGGCTGATGCCTAAGTGATATGTCCTGGAAAGGGCTATATATATCATTTGAGGTAGTTAAGTGGTTTAGGCAATTGTAACCAGGTAGAACAAGCTAGTATGTAGCTGTAATGATGATACTCGTCGTATGCAGTATCCTGAGATGTAGGTGTAGTCAATAGACGTAGACCTCTAGCAGTAGATCTCTAGTGGAAGACCAATAGATGTCCTCACCTTAGTCTATATTTATAGCTGACACCAGCCAATCACATTCCAGTGAGGGAGAATCAAGGTGTATACATATTCATTACCTAATCATTACATCAGTTTCCAAGGAGAATATTTCTCTGATTTCACCTTGATTACTCTGATTAAAGGTTTATTGTCAATGAGCACATGAAAAGACATAGCTTCCAAGAAATATTGGAAGTGTCGAATGGCACAATATACTGCTATTAACTCACATCTGAAAGTGCTGTATGTAGCAGTTTATGATAATTTTTTTGAGAAGAAATACATTGGTAACCATTCATCTGATGCATGTTGTTGCAAAACTTCTCCAATGGCTAAGCATTTACTACCAAGAATAGCACTGTTTCATGATTGAGAAAAGTGAGGTTACCAACACTGGCTAACTTTTCTTTTGCCAAATTAAAGTATGACAAATTTCTGAAAGATCTTTATAAGGTTTTCATTTTTTTTTTTATCCTTAAAGAATATCTGTTGATGGGGAAACTATTTCTACCAAGTTGGGGAAAAATTTCTGATAAAAATTCAACATTTCAAGGAAGTGGTATAAATCTTTTGAAGTTTTATGAACCAAGAAACAGTGAATAATTTTCATTCTTTCAGGTAAAGGTTTCATACCATTTTTATTAATCTTATGACTAGAGAAGTCAACTTCAGACAATCCAAATTTACATTTAACTAGAGTCACTGCAACACGATATTTTTGAAATCTTTCAAAAACATCTTGTAAATGCCATTTATGTTCTGCTGGTGAAGTGCTGGCAATGAACATGTCATTGATGCAACAGAAAACTAAATCTTGTCCTTGAAGAACTTGGTTCATGAATCTTTGAAAGAACTGGACTGCATTCTGCAGTCCAATCAGTAAATGTAGAAACTGATAAAGCCAAAATGGCATTATTATTGCTGTCTTTATGTCAGAGTTCTCTATGGCAGGAGTGGGCAATTAATTTGGCCTGGAGTGGAAGGCAGTTTGAGTAGACTGCGTTTAGCAGAGGGCCGTACCTTTTAAAATTGATCATATTTGTTAGTTTACATAAATATTTAATTTAATGCAAAGTG
The DNA here is from genome assembly GCA_037127315.1 of Ascarosepion bandense. Classification (NCBI taxonomy): domain Eukaryota; kingdom Metazoa; phylum Mollusca; class Cephalopoda; order Sepiida; family Sepiidae; genus Ascarosepion; species Ascarosepion bandense. The sequence goes on from JBBBDQ010000879.1 coordinate 1,482,461, forward strand.
TAAATGTAAATTAAATGCATAATAAATATAATAAATAAAGCAAAAACAATAATGGTACACAGAAAATTCAATAAGACAAATGTAACTTCTCACACTTTTCAACAAGTCTTTTGAAATTAGGAGTCTGGTTTCTTGTTGAAATCTTCATCACTGCCTGCAAGTTTATGTCAGTCAGAAGATCTATTTTTACTTTTGTGATGTTCATGCAAGAAAAACTTTGTTCACAGATGTATGTGGATCCAAAGATGTAGATCAAACATGTAAATTTGTCAGACAATAGAGATTTGTAAAATTCTGTTAACGTAACAGAATTAAACAGTCCTTTCAACATGTAATCTGACTGCATGTTCATAAGTTCAAGCTGCAAATTCTCAGGTACAGTATCAATTTCAACAGAGAAAGGATAAGATATCAAACTGAATTCAGGCTCAGCTTTCTTGAAGTCCTGAAATATTATGAGCTCTTCCTCTAATCTCAGCAAATGATCCCTGATCTTGGAAGAAACATTGGAAGGTACTTTTTGCTTTTCTAACAAGGGATAATGACAAAACTTGCCCTTGCCTTCTTGCCTTGCAGACAGACATAGTTTTGTTTCAATTTATTTAATTTTTCCAAAATATCAGATGTAGACATCATCTCATTTCCACTCCTCACATCTCATTTTGCCCACAAAATGAAATCCTTTTGATGTTTAGAAAGATGAAGATTTAATTCTGTAATTTCCAAATTCGTTTTAGAACTTTGCCCAGGCTTAACCACTAAACACTGTTGTGGTATATGATATCTGTACATTTTGTTTCCATGTCCTCAAGCAGAGATTTTAAACTGTTGATGGTTAAATGCTTTTGCTCTGATTATCTTCACCACACTCACTACAAAATCTATCACATATCCAGTGCAGCCTTTTTTTTTTTTTTTTATAAGCGTTTCACTCCGAGCAAGGCATGTCACTGCCACTACTGCACAGGGGGCTACGTAGAGTGGAGAAAGGATGATTAAATATAGGAAATGTCAGAGGGTGGGTGATAGGCGGGTAAGGATACCAAGAATGAGGGTTGGGTAGATGAGAGTGTTCTGAGAATAATTGGGAGTTAGTGTGATAGGAGGTGTCTATTGACCCTACATTTAAACACCTGGAGATTGTAACTGTCGGGAAAGCAGATTTGTGGAAGGGAGTTCCACAGGCGGGAAGCGCGAGAAAAGAAGCTGTTGGAGTAGAATTTACGGTTACATCTTATTTGTTTAACTGTAAAAGGGTGGGACCTAGTTGCTAATCTAGTATCTCATGTAAATTCGTGCTTAGGCAGCACCAGTGATCTAAGCTCATCGGAGCAGTAGCCATGAAAGTACTTGTAGAAGAGGCACAGGGAAGCCACATCACACCGGTGAGAGAGCGGCTGCAGCCGGTCTGCCAAGTCAGTATCAACCACGTTACAGATCCTCCTTTGTATTTTGTCAAGAAGCCCAAGGAGAGCAGCAGGGGCACCCGACCAGATATGGCAGCAATATTCAATACACGGGCGGATGGTAGATTTGTATATGTGCAGAATAGATTCAGGTGGGAAAAACTTCTGGGCCCTGCACAGGGAGCCGACTTTCATAGCAGCAGATTTGGCAATGGATTCGATATAGTCATTCCATTTGAGGTCCGCCGAAAGTGTAAGGCCAAGGAGGCGTAGTATTTTACTCTCTGGGAGGCTAGCCTGTCCCATGCTAATGGGAGGTAGATGCGATTGTCTATGGTGGTTAGTTGATAACAGCTTCGTTTTAGAGGCATTGAAATTTACCAGGCCATTTCCTACCCCAGGCCACTACGGATTGGAGGTCCCTTTCAAGTACGGCAACGAGGTTCACTTTGTCGTCCACGCCTGGTTTCTGATCGATGCGAGAGTAGATTGTTGTGTCATCGGCATACATGCCAACTTGGGATTTAATGGTGTCGGGGAGATCATTTGTATGGTAGTTTTGGGAGGCATGCCCATTTAATACCACCTTCAATGTGCGGTTAGAGAGGAAGGACTGGATGAGGTCAAACAGATGTCCAGTTATCCCATAGCTTCGCAGTTTGCACAAGAGGCCAGCATGCCAGACCCTGTCGAATGCTTTGGAGATATCCAAGGCAACGGTTCGGGCTTCACCATTCTTGTCGAGTGCCCGGTATATGTACTCGGTAATGGTCATTAGCATATCAGCAGTAGACCTGGTGAAGCGAAACCCGTACTGTTTGTCAGAGAGAAGCCCGTTGGCCATGAGATGCCATTATCACCTCGGCGTTGCCAAAGATTGGAAGGAGACTAATAGGATGGTAATTGGCGGGGTCTGAGGGTTCGCCAGAATTCTTAAATATAGGAACTATGCAGGAGGACTTCCAACAGGCAGGAAAGTAGGAAGCAGATAGGCAGAGGTTATAGAGTTTAGAGAGGACAGAGGAGAGTTCTGGGGCACATTTCTTCAGTACTATGACTGGGATTCCGTCACCGCCGCTCGCTTTGTGTGGGTCAAGTTGTGCAATTATCTTGGCGACCAGCGAGGGTGTAATGTGTACGTTATTTAGTTGAGCCTTAGTTCTGGGTGGGAAGTGTGGTGTAGGTATTCCTAATGAGTCCAGTGTTGAATTGGTTGAGAATCTACGGGCAAAGCATTCAGCCATGTTGGCTGGGTAGGTGAGAACTTCAAACTCATTGATTAGTGGGGGTATTGAAGTCTTGTTCCTGCTGTGCACGCTTTTGCAGAGACGCCAGTAATCTTTGGAACCAAACTTAGAGGATGCTATGCGTTGCCTAATTCTGGTAGCAAACACCCTCTTGGCTTCGTTCAGCACTTTTTTACACTTGTTCCGTGCTGAGGCGAAAAGGCGCCTGTTTTGGTTCGACGAGCAGCTTCGATAGAGCCGGAAGAAATGGTTCCGGTGGGCAATGGCGGCCGAGCAAGCAGGTGAGAACCAGGGGGATGAATTTGGTTTTAGTTGGAATTTTTTTTTTTTGCTCTTCCTGGGACATTTCATGACCAAACTCGCAATGTTTTGTTTGATGGTATCATTTCAAATTATACCCTTTGAATATGGCAATTGTTTCCAGACCCAATAAACACATTGCCTTATTTCTCAAATTAATGAAGAAATATTTCTGTAGCCAGTTTTCATTTAACGCACAGCATTCTTTATCAGTTTTATGCTTTCTAGTAGGGTCCATGATGTAATAGGATAGAATAATTGCAAATCTTCTTATGGCGAAGACAAAATGAATGATAAGGATGATTTATTATAAAGCGTTGTAAAACAGTGATAACAGATAATTTTGTAATCATCTGAACTGTTTACTGGACTGTTTCTAGATATTTCATTGAGGTGACAACATCAGAGAAGTGTTGGAATAAAAGCGCTGTGTGAATAGGTGGGGAAAGCTGATTTTGATAGAGGTAACCAATAGAGCTTGATATCTATGCTAACAAGCTACCACCGTATAACCAAAGGCAACAAGCTTTCCTCAAACTATGTTTGTTTTACTTTCACTTCCTCTATACCAAGCTAGAGAGTCACATCATTGTTTGAGGCAACATGGTGGAAAAACCAAAAACTGATGTTTATAGAGATGGACAAAGTGATTTTCTGGAAAGCAGCAATTCTTGTTAACCTCAGCATCTACTGTGATAAGTTGGAGAAAATGTTAGATTTAAAAAATTTTCTTGAATGCTTCTGTGGGCCACTGAAAACTCTGTGGTAGGTCACATACATACCACAGACCAAAAATTGCTCACTCCTGCTCTATGATGGTAGGCTTGGATGAGGTCAAATTTAGAAAAAAAATTTTAGTTCCTTTTAAGTTGGCTGGTAAAATCATGAATACTAACATTGGAGTATTTATCAGGAAGAGTAATCGCATTCAGTTTTCAGTAGTCATCATAAGATCTTGATGAGGATGACTTCTGTTTTGGTGCCAAGTATAGAAAATACTTTTGAGGTTACCAGTTTAGTATGCTGGCTACTTCTATAATAAATGTACAAGGTTACTATGAGAAATTTTACATGAAACAATGGTGGTGAAATAGTATATACACAAAATAACAAAGACCGATTGATCTGCAATACATAATGACATTTATTTAATAAAAACAACAAAAGGAAAGTTTAAGATTTTTTTACTTAGAAATAAATGGAATACACAAAGAAAATTGCTAATGTATTTGGGTATGACTTGTCTGTGGGAGTGTGTTTTTGTATAAAGCATCCACATCCTTTTTTTGCCTCGGTGTGAAAAGTTGATGGTACACACTTCAAAAGGAGAAAAAACGGGAAAAGAGAGTTACTTAAGGATTTGCCTTTTATTTATATTGTCTGGGCTGCTGCTGATAATGTTCATAAAGGCACTACAGATGTTTAGTTTTTATCAAGAACACTAGTAGGTAGCACAAGTAGAGGTGTGTGCGTGTGTGTGTAGCCTATTGGTTAGCAGGCATAAAATAGAATTAGCAAGTTTAATTCAAATTCCATCTGTGAAAGTTTCGATCCACTTTGCACTATTAGTCCTGGAAAAGGCATGAATCATTTTCCCCCATGGGTAGATGGGTTAAATAGCAATGAAGACTGGGCACTCTAATCTTAGCAAACAGGATGAACTACAACACTTCTGAATTCAAAACTAGGAAAAGCAATAGAAAACCATTTCACTACCCTTCCAAAGAGTAATCATGACAATAAACAGTTTCCAAATTTTAAAAGAAAAATAAATTGTAGAGAGTTGTAATTGCTTATAATCTGAAGGGTAATGTCACTTAAGTAGAGGAAGTAGGTTGTATTGTAAATTTATCAAAATATATTAACAGCTAAATCTAACGGGAAATGTTCATTCCAACAAATGACATTCAGTTATTGCTTTTCTAAGAAAAAACTGTTAATAAATTTATTTAGTTCTTAATTCACATTATTAATGTCATGCTATCCATTTACGATTTTATTAAGTCAGCTACAAATGAGATCAGCTACATTACAAAAATTATGGAGATGATTTTTGAACCTTTGAAATCATTAATAAAAATAAACAGAATCACCTTTATCCATTAATTCACATAAAAAGATGTATATTTATTTTTAGAATTGTATAATTCAGTTCGTGCTGATCTTTTATAAATTTTTATGTTTTTTTTTTTAAATTACATAATTTTTGAAAAATTGAAAATCTTTTCTTATGGTAAATGAATCAACATTTGCTGTAACACATTGTCAGTCAGTATATAAATCATACATTCCATGTGATAGGTAAAAACTAAGCCTTTTATAAGTAATTATAAATTAATATAGAATAATTTATAAGAATCATGAGCTAAAAAATGTTTGTACTACTCTACAAATAAGAATATAATGGTCATATTTTGCTTAAAGATCCAAGGAACTCAGAACTGAAGCAAAAAGGCAAATTTGTTTTAACCCAGCCTCATTTGCATACTATGTACTTTGATGAATTTGTACCCACTAACTTTTTTGTAACTCATTAATTTACAAAATTTTTTTTGTTTTTTTTTTGTTTTTTAAGACAAAGGATTTTTTACAGGATTGTTTATAGATGTTTAAGAGGAGAGATAGAACAGAAAACCCACTGATTCAAGTTTTCTTTTATGTTTTCTTTTGAAGTAATTTGAAATTAGATTGTGCGCTGAGTGGTAATAACTGCTCAAATATCTTAATAAGCGATGAAACATATAAAGGCACAAATTGACAGCTTTGACAACTGCTTGTCAGAACAGATGGCAACTTCTTGTGCACTTGAAGAAAATGATAAACCTGATATTTCAGAATTGAACTGGAAACACTTTTTCCACTTTTTGATAGTGATTTTCATGTGTAAAATAGGTTCATGATTCACTTTATATTTGTTCCCTCTTCTAAAAATTTGTAAAGAGCATTTTATATTCTCACTTTGTTGAATTGATTTCTTCTTGAAATATTTATTAACTTATGTTTAAAAATAAAATAAGGTACCGAATGCTAATATTGAAGATGAATTCATTAGTGTAGTGAGTTCACCCCTAATTGTGTGCTTTATGACTCTGGCTTTATGCTATATTAAACTGAGTGAATAACTATATTCCTGTATCTTGCTTTCATTTAAAATAAAATATTGTCATAAAAAATTCATTTTTATTAGCAGCTAATCAATTTTTTTAAAGAATATTTTTTTGCTTTATTGATTTTTCATTGTAATCAAAAGAAAATGTAATTCTTAAGATGACATAAGAAATAAAATAATTTCAAAATCATCAAAAATATGGCTAAAACTTTGTTAAAAATAAAAATGAAATATAATAATTTTGAAAACAGGAAACTTCTTAGTAAGAAATAAATTACAAAACATAACTTGATAGAAAATTAATATCCAAATCAATTTTTCATATAAATTATCTAAGTTTTAAAATAGATTATTAGTTCCTGCATTTCAGTGAGTTTGAGTAAACCATATAAACTCTTTGGTCAACAAAAAACATTTTTGAAATTGTTGTGACACCAAACATCATTTTAGCTAATTTGAGGCCACTGAACCTGAAAATGACCTAACTTTTTCTTGGTTAGCTACCATTTTTGTTGTTCAGAAATGCCTCCTTTTTAGAAAAAAAAGGTTTTTTTTTATTTGTTTTCTGTAAATATAATATTGACTGATGGCAATATTTCTTCAAGTAAAATCATAGAAACCTCAATTCGTATTTAAACCAACAGATATTGGTCTGCTTATTGAGAAATATTGTTTTTCAATAACAGTCAGACCCTAAATCTTTAAAAATAATATACCAAGACCAACAAGTATTTTCATCAAATCATTTCATAAATTAACAGCAGAAATAAAACCTTTGAACATAAGAACTATGAAAAAAATTCTCTTTCTTGATTGTCTATTATGTTCAATGTTGTTTAAGTCTCTTTTTATATTCCAGCAGTGGTTATCCATCATTTATCTGTCCCACTGTCCCTAGTAGTGCTCTTCCATTGTTTTGATACCCTGATGGAATTGTTCTCCTTACTCATCACTCATATCACTGCAATTAGCCAGAAATTTGTCTAGATGGCTATGTAAAAAAAAAAAAAAATGAACCTTAATACTAATATGAGTGCAATACTGATAAACTTTATCAGTTAATTTTGCCAATAAATTAGAAAAATTCGGTACTTCGATTTAAAGGTTTTTGACTCAAACGTATTTTTTTCTCATAAAAATAGTTTATTTCAGATGGCTGACATAAATTGTTCAGTCTGAAAATTGATGGCTTTCTATGACCTTTATTAACTAAATGTTGCAATCAGCTAGTAAATTGATGTTTTTTCCAAAAATGAGCAATTTCAGTACAACAAGAACACTAGGTAACCATAAAAATCTAAGATCATTATCGAAATTAACACCATTAAATTAGCTAAAAGATGTATTTTGTACCAAAAATCATGTTGACTAGTGTTATTTACATTATTATAGGTACCTCTACTCATTTTTCTATACATAAATTTAAATTGAAATTTTAAAAATAATCTTCAAGCTTTAAAATTAGCTTTAATTGAAAGCTAACGGATTAAATTTAGTAATTTTAATAAACAAAATACCCTGATGTATTTTAAACTGAAATTATATTGATTGGAATCAAAAATTTTCTAAATTTAAAAATAGTTTTTAAAATTTCAAATTTTCTGCCATTTTCCATCAATTGTAAACAGAAGCCAATTCTCGGTTTTATGAAATCTTACAAAAATAAAATACACCTCACTGACACATTAATTTCTTCAAATTACTGAATTTAAACTTACTTTAAGTTAACTTGAAACAAGAATTACTTGCTTACTGCTTGAAAAATGTTTCAAAAAGCATTTCTCAATTATGGTAGCCTTGTTATCACAGCTGTCAACACCTTATCAGCAGCCGACAACTGATGATTTACAGTATCCGGCCAAAAGTATGGAAGACGAATTTGGTATAAATCTTATTCATACAAATTGTTTTTTTTATTTTCAACTATGTTAAAATTAAAAATTTAACAAGGTTTTCTGCAATTATCCAATATTTGATGGAATTTTAGTTAGTTTAGCTTTGTAGGATAATGTTTGAAGATGTTTTATGAAAAATAAAAATTAAAATAATATAAAACTTTCTTTTAAAAAAATTTATAATTTAATAACAGAATGAAAATAACGGCAGAGGTAACTCAATAATTTATTAAATGTTATGGCATTTATTAATTTTTATTTTTAATATCTATTTTTCATATTATTTTTAGGTACCTCCACAAATTGTGAATTTCGCAATTATTTCTTTTTTTTTTTTTTTTTAAACAAAATTAGAAAATTAGGAATTAAAATGTAAAAGTTGCTTTAAATGTTTAAGGAATGACTTGCAAACTGGCTGTTGAATTTTATAAATGTCTTGAAGAGACTTGAATCAGAATCAAAGCAGTTTCTGTAGTTCTCCATATAAGGGGAATAATCCAAAACAGTTAACAATAACTTCTAAAATAAATACGACCTATGCAAAATTATGACTCCTATGGAACATCGTACTTAAATGAACATATTTATTTACACACAAATTTTTTTTTTACTTATTTTAAAAATATAATTGATGAAAAATTTTTATTAAAGGTTTTTATTTTTTGATAGGCAATATAATCAATTCTTAACTAAAAAAAAAAAGGACAACAGTTCTTTAAAAGATTTTTAAAACAATTTTAAAATTTTATTAGTTATCGAAAACATTTTTTTTTTTCTTCAGACTATGATGTCCTTAATTATTATTATTTATTCCAGCAATTACAAGCTTATCAAATTAAATTATATCAGAGTTTTATTGTATTTTTTATTTTACTCTTTGGAGCGGATTTTTAGATAGTGCCAAAAAATTAAAAAAAAAAAAAAATAGATGATTTATATTCCCCGATGACTTCTGAGTTTAACAAATAAAAAATAATTTGCAGAGAATTAAAATTTATTAAAATTTCATGAATTTACGTGGAGGTAGGTACCAGAGTTTAAAAAAAAATATCTCATCAATATTTAAAAAAAAATAATTTCAAAAATAATTTCATTCATTTGTGAATGAGTACTGAAAGTTTCATTAAAATCCAACAATTTGATTTTTGTGAGAATTTCAAAATTAATGTTTGTCACCAAAAAAGTGAGTTACATAAAAATTATGTGATCACTTGTAAACAGTCGTAACATTTTCTGCAACGCTAGCTCAAATCAAAACAAATTTTTTTGTAATGGAGGTACCTACATTATTATTCAAAGATTAAAAAGTAAATTTTAATTAACATTATTACACAATGATACATTTGTTTTAACTTTGTGGCATCATTTCATATTGCAAATAATTAATAAAGACTGTAAATGATGCCAAATGAAATCTCATGGAGACGTCTGTCTACAGACTGCAGAAAAAGAAAAAAACTTCTGTAAGAACTGGATCATTTTCTAAAATATTGAAAAGGAAAAAAGAAAAAGAATTGAATGCATTTGTAGTTTAAAAGGTGCCCCAAATGGTTAATGCAAGTGTCTAAACAATTAATTCAAATTTTTCAGTTATCAAAATTGGTGTTTCTTGAAAAGTTGTCAAAAATGATGACATTGTTTGGTACATGGACATGTGGGTTTCCAAAAATAATTTTTTTTACAAATTGAAAGAAACTCTGAAGAATTCAGTTACTTTGCTGATTATGTTTCTGATAAGTCTTATTATACCAAATAATGACTGGTTAGCTTATAATTTGGCCAATTATGTTATCACAAATTGATTAAATGCAAAGATCCATGATCCATGCATGCAAAGAATCAAAACAGCTGCAGTTTAAAAGATTTTTTTAAGAGAGGAAAGCACATTCAACCCCCATGCTTTTCATCAATGGAAATACATTTGTGGGTATATATTCAGAAAAAATCCCCAAATGTATTTGATAATGTGATCATAGATATAACCAAAATGTTAACATTTATAATTTTGCACATATGTGTATGGACTCTATTCTAAACATTTACCACCTTTAACATGTCTTTCTATATTGAGCCATTTTAAACAAATGTATAATGAATAATGATTTGAATATTAAAACATTGTATGTACATATATAATTTGTATAATGGGTATGATTACATACAAGCGCATGTATGAATAAATATTTGTTATAGATGTATGAAATGTCTACATGTTAAACTTTTTATAAATTCATTTGCTGTATTTTTATCTTATAATGTTCATGAACTGTTTAATTCTGTGATTATCTGGTGGCCATTCTCACCTGAACTCGTTGACCATTTTCAAATCATACTCTAGTGGATATAATGTGCAAAGATGTTTTTGAAACAAAATTTATACGTAGACACGAATCTATAAAGATAATTATAGAATTATTAAGTTTCTCTTGATTTGTTGTTGAGCTAAATTTAATGGATTGTACACCATGGCATCAAGCCTGTGTTAAAAATCACCAAGATAACTAGTTACTGGATAGAGCGTAAAATAGTTTATGCTTTTATTAGTAACATTTGCACACTAATGGTGCACTGATCATAGGCCATCAGAATCAAAACTTTCATCAGTCTTATTTACTGTTTTTATTTGAAACCCCGTTTTTGATATATTCCTTAAACATAATGTATTTTGTTTAGATAAAAGTAAAAGTTCTCAGTTTCTCACTTCCAAAAATGTAACAAAATGACCAAGTATCAGGATTCTTTTGGAGTCTCTTTTTGGTTAGGTTGTATTTAATATTTAATTAAATATCTATATGCATAAAATATAAGAGGAATGGATAAGAATAGGTTGAAGATAATAACAAATGTGTTGGATAATGTAGCCTTAGGATGAAAAAGAAAATGGTGATTTCTTTGAAAAGTGTTTCGCTTTCACATTGAACATTGTTTTGACTTGAATTATTTTGATGCTGTGTTGAAAAATTAATAACTGAATACATTTCAACAATTTATCAAAATGTTTTGGCCATTGTGCTCTCTGGCTTTTCTCCAGGGTAAATCTGGGAACCTACTGGGAATTTTTGAACTAAACCCTTAATTTAATCTATTGGGGTAGACTGTTCTCATTCCATGTCTAGGGATATCTTCTGGTTCTTATTTTTATTTAGTATAGTTCAGTTATTGTTTGCCTGTTTCCACTGAGTGCAAGTACATGCTGCTCAACCCGGGTATATCTCATTAAATTCACAAATGAATGCTATTATCCAATCCATTATCTGCATTGTCCTGTAGTTGGAGCCTTAAACTTAATTAGGTTGTAAATACTACTACTACTACTACTGTCTGTCTGTCAACATGTCACTTGTAAACTTGCACATTTGTTTTTACTGATGCATCAAATTTAATGACATTTTACAACTCTCACATAAAATGAATTGAATATTTAAGTTAATTCATTGATTTTTTACTGAAAAGTACATGTATGCAGCTTAGTTAAAATTCTTGAATATTTTGGGAAGCCTTTTTTCAACTGTAGTGTTTTGATTTACCAACGTTCTTAATAAGGTGATATCTATCCAAAGCAACATTTGGAAATTGAATGAACATTTTTTTAAAGTTCAAAAATGATATTTTATAAAATAAGTGATTTTAAAAAATGCTGACATTTTTAATGGATTAAAAATATAACAATTGCCACATCATGATGAAGCTTTTCACTGGGAAGTATTAAGACAAGTATACTAAGTTTAAACATTTTAAATTTACATTGTTTCTTGGGACTGTCAATGTGCAAGAAGGATGGCAAGTATTTTAAGGGAAAATGATTTGAATCAGTAATGTAGTAAAAATGTTTTGTATTTGAAAAAAAATTATGATGAGTGATGAAAACTGGATACTTTACAAAAATGTGGGACACTTAAGAATATGGTAAGCCATATGAAACACCATTAACTTCTAATGTACCAAAGGCCAGACTTCATCTAAAGAAGGTATTACTGTATGTATACTATGATTAGAAGGTGCACTTTTATGAGTGTCTTCCAAAGTAGTAAACAATTGATTTGAGCAAATATTGTATTCAATGATGCCAAATAAGGACAGTCATCAAAGAAAAACATGTACCTGGAATTAGTACACAGAAAGGGTGTAATATACTATCAAGGCAATGACAGCCTGCATGTTCTTTTATGCTATAAGCAAGTTAAGATTATTTAAGTAATTAACAGATATTTTTTAGCATTAATCCGAAATATACTTTCCTACAACTATCTCCTGTACCAGGTAATAGGTTCAGTTGATACCTAAATGATGGTCAAGAAAACTTTTAGCACTTACAACAATGAAGATAGAGTTAAGAAAGGATGGTAGAAAGAGATAACAGCAAATTTAAATTGTCAATTATTTTTATTTAGTAAACTGAATGAATATTTTGGACAGCCTTATACCTTACTATTATGCCAATTTAGCAAATCTAATGGATGACCTTTGACTTCTAAGAGTAATATTTTGTTCATAGGATTTTCAATGGCTAGTTATTAGTATATTGTAGTCCCTAAGCATAATATTATCAAACATTTTTTGTTTCTAAGTGTGATTTACATACTTAAAAATATTATCTTCAGCATAGAGTAAAATTATTGAGTGAAGATAGTGAATTATAACAAAATATGTTCCTCCATTTAAAACTTAAATCACCCAGCAATTTTAGAATATTCATCTTCAGAATTTGTTATTTCTTACATTAATTCAAATGATTGTTAAGTGGATATTATTTTTGAATTTTCTACCCAATAGTTTCACTAGATCTAGGTTATTAAAATATTGATCATTAGAATCTCTTTTTTAAAAAATCTTTTTATCATTGGACTGAAAATTTTCATCACCCACCAAGCTCAAAAAGTGTCTAAACAAATGCCAATGACGGGGTGGGTAGGTTAAATGAACAACACTATGACAGCATTTCTTTTTGTTATTATCATCTCACCTCATTTTTCATGTAATGTGAGAATGTTTTGGAAAACTTTCTTGTTTTCTCAAATCTCAAAGAAATTGCATACTTCATGCACATTGTCATAAAACAAGGATGGAGTTTGAGATCACAATACATTACTCTCTGCTCCTGCTCCTCCCTTGTCTGTAAATGATACACATCAACGAGAGTCCATAAACATGTCGGGAAATTACAATTTATTCCTTCCAACATTGTCTTGGTGGTGTCATACAATAAAGAGCAACATGTAAGAGAGTGTGTTAAATAGTTCTCAGTTCAAACCACATCTCAAACAAGTTTTCCAATAACCAAACATCAAAATATTGATTTTGGGAAGTCACTGTGTCAAGAACTTTTAAGCACCCTCTTGTTTGAAAAAAGTCCATGTTTTAGATTCACTGATTGCAGAATACAATGAAAAATCATAGTAAAATACTACCTTTCACCATATTCATAGCATCACCTTTAATGAAAGAAGACAGTTCTGTAGTAGTTTATTTTGTTTGCTCCATGAACTATTGTGTTCTATGTTCCTGCAAATTATCCCTAAATCATCGCCCATCACAATTTGTTTGAAAAGTGAAACATTCTTGTTAAACTTAAGTAGTGAATTGCATTCGGGAATAAAGCTCAGTTTTTGCTTATGGGGAAACTACACATCAAAACAACCAAAACCTGTACAAGTAATTTGCAAAGTTTGTTTAGCATATTTTCAATATGTTGGCTATTTCTTTAAATGTTACAATTCAAAGGTGATCTTCTTGAATGTAATTAAGACTAAACACTTCTAACGACAAAAATCGAATTTTTTGTCTTGGTTCTCCAATAAAATAAAAATAAATTAAACATTTTATATAATGATGATCAATGTAGATTGTTATAAAAAGAGAAGTGAAAAAAAATGGATTTGCATTCACTAATATTAAATGACTTTATGTGATTTTCATGAGAAATTATTGTTGATAAAATGCATAACACGCACACAGTATAAGTTTATATATTTATTGCATAGACACTTTCAAGCAAGAGTGAGAAATAGAATTTTACAAACTTAGAAATGTCCAAAGAAATGTCCGTTGCCATAGCTGCCATATCCTCTGTATACACCATGGGCACCATATCCAATTCCGTTCAAGCCATAACCCAAACCATGCCTAAAGGAATTTAGCCCATATCCAAATCTGTTAAGACCATATCCGACTCTGTTAAGACCATATCCAAGACCATATAAGCCATGCCCATAGCCTAAATCGGTTACATATAGGCCACGTCCAAGGCCAAATCCAGATCCATAGATACCGTGTCCTAGTCCATGAACACCAAGAACAGGGTGTGTTGTCGCTAAGGCAGAACTAGCTGCTCTGTTGGCAGCTCCATCATGTAGAGCATTTGCATTTTCAGCATCATGAGTTGTATGGCCCTCGACAACACCATCTTGTTGTCCGTGATGTTCTTCAGCATGTTCATGGAGTCCATAGTCATCAGCAACATCTTGTTTTTTTGAGTGATGCTCACTATGATAGGCATTTGTTAAGTCGCTTGCAGCATGTTCACTTCCAACAGTATGATCATTGTGAGTAGCAGCAGAAGTCTCGACAGCGGTATTTCCATGGTGGGCAGCTCCAAGGGTGGGAAGAATAGCATGCCCATGAGCCATCACAGTGACAGCCGTCAGAACAAAAGCCAGAAGAATGGAATTCATTGTTAATAAAGTTGATCAGGAAAATCTGGAAATGAAGAAATCGAGATTTTCTGTTGTTATAAAATACAGTATAAATAAATTGAAGAAAAAAGAATGCAATGATAAAAATAAATAAATAGGAATCTTCTTTTCTTAGTACAAATAAACTTAGTACAAATAAAAACGAATACTTAAATTAATATAAAAAGTACAGATATTGAAGATATGTTGTTTTAGCTCATCACTTGAATAATTCAATTTCGTTTTTATCTGATAAAATATTACTGACACAGCTGCCATCATCAAAGCAAAAATGGATAAAATAATCCTATTCTTAAAAAAATATATGATAATGATTGGTAGTTTATTTATATACTTGTAAGGATCACTACCTTTAGAGATGTGAGTATTAGCAAAATTTTACTTTCTATTATTATTCTTCATGTGCCGTGTCTCTTCAAGACGTAGGCGATCATGGACTTCCACTTGGCTCTGTCAATTGTCGCCCTCAAAATTCTTCCTCTTGGTATCTCCCAAATCTCGCTCTGCCATCCACTTGCTCATGCCTATCAAGTAGGTCTCGCACTGCTTTTCCCTGTCTCTCTTTCTTCCTATCTGTCATGTGAGTATTAAATTCTCCAGACCCTCCTTCTTCATTACATGTCCCAGAAACCATATCTGTCTCTTCCTTATGTTTTCTCCTCATTTCCAACCTCTCTAACATCTCAACATTAGTCACGTGCTCAGTCCATGGGATACTCAGCATTCTTCTGTAAAACCACATTTCTACTACCTCAAGCCTCCCCTTCATCCTTGAGGAGATCGTCCAACATTCACTGCTGTACAGAAGGACAGACATCACATAGCAATCCAGCACTCTTGTTTCCAATGAGATTTTCCTGTCTTTCAGTACTCTGGTTAGCTTTTGAAATGCGTCGTTGGCCATGCCAATGTGTTTTTGGATCTTGACATCACACTTTCCATCCTCTGTCAGCACGCCTCCAAGGTATTTAAATTTCTTTGCTTGTTTTATTTTAGTTTCTCCAACCTGTAGTTGGCATTTTGGGGTCTTCTTTTTACTGATGACCATGCATTCAATTTTCTTGAGGTTTATGCTTAGTCCTTTCTTCTCGCTTTCTCTTGTTACCTTCTGTAGGAGGTCTTGCATTTTCCTTTCCTTGTCTGCTATCAGCACTGTGTCATATGCGTATCTTACACTGTTGAGATTGTGACCGCCAATGAGGAATCCTGGCAAGGATTTTATTTCTTTTAGAATTGTTTCACTGTATAAGTTGAATAGATCTGGTGAGAAAACACTTCTTTGTCTTAAACCGCTTTCTATTTTTGTATATCTGCTGAATTCACTTCCTATCTGTACGCAAGCAGTTTGCTGCTAATATATGTTCTTGATTATACTAACGTCTTTTCCAAAAATGTCGAGTTTTTGTGGTATACTTTGTCAAATGCCTTTGCGTAGTCTATAAAGAACATATAGAGGTCCTTCTGCATTTCTATTGCTCTTTTAAATAGCATTCTGAGCATGAATATTGCATTCCTTGTTCCGGTATTTTTTACAAAGCCACACTGTTCTCGTTCTATCTCCAGACCAATTCTAATGTGCACTTTCTTCATCAGAATCCGGATGAGGGGTTTTGTTATATGGCTCATTAAGCTGATTGTTCGGTGGAGTTCACTTTCTGTTATAGGAAGTGAAAATCAAAAGAAATTTGGCTACTTCAGCATTCTAAAAAACATGCAATGAAATTAATGAACGGAAAAAATTGTGAATTTTTATATAAGTAAATATAGAGATTTCAAGCAAATGCAATCATGACGAAAAAGGTTTGTAAAGTGACATTCTAGAGTGAAGTCACATATTCGAAAATATTACATCAGAAAACTTGAAAATGTATGAATGTCTGAAAATTGAAAACAAGTAGTATGTAAAAATCTCAGTTGGAAAAATTAATAATTCGTGTTCTAAGATGAAAGTGAAAGTTGTAATTAACTAATAATTAATATATGAACACACATACACCCAAATATTCGCATTCGCATGTTTTGTATACCAGGCTAGACTATAGTTTAGGTACCGTCAATAATTCGTTAAAAGAACAGTATAGTATGAAGAAAAAAGGTCCCCAAACTAAATAAAAACGAACTTTTTTCATCAAAATGTTTATGAACGAGGAATAAGAGGAACGATCAAAGTATCTTAAAATTATTTTTTACAATTTTTTAATCTTTTCTAACACGTTCAAAGTTTTGGTAAAAATCTTATTTTTAACATTAATTTGGACATTCTTGCAAAAATCAAATAATTGTCGGATTTTAATGAAGCTTTTAGGGTTTATTACAAATAAATAAAATTATTATTGAGATTATTTAAGAAAAATCTTGGTATATATATATATATATATATATATATATATATATATATATTACCTCCCTCCACGTAAATTCATGAAATTTCAAGAAATTAAATTCTGTAGGCAAAATTAGTTTTTTTAGTTAAACGCAGGACTCATGGGATAATGCAAATCATCTATTTTTTAAAAAAACTATTTAGTCCCTTTTAACAAAAATCTGCTCCGAATAGTAAAATAAAAAAAAATGCAATAAAACTATGACACTTGATTGATTTAATAAATAATATAAATTAAGGACATTATAGTCTCAAGAAAAAAATGTTCGATTAATAATAAAATTTTAAAAGAATTGTTTTGATTTTTTAAAATTATAACAAAAATACTTTTTAAATATTTCAACGTCTTGAAGACGTTAGGTGGGTAATTTTTTAAGTGAAGACTATATTTACTAATCGAAAATTGAAAAGTTGAGTACAAATCTTCCAGCCATCGTATTTTTTTTAAATATTTTAAAACTTTTTTTTATATGTTAATTTCTATGTGTACATTAAAAGGACATGTGTTTCAAAATTTCTTTCCCTTACAGGGGAAAAAAAAAAATTAACAATTATGTCACTTGTGATCGCCATACACTTATCTTATCTCGTGTCTGTCGAGCTGTCAACACATTTCAAATACGGGGTAAAAGGTCAGAAAGTTCCACTCTGTATTTAAGAAATAGTTTTATTCTAAATTTCACGTTATAAATAAATAATAGTTGTGTAAATCAGATTAAGTTAACATGAAATTTGCTAATTTTAAAAAAAAATAATTTGTCACAGATGTGTATTTTATTTTTGAAAGATTTTCAGAATCGAGAATTAACTTTTGTTTACAAAATGTGTCGATCGCTCAAAAATGGCCGAAAAATTAAATTTTTAAAAATATCTCAAAATTTTAGATTGCAATCAATATAATTTCTGTTTGAAATACACCAGAGTATTTTGCTTATTGGAAATAGTAAATTTAATCATTTATCTTTCAATTAGAACTAAAATAAAAGTTTCAAGAAAACTTTTTTATTTTTAAAATTTCAATTTAAAAGTTAGTTATCGGAAATGAGTGTAGGTACCTAATTTTCAGGAAGATAACAGTAGCAGAATATTAAAGTAAGCCATACAAATTAAATACCTTATACTGTTTCGAAAAAAAGTTTTCCTCCATTATTTATGATTGATATCTAGATAGATAGTCAATCTGCATAAGTAAACTAAATGAAATGATGAAATTAAATCGGAAGAAAGTTAAATATATTTCTTCATTATAGGCATAAATTATGAATAGATTGTTTAGAAAATAGGCTGCAAAAGACGTGTACGTTCCAGGCGTGAAGTGAGTCGAATTAGTTAAGAATAAATATTACTGTATTTAATTTGTCGACTGGAAATCCTTGTCAAAAAATCAAAAAGGATTTATACCGAACTTACCTGAACGAGATGAAGTATTCAGTCGATATGGAAATGACAATCGCAATCCGTATATTTATACCGGGTTTGATGTTTCCTATCAGTAGGCGTATTACGAATAAAACGATTATTCTGCAAAATTTGAAATGGGAGTAAAAAATAGTACCATTGAAAAATATTTGTAAATTTGAAAGAGGGAAGGGAACTGAGCACAATTTTTAAATAGCACCACATAAAATAAAGAAAAGTAAAACACTTTTGGGAGTGTGTTTTAACAAGTCGGGTGGGAGTGTAGTTGATCAAGACAGGTAAAACGTCAGTCGGAGGGGGATCAAACATTTGTTCAAAGATTTTTTTAACCACTTGTCACCTCTTGTATCCACCTGCTTAGTTATAAGAGGAAGCTAAAAATGGCTATGAAAGTGTTTACTGTCAATGTTAAGTACGTAGAGTAACTTAAACTGTTGCAAGGCAGAGTTGTTGGCATGATCAGGTCGCAGAGTAGACATTCAAAAGACAGTGTAACCATACTAACCGGTTCTAGATCTACTTAACATTTTTAATGATTTATAATGTCTTCGACGCCATTCTTTCAATCTACAGTTTAATTTCTAGAATTTTAAATTATTTCATGCGACTAGGGACGACTCAAAATATTTAATATAATAAAGAACTGTTCCTCAAGTTAAAAGGAATGGATATTTGTGGGAAATGGCAATAAATTGCTCCTTTTTGTTGATCTTAATTAGTTCAAAATGTAAAGCCTCTTTTATAGCAGAAAAATAATAATATAAATAACAGTGCATTAGTCAAATTAGTTGTTTTAACATTTCAATTTGGAGATTGCGTAATATAAAACTACCGATATTTTATCTATTTTTTAAAAAGAATAACGTTTTAATTAATTGGATTTTAATTTAGATTCTAGGCTAGCCTGCTGTGTTCACTTTTGCAATAATGATCTAGGGAAAATTATGAATCAAAGTCTTTCCCACACAGACTATTAGTAAAATAGCAGGGTAGACTAGGATCTCTTATCATGGGGGACAACCAGTAAGAGAAGGAAAACTGCACTTGAAACCGTAGAAAAGACAATGGGAAAACTCTTTCCCAACAAGTAAAAAAAATTTAGTAAAAAAATATATATATATATAGTAAAAAAAGATAGTAAAAAAAAAAAATGAATCTGTGGCGAGACCAACCATTAGTTATAAACATGCAGTAACTTTGATGTATTAACGAGAACTATTTCCATTAATTGATGACCGAAAAAAATTGATAAATGAATTTCATTTTGATTCAGTGACAAATTAGACGAATGAAGGTAACTTTGTACAACCACGACGAACTGGCGAAACATGGTGATAACAACAACAAATATGAAGACAATAGTCCACATGTAAATAGGTTAAATAATAAAACCTATAAGTTAGTAAATAAAACTAAAAAAAAAAAAACTTCCAAGAAAATAATATTTTACTTTTCAGATTTTAAAATTCCAGTGCAATTCACTTTACAGATCCTACGATTTCTACAGATCCTACTTGTTTGATAAAAGGTAGATAAAACTTATTTCTTCAAGGATGCATTATTAAATGGTTTATGTAAAATAAATTATCAAATTAATTAAGTAGAGGATGCGTGTAATCACATAAAATTATTTCTTCTCCGAAATGTGGAGTGGAAACGTCTTTCAAATAAACTTCATACATTATTAAATAATTACTGACAATTTTATTAAAACTAGTAATTAGATGATTTTTGGTCATTTTTAAAAATGGAAGAATTTTTTTTCTTAAAAAACTGATGCAAATTTTTACGATTATTTTTGTATACAGAAAAACATTTCACATTATTACTTTTTATAACTATCTTTGTTTCTCTCGGGGGTGGGGGTTGTACAGAATTTTCTACAATCTTTCTTTTTAATAATGCAACAAAGATTTTGACGATTGTGATAATAAAATAAGCTCATCCCATCTCTCTTCTCGCTTGTAACCATTCACTATAATAAACGTTTTCAGCGCTAAAGCTGAGTTAGTCAAACAAAGCTTCATAATCTTCTACTTCAAGATGTGCGATGTGATGCAGTGGATATCGGCTCGGAACGAGAAATCGCGGAGCCGAGTTCGAATTCCAGTTGAATTCCTTGCATTCGCTTACGCGCAAATATCCTTCGGAAAGGTATTAATCCGTCTCTTTCCTCCAGTTATGGGCTAAATAACAGAACAGATTGGGTGCTATAGCCTTGGCTGGCAACCAGTCTACCGCAGAAAGTAATGGCAACTTACTGCGGAATAATCATCTGCCCAGTCAGTCATGTCACTCTCGAGACATGATCGCTAAAGCATGTATCACGTATGGCACTTAACTGACTGAATCTTCTACTTAGAATTGTTGCTATATTACAACGATAAAATTAAATTGTATGCAAATTTATCTGATTTTCCACGGAAACATTTGTTTTATGCTACCAAATGACGACCGGATTCAAATCACTGTTCCGAACTATCCAATTTTCAAATCAGTGAATAACAGACCAGTAAGGTTCTATATGTAATTGCTTTTAATTAGAAAAAAATACTGGCATAAAATTAAAAAAAATAGGAGACATTTTGGGACTGATAAGTTTATTTTAATCGTTAGCGATAAAACGTGAATAATTGAATCATTCTTAAAATATTCGGTGCAGGAAAAGAAACTATCCTATATATCAAATTCTGTAATAAGGCTATGGTTTTAATAAGATTTTGACAATACACACACACTTACAATATATATGGTATGTATATAATATTCCACAATATCGCCTGAGTCTAAGTAGTTTATGAAGTAAACATAGATTTCTGGTTACTGAGTGCAAATATGCCTTTGCCATGACATCATTAAGAATGGAATTTAAAAAAATCCGAAATACTTCAGAATTTGAAGAGTTTTATTGAAGAAGAGGCAGGGCCCCAAACACCGGAAATGAGTCAAAATACTGTTCAAAATTGCCATGAAAGGTTGCAAAGTTGCATTGACAATGATTGTTCAATATTAATTTTATTTATTGATTGTTTCTCTCGCATTTTGCTTTTATTCTATTTTCAAATATGGTAGTTACTTTATTTACACTCTGTATGAACAATTACATAGATGTAAAGTAAAATTGAAGCTTCTTAAAGAACGATACCGATTCTGACTTATGTACACACTTTGTGCATGCTAGGAGTCAACAGATATTCTGATAAAATTTACGTTTTCATCCATTTTGTGACGTAGTAACAGCCACATCAGTGCATTGTCTGTGTCTATACTTTAGACGAAGATTATATTGCGGTACGATTCAATGTAAGGAAATAGTCTAGTGCAGGCAGTTGTCAAGGATGAGCTCTTTTTATATAATTAGAACTCTTTGAAAAGGAGTTGGATTTTGAGCTTTCGTAAAACCTGTATACTCATTTCGGAGAAATTCTGTGCATATTGAACGTGATGAATCGATGGTACTTTGACGTTGGCAACAGTAGTCAAATTAACATTTTTGCATCCGTAGATGAGGTTCTGGATGGCCATGTAGAACAGACGCTCGCCAAGATTGACGCATTGTAAGAACAACAGTGGTAGACAACATGGTAACCACTGCCTAGATCAAAGCAATTCTAGCTCTAGGAGAGTCAACACAAATCGCTGAGAAGCATTGTTGAAAAACAGTATGACTATGAGTATTTGTGCCTCTAGCTAGTCTTCCAATTACTTTACAACACCAACGTACACGTCTTCGAGAGTTTCATTGGAGGATCACCTGGGAAACCGGATGACACTCTGAGTTCTGCTTGAATGCAAACGATGATCTGTGGAGAGATATATTGTACAGTGTATTCGTTCATGACACACAGGCTCATCCCCTTGTTATCATAGTGTGTGATGCTATAAGTTATAACTTTCGTTAGTCTGTGTTATTTGTGGAGTGAACGTTGACCAACGCCGTGTTAAGCTATCAGAACTGGGATAAAATCCATAGACGGGCTTTATTTAATGAAATCTACATATCCACTTACTTCCGCTCAAATATACTGGTCAACACAATTTGATTATAATACATATACATAACCCCTCTCTGGTCTCTAACATAATTTGAAAGCTTGACTTCCATAAGGTGAGCAGAGGTGACGGAATCCCGGTCATCGTCATGAAGAAATGTACCCCTGAACTCTCATCTGTCCTGTCCAGACTCAATAACTACTGTCTTTCTGCTTTCTGTTTTCCTGTCTGCTGGAAGTCCACCTCTGTGGCTCTTTTGTTTAAGAACTCTGGAGAACTCTAAAACCCCTCTAATTATCGATCTATCAGCCTCCTACCGATTTTTGGCAAAGTGTTCGAGGCCATCATCAATGCTGAAGTGGTTCAATATCTCATAGGCCACTGCTTATACTCCGACACACAGTATGGCTTCCACTTCGCCAGATCTATCGCTGACATGCTAACGATCATCACTGAGTACATATACCAGGCTCTTGATAAGAACAGCGAAGCTCGAGCTGTTACCCTGGATATCTCCAAAGCATTTAACAGAGTCTTGCACGCTGGCCTTTTTTCGTATGCTACAAGCCTATAGTATAACTGGACGCTTATTTCATTTGATCCAGTCGTTCCTATCAAACGCGTCATGAAGGTCGTATGGAACGAACATGCCTCTAGATCCTATAATACAAACGTAGGTGTCCCCCAGGGCTCTATGCTAGGTCCTACGCCTTTTCTGATCTTCATAAACGATCTCCTTGATGTGATCAGATCCCACATAGGCATATACGCTGACAACACCACCCTTTACTTCCGCCTCAGTAAAAAAAATCCGCCAAGGCTGACAAAGCTAACTTCGCTGCTGATTTTGAAACGGACTCCAATCTGTGGTGGACTGGCGTAAGAAACGGCTCATAAATTTTAATGCTTCCAAAACGAAGCTGCTATCTTTTAACACCATAGACAATCACTCTTACTCCACCCCACCCACCATCAGCATGGATCACGCGAGTCGACCGGAGAGCAATACACTGCGCCTCCTCGGCCTTACTCTCAGCCGACCTCAGGTGGAACGACTATATTGAATCAATACTGCTAGGAAGGCTGGGTTGTTGTGTCAGGCAAGGAGGTTTTTATCGCCTGAATCTATCTTGCACATATACAAATCCACCCGTGCATTGGATACTGTGGGTATATCTGGTCGGGCGCCCCTGCTATTCATCTCTGGGTTCTCGACAAAATCCGAAGGTGAATCTGCAATGTAATCGATCCCGACCTGGCAGCTCGACTCCAGTCACTTTCTCACCGATGAGATGTGGCTTCCTTCTGTTTCTTCTACAAATATTTACACGGCTTTTGCTCCTACCAGCTCAGATCACGAGTGACCCTTCTACATGAATTTACTCGTGCTACCAGACTGGTAATAAGGTCCCACTCTTTTACAGTTAAAACAATCAAATGCAGTCGTAACGTAAATTGCCAACTCTTATCTCCTTGACTCCCATCCTTTCCCAGACACCCTCTGTATCTTGTTCTTTTGCCTTTTCGCTCTACTCTCACGTAACTCTCTTTACAAGTGTTCTCATCTTTATCTTATTCATTCTCCAACATCCCATGTAACCTGTCCCTCTTTCTCTTCGCTTTCCTCTTATATAGCCTTTCGCTCTCCTTTTATGTAGCCCCCCCCCCCACACTTCCACGCGCCAGTGTCAGTACTGCCTTGCTTGGGGTGAAACGGATATATATATATATATATATATATATATATATATATATATATATATATATCAGCATGCGGTGTAGATATAGAAGAATCCAAAGGTGTATCCTGTACATGCAGTGGTAGGATAACTCTCTAAGAGAGCTCTAAATATATATCTATAGAAATACATATAGAGCAAATATGAAATAGGCCTATACTTCCGATTTACCATGAAATAACGTGTCTACTTTAATTTTTCTTATATATATATATATATATATATATATTAAGATTTAGATTTTTAAGGGAGAATCAAATTATTATTTTGTGTTTTATCGTGCATGCGGTATTATAAAATATATTTTTCTGCCTCGAGCTGCTATCGGCACGAAAAGTTGAATCGGCGAACCGAGTTCAAATCTAATTTTGTCAGTTACGTTTCGTACTAATACCTTTGGGAAAGACATGGAGCCATCTTATTTTTTTACTTTAACTTTAGGTTAAATAGCAGTGTAGACTCAGTGTAGACCCTGTCTCGGAGAATGGCTACTTTGAATTCCTTAACCATGGACACGAAAATAGAAAATCACTGTACTGTGACTGTGACACGATAACTAGGCGTATATTAAGGTGGATTTGTAAAATATGTATTTTATTATGAGAAATTAAGAATAGAAAATGGTTAAGAATAGAAAAATAGTTTAAAAACATGTTTCATTTAACAAAAATGAAAAAGAAAAGGAAAAAATAAACGCTTTTTCTTTTATAAGCAAATTTAAAATATTTGACTAAGTGATTTGATGTGATAAAGTTTAGGAAATAGATTTTTGAGTGACCAGGTCAAAAACTGTCTTTACTGTATCTTGACCACACATTAAGAAAATAAAGAAAAGATAATAGAATTTTCCCTTTCTCCGGGCAATAATAATAAAAAAAAAACGCCTGGTTACGGGTAAAGTGTCAGGGCTATAAAAACATCCGGCGGCCTTCACACGCAAGTTTTATTAAGATAAAAAGATAAAAAAATCCGGGAAAATACTAAGGCTAAATGCAGGAGATGTTTACACACCAAATCGCCAATCCTTATCACCCGGTGGTCTAGGAACTTCCGATTATTTCAGTATAAATACAAGTGATTTTTCCGAGCCGATCAGTTGAGTTCAGTTCAGCCGGAAATGGAGTTCAGCCGGGCGTGTGGTTGAAGTAGCTGCGTGTGTCGGGTGCGTCGAACTCCGTTCGTCTGAGTTGGTCGGTTCGGCATTTCATCTCCATTAATTAGAGTTAGAGCTGAGTGTCACATCGCCTGCCCCAACTGCAAGACTAACTCTAAACGAAATAAAGCATCGATTTAACTCATCCAAGTTGTGGAAGTTCGTTCCTTATAGTTTATCTTGTGCCCCCAGCTTGAGACTCCGACTTTTTCAACCAACCCCCGACAACATCACAGCGTGGAGAACGGCCGCCGGAGAAATTGTTCTTATCTCCACTGGTGTGTTACAGTTGGTGCTGTGACTGCAGGATTCGGAACCAACGGAAGTACCACTGGATGCTCAAGTTTGGATTTCAACGAACCGACGCGATTGGACGAAACAAGACGAACGGAGAAAGGAAATCGAAGAAAGAACCACTCTAACAACCAAATTCTAATTGCTTGGTATAAGCTTCAAAAAAAAAAAAAAAAAGAAACAAAGAAAGGAAAGGGAACACGTAATCAACAAGCACCGATTTACTTAAGGTAAGCCGAGTTCTTTACTCCCTTATTTTGTCTATTCAAAATTCTCGCAAGCAGAGGAACTAACGGCCGTACGACCGGAGGTTTAAAAAAAAAATAAAAAAATAAACAGAAGAATGAAAAAGGACTGTTTTGAAAAAAAAGGTTAAAGAATAGTGTGTGTTATTACTTTAAAAAAAGTACTACTTGTGAAAAAAAAGTGAGAGAGAAAAATTAAGTGGGTGTGTACAACAACGACAAAAATATGTTTTTGAAAGAAAAAGATGATGATGAAAAAAAATATTTTTGAGAAAAACAAAAAGAAACATTTTAGAAACATTTATTTACTTTTTTTTTATGTTTTGTTTGAAAAAAAGATGATGAAAAAATATCTTTGAGAAAAACAGAAAGAAACATTTTAGAAACATTTTTTGTTTGTTAGTTTGTTTAAAAGAAGAAAAAAAAGAAAGGAAATGGAATATGTTTGGAAAACTTTAAACTGTTGAAAAAGAGACTGATAATGAGGAACAGTTACATCGCTCCTATATTTATGCAGTAGAGTTGCTCAGAGTTATGACTATTTTGTCACCTTGTGTTATTTAATTTTTTTTTTTAATTTTTCTTTGGGGGAGTGGGTGGAAACACCCCTCTCTTGAATTTATTGTGTAAACTATGCTTCAATCATTTTGTCGGGCGCCATTGACCCCATTGGGAGGGGACGTCCTCAGCAAACTTCCATCATGACAAGGTTTCATAGAAGGGATGCAGGAAGGCCCAGGGATTTGTGGCTTATCTTTTGGGCTGGAAAATGGTAACAGGAGTTGAATTGACAAAGAGTAGAATCAGTTCCAGGAATAAAAGGGAATGGATGTAAATCGGAAAGTAAAACACTAAGTTGAAAAAGGTTCGTTAACGAAGAATTGACCTTCATACGTAGCGATAAACCAACTACGTGGATTCATTGATGCCACCGGCTACGAAGACAAAATTGATGAATTGGTTGTGGAAATAAAAAGAAAAATGGGTTGAGGAAATACAAAGAAATGGTACATAATGCCAAATTGATTAATAAGAAATTTCATAATTGATGGTTGTGGAGGAGAGGAGAATATCCCTGTGGAATCAAAATAAGTTTTGTGGTGATGGCGTGCCGACATGAAGAAGCATCGTGTTATGTTTTTTTTTTTTGTTTATTGTAATTTATTAACATAAATGACAAGATCCGTTGGGGGAGGTAATGTGACACGATAACTAGGCGTATATTAAGGTGGATTTGTAAAATATGTATTTTATTATAATAGATTAAAAATAGAAAATGGTTAAGAATAGAAAAAGTAGTTTAAAAACATGTGTTTCGTTTAACAAAAGTGAAAAAGAAAAGGTTCTTTTATAAGTAAATTTAAAATATTTGACTAAGTGATTTGATGTGATAAAAGATAAAGTTTAGGAAATAGATTTTTGAGTGACCAGGTCAAAAACTGTCTTTACTGTATCTTGACCACACATTAAGAAAATAAAGAAAAGATAATAGAATTTTCCCTTTCTCCGGGCAATAATAAAAAAAAAAAACGCCTGGTTACGGGTAAAGTGTCAGGGCTATAAAAACATCCGGCGGCCTTCACACGAAGCTTTATTAATGTTGGGACGCCCGCGCCTATTCGGCTATAATGGACTATTCCATTACTATCTAAAGTAATGGTGGCATCTACGTAGGTAGAGAGTGTGCCGAGCAGCCGATCGACAAGTCAGTCGTAGACTTCCGGTGACGACCCGGAAGTACCCATTGCTCATACTACTTCTTACGACGGTTGAGACGATTAACACTTAATCTTGTATTGGATACTAATAACCTTTGTAAATACTATTTTCACGGAATACAACAATTAATCTATTCCTGTTGTTGAGTTATTTATTCTTACGACATAACAGTGGCGACGAAGATTGTCGAACAGACGTGGAAGAAGATTGTCGAATTGACGTGGACGAAGATTTGCAAGACATACGTAGAAGAACTCAAACATCGAAAGTACTCGGAAGAAAAATACAAAGTTGTGCCACAGCAGAACAGTGGTAACGAGAGTTGTTACTCAGAGGAAAGACTGATTTTTAGTAAGCGAACGGGGAAAAATTTTTTTTCTCTCGTGGAGCACAGGAAAATTTGTAACTACGACGAAAAAAAAAAGCAAAAGTACATGGTAAAGTCGTATACACAGCGAAGAAGTTGCACGTTACATTTTGCTATTTTTCTGCTGTTGCGAAAAACTTTTGGGTTGAAATTTGTGACCCTCCCCTCTGTGAAAAGAGAGAATTATATAATTGAGTTTTGTTCTCTGAAAAAAGGAAAAAATGGAACAATTTCAAGCTTCCATGTTGGAACTGATAAAATATCAGATGCAACAACAAAGAGAAAGCGATGAAAGATTTCGTAAACTACAAATAGAAATACAAGAAAGAAACGACGAAAAGCAAATAGAAAGCGAAGAAAAATTCCGCAAACAACAATTGGAATTGCAAAAAGAAAGCGAAGAAAAATTCCGCAAACAACAATTGGAATTGCAAGAAAAAATGTTACAGATGCAGTTGGATAGTGAGAAAAAACAACAAAAATTTCAGGAAGAACAACAAAAATTGCAGGAAGAAAATGCAAAAAAGAGCATAGAAATGCAAGAGCTCTTACGGGAAGCAATTCTCGAAAAAAAATAAAAACTCGGACGATAGTACTTTTTCGCAAAATACTATCTGGTCAACCATCGAAAGTTTTACATATAATCCGGACGAGGATAAAACGTTCGAGAGATATTATCATCGGTACCAGGATTTCTATGAAATTGATTGTAAGTCCTGGTCTTCTGAAAAAAAGATTAGACTGCTCATCAGAAAACTAGGGACATACGAACACAATAAGTTCTCAGATTTTATTCTACCAAGAAAAACAAGGGATCAGGAATTTAACGAAGCAGTAGGTCTGCTGAAGGAATTATTTAGTCCAAGATTGTCCTTGTTTCACAAAAGGTGGAAGTGCTTAAATTTACAAAAAAACGAGGACGAAGACTATACAACGTTCGCTTCGGTTGTCAACAAAAACTGTGATGATTTTAGGCTTATCAGCAGATAATTTTAAATGCCTAATTTTTGTGCAAGGCCTAGTGTCGGGGAGAGACAGTGAAATGAGGAGGAGAATTTTAACAAAGCTGGAAAGCGAGCAGGATATCTCACTCCAAAAGTTGGCGGATTTTTGTCAAAAATGAGTAAGCATAAAGGAAGACGCCAAGAAAATTCAGGAATCTGCAGTAGCAAGCGTTAAAAAAGTAAAGTAAAACGGAAGTCACGTTTTCGGTCTCTGTCTCCGAGACAAAAGAATCACTCGCCTATGGTGGCTGGGACAAAATTTGAAAAAAGACCCCCTCCAAAAGCTTGTTATGGCTGTGGCGAATGGCACTGGTATAGCGACTGCCCGTTTAGACGTAAAACTTGCAGAAACTGTAACAGGCAAGGTCATAAAAAGGCCAAATGTAGATTTAGAACTAAAACGCAAGTAAAAATAGCAAGATCGGATGAGCAAAATCACGGTATTAGGAAATTTTTAGAGGTAAAAATACTCAAACAGACAGTAAAAATGCAGCTCGATAGTGGATCTGACATAAGTATAATAAACACAAAAACGTGGCGAAAGCTGAATAAACCAATCTTGAGGAAGGCGAATAAAGTTGCGAAATCAGTTACAGGAAAGAAAATCAAATTCGAGGTTGAACTGATTCTCAATGTCAACTTTAATAACCAAACTAAAAAATTAAAAATGTTCGTCATGAATGGAACAAACAATTTGTTTGGGACAGATTAGATTAATGAGTTTGATTTGTGGGATCTGCCCATGAGTGCTTATTGCAAGAGTATAAAAGAAGACACGACTGACGATATAAAAGTATTGAAGGCGGAGTTAAAGAAAGATTTCCCCGAAGTATTTGCAGAAGGATTAGTCAGGTGTACTAAAACGTCTGCAAGAATTAAATTAAAAGAAAACGTGACACCTGTATTCAAGAAGAAAAGAAATGCGCCTTATGCGGCTATCAGCAAAATTGACGCTGAATTGGAAAGATTAGAGAAATTAGGCGTATTGTCAAAAATCGAATATAGTGACTGGGCTGCGCCAGCAGTTTATGTGAAAAAGAAGTCGGGGGATATCCGGATATGCGCTGATTTCTCTACTGGGTTGAATAACGCCATTGAGGACTACCATTATCTTCTACCGAGCCCAGAGGAAGTATTTTCTAAGCTAAATGGCGGGAAGTTTTTCACAAAGATCGACCTCAGTGAGGCATATCTTCAAATCCCGGTTGAAAATGAAAGTTCTAAGTTATTGTGTATAAATACCCATAAGGGATTATACAAATACGAACGGTTGGCGTTTGGGATAAAAACGGCTCCAGCGGTTTTCCAACAGACTATGGACAATATGTTAGCTGGACTAGACTTCGCTATTGCATACCTCGATGATATTTTAATCAAAAGTGTAACGGCCGAGGAACACAAAGATCATCTGCGTGAAGTATTCAAGAGAATACACAATTATGGTTTTAAAGTCAAGGAGAAAAAATGTGATTTTTTGTTAAAAGAAATCAAATACCGAGGCCATATTGGAAATAAAGATGGTAAGAAACCAGATCCTAATCGCTCTTATGCGATTCGGAACATGCCGGAACCAAAAGACGTGAAAACTCTACAAAGCTTCTTGGGTTTGGTGAGTTATTATCAAGATTTCATCCCGAATCTACATAAGTTGCGTGCGCCGTTGAATGAATCACTAAAAAAAGACAAAGTATGGTGCTGGTCAAAGGAATGCAAGCAAGCGTTTGAAGAAATCAAAGATAAATTAACATCAGATTTATTTTTGACTCATTACGATCCTAAATTAGAAATCGTAATAGCTTGCGACGCCAGCACATACGGGATTGGCGCATGTATTTTACATAGGTGGAAGGACGGAGAAATGAAGCCGATAGCACACGCGAGCAGATCACTACTGCCAGCTGAACGTAGCTATTCGCAAATTGAAAAGGAAGCATTGGCAATAATTTTCGCGGTTACCAAATTCCATAGATATATTCATGGGAGACATTTTACACTTCAGACGGATCATAAACCGCTGTTAACCATTTACGGTTCCAAAAAAGGACTCCCCACGTATACTGCGAACCGGTTGTTGAGATGGGGTACCTTACTATTAAATTACAACTTCAACTTACAATACCTACCATCAGGCAAGAATGGGCACGCAGATGGGTTGTCTAGGCTCATTCCAAAATCTAGCGAACTTTTGGAGGACACGGTAATAGCGGCACTTAGATCTGAAGTAGAAGTAAAAAATACGCTTACGGAAATTATCAGGATGTAAAAACAAAGCTAACGGAAAAGGACCAGCGAATTTCAGAAACATTCTCAATCTGTGACAATGTATTATTATATAGTGAAAGTGAGGTGATACCCAAGGTATTACAGAGGAGAATTCTAAAAGACTTCCATACGGGACATCCAGGAGTGAACCGGATGAAGAGCCTGATGCGGTCTTACGTATACTGGCCGGGCATGGACTCAGACATCGCGTCCATGGTTGGTAAATGTGAAGGTTGCGCTCTTGCGGCGAAATCGCCGCAGGTATTACGGAAACCCTGGTCTAAAACAGACAGACCATGGTCAAGAGTACATATTGATTTTGCCGGTCCGATTGGGAAAATATATTATTTAATAATAGTAGATAGCTATAGCAAGTGGCCTGAGGTTTTCCAAATGAAGCGACCCACGACGGAAAACACTATAAGCAGACTGCTATTTGCGAGATTTGGTGTCGTGGACACAATTGTGACCGATAACGGAACGCAATTCACGTCGAAGGATTTCAAAGAGTTTTGCGAAACGTTTCAGGTGGAACTCATAAAAACCCCACCTTATCACCCACGTTCGAACGGATTAGCGGAAAGGTTCGTGGACACCCTGAAAAGAGCACTAAGAAAAGCAACAGGGACACCCACGAAAAAGGCTTTGCAGTTATTTTTGCAAGTGTATAGAATTACACCGAACAAAGCCGCGCCGTCATCACTGTCGCCGGCCGAACTGATGTTCGCGAGAAAGGTGCGATCGGTTTTCGACAAATTAATTCCGACGAAGAAAGTGGATACACCCATCGTGAGCACACAAAAAAGAAAATTCCTGATAAATGAAAATGTTTATTTCAGGAATTACAAAAATAATATTGCTTCCAGGGAAAATAAAAGAACGCGTAGGAAACATGCTTTATATGGTTCAAGGGCCAAAATTTGTACACAAAAGGCATGTGAATCAAATAAAGAAAAGACTTTCGGAGGAAACAACTGTCGCGTCTCAAAGGTGGGACGAAAATGTGGAAGATCTGTATGACACATTTCAGCTACAGATGCCTCAGGGGCAAGAAGTAAATAGTAGAAAATCCACCAGAAAAAAGGAAAGCGACGCACCAGTTAACAGTGGATCCGAAAAGGAAAAAGTATGACTGACAGCAAAAGTCTTAGGAGGGGGGTGTTGGGACGCCCGCGCCTATTCGGCTATAATGGACTATTCCATTACTATCTAAAGTAATGGTGGCATCTACGTAGGTAGAGAGTGTGCCGAGCAGCCAATCGACAAGTCAGTCGTAGACTTCCGGTGACGACCCGGAAGTACCCATTGCTCATACTACGTCTTACGACGGTTAAGACGATTAACCTTTATTCTTGTATTGGATACTAATAACCTTTGTAAATACTATTTTCACGGAATACAAAAATTAATCTATTCCTGTTGTTGAGTTATTTATTCTTACTCACGACATAACAATTAAGATAAAAAGATAAAAAAAATCCTGGAAAATACTAAGGCTAAATGCAGGAGAAGTTTACACACCAAAAGAGGGAAAATTTAAGTACCTTGAAATTTTGGACTTACAGTCGCCAATGCTTATCGCCCGGTAGTCTAGGAACTTCCGATTATTTCAATATAAATACAAGTGATTTTTCCGAGCCGATCAGTTGAGTTCAGTTCAGCCGGAAGTGGAGTTCAGCCGGGCGTGTGGTTGAAGTAGCTGCGTGTGTCGGGTGCGCCGAGGGGAGAGAACTCCGTTCGTCTGAGTCGGTCGGTTCGGCATTTCATCTCCATTAATTAGAGTTAGAGCTGAGTGTCACATCGCCTACCCCAACTGCAAGACTAACACTAAACGAAATATAGCATCGATTTAACTCATCCAAGTTGTGGAAGTTCGTTCCTTATAGTTTATCTTGTGCCCCCAGCTTGAGACTCCGACTTTTTCAACCAACCCCCGGTAATATCACAGCATGAAGAACGGCCGCCGGAGAAATTGTTCGGACCTCCACTGGGGGGTTACAGTACTATATTTCCCAAGAAGTTATTCCTTAATAATATAGGAATCTATGGAGAGCCCTGATCGTTTACGCCCTGAAGAGACGTGGCGTAAAAGAAAAAAAAAAAGAAGAATTCTAGAGGTCCATTACGTTTTAGAACACTGAATACTCTCGTATGTATACCTTTATATATAGTGAATATATATGCTTTAACTCATTAATTCTTGATCAAATAGGCACCGAAATAAAATCAGTTATTATTTCATTTTTGTTGATATTCATGTTTTATTCAGACTTTCTTACTCTTCTTAAAGCCTCTTATGTAAATTAATTTGTGATTTCAAATGATTTTTACTTATTGTTTCTAAATGATGAACTTCTTCATGTGCCGTGTCCCTTCAGGACGTAGGCGATCATGGACTTCCACTTGACTCTGTCTCTTGTCGCTTTCAATATTTTTCCTCTTGGTATCTATCCCAAACCCCTCTCTGTCAGACATTTGCTCAGGCCTATCAAATATGTCTCGTTCTGCTTTTCCCCGTCTTTCTTTCCTTTTATCCGTCCAGTATTAGATTTTCCACGCTCTCCTTCCTCATTACGTTTCCCAGAAACCTCAGATCTCTTTTCCTGGTGTTAAGTATGTTTTCTTCTTGTTTGCATCCTCTTCAACACCTCATCGTTGCTCACGTGTTCGGTCCATGGGATCCTCAGCATTCTTCTGTAAAACCATATTTCTGCTGCTTCGAGCCTCACCTTTATCCTTGAGGATATCGTCCAGCACTCACCGCCATACAGAAGGACATATATCACATAGCAGTCCAACACTCTTGTCTTTGTTTCCAATGAGATTTTTCTGTCTCTCACTACTCTGATTAGCTTTTGCAACGCATCCTTGGCCATGCCAATGCGTCTTCGGATCCCAATGTCGCACTTTTCATCCTCTATCAGAACGCTTCTCAGTTATTTAAAATCTTTACTTGTTTTATTTTAGTTTCTCCAACCCGTAGTTGGCATTTTGGGGTCTTCTTCTTGCTGATGACCATACATTCAATTTTTCTTTAACTTCTCGATTTTTTCTACTTTCTGTAGGAGGTTCTGCATTTTCTTTTCCGTGTCTGCTATCAGCACCATGTCATCCGTGTATCTTACATTGTTGAGATTGTGGTCGCTAATGACGAATCTTGGCAAAGATTTTATTTTTCTCAGAATTGTTTTGCTGTACAAGTTGAATAGATCCGGCGAGAAAACACATCCTTGTCTTTCGCTCCTTTCTAATTTTGTATACCTGCTGAATTCATAAATTGATCACTTCGATTGCGTTATCAGTCGGACTTATACCGTTTCTTCTTTAGGCAGTGACTTCAAAAGCACGTACAATCATAGACTTGGATGTCTCTCACTTTATTTATATGACTACAAGAAACGTTACTCTGTGTATATGTTCGCGTTTATATACATTTGTTTCAAAAGATTTCATATTTAAAGCATATATCGTAAACTTTAGAGTTACATTAAAACACTTTTTATTAGAAATTATTGTTATTATTTGTCTCTTACTCGATTATACTTAAAGCCTAATGTATTTCCATTGTACTGTTAATATGTTCATGTTATTCTCAGTTCTTTCGCGTATGACTCAGGTTTCTTTGTCACGTAATTTATTTACTGTATACAAGAGATAAACTAAATCGTAACTTTTAGTGTCTAAGGAATATTGATTTAGTGTCATATTTATTTCATATGTTATGAAATAAATCCTCAGTAATATTTCTATCAAAAAGCTTTTCAACTAAACGGTATATACAAAAAATTACTGAAAAGAAATCGAACATTAGAAAATGCATTTAAAATTGCACTAACCTTATTGAACTTCAGTTCTTCAAGAAAAAAGATAACGAAACCAATCTTTAAAAATGTACATCTGTAACACTCCACGGTCGGTCCGAACAATTTCTCCGGCGGCCGTTCTCCACGCTGTGATGTTTGCCGGGAGTTTGTTGAAAATGTCGGAGCCTCAAGCTGGAGGTACAAGATTAAACTATAAGGAACACAATTCCACAACTTGGATGAGTTGAAAGGATGCTTTATTTTGTTTAGAGTTAGCCTTTTCGGTCGGGGCAGGCGAATGTGACACACAGCTCTAACTCTAATTAATGGAGATCAACAAATCCGAACTGACCGAAACAAGACGAACGGAGATTCTTACTTCAAGCACACGCCCGGCGGAACTAACTTGAAACTCACTAACTTCTATTTATTTAAAATGAATCCGAAAATCCGGAAATCCGGAAATGCTTTAGACCACCGGTGATAAACATTGGCGACTGTAAGTCTGAAATTTCAGTTATCTTTTTTTTTTTTTTATCTTAATAAAGCTTCCGCTGGAAAATTCTTAATGTGTGGTCAAGATACAGCAAAAGACTGCCCCTGACCCGGTCATTCGAAAACCCACCTCCCGAACTTTATCTCCCGAACTTATCCCTTTATCACACCAAATCACTGAGTCAAATATTTACCGGAAGAGTGGCAGGACTTAAGACAGTAATCGGATACTCTTGTCTCTTCCACAATTTTCCTCATAAAAGAAAAAGCGTTTATTTATTTATTTTTCCTCTTCTTTTTCACTTTTGTTGAATGTTTTTAAACCATTTTCTATTCTTAACCATTTTCTATTTTAATCTATTATAATAAAATACATATTTTACAAAGCACCTTAATATACGCCTAGTTATCGTGTCACATATCTGTTAATTGTTTTAAGCGTAATGCAAATTTAAAACATTAGGGCCTGGTTATCTGAAATATCTGGAGATAGAAAATGTAAGTTATATTGAACAAGAAATACAAACTGGAACACGGGTTAGTTAATTCAGGAATACTATTAGTAGAAATCAATATATATAGTCTTGCAGCAGTGAAATAGTATGTCCGTGTAATGAGTCTATATCCAAACAACTCCAGCTTACTCTGCACCAACGTACTGACCAATTAAGCAACTACTTACAACTCCTCTCTTAACTACTCTCAACTGCCGTTATCTGTATAGGCAGGATTATATGTACACATCAGGCGAGTCCATTCTTGTATACAAAAAGGGTGATCCCCAACACCCCTCTCCCTAGCTTCTTCTTTAAGAGGAGTTAGTTTTTTTTTTGCTTGGGATCTATAATTAATGGCTCCGTAAACTTTCGTTTTCTGCTGGTTCTTCTGATTTCTGTATTAATTTGCGGTCTCTGAATGTCGAAGGCTTCGAAAATTTCTTCCATAGTATCCTCACTTTCTAAGGGTGAGGAGCTTGGCTCTCACTCCTTCTTTTTTGTATTTGATTAACGTGCCTTTTATGCGTAAATGTTTCTCCTTTTATAGTGTACATCACGTTTCCTATTCTGTTTACAATTGTTCCCAGTTCCCAATACGCCATGTTATTTTTAAACATTCTGAAGTACACTCGTTCACCGGGTTTGAACGATCTTTTCGTAATTACAGGTGTATTCCGGATTTTGCTTTTGCATGGTAGCAATTTATCAAAGACCGATCGAATCTTGCGCGCAAACATCACCCCAGCAGGTGAAAGTCCAGATGGTGTATTTTTCTTAGGTGTAATTCGGTATATTTGTAGAAATTGTTGTAAGGCTCTTTCTGATGGTGTATCTCCAGCTTTTTTTAACGCTCTCTTTAGAGTATCCACGAATCTTTCGGCTAAGCCGTCCGACCGTGGGTAGTAAGGTGCTGTTTTTATGTGTTTTATTTGGTACGTCTCGCAAAATTCTTGAAAATCACTTGAAGGAAAATGCGCACCATTGTCCGTTACTAAACAATCTACAACGCCAAACTTAGCGAATGGCTCGTGTAAACAGTTTATGGTATTTTCTGTTGTTGTTCTTCAGGCCATTTACTAAAACTGTCTACCATTATTAAATAGTAGTAGCCGTCGATAGGTTCTGCGTAGTCCGCATGGAGTCTCGACCAAGGTTTGTCCGCCTTTGGCCATGGTTTTTTGTATAATAGGTGGTGATTTTGCTGCCGCCACGCAGCTCTTATATTTTTCTACCATCTGCGCAATATTATCGTCCATGTTCGGCCAGTACACATAACCTCTCATAAGAGCCTTCATGTGGTTCTTTCCTAGATATCCTAAATGAAAATCCTTTAAAATTCTCCTTTGTAATGGTTTTAGTATTGCCACCCTTTCATTGTATAGTAGGACATCATCGCAAATTGAAAAACTGTCTGCCAAGTTGGTGTCTTTATCTCCTATTTTTTTCTTTGTGGTGTTTATGAATTCGTCTGTTTCTGCTTTTCTTTTTATTTCTAATAGTGTTACCGGTAATTCTTTCACCGTATTACTCAACACTTTACTGATTTCGTCTTCGGCTCTCAGCGCCGCTATCACCGAGTCTTCTAAGGGTTCACTTTTCATAGGTATCAGTCTCTATAGTCCTGTTTTTTTCGATGGTATGAATTTTAATTTAAAGTTGTAGTTTAATAATATTGTACCCCACCTCAGGAGTCTATTTGCGGTGTATATTGGTAATCCTTTCTTTGATCCAAATATGTTAAGTAGAGGTTTATGATCCGTCTGTAGCGAAAAAGTCTCTTCCATATACATATCTATGAAAGCAAGTTAAGGCAAAAATTATTCCCAATGCTTCTTTTTTTTTATTTGTGAGTAGTTTGTTCCGACCGGTAGCAGTGCTCTAGATGCGTGGGCTACCGGTTTTCTTGTACTGTCCTGCATTTTATGTAGAATAGAAGCTCCCACACCGTGTGAGCTTGCATCACTTGCAATAATAATCTCCAGCCTGGGGTCGAAGTATGTCAATGTTAGGTCCGACGTCAATTTCATTATAATTTCCTTAAACGCCTTTTTGCAATCCTCCGACCAGTTCCACTGAACATCTTTCGTTAGTAATTCGTTGAAGGGCGCCCTCAATTTATGCATGCTATCGATGAATTCTCCATAGTAATTTGCAAAACCGAGGAAACTTTGTAATTCCGACGTTTTTAAGTTCAGGTATGTTTTTAATTGCTGAAACTCTCTCTCTGGGTATGGTTTTCTGTCATTCTTGTTAATAATGTGGCATAAATATTTTATTTCCTTCAAGAAAAAATCACATTTTTTCTCTTTTACTTTGAACCCAAAGTCCTGTAATCTTTGGAAAATTTCCTTGATATGTGTCGCGTGGTCTTCCAAATAATCATTTTTAACTAGAATATCATCTAGATACAAAGTTTTGTCCCGTCAGCATGGTGTCTATTGTTTGCTATTTTATTCCGAATGGTAATCTGTTGTGTTTTGTGCGTGCTTATAACCAGTATATTTGAACTTTCTTCTGTAACTGGAATCTGCAAATACGCTTCACTTTCCACAATTAAGTTTGGTGAATATTTCTTCTGGGCTAAGCAACGGGTAATGATAGTCTTTTATTGCATTGTTTAACCCCGTGGAAAAATCTGCACACTCGCGGGTTTCTCCCGATTTTTTCTTCACATATACAACTAGTACCGCCCGTTCATTGAAATCGGTTTTTGAAATGATCCCAGTTTGTTCTAGCCTATCAAGTTCTTTATCTATTTTATCAATTGTGGCGAAAGGTACGTTTATCCTTTTTTTAAATACTGGTTGAGCATTCTGTTTAAGCTCGATTCTCGCTTCGAATTTGTTGCACCGTCCTAATCCACTTGAGAATATATCTGGGAATTGATTGTACAATTCTTTCTTCAGTTTTGTGGCTTCTAAAAGCTCACAGTCTATCTGGCTCATTTTGAAGTTTGGTCAACATTCATTTTCTCATTTCGATGTCTTTAGCAGCGACTAGTCGCTGGACAAATATGAGACATTTAAAATTGTCTGGAGTTATCTCCGCCAATTTAAAGTCGTCACAATGTTTGTTAATGATAGCTGTGAATGTAGAATAGTCCTCGTTTTCGGCTTTTCTGAGATTAAGGCATTTCCACCTTTTATGGAACAAGGAGATTTTGGGGCTAAACAGCTCAGTCACTGCCTCGTCTAACGTTAAATCTTTCATGTTTTTTGGAAGAATATAATCTACGAACTTAGTGTGTTCGTCTGTACCTAATTTTCTGAGCAAAAGCCTTAATTTTTTTTCACTCCAGTGCTGGCAGTCGATATTAAAAATATCATCATATCGCCTGTAATATTCTCCACAACTTTTGTCTTCATCAATCGAGTATTTAAAAGTTTCTATAGCGTTCCACACAGCATCTTGCGAAATCGTCTCCTCCTTTTCTGTGCTCCTTTCTATTGCTGTACTTGTTAATTTTAGTAATATTTCTTGTAGTTGTAATTGTCTTTCCTCATTTGTCTTTTGCATTTCAATTTGTCTTACTTCTAGTTTACATTGTCTTTCTTCACTTCTTATGACTTCTAGTATTCCTTTCTGAAAGTCATCCATAGTTTGCTGTTTGGATTCCATGAGGGGTTTGTTTTTTAAACTATTTTTTCTTCTTCTATCTTACTGTGGGAGTGTCGCCAAATTGTTTGTGGTCGACATGTGTTCAAAATCCTCGTAGCAAACTTTATTGAAGTAGTTTAGAGTATACGTGAAAGTGAGTTCGTCGCAAATTTGTTGTGCGACTTGTGTACGAATCTACTTCGCCAATTTGTTGTTCGACTTGTGGTATACGTGAGTTCATAGTTCTTCGTCGCCAATTTATTTGTTGGAAACTGACGTGAAAACGTATTATTTTCTCCGCGAGAATTTGTTTGAAACCTTCGTCGCCAATTTTGTTGGCAACTGACGTAAAAAACGTATTTTCCTCTCCGCGTGAATTTGTTCGAATCCTTCGTCGCCAATTTGTTGTGGATTCCGATTGGGAAACCACACAAAATAATAAATAGCAAAAACAGATATGGAGATAGAAAATGTAAGTTATATTGAACAAGAAATACAAACTGGAACACGGTTTAGTCAATTCAGGAACACTATTCGTAGAAAGCAATATTATAGAAAGCAGTCTTGCAGTGAAATAGCATGCAGTGAAATAGCATGTCCGGGTAACAATATCCAAACAACTCCAAATTCTGCACCAACGTACTGACCAATTAAGCAACTACTTACAACTACTCTCTCAACTACTCTCAACGGTATTTACCAACCTTCCCACGCAAGGCTAGATGTGACACAATGTCTATTTATTGTGGGTCTTCTCGGCCATATAGCCACGCCAAAAAAATGTCTGTCTATTTTTCCCCTTTCGTGATTCTACACTTCGGAGGAACCACGACTGGGTTAGTGCTCTCTGCTCGAAAGCAGAGAGCACTCTCTAGCCGAAGGCATAGAGCTGACAGTGTCATAGCAGAGTACAAGTACTCAACCCACTCAACATTATTTAGCTGTCCCTCGCAGTAAGGGCAACATGTGACACATGGTCAGTTATGACTGGGATTTCCGGGCTATATGGCCTGGCCAAAAAATGTCTGTCTATTTTTGCCCAGTCGTGCTTCTACTCTTCGGCGGAACCACGACTGGGTTATCGCTCTCTGCTCGGAAGCAGAGAGCGCCCTCTACCCGAAGACAGAGAGCTGACAGTGTCATAGCAGAGTACAAGGACTCAACTCACTCAACTATATTTAGTTGTCCCTCGCAGTAAGGGCAACATGTGATACATGGTCAGTTATGACTGGGATTTCCGGGCTATATGACCCGGCCAAAAAATGTCTATTTTTGCCCAGTCTTGATTCTACCCTTTCGTGGAATCACGACTGGGTTATTGCTCTCTTCTTCCGAGCAGAGAGCGCCATCTACCCGAAGACAGAGAGATGACAGTGTCATAGCAGAATACAGGTACTCAACTCACTCAACTATATTTACTTTTCCCTCCCACTAAGGGCAACATGTGACACATGGTCAATTATGAGTGGGATTGCCGGACTATATGGCCCGGCCAAAAAATACCTGTCTATTTTTCCCCATACGTGCTTCTACCCTTCAGCGGAACCACGACTGGGTCACTGCTCTTTTCTCGGAAGCTGAGAGGGCCCTCTACCTGACGGCAGAGCGCTGACAGTGTCATAGAAGAGTACAAGGACTCAACTCAACTATATTTAGTTGTCCCTCCCAGTGAGGGCAACATGTGACACATGGTCAGTTAGGACTGAGATTTCCGGCGTATATGGCCTAGCCAAAAAATGTCTGTATATTTTTCTCCAGCCGTGCCTCTACCCTTCGGCGGAACCAAGACTGGTTTAGTGCTCTCTACCCGAAGGAAGAGAGCTGACAGTATCATAGAATAGTACAAGGACTCAACTCAACTATATTTTGTTGTCCCTCCCAGTAAGCGCTACATGTGACACATGGTCAGTTATGACTGGGAATTCCAGGCCATGTGGCCCGGCCAAAAAATGTCTGTCTGTTTTTGCCCAGTCGTGCTTCTACACTTCGGGGGGACCACGACTGGGTCACTGCTCTTTGTTCGGAAGCAAGAGCGCCCTCTACCCGAAGACATAGAGCTGACAGTGTCGTATTAGAGTACAAGGACTCAACACAACTATATTTAGTTGTCCCTCCCATTAATGGCAACATGTGACACATGGTCAGTTATAACTGGGATTTCCGGACTATATGGCCTAGCCAAAAAATGTCTCTCTATCTTTGGCCAGTAGTGCTTCTACCTTTCGGCGGAACCACGACTGGTCTATTGCATTCTGCTCGGAAGCAGAGAGCGCCCTCTACCCGAAGGCAGAGTGCTGACAGTGTCATAAAAGAGTGCAAGGACTCAACTCAACTATATTTAGTTGTCCCTCCCAGTAAGGGCAACATGTGACACATGGTCAGTTATAACTGGGATTTCCGGGCTATATGGCCCAGCCAAAAAATGTCTGTCACTCTTTGCCCTATCGTGCTTCTACCCATCGGCGGAGCCACGAATGGGCTATTACTCTCTGGTCGGAAGAAGAGAGCGCCCTCTACCAGAAGGCAGAGAGCTGACAGTGTCATAGTAGAGTACAAGGAATCAACTCAACTATATTTAGTTGTCCCTCCCACTAAGTGCATTATGTCACACATGGTTAGTTATGACTGGGATTTCCGGGGTATTTGGCCCGGCCAAAAAATGTCTGTCTATTTTTGCCCAGTCGTGCTTCTACCCTTCGGCAGAACCACGACTGGGTTATTGCTCTCTGCTCGGAAGAAGAGAGCGCCCTCTATCCGAAGGCAGAGTGCTGACAGTGCCGTAGTAGAGTACAAGGACTCAACTCAACTATATTTAGTTGTCCCTCCCAGTAAGGGCAACATGTGACACATGGTCAGTTATAACTGGGATTTCCGGGCTATATGGCCTAGCCAAAAAATGTTTGTCTATTTTTGCCCAGTCGTGCTTCTACCCTTCGGCGGAACCAA
Source organism: Ascarosepion bandense (assembly GCA_037127315.1). Lineage (NCBI taxonomy): Eukaryota > Metazoa > Mollusca > Cephalopoda > Sepiida > Sepiidae > Ascarosepion > Ascarosepion bandense. The sequence goes on from JBBBDQ010000879.1 coordinate 1,525,026, forward strand.
GATATGGGTTATTGCTCTCTGCTCGGACGAAGGCAGAGAGCTGACAGTGTCATAGAAGAGTACAAGGACTCAACTCAACATTATTTAGGTATCCCTTTCAGCCAGGGAAACACATGACACATGGTCAGTTATAACTGGGATTTCCGAGCTATATGGCCCGGCCAAAAATGTCTGTCTATTTTTGCCCAGTCGTGCTTCTACCCTTCGGCCCAACCAAGACCAGGTCACTGCTCTCTTCTCGGAAGCAGAGAGCGCCCTCTATCCGAATGTAGACAGCTGTCAGTGTCATAGAAGAGTACAAGGACTCAACTCGACTAAATTTAGTTGTCCCTTTCTGTAAGGGCAACATGTGACACATGGTCAGTTATAACTAGGATTTCCGGGCTATTTGGCCCGGCCAAAAAATGTCTGTCTATTTTTGCCCAGTCGTGCTTCTACCCTTCGGCAGAACCACGACTGGGTTATTGCTCTCTGCTCGGAAGAAGAGAGCGCCCTCTACCCGAAGTCAGAGAGCTGACAGTGTCGTAGTAGAGTACAAGGACTCAACTCAACTGACGTTGTCTGTATATGCAGGAGTATATGTACACATCAGGCGTGTCCATTCTTGTATACAAAAAGGGTGATCTCCAACACTTTTTATTTTATGATTATCTAGAAATGAGAATAGATCATAATCAGAAAGTGGCATAAATGGGAAATATGAGGCAGTGATAGATAATACTTTTCAACTTATCCCCCAGGACGCAAGCGATATGTGCTCACAAATTATCTTTATACTAAATGTTTTTCGAATCGACATATTTTGGACTTTGAAGTTGTGCAATGTGCTCCTGAACTGTTGAAACAGTTTCGGATTGTAATATCCTGTAATGACCCATACCGAAATTTTTCTATCACATATATAGTTTTTTTATCTGACAAAACTCGGTTGATTAAGCGTATTGATTGCTTTCGATTTTCACCATGATCCACTTCTCATCACAAGAGGCATTTTAATTGATCAAAACCTAGTATGTAATAATTAACACACATACTGAGATTTGTTGTTGTTTTGTTTACTGAATTTCTAGAGTACCCATTTTACTAGTTTGTTTCTTTATCCTGTGTGCTGCAGGTGCAAATATATAAATTCATTAAATATGTTGAATTATAATGCTAGTTACTGATACATTTGAAGGGAATTAGAGCTAATAACAGTTTCTGATATCATCATCATCAATGCTCCCCTGCTGTCTTTTACGAGGTGTGTAACAGAGCAGTGTACCTGACTGAGTCATAATAATGTATGAAATATTGTTTAGCAACTTCAGAGTCTTGGAGTAAAAGTGCTAAGCGGAGAAAAGTATAAAATATTGGTCGACTAGATTGGAACCTAACGGAAGAGTGTTCAATTTAGAAATATTAACCAGAACTTATTTATGGAGAAGACATCGATAGAATTTAAACCTAAAATAGACCTAGTAAGATTTAGTAAATTCAGAACGACTAAATTTTCCTGGACTCACTTTTTATCTCTGAGGAAAATCCTATTAAAATTCTACAAAACCCTGCCGAGCCCAGAAACTGTTTATATAACAGACTATTCTATTAAATTTGTATTGATTCTTACGAAAATGTCTAAACCCAGAATCTGGTCAGCAGTACATTTAGTTAGGATCATGTGGTTTCTTTAACAGGAGACTTTGTGAGAAGATAATATCCATCAATGTCATCCCACCGGACAAGTGTTTATATAAGTCAGAGCCCACAGTCACTTACTTCATAAATTTTCGCTGCATCCAGAGATAACTTTGTCTTTCTGTATCAGAAAGAAATCTTCAAAAAAACTAAAGAAATCTAAAAAAATAAAAAAATAAAAAAATAAAATAAAATCAAGCAGGCAAAAGAGTCTAAACCTTGCTGTTAGCATTCTGAATGCCCCAAGAATCTTGACAGAAATCAGTTACAGTGATTGTCACAAGCTGTGGTATTAAACTGATGATGGTTTTTACAACAGCGTTAATTCATTGTACTTACACTCCCGATCAAAAATTTAAGACCACTTAAAAATCTTTAAAAAGAAATTTTTTTTTTACAAATAGATTTTAAACTCCTCCCACTTAAGGTTACCAATACTACAATCTAAAAGGTTATGGAAACAAAAAGCTACATTCCAAACACTTTATTTAGAAATTTACATTTTTATAAAATGAGGCGATTTACACATGATCAAAATTATAAGACCAGAGACAAAAATTCTACGAAATTGTACAAAAAATGTATGAAAACATTCAAGAACCAAATTTAATAATGAAGTCTACCTCCACTGCTTTTGATGACTTCAAAAATTCTGTCGGGCATGCTATAAATAAGCGTTTCCATTAAGGTGCGGGGGATGTTGCTCCAGCTTCTGAAAATGGCTTCACGAAGTTCATTTTTTGTTGAATATTGTTTGCCATTTCGATAAACATCTCTTGTCATCCATCCCCAAACATTTTCAATTGGGTTCAAGTCCGGTGAGTATGCAGGATGTCCCAAGAGATGGACCCCATTTTCTTGTAGAAAGGTCAAGGTCCGTCTGGCAGCGTGGATTGCAGCATGATCCTGTTGGAATAACCATCCATCCCCACACAAACAGTGGCTCTCAGTCATCAAAGATGCTTTTTGTAGCATGATAACATAACCAGCCGCTCTCTGACAACCCTGCATCACCTGGAGCTCCATCGTCCCTCTGTAAGAAAAGGCACCCCATACCATTTTGGATTTTGCTTTTCCATAATTCTCACTGTTCTTTAGAAAGTTGCAAATCACAGTTTTACTGCGATTTACCTTAGCTGCGATCGCCCGATGTGACAAACCTTGCTTATGGAATTTTAGAATTCGAGAACGCTCAACTTTAGTAAGTTTGCTTGCTTTAGGCATGGTAACACCTTTACGCAATGATTGCTAATCTCTAACTGAACTAAAAACATTGGAATTACCATAGATCTAACAATTTATACCCCTGGTCTTATAACTTTGATCATGTGTAAATCGCCTCATTTTATAAAAATGTAAATTTCTAAATAAAATGTTTGGAATGTAGCTTTTTGTTTCCATAACCTTTTAGATTGTAGTATTGGTAACCTCAAGTGGGAGGAGTTTAAAATCTATTTGTAAAAAAAAATTCTTTTTAAAGATTTTTAAGTGGTCTTAAATTTTTGATCAGGAGTATATAATTTTCTGCCTTTCGAGAAAATCTCCAGATCAACAAGATCACTGTCGGCTAGAATGATCTCAGGGGTACTTCGACAATCACGTCCTGGCGGAGTATATAACATAAACCAATATACGACCGCATTCCTAGACTAGCGACAGGTGAAAATAGTAAATCTGACGAAAACACTCACGCCTGCAATACGTAACACCTTAATTAATAACATCTTACTGTGCATTTTTGGCGCTGCAACCGATAGAATGTGTACATTCTAATTTCAGGAGCAGTACAATTCACCTTCGCCAAATACTGTACATAATCTATTGAAATATTTTATTAACAATACATCTCAGTCGAGTGCTATTTTTAAAAAAAAATCGTCAATTTTCCTATCCGTTTCCTTAACGTACCCGAGTATCTGGCTTCTCTATTTCAAATTATTTTTCACCTCTTCTCGCTCTTGCCAAACTTCGCAACTCTGTCCTCTTGGAAACTGGTATCACTCTGTAGTATCTGTTGATATCTCGTTCCCATCATCTGTTAAACAGGGATTTCCTATTCATAAGACATTTTTCGTCACTGATTGAGATTGGTTCGTGGCTTCCTTCGAGGCGCCTTCCGAACAGACATTTTAAACCTTCAAATTGAAAATTGTCAAAGTCGATATTAAAGCTTTCATTCATTCTCGGAAATGCCAAGTAAAACCTCAATCTTCTCCATGGTTCACACCAGCATGTTCTGTCGCTATAGCCAACAGGAACCATTATTTTCGGCTAGACCAGCGTTACAGCTCCCGTGACAAGGAGACGCCTATTCATTGCTGCTCGTAATAAATGTTAACGATACATCGAAGGAATTAAGTCCCTGTTTGCTGAGTGAATGAGATACTGTATTGTATCTAAAACTATGTCTCACGTGATTACTGGCGGCTCTGTAATAGTGTAATAAGTGTAAGTTCTCTATTCTTCCCCTCTTCAATCATTTTGAGGTATTAATCTCTTCTGCCGATAAAGTTGGGTGTTTCGCCCGTAAATTCTCCTTAGACCATACTCTTGACTTATCTAGCTTTTCTGCTTGCTGGAAGTCCGCATCTGTTGTTCCACTTTTTAGAACTCGAGTGAATCGTCTGACCTTTCCAACTATCGGTCTTGTAGCCTTCTACCTCTTTTTTGTGAAACTCCTGGAGGCGGAATTGCTAAAGCATCTCACCTCACAGGGCCTTTTTTTCACACAAACAATATGGCATTCGTTTCTCCATGCCAACTGTTGATGTACTGGACAACTCAAAAGCTTTAGACAGGGTTTATCATGCAGGACATCTTCACAAGCTGAAAAATTATGCTGTATTCGGATGAATTTTTGAACTGATCCTGTTATTCGAATCGAATCGTGAAATGGAAGTAATCCTGAATAGAAACTCTTCCAGTTCTTTTCATACTAATGCAGTTGTCCCCATAGCTTCATTCTTGGTCTTACTTTGTTTTGTTTTTTTTTACTTTTATTAATGACTTTCTCGATGTTATCAGCTCTCAACTTGATATCTACGCTGATGACACAACCATTTGCACCTGTCTCGACAGTAAACCTGATCAGTTTGATAAGGTAAAAATGGCCGTTGATATCTAAAACAACCTCCAGTCTGTTGTTAACTGAGGCAAAAGATGTTTTGTTACTCTTAAAGACTCAAAGAAATAAACTGCTTTCTATTAATCATCTACGAGAACTCTCTTTACATTCCATCACGGCTGATGCTGACTTCCAGGAGTGAATCGTTGCACCTTCTTGGGCTCACGTTCTCGTCTGACATGAAGGGGAAAGACTATATTGAATCCATTCCTAAGTCAGCTACTAAGAAAGTTAATTCACTGTGTCATGCTAGAAAACTTTTATCTCCAGAATATATTTTGTATATCTATAATTTTACCATTCGTCCATGCTTAGGATATTGCCGAAACATATGGGTGAGGGTCCTGTTATTTATGTAGCGCTTCTTCATAAAATTAAAAGAAAATTCAGTAACATTATTGATCCTGATCTGGCATCTAGGCTTCAGTCACTTTCCCGCCCACTTCCCTTTCTATAAATACTTTCATGGTAATTGTTCGGATGAGCTCTTCGCCATGGTGCCTAGACTCTTTGAATTTAAGCGCATACTACGTGCGTTGTAGTGCAGTAGATATCGGCTCGGAACGAGAAATTGGGGAGCCGAGTTCGAATTCCAGTTGGATTCCTTGCATTCACTTATGCACAAATACTCTTGGGAAAATTATTAATCCGTCTCTTCTCACCAGTTATGGGTTAAATAACAGGACAGATTGAGTTCTATAGCCCTGGCTGTCAACCAGTCTACCGCAGAAAGTAATGGTAACATACTGCGGGATAATCTTCTGCTCAGTCAGTCATGTCTCGAAAGAGACATGATCGCCCAAGCGTGTATCGCGTATGGCACTTAAATGACTGACAGTCTAGACTGGCAATGACGTCTTACTAATTTGCAGTTGAGTTGGCTAAATGTAACCGTTAATTCTATGCTATTTCCTTTCTCGCACTTCTCGCTTGTGGAACTTCTTCAAACTCCATGCTTTCCAGCCGACTTCAATCTGCGAAAATTTAAATGCAGCGTCAATCGCTATCTATTCTATTCTCTTGATTATCCTTCTTTTGTTCTAGGTCCTTAGCAATGATTCTGTTTCTAAATCTTCCACAGTCAGTAACTCCTTGTGTCTCAGTGGCTTATTGTGTTGCATGGAATAAACTGAACTTGATAATATATATATATATATATATATATATATATATATATATATATATATATATATATATATATGTAATATAACAATCTGGCCCCACCCGAGGAAGGCTGATGCAAGCGAGGGTGTTTCCGGTCGTTGAAAGGAACGGATGTCGTTTGACCTTATTTCCGGCAGCAGCGGAAATAACTACAGAGGCAAACAGAACAGATGTCTCTGAGAATTACGTGGGCGTGCGTGGGCGAGGCAAAACCGGAAGAAAAAGTCCCGGTTCTGGAAGATTATAAAAAAGACCTCGGCACACGGATTCGCCAGTAGAGGAGCAACAGAGATCGGCCGGTGAAGAGAGAGACACAACAGATAAGACTACACTCCCGTCAACCCATTAGAAGCGCGCTCTCTCAATTCTCTGTTCCCTATTCTACACGGTCCATCGTCATTAATAAAAATATAACTTTATATTTTTATATATATGCGTGTTTGTTGTTTGTCGATATATAACAGACGCATAATTGGTGCCTAGTGACTTGCTGTTTTGAGACAACAAAACAGTTAGATGCAAGCTGGTTGCCACGGCGACGATTGAAATCAACGGACTTAAAACTACCAGATAGAAAGAAAAAAGAAGACGAAAATAGAAGCAGCCGCACGACTATAGACACCAGCCAAGGTAGGTGACTCTTTGATTTGATAGTGTGTGTGTTCTGCTCTTGTTTATAATAAGTCTAGTTAGAAAAAAAAAAAAAAAAAGGAACAGCATACTTTTGCCGATCTGACCCTAGAATTGAGAAATGTGGATTGTTCGGTGTCGAACACATTAAGGGTAGAACGGAGGGGGTGCAGGACTACATGCAGAGAGTAGTACGCCTAGCGGAAAGCGCATAGGTTGGGGTTGACGGGAGGAATAAAGTTGAGATATTTACCTATCTGTAAGTATAAAACATCTGAGTTATTTTTTTGTTAATATTTTACCATATATGTGAAGTGAGTTTACTGGTATGTTGCTTAATTAATCTTACTTTTATTGAGTAAGTGAAATGTAAAATCATGTAAAGGAAGTTTCTTCTACTCTTTAAAGTGGATAATTGGATTAACTTGTTGATAACAATGTTTTCTTTGGTTTGTGCAGTGTTAGGTTTTCTTTTTTTGGATTTCTTTTCAATGACTGTACACTACAAAATGATTTACATTTCTATGTTTGTGAATTATGCTTTTGTGCAGGTTCCCATCAATTCAACATCCTCTGTGAATTTTCATTTATGTGACTTGGGAAATATCTTTTGAAGATATATTAATTTCTGAAAACTTTATATTGACACGGATAGACCTGCAGATTCCACAGTTGATCGGAACAAAAAGAAAGAACAACTGAAAAGTCTTGTAGACTTATTGGCTGATATGCTATAGGATTGGGAAAGAAGCAGTGGGAGGATTAACGATAGTTTAAGTGAAATAGTTAGGAAGATACAAACGTGGAAAATTATTAATAGTATCTAAAGCATAAAGTAAATTATACGTCTCTGGTTCAGTGGTTTGGTCCCCAATTACGCAGAAATTTCCCAATTTTTCAGTGGACACCATGCCGGTAGAATTGCGCGATATGGAGGAGATTCCTATCCGCAAACTAGTAAATACCTTGGAACAGATAGATATGGAAAGATCTAGTGAAGGATATGAAGAACTCCCGAAGAAGTTGATGATAGGAGTCATTGCTGGCATAGTCGGCGTTATGATAATCCTTGGAATAATAGCTAGGAAGCGGATTTTTAAGTGTGAAAGAAGCAACAGTGCTTCGGGAAAGGAAAGGGAGTTATCCGTTGTGAATAGTACTCCGGGGTCAACGGGTGTTCAACACTCAAATGTCTCTGCGTTAAACAGAGAGATGTCAACAAATCAGATATGCTTGGATTCGAATCCAGAGGAAGTAGTTCAAGGAATAGAAAACATTGTACAAACTAAGGAACTACGAGTCACGGGTCCATTTTTTTAGACTAAATTAATATAGATGAAACCTCTAATCCTCCACAAGTAAATTGCATGCGGATTAACGTTGGAATCAGGGTAATTTTCTTCATTTTCTATTGAACATTTCTCGGTCGGACTATGAATGATATGTACTGCAGATAATGGCCATTTTTCTGTGTTCAAACATAGTATGTTTGAAATTAAATTAAATTAAATGAAGTTACATGTGTAACAATAAACTCGAGCAGAAACACGCATGGTGTTGGTCAAAGGTCATTTACTCGATGTCAGTTTAGAAACTGGGGCGCGGTTACCGCCTATGATCATGTGGTCGTGCATCGAGGCGTCTACGCTTATGGACAGAGTCGAGAAAGAAAATGAACATTTTTAAGAACTTTGCCCAATTCTGTGAAAATGGATATTAAAAAAAAAAAAAAAAAAAAGGAACAATGAAACATCGAGCTGGTAGAACAATTTTCACGATGGACACGAACATTGTTGGGTTGCCGATGTAGGCTCCTCTATATATTTTTTTGTTGTTTTTTTTTGTTTCGGCATGCACATGTTTTGTTGTTTTGGCGTGCACATGTTTTATACAATTGTCGGGCTTGTGTGGCATGGGGAGGAGTGTGAGGGTGTTGCGCTTAAAATGTTCTTAGGTGAACATTTTGGAAAATGGGAGGGCGAGGAATGTAATATAACAATCTGGCCCCACCCGAGAAAGGCTGATGCAAGCGGGGGTGTTTCCGGTCGTTGAAAGGAACGGATGTCGTTTGACCTTATTTCCGGCAGCAGCGGAAATAACTACAGAGGCAAACAGAACAGGTGTCTCTGAGAATTACGTGGGCGTGCGTGGGCGAGGCAAAACCGGAAGAAAAAGTCCCGGTTCTGGAAGATTATAAGAAAGACCTCGGCACACGGATTCGCCAGTAGAGGAGCAACAGAGATCGGCCGGTGAAGAGAGAGACACAACAGATAAGACTACACTCCCGTCAACCCATTAGAAGCGCGCTCTCTCAATTCTCTGTTCCCTATTCTACACGGTCCATCGTCATTAATAAAAATATAACTTTATATTTTTATATATATGCGTGTTTGTTGTTTGTCGATATATAACATATATATATATATATATATATATATATATATTACAAGTGAAAAGGGTGAAAATTTAAAAGTGACCAACTAGTAGGTTATTATCTTTTTAATTGTAAGAATGTGGGCTGTAGTTATCCATTACCACTATGTAGAGAAGTAGAAGAGTAAATTGTAATCAATGAGAATTTATTAAGTTTCTAATTGATTTGAGCATATATATATATATATATATATATATATGTGTGTGTGTGTGTGTGCGCGTGTGTGTGTGTGTGTGTGTGTGTGTGTGTGTGTGTGTGTGTGATCATATATTCAATAATAGATGATACTGAAAAGGGATTCTAAATAAATGATCATGATGTTCGGTAATTTGATCAGATATTGGAATAGAGGATTCGTGCCGAGGACTTTTCAAATCCCATCCCACATCGGAGATATAATACACCTGATAAGATCGAAAACATTCAATAAAAATACAAGGACAAAATCAAATATAAATATCATCATCTTATTTATTTAAACAAAAATACATTGTTTTGAAAAACACTTTTGGAGAAGATATTTCAAAGATGTCCATAAACTCTGTGTCCAACAAAGGGAGCATAAGCATTAAATCCATGACCATACAATGCATGACCATTAGCGTATGGTCCATAAAATCCATGTCTATAGACACCGTAGGGGCCATAGCCATAGCCGAAATGGCCTGCATTAGCCGCAGCTAGAGCAGCATGGTGCTGTTGAGCGTCGTTGTGAACAGCATATGCATCTTGGGCTGCACGGGTAGCATATTGTTGATGCAAACCATCATCAAGTCCGTGGTGTTCCTCGTCATGCTCATGAAATCCATAGCCATTTGCGAGATTATGAGCCATATCATGTTGTTCGCTATGGTGGGCATCAAGTAGTCCAGCAGCTGCCTTTTCAGCAAAAGCTCCTTGGGCGTCATGATGGGCCGCTGCTCCATAATTGGTTGCATGGTATACGTTGTGGAATGGAGCGGCTCCATAATACTGAGCCTTAACAATCACACTGGTAAGAGCCAGGATGGCAATAGTGACAAAGAATTTCATTGTGGCGGAAAAAGATTTGATATGTGAATCGATCTGGAAGTAGAAAGCATATAGTTGAAAGAGTTTATTTCGACTTAACAATGCAAAATGTAAAAATGGAAATGCAAATCATCAAAACCAAACGAAACGATTGAGAAGAAACTGAAGTATTACTCTAGTAACATGATTTCTTAAATTAATGTGTTGTTCAATGGTGGATGCAGTAAGGGTCATAACTAGATAAGAAGAATATTTATAGTTAGTTTTGTTTTAAACTATTAGTTTTGAGCGTGTATATATATATATATATATATATATATATATATATATATATATATATATTACAGAAATTTCAAGAGATTAACGAAATGGAATTAACAACAGACATATTTAATTCATTTGTTTGAACATTGTTTTCAATCGATACTAGTATTTGAGTAGATATTCTGTTTTTAATTAAACAGTATATTTATATATATAACTCTCTAAGCCTGAATATTTATGAGTTGTTTTGTTAAGAAAATGGGTGTCATTCGGTAGGATGCGAACCTGCGATCCCTAACAACATAGGAGAAACCATCAATTAATTTGATGCGTCTTAACCGCTAATATTTACGGTACAAAATTTAATTGTGCAACATAATTTCAATACAATTTGAAAAAATACCTACTCTTACTAGTATCCCAAAAATTCCTATTAATTTTTAAAAAATTCAGTTAAAATAATTAAATCATTTAAAAATAAAAATGAAACGTTAGAAAGATAAACCTCAAAAGAGGGAGAGGGGAAAAATAAAAAGAGAGAGATAAAAATTTGAACAATATAGAAAAGAATTTAAATTAATTTAAAATAAACTTCCTGCATCAAACCTACGTCTATTATATTAATATTCATCCTTATAAACGCGACATGGGATTTCCTCTTAAATTAAAATATACCGATTATAGGGTATATTTTCGGTGAAAAATATATCATAAATCATACATCCTAATATTAATTACAATATAACCACTAGTAGTAATTACAATATAACCACTAAGATAAATTGCAATATAACCACTAATAGTAATTTTTAATATTACTACTAGTGGTTATATTGTAATTTATATTGGAAATATATCCTATTATATTTTAAATTAAATTTCAATGTTAAAATTTTACATGTATGTTAATATCATATTACAGGTAAATTTTCCACGTCAGGTTAATATAAAGCTTTTTATATTTTTTATATTTTTTATTTTGTATTTTTTTATAATTATTTTTTTATAATTTTTTTTTAATAATTATCTTTTTTATAATTATTATATTTATAGGTATTTTTGTAATTTCTTTTGTCGTCTTTTCGATAGAATGAATACTATGATTATTACGTCTTAGATAAAGTTTGTTTGATATATGCATGTATATAAATATATATATATATATATATATATATATATACGTGTGTGTATGTGTATATATGCATGTATACATATATTTGTTATCTCTTTATTGTTTTATTTGTTATTATTATTATTTATTATTATTACTATTATTATTATTATTATTATTAGTAGTAGTAGTAGTATTGAGAGTATTTTAGCTATTTTTTAAGATTGTATTTTAATAAATTATATTTTTTATTGGAAGTTATTATTTTAACTATAGTTAGAATAAATTACTACTAGTGGTTATAATGTAATTTATGTCAAGATGTATGATTTATGATTTATTTTTCACCATAAATATTCCCTATAGTCGGTATATTTAAATTTAAGGGTAAATCCCTTGTAGCGTTTCTAAGAATGAATATGAGTGAATATGAATACGTCGGTTTCGATCTAGCGTGTTTTTAATTATTTTAAAATCCGTTCTATCGAGATTTCTTCCCTTTTCTTTCCTTCCTTTTGTGTTTTTCCCCTTCTGTTTGGTTTATCTAATTTTACCTGTTTCTATATTTATATTTTTTAATTTTAGTGTTTTTAATTATTTTAACAATATTTTTAAATTAGCATTAATTTTTAAAATAATAGTATGAGTAGTTATTTTTTCAAATTGTATTAAAACTATGATGTACAATTTCTTTTTGTACTGTAAAGATATCCCAGTATATTTGAAATTAAATTTCATAGTTAAATTTTTCCATGTTTTTCTAAGAGAACAGTTAGGTGGCTCGCGACGCTGCTATTACGATAAATTGAGTCAACATTTATTTCTCGTGATACTTTATTTCCTTTTATTGTATCTCTTTGTCCTTTCTTGCTTTCCATTCAGTTTTTTCTGTTTCCCGCTTTTTTCCTCATTTTTCTTTTTTCTCTTTTTTTCTCTTCTTTACATTAATCAAACGTCTATTTTTTCTTTATCCTTGCTTTCCTCTTTCTTTGGGGTTCTTATCGAATGAGCGAGAAATATTCGTAAATAACCGTTACAAATATCTATTCTAATATGTAAAATAAAATAAAATAAAATAATTTTTTTGGAGGGGGGGATATTTTGTTGTACCATTTGGGTCTGACGAGCCGCGATAATAGCATCAGGACGCGGTGAAAAATGTATTACCCATTGTAATAGTCTAAAATATTTTATAAATTATATTACTCTGTTAAATTAATAAATGAATTTAACATTGAGTTCTCTTGAGTTCGTCTCTATCGGAATTTACCTGGATTGTATACCAAGTGTACTATGTTATATACATACACACACACACATATATATATATATATATATATATATATATATATATATATACCCGCTCAAAACTGATAGTAAAAACATACATATCAATATATATATATCAATATATATATATATATATATATATATATATATATATATATATATATATATAAGTGTAAGTGTGCGCGCACGCGCGTATCCGTGTGTTCAGATGTGCTTAAGCATGTATATTTAAATATACAATCTTATACACTCATACACACACGTGAACGCATGCACATAAAACGAAATGACAGGCTATGAAAAAAGCATTTTATTTAGAGAGGGAGAGATGAAATCTTAAATGTAGATTGAAATTACTTTTATGCTGCGTTGGATAGTTTTACATCTTTTGTTTCCAGTCAAATTTAAACTTTAGGGCTAGGGAAGAGAAATGAAGAACATAAAAATCTTTTCTTTTATACAATATTTAAGTTTATCTAAACTTATTTATAAATGAAACTTTGTCTGTCTGTGTGTGTGTGTGTGTGTGTGTGTATCCGTTACCTATAGACTCCGAAACCGCTGAACCGATTTTCTTGAAAACTTACACAGTTGTACTATAAGCGTCTGCGAGTGTTCTTAGCTAGGTTTTGTGTTGAGATACCCCCGATAAATATCGAAAATTGATAATCGAAAAGGAAGGAAGGAGTGGTCCGATTTTAATCAAATTTGATACACTCATAGTCAAAGACATCAGAAACGATATTCAGAAGTTTCAAGGTTGCAGTTCTTACAATAGTGCAGAAAATCGATAATATATATATATATATATATATATATATATATATATATATATATATAAAAGGAAAAATGTTTGTGTGTGTGTCTGTTTATCTGCCTGTATGTCTGTATTTTTTTCAGCTCTTTTATTTTAGTTTTTGCTTCGGGTTTGGCTCGAAGTAGGTATAATTGTAGTTCTTAGTCTCAGCCATTATACCATTTACTCAGAGGACTTATTAACCTTCAAAATTCAGTTTACCACGAACAAAAACTTATTTGATATCGATATCAGGAAATCAAAATTTGACTTACATCCGTTCATTTTTCTTTCAGTCTGCGGTTTCGCTTTAACTGGAAACAACTATTGCTTTTTAGTCTTTCGTGCCAACGTCCAAAGAGCTTGAGCTCCAGGACCATGGATTAGTTTTAAAGCTTTCATTACACCCGAGCAACGCCGGGCTATACTGCTAGTCTAATATAGAATGTCTTCATCGTTCGGATTATCTGCATGTATTACCCAATTACCCAATTAACCAACTCGTTTGAATTTCGCAATGTCTGAGTGTAAAAATGCAAGTAAATTATAAATTTAATTTCATGTATAAAACAGGAATGTGCTAGTTTTGTAAAAACAACTTTTAAAGTAAGGTTTTACATCCATATGCCAATGAACAGAATTTTTGTAGCAGACTTTACTTGGCATAAATTTATCAGATTTCTATCTCGAACAAAAGCCAGTTTAAAGCTAATTAAAAGTTTTTAAAAAGCTCAACAGAGAGAACTTGCCATATATATTCTACCTAGTTAGTGTAAGATAAATATTTTCACTTTTCACCAGATCGTAATTGAAAGTTTAGCACCTGAACTTGAACAAATTGATACACTTGCATTGATTTGGACTAGTATAGTTACAAAATCTAACGTCTGGATAAGATTAAGGTTTTTTCGATTTGAACTTACAAATTCATATGAAGTTTATATGAAAAACTATTATTTCAAGGGAAAGGGAATGTAATTCTGATTTACATTATATCATTTCAAGTGAAATGGAAGTGTGGAACAAGGGATTAGAATGAATAAAAGAATATATAAAATATTTCTTCAGTTGCTGAAAACATAGAATAAGTTTTCTTAATCTTCATTCTCGAGTGAAAAGACATAAAAGTTACAGAAAAATTGAAAATATTGCCAGAAGGAATAGTGGTGAGAGACAAAGACTGAATAAATTAGAAACAGAGAAAGAAGAGAGGGGATTGCACTAACCTGTTGTCGGAGCTTGCCAATGATATGATAGTGAACTGGCGAGACACTCATGCTTTTATAGAACCAATTTGCCTCTTCCATTGTTTGTATTTGTCACAAGTAGGATGACATTAAAAATGATGACTTTGGCAAATCTGAGAGAAAAGGAAAAGAAAAAACTCAGGTTGAAGAATTAGAGTGGCAAATTTCTGGTTTGTGTTGTGTAAGCGCTTATCATTTGAATGTGTTAATGTAAAGAAAACTGACGGCAGAAAATTCTACTGCAGTTTTGTTTAAGTAGCAAGAAGGAATGTTTCATTAGATCTTTTTCTCTTGTAAGGTAAATATCGTAACCATCTATTGTAACTATCCTTCGTATCTAAATTACCAATGTAGTCTTTTTCGCTTTGTTTTTCTAATCGTAATAACCTAATATTTAAATGAAGTCATTTTTGTCAATGTTATTTTATCTCACCATGAACTAATTATAACAATCATAATAGGAATGTAATATTTTCTGCTTAGTGTTCCAACTGTATGTTTGAAAAAAATTGACAGGATGGAAACCTAATGTCATTAAATTCGAATATTTTTGGCATTTATTTTTATAAGTTTCCTTTTTTTGTTGCTCTCAAACTCAAGATGTTGTATGTAGCTAACAGTTAACCCTAGACTTGAAGAGGTTAAGTCTATAGTGATCAGAAAAGTATCATCTCGAGAGTCTGTTCTACAAAGTAGCGGTTCCTAGGAAGCATCTCTCCGAATGGAATGTCTTTTTTACCAACAGAATACGAAGGGATGATTCGATCTTTTAATCATGGTATGGTGGGTCTTAGCTATAAAATTCTGAACTGGTAAAACAATGTAATTCATCAGAATATTTTCCATGGAAATTGCGACAAAGTAGCGAGAGATTTGCAACGTTTCGTCTATGGGAAAGGGCTTGTAGAGTAGAGCATAATTAATCACTCACAAGACTGCGAATATGCTTTTGCACTCTGGAAAGTTAAGATTGAGCAGCACGATTTGTAGTCTGATCTCATTTGTGATAAGCAAAATATTGATATATTATACATTAAAAGTTATTGAACATTATTAGTATAATGCACACACCGATGAGAAAAGGCAAGTATAATTTCTCTTTGTTATCAGAACTATCTCAACTCATATCTATAACTTAAAAAAGAAATCTACAGAATCTCAGCCATTAAATCAGAGAAATATTTCACTTATTTGGTGATTTAAGATTTATTATGTTACTTGAAGGTTGTTCATCATATTGTAAATAACTATGTTGTTTAATATATATATATTGATATATAACAGTTTAGTTACTGATATTTATTTTTTTTAATTTCAGTATAAAGATTGCCATGGATCAAAAGAGAAACGAGATATTTTAAAGTAGGTATCTCGATTAAATCGCTGAAAAAACAACATAGTATGAAGAAAAAAGTTCCCAATAAAGAAATTAAGGTGAGCGAAGAAGTGCATGAAATTATTTCTTCCCATTAAATTTTAGTGTTGAAATTGGATGGACATGATATGTGGCTCAAGGAAGGTACACATGGAGGCACAATCAAGTGCTCAAAGAGATTGTACAAGTAGTCTGGGCTAGTACCAACACCACAAAAGGGAAAATCAGGATTCCAAAAGCATCCGCAACATTCTTCACGGCAGGAGGCAGCAAATCATGGCCAAGAACAACAGTACCACTTGGAACATGCAGGCAGAGTATGCTGGACGGGGCAGATGACTGGGAGTGCACTGCAGACCTCCCAGAATGGAAGAGTCACCCAGATATCATCAGCAAGAGTGGCATGAGACCAGACATAGTAGTCCACTCTCAGTCAACCAAGCAGCTGATTATGATAGAACTCACAGTGCCATATGAGAACAGAATGGAGGCAGCTCAAATCTACAAGACTGGAAAGTATGCTGATCTGGCAAACAGCCTGAGGAGAGAAGACTACCAGGTCAAAGTCCTCACTGCAGAAATTGGAGCTAGGGGGTTTGTAGGAGCGTCTGCATACAGCCTCATGAAACAGCTCTCAGTTGCAGGAAGGGAAAAAACCAGAGCTCTGAAAGCAATGGCAGAAGCGGCAGAGAGATGTTCAAGCTGGATCTGGTCAAGGAGGAATAAAAGTGAACTCCATAAGGCTTAACTTTCCTACAAATATCAGGTGTACCTTTGGCTAAGTGGTTAGTGCGGGAGTCTTTGAGTGAAAATGAGCATATCCAGAAGGTCACGGATCCCATCCGTGGCTCGTCCAAAAAAAAAAAAAAAAAAATAAGGCAGCAGAGGGACATCCGGAGTCATGAACCAACCCCCCTAGAGTGTCAGGAGATAAGGGCCGAAACACTTGCTTGACGGGGGCTTCTCTTCTGAGGACTCTCTGCTGCCACGCTCTCCATGAGTTTCTTTCTACTGGCGTTTCTTACTTAAGGCCAAGTCGTAGTACGCCAAAACAGAAGGCCTATTTAAAATCTTGTCGTGCTACTGGGAGCGAAGATTTTTAGTTTTGGTCTTGTAGCTCGTTACATGTGCAATAACTTTAGCTTATTTAATTGAAGTAAGCATAAGATTTTCTTCGGATTTGCTACGTTATTTTATATTTTTATTGCAAAAAACAAACATTTTGTTCGGTGTAATTTAAAAAAAACTTCGTCTGGTTGCTTGGAAGAAAATTGAACATTTTTAAAGTCAACTAAATATCATATTATCTTCAAAGTCATCTATAAGTTGTCAAATCATCTATTTTATATGCAATATTTCCTTTTTTATTCAGCACCACTTCCAGTCAGTCAAACCGATTATTAACTTATTTATAACCATTATATTTATTCTTCTTTAGTAAATTTAACAATTAAAACGTTTAAAATTCTTATTAATAACAACAATAATTATAACAATGTAACGTTATCTTTTCTTTTATTGAACCAAAAATATCTGATTACAAGCAAGTTTGAAAGCTCACTTTACCTCCATTTATAAGCCTCGGACTACGTCTAAACAATGTTAGGGAGGCAGCAATTCCATAAGAATAAATATGATACTAATTCCATAACATTCACCACTCTCAATTTTAAATTAAGTCCAAACGACTTGTTGAAAATACAGTAGGTCTAGATCTTCTCAGCTCTAGAGGGAGAACTGGATTTAAGTAGCTTGATTCTTTGGCTGGGGTTTCAGTTGAAAAAAAAATCATTATTCACAGATTTTTATGCAGGAGCCAGGTGATTTGCTGACTATGTAGTTTTCTTACACTCTGGGAAACGAACATAAACGTCGTGAGGATTTGATTGGAGGAATTCAACTTCAGCTGCTGGAGGATTAATCTTGCTTGTACGTACATATCGTTTCAGCAGCACTGCGCCAGAATTAGAAAAGCAAGATTGTACTGAGGCACCTGAAGAAAAGTGACAAAAGTAATTGTCTCTCATATTGGAAATGGTTAGCCGCATTACATAGCAATGTACTTACAAAATGAAAAACATTCAGCAATACTGTTTTTGATGACATAACTACTGCCTTCCGTATAATAGCATGATAGCTTTCAGCCTAGTCATCAACTTTTAGGTTATAACTTATAGTTTTACTGCATACAATTTTATTTTCAGTGAAAAAGTTGTTAAAGTTCTTTATTCATGAATGTCGTCTCCTGTTCGAAGGGAATATATTTAACATCATTCAAAAATAGAGAATAACTGACTGTCATAGTAGTTATATTAAAGGAGCTGTCACTTAAAATACATATTTAATATCTCAAAGGTTTGGGTAACTTTAACAAGTTTAGCAGCACTAGTTATACAAATGTTGGTTTACACTAAGCACAAAATCTACAACATCCTATTACACTTCTAATTTTATCCATTGTGTTGGGTAAGTTTATATATTTTACAAAATGTTAAAAAACATGTCACACCCGGGTGACATTAAGCACTGTGTATATATGAAATCATCTATTAATTTTGACACAATCACGCAGTTGATTCGAGATAGAAAAATATAAAAATCATAGACAGATAATTCCATCCTCCTATGTAATATATTATCTTATTATGCTGTTTGTCAGTAACAAGCTGATCTGACTTTGTGTCTTATTAAATAGAAACTCCGGTACTTCACTGCCTTTATGACTAATTAGGCTTTCTTTTCAACAGCAGCATGAAATTTCTCTGGATCTTGTAGTGATCTAGAGAAAGCCACTGGTTGTTACATTGACAGTTTCTGAAGCGTCTGTTATAACTTTGAATGGTATATTTTCATCGATGGCATTCAGAACACAACTTTCAATATCTTGTTTGACTGAATAAAAACCTTTTTCGGCTTCATCTAATATTCATTTTGTTGTATTCAGGGGAGAATTTTTGTAGAAAAATTGTAGCTCCCGTGTGAATATCAAAATATAAACCATGTGTACATTGTAATGACTTGTGGTTTTCCGTATTAGATAATTTTGTAATGATTGAAGTCAGGTCACCACTCATTATTTTATACCTTATAATCCAGAACGTTTCCTTGTGGAAAACATATTTTTCTTTGTTGTATATAATAGTCGTTCTATTTACAAATTCAAGAAACCTTTTAAAGTTTCTATCGTGTTCACTTTCTATCGTATATCATATATATAGTGATATTGCAAACGTGACTTCCAGTTGTTCCTCCGAAATAAATAAGTTCATAATTCTTTGATCTGAAAACGGGTTATTCCATGAATTATTCCAAACCGTATTCCAGTAAATTGGTAAAAGTTATCACATGCTTCGAATGCTGTATAAGGTTTATCTTGATTTTTTATGGGAATTTGGTGATGCACGCTGCGGAAGTCTAAACCGAGATTATATCCAAAAGAGGTATTGTCAAATATTTTATGTAAAATTCATAGATATGTGTTATCCAATGAAATAATTTGTATTATTATGTATAGCGAGTCAGCATGAAAGCAATTAAGTCCCAATTTTCAATTTCAGATTGATATTTAGTATTTTTCAGTAATTATAGCAATTTGCAGTGTCAAGAGATTATTTGCAAGAACTAGAATTTAGTATTATGGCTAGTAAAAAAGAACTAGCAATGAATGAGAAGAACTATATAATCAAAGAAATTAGCAAAGGAACATCTTCGCTTCAAATTTCCAAGGATTTGAAAAAGGATCATCGAACAATCAAGAAAATATATCAAATGGGAATTCAACCAAGGAAAAAAGTCTCAGGCAGGAATTTAACAAAGCGAGGTTTATCACATATCCGAAGAGGATTAATAAGAACCCCAAATGTGTCAAGTGCGTTCATATTTGAGGCCGCTGGAGCTCCTATGGTGTCAAGAGAAACAAGGTGTAAAGCATTAAGAAAGTTTGCTGATGCAAAAAATCAAATAAAGAAACCCATTTTAACATAAAACATAAGGAAAGAAGATTGCAGTGGGCAAAAAAAATAAATACATGAAAACTGATTTCGGCAAAGTGCTTTTTACAGACGAATCAAGGATCACCCTCGATGGGCCTGGTGGATGGGTCGAGGATAGGTTTGCAAGCAACATGACTCAAGAAAATTTTTAAACGCCAACAAGGCGGCGGTGGGATCATGATATGGGCTGGGATTATTGGTAATGATCTCGTGGGTCCATTTAAATTGAAAGACGGGGTTAAAATGAATTCCAAAAGTTACTGTGATTTTCTAGAGCAATATTTCTTTGAATGGCTTGATAACCAGTCTTTAGCCAAGCGTAGATCTATGATCTTTATGCAAGACAACGCACCAAGTCATACATCAAAGTTTACTAAATCCTGGTTGAAAGAAAAGGAATTTGTTGAAGATTCTCTTATAGACTGGCCTTTAAATATCCGTGACTTGAATCCCATTGAGAACCTGTGGAGCATCCTCAAGAGAGATATTTATTCTAATGGAAAGCAATTCAACAGCAAGTGTGACCTCTGGGAGGCATTTAAAGTGCTGCAAACAATTTACCAGCCGCTAAAATTGCAAATCTAACATCAGATGTTGACAATAGGCTGCTAAGAGTTATTGAAAAGAAAGGAGCATTTGTGCAATAAATTTTAGGAAGTTCTTATTATTTTTTGTTAATACATCGTTTATTTTTAAAATAAAATATTTTTTATGTTTTTCCCTTAAGAAATTGACGAATTTATTCTAAAATCTTTTCATATTATTTTTTTACATTTGTTTTACAAGGTATAATTATGTAAAAGTATCAAAATAAATAGTTGCAAATAAACTACTGACAGTCAAATTAATCTGTTTTGTTAACTTAGTAAAATTTTTTCCAACCAAAAACAATAGTTTTCTCTATCACTATATATCTAAGTTAATGATATTGAGTAGAATCTAAACAACATCATAATAGGACTTTTAACATTAAAGATGCAACTCTTTATACCAATTCATAACTTGCATATAATCTCTAGACGCAGTGTATAGTGCTGAAGAGATGGTATTGGGCAATTTTATTAACAGTATTGTCAATGAAAGGAAATTGATAGTTTGTTTATAGCTTCAGAATAATTAATTGCAAACATAAACTACATTATCTGCTATGGTGATTTATTGCGTTCTATAATGCCTTCCTTTAGGTAAATGTGAATTTCTTATTAAGTCTACGGTCAGTGAGTGAATATCGCTACAATTTTGCAGCAGTTGAATAGCACTCCGACTTTAAGTATGCAAACAATGTTGGTGAGTCAACACAGAATGTACTAAGTCCACAGATCACAAATCCGCATATGTCAAGGTTACTCTTTTATGAATGTTTTAAGAATTCTGCCATCTGAGCGGCATTTATGAAATATCTCCAAGCAAATACAGTACTTATGCTCATGAAGATCTTCCAGACAACACCTTGTTTTAATATACAGGGAAGTTGACGCAATTAAAATATTGCTTTTGGAATAAGTATTCAATGAAAGGCGTTTAACCATGCCATAATGATTATATCTGCGGGAACTATCTCTATTGATAAGTCCTCCACCTCTACTTAATTTATAGGAACTTTTACAGCAGTCTTTAACAATAAAATTGTAGCACATGTGAATAAAAACTTTAAATTTATATAGAATAAGTCTTGGTAAGACAAATTAGACTCAAATTACAGTGGGCTATGATAAGTTTTTAGCCACCTTTGATTACAGCAATTGTAGCTTGTATAATAACATCTCTACTTTTTTTCAGAGAAGACCGTGTTAGTATCAAGCTACTCTCATCTATGAACGATAGTTGACTTATATTTTGCAATGAAAGTTCGCGGAAGTAAGGAAATTGTTGATAGCATTTTTAATAAATAGTTCACACAGATATGGTGTTATATATTTTAGTCAAGACGAAATTTGTAAGAAAGCATTATCTGTCTACTTTATTATGCAAAAAAAAAATGTTCAAAATTATGAACAACTGTTTCCATTCTTGTATATCAGTTGAGGGAGTTGGAATTACAATCCTATCTCTGACTTTATGGGACTGGATTACCGGAATAAATTTGTTCTTAACATCGTTTTTGTCCTTTAAAGTAAACCTGATCAGTTCAGTTCTGAAATTTTAGTTTCTATAACATCATAAAATCTTTCTTAAAATTTTATTAGACATAAAACGTTTGGTTACAAGCAAGTGTGAATGCTCTTTTCTTTCTATTTATAGACCTCCAAATAAATCCAAACAATAAAAGAGAGGTAACAAATGTAACGCCTTCTGCGTCAAACTTATGTAGCTCTATATCCTCCCCGATCGTCCAAGACGTCTAGTACTGCGACTGATAGATGGAGTGCGCTTTTCTACCCTGACCTACCTTACCCACGTTATAATTAGGTTGATTGTAAGAAGGCTAAGATCGATTCGTCGCAGCTATTCTCGTATTGGGCTGGTCCGAAAAGAGCGAAGACGTACAGTAAAAAATAAAAAAAGGAAATAAAAAAATAACACTTGAAGTAATATCAAAAAATATATCACTATTTTTTATATCGAGCACTGCGTACAATAGTCAGTTATTACTAGTTAGCATCGAGGTGTTTGTCGACCTAATTCGGTCTTAAAATGGACGCAACACTTGGTTAAGCTGGTAAGGTTTGGCTTGCATATTTAGTGAAGTTTGTTTAGCCGATTTGGTAAGTTTGGCTCAAGGCTGATGTCGGAATTTCTCTTCGGCAGTTAGTCACATGCGTTGTCTTCTCTTGTCTATTTAATTCCCTTCGCGCATTCGTATTTATTGGTGTCAGCTAAAAACTGGTGTGAGGGTATGTTGCAGTTGGGGGAATTGGTATTTCCCCGACCTGTCATTGTTATTACCTTTTGTCCTGAGAAATTAATTATTTCCCAATTTGGAAGTTCCCTCCTTTTTTCGGGTGACGGTCGTAAGCATTACTCCGCCCAAAGCCTGTGCCCACTGCTCTGCAGTGGGTACAGGCAGCTCCTTCTTCTTTAATCTCTCTTCTAATTTAAAAACTATTGTTTCAAATGCACTTTTTTTTTCTTTCTAGTCTGATAGTTGAATAAACAATGGGTCTTCTCCCCTTCCCCGATCCAGGGTAACTTTCTCAGGGAAAATCTTGTATCTTACATTATAGCATTCAGCAGAAATGTCGAAATTTCGCCATGTGTTTTTATCAAAACTAGTCGGTATCCACTGTTTTCAAATCCGACACCTCTGCAGGGAGATTCGTCAAATCAGTTTTATATTTCCTTCCCGTCCGAAGTCAGACTCGGAAAACATGGCTTTTCGTTCTTTGGTAAAAACATTCTTTAAATAACCTTTTTTGCCTCCTGACTAGAATTTAGAATTTTTACCGGTTTATCAACCAACTGTCAACACCTCGCCAGTTGTACAAATAAAGAATTGTCTCGTTAACTCTTTTCATGAGAAGTTTGAGCATATTTTTGTTATATTCGAAAGCCGTTATTATTAATTACCAGCAACCAAAATAGTGTTACTCAAATACCTGAAGATAAATATGAAATATCTTGAGGAAAATATTCAGATAACGCTTCAAATTTTAATAAAACTTCGTTAATATACCATACGTACTAGTATATTTTCATATTAGAAAATGTTTAGCACCATAAATTTTGTTTACATTCGTAGGGTATCTGGAGATTGTAGCCGTCGGGGAAGCGGTCATGCGGAAGAGAATTCCACAGTCGGGAAGTGCGAGAAAAGAAACTGTTGGAGTAGAAGTTGCGGTTGTATTTTATCGGTTTCACTGTAAAAGGGTGGGATCTAGTTGCCAATCTAGTATCTCGTGAAAATTCGAACCTAGGGGGCACCAGTGATCTAAGTTCATCGGAGCAGAAGTCGTGAAAGTATTTATAGAAGAGACACAGGGAAGCCACGTTGCGCCGGTGAGAGAGAGACTGCAGGCGGTCTGCTAAGTCGGTATCGATCACATTACAGACCCTCTGCTGTACCTTGTCTAGAAGCCCAAGGAGAATAGCAGGGGCACCCGACCAGATATGGCAACAGTATTCAATGCACGGGCGGATGGTAGATTTATAAATGTGCAGGATAGATTCAGACGGAAAAAACCTCCGGGTCCTGCACAGAGAACCGATTTTCATAGCAGCGGATTTAGCAATGGATTCGATATAGTCATTCCACTTGAGGTCCGCTGAAAGTGTGAGACCAAGGAAGCGTAGTGTTTTACTCTCTTGGAGGCAAGCCTGGTCCATGCTAATAGGAGGTAGGACCAGGCTTGCCTCCTAGATAGTAAAATACTACGCCTCCTTGGTCTCACACTTTATTGAGAAAGTTTAGTTTTAGGAATTTGATAATTTGTAATTTTCTTCTTAACATAGAAAACATGGCACAAGTTCTGTTTCTTTCTTTTTTAATATTTTCCATTATACGGTAAGGATAATTGGCATCTTTTAACTGCCAATAATATGCAGAAAGTTATGTGCTATTGCGGTAAATTTTATACGATAAGGTGTGAAAGTAACGGCAGGTCTTAAAAGTATTCTTGGTACAACCAATATGACATTTTATTACTGTGGGATTTTCTATGGTAGAAATAGCATAGGTAGATTATAGAGTCAGTTAGACATGTATTTGCTAATGGACACTCAATAGGTTTTCGGCAATTGCAATTATAGTTATTGTGATTGTTATTTTTTTATGATTGTTTAGGTTATTTTATCTGTTTAAAATTCTATGATTATGTTTTTGATGATCTTCTCAAGGCTATAGCTTCATTTCAGTGTATTTCTGTTAAAACTTTTGCTGAGAGAGTTATTTTTAAGAAAGTGTTTTTCAATTAATTTTAGGAATTTATGCCCTTACTTAGTACTTATCATTTGATTAAATAGCGGGTGTGTAACAAATAATATTTCTCTTTCTATTTTTATTGTTGTTGTTTTTATTATGTTTATTGTATTGTCAGGGCATTCATAGCCGCTGTTTTTAAGTGCTGTGTCATAGAATTTGCTATGTTTATAAAGGATGTCTTCATTAGAAGAATCGTTACTAATTCTTGTTTCAACAGAGAAGTGTATGAGCTTGATGATTGATCGAGGATGTTTAGATTTAGGGTGGATGTATATAGGATTAGTATTAGGTTTTAAGTAGGGAGCCATCGACTAGGTCATGTGTTACATCTAGAAGTCTACCTTTTCTACATTAGTTTTGATAGTCATCTTAAGGTTAAGTCTTTTCAGTACCCTATGAATTAAATTTCTTATTCCATTGGCTTTAACAATGGTGGAATTTTTTATCCTCATAAAACTATCATCACTGTAAAGCCTTATATCATCAATATTTATATCGTTATACATAATAAATAGGCCAACAAGATTTGAGGACTCAGCGGAGTCTAGAGATCCTATAATATTGTAAGACCCATACTTACCTACATCGTGAACTCTTCCAGTACTATATTACTATATGAATGACAGCATTATGTGAGTAGTAGCACCAGAAGTGCTACCTTTGTCACTGTCAGCTCTTTGTCTTCGGGCAGAGAGCACTAACCTAGTCGTGGCTCTGCCGATGACAAACGGGATAAACCAACAATTGGTCTTATTATTGATTCGGTTAAACCAGTAGTTGATATCATTGGCGATGATCCATTGAGTTAATCTGAGTTGTGTTTTAATTTGGAAATTTTGACCATTTCAGGTCGTGTGGGGTTGATAATCCTGGTGGGGCATGTAATCTCGTAATCCGGTTCATGATCTTTAATGGTGATGTAGGACTCGACAGTGCAGAGTTTACTAACTCTCTCACTTACTTTTGATTTACCTGTAATGTATTTACTTGTTACATTTATGCCTTCAACTAAATTACTTATGTCATCAACGTTTTTGTAATTTTTATTATTTTTCTTTTTAATTAATGAAATATAGTTGCTAGGAGTTTTATAGTAATTGGCTGTTTTGTTGGAAGATTCAAAGACTTTATCAGATGAGTTAATTTCCTTCGCAATAGCATCTAGATGTTTCTGGAAGTGATTTTTGTGCGTGTGAAACTTGATGGTATTTATGATTTCAAATAAATCATTTTAGAAAAGCAATCATCTTTTCAATGAAAGGTACGGCTTTTAAGCTTTTAAAGTTGTAGGTATCTTTATCCTTCGAAAGTTCATGAAGGTGAAGAAAGAAATGTGCTTTCCATCGAATTAGATCTTCAGATTTGCGGACAAGTTGCTCAAAATAATCCCGTTTGTAGTTGTGTTGTTTTTTAGAGATATTTTAAAACTGTTTTTTTCATGTTGCATAAGTAATAAGTCAATGTGTAGAATATTCAATCGAAATGAAACAAACATCTTAGAAGTAGTACAAACTAATGTATTTGTAGTGATGTAGCCCTATTTTCATATGGTTGATATTAATTTTAAGGTATTTTCAAGATGAAAAAAGATTTCTCTAAAATTGGAGAATGCAATTATTTTTGTCGGGAATAGTAGCCGAAAGGTTATTAAGTGAAAACAACGTGCGAAGTTGAGAACGACATTATTTTTCTAAGCGAATTCATCAATGTGATTCCAGACAAAATCAATTAGTTTTGATGATGCATGACCCTAGGCCTTGACAATTTCTTGTGTACTGGGATACCGGAACAGTTGATAAGAGCAGGCAAATAATAAGAGGTGTGTGAAGTCGAAATGGATTAATGTAATTGTTTTTATTTCGAGATGATAAGGGTTATACAGTGAGGAAAATGAAAACCCTACACCCCTCTTTCTCACACCAGGTCTAAGTGCCGTTTAACAAAATCAGAATGTAAAGACAAAATCAGTGAGTCGGCTCTCGAAGCTTAGAAGAGATTTGAAATACGACCAGCCTGAAAACTCGCCTTCTGCTAGAAATAAGAGGAAGACGATTAAAGAGAGATATTGCAAATTCAACCAACTGATCGTCCCGGAGAAATAATATATCACGATTATTATACGGAAATACCAGCCAACTGATATTTCTTTTCCATCACTTATTTTTGCAATTTTGTAATTATTCGAAAGTTTTGGGAATTTGATAATTTGTAATTTTTCTTGTAAACATAGAAAACATGGCTCATGTAAAGATTTACAAGTTCTGTTTTATATATATATATATATATATATATATATATATTTCCATCATACGGTAAGGGGTTTTATTGGCATCTTTTTATTGTCAATAATGAGTAGAAAGTGATGTGCTATTGCGGTAAACTTTATTATTTAAAGATAAGGTGTGAAAGTAATGGCGGGTGTTAAAAGTATTCTTGGTACAACCGATATAATATTTTATTACTGTGAGATTTTCTATGGTTGAAATAGAGCATAGGTTAGACACTTATTTATAAATGCATTTATTATTTATTTATAATGCTCTACTAAGTATCGAACACGCTTAATAAAGTAAATCACTACAAACAGTGGACTGTTAACCAAATTAGTTCGTACTACATCTAATATATGTATACATGCGGTAAAATTCCGGGAAGGATTGGTAAAATCCGGGATAAGGTTGGTGAATAACCCAGAAGGATCCTAGTGATATCGTTAAAATATTAAAACTGATTTAATGGAGAGCTCAATGCAAACCAATTCAATTTACAGAGCAGATATTTCTTTATTTATTAAACTAATCTCCGGACTTTGAATTTTTTCTCATTCTCTGTTTATAAGGGGTCGAAGAATGCATGCCTTAAAATGACATGTTGAAAATGGCTATTTCCCCACTAAGTTTTATCTGAATATATATATATATATATATATATATATATATTCCTCAGATCATTACAAAAGTTCGTGATCATTTTTCATTGTTAATAGAAAATGACCGCACCACTGGTATTTGCTTTGGTGCCGTTCAGTTGAGATTCAGACTTTGTAGAATTTTGACTTTTGTCTACAAATGAATGAATTCCTTAAAGATTACATATGAAAAGAAGCACTTATGCCATGTTTATATTTGTATGTATTTTGAAAATGAGTTATCTGCGATAAAAAAAAAAATTAGAAATTTTATTTGGATCGGATTCCAGCTCTTCGGACGGTCAAAAATGGTTTGGTAGATTCTGTCAGGGTGATTTTGACGTAAATGATCTAACACGTTCCAGGCGATCTTCCGACGTCGATGACGACACTGCTTGTCATCGTGTAGAATAAACAGACAGAAGAGGTTGCTAAAAGTTTTAAAATCGATATCTCAACGGCCTTTCGCTATTTGAAGAGACGTGTCTTTTTTCTTTTACATTTGTGGTCGTTTTTTGGTGATTTCTTCCTTCAAGCGCACCAATAATGCTATATATTCGCTATTTATGGTTCTTCCTTTCCCAAGGTAACCAATGAACAAAATTCCTTGCGCATCCCAAAATACGGATGCCTAAACCTTGCGTCTTTGGTCGCTTTGGACGGATTTCACCTGCTGCTGTCCACTCAGCTGACTGCCGATTTAACTCCGGAGTGAAATGGTGGATTCATGTTTCATTCATTGTGACACATTTACGCACAAACTCCTTCTTGTTGCGTTGAAACAGTTGCAGACAACGCTCTGAATTGCCGACGTGTTGTTGTTTTTGATTGACTATGAAGAAACACAGCTTCCTCATTGACAAATGGTCATGCAAAACAATGAATATACTGCCTTCTGATATGTTCAAAGCTTCTGCTATCTCCCACAATTTCAATTTACGATCGGCTAAAACATGTTGGTGGATTTTTTGGTGTTTTTTTGGTGTTTTCCAGGACAACTGCCTATTTTAGGCAACCTGGGTGTTCAGCATTATTTTTGCCCGTACGACAGCGTTTAAAGTCAGCATACCACCTCTTAACTGCTGTTTTCGACGGAGCAGTATCGGAATAACACTTTATCAAGTCATTGCTTTACTTGAACAGTAATTTTTTCTATCAGAAAACATTACAAAATTCAGATTTTTCCATTGTTTTGAAAATTTGCAACAGTAGCTTCATTTAAATAACTGTAATCTGTAAACTAATAATCCGACTGGGCCCAAAGTTTGTCACGTGCCATTTGAAGGTTAGTACTTCATAAAATCATAGGGATTTTTTGATTAGTAACGCCATCTATATGTCAGGCCCGGGACTTATTGAGTGATGTGTTAATTGGCAAGTTACGTCAAAACTTTTGCTGCCTAAATTTGATAAAACAATAATTACTAGTAAATTGTGGAATGAGATAATAAAATTAATCCTTACTTTTAATTCTAGTTCATTATCTTAGCTGTGAAATGCAATTTTTTCTCGAAAATTATCAACGGTAATAATAATAATTATAACTTATTTTGATTCTAGTTTCTTACTTGTCTTTTGCTTTATCCTTTCAAAAAAATCACATAGAAATGGTATTTGTTGAGATTACGTTGAGCATTAATATATTAATAAAAATGCAAGTATAAAAATGTTGAAATCTATATATATATTAAACTAATCGTTCAGAAAGTTCAGAAGGTCGCAATTGATAAAGCGTAGAAGTTATCAAGCTACTTAAAATAATGGGAGAACTTATAGTCTTAATTATTAATTCAAAGTTGGAATATACTACAAATGACGATTTGGTTAGTCACACGAACACACATGCAAGGAATAATAGCGCTATTCTGAGAATTATTTATGATTGAATCCTTAAAAATATATTGAAAATAGATGAGTGTCGATAGTAATTTTAGAATGCATGATGATATTTGTTTGTGAGTTGAATATTTTTTATTTCCTTTCAGTCGGTGTGTATTCTATCAAATTAACTGACATGTTTTAAGCATTCGCGCCATTTTTAGGAAATGCTAAATACTGATGAATTGACTGAAGCCTGTTCAAAAACTATTCATCGATTCATATTTTGTTCCCTAATTTTTCTCATCTATTTTCATTAAATGCAAATGTTATTGCGAGAATTCATGAGTAGAAGGATTGTTTGGACTTAGTGAAATTTTATTATTTTAGCGTTTTGAAAAAATACATTGTTTTTGGTAATTTGACGATTAAAAAAGGGCACTAATCAGCTATTTTAGAAACAAAAAATTCTTCCAGTCAGTTTAAATCGGTTTTTTAAATACAACAAAGTATTTTGATTATTGGAAATATTAAATTTAATCTATTAGACTGAAAATGAATCTAAAATAAAAGCTTCAAGGAAGATTTTTCATTTTTTTAAAAAATTCATTTTAAACTTATGTATCGCATTTCTGCGGAGGTAGCTAATTTCCAGTGACAGTATTTAAACGCTTGACTTTAATAAATAAATTATAATATCAACGCATCTTTTTTATTTCAATGTTTATCGGCTCAGCAAAAAATGCACTATGACGAAATATCCCCTGGATTAAAATTTCATTTGTAAAAGGACGATTTTGCATAGTTAAGATAATTTAAATAAGATTAAATTTTATGTATATTGCTTCAAATTTACTATATAATTAAAAGTGCTCAGTACCGAGGATAGAGAGTTTGTATATACAGTGTGAATATAATAATTAACACTGCGTGGTGAGTGTCAGTTTTATGTCTATGGATAAAAATGTGATCTTTATAACATATGTATAGATAATAAAGTAATTAAACTTTTTTGTTTTTAATCTAACTTGAGATTATACATTTTTACCTAATACGGGAAACAAAAGTGTTTAATTGAAGCAAAAAAATTAAAAAAGAGTAACGTCTCACAGTCCTATAAAATGCAAATGTTTAAAGTGACACTGAGCAAAAATTTGCATGCCTATCTTCTAAATTAGTTATATAAACTGTAATATTTGTTATAGGAAGGAGAATATTGAGAAGAAGAATATTTCGGAAAACAGAAAGGAAAATAAATGCCTTGCTACCAAAAAAAAGGTCAAATATGTGTTATGGTTTGAAAGAAATAAAAAATGTGTCCGCAATCTCCACCACTATATACACAGTCGTATATTCATAAAACACGTATATGTATAAACAAATGCATGTTCGCCTGTAGATAGAGAATTGACAAGGTATTGAGAGGAAGTAGAAATACGCAGGTGGTAGGTATCATCAGAGTCTAACAAAAGTAAACAATATAATACTTGTCCATTTATTAGATCTAACAGGACTCCCAAGTTTCTTATCATGAAACATTGACTTGCTATTCGTCAAGAAGGATTCCCATTTGCTGTTTATATACTATTGTTTATTCGACAACCGAGTTCTTTTCCTTTGATAAAAACTTATATTTCCATATGAAATTTCCAGTCATTCCCTTTAAAAGCCGAAAGACATCAAACAACAATACTAAATCAAGTCATTTTGTGAATAAACGAAATCTAAATGTCCCTTAGACGCTATCTTTTGTAAACAGGACGTATTCATGCATCGACTAAACTAGTCAGTAAGACAAAAAAGATTACATTAGTTTTGATAAGTTGGAATAAATCATATGAACTGTTTTGCATGATTTTTACGCCATTTTCCAACCATCTTATTTAATTTAGCATTTCTTTTCAGGATGTGAGCGATTCACAACTTTCTGCGTGTTTTGAGCTAAGTAACTATTATTCTTTTACCGACTCTATTGGCATGTGTGGGCCATGTTATGTCATTCATTCACTCAGACTCGTCAAGTAGATTACTCACTGTTTTCCCCTACTTTTGTTAAATTCACTAAGCATTTTTTCCTCAGCACGTGTTCCATAAATTTAATCTATTTCAGATTGTTAACAGCAGCTTCATTGTAGTTCTCATTTCCCCTAAAACTTCTTTGTTGCTCACATGATCTGTCAATAGTATTTTTAGTATTCGTTCGCAGAAACACATATTTGTTGCTTCAAGTCTTTTCTTCATCTATGTGGATATTGTTCAACATTTCAATATTCATCTCCTCTTAGGTGAAAACTGGCATCGATGCTTTCATCCCAGCCACGAAATTCCGACTTGAACTTCATTCATCCCCTTCATTCATTCTCATTTTCTCTTGCTTGCTCGGCCACCATTGCCAATAGGAATCACTTCTTCCTGCTTTACCGGGTCGCTCCGGTAAAGCAGGAAGCCTTTTTGTTTCTGCTCGTAATGAATGCAAGCGGACCCTAAATGATGTTAAGCTGTTGTTTGCTGATAGAATGAGGAGATTATAGCATTCTACAAGTTTGGCTCCAAAAACTACTCACGCCTCCACCAAATCCTCGATCCCTCTTTTATTCAATAAACTTGAAGTCCTCACAACCACAGCAGACAATGTTGAGTACTTTGCTCGCAAATTCTCCTTCATATTTGACTCGTCTGGGATATCTACACCCGATTTCCCCCTAGAACTGAGGCTCAACTGAATGACGTATACATAACCCACTCTCTGTTCTCTAAAATAATTTCTACGCTTCACTAATTCTAATCATTGTCCTAAAGAAATGTACCCCTGAACTTTCCTCTGTCCTCTCCAAATTCTACAACTGTTGCCTCGCAGCTTTTTCTTTTTTTTTAATCATATCACCCCGATCAAGGCGATAACGCCACTGATGCGCAGGGGGCTACGTAAGAGTAAAAAGATTGGAAAAGAGAAAGCCGCAAACCACATCCTAAACAGGGAACAAGGGATGAGTCTCTTCACCTGTTCAATAGACGTGAGTGGAGGGTGGAGTGTGAACCGGGCGATAGTTTAGTCTATCTACTCCAATTGAAAAAATAAAAAATAAAATAAAAAAAGAGTGAAATTATTGGAAAAGAGAAAACCGGAAACCGCATCCTAAACAGGAAACAAGGGATGAGCCTCTTCACCTGTTCAATAGACGTGGGTGGGGAGCGAACCGGGCGATAGTTTAGTCTATCTACTCCAATTGGAAAAAAGATAAGAAAAAAAAATGAACAGTTAGCGGTGGAGGCGGAGCGGTAGAGGAAGAAGAGATAGCTAATCGATCTTAGAAGTGAGAGACGGAAGCACATGAAAGCATGATCCAGGGATTCAAGAGATGTTACCCTGGTTGGAGGTAGGTGTTCGCTGATATAAACACCAAGCCCATGCATATGGACATTGGAGTCCTTCCTGGAGAGGGGAGGATAACCAAGAACGAAAAACCAATCTGAGAATGAAGAGGCGTTGCCATCATGCTCAATAACTGCAAAGAGCTTCCAGCCGAACTAACGTTAAACCCGAAGTAGAGGGAAAGTGAACCGGAAACCCCTTCTTAAAAAAGAAACAAGGCAATCATTTGTACTCCCGTTCAAAAGTGTGTGGGGGGGTGCAAAACCGGGTGATAGTGGGTTCTATCTACTCCAATAAAAAAAAAAAAAGATTAAGTTTTAACTTAGTTAAAGTCGAAACGAAATTTCAACGCCAAGATCAACGGCAAACAGTACTAATGCCAGTAATTAAAAACTTCAATTTCAAAAGAAAATTAAGGCTAAAAATTACGAATTCAAACAGAAATGAAGAACAATTAAAACGACGAAAATTTAAAGAAAAAAAACAAAAAACATGCAGGATTCAACATACCAGATAGTTAAGACATACTGCTTCTTGCTTTTTTGTTTGTTGGAAGTCCTCCTCTCTACTTCCCGTCTTTCATTCCTCTCGGGGTTCTCGACAAAATCCAAATGTGGATCTGCAATGTAATCGATCCTGATTTGACAGCTCAACTTCCCTCTGTCTTTTCTACAAATATTTTCATGGTTTCTACTGTGCCCCCTCTACACGAATTTACTCGAGCTACTAGATTGGTAACTAAGTTTCACTTTTACAGTCAAGACAATCAAATATAATTTCCACTTTTACTCCACAGTTTCTTTTCTCACGCTTCCTTCCTATGGAGCTCCCTTCGCTGGTAGCCACAATTCCCAAGAGTTTAAGTGCAACGTCAATTGCCATCTTTTATCTCCCTGATTCCTGTCTTTCTCTTATTCTTTCTCTGACACTCTTTGTATCTTGTTCTTTTTTTCGTTCTCCTCTTATGCAACCCTCTGCGCACCAGTGGCAGTACTGCTTTGCTTGGAGTGAAACGATTATAAAAAAAATTCATATAGCAGATTAAACATGATATAGCAGTTTAACAATTTTCTTTGTTTCTAATGATATTTTTTTATCTCTTAATATTTTGCTTAGTTTCTGGAAGACAATTCTTATGTGCCTTCGGATTTATGTGTCTCAATTTCTTTTGTCTATCACAACAATAGGTGGGCCAAATTGGAAACATTTTACACTGAAAATTAGAATTAAACAGATTTCAAAAGAAAAGTGAAAGAGTTGTGAATCTCTTTCTGAATTTCGATTTTATTTTACACATTCGCATCTTTTAATGTAAAAAAGAAAAGAAAAAGAAGAAAAACCAATACTTTGTTAAATATTAAATCTAAATGTATAAATTACTTTCAGAGAAATTTCAAAATTTTAAAAATGCATACAAAAATACACAAGTCATTTGTGACTGTTACGCTTTGCCTGAAAACATTAATTTATTTAAAAAAAACTTCTAGAATTATGTTTCTGGTAGAAAATACCAATTTGTAAGACATGTCTTGTTACTAGCATAACGACTATGGTAAAGGGCATAATAATAAAAAAAATAATAATTAAG
Source organism: Ascarosepion bandense (assembly GCA_037127315.1). NCBI lineage: Eukaryota > Metazoa > Mollusca > Cephalopoda > Sepiida > Sepiidae > Ascarosepion > Ascarosepion bandense. The sequence continues at coordinate 1,559,686 of JBBBDQ010000879.1, forward strand.
TTTTTATTACTCAAATCTGGATTTGAGGCAAAGCTGAATTAATACAACAAATATTGGGTTGTCTGTAGTGTAATGTTGCCAATTTTTCGATCGGCAATATAATAATCGATTCTTAAATAAAAAATCTAACCACAACAGTTCTTTAAAGATTTTTCAAACTTTATAAATTATGATAACAAAAAAAAAAAAAAAAAAAATAAGCAATTCTTTAAAAATTTCATTAGTTATCAATTTTTTTTTTCAGATTATGTCCTTAATTTTTATTATTTATTCAAGGAATTAAAAGCTTATCAAAAATAATATCAAGAGTTTTGTTGATTTTTTTATTTTACTCTTCAGAGCAGATTTTCGGATACAGTTCGTTAATTTAAAATAAAAAAATAGATTATTTATATTCCTTAATGAGTCATGCATTAATTAACAAAATTATAGACCACGACACTGAAATTTATTAAAATTTTATAGATTTACGTAGAGGTTAAAAAAATTTTACTAAGATTTTTTAACAAATAATAATTTCAAAAATAATTTAATTCATTTGGGAATGAGCACTGAAAGTTTCATTAAAATCCGACAATTATTTGATTTTTGCGAGAATTTCCAAATTAATGTGTTTGTCAACGGAAAAAAGTGGGTGATATAATGTTTACGTTTTCCTTTGTAAACAGTTGTAACGTTTTGGTTAACTTACCCGCTAACTTAAATCAAAACAAGATTTTCTGCCAAAATTTCAAAAATGTTAGAAGAGATTAAAAAATGCATTAAAATAGTTAAAAATTACTTTGATCTTTTCTCTTAGTAATAATATAAACATTTTGATAGAAAAAATTTTGTTTAGTTTGGGACCTTTTTAATTTATACTATGCTGTTTTTTTAGCAATTTAGTGGAGGTACCTAAAAAAGTTTAATAAAAATCGTTAACGAACCATATTTTAAAAATAATTTTAACTTTTTTTGGTTCATTTGATGCATTTTTTGTATGGTAATTTCTCTGTGAAAATTAAAAGGTCAAAATTTCCCCCTTACCTTAAAAACAAAACAAAAAATAAAAACAACAAAAACTGGTACATTTTGTCACTTATAAAACTCTATACATTTTTATCTCTAATCAAGAACCTGTCAACAACTTCGTGGTTTACGGCGCGGACAGGTCAGAAAGTTCAAATCGGTTATTAAGAAATAGTTTTATTCTAAATTTCACACTATAAATAAGTAACACTTGTGTAAGCCGGATTAATTTAACATAAAATTTGCTAATTTTCCAAAAATAATGTGTCACAGATCTATATTTTATTTTTGCAAAATTTTTTAAAACTGAGAATTAACTTTTGTTTACAAATGTGTCGCTCAAAACTTGCGGCAAAATTCAAAAATTGAAAAAAAAAATTCGAACTTATATTTTAATCAATATGATTTCTGTTTGAAATAAACCAGAGTATTTTGCTGACTGGAAGTAGTAAATTTAATTGTTTACCTTTCAATTAAAACTTGTTGGGGCCTCATATGCATAGAAATTTAGGTTTGAATTTTTACATGGCACAAGGCCATTTCCCAAAGAACTTCCTAACTAAATTCCTGCATTCCAACAATTATTTTATACTTGACAAGCGTTAATAACAATGAGCTTAAATTCATATATGTGTAGTGTCACGGTAATGTTAATTCAACACCAATTTTCTATTGATTTTCAATTTTTAATTGCTCGAAATATAACACATCACTCAATAAATCCCGTGCCTAACCAATAAAACAACAACTTTTAGGCAAAATTTAACTTTATTCATCAACATAGTCTCCTTCTAGAGTTATACACTGATTCCAACGCTTCTCTAACAATTCGATGCTTTTTTTTAGAACGATTTGTCTTTGGTCTCAAAATACGCCTCAGTTTGCAATATCCATTCTTCAGGGGAGTCAAATCTCTTTCTCCGGAGCATTCTTTTGAGGTCTGCAAACAGCCAGTAGTCGCTGGGGGCCAGATCTGGAGAATAGGATACATGCAGAAGCAATTCGAAGTGCAATTCATGTAGTTTTGCCATCGTTGCGAACTACTTGTGACACGGTGCGTTGTCTTGGTGAAAGATCACTTTTTTCTTCTTCATATGTGGCTGTTTTTGGCGATTTCTTTCTTCAAACGCACCAGTAATGCTATGTAATATTAGCTATTGATGGTTCTTCCTTTCTCAAGGTAATCGATGAACAAAATACCTTACGCATCCCAAAATACGGAGACCAAAACCTTGCCTATTGATGTTTGCGTCTTTGGTTGCTTTGGACGGTTTTCACCTGCTGCTGTCCACTCAGCTGACTGCCGATTTAACTCCGGAGTGAAATGGTGGGGGGGGGGTCATGTTTCATTCATTTTGACATATTTACGCAAAAACTCCTTCTTGTTGTGTTGAAACAGTTGCAAACAAATCTCTGAATCTTCGACGCGTTGTTGTTTTTGATCGGCTGTGAGCAAACGCAGCAGCCACTTTGAACACAGCTTTCTCATTGACAAAGGTTCATGCAAAATGGTGAATACACTGCTTTCTGATGTGTTCAACTCCTCTGCTATCTCATGCAATGTCAATTTACGATCGGCCAAAACGAGTTTGTGGATTTTTTTGGTGTTTTCCGGGACAATTTGCCTATTTTGGGCTACCTGAGCGTTCAGCATCATTTGTATCTGTACGGCCTTGTTTAAAGTCAGCATACTACCTCTTATAATACTTATTAAGCCATTGCTTTGCTCGAACAGTATTTATTCTATCAGAAAGCAATGCTTTATTAACATACATAATTCAGATTTTTCCATTGTTTTAAAAATTCGCAACAGTAGCTTCACTTAAATAACTTTAATTTGTAAACTAATAATCCGATTAGGCCCAAATTTTGTCACGTGCCATTTGAAGGTTAGTATTTTATAAAAATCATATTTTTATTAGTGGCGCCATCTATATGTCAGGCCCGGGGCTTATTGAGTGATATGTTAATAACTTTTGTACTTATATTTTTCTTATTACTGTTAATTGCACAGCTGGATGAAAATAATATTTTTTTGTGAGAAAATACTTTCTTAATTTTTTGTCTCTTTTCCTCAGGTGAAACGCAAAACCAGTACAGTATTTCCCAACAGACTAGATTATATTTCTTTTCCAAACAGTAGATCATTTTTATTGTTATGTTTAAACTAAAAGATTCCTTTTTAGAAATTAAGCGTCATCAACACATCACTACCACACAGTTATGTTTTTTATTGCAAAATGATACTTGATAACAACTATTAACTTTCTTCAATGAATCAGCATTTATGACTTCGAAAAGAAAATTTTCCATGTGATTTATGCTTTTATTACATTAAAATTACATTGATCAACTAAAATTTGGATATTGAAAGATAAAAAATTACAAATGTCTATAAAGTCCGTGTCCACCCAAGTAACCATGTCTGTAGAGACCATGACCAAAGTTACCATGGCCGACTAGACCATGACCATAGAAACCATGTTCATTTAGTCCATATCCGGTTAACCCATTATAAACACCGTGTCCATAGGGACCAAATGCACCGTGTCCATAACCGCCAAATGCACCGTGTCCATAGCCACCAAATACACCGTGTCTATAGCCACCAAATGCTTCGTGTCCATAGGGGCCGAATCCACCATGTCCATAGGGACCAAATCCTCTGTAAGCAAAGTCACCATATCCATGGACACCTGCAGTAGCAGCTGCAGCAGAAGCAGCAGCAGCATCAGCATGATGATGGGCGTCATCATGTTCCGCATGAGCTGTACGAGCAACATGAGTCGCGTATTCCTGGTGAACTCCATCAGCCACTCCGTGATGTTCCTCATCATGCTCGTGCAACCCATAACCATGGGCTAGATCATGAGCTCTGTCGTGGTGTTCAATATGATGGGCGTCAAGTACTCCATGTGCATCCTGTCCAGCATAAACAGAATTGTCATCATGTTCAGTAGCTCCTCCATCTTCTGCTCTATGGATTACTTCATGGACAGGGACGTTACCATAGTGTTGACCTTTCACCATTGACATGGTAATTGCCAAAAGGGCAGCAATAATGAGACACTTCATCATGATGGCTACAAAAATACAGAGTGGGTAGATCTGAAAAGAAACAAAATAAACAAAGAAAATGTTGAATGGATTTCGTGCAAGTAGAAGATATTGGCAAAATTCTTGACTTTCGAAATGCCATATAAATAAATGTATAAGTAATTGTACGTAAATAAGAAAAGAAGATAGTTAAAGCTTAAAGAAACTGCGATAATTTCTTAATCAAAATCTTAACTTGGAGACATTAAGCATTGAATGTTTCTTTCAGCCTAAAACTCAAAATAAGAAAATAAGATCATTTTTGAGAGAAACTTTTAACCCTCACTGCAAAAAATTATATATATACCACCTTCGAAATTAAGATAATACAAAATGCGAAATGAGATAAGACATTTTGTATCAAATCACCAAGGAAATATATTCTGCAGGGTAGTAATCCATCAACAGAAATAAATCGGTAAATATAGCTCAATCTCAATCTTAAGTCTTTCATCTTTCTTCATCGATGAAAATATAAAGGTGAAAACTACTGGAACATGTTGAACCATTATTTGTTTCCAGATCTTTCCAGAAGAGCTTTGCAAATGATGATTCTTCAATAGGATAATCTAGCAGTATATTATTAACGTATCGTCAGAGAGTTTGAGGATAAAAAATTATCAAATCAGTGGCTTACAAGAGCGAGACCACTGATTCTAACAGCAAATTCTTGATTTATTTTTTTTGTGTGTGGCCACATTAAGAAGGCAGTTTACAAAAGAATACCTGAAACATTTGTGCATTCATTGTTCGATAACATCTTCGATTCAAAGTTTTCATGTAAAATTACAAATTGCTGTTGAAAATTGTGACTTATCTGTTGGTTAATATTTACCTCTTGTTTGATTTGTAAATAAAAGTTTGTTTTTCAAACAGTAAAGAAATCTACCGTCCAAGAAGCATCGAAATTATATTAAAGAAAATGTACCTCTCAGTAAGGTTTGAATCAGCATTCCCTTTTTACTTTATAAAAACCACCTTTTATTTTCTGCGTCATTTTTTTCAGTTCTCAATAGAGATTTGATGAGAGAGGATTGAAAATCGTTTAAGTATTTTTGTGTATTTTTTGTCCTCTATTTTGTTTTTCAATTTACCTCTTTTTGGTACCTATAACTTTTATATTATTTTTCTTGGTGGTTTTATTGCAATTAAATTACAATCGTTTGTTTTTATTTCAATTATTATATTATATCTTAATAATATTAATATATATTAATAAATTAAAAATCGCCTGAAGAAACCACTCATGGTGGAAACCAAGGTAGCGAAATAACTCGTTTTAAAATGAAATGTATTCAAAAGTTCTACAATATAATTGTATAGAACACTTTTTAATACAAATGTGTACTGGTCTAACCCTATTAGGACTACAAACTAAGTATTAAACAATCAATATATATATAACTAACATCACCAAATGTGCACTTGAAATCAAATCAGTTTTGTGTCTAATGCTCTATTTATAACAATAAGCATTAAACGAAATTGGGAAAAAACTTGTCTAAAGTAGAAATCTGGAAAGCATAAGACTGAATGTCGATGTTTCATTCAGTTAATAAATGTTATTCACAAAATTATAATAAGGATAGTAATAATAAAGGAATGCCTCAAAATACACAGAATAATTTGAGGTGATGCGACTGCATATAATTAATTCACATCAATGTTTTTTTCATAATACGGCTTTGTTCACGCAGAAAATTAACTTCAAGGTACTTAATGGATTCAAATATTAAATTGATACAATAAAGACTACAGCAGAAAGTGGTTGAATAAGGGATGAAGAGAAAAGCTGTGTGAAAAGAGTGCATATAAAAAAGACAATGAAATTCCAATATAGTAAAAATTATTCATTTCCATTTTTCAAACGAAATTTCAATCTTGAGTAAACAACAAAAGTAAGAAATGATTAATAACGAAAGGAAGATTTCAAAATTGAACAAAGCAACGAATATTACACTTACCTGAAAGTAGAACTTGGGAATCGTCTAGTGTTGACGCTGGTTGCACAAATGACTGCTTTTATACATTTTACCTGTTTTCGAAGTCGGTTTGGGATGGGCAGTATCAATATTTTGACGAAAAGAAACAGCAAATAAAACAAAACAAAAAAGAAAAAACAAATTGATGACAATGTGTTTTTTCATCACAAGTTATCCACATTCTAGTCGTTAACTGTCATCGTAACGTACAAGATGTTGTTGGCGAAGGGTGGGTGGGGGGAATAAAACAAGTGATAAAAAATTTTCCTTAAATCTGTTTGTACGAGAATGTTCAGGGGTAGTAATGTCAACAGAAGAGCCACTTTAAGATAAACATAATGAGAGTAGAGGACATCCTACAAGTCATTGAAGATAATGACATCATCGAAAATGTATCGGCGAGGTTATTCTCACCGGATGTTACATTTTTTTAGAGTTCTCTTTCCAAGTAGAACCAAATCCTGCTTGACCGGCGCTTATCCAATTGCTAAATCAGCATTAAATAAGGAAAAGGGTTATGTCTTTATTTCATTTATATATATATATATATATATATATATATATTTTATGGATAACTTTGAAAATATAGCGGGTAACCAGATTAAATTTTATTGGATAATCTTTCATTTGCTTTTTCGTTATTCGCTAAATTTAAAAAAATCTAAGTAATAAAGGCAACTGAATGACATAGTACATTCATATAAGAATCTATTAAAAAAGCTCAATACGTAGATGAAATATATAGTCCGTCTAAAAAAGAGCTTTTTATTCAAATCTCATAAACCTCAACAACTCGAATTTGCTTTTAACATTTCTTGTCAAATTTTTTTAACGATTAAGTTTGATGTCAAAACCAAACTTGAATTAAAGTTTTAGATAGTTTCAACTTGTTTTTTAAGATATTAGATTTATTATAAAGACTGCAATCTGACATTTTTATGCAAAACCAGAAAATCACTTTTTACTTCAATAACAAATTATCATCAACCATCGATCAACACCTATAATAGACAAATAACAAACATATGATAAGTCTTTCAGCGGAAGTATTCACATTTTAATATAAAATAAATAATAAGAGAGGTCATTACATTTTAATATATTGACCCATCTTCTCAATAACAGCAGCAATCTATTATCCATTGTTTTCGTTAATTTTTTTTTTAATTCAGCGAGTTCAATTTCCGATATGATGGTTTTAATTGCTTCTTATAATGCCCGCTTTATTGTCAAAGTGTTTATCACTTTCATATAATTTCATTTTCACAATTTTACAATTGATTTTTGATCGGATTCAGATCAGGACCTGATGGTGGTCATTCCATAATTTTATCTTTTGTAAACATTTTATGTTAAAAAAATTAACAGGTAACCCTCAATACATAATAAGGATCATTGTCGTGCATAAATACACACTTTACTTTGAAAACGTGAGGCCGGGACTTGTACCATTAAAAGAAAGTCTTATCCATGAAATCGCAGTAGTTATTATCTTTCAGCTGAACTGCTTCATCAACTTTGGTTAAATAGTTGTTTGGTCGACAAAGGAGTAGAGGTTTATCCCTTCTTGTCCGTTTGGGCTTCGGGTTAATTCTAAAATTCTCTTTCACTTATAGTAGCCTCTTGCGTCTTAGTGGCACTATCGCCTTGCTTAGGGTAAATTGAAAAAAAAAATCCAGCTCATTACACTGCCGCCTCCTTGCTGCATTCTTTTGGCCACAGGCACGTTTGCTTAAGATAAAATTCATCCTTTGGCCCATTCATCAGTCCAATAGAACGCAACCCGAAATCCTTTGTGAAAATTTACATATATTAAAAAAAAAATAATTTAAAAGGTTTTTAATTTTTTAATTTTAGTTTTATTTGTATAGCAGTTCTTTTGGTTAATAATTTAGTTTATAACTTTTAAAATCAGAATAATTAAAAAAAAACACTAATTTGATACATTTTATGACACCAAATCGATAAAAATAATGAAAAAATAAATGCAATGAGTTAAAAATAAACTTAGTATGATTTAATTATTTTCCAATTAATTTCTTTTTTTAGTCTTGTAGAATAAAATATTTCATTCTAATAAATTTCATAATACAATTAAAAAATTATATTCGTACATTATTGCTTATATACGGTCAAAGGTAACTTATATATATAAGTTATTAAACATAAACAATAGCAATTTCTAGATTCTAGCAGTATTTTTACTCCGTATTTAAATATTTTTTGGACTTTATTAAGCGTGTGTGTTTTTTTGTTGTCCTATGACCCTGATGACAGCTAACTGGCTACAGTGGGTAAATAAACATTATTTTCGCTAAGTTTTAAGCAAAGAGTACTTTTTTTTTTCGAAAATTACACTAAAATATAATAATTTATTTGGATTATATTTTCAAAGAATTCTTAAAAATTTGTTTTAATTTCTAATCTGTAATGGATGTTTAATGAATCGATGAGTGATGATTGAACGTTTAAAACGTTTATTTAGGGATACATAAAATTATTTTTACTTTTTTTTTTTTTATAAATTAACTTTAGACTATATGTAAATGCATTTTTATTCAATTCATTTTTGAATGCATTTTATTAGTGCAATATATATATATATATATATATATATATATATATATATATATATATATATATATATATAGTGTATCGAGGCAGCAAATAATTTTCTAAACATATACTGTTAAATATAAGAGACAATGAATGTCTATTATGTTTAATCATGAGCCGTTCTAAACATCGTATTTTGGCTTTAATTTCAGGTGAAAATGAAGAAAAAAACTCTTCAACATTTGGATAAATCTTTTATTAATTTGCTTCTAAGCTTTCGGCTCATATGAGCCATCTTCAGAGAGGTTATTTAGACGGTAATACAATAACATCCACCATCACCAACGATTTTATTTTGTGTTGACATAAAACTCCGCTAGGCAACGGAAATAGTTACAAAAAATAACAAACGCAGTTCTCAAATTTGCAATGCGGTTCTATGACGTCACACCGCGTGATAGCGTGAAATGACAACAAAACCATGTATTCAAATGCAATGTAACGTGTTATGTCCGGATTTAAAGGTGATTTTATTAAGTGTTGATTGTTTAGATTTGATGTACATGGCCTTCAATATCTGAAGGTTCCTCTTACTATGTGTATGAGTAAGGATCACCATATTGTTGACCAAAATCTGTCTGATATTACTTACCTACATGTTTATGTTTTTCAGAGAAATGTTGTTTAATTGTACTCTGATCAGAAAGATGGCATGTAAGTCTACGGGAGAGCGTGGTTGTAGTAAAACCAATATATGTACTGGGTTTTTTATTAGTATCAGAGATGCAATCTCTGAATGGGCATGTAAATTGGTACACTACATTGTTTTTTTGTAGAGAATTTAGTTTAGTGCTTGTAGGGTTATTAGAGACTATGAGGTCAATTGTTTTGAATTTTTTATAATATATAATGAGTTTAATTTGATTATTACTATCCACTGGTTTAACATTTCTACGTATTATGTTTTTGAGAGTTTTTTCATCTTTTTTGTAATTATTATGTTTTTGGTTGCAATAGTATAAGTTAATAGTGTTATGTTTATTTTGATGTAAACCATTATTATTAATATTATCAACATTGTTAGAGCTATTGTTAACTTTGAATGTTTGCTTAATGTTGTGTAATTCTTTATAAAATATAGATTTGGAAGAAGATATCATTTGTGTGCGTTGAAGTAAGTTTTTTATAACAGCTAACTTATATCGTTGGGGGCATTCACTATTATAATTAAGAAGACACGAATTTATGCTAGTTGGTTTCCTATATAGAGAAGTAGTAAATTTATGCGTGCTAGAATCAATCATCAATCATCAAGGAATGGGATTTTGCTATTAATATTAAGTTCTAACGTAAATTTGAGGGCGGAGTGACTTTCAAATTTGTTTTTAAGATATGTAATTTGATCGATATTCTTAGCTAAAACAAAGATGCCATCTATGTATCTGACATATATAGAGGGTTTATTGTTGTCATTAATTATTTTATTTTCTAAATTTGCCATATAATAATTAGAAAAGAGGGGACCTAAAGGAGATCCCATCGCAATACCATCTATTTGTGTATAAATATTGCCTATGGGATCGTGAACGGATACTTGTGTGGTGCATGCTAATAATAGTTTTTTTTTTTTAATATAGTGGGTTTAATATTGATTGATGGGAGAGTAGCATGAGTGTATACATCACGGATAATGATGTCAATCGTTTCATGAACGGGGACATTTGTGAATAAGTTTTGAACATCCAAAGATGCAATTATTTGATTATTAGGTTTTACGGAATGGAGAATCTGTAAAAATTCGTCCGTGGAATTAATACTATATTTACCAGGAAGATAGGGAGTAATTAGTTTGTTAAGTGTTTTGGAAAGGTTATATATTGGTGTGGGTATTTGAGAAATGATAGGTCGGAGGGGATGATCTTTTTTATGGATTTTTACATTTCCATAAAGGTAGCCGGCCTGATCTTTGTTTTAGCTAAGAATATCTAGATCTAGACCCAAATAAACCTGACTCGGCCGACACGTGGCGACACTGAAAAAGACCCTTCCATATCTTTCTCAAAGCGGCCGGGGAAACACAACAACAGACTCCACTGACAGACAGGTTGAAAAACTGAATATACTCAGCAACTTTGTCTCTCCTGTCTCTCCCACTATCTTTAAACATATCTCCGACATTGACGACTACAATTCAGACATGGACATTCTTGTAGGAGTCTTTGTGCAGCCTAGAAATACCATCTCCTGTAGACACCTGCTGGCTACTCGTCGTCAACAAACTGACGAGAGTGTAGACCAGTATTTGCAAACTTTAAAGACACTCGCTAAGGATTGCGAGTTCCAGTCAATACAGCAATACAAGCGAGGGACGAATACATACGAGATGCATTCATAAATGGAATTTCGTCTAACCACATCAGACAACGGCTCCTGGAAAAGAAAGCACTGGATCTAGGCACTGCTTATGACCAGGCGCTAACACTTGTGATCACACAGAGACAATTAGCGTCTTACTCCCAGCAGAGCTCACTAAACACATCTGTCTCCACTGTTCAGGCTGAGATAATTGAAGATGACAAACAGCTTGAATACCGTGAGGAACATACTGTGGCCGCCATCTCTGGACAAAAATTCTGCGGGAATCAAGACATGTCTGAATTAGATGTTCTGCTCGAATCTCCATTTGCAAAAATTGCAGAAAGAAAGGACATTTTGATCGTTTCTGCAGATCACCTACAGCAGCTGCTGTCAACCACGGTGAGTCTATTTTAGATTCTTCCATTCCATCTTATAATTTCTCAGAGAGTCTATCTTGCTCGACCTTGCGTGGAAAAATCAAGGGCAAGTCTCTAAAAATACTTATTGATACTGGAGGCTCAGAAAATTTTATTAATCTTGACAAGGTCAAAAGGCTCGGATTGGCAATCTCGCCAATTTCAGAAATAATGTTTATGGCTAGCAGTTCCCATTCATCCTCAATCTAAGTGGCAGAGAGTACAGTAATGTCAAGCTGTCCGTTATGGCTAAGTTATGCTGCGATGTCATTTTTGGGCATAATTTCCTACGTTAGCATTCTTTAATAAAAATACCTTTCGAGGAAACCGCTTCTACTTCTCACCGTTTGTGGACGAACTGCAATGAATAATGTCCCTTATCCTTTTCTGTTTGCGAATCTGACTCCTGACTGTCATCCAATAGCAGTGAAATCCATTAGACATAGCCTACCTGTGTAAATTCATTCATTCAGAAATATCCCGTATGCTGAAGAAAGGAATTATAGAGCCCTCTCAATCGCCATAGCGAGCCCAAACACTGGTAATGTTTTCTGAAACTCACAAGAAAAGGCTCGTCGTGGATTATTCCCAGACGATAAAGCGATTCACTCATCTGGATGCTTATCCGCTTCCGTAAATGAGATTGCCTATTATTAAGTATTTAGCACACGTGATCTAACCAGTGCCTATCACCAGGTTTCATCAAGCCAGAAGAACGAAAGTATACAGCCTTCGAAGTTGCTGGGTCTCTGTACCAATTTCGTCGAAAGGGTCCAATGGAATAGAAAGTTTACCCTCAAATTATCGCAATCGTTTCATACTAACAGTGGTTGACAAATACTCCCATTTTCCGTTCGCTTACCCTTGTGCTGATGTCTCGGCAGCGACTGTCAATAAACATCTAACCAGTTTATTTTCAATTTTTGGAAACTCATTTTTGCACTCTGATCTGGGTACAGCTTTTATGTCGGACGAATTAAAGGCATTTCTACTTTCTCAACGCATTGCTATCAGCCGAACAACTGCCTTTAACCCGCAGGGCAATGGACAAGCAGAGAGTAACAATGGTATCATTTGGCAAACGATGAGCCTAGCTCTCCAGTCTTACTAATCTCCCGATTGCTAGTTAGAAAAAGGTTCTAGATGTAGCACTCCACTGCATTCGCTCATTGCTTTCCACTGCCTCGAACTGTACTTCTCATGAACGTTTGTTTAATTTCCAAAGGAAATCCGTTTCTGGTGATTCCATACCAACATGGCTGACAAAATCAAAATCGGCGCTCCTGAGGCGCCATGTACGCGGGAGTAAATATGAGCCTTAAATTCGCTACCGGACTAGATTTTTAGTAAAATAAAACTTCACTCAAGCCTTTCGTTACTTCCACTCAGGCCCTTTTCATAACAATATGTGTTATTTATAAGATTTCTTTATAAAATAAAACAAAACTTTAATTTCAATACCTGTAAAGGATTTATGGTACGTTTTTATAATGTATTTAGCAATACCTAGTCTTAACTGGTTGCTAAAATTCATCATCACACATTTAAATCGGAAATCTATAATTTTTGTTATTGTCAATATAGATGAATAGTCATGAAAAAAATAGAAAACGGTAAACAAGTGTTTAACTAAAAAATTACATTAATATTTATAATAAAAAATAAAAGAAGAATAAATGAAAAAGAAATGAAGAAGTGTTTATATTTATTTATTATCCCTGTTATTATCCAACGTTTTAATATCAGTAAGAAATGCAACAAATAAATTATATGACTGACCATTGACCAATGAAAATCGGACCAAACAAAATTGAAAGTACCAAAATTCTGTCTTTTTGTCTGTTATCTCTTAATCTCTGAAGAAGCTTTATTAAAAGTGGAACATGTTAGCTTGATAAACGTTTCATATTTGTTCTTTTATGTTATCATACATATAAATAAATTTAAAATATGGATTAAATCCGAGAAAATGATCAAACAATGAATATTCATAAATTTTATATCTTGCTTATTTATTTTAGCTTCATCAGAAATATATATATATATATATATATATATATATATATATATATATATAATAATAATAAAATCGACTCTGTACGTATCCAAATCTTAATTGGCGATCTTGCGATTTTTTCTCGTATATATATATATATATATATATATATATATATATATATATATATGATATTAAATATAATTCCTCATCCGAAAATCTGAAAAGAAAATGATATTTTCTTAACGTCAGCTTGAACATCACTGTAAAATTGACTCAGTAAATACTAAGTAAGCCAGTTTCAGTTCAACTAATTCCTGATTAGACTCAGTGTATTGTATTATACATAAGTATTCTTGACGGATACTATGCTAATGTGGGTGTGCGCATTATATATGAGGGCGAGTAACCGTGTGATTAGCGTTCTGAACATCGGGCCTGGGTTAAAATCTCACCAGGTTCAATTAATTTGTCAAGGAAGGTGGCTACTTGATAATATGCTCTGACGGGTCGACAGAAGCCTTGTGAGTTGGGTATGTGAACCTGTCCGAAACTGTCAATGCTAGCCCAATGTCATAGGTCATTGTCATCAAGGTTGTGAGTTCTCTCTCAGAAACTATAACTAAGGTTCTCCGTTCAGCATAGTTGCAATATAAAGTATAGGTTGGTTCTGTGATTGATGAAGGCATTAACTCTATCCCTACCCCCACAGCAGACGGACACAGATTTTACATAATAAGTACGTCCGAAAATGATACAACTATTTAAAAAATTATAAATGAAAATGAAAAATGTTAACGAAAAAAAAACAAAACAGTCTTAGTTCGCTTCAAATACCTCCGTGAGGATTTCATACATTTATGCTAACATTACTTGCAATTTTTAAGCAATCTTTAACGTCCTCCTGTTGCGATAATCACCGACTGCCTAATTGCGTTCCCTTTAATCTCCATTTTCTAGAATTTTCCAAGTTAACTGTGGTTTGGGAAAGTTAGAAATTATAGATTCCGCAGAATTATTCTTTATCTCCGATTCTCTTTTATTGCAGTCTTCATGCGTCCAACATTTTCCTGATTTCTGCTTGTTGAAAGCGGTCTTCATAAACGGGAATCGTTTCCGACGACTTCCCAGCTAATTTCGAAACTGATACCAACATTTTATTTGACCTTACCTCATTAATTCAAAGTGTTTTCTTTGATTTTAGAAAGTAGGTCGAATGGAGACGCTTTTTTCACCCATTTATATCACACACACACACACACACACACACACACACACACACACACATGCTCAAATTTGTATTTATTCTTAAATGCATTTCATCTATCGATGTGATTTTCCAGTGATTCACGACTCTTATACATATTCATGAATCATTTACATACAAGTATTTGTGCACATGTTTCTTTTATACGAAAATTAGTAAAAGTGTGTATGTTATCTTTATATATAGCATTTTTATTTAATATTGTATTACAACATATTTAACTATTTTTCTCTTTTATTACTTCAATAAATTATGGTTGGATACATCTAAGAGTTTCAATTGTCTAATATATCTTTGTTGACGACTAATATGTCTTTTCAAGATTTCTCGTCATAATGAAAAGTTGATTTCTTCTTGCAAATTAATGTCAATCAATACTGTTTACATTACTGCAAGTAGCACAATGAATAAGGCATTCCTAAGTTTCTTTATTTTTTTTTTCTATAATGTTTAGAAAACATATATTTTTTGTTTGCATGATTTTTGAAGATGATCATTTTACATTTACATATAACAAGTATGAAGTTATGTGATTTCTAAAATTCGAATAAGATAAATATATTCAACCAAAATTACTGTTTTGAATTAATTTTTAAAACATGCCTTTCTAAGAAGTACCACCGCTAATTCGCTGAACTTCTTCCCCCCCCACCAAAAAAAAAAAACAAAACAAAACAAAAAAAAACAAAAAACGCATAGTATGAAAAAAAAGGCCCCACACTTAATTAAAACACATTTTTTCTGTCAAAATGTTTACATTATTATTAAGAGAAAAGATCAAAGTATTTTTTAATTATTTTTAAAAATTCTTTCTATCACGTTCGTAATTCTGGTAAAAAATCTTGATTTTTTTCGTCAGTGGGTAACGAAATTTTTACTATTAACCATTATTTTTTCGTAGTTGTCTATATTTCTGAGATGAGGTAGTATTTACACTATTTACGTTATTCGGACTATTGCCCTCATCTTTGTTGGCATTTTCACGACGTTTCGTCCGTTGTACGCTCCAGCCTTCTTCAGATGCTAGGAATTTCGAACCGAACCCTTTATTACAATCACTGGGTCTATCATTCTCATTCCTTGCGCGAAGCCGCTTCTGGTAGCCATCTCTCTTAAACCCGACGTTCTAAGTTATTTATTAACCACTGTTGTAGCCTGGTATTGAACTCACAACTCTTTGGGTTAAGTCACTGGAACTAACCAACGCCTATATCCACTTGACCATGTGTCCTTGAGGACACATGATTCAGTGGATATAGGCCCTGAAGAAGAACGGAGCGTACAATGGCCGAAACGTTGTGAAAATGGCAACGAAGATGAAGACTATAGTCCGAATAATGTAAATAGTGCATTATTTTTTCAACAACCTTATACATTATCCATAGTAAATATGGATAATATATTAGGTTGTTGAAATTAGTCAAAATATGAGCCTTGAGCATCTATGCATTTCTGCCATCGATCGATGGGATTATTTATTCTTCGTTGATAAAAAATTATTGGCTGTGATGCAACGAAATCTTTGATTTCACCTCTGGTTTGAACCTAAAAGATTTATCATTTAAAAATTTACTTAATTGCTTAAAAATGATAACCAATGGGCGAAAGATCAAGAGAATATGAAAAATGTGGTAAACTCTCGTATTCCAAGTCTGAGTGGTTGCAACGTTATACTTCCAACATATGGCTGCGCATTATCGTGGAGCAGAATTGGACCACGTAGATTCACCAATGCAGGTCTCATTTTTTGCAGGCATGCATACACTTCAGCGTTAATGTACTGATTGGTTTCAAGAAAGTTGTAGTAGATAACACCAATTGCAGACCACCAAGTAGTCACCGTAATCTTTTGCTGATGCAACTTCGGCTTTGAGAAATGTTTTGGGGACTCATCTTGATCAAGCCATTGGTCTGATCGTTTACGGTTATCATAAAGGATCCACTTTTCATTATAAGTGACTATTCGGCCAAGAAAGAGATCATTGGTGTTACGCAGAAAAAGCATCGGGCACACTTCAAAACGCCTAAGTTTTGATTTTCACTGAGATCACGAGGAACCCATTTATCGAGCTTTTTCACCTTGCTAATACTCGTGAAACTGTTGCAGTGCCAACACCAAGCGTCTGAGACATTTCTCTGACACTTTGACGTGGGTTTTGCTCAACAACAGCTTGCAATTGTTCGTTGTCAATACTGTACGACCGTCCTCTACCTTCTTCATCTTCAAGCCTCTCATCACCAGTACGGAATTTCTAGAACCACCAAAGGCAATCTGTGAGTCTGTGTGTTTCCTATGCATTCCTACATTTTTTAAGCTACGCCATTCAAAATTTCTAAGGGCACATATCTCAAGGGAAGCCAAGTCGACACATACTTTTTGAGTTTTAAGTTCAGCAATTTTCCCTTTCGCACTTTTTTGGCCAATGGACACGATTGTTTACATTTGCTCCGTAAAACATCTAAGATCTAAGATGGTTGCTAGATTACGTCACAGAAATTAAATCTAACGTGTCAAATGCGACTAAAATATTTTTTATTAAAAAAAATGAGCCTTTAAATTTAATTTTTATTCTGACGTTTTACGTCACAGAAATTAAATCACACGTGTCAAAAGCGACTAAAATACTTTTTATTAAAAAAAAAAGAAAAAAAAAGCCTTTATATTTAATTTTTATTCCGACGTTTTAAAAATTCATTTGGTCAACAAAAAAATGTGAATATTTTTACCCGTAATTTTGAAACAAGAAATATTTAAAAAAGTGTTTTTTCAAACATAAACAAAATATGTAAAATAAAAGTGGCATCTTCTACTACTAAAATGTTCTGAGTTGCACGGGCACGGGCAACGTCGGGCTATGATGCTAGTCTAATAATATTTCGAAACTCGTTTTATTTCAGGTGAAAAACACATTATTTGGAAATTCTTGCAAAAATCAAATAATAGTTGGATTTTAATGAAACTTTCAGAACTTATTCACAAACGAATGAAATTATTTTTGAAATTATTATTTTTAGAAAATCCTGGTAAAATATTTTTTCACATCTGTTACCTGATCACCCTTTACGTAATTTCATGAAAGTTATAGAAGTTAAAGTCTGTTTCGAAAATTTGTTTTATTAGTCAAATGTAGGACTCTTTGAGTGATGTAAATCATCTGTTTTAAACAGTTAACCTTTTTTTTCCGAAAATCTGCTCCGAATAATAAAATGGAAAATACAATGAAACTATGACATTATTTAATTAGATAGGCTTTTAATTTATTTTGGTATATATATATATATATATTAGAAAAGGAAATAGGGTTGTTCCAACGAGAGAAATTTGTATAGAATAAAAAGTGCGAGAGGCCGTGAACGTTTAGTTTAAAGTGTATATTTATTGTTGTATAAAGACATTATACATATGGTATTTTAAGTGTCCATAATGGTATTTGTGACGCTACACGTGTTTCAGACGAATAAATTTGTGGCTTTGCATATCAAGTTCCTTTTGTTTCTGAGGTCCAAGTTCTTGTCAAAGTGATTAGTAAAGGTAAAGTTTATCAAACCTATGTGAAAATTTACTTTGGCCATTGAAAAGGGAGCGGCTTACAAACTGAGAATAAATAACGAGCTGATGTCAAATCGTTTTTTGATATAAATAGGCAGAGAGAGAGAGAGAGAGAGAGAGAGAGAGAGAGAGAGAGAGAGAGAGAGAGAGAGAGCAGAATCTGACGCGTTTGAATAATGCCGGTGTCAAATTACACGCTGATACATTATCAGCCTATAATGAGAGTTGGGGAATTTCAAGGAACTGTATTCAACTTCTAAGAAAAATACCTTAAGATATATCTTTTTATTCATGTTGAATAAAACCGTATAACCTTTATGTGAGAAACAAACACTCTCAATCTGTTTTAAGAATTTTGGAATATTACTTAGTGTCCGATGATTTAATATGAACATTTTTTTCTTCTTGATAATTCATCGAAACTACGAACCTTTAATGTTTGATTACTTGTCCTGAAACAAGCTACTGAAATTTCAATTTTTTTTATGCGTAAATTTGTAAATAAATTCCTTATCTTTTTTTCGTTTAAAATAACACGTGTGTTTCCTCGTCCTCCCTACATATTTCAGATGACGAAGGCGTCTGGAGGTCTTGGTTAAAGCCGATTGCGATTTTATTGAATAAATTTATTCGTTAGTATTTCAAGATATATTTGTGTAATTAGGTGAATATCTGTTAAAATGTTATGTCAGTGTTATTTTCAATTTTTTTTTTTTGCTTAATTTAGACGACAATTTATACATCGTACTCTGTACAACGTAAAATCTATGAAAAACTATTCAATCATCACTAGTTTGCGCAGCATCTTAAATCATATTTTATTCTGTTGCGTCATTAAATACGTTCACAGAAAAAACCCGAAAACTTAATGTTATAAATTGCTTACGTTTTACGCATTCACTCTAACCTTTCAAGTGCTTATATTTCAAATATATACACGAACAGATTCTTCGTATAATAGTTTGTTTATTCAAATATATAGCAGCGTTTTTTAAGTTGTCATATTTTCATAGTAAACAGTCTTAGCCACCGAAACAGTCTTATCACTCGAAATGTTTTCTATAAATCATGTGCCATGTAGAAAATGCTCATGTATTCTAGTAAAGGTCTTTATTCACAATTTACGCTAGAAATGGAAATATAAGAGTATTTATTGGCATGTAGCTTCAGTTGTCGATCTAGCTCCGTCACTTATTTTTTCTTTCGTATTTTTGTGTAAACGACCTTGTATTTTGAGTTGACTGACTACGAACTGTCACCAAGTTTTGTATTTATATGTTTTCAGATGAAACAAACTCAAACTAAGTGATTAGTTGAAAATTTTATTTCTATACCACGTGTTTTTTTTGTTTTTTTTTTTTGCTACGCCCGCACATTTCTAATTTTATTTTAGATTTTTATTTTTGGCGTCTTTTTGATAACGCATGCAATCCTCCACACACACACACACACACACACACACACACACACACACACACACACACACACACACACACACACACACATTGATCCACCTAATACGTGGCTTTTAACATCTCTAAAATCAGTACATGCTAGGTATTTTAATTATTGAATTTTATATATTATTATAAGTACTATAAATTTTTATATATAAGTATTTATCTATACACACTTGAAAACACTCATCCGTACAAGTTTTTAGTTTCTGACAGTATTTACAACTTTCACGTAAAGTATAATCGATATGTGTATTTTCATCCGTTTTCATACATTAAAGAATAATACCTTTGTAATCTCCTAGAATTAAAACTTACCATGTTAAAACTTACACCTTGAATTTTTCACGATAGTATAATTTGTAACATCGTTAATTGATGTTTTTTTCTAATAACTGAAGTCATATAATTTAGAAGAACAATAGAATACAAATTATTAGTCCAATTTACAGAATAAATTTGGAGGATAGAAATTATGTTAGTAACATTGTGAAAAATGATATCAGAAAAAAAAATTCAGCAGAAATTTTTCAAAACATTAAAGATAATTTGAAAAACTGAAATGCAAAAATTTGGCCTCATTGGAAAATGTCATGACGCACTAGATTTAGTTTCGTGTGTTTATACAAGTAGTTTTCTGAAACGATAAATTGTTAAATTGATAGTAATTAATTGTCTTAGTAAGAAAATGTAACAATGAAAAGTTCCAACATAGTCTGCTTCTCATTATATA
The DNA here is from genome assembly GCA_037127315.1 of Ascarosepion bandense. Classification (NCBI taxonomy): domain Eukaryota; kingdom Metazoa; phylum Mollusca; class Cephalopoda; order Sepiida; family Sepiidae; genus Ascarosepion; species Ascarosepion bandense. Next base: position 1,580,105 of record JBBBDQ010000879.1, read on the forward strand.
TGTTCAGAAGAGGATAGATTAGTAGGGCTTTTTCTATAAATAAAGTGTCTAACTAAATAAATCGCAATGGTGGTTTGTATTTAGCATAATGGCATTGTGATGGAATTTTGTACTATTATCAATGAACAGTTGAAAACTGAAACAAAAATGAAAATAAAATGGAAATAAAACGGAAGGCTTTTTTTTTTTTTCATTTGTGTCCTTTTTCAACATGAAAGGCAGAGTTTTCGTGTTATGGTGCATGAATGAGTACATGTAAATACTCAGTCTTTCTATGTATATGCGCGAGTGCGGGTGCGTGCATTCATGTATGTACTTGTGGCTTGTGAATGTGTGCGCACGTGCACTTATACGGGCGGTATTTCTGTTAAAAAAGTTTCGAAAATAAACATTTCAACTGATAATCGATTCCAATTGTTTTAATTTCGAACACAGTATGTTAGATGTGTTTTCTTTTCTTTTACTCCCTTGAATCCATTTTGTATGAGAATTTGTAAGCATAACGTGCAAAAGTGTAAAATTTGTCCGTAAAAAGAATCATGTTCTCTGTTTTTTTTAATGTAATCACGCCTTTTATTACTCTGTAGCTGCTATAGTATACGTCGGTCAAACATTAAAGTATAAGTTACTGATCAGTGGTCATTATATTTTTGGCTGTAAATGAAATAAATACATAAAAAAAGGTGTGACGAAATAAAACATCAAACTGGAAAAATAAACTTTATTGCGAATGGTATACGTGCTGATCTTCGTTCTCAGTGTTAGGACTGTTGTGAATTTCTGATTTATGCGCGAATCATATGAACGCGCAGCCAGTTGAATCGTAGTTGTTGTAAGTTATGAATTTCTTAAATTAGAAAATCCACGGTAAACTTGTTCTACCATTGCTGTTTATTATAAAATCATTTTCTCACCCTTTTTTTTAAAGATACATTACGAAAATGTAAATTCATTTTCCACATTCTCTTTCAATACGCTTTACTATTCTTGTAGAATATTTGTCTTATATACCTTCGCTGTTCAACTTATGCACAAAAGCAGCAGCAGTAGCAGTGTTAGTAGTAGTATTAAGAATACCAGGGATAAATGTGTTCATGAAAGAACATCTTGTGTCTGGAAGTCTTCTCGCTCAAGTAAACTAGGCATCTCTAATCATTTTCAATATCTAACTTTTAAATTGAATTTTTTAAAATTAAAAAAAGTTCTTGAAGTTTTCATTTTAGCTTTAAAAGTTCTTGAAGTTTTCATTTTAGCTTTAATTGAAAACTAAATGATTAAATTTACTATTTCTAGAAAACAAAATACTCTGGTGCATTTCAAATAGAAATTATATTAATTGGAATTTCAAATTTTTTCGAGTTTTCGAAATTCATAATTTTTTGCGTCCATTTTGAGAAGTTCATAAACAAAAGTTAATACTTGTTTTAAAAATTTTGTAAAAATAAAATATACATCTGTGACACGTTATTTTTGGGAAATTAGCACATTTAAAGTTAAATTAATCTGATTTACATAAATATTAATTGTTTATAGCATAAAATTTAGAATAAAAGTATTTCTTAATCACGGAGGTTTCAACTGATTGATGTGTGAAGTGAATAAGGACACCAGATGACTTGTGAAGGGATTGATGATAACTGAGTATGGATGACTATAATTATTCAATTTTTTTTCTGCAAGTGGAAGAAACAGTGAAACATGTGACCTTTTAATATAAGAAAGAAAATAACATGCATAAGAAAACATCTTTTACGTATTAAAAAAATAAATTGAAAACTATTTTAAAAACCTTTTGGTTCGTAGATTTGTATTAAGGTTTAATTTTCGATTAGTAAATATAGTCTTTATTTGATAACCTAATAACCTAACTGTGACAAGGCTTTGAAGTATTTAAAAATTATTTTTGAAACTTTATAAATTATTATAATTAAAAAAGAAAAAATGAAAGCAACTTTTGTAAAAATTCATTATTCATCGAATTTTTTTTTATTAGACTATAATGTCCCTAATATATATTCTTTAACAAAGCAATTAAAAACTTATCTAATTAAATAATGTCAAAGTTTTATTGCATTTTTTATTTTACAATTTGGAGCAGATTTTCGAAAAAACGGCCAACTATATAGATGATGATTTACATACCCGAAGGAGTCCTGCGTTTAACTAATAAAGTAAATTTTCGATACAAGATTTAATTTCTTGAAATTTCATGAATTATGTGGAAGCGGGTAACAGATGCAATATATATATATATATATATATATATATATTACTAAGATTTAATAAAAATAACGATTTAAAAAAAATAATTTAATTAATCTGTATATAAGTTCTGAAAGTTTCATTAAAATCTGACAATTATTTGATTTTTCCAAGAATTTCCCAATTAATGTGCTTTTCGCTGGAAAAAAATGAGTTACAATTAATATTACATTATCCATCGTAAACTCTGGTTAAAAACAAAAAAAACAAAAAAAAAAACAAAAAAAACAAGTTTTACCAAAATCTTTTAAAACTAATTAAAAAAATACTTTAATCTTTTCTCTTAATAATAACATTAACATTTTGATGGAAAAAATGTGTTTTACTTTGGGGCCTTTTTTTATTCATGCTATGCTGTTCTTTTTTTCAGCGAATTAGTGAAGGGACCTAAAGTAAACATATGCATGTTAAACGTTTTGTTAGGAATGTTTTCTTTAGTTTAAAAATTTCAAGTGCTTAGAATTTTTAGATAAAAAACAAAACATTTATTCATTTGAATTAAAATATCTTGTAAAATTTCAAATTTCGTATTATCTTAAAAACATTCACACACACACGTGCGCAAATGCACAAATAGATACATCTATATAGTATAAAATATTTTTCATAAAAAGATAATATTAAAATTGTTCGAGAAAAATAATTAAAATTATTGTAAAATTATTTTTAATAAAACATTGAAATCGAATCATATGAAAAACTAATTTTAAGAAAATAAGAATAAAAGAAGTCGCCAAAATAAAATTAGGCTGTTAACAAAAAAAAAAAAAAAATACCGGAATAAAAATTGAACTGTAAAGTTTTGAAAAAAAAAAAAGATTCTTCAAATTGATGTTATACAACAACCGCCATAATGAAGCTAGACTGTTTAACCCTTTCTCGTCAACTCTTTTTCGTCTTTCCTTCGACTTTCAGCCTTGGACCCTTCGACATTTTTGAATTGTGAAGTTTTTTAAGTAAATTTCTCTTGTTTCAAAGAAATTGATTTATTTGAACTGTTGCTCTAAAAGAAAGTTATTAAAATTTCCTAGTTAGAGAAATTTGATTTACGTGAACTATTTTTCTCAGAGAACATTTTTTAAAAATTGTCTTCATAGGGGCGCACATAAGAATTTCAAAAGGCGCACATAAGAATTTATGCAAGGTCTATATTGTATTTTTGAAATATGTAAAAATATTTTTGTCTAGTCTTTATAAATTTTATTTTGAGTCTTTTCTTTTTCATTAGCAGCTCGAAAAAGGGAAGAATAAGAGATTTGAAACACTTTCCTCCGTTGAAACTATCCTCTTTCCTCTACACCTTCTCGTTTTCCTTTTTTCTTTTTAATATACGGAGAGAGAAAAAGTTTAGATAAGTAATATTCGAGTACAATTTCAAATTTTGGTATGAAATTGTGCAATTGTAAATAAGCTTGAAGTAAAAATATCTAAAATTTTATATATTTCTTATTTTTTACTATTTTTTTTCTTAGTATCGGTTGACTCATTCTCTGGCAATTTGTAGTCATCTTTTTTCTTGTACAGTAATTAATGTTCGTCTAATATTTTATGATCTTGTTTGTCATACTGTCGTGAAGACTTTTCCTTTGATATAGTATTATTAAGCTCTTTACCACTGAAACTGATATTAAACCAAAGTTATTCATAATTTAGTATGGGTAATATGGTTTAGCGTGAACTATATTTGTATGATATAAAATATGGATAGAATTTTGACATTATAGGTAATATCATCTTATCTCGATTTAGTCACTGAACAGTTGTGCTACAGTCATGTTCCAGAAGTGACTGTCATACGTTTTACAAAACTATTGTTTTGCTAGAAAATATCTTTTTATTTATTTATTTTATATAGTTTTTATGTTTTTCTATGCTTTTTTCTATGTTTTTACTTTACGCGACCGGCTGATTAAACGAAATCATATTAAATGACGAATATTTCTAATCCAATACTCAGTTTACACAGTCCTCAGATTGACACCCAAACACTCTGAAATGATTGTATTGGAACTTCCGGCGTGAATACCAAGCAGATTTCTGGTATATATATATATATATATATATATATATATATATATATAACCTATGATATAAATAATAATAATAATACATATAGAATGTTAATTGGTGTTGTAAGATTGGATTCATTGTATCGTTTGCTAACTGAAGAACGATCCTTGGATTTTTTCTGCTAATTCATCCCAAAATATTAACTCACTAAAAATTTGTATTTTGACAGCCCATCAAAGTTGATGATCTGAAAACAAATTCAGATAATTCATTTCAGGTCAAAAACTGAAAATTACAAATCCCATTTGTGAAGTGAACCTCCTGGTAAAAATGCTTTTTATAATCATATTTGTACAGAAAGGGTTGCTAAAAATTCTAAATTAAGCCGTTCTAGTTAGACTTGATCGGTTTTCAGTTTATACTGGTTGCACGAACAAAATTATTTACTTGTAAAATAGTAATACTATTGTTAAAATTCTGTTAAGGTTATTTAAAAATATACCGCTGAAAAGTTTTCAATGAGGATCACTGTAATACAACAAGGTAGACACAGTATAATTTTTAATAATCGAATTTATTGATCTCAAAACAGTTGAAAATTGCAGCCATTAGATTTAGATGTGAGTTCTTAATAATGTCCATAAAACCCATGACCCAAATGGCCGTGAGCAAGACCACCATGAAAACCGTGACCACCAAAACCAAATCCATGGACTCCATGTCCAGCGAATCCAGGTCCATAAAATCCACGTCCGGCAAATCCAGGTTCATAGAGTCCGTGTCTGAAAGCACCATGTCCGACCAAGCCATACCCAGATGGGATATATCCATATCCACCATGTCCAGCGTTGGACGCAGCAAGGGCGGTATGATATTGCTGGGCACCATCGTGAACAGCATGTTCTCCGTGAGCAGCGTGGGCAGCATATTGTTGATGCAGACCATCAGCAAGTCCGTGGTGTTCTTCGTCATGTTCATGCAGTCCATAACCATCAGCTAGATCGTGTTCTCTGTCATGGTGTTCAGTATGGTGAGCATCAAGAACACCATGAGCACCTGATTCAGCATAAGCTCCACGGGCATCGTGCTGTGCAGCCGATGCAGACTCTGCTGTCTGAACTGTGTTATGGAAAGGAGCGGCGCCATAATATTGACTTTTGACACTCACCATCGCAACAGCAAGGAAGATAGCGAAACTGTAACACTTCATTGTGTATTTTGTGAATTTCTGCAAGAAAAATGAGAATAAATAACTGAAATGATTTGCAACTGAAATGTTGATGACCTTCCTTTTTAATAGTGAAGGCAAGACTATATTTTTCTACATAGAAATTAAAATAAAAACATTGATATTTACAACACTTGAATCAAATCTCCCAGACAAAACTTTCTTGCACGTACGTGTAATATGAAATTTAAAAACTTTGATAAAATTAATATTCTTGTTTGGATTTATCTGTTCGCTTGTTTATCTACGATGCATTTATACGAACAAAATATACACACAAGTACATTTATATGCGCAAAATATACACAGAAGTACATTTATACGAACAAACTATACACAAATACATTTATACGCAAAAAGAAACTTGTACAAATTATTTTAGGACATGTGAGAGTGCAAACATTTTTTGAGATTTCGGTGAAAGATTTGCCTAAGTTCAGACGTGGTGGATTCCTTTTTTAATACGTATCAGTAAAATTAATAAACTCAATAAATTTTCATATTACCGAAAACATTTAATATTTGTGATTAATTGTTAGATTGGAACAACTTCATTTTTTATAATTTATGTTTTAGGGAAAAACATTTGATAAAGTGGAAAAGTTCTGTTAGTTTCGTTCCTAAAATTGTTGTTGATATATAAAATTTTGTATTTCGATTTCCAATAATTTATGCGTAAAAATCAGACGAATTTATTTTGGATTTATTTTCTTTATTCTCTCTCTCTCTCTCTCTCTCTATATATATATATATATATATATATATATATATATAGTTCGAATTCCATTCGGGTTCATTACATTCACTTACGTGCTAATAGCCTTGAGAACGGTATGAATCTATCCCCCCCCCCCGCGGCTATGGGTAAATAGCAGGACAGGCTGGGTCCTCTAGCCTCATGTGCTGAACAGATTAGGAGGAGGATAATTCTGAATTCAAAACATGCGGTGGGTGGTTCGAGGACTTTGTGGCATACTGTGCACCAGGTCTCTGGTTTTGGCTCTTCTAAAAAGCGCGGTTGGTTCTGCACAAGCCTTCACCACTATAATCAAATGATATGTGCGAGTAGTCTGGCTGGCTGTTCTAGGAACTGAGCTGCTTGGCCCTCATACTTCGAAAACAACGGGAGAGTCCAGTAGTATAGTATTATAAATATAACATCTTCTGATATGACATAAAAATCTTCTATATGCCCTAGTCGTTATATAAATATAATTACTTATCCTCAGATCTAATTGGTTGGAATAAATATTTGCATCTACAAATAAATTGTATGGGTCTGTTGAAGATATTGGTGATAAAACATTCAGTTACACATATCGTCGTAGAAAAGCAGGTTTTAAACAATGACAGAATTGATAAAATCTGGATAGCGATTATAAAGAATCTAGAGAAATGTAGTTTTTTTTAAATCAAACTCTTGTATATTATTATTTTTTCATCACATTTTTAGATCCTATGAAATCAAGAACGTAAATGCAACAAATAAACATGCATGTTTACAGAGTACGATGGGTAAATTACCATCATTTTATATTTTAATTTCGCGCATGATAGTTTGTTTTTTATTTTGTTATCTGCAGAGTGTAGAAGGGTCAGTTGGGCACCGTCTGTGAGAAAAAGAGCATTATGATGCAATTCACTGCACCAGAAATTTGGAAACGGCATGCTGTACTGCTTGACACTTGCACCGGAAACTCCAATACAAATATTTCAGAGTGTTTGAGTGTCAAACTAAGGACAGTACAGAGGATTCCGAAAGAGTTGGATGAGTCTAATGATGATTACGAAGGTACACGGCAGCTCGGATAAATTTACTCTTTAGTATATCAAGATATTTTTGTGTAATTTTGATAAATATATCTGTTAAAATAAGATGTCAGTATTATTTTTTAATTTTGCGCAATTTAGATGACAATTTATCCATCGCACACTTTATATAATTTTTTCCGTAAAAATGAAATCTCATTTTCGACCATTACATAGAATATTGGATTCCTAACAAAGAAGTAAACTCAGTATGATGCATTTCCGTGTAATCAGCAGTGTTGCATATGACTAGATTCCTCTTTAAATATGAATTCAATTGAAGTTTGAATAAAGTGAAGGCTGGAAAATTTGAATCGTGTTTGAGAAAACACTCTGATGTCTGTGACTTTTTTGACAGACATTTCAGAATTATGTTTTTTCCAATGGTAACACCAGATGGTAATGCCATTACTTATAACAATAGTGAATTGTTTAAAATATTTATGAAGATGTTGATACTATGTGTCAGAAATCATGTCCGATTTGCAAGCATAGAATCAAACAACGTTCAAAATATTTGACAGTGAATGTTCTAAAACTATTACATTTACTAGATAAGTTTCTCAAAAACATACTGTATATTTAGCAATATCAAATTTAATCAAATCTAGTTTCAAATAAAAAAATATAATTCATAGTTGAGTTTAGAGCGAAATTCATCTGCGATTATTTATGATAGAATGCCATCAAAATGAAATAATCAGAGCAAAATTAAAACAATCATTATGTTGTAAAAGACGAAACGCATGAAAATTTCTTACCTACAGGTCGATGCACGATGTGGCAAATCGTTGATTGAGATGTGTCTGATGTTAATTCGGGACAATCACTCTTTTTATAAGCTGGATGCACCACCACAATGAAGGTGATCGCTGAGTAAAAATGATGACATCGATATTTGTTAATAAATTGCTTTGTAAGTGAAATAAAAACAAACAAAACAAAAAAGGCAGTTTTCGACTAGGTCCATAAATTTGAGATCACTTGAACATGAAAAAATGCATAGGTGAAAGTTAGGAGTGTCAAGTAAGAAGAGGGATGACTGAAAATAAGAGGCATGAAGATTAAGGATAGGCAGGCTGTGGTGTTGACTGTTTCTTTCGCTTTGTTTGTATCTCCACTTCAGAAGCACCTGGCAGAACATTGTCGAGTTGGTGGAACTAAAAATGTTTGCTGTTTATTTGCTATATAGTGATGCCAAGTGTTTAGACTAGTTTAATATTTTGGGAATGGATTACTGTGGCCACAAAATTACTATTGAATTTCCTGAAGTGCAAGTGGATCTGTCACTAAATAACTCATTTTTAAAGTAGAAATACGTGTATATAAAACTAATTTTGTACCCTTTTTCGAAATTAACATACATATATACAGACACACGTTAAGATACAAAATAATCATTTAGGTGTAGGGACGATAATGATTATATTAATGGACAGCGATTCCTTCCCCACAAAACTCTAACTTTTCTTGTTAGGCGTGCTATCACTCAGTTTGCAATATTATGCCTGTTTTGTTAAAAATATGTTTCTTGATGGGCCTATCAGTTTGAGGTTTAACTTTTTCAAAGATAAATTTCACAAGCAGATTTTCATGACAAATTCATTTTTGACACTTTACAATCGTCTGAAAATGCACAAAAATTCCTAATTTTTATAGTTTTTTGCTTCAATAATAAATCCAAATAAATTTAATACGTTTTGTATTAGAAACAATGAATGGAAAATATATCCAAACCAGAATTCTAATTATGAATTACCACAAGAAAACTATGTAATTCTTTTTACTGTATTCGATAAGTAAAAACAGTGTAAAAAAATGTAAAAGATTACGAAAAAGGCTACTCTATGAATAAGATTTGTTAGATCATTTGTTAGATCATAATTAATAAAAACAAAATATATATAAAAGTTTATATAGCACCGTAATAGTGCTGGGCACAAATTATAAGACAAATATTTTAAATTTGCATTGTTTATTGAAAATAACTATAAAACTACTGTACTGTATAACATATCACATCATAAAATACTTAAATTGTTCAGTATAATTTCCCTTTGAAGTAAATGAAGATCTTATTTGATGAAAAATGATTTAGTAATCGCTTGTGTCATTCATCTTGCCCATATACGGTTTCTAAGGCTTCAGAAAATTATAAATGTTTTAAAGCTTTCACTGATCATTGGAATGAATTCCAACGCTACGATTTTGAAACTAAAGTTTAAACTAGCTAACGATTTGGAAAATTTTCAAATTGAGTGCAATACCACGGTTTCAAAATCGACGTCCCTTAATGCATATGAACCCAAGTATAATTAAATCTATCTGCCATTGAGTGTATACATGTGTACAAATTTCCTTGAAATAAAGGTGTGTGTTTGATTTGACATACGATTTCAAGGCTGATCAATTATAATTCATTTTGCTTCATGCTTTCAAACGATCATTATAAATTTCTCATAAAGAAACATTTAATCCATTTTCCTTCTCAGTCAGATCGTCGGAAATGAAGATAAAAATTACTTGGTAATTTGATGAAGATTGAATGTGACGACAGTATGCCTACATCATACGTTTAACAAGATCAAGTCAGAAATGTTTGTTTACGAAGGTTGTTCCGAAAGTAATTCCTCTTATTTTATTATGTTTCAGCATAAAATAGTAGTAAATGTTGCTGGCATAGTAGGAAAGTTTGAAGCTTCCCATTAATAACTCATCATTTTATATTTACCTTATTTCAGAATGAAATTACGCGGCAGTTTGACAAAACTGCGTCTGTCATGAAAGTACGTACGAATCAGATTGATATTCATCGACGCTTGCTGAACGTTTATGGAGATAAAATAGTAGATATGAGCATAATTAGGTGATGAGTAGTGTGTTTCAACTGTGGCGATAGCTACTTTTGAACATATTACGTTCCGAGTAGTCTATCACAGGCGTTCAACCATGAAAGCCAGACGCTTGTTCATTCACAACGAAAACCTTTAGCCAGTGGTGGTGCGTGCGTGGAATATAGTGTTTCTTAACTGAAAACTTTCTCTATTAACAGTGATCCTTGCATCAGTTTTGGTTTCAGTGGAAATAAATAAGTGGTATTACTTTCAAAGTGTCACTCGTATTAAGCAATATTTATATTTGTTATTTATAAGGTATAATTTGTGATACAACGGTAATTATGAGGTTGTGATTCCGTATCATTTGTCATATCAATCTTTGATCAATACCAAAAAATTAGAAGATACTATTTTAAGATTCACTTTCAAAGACCTGAATATCTAGGATGTTTTGTCACAATTTTCACATTCATGTTTTTCATTGATTCTTTCAATATCAATATAGTACAGATGTTTGAATCGTTTTTTAAAGAATATTGAAAATAGTAGGAATCGAAATATACTATCAATGACTTCATTCTAAATCTAAGGCGATTTAACACTGTCTGTTAAAAATGCATTGAATAGGATTTTATTTAATTGCAGGCTTATAAAGACATTTTAAAAATGTTCACTTCAATGTGAGCATTATACTTGAATGCGTCCTATGGGTTTTATCATAAAAAACAGCAAGATATTATTTTTCTTGACAACTCTTCCATAATTGGCAGCGAATATAACTTTTATAACTTCCGAAACATGTGCCCCTTAATTGAATTCAAAAGTACGCTGAAGCTATAAAAGCAACATTCATAAATTGATCTTTGTAAATGTTTCCAGTAACCCTTGATGTTCTATGAGAAATATATTTACATGTGTAAACATTACATGTGTTCACACGAATAAAATGTTCACTTTTTAAAAAATGCATATCTTTACGATCTCCACCAGATCGTGAAAATAATCTAGTAATAATTAGATTATTATCACGTTCTGGTGAGAATTATGAGGATCGTGAAGACATTAATTCATAATGGGTTCAGTCGCGACTACATTATTTCAAACATTAACATTGAAAAATTAATATCAGAAATATATAATTGCAAGATAAAATTATCATACTTAGGAGATGTTAAAATATTCAATAAAAGTTTACTATATTTGATGAATGTGGTTGATTTGAATCATTAGTTCGCAGAAAACACGTTTATGGATAAAATTATATGAAATTGCAATTATTTCAATAAAGTGTATTGAACAAAAGTCACAATTAGAAACTGCATGTATTATTATACTTCTTCAGTTCTCGTTAAAAATATCACTGATAAAGAGATGCAGCCAGAATTATCGTAATTCAGTACATTTTGAGTTGACATGTTTTGCATTAGGAAAATGATCCTGAAGTTTAATCATGAAAGTTGTACAAGAAAAATGGCTTCATTATTGACGTAAGAAAATTTAATTGTTAAATATATTTGATTTACAATTTATGAAATGTTCAAAATGATGAGACCAACTTGAAATATTGAAAAAGAAAAATATCAATTCGGGTTACAAATATGCAAATTCTCTTGAACGACTCTATTTCTAACATTTTACTAACTGAAATACCATGCATATATAATCTGCATAGAAATAATTAGAAAAATGCCAGAATTTCATCGCGTTGTAGTTCTTTGAAACTTTGTATTTTTGTTTCTAGTTTAGTATGTTTTTCATATTTAATAAAATTATTAATGAATTCATGAATCTTGTAAAAGATAAAATAAAATAAGAATGAATTTTGCGATTTTAGAAATTCAAAAAAAGAAATAGACATAAAATACTTTAATATCAGAGCTTTCTAAAAAAAAAAGCCATGTAAATTTTTCAAACAATTTTGGATATATATTTTTTAGTCCGGGCTTTCTTCTTTCTCTTATTTGATCACGTACTGGTTAATAAACGTTTTGTTTAGACATTTTATTTTGAAAATTTTATTTTGTTGCCAAAAACTTTCATTAGATTTATTGAGCCAAAGTAGAAAACAAATTTCATCATTTGCGCAACATCGCAAAGTTATCGCTACTCTATCGCTGCTTCTATAGGAAATGTTCAGATGATTTCTATTCTTTAGTTCCACCAGTTCAACTAGGACACACCATATTACGTTCACGGAGTCGAATCATCCTCATTTCCTACATATTTTAATTGTAAGGAGGAAGTTCCAGTCAGACACTCCCCAAGAACGGCTACTCAACCTCACAATCTTAACCTCTTCAAGTCAATGGTCAATCGTTATCTTCATAATCTTCACTTCCTACAACCTTCCCATATATTCATATCACACACCTCATTCAGTAATCGTCTAGCATTTTATCTAATTATATATGTGTTATTATGAAAGAAACATGAAATCTGATGTTATTCTGATGGAATATTACGTCTTTTCTCTGAATTTAAATCATTTTTCGGTGACTGCTGAGTTTAGTTGGTTTAATTGGGCATTAAATAACTCATTTGCGTCTGTGGAAGCTTATTGTGCAGGATTCTTTTCCAATCTCTCATCATTATCGTCTTTGGATAAAGATTGATATTTGATACATTTAGTTTTAATTCATTCCACGTGATTATAAATTACTTTCAATTTCCCGTAACATGTTTCAAAATCGAAATGTTTTCGTTATTTCTTGCAAGGAATCGGACATAGAAATCAAACTTATTAAAGTGATTAACCAATGATGCAAATGTCGTAATTTAGTCAATATCAATCTTGACTGATCAATCCAATTGAGAAACTTCGCAAACTACTGTTGATACGGTCGATCATTTACAGTACATTTTTCACGAATAACATAAAACCTCTTTCTCTCTCTCTCTCTTTTTTTTATAATCATGTCGCCCCAAGGAAGGCATTAATGTAATCATTCCTTCTATGTAACCCTCTGCACTGTTGTGCAGGGGGTTACATAGAAGGAATGTTATGAGAAAAAGTGACAGGTTACAGGGGGTGTCAGGAAGAGGGTATGAGAAGGAAGAAAATACTGTTGAGAGTGAGGTGGACGGAGAAAAAAGCATGAAAGAGAGGGGTGTAAGTTAGTGAGACAGGAGATGACTATTTCCATTTGAATTCTTGAAGATTGTAGCTGTCGGGAAAGCAAGTAAGCGGAAGGGAATTCCACAGGCGGGAAGTGCGAGAAAAGAAACTGAGGGAGTAGAATTTGCGTTTACAATTTATTGGTTTCACAGTAAAAGGGTGGGACCTAGTTGCTAATCTTGTGGCTCGAGGAAATTCATATATAGGGGGTATCAGTGAGCTAAGTTCATCGGAGCAGAAGCCGTGAAATTATTTATAGAAGAGACACAGGGAAGCCTCACTGCATCGGTGAGAAAGCGACTGTTTCCCCAGCTACCAAGTCGGGATCGATCACATTACAGATTCTCTGTTGGATTTGGTCAAGGACAATTAGGTGGATAGCAGGAGCACCAGACCAGATATGGCAGCAGTATTCAATGCACGAGCGGATGGTAGATTTGTATATGTGCAGGATTGTTTTAGACGGGAAAAACTTCCTGACTCTAAACAGAGAACCGAACTTCTTAGCAGCGGATTTAGCTATGGATTCTATATAGTCATTCCATTTGAGGTCTGATGGGCGAGTTAATCCGAGGAGGCGCAGTGTTTTACTTTCAGGGAGACTAGCCTGATCCATGCTAATGGCGAGAGGAACGATTGTTTGTGATGGTTAATAGATAGCAGCTTCTTTTTGGAAGCATTAAAATTTACGAGCCATTTCTTATCCAGTCCGCCACGGATTGAAAGTCTTTTTCAAGCTCGGCAGCGAGGTTTGCTTTATCAACCTCGGCATGTTTTTGATCGTAGTGTCGTCAGCGTATTTGTCTACTTGGGATCTTATTACATCGGGGAGATCGTTAATATAGATAAAGAAAATCGTAGGACCTAGAATAGAGCCTTGAGGGACACCCGCGTTCGTGTGATAATATTGGGAGGCTTGTCCGTTCAAAACTACCTTCATTGTACGATTTTTTTTTTATAAGCGTTTCACCCCGAGCAAGGCATGTCACTGCCACTACTGCGCAGGGGGCTACGTAGAGTGGAGAAAGGATGATTAAATATAGGAAATGTCAGAGGGTGGGTGATAGGCGGGTAAGGATACCGAGAATGAGGGTTGGGTAGATGAGAGTGTTCTGAGAAGAATTGGGAGTTAGTGTGATAGGAGGTGTCTATTGACCCTACATTTAAACACCTGGAGATTGTAACTGTCGGGAAAGCAGAGTTGTGGAAGGGAGTTCCACAGGCGGGAAGCGCGAAAGGTCAAACAATTGTTCAGTTATACCATAGCCTTGCAGCTTGCATAGAAGGCTAGCATGCCAAACAGGGCAACAGTTCGGGCTTTGCCGTTCTTGTTGAGGGCCTGGTGTATATACTCTGTGATGGTCGTGAGCATATCAGCAGTAGACCTGGTGAAGCGGAAACCATACTGTTTGTCAGAGAGTATGTGGACTGAGAGATGTTGTACCACCACGGTGTTGATGATGACTTCGAACACTTTGCCAAAGATCGGTAGGAGGCTGATAGAGCAATAATTAGCGGACTCAGAGGGTTCTCCAGTATTTTTATATATAGGAACCACGGAGGAGGATTTCCAGCAGTCAGGAAAGCAAGAAGCAGAGAAGCAGTAGTTTAGAGAATTTAGAGAGAACAGAGGAGAGTTCAGGAGCACATTTCTTTAGGACAATGATTGGTATTCCGCTTGAATTGTATTATTATTTTCTTGAAGTAAAATATTATGCATAAAATGATGCTTACTCTCTTCTATATTGAATAATTATTTATTAATAAATACAAATACGTCAATTCTGACAATTGTTTTTACAAATATACGCTAACAATTTAGCAATACATTTCTAGAATACATCAATACATTTTTTTAAAGTTAATTCAACCTAAATGTACATTACGACAAGTACCGACAAAAATTTTTTGGCCGAAGTGATATTTGTGTTCATATCGGTTTCAACCGATATGAACACAAATATCACCACAAATAGCCACCATACCATTTGTCGGAAGCATTCAAAAGGCTCCTTAAACTGATTATCGTCAACGTGGGTTTGATGGTACATTAACATGTTGGAATAATACAATTAAAGATATTATGAGCTCAGATATCTTCGGTGTCGTTGTTTTAGCAGAAACCTCCTACTGGTTCTGTCCTTATTGCTTTTATAGAAGCTAAAGAATGATAACTCGACTTGCTATGTGTGTGGTAACACCTGCATTAAATATAAATGTGATTCATCCTAATATCTCATATCATGATCATTAAGACCCTATTGTCATCTATAATGATGTCCACGGCAAGTGGTAATGCCTTTGAACCGTTATTCCTGGTACTGTAGATCGAGAGATGCCAAATACCAGGAAATTTTCAGAAATGAAATGTTCTTCCGTGTTGAAACCTCTATTAGGTTAGAATTTCGATAATCCATGTCACTTTGCCATAAGCGAGCTAACCAGTGTTCGAGTTTCTGTGACATCACCTTAAGTTGACGCCACCTTTTATTACTATTGCATACTATTATTCTATTGATGGTTACAATATGAAGTGAAGCAAAAACAAATTTTTCTTTAAATTTTAAATATCTATTATTTTTCTGAATGGTATAAATGTATGAAAAAACATGAAATTATTTAAGACGGCTAGATATAAATTCTGTTTTTACAATATAATGTCATTAATTTGAATAATTTCACGAATTTCTTCTAAAATAAAATTCAGTGAGCTTGAAGTGTGTAGTGATAATGACGAGAAAACACGCGCGTTATTTTTGACGAAACAAAATAAGAAATTTATTTACAAATTTACACATTTCAAGTTTCAGTAGACAAGTAATCAAACATTAAAGGTTTGTAGTTTCAATGAATTGTTAAGAAGAGAAAATGTTCATATAAAATCATTGGCAAAGAGGTAATATTCCAAACTGCTTAAAACACATTGAGAGAGTTCGTTTCTCACATAAAAGTTATACGGTTGTATTCAACATGAATAAAGATATGTATTTTAAGGTAATTAGCTTCGGAGTTAAATAGAGTTCTTTGAAATTCCGCTGCTCTCATGAGAGGCTGGTCATGTATCAGCGGGTTTATTCAGACACATAGAACTCTGCCTTTCGTTCTTTTGTTGACGGTGAATAGGTGAAGAGGAAGAAGGAGAAATAACGAAAGCAGCACGATGGAAAAAGTGAGACGGCAGTGAATGCGGGTCGCCGGGACATTTGTATTCGATCGGCGGCCTGAGAATCTTTGCTGCTTTCTAACTGGTTGCTCTCTCACAATTCTCCGTTCTCTTCTGTCTGATTCAACTTTCTGGGTCTATTTATGTTAAAAAAATGCGATTTGACATCAGCTTCTTACTTTTTCTCAGTTTGTAAGCGGCACCCTTTTTCTATTTGTCAAAATAAATTCCGCACAGGCTCACGAAATTTGCTTTGGTCCCTTCTTCAGGTCGGAGCTTTTTGTATTGGCTTGCGAATTTGAAAACAGTGAAGAAAAGAAAGTTATTTTTATTTCTTATTTATTTATTTATTTATTTATTTATTTTTTTTTTTAATCATCTCACCCCAAGCAAGGCATTCCACTGCCACTATTGCGCATGGGGCTACATAGGGGAAGGTAAAGAGAAGGAGTGGTTAGACATAGGGAATGTCAGGAGAAAGGTGATAGATGAGTAAGGATAGCGAGGATGAGTGTCGGGCAGATGGGAAGAGTGTTTGATAGAATGGGAGCAGGTTAGTGTGTTAGGAGGTGTCTATTGACCTTACATTTAAACTCCTGGAGATTGTAGCCGTCGGGGAAGCAATCGTTTGGAAGAGAATTCCACAGTCGGGAAGTGCGAGGAAAGAAACTGTTGGAGTAGAAGTTACGGCTGCATTTTATCGATTTCACTGTAAAAGGGTGGGATCTAGTTGCTAATCTAGTATCTCGTGCAAATTCGTATTTAGGGGGCACCAGTGATCTAAGTTCATCGGAGCAGAAGCCGTGAAAGTATTTATAGAAGAGACACAGCGAAGCCACGTCTCGCCGGTGGGAGAGAGACTGCAGGCGGTCTGCCAAGTCGGTATCTATCACATTACAGACCCTCCTCTGAACCTTATCGAGAAGCCCGAGGAGAACAGCAGGGGCACCCGACCAGATATGGCAGCAGTATTCAATGCACGGGCGGATGGTAGATTTGTAAATGTGCAGGATAGATTTAGACGGAAAAAACTTCCGGGCCCTACACAGAGAACCGACTTTCATAGCAGCGGATTTAGCAATGGATTCGATATAGTCATTCCATTTGAGGTCCGCTGAAAGTGTGAGACCAAGGAGGCGTAGTGTTTTACTCTCTGGGAGGCAAGCCTGGTCCATGCTAATGGGAGGTAGGTGAGATTGTCGATGATGGTTAATTGACAGTAGCTTCGTTTTAGAAGCATTAAAATTTACTAGCCATTTCTTACCCCAGTCCAATATGGATTGGAGGTCTTTTTCAATCTCGGCTGCAAGTTTAGCTTTGACGCCTACACCAGATTTTTGTTGGAGGCGAGAGTAAACTGTGGTGTCATCGGCGTACAAACCTATTTGGGTTCTTATGGAATCAGGGAGATCATTAATATATATCAGGAAGAATGTAGGACCTAAGATGGAGCCTTGGGGGACACCTGCGTTTGTATGGTAGTTCTGAGAGGCATGTCCGTTTAATACCACTTTCATTGTGCGGTTAGAGAGGAATGACTGGATTAGTTCAAACAAATGTCCAGTTATACCATAGCTCCGCAGTTTACATAGAAGGCCAGCATGCCAAACTCTGTCGAACGCCTTAGATATATCCAATGCAACGGTTCGAGCTTCGCCATTCCTGTCGAGTGCCTGGTATATGTACTCGGTGATGGTCGTTAGCATATCAGCAGTAGACCTGGTGAAGCGGAAACCATATTGCTTGTCCGAGAGGAGCCTGTGTGCTGTGAGATGCTGAACCACCTCGGCGTTGATAATGGCTTCGAACACTTTGCCAAAGATCGGAAGAAGGCTGATAGGGCGGTAATTTGCAGGGTCAGAGGGTTCTCCAGTGTTTTTAAATATAGGAACTACAGAGGAAGATTTCCAACAAGCAGGAAAGCAGGAAGCAGATAGGCAGAGGTTGTAGAGCTTAGAAAGGATAGAGGAGAGTTCAGGGGCACATTTCTTTAAGACTATGGTTGGGATTCCGTCACCACCGCTCGCTTTGTGAGGGTCAAGTTTTAAGATTATCTTAGAGACAAGCGAAGGTGTAATGTGGACATCATTCAGTTGTGCCTCGGTTCTAGGTGAGAAGTCGGGTGTAAAAACTCCAGACGATTCCAGACTCGAATTGTTCGAGAATCTGCGGGCAAAACATTCAGCCTTATCTGCTGGGGAGGTGAGGACCTCAAATTTGTTGATTAGCGGGGGTATTGTGGATTTGCTCTTGTTAAGTACTCTTTTACAGAGTCGCCAGTAGTCTTTAGAGCCGAATTTAGAGCATGCTATGCGTTGCTTCATTCTGGCAGCAAACAACATCTTAGCTTCGTTAAGTACCCTTTTACACTTATTACGAGCTGAAGTGAAAAGGCGCCTGTTTTGTTCCGACGCATAGTTACGATAAAGTCGGAAGAAATGATTCCGGTGGGCAATGGCAGCCGAACAAGCGGGTGAGAACCATGGAGACGAATGAGATTTAAGTTGGAATTTCCTAGCAGGGATGAAGGCATCAATGCCAGCCTTAACCCAGGAGGAGACCTCGGATGCACATTCTTCGATGGGAAGACTAAAGACGTTGTTCCAAGGGATGTCACAGAGGAAGTCTCGGAACGAATCCCAGTCTGCTCTTTGATAGCAGTATGATATTCTACTTGTCTGTGTTTCATGGGTCGGGCGGGAGTGGAGTGAAATATTGACGGACACTACAGTGTGGTCAGAGTTTCCAAGTGGGCAGAGTTGTCTGGTAGTGCAAGAGTCTGGGATGGAAGTGAAGCAGAGGTCTAGAAGTGAGTTCCTTCCGTTAGGGTTGTCGGAGAAACGCGTGGGGAAGTCCACTACTTGCGTAAGGGATTGGGTGATTGAAAAGTTCATGGTGTGGACACCAGCAGGGTCAGTGACAGCGTTCTTCAGCCACTTGGTGTGGTGGGCGTTAAAGTCACCAAACACGAATACATGGGCAGAGGGATGGGTAGAAATGGCTTTGTCAATATTGTCAGAAATGATGTCAAGTAACGAACAGTCAGGGGAGGAAGGAGAGCGGTACAGAAAGAAGAGATAGCTAATCGAGCTGAGAAGTGAGAGGCGGAAGCACATGAAAGAATGATCTGGGGATTCAAAAGATGACACCCTAGCTAAGGGAAGGTGTTCGCTGACATAGACACCAAGCCCATGCATATGAACATTGGAGTTCTTCCTGAAGAGGGGAAGGTAGCCAGGAACGCAGAACTCAGATGAGGGGATAGAAGGGTTAAGATTAGTTTCACATAGGGCTAATATATCAGGTGAGTTATTATGGAGGAAAGAATCTACGCTGGGGAAGTTGGTGCGGATGCCGCGTATGTTAGTGAAAGAGATGCAGACAGGTTTGGGCGTTTTCAAATGAGCTGGTTTAGTTTTGTTATTATGTTTGCTTTTTTCCATAGTAATTCAGTTAAGGAGTGGTCTTAGAATAGAATCAGTCGGTCAATCATTTGCAACTTGTGAAGGATGGAGACTGGCGCGGCCTATAACATAATGTGGCCTCGGGGTTGCCCACCGAACGTTCATGCAGGGACGCCCGTCCATGCGCGATATGGCACTACAAGAACCCCGGTATTATTCAACTGTTGATCAGAGCAGCCTCTCAAGACGCTACGCAAGAGTTCGGGCTCCTAACTACCAGTCGGAAGCAGCAACCAGGAAACTGCCAACCCGGTACCCTCAGAATGTAAAGACGTTGCCACCATACTCCGTAACTGCAAAGAGCTTCCAGCTGAACTAACACCAAGACCAGAGAAAGGGGATGAACCGGGAACCCCTTCCTAAACAAGAAACAAGGTGATCGCCTCTAAACTCATTCAAAAGAAGGGGGTGGAGTGTGAGACCGGGCGATAGTAGAAACTATCTACTCCAATTAAATAAAAAAAAAAAAAAAAAACAAGGAAAAAGTGACTGAGGCTTACAAAGTTTTAACTTAGTAAAAGTCGAAAATACCCTTGAATAGCAAAATTATTTACACAAATTAAGTGACGAAAAAAAAAACAAAAAACAAAGACGGCCAAAAGACGAAAAAAAAAATAATAAATAAAATAATTTCCAAGAAATTTCACAAAAACAGACTGAAAAATGGACTGAATCCCAGTTGACTTACCACAAGCAGCTAACACTGTAAAGTTGATTTAATTCAATTTCTGAAGACAAAAATAGAAATTAAACCGTTTTTTACAGAATATAGTCGAGTTATGTTGCTTGCGTTCGCTTGCCAAACCGTTAAGAATTCAATCTCTCGAAGACAGAAATTTAAATCTTCTACAAGACAAAACTAATGGAAATAATTGAACCGTGATGCTATTTATCATTAGTCGAAAATACCCTTCAATAGCAAAATTATTTACACAAATTAAGTGACGAAAAAAAACAAAACAAAAACAAAGACGGCCAAAAGACGAAAAAAAAAAAAAAATAAATAAAATAATTTCCAAGAAATTTCACAAAAACAGACTGAAAAAATGGACTGAATCCCAGTTGACTTACCACAAGCAGCTAACACTGTAAAGTTGATTTAATTCAATTTCTGAAGACAAAAATAGAAATTAAACCGTTTTTTACAGAATATAGTCGAGTTATGTTGCTTGCGTTCGCTTGCCAAACCGTTAAGAATTCAATCTCTCGAAGACAGAAATTTAAATCTTCTACAAGACAAAACTAATGGAAATAATTGAACCGTGATGCTATTTATCATTAGTCGAAAATACCCTTCAATAGCAAAATTATTTACACAAATTAAGTGACGAAAAACAAAAAAAAACAAAAACAAAGACGGCCAAAAGACGAAAAAAAAAAAAATAAATAAATAAAATAATTTCCAAGAAATTTCACAAAAACAGACTGAAAAAATGGACTGAATCCCAGTTGACTTACCACAAGCAGCTAACACTGTAAAGTTGATTTAATTCAATTTCTGAAGACAAAAATAGAAATTAAACCGTTTTTTACAGAATATAGTCGAGTTATGTTGCTTGCGTTCGCTTGCCAAACCGTTAAGAATTCAATCTCTCGAAGACAGAAATTTAAATCTTCTACAAGACAAAACTAATGGAAATAATTGAACCGTGATGCTATTTATCATTAGTCGAAAATACCCTTCAATAGCAAAATTATTTACACAAATTAAGTGACGAAAAAAACAAAACAAAAACAAAGACGGCCAAAAGACGAAAAAAAAAAATAAATAAATAAATAAAATAATTTCCAAGAAATTTCACAAAAACAGACTGAAAAAATGGACTGAATCCCAGTTGACTTACCACAAGCAGCTAACACTGTAAAGTTGATTTAATTCAATTTCTGAAGACAAAAATAGAAATTAAACCGTTTTTTACAGAATATAGTCGAGTTATGTTGCTTGCGTTCGCTTGCCAAACCGTTAAGAATTCAATCTCTCGAAGACAGAAATTTAAATCTTCTACAAGACAAAACTAATGGAAATAATTGAACCGTGATGCTATTTATCATTAGTCGAAAATACCCTTCAATAGCAAAATTATTTACACAAATTAAGTGACGAAAAAAAACAAAACAAAAACAAAGACGGCCAAAAGACGAAAAAAAAAAAAAAATAAATAAATAAAATAATTTCCAAGAAATTTCACAAAAACAGACTGAAAAAATGGACTGAATCCCAGTTGACTTACCACAAGCAGCTAACACTGTAAAGTTGATTTAATTCAATTTCTGAAGACAAAAATAGAAATTAAACCGTTTTTTACAGAATATAGTCGAGTTATTACAAGCTAAATGATTAAAAATATTGTGTTATCAAATTTAAATTTGGCGAATTTGACGCCAGTAAAATTTAAACGATTTTTCTTTAAGACAACAAAATAATCAAACTGACTCTCTTTTCCTGTGTAATATCCGGACATGTTGCATTGGAAACATATTTTATTTTACATTCAAAACAGATATATTTCACAAGAGTCAAGTAAGGAGATTAACTGTTCTAGAAAAATAGTTTAATACATTTTTAGGGCCTGCAATTGTTCTCCTTTTCATTTTTGTGTTCAACATAGAGCCCTATTCTTGATAAAAAGACTTGTTGCATAAACAGCTTTCAGTAATTATTGAAGTGAAGACCATCCAGCAAAATGATTAAATACTTTTAAAATTAATAACTTACACGTATTCTTGAAGTTTTGAACGATTAATGCTTTAGTAGCTTGTTTCAGAATGAAAGAAAAGAGTGAAAAGATGGGAAAAGTGAAAACTGGAAACCACATCTTAAACGGGGAACAAGGGATGAGCCTCTACACCTGTTCAATAGACGTGGGTGGAGTGTGAACCGGACGATAGTTTAGTCTATCTACTCCAATTGAAAAAAAAAAAAAATGAAAGAAAAGAGTGAAAAGATGGGAAAAGAGAAAGCCGGAAACCACATCCTAAACAGGGACAACGGATGTTCAATAGTCATGGGTGGAGTGTTAACCGGGCGATAGTTAAGTCTATCTGTTACGAAAAAAAAAATGTTCAGAATGGTGAGTTAACTAAGTTTTAACTCAGTTAAAATCCAATCAAAGAAATAGAAAAAAGGACAGCAAAATTAAAAATAAATAACTTGCATAAATAAATACAAAATCATGACTTACTAAAATTTCAAAAAGTATTTCAACAGATTTTCTTCTTGAAATTGTGCATGATAATTTCTCTCGCCAAACATTTTCTATTAAGTAATCTGTACCTTAGGAGCATGTATGAAGGTAGAAACGACATCTTGTTCTGTGTGTGTATGCAAAATCGCACACATACAAATTCTAAATAAAGCTCAGCTATATATATATATATATATATATATATATATATATATATATATATATAGCTGAGCTATATATATATAGCTATATATATATAGCTGAGCTATATATATTTATATATAGCTGAGCTTTATTTAGAATTTGTATGTGTGCGATTTTGCATACACACACAGAACAAGATATATATGCTAAATAAAGCTTGGCGATATATATATATATCTTTGATTTTTAGAAGAAAAATAAGGTGTGATAATAAATAATGTATGGTAGTGGAGAAATCTACAAATTTTAAAATAAATAAAATTAGAAAGATTATATATAGACAATTTAAAAAACCTTAATTTTAAATTAACTATTAATACAAATATAAAAAAATCTAGATTTCCTTGATGTGACTTTAGATTTAGAAAAGAATGCCAACCATATAAAAGACCAAATACACATTCTTTATATATTTACCCAAAATCTAACCATCCTCCATCCATTATTAAACATATACTCTCATGCATAGATTATAGAATTAGTAGAAATTCTGCAAATGAAGAATTGTTTAAAAAGCATAGTAATACAGCCTTAAAAATAGTGGATATAAAAGCCCAAGTATTAAATATGTAAAAGAGAAGAAAAATTAAGAATAAAATTTTTTTTGGCATACACCTCCTTTCAACAAAATGGTTAACAGTAAATTATGAAAAGAATTTCTGGCTTTGATTAAGAAACACTTTCCGAAAAAACATCCATTAAGTAAGATTTTCAATAAAAACTTAAAAATCATAGTAATAACATTTTAAATAAAATGTTAAACCTAATTTAAAATAAAAATTATCCAATAACTGAAATCAATAATTTGGACAATAATAAATGCAATTGTAGAAAACCTTTAGAGTGTCCTTTGAAAAAGAGGTGCATTACAGAATCCATTGTTTATCAATGTACTATTTTTTCTATGGAAAACCCCAGTAATGTAAAGACTTATGTTAGTAGTACTAAGAACTCTCTGAAAAAACGATTTTATCAACACACGTCTTCATTTAATAATAATAATAATAATAATAATAATAATAATAATTACAGAAATATAACATCTCTATCGAAATATCATTAGTATCTAAAAGAAACAAATAAAACTCAAACATTAAAATAGAAAATTTAAAAAAAAGCTAGAATATGCAAGTCTTTAAATGACCCATGCCTCTTGTGTCTATATGAAAAACTATATATTATTAAATTTCTTAAGAATGAAAATCTGTTAATGTGAATATAGATGTGAAGATTGCAAAATGAACATGGTTAAAATATTCTTCATAATAAAAAATATCTATTAGTTTATATATATCTAATTATTTGTTTTATATTATGAAATAATAATAATTAAATAGATATTAAAATAATTAAATAGATATTTAAATTTTTAATAATTAAGTAGAAAAAATTAAAATTTTTTATTATGATATTAAAAACTGTATTAGAATATAATAATAATATAATAGATTTTAAAAATTAATAAAATGTATATTAAGATTGTTAATAAATAAATAGATATAAAAATTTTTTGCAAATTAAGTTTCATGAAATATTAGAATAAAGTGCATTCTGAATCGAAATAAAAGTAGTATAATTACACTCAAAGATCTCTTTAAGTCAAATCAAAAATGTACAATGTTTTCTTTCTTTCTTTTTTGTTTTGGAAAATGATGGGATACAAAGAAAACTAAGAGAATAATTTTGTAACAATAACACATCACAATGACACATCAACGAAAATGCAGACTAGACTGGGGTTTTGATCGACTGACACTTTCCGTTAAGACTGAAAGAAGAAATCATGTATTCCCAAAAATATAAACTTTTTTTAAAATATAAAGTAGATATCTCTTCTTATTAGTTAAATTGAACATACACATAAATTTTTTTGTCTTTCCACATCTATAAATAACAAACGTATTTTTGCTTATATTCAAATGAAAATCATTTTCACAACAATGACGAGGTAAAAATCTAGAAACATAGAAATTTCAGTGTGACAATGTAAACTATATCAATTTTAAATAGAAAAACAAATTTATATATATATATATATATATATATATATATATATATATATATATATATATGTCCAGTCCGTAAACAGCGAGGATAATCCAACAAGATTAACTTAATATAAAATATTAAGTGTTATATCTATATAGAGAGCTCAATGGATGTTATCCAGAGTAATATGACACTTATTTAAAAAAAAAAAAACTCAACATGTCATTTAAATTGGTTATAAATTATAATTCATTTCAATGAGCTTAATTAGCTCATTTCATCAGACCACACAATATTCTTTCCATTTGGTACAAAAAATTTTGCCAGAATAAGCATTTCCTTTAACTGAAGAGAAAGATAAAAAAAATAAAAAATAAAGAAGGAAAAAGTACCGGGACTAAAGAACCTAGAAATAGAAAAAGAAGAATACAATGGTTTAAACCCCCCTTTCTGTAAACTGTCTAATATAATATCGGTTAATACATTCTGAAATTAGTTGATAAGCACTTTAAACAAAACAACCCACTATGGAAGATCTTTAATAGGAAGACATTAAAAATTAGTTATTCCTGCACTAGCAATATTAATAGCATCATCAATTAACATGATAATAATATACTAAAGAGATTTTATAACAATCAAAAGACAGATAGTACAACCCTCTGTAACTGTAGAGTAAAAAATAAATGCCCAGTTAGAGGTATATGTAGATCCAAAGAGGTAATATACGAAGCAACCATCTATCCTAGCGAAGACAATAGCGAGAAAATATATATAGGAATTTACGCCGGGCCATGGAAACAACGCCTATATCATCAGAATCAATCATTTTCTAAACCCCACCTAAAAAATCAAACCGCTCTCTCTAAACATTTCTGGGAATTAAAAGACAGAAATCTTTCCCTCTGATTGAATGTAAGATTATAGGGAAATCTCAAACCCCCAATAGCTTTAGAAGCAGATGCAATTTATGCTTAGACGAAAAGATTAAAATTATCAAATTCATAGAATCTAGCCAATTATTAAATCAAAGAAATGAAATTATTTTCAGATGCCGCCATAAAAATAAATTTAAACTGTCTAACACATAAAATCTTAGAATCACCCCGTTCCGACACACTTGCCAGCTCTTTCACATTTGTGTGGATCATTCGTTAGAGGATTTTACAGACCGAAGAAGTGAGGAGAAAGATCTACCATACAATGGGTTGACATGCCAATTTAAGTACGCAACGAATTTATATTATTGGTGTATGAAGTTAAAAATATCCTATCATGGACTATGTAATTGTAAATGACTTCACTATAATGACTTCGATATAAATATTTCACGTGTATAATGGTGCGCGTAAATGTAAGGTTAGATATGTTTTTCATATATATGAATGCACCTAATTTTGTGCATGCTTCTGTAGAATTTTGTGCATGTTTATATATATTATTGCATGTATTATTGTGTGTATAGGGGAGCACCCAAGTATAAGTGTATTTCCTGTATAAGAATGGACCTTTTTATGTATATGTTTTTCCATCATGTGAGAACACCTGATTATATGTAAGTTGTGTTAATCTTGGATGCAGTAAATTGTGCTTTCTTGAACTGATTATACCTTCATGTACTGATCATTCTACCCATATGTGTACAGTTCAATATCAAAATCCGAATGATGTATGCCGTCATATATATATATATATATATATATATATATATATATATATGTGTGTGTGTGTGTGTGTGTGTGTGTGTGTGTGTGTGTGTGTGTGTGTGTGTAATGTTTGTTCAGACGTAGGAAAAGAAAATATACCATCTCGCTTGGGAGTTAGAAGTAGATGGATAAGTGTACACAGGAGTACATTGTCTTTATGTATAGGGGTATATAAAAAGTTGCTTGTCTTGTATATATATATATATATATGGATGTGTATACATGTGTGCGTGGATCCGTTCTTCATAAAATTGCAAGTGTCTTAACACAGTAATTGAATGTGGATAAATAGATAAATGTATGTATGAAGAACAAATGTATGAGTATATATACGTATGGATGCGAGGATATATGTAAGTATGAAAATATATACGTAATTTGGGAGTATGTGTGAGAATTACTAGCATACTTACATATATATAACGCTATTTATACGCGCGGAAATCCCGTCTTTATAAAACGTATATATGTGAGTATACGAACGCAAGATCCGTATGTAGACATGAAAAAGTGTAGGTCGGTAAGTATGTATAAGCATAAACACAGTCACATTTGTAAGTTTATGTGGGGATGTGTGCGCATATATGTATATGGATATAAGTTAGTGTACATGGGTGGGTTAATTTTGGGTCTTACACATACATACGTATCAATGGAATTAGAAGTAAGCGGTTAATGACTTAGCGGTCAGCATCATCACGACTGGTCTGAATAGCCCCAGCTGATATGACGCTAATGCCTTTGTCCTGACTCTCTTTTCCTTTTTCTTTTTTCTTTTTTCGTTTTTCTTATTTTTTCTTTTTTCGTTTTTCTAATTTTTTCTTTTTTTCTTTTTTTTTTTTTTTATCTTTCTCTTCGGTTAAAGGAAATGCTTATTCCGGCAAACTTTTTTGTACCAAATGAAAGGAATATTGTGTGGTCTGATGAAATGAGCTAATTAAGCTCATTGAAATGAATTATAATTTATAACCAATTTAAATGACCTGTTCAGTTTTTCTTTATATATATATATATATATATATATATATTGATTTTTTGTAGGGAAATACTTAGTTCCAAGTAGGATTCTGTTTCTTTTATTGCACATAGTAATTTTTAGCTTGTCACCAATCGCAGTGATTACATATTGAACATAACTTTTCATCATATCTGCTTGCACATTAAAAGCTAATTCATTACAACATCGCTATTATTAGTTGTGTTACTCGATCATGAAGAATAATTGGGACATCGTTATCATACGAGAGCCGGGTAAATCACTGCTTTTACAATAAAATTATATTAACGGATACAATGTTGATGACATTTTCTGGATATATTAATATTTATCTGATGAATATAACAGGTGAATTTTAGATTATGATTCCAGGTTTTATTTGAAATAGTTGTAATAACTTATTTAATTGCTTGGGATTTTATTATGTAACTTGAAGATTGTTTATCAACAATAAAGTTATTGACATTTATTTTTTATTTTATTTTATATATACATAAGTGTTGGGAACCACCCCTTTTTGCACATGAGAATGGACTCGCCTGATGTGTACATATAATACTGCCTATACAGAGTACGGCACGGGTACAGTGGTTGTCAGAGTGTTAGTATGAAGTCAGTGGGTCAGTAAGGATACAGACTCATTACCCGGACATACTTTACTACAAGATTCCTACTAACAGTATTGCATTAAGTTTAAAGTTTAAACTGAATGCAAATAATTATTGCACGTTCCTAGACCATCCATTTTTTAATCGTACCAAAGTCTACGCTGCTTTATATTCTGAAAAAAAAAAAGAGACTATTGCTAGCCTCCCTAAAAAAGCTGTCAAATTAACAGGATGGTATCCAGCCCCACCAGATAATTCAATATGAAACTTGTGATTTATTATTGAAAGATACATATATGCAAAGAGGAACTTCAGTTCCGTACATGTATGTGATTAATATATTTTGAATTTATCTGTTTGCATAGTAAAACCTGATAGTCCTCCAATCAAGTTAATATCAATATTTTATAAGAATTATGTGATATATTACTTGAATAAAACTGATATATATATAATATAATTATATTCTGATGATTTTACCAATATTGTTTTATTTTATTGTGAAATCATTGATTTGCATATTGCATAATGAAATCTAATGCAGTGGGTGTCATATTTAATCCCCAGTTGCACATGAAAGAAAACAACTTATGCAAACAACTATTTTTTTTATTTTACAGGTACAGAATTGGAATTCACATTTTTTTTAGTACGTAGGTGAAAAAAATCGTAGAAAAGTAAATGTAAAATGTCATTTCTGTTGGTTGTTCGCCTTCTACTATGGCTTTTATGCCCATGAACGACAACTAACAGGGAGGCTGTGAAATATTGTAAGTTCATATTTTTTTTGTTGTTGGTCATTCTCGTGTGAAATGTGGGCTTCTGATAACAGGGGATTTTTCAAGAAAACAAATGTAAAAATATTGTCGCAGCCCTTCTCTAAAGCAACACGCAAAATAAACAACAAAAACTTGGTATATTTGATTTATTACATCTCAGTTGACTGCTATTTTAATAAGAAATAACTCAAAATTTCTTGATTCCACATTAAATTTGTATCACTGGAGTAATCTCCATTCCTTGATACCAATATATATATATATATATATATATATATATATATATATATACCAATGATATACCAATATATATATATATATACCAATGATAATAATATATATATATATATATATATATATATATATATATATAGATATATATATATATATATATATATATATATATATATAGATGACTATATATATATATATATATATATAGTCATCCGCAGACAGATCTGTTTCACAGCTCATCAGTAAGGTTAGACAGCCGATTGCTTTTTACGCAGGATTGAAACCCGACCGAATTGGCGTCAGTCAGCGATTCTACCTTTGAGCTACGGGCTCTTGATAGAAGGAGGCAGACTTTTTAGCGTGTATATTATCATTATACACGTCCAATAACTGAGAGTGTTCTAATTCATTGCTGAATGAACGATGCGTAAATACCAGAGTAGCTACTGCTTTTCAAAGTCTACCATTCTTCCAGAGTTCTCAAGCAGGGTGTGAGAGCGTAAATATATATGATCATGTTTAAATAATAATTGGTACTGAAAAAGGATTCGAAAATAAATGATCATGATGTTTAGTAATTTGATCAGATATCGGATTGAGAATTCGGGCCGAGGACTTTTCAGACCCCTTCCCACCTCAGAGATATAATACACCTGATAAGATCGAAAACATTCAATAAAAATACAAGGACAAAATCAAATATAAATATCATTATCTTATTTATTTAAACAAAAATACATTGTTTCGAAAAACACTTTTGGAGAAGATATTTCAAAGATGGCCATAAACTCTGTGTCCAACAAAAGGAGCATAAGCATTAAATCCGTGACCATACAATGCATGACCATTAGCGTATGGTCCATAAAATCCATGTCTATAGACACCGTAGGGGCCATAGCCATAGCCGAAATGGCCTGCATTAGCCGCAGCTAGAGCAGCATGGTGCTGTTGAGCGTCGTTGTGAACAGCATATGCATCTTGGGCTGCACGGGTAGCATATTGTTGATGCAAACCATCATCAAGTCCGTGGTGTTCCTCGTCATGCTCATGAAATCCATAGCCATTTGCGAGATTATGAGCCATATCATGTTGTTCGCTATGGTGGGCATCAAGTAGTCCAGCAGCTGCCTTTTCAGCAAAAGCTCCTTGGGCGTCATGATGGGCCGCTGCTCCATAATTGGTTGCATGGTATACGTTGTGGAATGGAGCGGCTCCATAATACTGAGCCTTAACAATCACACTGGTAAGAGCCAGGATGGCAATAGTGACAAAGAATTTCATTGTGGCAGAGAAAGAATTGATGAGTGAAGTGACTAGAAACAGAAAAAGAGAAAATGAGAGTGAACGTGTTAGTACAGTGTCTTTTGGAACGCACAATAATCTGCAAATCACATACATATCAAACGCCCTACGACACTTTAACATGTACAGAAAAATATGTTTGAATAGTTAATAGATATTTATGTCTACAAAAATTGATGATAATAATGAAAACGCTTAGCACAACATCTAGCCGCTGATGTTGTAAGGGCACACCTTTCAATTGACTATTG
The DNA here is from genome assembly GCA_037127315.1 of Ascarosepion bandense. Lineage (NCBI taxonomy): Eukaryota > Metazoa > Mollusca > Cephalopoda > Sepiida > Sepiidae > Ascarosepion > Ascarosepion bandense. The sequence goes on from JBBBDQ010000879.1 coordinate 1,611,248, forward strand.
CTAACACCGAAAGCCAAAAATCATTGAAAAAATATTAGATATTTGATAATTTGGTTTGATTTTTTAAATTGAATCGGAGTGAGTTTTTAGCGCACGCACGCACACACGCACGCACACACGCACGCACACACGCACGCACGCACAGACACACGCACGCACGCACGCACACATGCACGCACGCACGCACACACGCGCACATACAAACACACATTTCTCTGTTATATACAGAGAGGGGTACGATGGTTAAATTGCCGCCATTTTATATTTTTAATTTCGTGCATGCGCGTTGTTTGTTTTTGATATTGTCGACTGCACAATATAGTAGAATCAGTTGGACACCGTCTGTGAGAAAAAGATCAGCATGACGCAGTTTACTCTGCTAGAAACTTGAAAATGGCATATGCACTGAAGCTTCAATACGAACATTTCAGAGTGTTTGGGTGGCAATCTGAGGACAGCGCAGAGGATTCGGAAAGTGTTAAATGATATATCCAATCAATATCATGGTGTTTAGATTGATCAGTAATGATGGCGACGTCATGTCTTCATTCATCTTCCCACAGGGCCCAAGATTCAACACGAGGCCTACATCAGGCGGTAGCGCTGCTTTGCGTCAAGAGGATGACTGCAGGAAGACCCGATGTCAGGACACAGGACCATGCCATACAAGCAGAAGAATCTAATCATGGCTATCAGACAATTTCTGCGACCACATCACTCCTTACATCTGGCCATCTAACTCCCCAGACTGCAACCCCCTTGATGATTATATGTGGAGCGCAGTTGAGCGAGAGGCCAACAAAACATCTTGTAATAACAAAAATGAACTGAAGGCAAGGATTATTGCAGCATTCACCAGCTTAAACAAGAAGACTATCTAGAAGATATGCAGAAGGTTCCGAAGTCATCTAGAGGCCGTGGTTAAAGTCAATGGAGATTTAATTGAATTACTCTCTAATATTTCAAGATATTTTGTGAGATTTTTAAAAATATATCTGTTAAAACGAGATGTCAGTGATATTTTTATTTTTGCGTAATTTAGACGCTCTATCTATCTATCTATCTATCTATCTATCTATCTATCTATCTATCTATCTATCTATCTATCTATCTTGTTTAATTACTTAGTTTTTGGTCATAATAAAATTAGACCAGTGCTCACCAAAGTGTTCAATACAATTATATTGTAAAACTTTTTTGAATATTCTTTATTTGTAAACGAGTTATCACGCGATCTACGTTTCTACCATATATATTCTCCTGTTTAGTGTAAATGAGAGTAAACACATGTGCATAACTTGTTTTCAGAGACACGTGATAGCAAAAAAAAAAAAAATCCTGAATACTGAAGACATCACAATGACGCCTTCACGAAACTGCGAAGTCGGCATGACTGAAATAACACTGCAGTTAAGTGACTTACATCTCCACTTTAATTGGATTAATGCACTATCTCTATCTTGATATCGAGCACTTTATGGCAAAAATAAACCTGCTTCCCTAAACTGCCTGGCAAACTACTACCAGTAAACTACTTAAAAACAACAGCAATTTTGACATTAAGCATCATTAGAATTTAACGCTATATATATCGGTCGAGTTTTGATCCCGGCCGGAAGCAAGTGAATATGTCTAGCCACACTGATGAGCTGTGATACGGCGAAACTGGATTGTATGTGGATGACCAATATAACAAAAAATAAGAACAAAAAAGATAGCGAAAAAATGCAGAAACATTTATGATGGTCATCAGAGCAAATGATCTCACCTGAATGTCTTCGCTTTTGCTTATGAATCAATCATGAAACTCGAAGTTTTTATAGCCTAAAGCTGACATGCGCATCAGGCAGCAGTTTGTGTACACGATACACAATAGACATGGATGTTAATTTAGAATTTGGAGTGGTAGTGTACACTCTGTTTTCATGTGGATACTTTTGAAGTTTGCACATTAAACAGAGGTTGGGCTTATACAAACTGCTTTTAAATAACTTTTTTTATATCTCGCGTCTGTCTTAAGAGAAGGAGTTTTCTGAGGATGTTGTCGATGGGGAAGAAAATCTTTTTGTCCCCACATTAACGAATACTAAATTTTATAAGACCTAAACTGGGTTCTGCATCCAAAAACGTTATGACTATGAGTAGGTATGAGTGTGTGAGAATGTTCACTATATTTGCACTGATCTTTGCATTATTAGCATTATTGTTGGTGAATATATTTGCTTCAAGCAGCGCAATTTGGCTTTGCATTTCATATATTTCAGTCGCAGCTAATTGCTTTGTCGCTGACTTTGGTGTATTTTCAACCTATTTGTGTTTGATTTCTTTGCCAATTAAATAGTTAGATAAAATATAATGAGTAAAAAAATAACTGAAACAAGGCTTGTGTGTGGCTAGCACAACGTACAGTTAAGTACCTTATGGCTTTCTTTCAATTCAGGTTTTATCTTGCTGCAAAATTCATCTTCACCATAAAAATTTACTGCGCAGTATATTAACAAAATTAAATGAAAATAAATGCTATTTTAAATTGAGCACAAGTCCTAGTGGAGGATTAGTCCTAAAAAATATATATCAACTGAAAAACCGATTTGAGATAAATGCAAAAGTTTAGGTTTGGATGCAGTAGCATTTATCCTTGAAGGGTATAGTACTTTTCTGTCTCTTTCTAATTTCTTAGTTTTCTTGAAGTTTCTGTTACTGAGCTTTCTAAAGACACAAAGGTTCATCTGTCACTATAGAGGTATTCTGCATACATTCTTTAAAATATAATTTTGATATATTACACTTGTAATTAAGGCATCATTCTCTACATTTGGCATTCATCAACAGGATAATGATTAGATAAACAATTATCTGTAGGGAAATCAATTCAATAAAGTCGTGTATCACTTCATACTCTTCTTCGATCGAGCTTTTCTAATCGGTTAATATTTCCGTTTATACAATAGGTTCAGCCACTCATTTTCGATACCTAAGTTTTAAAGTGAATGAATGTTTAAAAATAAAAAAATAGTTTTGTATCATTCGTTTTAGTTTTAATTGAAAGCTAAATGATTGAATTTACTATTTCCAGTGAGCCAAATACTCTAATGTATTTCAAACAAAAATTATACTGATTGCAATCTAAAATGTTGCCATTTTTTTAACTTTTCAATTTTTCGGCCATTATTGAGCGATCAACACTTATGTAAACAAAAGTTTATTCTCGGTTTTAAAAATCTTTAAAAAATAAAACATACCTCTGTGACACTTAAGTTTTGAAAAAATAACGAATTTAAAGTTAAATTAATCTGATTTGCACAAGTATTATTTATAGCATGAAATTTAGAATAACACAGTGTGTTGATCTTTCTGACCGCTTCTCCATATATTTGACAGCCAAACAGATGCCAGATACAAGTGTATCGCGACCGAAATTGGCATAATTGTGCAATTTTTTTCCTGTAAGGGGAAGAAACCATGAAACACATTAGCTTTTAATGTACACAGAAATTACTATACAAAATAAAAAAAAGACTTCAAATACACACAACAAGATTATATTCAAAATTATTTTAAAAATACGAAGGCACAACGATTTGTATTAAACTTTTCAATTTTCGATTAGTAAATATAGTATTCAATTAATAAGTTAAGAAGCTAACGACAACAAATTTCTGAAGTATTTAAAAATATTTTTGAAACTTTATAAATTATTATAATTAAAAAAATAGTAAAAAGATTCTTTTAAAATTTTCATTAATAATCGAATTTTTTTTTCTTCAGACTATAATGTCCCTAATAAATAATAAATTATTAAATCAATTAAAAGCTTATCAAATTAGATAATGTCATAGTTTTATTGCATTTTATATTTGACAATTCGGAGCAGATTTTCGGAAATAAATGTTAGAAAAAAAAAAAGATGATTTACATTCCCCAATGAGTTCTGCGTCTAACTAATAAAATCAATTATTCCAACAAAATTTAGTTTCTTAAAAGTTCATGAATTTACGTAGTGGGAAGTAACAGATGTAAAAAAATATTTTTACCAAGAATTTTGAATGTGATAATTTCAAATATAATTTCATTCACTTGTGAATTAGTCCTGTAAGTTTCATTAAAATTCGACAATTATTTGATTTTTGCAAGAATGTCAAATTAAGGTGTTATTCACAGAAAAAACTGAGTTATGTAATATTAAATTTTCCATTGTAAATTCTCGTAACGATTTGGTTACTCGCAAACAAAAATCATAACAAGATGTTTTACCAAAATTTCTAACGTGTTAGAAAGGATTAAATTTTTTTTCTTAAATAACTAACAATGCTTTGATCTTTCCTCTTAATAAAGACTATTGTGTCGTGGCTCGTACCATGTGACATCCGGTCGCCTGGATGTATAAAAGACAATGTGCGCTTAGCACGGTAATTGTCATTATCACGGACTTCGGGAAGTAACACCCACTACTGCGATAGACTGTAAATATTGTTGTATATACATCTTGGTTGTACCACTCTGTTAACAAAGCAGTTTATCTACATTTCTCTCTATATCTCTTCATTTATGGATACAACAAAATAAGAAAAAAAAACAATAAAATTAGAATCTGCGCTGATTATTCGACCGGTCTTAATGATTGTTTAAAAGAAATAAATTACCCACTCCCAACAGCGGAAGAAATTTTTGCAAATTTAAACGGTGGACGAGTATTTTTAGGTTAGATTTGTCGAGGCGTATCTGCAAATCCCAGTGGAAGAAAAGTGTGCAGAATTATTAACCATTAACACTCAGAGAGGGTTATTTAAAATCAAGCGGCTACAGTATGGAATAATGATAGCCCCACCATATTGCAGCGAATAATGGATACAATGTTAGCAGATCTTGATTCCGCAACATCGTATTTGGATGACATTCTAATAAAAAGCAAAAATGAAGAAGAGCATGCGGAACATGTAATGGAAGTGTTAAAAAATAAAAGAATTTGGTTTTAAATTGAGTATCGAAAAATGTAAATTTTTTATTCAGAAAATCAAATATCTGGGACAAGTAATTGATGAAAACGACACAACTGATCCTAATCGGGCGGACGTGATAAAATACATGCCCACATCGATCTGGCCTAAGACAGAAAAACCGTCTCGTCTACATATTGACTATGCTGGGTAGATAAAAGAAACATACTTTTTCGTCGTAGTAGACAGCTTTACTAAATGGCCAGAAGTTTTCAAATGCAAAGCGCAAAACACAATTGACATCTTACAGGAACTGTTTTACAAGATTCGATTTGCCGGAAACTATTGTGTCGGACAACGGCACGCAATTTTCGTCAAAAGAATTCGAAAATTTTTGTAAAATACTCTCGATAAGTTACCTAAAATTTGCGCAGTATCATCCAAGATCAAATGGATTGGTGGAAAGATTTATCGACGTATTCAAAAGAGCGATCCAAAAGGCAAATAGTATAGAAGCGGAAAATGAAGAATTACAAAAGTTCTTATCTATTTTTCTAATGACGCCTAATGGAAATACTAACGCGAACATGTCACCTGCAGAACTAATGTTCGCTAGAAAGATTCGCTCAATTTTTGATAAATTGATTCCGTCAAAATGAAAACCAGGGAAAGAAATAATACTTTGAATAAAATCTATAGTCCAGGTGAGAAAAATTATTTCTTAAATTATTATTTATTTAGTAAAAGCAACTTGGATAGAGAGCATTATTGAAAAAAGAGTTGGTAATATGATGTACATAAGAAAACATCCAAAATGAAGGTACGAAGACATATTAACCAAATAGAAAAAGGGATACCCCAGACACAAATGAACGACGTGAAGAATCATGTCCGTCATTTATGACATGTTTGAGGTACCCAGGCCCTCATCAATACAACAAAACCGTACGAGCAAACGAAAACTTACCCCGACGGGAATTATAGAGATAAATCCCAAAAGACAAAAATATGATGTCCGACGGACATAAAAAGGCTTTGAAGGGAGGAGATGTTGTGTTGTGGCTCGTACCATGTGACATCCGGTCGTCCGGATGTATAAAAGACAATGTGCAATGTGAGTTGTCATTATCACGGACTTCGGGAAGTAATACTTACTACTGCGAGAGAGTGTAAATATTGTATATACATCTTGGTTGTACCACTCTGTTAACAAAGCAGTTTATCTACATTTCTCTGTATATCTCTTCATTTCACGATACAACAAAAACATAAACATTTTGTTGGAAGAAGTTCGTTTTTATTAAGTTTGGGGCCTTTTTTCTTGATAATATGTTGTTTTTTTTCCATCGATTTAGTGTGTTGTAGTGATATAGACAACGCAACAGAAAGGATATCTTATTCTGATTCTTTAAGCATTAACTTCAAACTGATTATTAAATAAGGGATGTGAAAAGGGTAGATGATGTGCGAATGAATATCCCGTGAATGAACTAAGTGTTATAAAAATGTGAGTTTCACCGAAGAATCAGCTTACCGAGCCACATAACAAAACTGATAGAATTCACGTAGATGTGCGGATCGTGTGACATAAAGCATTCAAACCGGGACCCCCCCCCCCCAAAAAAAAAACAAAAAAAAAACAAAAGACAAACATCCAGTTTACAAAAAACGTGAATTATGAATTCTTTCAATATTATATATTATCTTCTGCTTTCATCAACTCAAATATGATGCTAATCATCAAACTATTTACGGAATTGAAAACACTATGTAAACGACTCGATAAAGCTTGATAAATGGAGCTTGAATTCCGGCCGAGTTCATTGAGTTCACTTTTTTGTTTTTCGCAGAAATCTTTTTCATGTGCCGTGTCTCTTCAGGACGTAGGTGATCACTGACATTCACTTGCTCTTACCCCTTGTTGCTCTCAACAGTTTTCCTCTTGGTATTTCTTCCAAACTCTTCTCCGCCATCCAACTGCCATCCAATTGCCCATCAAGTATGTCTCGCTTTACTTTCCTCTGTCTCTCTTTCTCTCTGTTCGTCATGTGAGTATCAGATTTTCTAAACACTCCTTCTACATTAAGTGTCTCAGAAACCTCGACTGTCTTAAGCGTAGAAAATGTATAAATTTATCTCTTCTGCTCTACATCAATGAACTAAATAGCAGAGCAGACTGGAGCCTCTAGCCGTGGTTGGCAACCAGCTTAGAAATAGTGACTTGATGAAAACATCTGTCTCCTTGCAGCCGGGACCACTTGGGGGATGTGCTATAGAAGCACACAATGACTGAAATTCTTAAATGAAATCCAATCTGCCACAGGCAGAGTTAGCATTAACATTTTAATTAGATCATGCTTATAAATATGAGAAGAACAATGTGATTTTGTGTATGACGCTGGAACAAGCAATGATATTTTCATGGTCATAATGCGATCAAAATTAACAGCAGAAAGAATGTGTATTTCAGTTATTAAACAAAAACATTCAATAAAACGCAAGACAAAGAATTTCATGAAATGTTATAACACTATTTTAGCCTGGCCGGACGGAAGTAATTAAACTAGTGGTAAATAAGACGGAAAAATTGTGTTGGTCCGTATTATTAATTTTTATAAATCGAAAAGAACCAACTAAAAAAAAGTTGTTCGTTCTGATAGGAACGCCGGTAATAAAATTTATTATAGGCAGAGGAAGGTAAGGGGTCGCAACATCCAAGGCCGAGAGATATAACGAAATTATATTTTGCGGGTGTGTTATTTAATAAACAGCTGAGTCAAAGGAGGTTATTGTTGACAATTGGGAATAGTCTGATGTCGGAACAAGAACACCGCAGATAAAATAATTTTTTTTAAAAACCAAACATAATTTTGAATTCAGAAAGAATTGTCCATAATAAAAGGAAATATTTGATAAGTAAAAACAAACGGATTGTTTTTGATAAGTGGAATAAAATTTTCCAAGCCTGAGTTACACCGCAGATAAAAGAAATTCTTTTTTAAACAAAAAATAGTTTTGGAATTCAGAAAGAATTGTTCAAAATAAAAGGAAATATTTGATAAGTAAAAACAGGTTAAAATTACATGATTATAAAATAGAATTTAAATTTAGTTGAAAAAAATTATACACATAAAAGCTAAATTTTTTTTTTCGGCATTAAAAGAAAAAGCCGAAATAAATGATGTCACTAACATAGAAGCTGCTTCATTGGTTGAACCGAAGTAAAAGAACAGAGAGAAAAGTGGTGAGAGTGATTTCATTGGCCAGAGATTAGATTTGTATGTTCGTCATCCTCCCATCATTGAATTTGGAACAAGCGAAAATACGGGACACCGCGGGCCCACGAGCAGTTGAAATGGAGCTGTGCCGAACTAACCAGACCGCCGCTGTCCAACATACGCACAAGGACCAACCTTCGACAGTTTCTGTAAAGGTTCGGTGAAAAGCGAACAAAGGCATTTTTGAATCGTCACAAACTTGAAAACTCCGATTGGCGTGAACTAACATTACCAACAAAAAATTCTAATTAATGTTAAGAAGACAAACACTTCTCTCGAACGAAACTTCTGCTCTGTCGGCTAAGTAGAGATAAGGGATTGGCGATTGTTATATTCTATTTTTTTTTGTGTGTTTCTTTTTGTATGTATATAAAGACTTTTTCTGCAACTTATTCGGGCGTCATTCAATTTATTTTTGGTGCCGTTTTCATTAACTTCAATGTGCACGCACGTCCAGTCTGGTTCAAGTTAGAGAAGAGTCAGATAGCAAGATTTCAGCGTGACTTCCTTGAGATCAAAATTCACAACGTGGGCGGAGAAGAACACCATTGTAATAGTCAACTTGAAGGCCAGCTGCTGAATTTAAATCATCAACTACCGGGCGGCAAGCGTCCGTTCACAATGTTTGAAAAACTTGATATCCTCGGAAAGAATATGCAAATAATATGCAATCTGTTTAAGGAACAAGCAACTTGTTTGCAAATAAAAAACAAATTCAGCGAGTACGTCAAAATAGAAAGTGTGTGTAACATAGATGTATTTCCTCATCGGAATTATTCAAATTGAACAGTCAGTTGATTCGAAGAGAATTAGAAAACCTATGAAGATTTATTATCGGTGGACATAACTTTGATAACATAGGTTACGCACATAGTATTATGCTGATCTATCATCAGGGTAAATGACTGGAGGAAAGTGCAAAGGAGGGTAATATCATTAACTGTCATAAATATTCTGCTAATCACCGACTATAAGTCTTCTTCATGTGTCATGTCCCTTCAGGACGTACGCGATCATAGACTTCCACTTGTCTCTGTCTCTTGTCGCTCTCAAATTCTTCCTCTTGGTAGCTCTCCTAAACCCCGCTCTGCCATCCATTTGCTCAGGCCTATCAAGTAGGCCTTGCGCTGCTTTCCCTTGTCTCTCTTTTCCTCTATCCGTCCTGTGAGTATTACATTTTCCAGGCCCACCTTCCTCATTACATGTTGCAGAAACCTCATCTGTCTCTTCCTTATATTAAGTATGAATTTTCTCCTCGTTTCCATCCACTCCAACACCTTGTCATTAGTCACGTGCTCAGTCCACGGTATCCTCAGCATCCGCTGTCAGCATGTTTCCCAGGTACTTAAATTTATTTACTTGTTTTATTTTAGTTTCTCCAACCTGTAGTTGGCATTTTGGGGGTCTTCTTTTTCTTAAAGTCTATGCTTAGTTTTTTCTTCTCACTTTCTCTTGTTACCTTCTGTAGGAGGCCCTGCATTCTTCTTTCCGTGTCTGCACTATGTCATCCGCGTATTGAAATTGTGACCGCAAAGGTTTTATTTCTCTCAGAATCTTTTTTGTTGTATAAGTTGAATAGATCCGGTGAGAAAACACATCCTTGTCTGACGCCTCTTTTTATTTTTGTATACCTGCTGAATTGACTTCCTATCCGTATGCAAGCGGTTTGCTGCCAATAGATATTCTTGATTATCATAACGTCTTTTCCGAAAATGTCGAGGTTGTCGAGCATCTCTATCAAGTGTTTGCACCATGCTTTATCAAATGCCTTTGCGTAGTCTATAAAGCACAGATATAGTTCCTTCTGCATTACTATTTCTCTTTCAGGTAGCATTCTGCTGCGCGCTCTGTTCATCAGAATCCGGATGATAAGTTTTGTTATGTGGCTCATTAAGCTGATTGTTAGGTGGAATTCATATTCCTTTGCACCTGGCTTCTTAGGTAGTCATATGATCTGCTTAGGTTCTCCGGTATATTGCTGCTGCTGTACCATTTCGTTAACTTTTTTTGCGAGCCTGTCTATGCCAAAGTCTTCTAAAGCGCGTCAACATCTCTATTACAATCCTATCGGGTCCCCCTGCTTTATTTCAGTTCAATTTGGCTATTGCCGCTTCCACTTCAGTTCTTAATATTTCTGAGCCATCCGTACTGAATTGAAAATATTTGACATTTATAGGAGGTCATATATTTTTGATGCGTTAAATGATGTATTGACAAGCTAAGTATGGTTGCCAAGAACGGATATAATTGTCCATGTTTTCCCTGTAAGTGAGAGAAACCATGAAACATGTAACCTTTCAATGGCTTTTAATGTCACACACACTAAAAAATAAAGATTATTTAAAATATCTTGTCGCGCGAAGATTTGTATTAATCTTTTCAATATTTGATTATTACATATAGTCCTCACTTAATAACTTAATAACCTAACCTCAACTAGGCTTTGAAGAATTTAAAAAGTATTTTTGAACTTTATAAATTATTATATTTAATAAAGAAAAAATGAAAACAATTTCTGTAAAAATTCATTATTTATCAAAAAACTTTTTTCAGACTATAATATCCTTTATATATATGTATATATATATATATATATATATATATATATATATATATATATTAAAGCAATTAAAACCTTATATAATTAGATAATATCATAGTTTTATTACATATCTTATTTTCCTATTCGAAGCAGATTTTCGAGAAAAAGGCTAATAGTCTGAAAAAAAAAAAAGTTGATTTACATTCTCCAATGAGTCTTGCGCTTAAAACAAATTTTCGCAACAGTATTTAATTTCTTGAAATTTCATGAAATTACGTGGAGGGGGTGGGTAACAGATGTAAAAATATTTTTATCAAAAGTTTAAAAAAATAATAATTTAAAAATAATTTAATTCATTTGTGAATAAATCTTAAATATTTCATTAAAATCCGATAATTATTTGATTTTTGCAAGAATTTTCAAATTAATGTGTTTTTAGCGGAATCAAAGGCATTTTATTATGATTACAGTATCAATAGTAAACTCTGGTTAAAATTTGGTTACCCGCTGACGAAAAAAACAAAACAAAAAAAACATGATTTTTACCAAAATTTTGAGCATGTTAGAAAGCATTAAACATTTTTAAAAAGTGTTAAAAATACTTTGATCTTTTCTGTTCTTTTTTTTTTTTTCATGCTTTTTCAGCGATTCTGTGGCGTTAACTATTATGCAGCTATTCATTACCAGGACAGAATATCTGTAAGTCATCTGCACAAATGTGAAATTTACTGCCTAACCTTTTTAGGTAATTCTACTTACTTGCTGAAAAAAACAAAAAACAAAACAAAAAACAAAAAACAAAACAAAACAAAAAAACAACAAAAAAAAACAAAAAACAACAACACCATAGTATGCTATTAAAAGTCCCCAAACTTAAAAATTTTATCGTCAAAATGTTTATGTTATTATGAAAAGGAAAAGTATTTTTTAAATCATTTTAACACGTTCGGAATTTGTATGAAATATTTTTTCAGTGTGTAACCCGATTTTTACAAGCAAAGTTAATACTACACAAGTCCATTTTTTGTTGGTGAAAAACACATTGTATGCAGATATTTCTCTTTTTTTGAATTTTATGGTAATTCATAACTCCCACATCATTAAAAGGTCACGTTTTTTAAGAGTTGTTTCCCTGACTAAACGTTTTGCATAGGTTTTATAAATTTATGTCAATTCTGGTCAGCCATACTTGTCAGATATGTAAACATGATTGATATCAGCGCTGTCATCGTCAACTTGAAAGGTCAGCGTGATAGACCTTCGTGATTAAGAAATAACGTTATTCTAAATTTCGTGCCACAAACAAGTAAAATATTTGTTTCAAATCAGTTTAATTTTACTTTTTATCGCAATTCTCGAGTCATTAAGTAGCGTTAACCCCCGTTAAGTAAGTTGCATAGACTGTGTTACAGATGTATATTTTATTTTTATTTTTTCAAAATTTTTAAAACCAAAAATTTACTTTTGTTTAAAGATGTGTTGATCGCTCAAAAATGGCCGAAAAATTGAAAAATTTAGATTTCAGTCAATATAATTTCTGTTTGAAATCCACCAGAGTATTTTACTTACTGGGAATAGTAAATTTAATCATTTAGTTTTCAATTAAGATAAAATTAAAGCTTTAAGAAAACTTTTGTATTGTTAAAAATTCAATTTAAATGTTATGTAGCGAAAATGAGTGGAGTTATCTACCTTTAATCACGACGTCTTATAAAATCCTGATATGGCCAGTAACAGAAGGCATAACAAAATTCAGCTTAACACAATGCATAAGGTTATTTCGTAGGCACACGCAAAAAACATGTTCTTTCACCCCACTTTCAGTATTGAGTGCGTATGTGAGAGAAAGTGTGTGTGTGTGTGTGTGTGTGTGTGTGTGTGTGTGTGAGAGAGAGAGAGAGAGAGAGAGAGAAGCAGTCAACCAACAGACAAGCAGTAGCAGAGAAGAAGGTGAGAGGTGAGTGGCTTATAGAATTCAAGCTGAAACTTGTCGGAAGTTTATGCAATCTACGCAGCTTACTTAACGGGCTTTAACGCTATAATGACACGAGAATCTCGATAAAATGTAAAACAAATAAGAAAAGCATTGAAGGAATTAAAGCATTAACAATAAATAACAATGCGTTAACTAATAAAATAGAAGAGTATTCGTATTTTCTTCTGTTTTTTTTTTTTTGTGTTATTTTACAATACAGGATACTATAACTCTTCACAGCTTTTTGTCTTTTTTAGTTCTCACTAATAGTCGTCTTTTGCTATCTCATTCAATACCTGTTCTGCCAACCATTTACATAAGCTCGTTAGGTATGTTATATGCAGTTTCCCATACTCAGTGGAAGTTTTTTTTCTCTTTTTTTTTTAAAGAAAGTAAAAAGAAGAAAAGGAAAACATTTTTATGCAAATCGCGTTCTGGCCTGATTCACTGTTATGACTAAGTTGGGAGAGTAACTTGGAGTTTACATCAAGAGAATTAGCGAGGTGGATACATGAAGAGAAAAGGATGTCACTTTGATATTTTTATTGCTGGCGTAAAGGGGACATTTTACTCCAAAATTTGTCCCTCGCTCGGGAAAGAACGACGTGAGCAACAGGTGTCTCTGGACCGTTACCCTGCGACTGTGCGCATCAAAGACAAAATCACTATCGGAACATGGAACGTCAGGACACTCAACTGTGGACAACTAGAGAATGACAAGCAGGAGATGAACAGACTAAATATCAACATCCTAGGCATATGTGAAACAAGATGGCCTAATAACGGAGATTTCAGTAGAGATCCCACAGGATAATATATGCAGGAGGTAAAAAAAAAAAAAAAAAAAAAAAAACGAAAAAGGGGTCGGTTTAATACTAAACAAACAAGTGAAGAGATGTGTACTTGGATACTGGCAACTGTCAGAGAGAGTCCTCTTGGTTAAACTGCGGGGAAGGCCCTTCAATATAGCTATTATAGTAGTTTATGCGCCGACAACTCAAAGCTCGGAGGTCGAAATAGAATATTTCTATTCAATACTGGACAGTGCCAAGGCTCAGTGCAAAAGCCAAGAAATTAGGATTATAATGGGGGACTTAAATGCCAAGTTAGGTAAAGATAGAGAAGGAGACACGAACAGCAACTTCGGACTAGGAGAGCGCAACGAAAGAGGAGAAAAATGGATCCAATGGTGCTCAGCCAATGACCAGGTTATTGCTAACACTTGGTTCCAAGAACACCCACGACGTTTATGGGCATGGAGAAGTCCAGGAGGAGACACGAAGAACCAAATAGACTATAAACAAGAGATTCAGGAACGCAGAGGTCCAATGCAAAACATACCCAGGTGCCGACAGCGGAAGTGACCACGTCCCAGTCATCTGCAAACTAAAAGTGAAACTCCGAAAACTGAAGAAGCCCAGCACATCACCAAGGCTGCAATACGACACGCTAGAGGACGACCTCACCCTGCAGAAAGAATACAATAACAGCGTGAGAAAGAAATATGAAGAACACATTGGAAAAGGGCACTCAAAATGGGATTCACTAAAAGAAGCAATGGTGACCTCAGCGAACAACATAGCCCCAAAGGAAATCAGACGAAGAAGAAAAAACGAGTGGATGACCGAAGAGATTCTCCACATGATGCAAAGGAGACAAAAAATAACGCCAAGACACGGAGCAGAGTACAAGAAACTTCACAGGGAGATAAGGAACAAATGCAGACAAGCCAAAGAGGAATGGCTCAACAACAAATGCGCAGAAGTACAGAGACTGAGCAGGAACAACAAAGCAGAGATGCATAAAGAGATAAAAAAGTGACAGGACAAAAAACCTGCTCCTTAACAGGATGCATAAACTCCAAGGAAGGAACAATCATATTAAAGAAAGAGGAAATACTCCAGCGATGGGAAAAATATATAAAGGATCTCTTTTGCGACAAGAGAGAACAACCGAGAATACACAAGGAGATGAATGGACCGGAAATATTAAAATCCGAAGTGGAAGCTGCAATGGCCAAAAGGAACAGAAACAAAGAACCTGGTCCAAACGGCATAGTGATAGAGCTGCTGACAGCCTTAGAAGAATATGGCATAATAATTACCGACATAATAAACGAAATTTATAGCAGCGGAATAATACCAGACGACATATGCAAGTCGATATTTAAAGCACTGCCGAAGAAACTTGGTGCAAACGAGTGCGAACTACACAGAACTATCAACTTAATGAGTCACATTACAAAACTGATTGTCAGAATCCTGATGAATAGAGCGAGAAGCAGAATCAGGCCAGAGATAGCGCAGGAACAGTGCGGGTTCGTCAAAGACATTGGAACAAGGAACGCCATATTCATGATTAGGATGCTCTCTGAAAGGGCATTACAAATGAAGAAAGACTTGTACCTATGCTTCATTGATTACGCGAAAGCATTCAACAAGATACGACACAAAGAATTGATGGAGATGCTAGGCAGCCTCGACATTTTCGGGAAAGACATAAGAATAATCAAGAATCTCTGCTGACAGCAAACGGCCTGCATACGGACAGGTAACGACCTCAGTAGATACACAAAGATAGAAAAAGGCGTAAGACAAGGATGTGTCTTTTCACCGGATTTGTTCAACCTATACAGCGAGAATATTTTGAGGACTCTAGATGACACGCCAGGATTTGTTATTGGAGGCCACACCCTGAACAACATAAGGTATGCGGACGATACAGTGCTGATTGCGGACACAGAAAGAAAACTACAAGACCTCATACAGAAAGTAGCAGTGGAGAGTGACAAAAAGGGACTACAAATAAACTTTAAGAAAACTGAGTGCATGCTTATCATCAAAAGATACAACCCAAAATGCCAAATACATGTAGGAGATAACAGAATCAAGCAAGTACAAAAATTTAAGTACCTAGAAAGTGTTCTAACAGGAGATGGAAGGTGCGACACGGAGATCCGAAGGCGAATTGGCATGGCAAAGGACGCGTTCCAGAAGATGAGCAAAATACACAGGAAAATCTCAATAGAAACAAAGAAAAGAGTGCTAGACTGCTATGTGGTGCCAGTTCTTCAATACGGCAGTGAATGCTGGACAATATCATCGAAAATGAGGACAAAACTGGAAGCGGCCGAAATGTGGTTCAACAGAAGGATGCTACGGATATCGTGGATTGAGCATGCAAGCAACGATGAGGTGTTGGAAAGAATGGCAACAAAAAGAAAATTGATACTGAGCATCAGGAAGAGACAACTGAAGTTCCTGGGACACGCAATGAGGAAAGAGAGCCTGGAGAACCTGATACTGACTGGTCAGATAGAAGGAAGGAGAGAGAGAGGAAGGCAGCGGATGACATATTTGCAGGGTCTGATCAGGTGGATGACGGAACGGGGGTTGCCAGGAGCAACAGGAGCAAACATACTAAGAGCCACAAGGGATAGGGAAACATGGAGAACCATGATCGCCTACGTCCTGAAGGGACAGGGCACATAGAAGAAGAAGAAGATGTGTTATTCTGTATTGGTTGTTGATTTTTTTTAATGTTATATTTTGTAAATGTGTTGTACAATTGACATGGTTGTATGGTAGAAGGAGATGGTCGATGTAGAAAATACACTTATAGATAAATATTTTGAAAAATGTTATTGAAGGAATGTTATTTATTATCTGACCTCGTACGAAATTTCGCGCAGAAGTATATAAAATAGTAAAAATATGCAAACTGGCTAGCAAAAGAAAATAAAATTGTTTAGAAAATATTTGATTTTTTGAAAGTTAAAAAATGTGGACATCAGGTAACGGGCAGAATTAGGTTTTGATAGCCAGTATAGCCAAGGTCAAAACCTCAAATTGTTTTGTAAACAATGTACCTAAAAGATGACGTAGTCTTAACAAAACTCGTTTATATAATAGACAAATTAATAGTGAGTAAGAAGTCATTCGTGCAGCGGTTGAGATTGGAAGACAAACGAGTGAGGCACGTGGAGAACGGCGGGCGAGTCCACGGCCTCTGGCTACCTCGTATGTGTGTGTGTTGAAGCTCCGACTCGAACCACCTCCACTCCACAGCCACGTCACGAAGAAGCAAATAAAGATGTTGTATACTTTTATTTATACATACGTGTTACAGTAGTCATTTTACCAACAAGAAGATAATGAGTTTGGTTCAAGTTGAATTTTCGTCGTCTTGATATAGAGTATACAACAAAGTCTCTTCTTCATCTGTGAGGAGAGTGCACAATATTTACTACCATATAAGAGAACGAATATTACATTACACTTTAGCAGTTTTACCTAGATATTTAAATGTCCGTACTTCTGACAGAGAGAGAGAGAGAGAGAGAGAGAGAGAGAGAGAGAGAGAGAGAGAGAGAGGAATTTCTGGGATAGTAGTTCGTGACCTAGGTGGAAGCACCTGGAGAAGAAGAGGGAGAAGAAGACAAAGTTAATATGTTTAGGTAGTGTTATTTCTGACCTCTAGTAAGGGGATACTACAAATACTCCTCTACCAGTTAACGGAGTTCTCGTTTTAGTTTAATCTTATTTATTTATTTATTTATTTATTATTAATTGACTCCGTGGCTTAATAATAAATGTTTTTGTTATCCTTTTTGCATCTAACTGTTCTACCTCAAGTTCTTGTCTTCGTTTTATCTTCTTGTACTTTTTCAGGTGGTAAACTATCAGGCTTTTTATTTGTATTGGTGGTTGCATTTTGCGTATATTTTGATTTTTGTTTGTTTTCAATGTACGGTTTCAAAAGGTCTATTGAAACTTGTGTATGAGTGTTTAGGTTAGTTTCTATTAGGAAATATTTTGGTGTTTGTTGGAGTACCATGTAAGGACCTGAATAGGGTGCTTCTAGCGGTTTCCGAACGCGATCTATCTTAATCCAAACTTTATTACAGGTTTGAAGTTGATCTGGCACGTATGATTTTTTTGTTGATTTTTCTCTGTTTGAAAAGTCTGTCAGATCAAATTTTGCCATAGTTTTGTGCAGTTCTCTTGTAAAATCTTGTGTAACCGTTTCTGTGTTTCCTGTATTTATCATTAGTTGTGGCAATAACATTTGTGCACCTGTTACAAGTTCTGTGGACTCTTTCTATAAGTCCATTACATTGTGAACGATAGGATGTTGTACGTAGCCTATAGAATCTAATAATCTTTGACAGTTCGAGGAATAGTTCGCTTTCAAACTGTGTGCCTCTGTCTGTTATGACATGGAGAGGAACACCAAAGCGAGTAATCCACGTGTTTACAGAAGCTTCGGCTATGGTTTGTGCTGTAATATCCGATATAGATTGTGCTTCTATCCATAGATTGGTTTGATCTATACATGTTAAAATATACCGACATGGATTGATGTAAGGATTGTTGGAGCATTTTGCTGGTGGTAGTGGTCCAATGATATCTATGTGTACAGTGAGAAATCTTGATGATGGTATTTCAAACGTTTGTACAGGCGATTTGGTATGTTTGTATATTTTTGCTTGTTGGCAAGATGTGCATGATGCACATAATTTTTTGATGGTTTTATTCCTGTGTGGCCAGTAAAATCTAGCCTTAATCATTTTGATATATGATTTTGTTCCAGGGTGTGATACTGAATGTAAGCTGTCGAAGATAGATTTTCGTAGTATGCATGGTACAAAAGGTCTAGGGTATGACGTTGATGTGTCACATAACACAAATTGATCTTTTCCAGATAATCTGAATTTCTTTAAATCTGGGAAGGACTGTATTTCAGTGTTTGATTTTTGTGCTTCTGCAAGTGCTGGGAGATCGTACATATCCATTTGTACAGCAAATGTTGGGCGAAACAGACAATCTGCAACTATATTTTGGTGACCCTTCACATGGGCTATATCTGAAATTATTTCTGTTATAAATTTTTTAAAATCATATCACCCCAAGCAAGGCGGTAACGCCACTGATGCGCAGGGGGCTACGTAAGAGTGAAAAGATTGGAAACGAGAAAACCATAAACCACATCCTCAACAGGGAACAAGGAATGAGCCTCTTCACCTGTTCAATAGACGTGGGCGGAGTGTGGACCGGGCGATAGTTTAGTCTCTCTACTCCAATTGCTAGCTGTCTTTGTTGTCTATCTGATTTGACAGGTTTTAGACTGTGGACTGCACCGCATATTGGTTTATGATCTGTCAAAAGTAATACTTCACGACCTTCTATGAGGTGGCGAAAGTGTAACACTGACAAATATGCAGCTAAAAGTTCACGGTCGAAAGTGGAATACCTTGTCTGTGTTGATGTCAGTTTCTTTGAGAATAATCCTATTGGTATTGGATTTCTATTTATGATCTGATGTAAGGCAGTACCTACTGCATATTTGCTGCTGTCCGTGACCAGTTGATATTGTGTACAAGTTGGTTGAGGATGGGATAATTCTGTTAGCTCACCAAGTATTTTTATACTGTCAGAAAAGGATTGTTTTTCCACATCATTCAACGTAATTAATCCTCTAGGTGTTAATCTCATTCTTTCAGATAAAGGTAAAACTAACTTTGCAAATCCTGGTATTAACTTCCTGTAAAATCCTACCATACCAAGAAATCTGCGTAAGCTTTTAGCATCTTTAGGACACGGAAAAAGATCCTATTTCTTTTACTTTATTAGCAGTTGGTGGATTCCCTTTGAATTAATTCTGTAACCTAGGAAATCTAGTTATGTTACATTGAAAATAGATTTCAATAATGATATTTTTAGGTTATTTTCTTGTAAAATTCTAAAAACTGTGTCTATATCATTCTTGTCGGAGTGCTCGTCGTCACTGAAGATTAGGATGTCATCTATATATATAAAGACACAGTCTATATATCGAAAGATTCTGTCCATGTATCTTTGAAAAGTTGCTGAAGAAGTTTTCAGTCCAAACGGCATAAATTCACAGTGAAAAAACCCATCGGCGAAATAACTGCTGTTTTAGGAATATCGTCTGGTGAATTTTAATTTAATGGTAAGCCGAAATTAAATCAATTTTTGTAAATTGTTGTTTATTAGCGAGTTTTGTTGTAAATTAATTTATATTTGGAATGGGGTAACTATCACTTTTAGTGATGCTGTTTAGTGCACGGTGATCTCCACAACAGCGGTATCCTCCACTCTGCTTAGGTACAAGATGTAGTGGGCTTGACCATTCGCTGTCTGAAGGAGCTATCACGCCTTCGTGTATGAGTCTTTTAAATTCTTCCTTAGTCGCCGTTAGTTTTTCAGCAGATAGCTGTTTGGATTTTGCAAAAACCGGTAAGTGGCTACCTGTATCAATTCTGTGATAAACACCGCAGTAGTTGTTATTTTTGTTTATATGTGGAGAGATGATTTCTGGATATTTATCCAGACTGGTTAGTGTGGGTAATTCCTCTTTGTTAATCACCACATTTACTGGAGATATCGTGTTTAATATTAATTTCTTTTTGGTGACTGTTAATGGGTCGTAAATTGTTTTATTTTTGCAGTTGATTATGCGACCAAATTCATTTAAGAAGTCAAATCCAAGGAGAGGATTGGTGATATCTGTGACCACAAATATCCAGGAAATTGACCTTCTCAAACTAGGTATCTCAATCTCTAGGTTTGCTTGTCCGTGGCATTTTATCTTCTCTCCATTAGCAGTGATGAGTGATACTGGTGTTGGGTTTAATGAGACGCCGTTTAACATAGACGCTGGTATTATTGAGATACTTGCGCCAGTATCTACTATGAATCTTAATATTGTTGTCTCTAATCGTGCATTGATTTCTAATGTCAAGGGGACAGACATGGTTCGCGCTCCTAGTTTCCCCAAGTCTGTTGGTGTTGGTGTGGGTGGACGCGAGCTTGGTAGTATTTTTATATTTTGTTTCTTCGGCCATTTACACCAAGGTTTGCAAGTTCTCACTTGCTCGGCAAAGTAGAGGTGTGCTCGACATATTTTGATTTTCTGTTCAGGAAAATAAGGTTTAATTTTATCGGCATAGGAACGTTGTTTTTGTCGGTGAACGCTGTCGCGTTGATGTTGTTAAGCAAAGGCATGAGCTCATCCGCTAGCTTTCCAAGTTGAGTTGGACTTAACTCCTTTTGTGAGGCAATGACGGGGGAAAATGTCGCTGGTAGGCCTGAAGGAATTTGTGTATTACAATTTCTTCACCGATACCTATCCGTTTTGCTATCGATAGCATTTCCTGAAAGTATGTTGAGGGACGGCCGGTAATGCTAGTTGTTGACATTAATTTGTCGAGCAATTCCAGCTTAGTTCTTTCGTGGGCCTCAACTAATGAACATTTTATTTTATTTCTTCGTAGTTTCTTGATTCTAAAGTTGCTATAGGTATTTTTGCTACCACCTCTGCAGGCAGAGATGATATGACCGTGTAAAATTTTGTTGTGAAGGTCGTTATATTGCGCAGGTGGAATCGCGCTTCCAGAATGGTGAACCAGCCATTCACTGCCGTTTCCATGAACTCTGGTGTTTTTATATTAATTTGCTCTAGATAGGCTTCTTCCATATATATATATATATATATATATATATATATATTGTGTGTGTGTGTGTGTGTGTGTGTGTTCTTGTAGACGAAGAAAAAGGAAAATGTTTTTTGTTTTTTTTTTACTTACGTCGAAGGTTCTCTCATAAAACGTTTGCGACGTAAAGTTGAAATGTTGCATTTATCCTGGAGTTTCGAGAAGGTTGCGTTTATATCCTTGAAGTCGAGGTCACCATTGTAATATGTGTACCTGTTATGTTTTGGATAATAATTAAGAGATACAAATATTAACCTGTTAAAACAAACTTTATTTAACTTCGTCTACATTCTTGTGTGAGTTCCTCGTGGCTGGCTAAAATGTCCGCTGGCTGAAGTAGCACGTGTGGCTGGTGTGAAATGTTTTGAGGAAGTAAAAAAAACTGAACTGCTATTAGTTGTTGGTCAGTAGGGATAGGTCAGAGAGAGAGAGAGAGAGAGAGAGAGAGAGAGTGAGAGAGAGAGAGAGAGATTTCTGGGATAGTAGTTCGTGACATAGGTGGAATCACCTGGAGAAGAGGAGGGAGAAAAAGACAAAGTAAATATGTTTAGGTAGTATTATTTCTGACCTCTAGTAAGGGGGTACTACACTGCCTAACAATTGGTTTTAGTCTATTCTTCTTTCTATTGTTCTTTATAAAATTGTAAAAAAATTCTAATAGAATATAAATTTGCCTATGATATTACGTATACAAGATTATTGTACACATTTTTACAGAATATAAATCCAATCAACCTGTTTAATTCTTTTTGATAGAATCTGATTATATTTTCGACAGTTCATGTTGAAATCTGGTGAAAATTTTAGTTTTACTAATACAGTTAAGGTTAATCTTTAAGGGAAGCAAGTAATCAACGTTAATAGATTGTAGAAAAAAACAAACAAACAGAAAATAAATAATAATTATTTGATGAAATTAAATTTTATTCAAATTCTTTTGATTTTTAAATCACGGCCACAAACCCTAAAATGGCTGGCAAATATTTGAAAGCATTAAATCAAACTATTATAAAGCGACTTGAATTCAACTAGCATTCAATGAACAGCTTTTCCATAATATATGAGAGCTTTCGATAAGAACGGCGAAGCTCGTGCTGTCGCTGTTTCTAATCTTCATCAATAATCTTCCCTATGTTAACTGTTCCCAACTAGGTATTTATGCTGATGACATAACTATTTACTCTTGCCTTAATAACAAATCCGACTGGTCTTCACAATGTAAATCTAGCAACTACTCTCGAAAATTACATCCGATCAGTGATTAATAGCTTGTTATAAAATGGTTTGTAAATTTTAACGCCTGTTACTTGTTAAGGAATGGTGTATAAATATTAATGACTCCAAAACAAATATGTAGAAATTATCTTGAATATTTAGAAATCTACCAATCGTCCGTGCATTGAGTACTGCTGCTATATCTGGTCTGGTGCTTCTACGATATACCGTGAGATTCTTGACAAAATTCAATTAAGTGTCAGTAATGTAATCGATCCTGATCTGGCATCTCGACCTCAGTTACTTTCGCATCGACGTGACTTGGCCGCTTTTCCTTCTGAAACCGTATATTCTATTTTAATGTTTTCTTTTCTCGCATTTTTTGCCTGGGGAAATCACTTCCGATTTCTTGTTTTCCATGCCACATAGAATCTTCAAAATTTTAAATGCAAGGTTAATTGCCATCATCTGTCTCCTCAAAACCTTTATTGTCCTTTATCCACATTTCTCCTCACAAACGTCTTCTCATTCTCTTTCATTACCAGTAACCCCACCCCTGCGTCCTAGTGGTATCATTATCTTGCTTGAAGCGAAATAATAGAAAAATGCAATTTCAAAATTTAAATTAATTTAACATAAAAAAATTAGCTTTTATTCTCAGTCAAACGAGAACGGGAAAATTAGATCAGCAAAGAAAGAATTTAAAACCTGTATTTATTCCGTTTACCTCATCAAGTTTCTTGCAATTGTGTTTATAAATTAATGAAAAAATTCAGCCAATGATTGACTTTACTGATAAATTTCTGGTTAGTAATTACCAGTAATTTTAAAACATAAATGACGCCAGATGACTTTGTTATTGCTGCTACAGAATTAACTAAGAAATAAGGAAAATAATTCTCTACAAAGGCTTTTACCGAAATTCGACAAGCAATATCTGAAAGCAATAAGCGCGAAGAAAAACGCAGTGTGATAAGCAAAATTGGCACTTAATTAGAATGTAATTAATAAATTATGCCTATTAATTGCCAAAATAACGAGTATTTTTCTTTCATAAACTGCATTTGAATGGCTGTATCATAAATTTCAGCTTATTTTATGAATCCCAGTACGATTCCCTTTTCAATGCTGTATGTTGAATGTTGGTGATTCCTATTTTATTTTGAATCAATATTCTATATTTATATTTAAAATGATGACGCTACTCTGGAATTCTATATTATAAATACTTCTTCAAAATAGAAAATTATTTTCATTTTGTAAAAGATGTGCCAGTACATTTGTTTTCTTCGATAAGTTTTTTAACTAAAGAATAACATGTTTTGTTGCTTCTAGTTTTTATTCACTAGGATAGAATGTATTAATCATCTACAACCTTATTCTAAACAGAAGTTCGTTATGATTGTCTGCAATGGAAGAATTTAAATTAGTTTCACAAAGGGTATCTAGTGACTGTTTGAAAAGAAAAGATTTCACGTTGCAGAAGTTGCAAGGGATAACACGGATATTGAAAAAAGAAAGGTGGCAGGGGTAGGTAGTTTTTGTTTACTGGTTTACTTGCATTTCATTTTGTTGTGCTTTTGATGAGATTGTGCTGTTGAGAAAGAGAGAACTCCACTATAATTATCCCTATCTTTTTTCTATGGCAAAACAAACTAGCCAGAGCCTTACTGATAACAGATCATCATGTGGACTCAGGGTTGTCCATAGGAAATACGTGCAGAGACATCTACCCATGCACGACATGGCACTACAAATACCCCGATATTATGCAAGTGTTGGTCAGAGCACCTTCTGTAATTACTACCAAAAACTTCGGGCTCCTAATGATCAGTCAAAAGCAAAAGCCAACCTAGTACTCTCATAATGGAAAGTGATTACTCTGATCCTTCAAAGGTCAAGACAATTAAAGCTGGAAGAAGAAAGAACAAATTGGCAAACCACATCCTGAATAGGGATGATTCTGCTACTCCTATTCAATAGAAGTGGAAAGAGTGCAGGCCGAGCGACAGGTGAACCTATTAACCTATTCGCAGCACAGGGGATTGGACAATTTTATCGAGGTGGCAGCTCTCGAGAGGTTGCCGAATAAGGCTCTTAAAGATACCCCAACCAGCCCTGATGAAGATTATCGTATGATTAATATTCTGGATTTATCGAGCATCACACATCTTCTTGGTAATTCGGATCACGCAGTAGTATCTATTGATATTTCTTTTGAGTCATCTATTAGAAAGGAACATCGTATTCACATCGTATTCACAAGACTTCTTTCTGTTACCAGCGTAGTTACTGGGATTCACTTCGTGACTTTCTTCGAGACGCCCTTTGAATTGATATTCTTGACTTTCTTATTGAGAATTGTGCCGCAGACGTTTATTCTTGGTTACAGCGAACATACTTTCCCAGAAATGATCTTTGGTTCACACAGGCCCATTCAGCCGCTGTAGCACACAGGAATAACTTTTGCCTGTTCTACCAGCATGACCGTTCAAATCATAACAGACGCCTATTTCTCTCCTTTCGTATTAAATGTAAGCATCTCCTAATAATGGCTAAGTATTTGCTTGCTAATAGAATGAGGCATCGTGTTGTCTCTAACAAGTTTCATTCTCCTGACAACAGTGTCTTAAATAAAAGTCTTCTATCTTTCATCTATTCACTTAATTTGAAGTCTTAATATCTTGTAATGATAAAGAACAATGTCTTGCTCTTAAATTCTCTTCAAATTCTACTCTTGACTCATCTGGAGTATTTTTGCCTGAATTTTCACTCAGAACTGGTTCTCTATTAAGTGTTATGCATATAACTCTGTACATGGTTTCTATTATCATCTCTAAACTGAACCCCTGAAAGTATGTGATCTTAATGGTATCCCTGCAATAAACTTTAAAAAATGTGCTCTTGAACTGGTTAATGTTTTTTACAATTACTACATTTTTTGTAGTTACAGTCTTTAAGAGCTCAGGTGAACCGTCTGATCTTTCTATCAGTCTTTTAGCCTTTTACCTCTTTTTAGCAAAGTACTAGATGCTCTAATCAACTCTGAATTGGTTAAGCATTTCACCTCATTGGGTCTTTTTTCAGATAAGCAATATGGCTTTCGCTTCTGTAGGTCAACCGCTGATGTATTATGAATTATTGCTGGAAAAGATTATAAAGCTCTAGAAAAGAATGGTGACGTTTAGTCTGTTGCTTTGGTTATCACGAAAGCATTTGGCAAGGTTTGGCATGCTGGTTTTCTTCACAGTTTTTTTAAATTTTTGAACTGATGCAGTCTTTCTTATCAAATCACGAAATGAGAGTGTTGTAGCCCTAATGTACGTTGTTAACCGGGGAAAATATGGCCCGTTAAAACTAAAACTAAGCCTCCAGAACTAAACTTCTCGCCATTAATCTGAGAGACCCCTCGCTACCTTCTACCAGCGTGTCTTCTGCTAACCTCCAGGAAAATGACACGCTGTGCCTTCTCAGGCTAATGTTCTCAACTGACATTAAGTGGAAGCACTAAATGAATCAGTTGTTAGGTCAGCTGCTAAAAAAGTCGGTTTACTGTGGAAATAATGGTACAAGTACAAGAATCGCACACTTCGCGAAGTAGATGTACTACTAGTGAACTGCTAGTCAGTATAATCACTCTCTTCTACTCCAGTAGTGTCCACGTATTGAAGAGGTTAGGAACATTCCATTACTGTATGTAGGTAGGTATACAACAGAAAATCATCCTGAACGGCCACTCTCCTAGATCGTTTTGCATTAATGCAGGCAGTCCCAGTGCTTTATCCTTGGACCTACGTTGTTCCTAATTTTTATCAACATTCTTCCTGATAGCATCAGTTCTCAACTCAATATATATTCTGATGATATAACTATTTACTCTTGTCTTAATAGCAGGTTTAATCAGTTCGATAAGGTCATATTATGAACTGATCTAAAAATGCCTACAATCTAAGTGTATAATTTATGGCTTTATCAACATGTCTGATGCTGACCGTCAGGCGAGTGACTCATTGCGCCTTCTCGGATTAAGGTTTTCTGCTGAAATGAACTGGAAAGATTATATTGAATTAATTGTTATGTCTTCTGCTATGAAAGTTGGTTCGCTGTGTTGTACTAGACAATTTTTCTCGCCAGAATCTATCTTATATATTTATAAGTCTACCATTTGTCTTTACTTTGAATATTGATGCCACATAAAATCTGATGCTAGCGATCGTTGATAAAATCCAAAGAAGAATCAACAATATCTTTGGTCCTGTCTGGTATCTCGGCTTCAATAACTTTCCCACCGCTTCCCTGTGTCTTTTCTATAAATATTTTCATAGTTCTTATGAACTCATCTTTGTGATACTTGACTTTAAGAATTTAAGCTTAGTACTACATTGGCAGCAATGTTTTACAGTTGAAATGGCGAGATGTAAACGTAAGTTCCATGCTAAAAGTTTATTTTTCGAAGTTACTTCTTGTGGAACTCTCTTTCGGTTTCTTGCTCTCCAGTCAAGTTTGAACTTCAAAGAGTCGTCTTAATTCCTGTTCTTTTATTATTTTCTTTCCTTAATAATGTTTTCTTATATTCTTTCACATTCAGTAACCTCTTGATGCATTTATAGCTTTGCTTGAGTGAAATTATTAACAGAACTCCCTTCCCCCAAATAACGTTAATACCTAATTTTTAATTTAGTATCAAGCTTAAATTCATGGAGGAAAGCTTATCAGAAAAATGACCACGAAATATTTATAGAAAAGGCAGAGGGAAGCCAAATCACAACGGTGAGAGAGGAATTGAAGTCAAGATGCCAGGTTAGGACCGATTACATTACAGATCCTTCTTTGAATTTTCTCAAGAATTTCGAAAAATATATTAGGAACTCCAGATATGGCAACAATGTTCAATTCAAGAAGGCGTAAAAAGTTACTCTGCTGGAGGTTAACACCAGCCATACTGACGGCAGGGAGAAAATGTTATCTGTGTTGATTAAATGAAATAAGTTTTGCTTTTGAGGTGTTAAAGATGACAAGCCATTCTTTGCCCCAGTTAACCACTGATTGAAGGTCCTTTTCGAGAGTAGTTACCAGTTTTATCTTGTCGGACCTGTCAAACCTGCTATTAAGACAGAAGTAAATAGCTGCACGATCAACATAAATGCCTAGTTGTAAGCTGATGACATAGGGGCGGTCATTGATGATGATAAAAAGACAGCATATGTTCAAGGATATAGTTATAGGCTACCCCCACATTAATGTAAAATGAACTAGAAACGTGTCCGTTCAACATGGCCTTCATTACACGATTTAGTGGGAACGATTAGATTGTTGAATATTTCCCAGAGACACCGTAGCCCTAGTGCTTGTGGAGAATGCCAGTACACCTTTGAGATATAACACCCGAGTCTCACTGTTCTTATCTAATGCTTGATGGATACAGTCAGTATTTTGCCAAAGGAGTTGAGTTAATTTCCAGAATACTTAAAGACGAACTACACAGGAGTACTTTTAACAAACTGGAAAACAAGAAAGCAAGAAGCAGCGATGAATTTATTGTAGAGTTTGGAGAAAACATCCACCAGTTCAGGAGTATATTTCTTTGGGGCAATGGCAGAGAAACCGTCAAATCCGCAAACCTTGAGGGAATATAATTCAAAAATGATAGCAGAAGCATTCGATACGCAATTAACAATCAAATTAAAAGTGGAGTGCAGACACAGAACAACTTTGAAAAGAGACCGATTATATTGCACAACTTCCGAACTAGAGTGGATTCCCGGAACAGTGCGTAGACAGCGTTGTTAAAGGCACTCCGACAGTTTAACATGTCTACGTTACACTACCCAGGTCTCGCAAGTGTATAGCAGGGGTGTCAATACACAAGCATACTTCGATCTTTGGTTTGTTTGTTTTTGATGCCTTTTTGGCTCCAAACACGATTTTCGAAGCTTTCAAAAGTATTAGATGGTTTTTTTAAGTGCTATCTCATCATCAAGGAAACAGTGGCGATTAAAGTTACTTCGTTGATAGTTACAAAACTATCAACGACTTTAAGTCTGTAGCCGTCGACATAAATCGATGGTTCCTTGCTGAAAGAGGGTTTTGTTCAGGCTCATAGATAAACCAAAAGCTTTTCAAGAGTCCATGACCTGTTGCATATGCTGGATGGTGTGTGCAACCAGTTCACAGTCGTTCGCATAGCGGAGGTCACGCACAAGACTTAGAAGAAACTTTGCCCTTGTCGTGAACCTGCGCAGTTTGCCCAATGATCTGTACCTGATCATGATACCAACGTTACAGTCTTTAAATACATCAAGCAGGACAATTGCAAAATAGACGGAAAATAGTGTTCGAGCTAAGAAGTCTCCTTGATTCAAGTCGAGTTCAACATTGATTGATTCCGTATGTACACTACCAACATTGATAAAAGCCTCCATATTATCATAGAAGAACCTTAAAAACGCGAGAAACTGAGGAGGACACCCAAGCTTTCAGAGAATACATCAGAGACAAGTGCGATTGACTTTATCAAAAGCCTTCTTCAGATCTACTAAGACACGATAGTGGTCAATTTGTTCTCATAGCATTTCTCCAGGGTTTGACGTACTGTTAAGATCGTATCGACAGTACCTCTGTGTACACATAAACAACATTGAGATTCAAGCAGCTATTAGCTATGCTCTGATTTAATCTTAACAGAAAAACAGAATCCAGCTGGAAGAAGAGCGATACCTCTAGAGCATCCGCAGTTTTATGGTGCTCTTACTCTTGTAAAGGAGAATCATGATTGCATCTACCCAATATTTAGACACATCACCACCATTCCAGATATTTCCAATAAAATAGTACATCAGCTAAACTACTTGCTTGCCACCGTAGCGAAACATCTCTGCAAAGAGGCCATTCCTTCCTGCAGTCTTGTCCATGTTAAGACCATCTACGCGACGATGAACTTCTTCTAACGATGATTGGTCATCGAGTTCTACAAATATAGATCTTGATGAGATTTTATCAAGAACTCTTGCCTCTGCATTGGAGGGATTGTTAAATAGCTCATCGAAGTGTTTTCTCCATCGTTTGGAAATACCTTCCTTGTCCGTAAAGAGTTTAGTGCCATCCTATGATTTTAGAGAAGTGATTTTAGCGGATCTAGGGCCAAATGTTTGTCGCATCAAGTAATACATTTTCTTCGTATTTTTGGAGTCAGCTGAATATATTTTTTTTTATCTCATCTTCTAGATTTGACCCCCATCCTTCTAGCACAGAACGTGTTGAACTTCCGCCTTAGCATTTTTAAACTTTTTACTCATTTGGTCTCGTTGCTCTTTGGACAGGCCATCTTCTAACAACAAGTTTCTAGTACAATTCTTCTTTGCAACGATCTCATTGATAGCATCCTCATTTTCGTCAAACCAGTCTCGGTGTTTTGCTGGTGTTTTCCTTAAGATTTCCTCAGCCGTATCATAAATGTTCTTCCTCAAAGAATCCAATGAAAATGTAACCGTTACCTCTGTGAGTGGTTGCTTTAATGGTACTCGCGTTTCTGGGAAATGCAATTTCGCAACTTCCAGATATTTGAGAAGCTTTCTAGTG
The DNA here is from genome assembly GCA_037127315.1 of Ascarosepion bandense. NCBI lineage: Eukaryota > Metazoa > Mollusca > Cephalopoda > Sepiida > Sepiidae > Ascarosepion > Ascarosepion bandense. Next base: position 1,641,288 of record JBBBDQ010000879.1, read on the forward strand.
TTTTTTCTCCTAGCAACCTGTTTCATTACAAAGTTGAGCTTTGCTTACACCAGGGCATGATTATCCTAGCTATCAGCACCACGCATAAATCGAACATTGTACACGTCCCGCGTGTCTCTCTTGTGGAAGATGACATGGTTATTTAGATATCACTAGTGGAAGCGGGGATGCATTCACGTAGTGACATGGTCACCATTCTTCTTGAACTGAGTGCTAGAGATAAAGAGATTAAACCTGGTACAAAGTTCCAGAAGCAGTAGACAATTTGAGTTTGTTTTTCCAACGCCATATCTACTAAGACTGCTTCAGGCTTCCCAGTCTGAGCAAACTCGGGCGTTGAAGTCACTGAGAAAGATAATCTTTTCACCTCCTGGCACCGAGTTCAGTACGTCTCTTAAGAACTCATAGAATTTCATTACTGCCCAGTGTCGGTGCATGGACGCTAACTACAGTGACATAGCGAGATCCATACAGGTTTAGGCAAAAGTTCATCAAATGCTCAGTGACACCTTTTGAGAGTTCTACAACGCTTGGCACAAGTTTGATACGAATAGCAAACCCACACCAGCCTCACAATTTTCGTCAGCTTTCTTGCCTTTCGAAAACAGTGTAGTCACCTCCAGCAGTTGACCGTCATCATCGACACATGTTTCCGAAAGAGCTGCTATATCAATAGAGTATCTCTAAAGTCCCCTAGAAACCTGAGAAACCCGAGAAGGAATAACAAGGAAAAGAATAGTGTAAGAATAATACTTAACACTGAAGATAGATTAGAAGAGATGTATTATACGACAGTACAATAAACCAATAGACGTATGCGTCTGTCTAGTGACGTATGCTTCCGTCTAGTGACGTATGCTGGCGTATGCCCCTAGTCACAGTCTTTTATAGCCTAGACCATATCCATTACGGAGCAGGATAGGCTGTTCCTCTACAAAACCCCGCCCCCCGAGCTAAATTCTTCGTAGAATTTTCTCAATATTTTTTTCTTTTGGGATCTGAGCATTGGAGGGATTGTTAAATAGCTCATCGAAGTGTTTTCTCCATCGTTTGGAAATACCATCCTTGTCCGTAAAGAGTTTAGTGCCATCCTATGATTTTAGAGAAGTGATTTTAGCGGATCTAGGGCCAAATGTTTGTCGCATCAAGTAATACATTTTCTTCGTATTTTTGGAGTCAGCTGAATATATTTTTTTTTATCTCAGCTTCTATATTTGATCCCCATCCTTCTAGCACAGAACGTCTTGAACGTGTTTTGTTTTCTTTCTTTTTCTCTTACTTCTTCTCCTAGTGTCCTCACTTTCAGGAGAATCATTAGTTACCTCCATCGGTACTTCCACGATCGCTGGTGGTTTAATTTCAAAAGTATCGTATAAAACCTCCATTGGTATCTCATATTCCTTATCGACGGTTTCCACGAATCGGGGTCTTAACTGATTTAGGTGTCTTTTGCAGACAAACTTCTGTCCTTGCACTATATAGATCACTTTACCGATTCGCCGACTTACTATTCCGTCTTCCCACAAACACTTTCCTGACAGATAATTTTTAAAGAAAACTTTATCGCCTTCTTTGAAATATTTTGTACCCGAGTTGGGTTTTCTCAAGGTCTTTTTCCTTTCCTTTGGTAATAGTCTATCAAAGATTGATTTAATCTTTCTTGCATACATTACCTCCGCAGGTGAGAAGTTACCATTGATATTGTGATTGGGTGTGATCCTATTCACCATCAAAAAAGTTTGAATATTTTTATCATCAGTGTCGATTCCGTCCGCTTTTCTCATTGCTCTTTTGAATGCATCGACGAACCTTTCCGCCTGCCCATTTGACCTCGGATTATATGCAGGTGTCGTTACGTGTTCCATAGCTAACGCCTCGCAATAACTCTTAAGCTCAGATCCTGTGAACATGGCACCGTTATCACTTACGATTGTTTTAGGCACCCCAAACTGGTTAAATACTTCATTTAAAGCCTTTATCGTGTTTGCCGCTGTTGGTCGCTTGAATTTATATATTTCATGCCATTTGGAAAAACTATCCACTATGATTAGATAATATCCTCTCTTTTTATTGGTCCTGCATAGTCCACATGTATTCGTGAACACGGCACATCCGTTTTAGGCCATGGAAGCGTTTTTATGGGTGGTGATTTAGCTGCTAGCTGCTAGCCTTTACACTGTTGCACCAATTCTTCAATATCTTGGTCCAGTCTAGGCCAGTACACATAATTCCTCATTAAGCACTTCATTCGTGATATGCCTGGATGACCCAGATGAAATTCTTTTAAAACCTTTTTCTTAACACACTTGGTATTACCACTCTCTGAGCATACATCAGTGTCTGGTTACAAATTGAAAATGGTGAAACTTTTCCTCCTTTATTTTCTTTATTTCCTTTCACTTGCTTAATCCTTTTAGCATCAGTTTTCGCCATTTTATTCAATTTCTTCCGGCATTACTGATAATACGCTGTGTTTACTAGTACGTCCTTTTGTTCCTTTTCTTCTTTCAGCGCCGCTATCACCGTTTCTTCTAGCAACTCAGGCTTTTTTGGAATCAGTCTTGACAGACAATCCACATGTGCTATTTCTTTAAATGGAATAAATTTCATTTTGAAATTGTAATTTAACAAAATTACAGACAATATTTGTACCCTGTTCGCTGAATGAGTCGGTACACCTTTTTTCGACCCAAATATTGATAATAACGGTTTATGTTCGGTTTGCAGCACAAACGCTCTCCCATAAATGAATCTATGGAACTTTCTTACCGCATAAATTATAGCTAGTACTTCCTTTTCTATCTGGCTATAATTTTTTTCTGCTGGAAGCAACGCTCTCGAAGCATGAGCGATAGGTTTCGTTGCGCCATCCTCGAATTTGTGTAACAATACAACTCCAATGCTGTATTCAGTTGCATCCGTTGCTATAATTAATTCTTTCTTCGGATCAAAATGTACTAACGCCAAATCTGACAACAAGCACTTTTTGAATTTTTCAAAAGCTTCGTCGCATTCCTTCGTCCAACACCACTTTTTATTTTTTTCCAATAACTTATTTAAGGGTGCTCTTAGGTCGTGCATATTAGGAATGTAGATGTTATAATAATTCGCAAACCCCAGAAATGACTGTAGCTTAGTTACATTATCTGGAATAGGCATATTTTTAATTTATTCAGTTCTGTTTGGATTAGGTTTTCTACCTTTGCGATCGATAATTTGACCTAAATACTCGATCTTGTCCAAGCAAAACTCGCATTTTTCAGGTCCTACTTTGAACCCATAATTCCTAATTCGCTTAAACACTTAGTGGACATGCGTTTTATGCTCTTCTATACTTTCGCTTTTAATCAACATGTCGTCTAGGTACGCCACTGCATAGTCAATACCCGATAACATAGTATCCATGATTTGTTGGAATGCACTAGGCGCTACTTTCAAACCAAACGGTAGACGTTTCAATCTGTATAATCCTCTATGTGTGTTTATTGTCAAATACTTTGAACATTCTTCTTCAACCTTAACTTGTAGATATGCTTCTGACTGATCTATCTTTGAAAAGATCTTTCCTCCATTTAACTTTGAAAATATCTCCTCTGGTGTGGAGAGTGTATATTTGTGATCTTTTAAGCATTCTTTTACTCCGGTCGAAAAATCTGCTCACACTCTTATTTTGTTATTCTTCTTCTTTACATAGACCGTAGGCGATGCCCAGTCCGAATAATATACTTTTTTAAAAACTCCATTTTTCTCCAATCTTTTCAATTCTTTGTCTATCGCCTCTAATGATGCAAAGGGAACTTTCCTTTTCGGTTTGAACACTGGTTTAATGTTGTCCTTTATTTCAAACTTCACTTTAGTTTGCGTACAGTAACCAAGTTCCTTCGAAAATACTTCCGTGAACTCATTTTTTAAGTCTTTTACGAATTTTTCAGTCTGCTTCGACTTTCGTACATTTGAAGGATTTATCCTTCTGCAAAATATATTCATGAGCTTTTGCCATAAATTAAATAACACGATTAAATCTATACCAAATAGATTTATATTCTTTCCTAAAATCACATAGATTTTAGTCTTGTGTACTTTGCAGTCAAATGCTACTTTCGCGAAAAATTCACCTTTGAATTTTAATTTATTACCTGCAATGCCTCTTGCAATCTTTTTAGTTTTCTGTAACTCTGGTCGGCCTATTTTTTCCCAGGCATATTCATCTACTGTACAGATATCACTTCCGGTATCCGGTAAACAAGTGACATTTCGTCTATTTATTTTTATGTCCACGTACTTTCTAGTACCGCAATCCTTTGTAACTTTCTTCATTACCACAGTATTTATCCTTTTGGACTTTCGGTCCCATTTTTTCATACACATTACTGCTTTGTGCCCCTTCTTCGCACATTCAAAATATATTTTATCGCTAAAATGACATTTACTTGTGACGTGATTAGTTTTGCCACATGCTTCGCAGTATTGTTTTCCCTTTTCGTAGGCCTGTTGCTTAATTTTATGAATTCGAGCAACGCTTTTTTTTCAATACAAACATTATCTCTTTTAATGTTTATCAATTTTTGGCCTTCTTCCTACACTTTCTGTAGCATTATTTCTGCATCCTGATTCAACATTGTGAGAATCTTAGAACGTACTTCCTTATCTTTCGGTGCCGTTAACCCTTGTACAAAGATTAAACATTTAAATATGTCTTCTTTGATATCTTTAATTTAAAATCGTTCGCATTGTGAGTTAAATTTTCCAGCGTACGTAACAAAGTCTTCATGTTTTTCCTTTACGATATTTAAGCACTTATATCGTGTATAGAACAAACTTTCCCTTTCTCCAAACATTTTCGACAAAATTTCGACCGTTTCGTCGAACGAAATGTCTTCAGGTGTCTTCGGTAAAATAAAGTTTGTGTATTTCATATTCTCCTGAGTTCCTATCTTTTGTAATAGAAGCATTATTTTCTCCTCGTCGGTCCATGCTTTGCACCGTCTCGAAAAAATCGTTTCGTATCTTTTATAGTACGAAGGAAAACTAATTCCTTCTTCAGGATTGTATACAAATTCTGTAAGAGAGTTTGAAATACCCTCTGCAGAGAAGACTCTAGAGTCTTCCTTCGGTTCGCCCTGCTGTAATACAGTTTTTTCAAAATCTCTTGTTGAAGTATCATTTGTTGTTGGAAATCCGTTTGTAATTTTTGTTGGATTTCATGTTGCTTTAATATTTGTTGTTGAAGCTCTGTTTGTATTTTTGTTGGTTTTCCTGTTGTTGCATTAACTGTTGGACCGCACCTCCCAGCGTCTTTGCGAATTCAGCTAATTGTTTCATATTTTTTATATGCACAGTTGACCAATAAGTTATACTCTTCGGCAAGAACAATAAACGTAGTTTTTTTTATGAGAGGGTAAAGAAAAACTACCTCTTACCTTAACTTATTTTTCTTTTCGCGTCAACCTTCCAAATCTTGGTCACCAAACCAAGATCTGGCGAGCTTCGCGTAAATGCCGAATCTTTTTTTACCAATCTGATATTTTGGCGAGCCCCACGTAAGTACCAAATCTTCGTCGCCAATCTGTTATATCACGGGAAGGAATAACAGGGAAAAGAATAGTGTAAGAATAATACTTAACACTGAAGATAGATTAGAAGAGATTTATTATACAACAGTATAATAAACCAATAGACGTACAAGAACAATCAACGTATAGTAACAGGAATAACGATCAAGTAGAAAATGCCTCCGCCTATGACGTATGCTTCCGTCTAGTGACGTATACTTCCGTCTAGTGACGTATGCTGACGTATGCCCCTAGTCAGTCTTTTATAGCCTAGACCATATCCATTACGGGGTAGGATAGGCTGTTCCTCTACAACAAAACCAATGTCGAGGTAGATACTAAAAAGGTTATCCAGAAGTTTTCGGGTGTTGCAGCAAGATATTGTCAGTTGTTTCTTTAATTTTGTATGGTTTCGAGCTCATAACAGACATCCGCCAGCCGCGCTATACTGGCTAGATAAAGAAGACAGGCAATGTCTAGGTCTCCTTTTCTAGATCCTCTCGAGCAATTTTCTAGTGAGCAGTGCTCTCCTAAAAAAGGCTACTCGGACACCCTTCTGTCTAGAAAACTGAAAATCAGTAAACAACCACAGCATAAACCCAAACTCCGTTTCAAAGACTATTTCAAAGATTCACTAAGTGTTACATTGACAATAACAACTGGGAAGAGCCTCGCCATCAACCGAGTCACATGGATAACCAGCATTGTTAACCAGGAAGCATCTTAAAGGCAGACAGAAATGAAAAGAGCAACCAGAAAAAGGACTCTAACTAACCCTGACGTACTGACCTGGCATTGTGATCAATGCGATCTGTCTCTCTATGGCTGGTCTAATCAGTCATCAAAGGTTTCATCATCAACAGTAACCAGTTGATTATAATGCATTTTGCCAAACAGACCGCGGTTGCTCGAACTGTTAGTTTGTGTTGACCTCTAGGTCAGGCCTAACAATACACGTGAAAATACAACGCCCAAAACTAACCATTACATTATATGTACCATCTGCAACAAAAAATGCAAAACGCTGGCAGGCTTCATGAGCCACTGTCGGTTTCATAACCGATGAATTCACGTAGAAAACCAACTCTAAAAAATAGGAAAAGGAAAGTTGGTGTTAGCAATAGTCATACTCGTGTAACAAATCAACAGCCATCATACTTGATTCAAATCTTGCTTGTTTGCTAGGGTAGGTAGTCTTTGTTAATGATATTTTGCTTATTTTTTTTCATTTCGAACTATTTCTTGGTTTCCAGTGAATGTTTACATACAAATTGTTCAATGTCTGAGTACTTTCAACATTCATAAACAATTACAAAAGAGGTTTTTTTTACAGTTTGTGCTATATTGGTTTTATTGTTTTTCAAATATCATAAAAGAGAAAAATGTAAAAAAAGTAAAAGTTCAACAATGAACTTTCTTTGGTCTTTAACAAAACTTGTATATTATATATATATATATATATATATATATATATATATATATATATATATATATATTGTGTGTGTGTGTGTGTGTGTGTGTGTGTGTGTGTGTGTGTGTGTGAGATACAGAGAGAGGGCGTTTTAACATTTTTGTTTCGTATATGATTCATATTAACAACTCTATTACATATTGAATATATTATGAAAAAACATATTTTACTTGGAAATTTCTGATCTGATATGATCAGTAAATTTCCAGTAATTTGAATACTGATATTTTCAAGATTTTATATCTTGATATTTGTGCAGCATTTCAATGTTTGCAAAACTCTTATCGCAACACATCTTTCCTATGTTTGAAATGTTTCAATTAATCATACGTCGTTGATGGGTTATGAATGCAGCACTGTATATTTTAAACTTCAAACGTTGTCTTATTAGGGATTTGTAGAAATCGCATGTATATTCAATGTTATTTTCAAATAAAACGATATTAAATGAAATTAACATTAATGATTGAACTGGTTCAGAACAGTTATTTAGAGAACAAAAATACTTATTTTCACAATAATTTTCAGTTTCGAGTTAATTGTTGTGGTTGCGAAAAACTAGTTAATTCGCTTCTGAAAGTTCTACTTGATGCAAATATTTCCTTGTTTTTTGTGAGAGAGGGAAAGGATTCCTGGAATTACGAATTAATAAGTATTTTCTAAGTATGAGACCAGAATCATTGGGGCAAGTATTAAACCGGATGAGCACGACCTGGCCAGCTGCGAAATGTACTTGAATGACAGAGTTTTAATTTAGAAATCTACGTGGGTGTCCTTACTCACTAGTCAGCTCAACTAAACTTTTCAAGTTAGTACAATCTCCTACTAAATTGTTTTACAGCTTCATTTCCGCCCGTTTTATCATTATTTATGATAATACTATTGCTTAAATCAGTGCCAATATTCGATAATTATTTATTAACTAGATTATCCATACCGTTGAAAAAGTAGGTATATTTGTTCTTACAATTATTAAGTTTTCAAATATAAGTTTAGAAATATACCAATATACATTGTACTCATCAGAAAAGGTGGGGTTATTTACATTTGACTCAACACTTCTGCCGACGATCAGTTGTATCCGCGCCCTCTGTCTCACTTCATAATTGCGAGTTAATTTGATCATGCCACTTAAGCAAAAGAATGTGTGTTCAGAGCATGACATAATTCACTTATTTTATGTATGTTCGATTTATTATAGCATAAAAATTACACACACACACACACACACACACACACACACACACACACACACATACTTTGTGTCTTATATTGATTACATTTTAAGAAATTTATCAATAAAATCTTTCTTATAGATATTTCTTGCTTTTATGTATACCTTAATGCCACATTGAAAAAAAAATAAAAAAACAACAAACAACAAACAAACAAAAAGCAACAACAAACAAACAAAAGAGATATGGTTAAAAAATTTATCACTCAAAAGTGTTGCTGTACACAGCCATTATATGCTTTTGGTATAATAATTTCTGTTTGATAGATTTCTGACCATTCTGTGTTCAAGTGTCCAGGTCTGAAGCAATGGTCGTTTAATAATAACCGTATCCTCCATTTCCACCATGACCACCTCCATGTCCACCTCCATGTCCACCTCCATGTCCATATACTGCATAACCTCCATAAGCTGCTTTATGACCTGCTCCGTAATAACCGCCATAGTCAGCCGCATGATGATGTCCGCCGTATTGACCATACTTACCATATTCAGAATGGGCGCCATGCTTTTTTAGCATGCCCCCTTTGTGTCCGTAATGGTCCTCATCGTGTCCATAATTACCATAACCATCCCCGTAGTAGTTCATTTTGTCGTGATGGTCGGCATGGTAGGTTTTTTTAGATGATGTGTACCATGCTCCCCATAATGGGCATGTTCACCATAGTGTGCTTCGCCTGCTTCGTGTCCATATTTGCCACCTCCATGATGATCAGCATAGTGGCCATAATGTTGCTCTTCGTGATCGTGACCAGTAGCCAACGCGAAAGCCATCATGGCAGCCAGACAGGCTAACGAGAGTAGATAAAACTTCATAGTGATTCTCAAGAAGCTGGCAACGGAAAAGAAAAATAAGAAAAGGTGGCAATTAAAACAGAACAAGTAGAAAAATCCATTAAAATTTATGTTTTATTATTTCAACTGTTGAACTCGAATAAATAAATTTACGAATCAATAGCATTTATAAGTTGAGCTAAAGTCATTAATCAGCGATAGGAATGCTTTGAAATTAAAGTTATTTTTTACGCAGTGGCATCTCGTGGCTAAAGTAAGTAGGGTGCTGTTTCAGAAAATTTTTAGACGTTGTTTTAATATTATGTAAAACGAAACAAATACGTAAAAATAAATTTTATACATAAACTTGATAAAATCGTAAACGAAGAAATTAGTTTTTACTTAATTATAAATTGTTACAGTTCAAGCTTGGACCATTCACTTAAAATAAAATCCATTCATCTTTTTCTTACTCTCAGTGAAAAGGTTAATAATTTTCTTCTTGATCTCTGAATGACTGTTGAGGAAATTTTTCTCGATTGAAAGCACAACAAGTACATTTAGTCTTTCAGGATTCATAGTGATCCTTAGAAAACATTTTATTCTGTTCAATGTTAAAAAAGCAGCATTCTGGCTTTGAGGTAGTCATGGTAATTATCAAGAGGATTTTTTACCAGTTTTGTAATTTCACCAAAAAATCCATGTAGATTATTTTCTAAGATAAATTTCAGCAGCTCAGTTCATTTGCCAAATTCATGCATATCGGATCTACAATATCCCCAGTTTCAATCCAAACAATGTTTTGAAACAATAGGATAATTGATTATTTGCTAATGAATGAGTTCGACTTTCAATGATATTTTGAACTCGGAACTTTGCAAATGATAATATCTTTAATAGTACAAAAAATTAGGCTTTGTATTTTGAAATTTCATTAAGATAAGTAAATGAAATTTCGGCATGGAATACAAAAAGAAAACTAAAATGCTCGAGGCAATGAATGAGATTGAATTTTCTATCAACATTCAAAATGAAAAGCCTGTTTTAAAAATGTTTATATAATATGCAGGAATCGAAATAAGTTTTATCTTTTAATTAGAAATAAATATTGAGATATTCTTTCATCTCAATCAGAAAAAATGAAATCATCTAAAATACGGAACAAATACAAAGTTAAAACTTGCCAATGAAGTTTTATGTCGAAGATCAATGAACCTTAAAAACAATGTCATTATTATTATAAATTATATTAATTTCCAACACTGGAGCACAATTATCACCATCATTATTACGAATAAAATTTATATATTGCATAATTATCTATGTGTAATAAATTATTTTGAGTCAATGTGAATGCTACGCACCCATTATAACTGTATTCATATGATAAGAGTGCAAGGATACGAGATCAAGAAAGACTAATGTTTAAATCAGATGTAATAATAATAAACAAGTACAAAGTAATCGAATTTAATTAATATGAGATTAATTTTTCTCGATAGTACAGAACTATATTTCAAATGTAAGAATTGAGTCGAAATACAACCATCTGAATTCTTTAAGCGTAAAATATTTGAACTGCTGTAGATTATGGGAATTACGTACTACAATATATCTGATATAGCATTTTTATATCAAGTATTACCAAATAAAAAACCGAAGAACCATTCAAAGTAGAGGATTACTGTGTGATATACGAATGTAAGAAAAGGAAAGAGTGAAATTCATGGGGTTATGCAGGTATATGATAAAGGTTAACCAAAAACTTGAAGATGCCAAAATTGTAGTGATTAGGAAAACATCCTACGGGGAGACTGTTCCACCACGAAGCAGCAGTTCTTTGGATTAAGCTGTTCGAGTGAACATTTTACTAATAGAATACGAAGGGAATGGAGATGATTAACTTGTGTACATGACATGACGGGTCCCAGTTGTAAAGGTCCGGATCTAGCAGGGCGAAAGCCATAGGAGGTTCAGGTGTTCAACAATCTTCTTGATACGTAGAATTTTCTGATTACACTAAGGAGGCTAATTGGTCGATATTACGACAAGCATGAGTGCTCACCTGCATTCTTAAAGACAGGGCACACGCTTGACACATACCATAGCCTTGGTAAACATCTCTCCTTCAGGCAATCCTAAAATTAGAAATAAGTCTGGGCTGATATTTTTAGGAACAACGATTTTGTTCGGACCAGTGATCTTAGAGTTAAATCTTTTGATAAGTCTGTACAATTATTGCATGATGTTAGGGATATTATAAATTTTTTGCTCCATGAGGAGGGTTAAGATAGGTAAGAGGGGATCCCTATCGTCTAACATAGATTTAGAGGCAAAATTAATTGCAAAGAGTATTGCCTTGTTATATGAGGATTTGGGACATTTATGATAACTGGCGCAGACAATTTGCTTCTATTGAGTATTTTATCTAAGATTTTCTGGAGCTCACAAGAACCAAATCTGTTTAATTTCAGACACTGACTGTGCATTGCATAATTGTGATCTTAAATCAAAATCATTTAATGTTTACTTGACGCAGTGAAAAAGTAAAAAAGAAATAAACAAAATTCCAAGGGCGATAAAAATGACACCAGCATTAAGACAAATGTTAAGCGAATAGAGATTGTCGGCTCATTTTGTTAATTTGCATTAGCTGAATCAGTTAAATTACTTCACTTCTTCCTAGAATTCAAACTGGCATTTTTAAGGATTTGAATCAGACAATCATGGTCATACTGCTGGTTTTGAACAGTTACTTTATTATGTCTGCCATATTAAAATAAACTATAAAAATATTTCTCCGAAAAGGAATATGTTTATAGTTATTATTATTATTATTATTATTATTATTATTATTCATAAAAAAATGTTTTACAATTACAAACTAATATTTCTGTTTCCTATAGACATGAGTATAAATTGTACAAGAGTAAGCATATCAGAGAAACGATAAAATATATAAAGATAAAAATGAGCGAGATTCTTTTTATGAAATATTGAAACAATAAGTAAAGAAGTAAAGCTGGTTTCTTCAAATAATGAACATATTTTAAACCCAAAATACACTCCTGATCAAAAGGTGATTTACACATGATCAAAATTATAAGACCAGAGACAAAAATTTTACGAAATTGTACAAAAAGTGTATGAAAACATTCAACAACTAAATTTAATAATGAGTTCTACCTCCACTACTTTTCATGACTTCAAAAATTCTGTCGGGCATGCTAAAAATAAGCATTTCCATTAAGGTGCGGGGGATGTTGTTCCAGCTTCTGAAGATGGCTTCACGAAGTTCATTTTTTGTTGAATATTGTTTGCCATTTCGATAAACATCTCTTGTCATCCATCCTCAAACATTTTCAATTCGGTTCAAGTCTGGTGAGCATGCAGGATGTCCCAAGAAATGGACCCCATTTTCTTGTAGAAAGGTCAAGGTCCGTCTTGCAGCGTGGATTGCAGCATTATTCTGTTGGAATAGCCATCCATCCACAAACAAACGATAGCCCTGCATCATCAATGATGCTTTTTGTAGCATGCTAACATAACCAGCCGCTGTTTGACAACCCTGCACCACCTGGAGCTCCATCGTCCCTCTGTAAGAAAAGGCACCCCATATCATTAGGGACTCTCTACCACTATGACGTGCGGAGAAAATTTCAGGAGGCATGTTTTTGTTATGCCAATATCGTTGGAAGCCATCAGGACCATCTAGATTTAATTTTTTCTCATCAGAAAACAGGACTTTCTTCCACTTCTCAACGTCCCATGTTTGGTATTCACAACCAAACTTTAAGTAGTTCACCTTGTGACGTGGAAGCAGCTGAGGAATTTGTTTACGCTTTTTATTTACCATGCCTTTTTGTCATAAGTGTCGTCTGATGGTTACGGGACTGCAATCAGCATCTGTGACTTAAGGCAGAAGAAAGTCCCGCCTCTTTCATAACAACCCGTCTTATTCTCTTACTCAATGCAGGAGAAATTTTTTGGGGCCTACCAGAGGAATTTGCTTTTCCATAATTCTCACTGTTCTTTAGAAAGTTGCAAATCACAGTTTTACTGCGATTTACCTTAGCTGCGATCGCCCGCTGTGACAAACCTTGCTTATGGAATTCTAGAATTCGAGAACGCTCAACTTTAGTAAGTTTGCTTGCTTTAGGCATGGTAACACCTTTACGCAGTGATTGGTAATCTCTAACTGAACTAGAAACATTGGAATTACCATAGATCTAACAATTTATACCCCTGGTCTTATAATTTTTGCATACGTACATGCGTGTGCATATGTCTATTCGTATGTGAACTGTGTAATAGACACTATCAATATTGATTTTAAAAGGTCTTCTCAACATATCGAAAACCTTAAATTCACTTCATTACATTTGTTCAGTAAGAGACTCACTGATTTTTATAGCACAATAATATATTGGGAATTCTGTTTAATGATCAGGATAACTAATTCATTAATTGCATCCAAAGTAACAACATAACATAAGGAATTGAAGTAAATATCTGAGATAGTTAAGAGATTTCGGTTTGAATTACTTTACCTAGAAAAATGGTAATACATACCCTTTAGTCGCAGTAATAAATAAGATAGCATTAACAATCACAATTCCTTACCTGATTCTGGGAGCAAGGTGAAATAATGAAATGATCTATTGACTAAGTTTCAAGACTTTTATAGTCTTTAGTAACCACTACTACCTGCTTTATTTTTTTTTTATTGTGTAGGTGTTGCTGAAATAGTCATTTTTCAGCATATGCATTTAGACTAAAAAAATTTAGATGATACAAATTGGTACAAGTAGATGTCCTCCACTGCAACATAATATGAAGTTGTTTTTTAGTTCAAATATCTCTGAGAGAAAGTAAAACAATGTTTACTCACAAAAGATGCTTAGTAACCATCTGACCATCGCATGTTATTTTCAGTGCATGTATGACTGTTTTCATGTAGATGCAGATTTGCTTGGGAAATTGACATCCATATACCCACTCGTCATCATATAAAGAAACGTTCAAGCGCTGAAGGAAACACTGGCAAAGGAAGGACGAATCTGAGTGGACATGTGAGAGAGGTCAAGAGGTCAGTCTCAATATTGCAGTATTTGAAGAAGAGCCCAACTGACAGGTGCTCCAAGTACTCACCTCAGGTGAGTCGCTTGAATGGGAGATCAATCCATGGTGTTGAGTACTGCTCTTAAGTCAAGTTTCTCATTTCAGCACATCTGGTTGACGGGGGCTTCGTCAGAACAATAAGCTGTACAAAACAAACAGAAATTGAAGTAATCACACTAATTTATGCAGGACAGTTGATAGTAATTATTGATTCAGAGGTCATTTTCATTTGGTTTTATTATTTTGAAGATAAAGTTCCGAAATGGCTGTAGATAATCACTCACTGTCTTTAACATACAAAATAATTATGGTTCCTTTAACATACTTTGAATTGTGATGACTAATTTTAATAAAATTAATGGCACTGATAAACGCTATAGCTAAAATATAATATAATTAATTAATATAAAATTTTACGAAATAAAGAAATACATATGAAAATTAAATGTAATATTCCAAACAGGAAAAATATAATTTTAGGCAGATAAATGAAATTTGGAGTAGAGAAAAAGAGGAAAGGTGGTACAATTGATTGTAACAAAATTATCAGGTGTAAACTAGTAATGTTAAACATAAAATATAAATATTTTAAAAGAGAAAATGAACAACAAAATGAATAAAAGAATATATCATTTAAAAAAATATTGGGGACAAAAGAAACATTAAAATTATGAGGAAGAGCATTTCTGTCTTCTTAAATTGAAACAAATACAAAACTAAAATAGAAAAATATAAGAAATCATATGAAAAGTCAGGAGACTATGACAAAATATAAGAAAAACTTTGTGCTTTGAATTTTACTAAGCTTATCGAATCCTCGTTATACATACAGACAAATCACAAAAAGAAAAATAATGATGTTTAATTATGCTGAGAAATTATACCGAGTCCCCTCTACGGAGATTAAAATATTAAAAAAAATAAATACAAATTAGAAATTGCCATGACTTAGTCATGACTGTCAGATAATTTGCGACCATATCACCAGTTACATCTGACCACCTAACTCCCCAGACTGCAATTATCATGTGTGGGACGCAGTTGAGCAAGAGACAAACAAAACTCCTTTTAACACCAAAGATGAACTGAAGGCAAGGATTATGGCAGCATTCAACAACTTAAGCAAGAAGATCGTTTAGAAGAGTTGCAGGAGAGCTTGAATTCATCTGGAGCCCGTGTTAGAAGCCAATGTCAATTTTATTGAATAAATATACTCTTTAGTATTTCAAGATGTTTTTATGTAATTTGGTAAATATATCTGTCAAAAATTTGATGTCAGTATTATTTTCATTTTTGCGTAATTTAAACAGCAATTAATCCATCGCACAATGTAGATGTTACCATTAAGTTGTTATTTTTCAAAAAGCAGCTCTCCTCTCTAACTAAAGTCATTTTCAGAGGGGCATCTATAAAAATGATCCATTGTGAAATAATAGTTATTACTAATTTTTCGAAATATTATGAAAAAAAAGTAAATTATAACTTATTAGAGTTAGAATAAAATATACTAATAGCTACTTTATTGATTCGTTTTCTACAGCTTATCAACCACTTGAAGTTTATTCAAAGTTAGAAAATATCTTTTAGATAGTAAAAATGGTTTAGTGGTACAAGTCCTACTAATCGACCCATAGTTGGCGGGGGTTGGAGGACTTGCGTATATATACGACGATAACGAACTTGACAGAAATTGGAACACGGCTCTCCGATAAACACTTCCGAGTCATTACATCATTCGCTCATTCTAGCTTACAGCACTTGGTATTCCCAAACGATCACCCATCTAGGTACTGACCAAGATCGACGTTGCTTAACTTCTGTAATTATATGAGAATGGTAATGTGACCAATAAGCACTACTAATAGTTGTAAAAACATTTTGGTTTTCTGATTCATAAATAAGAAATTGTCATATAAGCTACAAATGAATCGATAAATACCGAAGAATTAATCATACGTAAATTTAAGAATTAATGACACTAAAATAAAGAATATCGCCTCAATCTAAATGTTTCATACACAAATAAAGTGTTTTGAAAGTCATTAAAAAAACAAAAATACACACTTATGTTCTTTTGTTTAAATAATTGAAAAAATAAGTTCCGCAGGTTTTCATTAAATATTTGAAACAATTTTGGTAAATTGAAAATAATTATGATTTTTCAATCATTTCATAATTATTTCATTTTTTTGTAATTATTATTTATTCATTTTTTTTTTAATCATTTCACCCCAAGCAAGGCATTCCACTGCCACTATTGCGCTTGGGGCTACATAGGGGAAGGTAAATAGAAAGAGCGGTTAGATATAGGAAATGCCAGAAGTGGGGTGATAGATAGTTGGGTGGGTGGGAAGAGTGTTTGAAAGAATGGAAGTTAGTTTGTTAGGAGGTGTCTATTGACCTTACATTTAAACTCCTGGAGATTGTAGCCGTCGGGGAAGCAGTCATGTGGAAGGGAATTCCACAGTCGGAAAGTGCGAGAAAAGAAACTGTTGAGGTTGCATTTTATCGGTTTCACTGTAAAAGGGTGGGATCTAGTTGCTAATCTAGTATCTCGTGCAAATTCGAACCTAGGGGGCACCAGTGATCTAAGTTCATCGGAGCAGAAGCCGTGAAAGTATTTATAGAAGAGACACAAGGAAGCCACGTCGCCCCGGTGAGAGAGAGACTGCAGGTGGTCTGCCAAGTCGGTATCGATCACATTACAGACCATCCGCTGTACCTTGTCGAGAAGCCCAAGGAGAATAGCAGGGGCACCCGACCAGATATGGCAACAGTATTCAATGCACAGGCGGATGGTAGATTTATACATGTGCAGGATAGATTCAAACGGAAAAAACCTCCGGGCCCTGCACAGAGAACCGACTTTCATAGCAGCGGATTTAGCAATGGAATCGATATAGTCATTCCACTTGAGGTCCGCTGAAAGTGTGAGACCAAGGAGGCGTAGTCTTTTACTCTCTGGGAGGCAAGCCTGGTCCATGCTAACGAGAGGTAGGTGCGATTTTCTGTGATGGTTAATTGATTGTAGCTTCGTTTTAGAAGCATTAAAATTTACGAGCCATTTCTTACCCCAGTCCACTACGGATTGGAGGTCCTTTCCAAGCTCGGCTGCAAGGTTAGCTTTGTCACCCACACCAGACTTTTGATCGAGGCGAGAGTAAACTGTGGTGTCATCGGCGTACATACCTACTTGGGATCTTATGGTATCAGGGAGAGCATTAATGTAGATCAGAAAGAGAGTAGGACCTAGGATAGAGCCTTGAGGGACACCCGCGTTCGTATGGTAGTTCAGGAAGGCATGTCCGTTTAATACCACTTTCAATGTGTGGTTAGATAGGAATGACTGGATTAGTTCAAACAAATGTCCAGCTATACTATAGTTCCACAGTTTGCATAGAAGGCCAGCATGCCAAACTCTGTCGAACGCTTTAGAGATATCCAAGGCGACGGTTCGGGCTTCGCCATTCCTGTCGAGTGCCTGATATATATACTCGGTGATGGTCGTTAGCATATCAGCAGTAGACCTGGTGAAGCGGAAACCATACTGCTTGTCCGAGAGGAGCCTGTGTGCTGTGAGATGCTTAACCACCTCGGCGTTGATAATGGCCTCGAACACTTTGCCAAAGATCGGAAGAAGGCTGATAGGGCGGTAATTTGCGGGGTCCGCGGGTTCTCTAGTGTTTTTGAATATAGGAACTACAGAGGAAGATTTCCAACAGGCAGGAAAGTAGGAAGCAGAGAGGCAGAAGTTGTAGAGCTTAGAAAGGACAGCGGAGAGTTCAGGGGCACATTTCTTTAAGACTATGATTGTGATTCCGCCCCCTCCCCCGCTCGCTTTTTGAGGGTCAAGTTTTGAGATTATCTTAGAGACAAGCGAGGGTGTAATGTGGACGTCATTCAGTTGAGCCTCAGTTCTAGGTGAGAAGTCGGGTGTAGAAACCCCAGACGAGTTCAAACTCGAATTGTTCGAGAATCTCCGTGCAAAGCATTCAGCCTTGTCTGCTGAGGAGGTGAGGACCTCAAAATTATTGATTAGTGGGGGTATTGTGGACATGCTCTTGTTGAGTACTCTTTTACAGAGTCGCCAGTAGTCTTTGGCGCCGAACTTAGCGGATGCTATGCGTTGTTTCATTCTGGCAGCAAACAACATCTTAGCTTCGTTAAGTATCTTTTTACACTTATTACGAGCTGAAGCGAAAAGGCGCCTGTTTTGGTCCGACGCGTAGCTACGATAAAAGTCAGAAAAAATGATTCCGGTGGGCAATGGCAATGAGCAAGCGGGCGAGAACCATGGAGACGAATGAGACTTAAGCAGAAATTTCCTGGCAGGGATGAAGGCATCGATGCCAGCCTTAACCCAGGAGGAGACCTCGGAGGCACATTCTTCGATGGGAAGACTAAAAACGTTGTTCTATGGGACGTCACAGAGGAAGTCTCGGAACGAATCCCAGTCTGCTCTTTGGTAGCAGTAGGATATTCTACTGGTCTGTGTTTCTTGGGTCGGGTGGGAGTGGAATGAAATGTTGACTGAAACTACGGTGTGGTCAGAGTTTCCGAGTGGGCAGAGTTGTCTGGTAGTGCAAGAGTCTGGGTTGGAAGTGAAGCAGAGGTCTAGTAGTGAGTCCCTTCCATTGGGGCTAAGATATCAGGTGAGTTAGTGTGAAGGAATGATTCTACGCTGAGGAAGTTAGTGCGGATACCACGTATGTTAGTGAAGGAGATGCAGACGGGTTTGGGCGTTTTCAGACTAGCTGGTTTAGTTTTGCTGTTATGTTTGCTTTTTTCCATAGTGATTCAGTTAAGGAGAGTAGAATCAGTCGGTCACTTGTTTGCAGCATGTGAAGGATGGAGACTGGCGCGGCCTACAACATAATGTGGCCTCGGGGTTGCCCACCGAACGTTCATGCAGGGACGCCCGTCCATGCGCGATATGGCACTACAAGAACCCCGGTATTATTCAACTGTTGATCAGAGCAGCCTCTCAAGATGCTACGCAAGAGTTCGGGCTCCTAACTACTAGTCGGAAGCAGCAACCAGGAAACTGCCAACCCGGTACCCTCAGAATGTAAAGGCGTTGCCACCATACTCCGTAATTGCAAAGAGCTTCCAGCTGAACTAACACTAAGACCGAAGAAGGGGGATGAACCGGGAACCCCCTCCTGAACAAGAAACAAGGCGATCACCTCTACTCTTGTTCAAAAGAAGGGGGTGGAGTGTGAGACCAGGCGATAGTAGGAACTATCTACTCCAATTTAAAAAAAAAAAGAAAAAAATAGAAACAGGAAAGAGTAACTAAGTTTTAACTTTAAGTCGAAAAGAACCTTGGATAGCAAAATAATTTACACAAACTACTTCAGTTAGTGACAAAAGAACAAATAAAAATAAAATAAAGGGGAACCAAAAAATATTGAAAATTATTAAAAATTAAAAATTATTAAAAATCAAAGAAAAACAAACTGATTTCCGTTATGTCAAATAAATGTTTAAAGATAAATTAACCATAAAATTGTTGATAAATTGTTACATTTGTATTTATTTGAATCTGAAAATAAAAAAAGTAATATTATTTTTACTTGTAACATATTTCGAATAAATGTTTTTTTCTTGATTATTAGGTTCCCAGCAAATTACAATTATTTTAAAATTTACTTATTTTCTTCAAATTTATGTATAAATTTGATAAATTTCTAATTTTCTCCTTTTTATTGGGTGTTGTTCAAACAGTGAATAGGAAATTAAACGAGATAATAAAAAATCGGATCAAAATGTGTTTGTATTCGAAACAATTACGAAGTAAATAGAAGATTAATTAAGCAAAGTAAATAAGCAGAACTCGTAAATATTACATGAAGGTCACACCTAAACAGTATTTCAAGAGTAAATGATTGAAATGAATCGCTTTTTATATAACCAATAATTTAATAAAAAAGAATATAAACTAGCGTAATTATAAAATTCATCCAGGCAATTTACTATTTTAAATTAAGTTGCATGATTATCCCCACTGTACAATTTCTGCATATACATTTGTCAGGTCTTAATCATGCTTTTTTCCCACAATTTTATGCTACTGATTGCATGCGCCGATCAGTTAAGAGAGACTTTTATCCTGTGGTACATTTTTGCATGTTACAATTTAAAGTATTTTGCAAATTGATTTCATCTAGTGTATTATTCTACGTTTTAGTCCTAATATTTTTATCACATATATTTTCCATTTAAATTGGTGTTAAAATTGCATTTTAGAGGCAGATTTTCTGTGATAAGATATTGTTAAAAAAACTATGCATTTTCTTTGCTCTTTGGCCCTTTATTGTCAGAGTAAAAAAAGCATAGATCAAATATCAGTGTATTTAGATTTACTTGTTTTTAAGTCAGGATAATATTCAGCCTGCTCATAATAAATGAGGCCTCATCATGTTAAAGGAAATATTTCTTTTCTTAAAGCATAGCTGTGTCTCATGATGATCAGCTTCAACTATACTTAATTCAAACTATACTTCTTTCGATTTGTCTTCAACGTATGAGGGTTCAATAGCATGTTCCATCTTTGAAGAAGTAGATGATTATTAATGATTTTTTTTTACATGCGTTATCACTTGGGAACCTCGAGGTAGTGCAATGTTAACAAGCTTGTCTCGCTAGAATCATTACAATTGAGTAGTGAGTTTAATTCTCACTGGTGTCCCAAACTTTTCGTCTATACCACATCTAAACGGCGCTTAGAAAAACACCATACGTTAACCCCTTGGCACAATAAGAAGCCACTTCCTCAAATGTCTACATAGAGATGTCAATAGAATCTAGGTTTTGCTTAAATTTAACCTATGTCTAAATAGGGGACTTTCAATTTTCTAAGAACTGTCATACGATTCACTGTACATGAGGATTTTCTGTGTACTTTCATCGCTCATGTGAAAGAATGACAAATCCAGTAAAGTTGTAATTGCATTAAGAAATTCTCTATTCTTCTAATTTGACACTTTAAAACAGATGAATATTAGATATTTAGTCTTCCAGATTATAGCCACTAATTGTAAAAACCTCTTATAGAAAATATCAGTCTAACTATCAATATGATCTTGATCATTTCTCCAGGATTCGGAGTAACAGAATGATTGCAATTAACACAGCATTAATGCAGTTTGGTTTTCAAGAAAATCCTTCTGACATATTGCAGCCTCTGGTAAAACTTTCCAGAGTAGTCACTAGCTTTGGTGATGTGATAAATGAGTTCATTCTTATTTTGTGTTCTAGTTATTTAAAGTATTTTGCTTATTTTTTTTAACATCAAGTTATTGACTCAATAAACAGAGTATGTGATGAAGGTGGTTGCCGAATATGACGTACAGAATTCTGCATTGGCTTAACACTTCAATCTTCTTGAAAATGATTGTTGAAAGAAATACCTTGTATGCAGTTGAAAATTTACTCGTGAGCTCATCAGATTCTCGAAGTGATGCTGCAACCTGAACAGCAGCATCGGTATATAGAGAATCACAAATCATAATTTTCCTAGTTAATGCCCTAGCTTTGAATTGCTGATAATTAAATAGCGCAACTGAAATAGGAAACTGGGACTTTGCACCAGCATTAGAATTTACGAATGCAAAGTAAAGTAGAACAAAAGTAAAAAACAAGTGCAGTTGCCACACTTTTGTCCTATTCGCTACAGTAAAGAGATGAGAAGATTCATTATTCGAAATGACAAAAACTTTCATACCTTGATGGAAAGAAATGACAACCTTCAGCATTTTAACAGGAATGTCTAGCTTTCTGAGGACCTTCTACAGAGCATCCCGGTTGAACGAGTCAAATGTCTTTGTGAAATCTACAAAAATCATGTAGAGGTCATCGTTCTTTTCACGCACATTTTCAGCAACTTGCAAATAAAAATCATATCTACAGTACCCCGTCCAGAATGAAACCAATGCACATTTTCACAATAGATTTATCTAGCAATTTAAATCTGAACCTTTACGCGAGTGCAAATTTTGCCGGAAATGCAAAGAAGTTAAATTTTTGGAGAGTGATGACAAACGTCTATTTTACACTTAATGTGTAGAGATGTACAATGAACGCATTTTAGAAATTTTGTGGAACTTCTCCTGTTTCCAAGATGACAAAGACGAGATTGTGAAATTCTTTTAGAAGACAGTTTCCACCGAACTTGAAAATTTGATCAGAAAAGATGATATTTACTTTATGACATTATGAACACACTTTCTTTAATATTAGGGTTAAGAGCGATTTCGAGAATCTCAGAGATATTAACGCAATATCTTGTAAGTCTTCTTTTTTACAAGAGACTTCCTGAACTAAGGAACCAAGGTTTTATGCGGATGATGCTGCATTTTGTCTATAGGTAGTCGAGACTCAAAATTGTTCTCATCAAACCAGTGTTTCCGGAGAGGAAATTCAAAACATTTAAGAGATGTAGAGAAAGTTACATCTTTAAAAGGTTTTCTTGATGCCTCAATGTCGTTAGAAATAACAACAGCATTGAGCGCAGAATTGAGAGCAGAATAGAAATGAGAGGAGGGTTCATAAACTTTTTCAACAAACTTTAAAGTTAAAACAGTTTCTTTGGAATCGAGAGGTTTCAATGGCGCTTCTTAAATGGTAAATGGAAATTAAATTTATTATGTAAGAATGCAATGTCAGAAGAATAAAAAAGAAAAATAACTCAAGTGGCGTCTGTAAATAATCGAAAAATCAACCATATGCCAGTCCTTAGACCAGGAATGCATCTAGATCTTTGAGTAACCAGATAGCCACGGTTAGCTGTCAAATTTTTAGATTGAGAAAGAAATTTCGAGGGCTTGTTTTCTTGTCCTCTCCCTGATTTGAGGAAAACATTTCTACAACTGACCATCAGGTTTTTCTTATAAGAGTTTTCTATCGGCTAGATTGGCTGCATTCATAGCTATTGAGCTCGGTCTATGCCATATTACTACACCATATAACGCAATCAAAACGCATTTTCTGTTTCCGTTAGAACATGTTCTTTTTATTGATATTGTTATTTGCAGAAAACATCTAAATGAATTTCACCTAAACTGCGGTGATATTTTTACAATTCTGTACTAGTGTAGACGATAATTCATTATTATACTACATATCGTACAAAACACAAATGTACAGACTTAAATCAAAGCCACATGTGTAGGATAGGGAATAAAAAGATTGTATAAAGCAAGGGTCGGCAATCTACGGCCCGCGGGACGGATCCGGCCCGCAAAGGCATTTTGACCGGCCTTCGAGCCTGATTACCAATGACTCTATTTTTATCATGAGAGACGAGGCTTTCGAATTAAAAAACAGGCCTGCTGTTATCTTCCTCTGATCCACCCAACCGAATTTGAATACCATGACCGCAAAAACACGATCAAAACCCAATCACCCCCATTTCTGCGTAAAAAATAAAAAAATAGACATAAAACAAAAACTTAGAGCCGATTTAAACGACCGACCGGCGATAGATATTAGGCGGGGACACCTTCAAAGAGACAATGTTGTCTCAGTCGGCTTTCTATTTCATTCCTCCAGCAACGACTCCCCATCGCTTACTCCTGCCACCTACCTTATGTAAGTTGCTGGAATCTTTCAATGAGCCATGTTCTTAACTTATCATACGTAAGTGTATATGTTTGCAACTATTTGTACTCGCATGTATGGGTATATTTGTTTCGTTTTTTTGTTTGTTTGTTTGATGTGTGTGTGTGGTTCGTTTGTGGTACAATTTTCAATAACAGTTTAAAACCTACACGTTATAATTTCAACCATTTCACATCGGTTGATTTTTTTCACTTTGAAGTATTTTGACGTTCCTTGAGGAAAAGTAATTTTCGTTAGGTTTTTTTTGAATTTTAGATTTTCTTTTGTTTTTCTGATTTCTCAATGTTTATTTTCATTATAGTTTTAAATATTTAGGTTGACAGGGTTCTGCATATGTAATTTTCCTTAATTTTTCATTAATGGCCTTTGTGCGGCCCGCGACCCGTCATTATAACACGATCCGGCCCACGAGGTCGAATGAGTTACCGACCCCTGGTATAAAGCATAAGGCAACGATAGCCCTCAGTGTATTTTCTCATTGAACTCCACATTGTACAAGTAAGAATAACCTTTAAACCATTAAAAGTAATTTCAAAACATTTACGCTATAAAGCAAAGTAGTGAACGCCTTACTCAGTCTTAAATACAATTTACATGAAGCCTTGATTTTATCATTAGGTTTTCTTGAGTATAAAAACTCACAGCATTGAAATGTATACTTGGTTTAGTTAACGGGTTTTCTGATAACACCATGTCTGAAAATTTTCAGAATTTCTGAATTTCCTTATTTGTTTTTCACTTCGTTGCGACATGTAAGATGTGCGTATATGCCATATATACCTCATCTGTATCATTGAGGAACATACCAGATTCTGGAAGGATCATTGAAGCTTTGAAAAATTGTTTTATAAAATAAAACAAAGAGTATCATACCGAATTTAATTGAAACTAGGATAATTTAATCTGATAAAAATAACAAATTGTTCTAATTTGTTGCTTTTACCAGATTAAATTATTCTTGTGCCATTTTCTGTCTTTTGACTAAATATATCATCCTAACGATTCTTTTGATGTTAGTTACAGCTTTCCAATACTTTTCCACCGTCTGATACATTCGGTAATTTTTTTCACCAGCTTAGTAAAATATATTTTCAGTTTTTTGTGCCTTATGTTCGAGGTTTTTCTTTTATTTGGTATCAGCTTGTCAAAGACAGATCTTATTTTCCGCGCAAACATAATATCTGTCGGAGTCATGGCCGCAGGCGCATTTTTATTTTGTGTAAGCCGATATACTTGTAAAAATTGTTGCAATGCTGCATCCAAATACCCATCGTTGGATTTCTTTAGGATCCTCTTAAAGGTATCCACAAAACGCTCTGCTTGGCGTTGCTTCTAGGGTGGTAAGAGGCAGGTGTTATGTGCCCTACCAGAAACATTTTACAAAATCTCTTAAATTCTTTTTATGTAAAGTGGACGCCGTTATCCGAAACAATCGAATCTGGTACCAATTACTGCTTCCTTGGTTGTTCTTTTTACATCTAATACCTCTGGACACTTGGGAAAACTGTCTACAACGATCAAATAATATGAACCATTAAGCAGACTAGCAAAGCCAATAGGCAGATATGACCACGGGCAATCAGTTTTTGGCCACGGGTTTAACTTTATTAGTGGTGCTTTAGTTGCCAAAACATAGCCTTTGCAAGACTTTACCAAAGTTTCGATGTCTCTATCCATGCTACGCCAGTACACATAACTTCACATTAAGCTTTTCATTCTGCATATACCAGGATGTACTGTGTGGAATTCTTTAAGGATTCGTTTCTGTAGTGATAAAGGCACCACCACTCTCTTGCTGTAATGTATACATACCTCGCTGTGTGTTTATCGTATGTAATTTCGAACATTCGTCGTCCACTACAATCTGCAGATACGCAATAAGTAGATAGATTTTTGAAAATATCCAACCCTTGCTAAGTTGCACAAAAACCTTTTCCAGCTCGGGAAGTGGGTAATGATGACTTTTGAGGGTGTTGTTTTGGCCCGTGTAGAAATCTGTGCTGACACGTATCTCTTTATTCTTTTTCTTTATGCATACCGTTGGTGAAGCCTATTCGCTATAGTCAATTTTAGATAAAAAACCCATTTTTTCGAGTCTGTCAAGCTCGTCATTGATCTGTTTTAAGGATGCAAAAGGTACATTCCTATTCTTTTTAAAAACCGGTTGTACATTTTCCTTTAGCTCCAATTTAACTTTTATTTTATTACATCTGCCTAGACCATCAAAAGTATCTCTCTGAATTTCATTTTCAATTCTTTCTTTAAACTTTCTGCTTCGTTGGTAAAACTTTTAACTTTTTGGCAAAACGAACTGATTGGACTGTTCTATAACTTAAACTGCTCCACCCAATCCATTCCAAAAAGGTTATTTGTATTTTTCATTACAAACAGTCTTAATTTCAACGCTTTTTTTTTGTTCAACTTCACATTCGTAATAAATTCCCCTTCGAATTTTATTTTATGTCCTGTAACACTACGAGTGATTGTCTTGTTAATCATTAAAGTTGGTCTTCTAATTTTCTTTCATGTATATACATTTATTATACTTAAGTTGGGTGCGCTATCCAATAGTAATTTGATATTTTTGTTTAGGATTTTTAGCTGCACAAATTTTCTTATATTCCGACCAGCAGATTCATCCGCATTAGTAACTTTAATGTAATTATTTACACGTTTTTTTCTATTTTTGTCTTACAGTGAATTTTCTTATGTCCTTTTATTTTTTGCAACAAAACCATTCTTTATTTTTGTATGGTCAGTCATTATAAAAATGTAGTTCTCCATTGGGGTGAGGAGTAATGTTTTTTCTTCTTCACTTTATTTTTGGCACACATTTTTAATGTGCGACACACCGTTTACTTCGATATCTTTACTGTCTTGTCGAACATTTATAAACCTCTGATAATCTTCTGCTAGGTTTTGTAAAGTCAGACTGGGCTAAATTTCAATTTTATTTAAAACCCTTCTCCTGATTTCAGCGTCTTTTATCGACACCAAACCTTGAACAAATACCAGGCATTTAAAACTGCTATGCCGTAATTCTGTCAGCTTGAACCACTCACACTGATCGTTCACATTGCAAGCGAACATTGAGAAATCTTCACGCAATCTTTTAATGAATAATGGCGACTTTGGGCTGAACACTTCGTTTCTTCGATAATATCTAATTTACGAACTCGACAGCGCCTAGTTTTCTTCTGACCTTTTTGTGGGCGAACCATATTGCACAGCCGTTTTGTAAACGTCTTCGTATCTACAGAAATAAAACGAAAATGTTACCTCTTCCTCTGGCATATATTTAAATTCCACAAACGCATTTACAATAGTGTCCTGTGAAAAAGCACCCGAATCTTCGTTTATGTTATTTGTTAACATTTTCCGTTGTTGTTCTATAAACAATTCTTAAAACTTTTTAAGTCTTTGTTCGTAATATTTTTGCTGTTCCTGTTGTTGCTTTAATATTTCCAGTAAAGCTAGTTTAAATTCCTCCATTTTGTATTTTCATGCGATTTAACTTTTCACAAAATGTCTATATATCTATATATATATACACAACTGTCTCTCAAAAACACTTTAAAATCTTCCTATTAATTAACTTCCGACGTAACACCTTTACACCCAGAAATGATTTTTGCAAATTGAAAAATACAATTATCAATTTCACGTACCTTTTGTTTACATTTCTAGTCCGTTATAATTAGGATTATATCCCGTATTTTTCTGAATCTTGTATTTCGAATAACTTGGTTAAATATCAACATAACCCTTAGAAAATCCTTGTACCCAAAAGTGCTTTGTAGATGGCAACAGTATTCAATGCACGGATGAATATTTTTAAAACTTCATATTTTCAACGATATATACACTCCCGATCAAAAATTTAAGACCACTTAAAAATCTTTAAAAAGAATTTTTTTTTACAGATAGATTTTAAACTCCTCCTATTTAAGGTTACCAATACTACAATCTAAAAGGTTATGGAAACAAAAAGCTACATTCCAAACATTTTATTTAGAAATTTACATTTTTATAAAATGTTGCCAAACAACACAACCATCAGGCGTGTGACATGAAATAGACTGTCACCTCTGGGTGATGACTTCAGTGTACACTTATATATATATATATATATATATATATATATATATATATATATTCAATATACGTTCTTCCCTTAAAAAAAATCTTACTTTTACTTTTATTTGCCTCATAGTCTTTGATAATAATTTATTTTATTGCAAGTATTTAGATTCGGTCTGCTTGAATTAGCAAAGCTTCTGCATAAGGAAGTAACCCAGGAATTAATTTCTCTCTAAATGTCAGCCGAAAGCTATAATTTTTCTACTCACAGTAATTGTTTCTAAAATGAAATTATACTAGATTAGTATAATACAATAAGATTATTTGTAGAATCTGGAAAATCTATACACAATGTTATTCCCAAAACAAACATTTTCTACGATACTTACATGCTGACTGTTGTTCTCATCTTTGTTGTTGTTATCATAAGGTGTATGGCAATCTGGGTAACCTATATGGAGTTCTGAACTGAATCCTTTATTATTTACAGTGGTATACTGTTCTCGTTCCACTGCCAATGTTTCGAGATATCTCGTCTAGTTTTTATTTTTAGTTCTGCTATGTTATTGCTCGCACTATTTTCAGTCAGTTCAAGTACACATTGCCCGATCCAGAACTCGCAATTAGTTTCGCAAACTAACACTTTAATCCACTAATGTGATCGTGATGACAGCCGGAGTGTACACCTCAAACAATTGTGATGAAAACAACAAAAATGAGGACAATAGTCCATATGTAAGTATTGTAAATGATAACTCTTCATCCTAGAAATTCAGACAGAAGCAAAGATATTTTTTAGATATTCATATTAATATTATTTGTCAGTTGTTTTATATTCATGAGAAAATGTAATAGTTAAACTGAAAATTGATATTAAAAACAGTTTAAAAATTCCTTAATTTTTAAAAATTTCTTCGGATATTCCTTTTTATATAAATAAAGTCCCCTTGAAGTTAGTATATTAAAAGAAAAGTGATTAAGTTAGAGGTTAAAATAATTTTAATTTAGAGGTTGAAAATAATGATCAAGCAAAAATCACACAGTTACTTATATTTAGCAGCATATTTAATTCTTTGTTTTGTAGAATTTTTTGTTTTCCACTGATGAAATCTGGAATGAAGATACCTTTGGCTCCCAGACTAGAAAGATACTTCACCGCAACTCTTTGCTTATATTAAAATGAAAATTAAGGCACATGTGAAACATTAAGGTCAAATTTTTTTGCAAGAAAGACAGAAGCACCATATATTTCTTATACTCCTTTATTGGTTGACAAGGAAAATACAAGATAAGAAAATACAGTACAGCATTTTACACACATAATAATATGTAAAATTATTCATATACTTTATTTTTTATTTATTTAATACATAAGTATTTCTTAGTAGTAGCCACCATATCCACCGTATCCACCATATCCACCGTATCCACCATATCCACCGTGTCCACCATATCCGCCATATCCACCATATCCACCGTGTCCACCATATCCACCGTGTCCACCGAATCCACCGTGTCCACCATATCCACCGTGTCCACCATATCCACCATGTCCACCGAATCCACCGTGTCCACCATATCCACCGTGTCCACCGAATCCACCGTGTCCACCATATCCACCATGCCCACCGTAACTGCCGTGACCACCATGTCCACCACCATGACCGCCACCATGACCGCCACCATGACCGCCTCCGTAATTACCGTAGGCATAGGCGCCATGTCCAGCAGCATAATAGTTTTTATGTCCTCCAGCAGCATGATGATGTTTATCATAGGCAGCGTGTCCAGCATGACCAGCGTATGCACCATATTTTTCAAGCATGCCATCTTTGTGTTTATGATGTTCCTCTTTGTGTTCATGGTTGCCATAGCTGTCTTTGTGGTCATGCTCACTGTCATGGTAGCCCGTATAATACGCCTCTTTCATGCCATGTTCTTCATGCTTGGCATGACCACCATGAGCCGCATATTCTCCACCTGCCTTCTTATGGTGATGATGTTCTCCTCCATGATGTTGTTCTTCATTGTAATAACCTTCGTGACCACCATGACCACTGCGTTTCTCACGGATAGCAGCACTTTCTGCTCCAGCCAAGACTGTGAGGCATACTACCAGCAGGACAGTGGTAGTCATTCGATTCAGTGCCATCTTTTCAGGGAAGAATCAGCTGATGTAAGAATCTAAAAAGAATAAAATCACAATAGAGAGCAATTAATAATCAACAAGCAACCGTACTTAAAAGTAAATGTAGACAAATTTATATATGAAGCTAAGTATATATGACTAAACTTTCAAGGCAATATTCACAATTCGATTTAATTTAAATTGAGGTGTTAAAAAACTTTGAATATTTTGTTAATCTTATTGATATAAAAGAATTTAATGATGACAGAATAACCTGATGTAATGTAGTACATTTCAGCATAAGTACTTTTTTATAATCGTCTCATCGTCTGAGCAAGGAAGTACTGTTACTGGTGCGCAGGGGGTTACATAATAAGAGAGTGAAGAGAAAGGAGAACAGGTCACAGTAGATGCCGGAGAATGAGTAAGAGAAGGAGAGGTAAATTGGTGTGAAAAATGCTGCGTGAGAGGAAAGTGTAAGGTAAGAAAACGGATGGGAGTAAAAAAAGAGATGACAGTTGATGTTGCATTTAAACTCTTGGAGACTGTAGATATCAGGGAAAAAAGAATAAGGAAGGGTATTCCACAGGCGGGAATTGCGAGAAAAAGTTCTGTTTAATTTTTCCTTGACCACGAAATTATCTCTCCTACCCGTTCCTGATTCTGTGTAAGTATATCAGTAACAATAGAAACAAACGCAAGAAAAAGTCATGACAAGATTTTGAGTCTAAATATGCGTGCACTTAATTAACTTACAATCTAATAAATGATTGTATTTTCCAGTTTTTAACGCCAGATAGGAAGCTGAACAGGGAAGACCCGATTTATACAACTAGAAAATTGGAATAAGTTGCAGAAGGATGGAATATATTCGAATCCACTTTAAAAAATGTGTCATATAAGCTGGAAAATACTTTATGGCGACACCCAGAAAGTAAAATATAGAGGAAGAACAATGAAAATATAATTCCAAAAATTTTCACATATACACGTGCATATTCATATATAAATGTAAACTTAGAAAGGATGTGCATTCAATTTAAAAATGAAAAAGAACTATACTTTTAAAACATAAATATTTTTCTACTGCGTTATTTGAGATATTCATTATCTATATATCTATCTATCTCTCTATCTATCTATCTATCTATCTATCTATATATATATATATATATCTATATATGAGAAAGTAACAAAATACAATAAATGAACTGAAAAGAAAAGGAAAATTAGGATAAATACAGACGCGGTCCTCACCTGTACTGTTATGAAGGCTGCGGCCGACTGATGTGGTCAGTGGATTCATCGTAGATATTTATAGGCAAGTCTATGCCCCAGCCTTTCTCTTTTGAACAATTAACGCATCCACTTGACTCGAACCAAAAACAGCCCCATCATCTTTTAATACAGAATCGACGTAAGACATTTCAACGATAACGAAATGAGTAATATATTTTTTCATTTATAATATATTAAATCTTCCTCATCCTTTTGCGTGACACACTAGTATTGTGTAACTATTGCTGTAACGCTCAGCCAATTGTCAAGAGCGCTTTTCAATCAGCTTTGTCAACACAAAATAGCCAAACAAGCATTGGGCACTTGGAATCAGGTTCATGCAATCAACCGAAATGATAATGACGATAAAAATGTAAAAATCTAACTTACAAGCTGAAAAAAGTAAAATACAATATTAAACAATTCTAAATTGGTTAACATTGGCGTTCAGTTTACCATTACACACGATGAAGCATTAGACCGGTTACAAAGAGCTTGTCTAGTTTTCCTGGAAGATACTTGCCCTTTTTTTCATAGAAAGCTACCTGTTAAGCGAATAGGAAAAAAATGTTGACATTTATTAAATGAAACTTTGTAAGAAAAGAATTTGTAAGTTGTTGTTAAAATAATCAATATTACCTTATAAATATACTTTTATTCAATTCTTACATAAAGGAAACTTCATAATATAATTCTAGTAACCGTTATCTTATTCACTGACGTAATGTATTAAAACATAAAAAAACAACTAATAAACAACTAGTTTTAATTCAATGTAAATTTTCAATAGTAAAACTTTAAAAAGTATACTTACTTTATGTTAGGAAAGTAACATATAAGATGAAAAATGGTTCTGCTTTCTTTTATTGTTATTTACTTTGATATTAGTGAACACGCAGACATAATGCATATAATTATATATATACTAGCAGTATAGCTCGGCGTTGCAAGGGTGTAATGAAAGCTTTAAAACTAATCCATGGTCCTGGAGCTCAGACTCCTTGGATGTTGGCACGAAAGACTAAAAAGCAATAGTTGTTTCCAGTTAAAGCGAAACCGTAGACTGAAAGAAAAATGAATGGATGTAAGTCAAATTTTGATTTCCTGGTATCGATATCAAATAAGTCTTTTTCGTCGTAAACTGAATTTTGAAGGCTAAATAAGTTCTCTGAGTAAATGGTATCATGGCTGATACTAAGAACTACAATTATACCTACTTAGAGCCAAACACGAAGCAAAAACTCAAATAAAAGGGCCGAAAAAATACAGACATACAGGCAGATAAACAGACACACACAAACATCTTGCCTTATATATATATAACCTAGTTAAGGACACTCGCAGACGTTTATAGTACAACTGTGTAAATTTTCAAGAAAATCGGTTCAGCCGTTTCGGAGTCTATAGGTAACGGACACACACACATATACACACACTAAGTTCTATTTATAAATAAGTTTAGATGCGTATGATCATGCGTCTCTTAATGACTGATCTGCTTCTATATGGTATTGCCTGTGCATTGTCACACCATCTGAATAGCAAATTTGAAGGTTACTTGTTATGAAACTTTGCAGTTAGTCCATTATAACAGGGTTTACAGCACATTTGTGGGACCTAGGATTTACAGTCAAAATAATAAACCCATTTGACAGGCTTGAATGCATGTACATGTATACATTTTACATATATGTATAGATGTATATCTAAAAAACAGGAAGTGATGATTGAAAGCGGATTACATACCTGAAATTAAATCCCCCAAATTAGGTTTGAACACCTATTTTTATGCTTGCCTAAATTTCTTTGTAAACCAGTGTAATAGCGTTTGACATTGTCTCATCCAATGAAAATAAATTATAAATGATAGTAGTCTGGTAGATTATGCTTTCTTTTTTTTAAATTAAGGTATATTGTGTTGTTTTCGATTTTTTCAAACGTTTTTTAATTAATTTGACGATCCATATGTTAAACAAATTTTCATTTGTATCCGTGTGTGTGTTCATGAAGTTCCCTTCATTTGTGCATGCAAATATTTAATAAGCAAGATTATACTTATGTTGATTGCGTATGTGTCAGCAGTAGTAGCAATAAGAACCGTAACACAACAATAAGTAAATTCGGCTGAAGATAATGTAAACAGTGAAGTTATTTCAAATAATTCTGGTAACAAAATGAAAGGGAATCAATAAAATATAAGATTGTGTAGATACCACTGAAAGTTGAACAATGTCGAAAATGTGTTGGCCTATTCATTAAAGTTGCGAAATGTACGAAATTTGTACCGAAGATAAAGGAGGTAATTTTACATTAAGTTAACGCGAGAGCAGTAATTGTTAGAGATCGGATGAGAAGTTTTTATTCATCCGCGATATTAAACAAATATTGCTATTTAAATCACTATTTATTACAATCTTTACAGAAGAACCTTAATAAAAGCATTCTAGTTTCTTGGAAGACAGCAAAAGATTTTCTGTGCTAAAACAGATAAAATATTCTGGGAGGATGTAAGTTTGATTTTATTTGAAAGATTGGAGAAAATAGGAGAACGAAACAGTAAATATGTTCTTGAAATAAAGAATAAAGTTAATGTGTGATATAAAAAATAAATATTTTTTCTTCAATATACTGACTATTTGGGTTAATATCTCTCTCTCTCTCTCCCTCTCTCTCCCTCTCTCTCTCCACACACACACACACACACACACACACACACACACACACATACATATATATATATATATATATATATATATATAACAAAAACAAAATTTATTAATAACGGAAATTAACGCATTTGTCGAAATGGCTAAAATATTGGCTAAAAGCGCTCCGGGCAATAATTTCTACAGAACGTTTCTGAAGCAATTTAGCCTTCATAAAAATCTGTAACTGGAAAAAAATACACCAAATGTTCATTTTATGTCATATTCAACACACACACACACACACACACACACACACACACACACACACACACACACACACATATGCTCATATACTCTGTCACTGATCTTTTTGGCATCCATACCCTGAAGTTTGCAATCCCTCAGTCTCTCACGCAAGTGGTGGATTTCCTTATGCGTTTCCCCAGTACTCCTGAAAGAACGGCTTTCGTGCTAGATCTCTTTCTATTCATGACTCCTGTCATGCCATGCAATTCTGCCCTCTGAGCAAGTCTGATCATAGTGTGATTTTCGTTAAAATCTCTCTCCACTCTCCTCCTCTCGCAACTTTCTACCACCAGAATATCTTACTGCTATCAAAAAGCCGACTGGGAATCATTCCGCAATATACTTTTTAACGTCCCTTGGAACAAAGTGTTTAGTCTACCCGCTGAAGACAGCGCCTCTGAGGTCTCCTCCTAGGTGTGAGTTGGCATCGATGCTTTCATTCCAACCAAGAAGTTCCAACTTAAACCTCATCCATCCCCTTGCTTCTCTCCTACTTGCTCGGCCGCCATTGCCCACAGGAATCACTTCTGACTATAATAAGCGCCTTTTTGTCTGGAGCACCTACACACGACTTCTCACCTAGAACTGATACTCAACGGAGTGACCCCATCTCTGATCACTAGCATAATTTCTAAGTTTGACCCGCATAAGACAAGCGAAGTTGACGGAATCCCAGTCGTCGTCCAAAAGAAATGTGTCCCTGAATTCTTACCTGTCCTCTCCAAACTCTACAATTATTGCCTCTCTGCTTCTTGATTTCCTAATTGTTGGAAGTCTTCCTCTGTAGTTTCTGTCTTTAAAAACTCCGAAGAATCTTCAAATCCCTCTAATTATCTCCCTATTAGCCTCCTTCCAATTTTTGGCAAAGTCTTCCAGGCTATTATCAATGCCGAAATGGTACAGCATCTCAATCCCACAACCTATTCTTTGCCAGATCTATCGCTGATATGCTAATGATCTTCACCAAATACATATACTAGGCTCTCGATAAGAACGGTGTAGGTCGAGCTGTTGCCCTGGATATCTCCAAAGCGTTTTACAGGGTTTGGTATGCTACAGAGCTAGGGTATAAATGGACGCTTATTCGATCCAATCCAATCGTTCTTTTTAAATCACGTAATGAAGGTTGTATTGAACGGGCATGCTTCCAGATCCTTTCATACGAGAGCAGGTTTCCCTCAAGGCCCTATCTTTATTAGCGACTGAAGTTAAAACTATTTAAAGAATAAGGCGAGTAAGAAAATTATCCATTTAGGTAATGGCTTCTCCGAAAAGGGCCAATTTGCGTTTTAATTCTAGCTGTATGCACAGGACAGGTCTTTGCTTGTTAATAATAACAGACTCCGCTACAAATTATAATAGAATTTTAAAAGATTTAAAAGTTTATACGTCATTCTAATTAAAATTTAAAAAATGTAAAAATTTATTATTCATTGAGAAAGGTTTTCTTAAGATAATATGTCCAATATGTTATACATAAAAGTAATTAAAAACTTTTCTAATTAAATGATGTCTTGGCTTTATTGCAGTTTTTATTTTACGATTCAGAGCAGATTTTCTGTAACTGGGAAGTCCTGTTTGATCAGAAAAATATTTTAAATTTACCGAAGTCTTGTTCTTATATCTAATATAAATAAACGCTATAAAAACGAGTTTCTCGAAATTTCATGAAATGGGGTGGGTAGCAGATTAAAAAATAGGTTTTCGCAAAGATTTTTAAAAAAGAACCATTAGAAAAACAATTTTATTCATCGATAAATGAGTCCTGAAATTTTCATTAAAATCTGACAGTTATCAGAATTTTTGCAACAATTTCTAAACTAAATGTTCTGAAATGCAAGCTGAAGTTTATATTTCCCATATTAATTATTTGAGTCCCGCTGACACAAAACAAAAAACAAAATTTTAACCAAAATTCGAACGTTCTATAAAGAATATAATTTAATAACACAACAGACCCTTCTATCGCCTGGTTTACACTCCTCTAATATCTATTGATCAGGTGTAGAGGCTCATCCCTTGTTCCCAGTTCAGGAAGTGGTTTCCGGCTCTCTCAGTATTGGTGCTTCTGCGATTTTCTTGCGATATGCGTGGTCGGTGGCAACGTATCTTCATTGTGAGGATAGCGGGTTGGCAGTTTTCTGGTTGCTGCTTCTGACTGGTAGTTAGGAGCCCTACCTCTTGCGTAGCGTCAAGAGCAGCTGCTTTGATCAACAGTTGCATAATATCGAAGTTCTTGCAGTGCCATGTCCCGAATGGATAGGTGTCCCTGCCGGAGCTTTCGGTGGGCAACCCCGAGGCCACACTTTGCTGCATTCCGCGCCAGTTCTCTTCCAGTGCATGTCGCAGCTAATGACCGTTTGCCTCCTCTACTCACGGTCTCTCTTCAACAACAACATCAAACATGAACATCCATATCTCCGTAAAAAAAGCTAAACCAGGCAAATTAAAATCACCTAAACTTCTTAACATTTCCTTTACTAACATCCGGAGTATCCGAACTAACTTCTGTAGCGTTGAATCTTTCCTCCACCGAAGGTCCCCTGACATCCTAGCTTTTGTGAGACTAATCTCAACCCCTCAATTCCCTCATCTGACTTCTCGATCCATGCCTACATTTCCCTTTTCAAGAAGGATTCCCATGTCCACATGCATCGGCTTGGTGTTTACGTCAGTGAACACCTTCCTCTTGCTAGGGTGATTTCTCTTGAATTCCTACATCGTTCTTATATGTATTTCCGTCTCTCCCTTTTAAGCTCAGTTAGCTATCTCCTCTTTCTCTACCGCTCCTCCTTATCTCTCGACTGTTCCGTTTTTGACAGCATCTACAATAATATCGACAAGGCCATTCCTCCCATCCGTTTGCCCATATGTTTGTGTTTGGCGATTTTAACGCCCATCACGCCAAGTGGCTGGAGAACTCCGTCACAGATCTTTCTGGTGTACACACCATGAATTTTTCAATCACTCAGTCCCTTACGCAGGTGGTGGAGTTCTCCACGCGTTTCTCTAATAACCTTAATGGACACGACTCACTACTAGATCTCTGCTTTACCTCCACCCCTGACTCTTGCAATGTCAAGCAACTCTGCCCTTTCGGAAGCTCTGACCATGCACTAGTTTCTGTTTGCGTCTCCTTCACTCCCACTCCATCCAAGAACCTCAGAACAGCAGAATATCTTACTGCTACCAAAGAGCTGATTGGGACTCGTTCCGCGATTTCCTGTGTGACGTCCCTTGGAACAAAGTGTTTAGCCTTCCCGTTGAAGACTGTGCGGCTGAGATCTTCTCTTGGGTTAAGGCTGGTATCCATGCTTTCATCCCTGCCAGTAAGTTAAGACTTAAATCCCACCCACCCATCTGGTTCTTCCCTGTCTGCTCGGATGTCATCGCCCACCGAAATCACTTCTTTCGGCTTTACCGGAATCACGTGTCGGACCATAACAGGCGCCTTTTTGCCTCGGCTCGCAATGAGTGCAAGAAGATGCTTAAAAGAGCTAAGCTGATATTTACAGCCAGGATGAAGTAGCGCATAGCATCTCGTAAGTTCGGCTCCAAAGACTACTGGAGGCTCTGTAAAAGCGTTCAAGCAGCAAGCCCTCAATCCCTCCTCTAATCAACGAATTTGAGGTCTTCACCTCTTCAACAGACAAGGCTGAATGCTTCGCTCGCAGATTCTCCACTAACTCGACACTGGAATCGTCTGGGATATCTGGACCCGACTTCCCACCCCTAACCCAGGCCCAATTGATTGACATACTCATTACTCCCTCGGTGGTCTCCAAAATAATTTCAGAGCTTGACCCCTATAAAGCGAGCGGTGGCGACGGAATACCAATCATTGTCCTAAAAAAATGTGCTCCTGAACTCTCCACTGTTCTCTCTAAACTCTATAACTACTGCCTCTCTGTTTCTTAATTTCCTGCCTTCTGGAAATCCTCCTCCGTGGTTTCTATATATAAAAATACTGGCGAACCCTATCAGCCTCCTACCGATCTTTGGTAAAGTGTTCGAAGCTATCATCAACGCCGAAGTGATACAACATCTCATAGCCCGCAGACAAACAGTATGGTTTCCGCTTCACCAGGTCTACTGCTGATATGCTCACGACCATGACTGAGTATATACACCAGGCCCTCGACAAGAACGGCGAAGCCCGAACTGTTGCCCTAGACATCTCCAAAGCGTTTGACAGAGTCTGTCATGTTGGCCTTCTACGCAAGCTGCGGGGTTATGGAATAACTGGACAATTGTTTGACCTAATCCAGTCATTCTTTCAAATCAATGAAGGTAGTATTGGACGGACAAGCCTCCAAATACTATCACACGATTGCGGGTATCCCTCAAGGCCCTATTCTAGGTCCTACGCTTTTCCTTATCTACATTAACGATCTCTCCGATGAAATCAGATCCCAAGTAGGCATATACGCTGACGACACTACGATTTACTCTCGCCTCGATAAAAAATCCGCCGATGCTAACAAAGCAAACCTCGCTGCCGAGCTTGAAACTGACCTCTAATCCGTGGTGGACTGGGGTAAGAAATGGCTCGTAAATTGTAATGCTTTCAAAACGAAGCTTCTATCTATTAACCATCACAGACAATCGTACTTACCCACCCCCCATTTAGCATGGATCCGTCTAGTCTCCCTGAAAGTAAAACACTGCGCCTCTTCGGGTTAACTCTTACATCAGACCTCAAGTGGAATGACTGTATAGAATCCATAGCTAAATCCGCTGCTAAGAAGGTCGGTTCTCTGTGCAGGGCCAAGAAGTTCTTCCCGTCTGAAACAATCCTGCACATATTCAAATCTACCATCCGCCCGTGCATTGAATACTGTTGCCATATCTGGTCGGGTGCTCCTGCTATCCACCTAGTTGCCCTTGACAAAATCCAACGGAGAATCTGTAATGTGATCGATCCCGACCTGGCAGCTAGGATACAGTCGCTTTCTCACCGACGCAGTGTGGTTTCCCTGTGTCTTTTTCTACAAATACTTTCACGGCTTCTACTCCGAGATGAACTTAGCTCACTGGTGCTCCCTTTATATGAATTTCCTCGAGCCACAAAATTAGCAACTAGGTTTCAACCTTTTACTGTGAAACCGATAAATTGTAAACGCAAATTCTACTCCCTCAGTTTCTTTTCTCGCACTTCCCGCCTGTGGAATTCCCTTCCGCTTACTTGCTTTCCCAACAGCTAGAGTCTTCAAGAATTCAAATGTAAATAGTCATCTCTTGTCTCACTAACTTACATTCTCACTCTCATGCTTTTTTCTCCGTCCACCCCTCTGTCATCAGTATTATCTTCCTTCTCATATCCTCTTCCTGACACCCCCTGTAACCTGTCACTCTTTCTCATAATATTCCTCCTATGTAACCACCTGCACAACAGTGGCAGTAAAATGCCTTGCTTGGGGCGACACGATTATAAAAAAAAATATTTTGACGATAAAACTTTGTTTTTAAGATAGGGTCAATTTTCATTATGTATGCTCATTTTTAGGGGATCTTTGATGGTACCTACATATATATTTGTGACAAATTATTCTATCTCTATATATTTTATTACTTAAATGTGATTGTAAGTAGGTACCCACAATTAAATAAACGCTCTGTATATTTAGTAAATAGTATACAGGGTGCAATGAATAAATTGTCTTCTAAATTACACAAAAATGAAAATAACTCTGACATCCCAATTTTACAGATATATTTAACAAAACTACACAAAAGTATCTCGAAATATTAAAGAGTACATTTATTCAACAAAATCACAAGTGGCTTCAATCAATGCCGCCAAGCGACTTTGGAATTTTCTGCATCTGTTCTGGATAGTTTCTTTGTTTAAGTTCGTGAATAATTCTTGCCTTTAGTTCATCTTTAGTGTTACAAGAGTTAGGTTGTCAGATGTAAGAGGTGATGTGGTTGCAGCCATAACTAGGTTCACCTGCTTTTGTATCATGTTGTAGAATCCTGTTTCCAGACATAGAGTTTTCCAGCAGCCACCCTCTTGAAGAACTATCTCCTCAAGGCACTTGATGTAAAGCTCCATGTTGAGTTTGAGGCCTCTCCAACAAATTCGTTTTTCAATTTTTATCAAGAACGGCCAGAGTGAGTTTTCCGAGCTGCCTTACTTTCGTAATCACTGTAAGGATACAAAAGGTGCTTATCTTCCTTTGGTGGAGATAAAGTCACATGGTCATATGACAACCGTTCGTGACATCACTCCTGATAGTGACCCAACCGAAGAAGAATGTCTAGGCCAGAAGCCTAGGCAGAATCTACCTACCGCCATATTCCGCTGGAACATAAAACTCCCGCTGTCTCGTGGAGACAAAGATGAAGCCTGCCGTATCTCTTTGGGATATAGATGAATT
The DNA here is from genome assembly GCA_037127315.1 of Ascarosepion bandense. Classification (NCBI taxonomy): domain Eukaryota; kingdom Metazoa; phylum Mollusca; class Cephalopoda; order Sepiida; family Sepiidae; genus Ascarosepion; species Ascarosepion bandense. The sequence continues at coordinate 1,681,881 of JBBBDQ010000879.1, forward strand.
CGGCCCTTCCAAATCTGGAGTCATGACAATGTATGAACAGAGGTATCTTCAAGTTATAAGTAAGACTTTTTCCTTTTGTCCCTTTTGATACTTTGCTTTGCGTTAAATATAATAAATATTATTTCTCCACGCGTGGACACTTGTTTGTATATATGTATTATTGTGTGTATGTTATAATATGAAATCTCTTTGAGAACAAGCGTTCATCCATTCATTCATTCATTCATTCATTCATTTAATTTCTCCGTTCCGCCTTACCGTTAAATACTGACCCGTCGTTTACTAACCAACGTGGGACTAGGAATAAGATATATCCCTTCGCTAAGGAAAATTATGACATATCCCTTCATCATCATTAGTCTCATCTGTTTCCGAATCCTCTGCACTGACCTTAGATTAACACCCAAACATTCTGAAATGTTTGTATTGAAGCTTCCGGTGCAAAATATCAAGCAGTACAGCACACCGTTTTCAAATTTCTGGTGAAGTGAATTGCGTCATGCTTCTCCTTTTTTCACAAACGTTGCTCAACTGACCCTAATATACTGTGCAGTCAACAAAATCAAAAACAAAATTAAAAATATAAAATGGCGGCACTCTAGCAATCATACCGTATGTTTATTTATTTTGTTTACCGACCTGAATATTCGAGAAATCTTATGCGTTCCCTGGAAGATATTGGAACCTCCGTCTCTTTTCTCAGTGGAAACCGTTGTTAGTCCCGACCTTCTTTAGATATCTCGGCCACGAAGTGCATCGATGAGCAAGAAAAGTTGAATAGTACCTTTAAACGCAAATCTTTCTCTGACTCTCAAAATATACATATCTGCTCAGTTTCGTATCCTAGCACAAACAAAGCAATTTCTAAAAAAGTGCTATATATATATATATATATATATATATATATATATATATATATTCATTTGTAAACGAGTTATTACGCAACCCAGGTTTCTATCTTTTCGATGTCTTTAGGCGATTTATAATAACTGAAAACGTTTTTGAAAATGCTCACATAACATGGATATTTTATGAACGTGCAATTTTTAAAATTAGGTGGTTAGAACATTTTCATCCATGATTGTATTATCCTAATAGATATTTGTTGGTATGGTTACACTTGGTAATAATTTCTGTTCTTTCATTTAGTAATTCATTTTTGTTTGGGAATAACATAATAGCTAACTTTTCTTCCTTGCACAGTCTACATATTTTGCCACCGTTGTAAGTTTTGGCTGTTTTTATTATACACCATGTTATGTTTGGGTCTTTTCCATATTTTAATTTCAATTTCCATATGTGGCTAGTTAATTTTGTACAATTTTTTAAGTTTTCTAGTTTATGTCTGGACGACAAATTTAAAATTTTTCTTTCTTAATCCCCCTTCCTCCTTTTTTAATATACACAGTTGGCTCAGTAAATAGATAACAATACTTACATCGAGCCCTCCCTATGGATCATTTTTAATATTGATAAAATTAATATTAATAGGATATGTTTTTTGGGATTTAACCTATATACACTTCCTTTTTGGATATACTAGCAGTATAGCCCGGCGTTGCTCGGGTGTAAAGAAAGCTTTAAAACTAATCCATGGTCCTGGAGCTCAGACTCTTTGGACGTTAGCACGAAAGACTAAAAAGCAATAGTTGTTTCCAGTTAAAGCGAAACCGTAGCCTGAAAGAAAAATGAATGGATGTAAGTCAAATTTTGATTTCCTGGTATCAATATCAAATAAGTTTTTTCGTCGTAAACTGAATTTGAAGACTAAATAAGTCCTCGGAGTAAATGGTATCATGGCTGAGACTAAGAACTACAATTATACCTACTTAGAGCCAAACTCGACTCGAAGCAAAAACTAAAATAAGAGGGCCGAAAAAATAGAGACATACAGGCAGATAAACACGCACACACACACACACACACACACACACACACATATATATATATATAATTATTATCGATTTTCTGCATTATTGTAAGAACTGCAACCTTGAAACTTCTGAATATCGTTTCTTATGTTTTTGTCTATGAGTGTATCAAATTTGATTAAAATCGGACCACTCCTTCTATAACCCGATTTTTTCGATTATCGATTTTCGATATTTATTGGGGGTACCTCGACACAAAACCTAGCTAAAAACAATCACAGATGCTTATAGTACAACTGTGTAAATTTTCAAGAAAATCGGTTCAGCCGTTTCGGAGTCTATAGGTAACGGATACACACACAGACACACACACACACACAGACAAAGTTTCATTTATAAATAAGTTTATATATATATATATATATATATATATATATATATGAATAACAGTTTTCGATTTATACTTGCTTTATAAACCAGAGATAACTTCTGTCTGATCTAATCTCACTTATTGTAACACATTTTTATAAGGCATGTTTTAAAACTATTCAGAAACTGTCTATAGTTTTTTTTTTATTATCAGCTCAGGGTCTTTCGAACCTTAATAAAAAAAAGTATGAAGGTGCTTCTTAGAAGATAATGTACTCAAACTCACAAAATTGCATTCCGATCACATGAATACTTTTGATAATTATTTAAAAAAAAAACAGGGATTTTTAAATTCATTTTCCAGGGATAAAGGAACTCACATCGTAGCCCATGGCTTTTCTTTGCTTTTTTCAACGCACTTTGTTTTCAAAATCGTAATTTTAATTAGAAGCATAATGTATTTTTTTTTATTTATTTTACTACAGCTGATAGTGAGAGGTGATTTATATGTTATTTTACAATATTTGCTTTTTTCAACGTTGCCTTCTGATGTAAATTTCTTAAACCAAGATTGTAACAAAATACCAATAGTATGTAAATTCTAATAATTATTGTTTGTGAATTACGAATAATTGGAAATCTGAAAGAGGTATTTGATTCGTTAATTTTGAGTTTTTTGTCCATAAAATCTTAAGGATCTACACATAGTTTCAAAAGAGTATATTATTAGGCGATATTATATATATATATATATATATATATATATATATATATATATATATATATATATATAGTCATCCGCTGACAGATCTGTTTCGCAGCTCATCAGTACGGTTAGACCTCTGATTGCTTTTTACCCAGGATTGAAACCCGACCGAATTGGCGTCAGTCGGCGATGCTACCTCTGAGCTATGGGCGCACGGTAGAAGGAGGCAGACTTTTAGCGTATGATGTATCATACGACGCCAATAGCCAGAGTGCCCTAATTCATTACTGAATGAGCGATGCGTAAGTGCTAGAGTAACTACTGTTCTTTCAAAGTCTGCTATTCTTCCAGAGTGCTCAATCAGGGTGTGAGAGCGTAATATATATATATACGTAATTTGCTTTCAAAATTGTAATTTTACTGGGTATTTGTAATTAGGAGCATCATGTATTTTTCTGTATTCGTTTTATTACAGCAGATAGTGAGAGTGATTTTTTGCAATGTCCCGAGATATTTGCGACGAGTAGAAAATGGTTTTAGTGTTTTACTGATAAAAGATTCTCCCGTTACCATTTATGCCTTCAGCTTATTCAGATGGGAGAATCTTAGCCTTTCCTTGTTGGTGACAAAATATTTCACTAACAATTTGCCTGCAACATATTTTGTCATTACAAGAAAATCCTTGTATCAATGATTCCTAAAATAATCATTATCTCTGGAATTTCTCTTAACTTTTAGCAATCTTTTAATAAATTTGCTAAAATATTGAAAATTCTACTGAACAGTTGTTTCTTAATATGAATGAAAAAATATCAGTATTAATACCAACATCTTGTTTGAACAGATAAAATGCGATCATAACGAAATTTTCAAGTAAAAATTGAAATTATTTAATAACAAAACACTGTAAAATGTATACACAAAATTATAACAACAAATGCAAATATATGTGAGGGTATTTTATATAAGAAGATTGCTACTGTTGTAACTATTAATATCACTGTCAACTGGTTTTACAGCTACTTCATCTATTCTGAGTTGTTTTCTTTTTCCCTCTTTTTTGCATGTTCACACTACGGGTCCAGTGATTGAGTCACTCTTCAAATCTCGAACAGATTTCTTAGTATTCTCACCTCACATAGGCTAACTATTGCATGAAAAGTATAAAAACTTTCTGTAATTTCTTCAGTGTCACCTTTAATGTATATGGTGCAGTTTGGTTATTATCAACACAATCATAAGCCTCATGTTCAATAATGGTTTCGTTCTCGAGTGAGGTCCTGGGTGTTTTCAAATTTACGTTTTCTTGTATATTCACGTTATGGCAATCTGTTGCTACTACCACACTCACACCCACTCTCTGGCAGACATTTTCACCTTCCCTTGGAGATTTTATATCGGCTTAGGAAATTATATAATTTGAAGTTATACTTGTGTTTGATCTAATTTCTCGCTACTTTCAAAGAATCAAGTCATGTCACGAAAGGTATTGTCTTATTGCATTCTTGTTTCTGATTAGTCAACCTTGTTTGTGTAGTCATGATTACTTGATTAGCTCAACAGTGATTTCAAATGATCAGTTAATTTTTTATTCATTCGACCATGGTGAGTGACATTTAGTCATGATTTACGGGCAAAACTAAACCGACTAGAGATCACCTTATATCACAGTTTCTAACCAAATCAGTATTTTCAGGTAAACTTTACAGTGAAATAAATAAAATATTTAGGATTTTTGGAAGTAATATTTCCACTCTTAAATGCATCAACAATTTATTCAATCCGTTACAACTTTGTATTTTGTGTTCTTTTCACGTTATTCCTGCCGATTAAGTTTCTTTTCAAGTTAATGAAACTATAACTTTTCTATATTTTCATAATCCTTAAATTCAACCAAGATTACTACCAAAGATTATTTTTTTATTAAAAGAATCTACAAATTGGCAGGTTCATATTCATTTCTCGCTTAGAAAAACTTGGGGTCCCTTTTTTAGATTTAAGTACGGGAATCTGTCAACGGCATACTTGCATATGTAATTGACAGCTTCGAAAAAGTAAAGTGACTTGCACTCACAATCCATAAATCTATAAGTGTCAACCCTGTTATTCAAGAATGAAATCGCTTTCAGCTTTGAATATATTAAAAACATTGAAATGAGATATCTTTTATTCAAATAACTCGTGTAATTTTAGAACAAAAACACAACAAATATATGTTTACTTTTTTATTAGAATTTTCCGTTATAATAGTTAAAAATTTGACGATTTTACATCAGGAAAAATCATCTCTAAGGCTCGAATAAATTGCTATGATTAAAGATTAGAATTCAATTATCTACTTTGTATCGAACATGTGGTTGTCTTTGATTCGAGGTGTAAGTGCCATCACCGTACAATGCTTATGGCGCTTTTTACTGATTCAAAAGAACGTATATTACCACTTAATATTCTGCTTCCAGCATCTTTGAGATCTACCATTATAGGATGGCATACAGCAGGAAATTTGATTGAAATCAATGGTGTCGTAACAGCGAGGTTGGATTGCTTGATCAACATTCCTGTAAAGATACTGAGGTTGATTAAGAGTAAGACGCAGTGGCATGGGCTGATGGGCTGGATATGGATCACGAGTGAATCCTTGGGACAAACGATTAGAAGTAACTCCCATATTATTTTGATTGTGTTGAAGTGGTTTATTGGAATCAAAATCTTGGCTGATACTATAGCTGATAACAAAGCCGGATCGGTCAGGCTTATTTTTCTTATGTTTTGGCTTGAAAAGGGTCACTGAACCATGCTGGTTAACCTGGCCATTTTGTATAGGTTTGTGTAAATTGTATTGATAATTGATGGCATTGTTTCCGCGTTTTCTCCAAAGAGTCAAATAGGGTCGTTTCGGGTCCGGCACTGATCCATGAGAATCAGGATTCTGTTGATGCTGGTTTTCATTACTTCGTGCCCATACCGCAAGGAAGAAGATGCTACTCACAAAAATACTTAAGGTGATGGCTCCTGATTGCATGCTTCTAGATTCTAAAATATATATATAAAAAAAAAACTAGTCAAAATATGATGTACACATAAATGCAAAGTAAATTTAAGGGAATTAAAATTTTCGTTGACACTAGATTTACTAATGATAATTTTACATATGAAAACCATTTTTGATAAATACATTTGACTATTGTGTTAAAGAAAGTTTAACGCGCTAAAAGTTATGTAGTTATGCGTGAATATCCGAAGTAAAAAAAATATTTACATTTTAAAGAAACAATATCTGAAATATTTTCAGAATACGAAACTTGAAAAAATATTTTCTGGTCGCTATTTGATTTAAAATATAAGTAGAAATTAATATTTCACATTTGTTCATACAACGGTATGCTTAAAGAATGCACTCATTTTGATTTATTTAGAATCGAAATATTTAGTGCTTTTTTATTCAAATACACACAACTAAGCATATTACACACTTATGCGAATATATTTTAAACTTGATGCATTAAGATTTTTGTATTAAAGTAATTACTTAAGAATAACAAATAGTTTTACATAGCGAAGCAATATATTTTTTTGTAAACAGGGAAGATGTTAATTATTGATATGAACTGATCTATTTCGATTTCGTTGACATTCACGTAGGTACCTCCAGTAAATCGCGAAAAAAAACAGCATAGTTACTTTTAAACTGAATTTTTAAAAATGAAAAAAAATTCTTGAAAGTTTTGAAACTTTTATTTTAGTTTTAATTGAAAGCTAAATGATTAAATTTATTATTTCCAGAAAGCAAAATACTCTGGTTTATTTCAAACAGAAATTATATTGATTGGAATATAAAAGTTTAAAATTTTTTTCACTTTTTTAATTTTTGAGCAATCGACACATTTTTGTAAACAATAAGGTTAATTCTCGGTTTTAAAAATCTTCCAAAAATAAAATATACATCTATGACATATTATTTTTGGAAAATTAGCAAATTTTATGTTAAATTAATTTGATTTACACAAATATTACTTATTTATAGCGTGAAATTTAGAATAAAACTAATTCTTTATCACTAATTTGAACTTTTTGACCTGTAAGCGTCGTAAATCAAGATGGTGTTGACAGGTTCTTGATTAGAGATAAAAAAAAAAAAGTAGGGCGTTCATATGCAATAAAATTTTCCTCATTTCTTTTCGGGTAAGGGAGAAAACTCTGACCTTTTAATTTGCACATAGAAATTACCATACAAGAAAAAAAATCAAATGCACAAAAATTGTTTAAATTATTTTATAAATATTTTTGCAAAACGATTTTTATTAAACTTTTCAATTTTTGATAGGCAATATAATTATCAATTCTTAACCTAAAAGAATAAAGGCAACAGTTCTTTAAAAGATTTTAAAAATATTTTTTAATTTTTATGAATTATTATAATAAAATAAATGAAAACAATTCTTTTAAAATTTTTTTAATAATCGAAGTTTTTTTTTCTTCAGACTATAAGTCCTTAATTATTATTATTTATTCAAACAATTACAAGCTTATCAAATTGAATAATATCAGAGTTTTATTGCAGTTTTTATTTTACTCTTCGGAGAAGAGCTTCAGATTTATGTTGCTATATTTAAAATAAAAATAAAAAAAAAAATAGATGATTTCTATTCCTTAATGAGTCCTGCGTTTAACTAATAAAACACTATTTTGCAGCCAATTAAAATTTATTAAAATTTCACGGATTTACGTGGAGGGGGAAACAGAGTTAAAAAATATATATTTTGAACAAGATTTTTTCAAATATAATTTCATTCATTAGTGAATGAGTACTGAAAGTTTCATTAAAATCCGACAATTATTTGATTTTTGCGAGAATCTTCAAATTACTGTGTTTGTTAAAATATAATTAAAAATTACTTTTGAATATAATTTTTTGCTGACAACACCCCATAGAATCTTTGTTAAAAGAAGTGACAGTTGTTGAATTTATATTTTATCTATTTGTAGGTCAAAAGAACAATTGAATTCCTTATAAAAAAACAAATTGATTTTTTTTTCTATTATAGTGCTATGATAAAGAACACTGTACTTGTCTCAAATCGCCAAAAATCTTTCCCAGGAAATTATAATTTTGTAAAATTCGATTTTGCATGATTAGCAATAAAACAAAATTATAATCTAAGTCTAAATTCATTATTATGTATCAATATTTGATTTAAAAATGTATTTAATGTAAATATATTCTTTATATGAGAAATTTTTATTAAGTTAAAATAAGTACAAATGAGTCAATTATGTTTATTGTTGAACGTATACTTCAACAAATCATTCAAGATAGCATTTATTCTTACAAACCTCTGTTAACGCAGTCATAAACAATATAAGCTTTAAATCAAAAGTTAACAATGAATCAAGCAATTTCATATTCCACACTTAATGCAGGAATCTCTTTTATTTTATTTCTTTATTTCTTTTAAAGGAGGTTCCCAAAATGGATGAAGAAATGGAAATTGAATGGATGTGTAAAGAAAAATTATATACAAACAAAAGAATATTTCTTGCTTAGCAACTTAAAATTTTTAAGATTTCTTAAACAACAGGAATGTAAGGGTTTGCAGATCGTGAATAAAATTAATTATAAACTTTTCTATTTTCTATTATCATATTTATATTACAGTTTTATAATTTATATTGTAGTTTTTTATAGTTTATATTAAAAACATTATAAAATACTAATTAATATATTACTAATTTTAGTGTTCGTGCATTATAGTTTATAATTGAAAATCTTTATATTTTAAGCATCATCATCATCATTATCATCGTCATAGTCGCCGTAATCATTATTGATGCAATCACTGTAGAAGTTGTTTTTCTCACATTATTTTATTTGTTAAAATATTTACATGATTTCTATGGGAGAATATCGATTCTGTCTTCTACGCTTTAAATCATTCATATTTCATATTGAGTGTCAAAGGTAGTTTTACTTTTAAAATAAAATACTTTATTCATTGACGAGAATATTTATTACTAACTTCAGAAATGATATATATATATAATAGTTTATCTCGATTTTCCATTTTTATACTGCTCGAAAATTATATCCACTAGTTGCACACTAGTAACATAAACATAATACTAGTAACATAAACATAGTAACATAAATGTTAGTGTTCGATTTTTTTTACAAAAATTCTGACTTATCTATGAAAGTTACTGTCACGAGAGTTAAACGAAACAAAATCATACCGACAATTTATTTAATGATAAAATAAAAATATGTAAATTAAAATATCACAAATATATTTAAGACTAGAAACAAAGATGCCATTACTTACCAAAGTTTTTATCAAAGGAAAAGAACTCGGTTGTCGAATAAACAATAGTATATAAACAGCAAATGGGAATCCTTCTTGACGAATAGCAAGTCAATGTTTCATGATAAGAAACTTGGGAGTCCTGTTAGATCTAATAAATGGACAAGTATTATATTGTTTACTTTTGTTAGACTCTGATGATACCTACCACCTGCGTATTTCTACTTCCTCTCAATACCTTGTCAATTCTCTATCTACAGGCGAACATGCATTTGTTTATACATATACGTGTTTTATGAATATACGACTGTGTATATAGTGGTGGAGATTGCGGACACATTTTTTATTTCTTTCAAACCATAACACATATTTGACCTTTTTTTTGGTAGCAAGGCATTTATTTTCCTTTCTGTTTTCCGAAATATTCTTCTTCTCAATATTCTCCTTCCTATAACAAATATTACAGTTTATATAACTAATTTAGAAGATAGGCATGCAAATTTTTGCTCAGTGTCACTTTAAACATTTGCATTTTATAGGACTGTGAGACGTTACTCTTTTTTAATTTTTTTGCTTCAATTAAACACTTTTGTTTCCCGTATTAGGTAAAAATGTATAATCTCAAGTTAGATTAAAAACAAAAAAGTTTAATTACTTTATTATCTATACATATGTTATAAAGATCACATTTTTATCCATAGACATAAAACTGACACTCACCACGCAGTGTTAATTATTATATTCACACTGTATATACAAACTCTCTATCCTCGGTACTGAGCACTTTTAATTATATAGTAAATTTGAAGCAATATACATAAAATTTAATCTTATTTAAATTATCTTAACTATGCAAAATCGTCCTTTTACAAATGAAATTTTAATCCAGGGGATATTTCGTCATAGTGCATTTTTTGCTGAGCCGATAAACATTGAAATAAAAAAGATGCGTTGATATTATAATTTATTTATTAAAGTCAAGCGTTTAAATACTGTCACTGGAAATTAGCTACCTCCGCAGAAATGCGATACATAAGTTTAAAATGAATTTTTTAAAAAAATGAAAAATCTTCCTTGAAGCTTTTATTTTAGATTCATTTTCAGTCTAATAGATTAAATTTAATATTTCCAATAATCAAAATACTTTGTTGTATTTAAAAAACCGATTTAAACTGACTGGAAGAATTTTTTGTTTCTAAAATAGCTGATTAGTGCCCTTTTTTAATCGTCAAATTACCAAAAACAATGTATTTTTTCAAAACGCTAAAATAATAAAATTTCACTAAGTCCAAACAATCCTTCTACTCATGAATTCTCGCAATAACATTTGCATTTAATGAAAATAGATGAGAAAAATTAGGGAACAAAATATGAATCGATGAATAGTTTTTGAACAGGCTTCAGTCAAGTCATCAGTATTTAGCATTTCCTAAAAATGGCGCGAATGCTTAAAACATGTCAGTTAATTTGATAGAATACACACCGACTGAAAGGAAATAAAAAAATATTCAACTCACAAACAAATATCATCATGCATTCTAAAATTACTATCGACACTCATCTATTTTCAATATATTTTTAAGGATTCAATCATAAATAATTCTCAGAATAGCGCTATTATTCCTTGCATGTGTGTTCGTGTGACTAACCAAATCGTCATTTGTAGTATATTCCAACTTTGAATTAATAATTAAGACTATAAGTTCTCCCATTATTTTAAGTAGCTTGATAACTTCTACGCTTTATCAATTGCGACCTTCTGAACGATTAGTTTAATATATATATAGATTTCAACATTTTATACTTGCATTTTTATTAATATATTAATGCTCAACGTAATCTCAACAAATACCATTTGTATGTGATTTTTTTGAAAGGATAAAGCAAAAGACAAGTAAGAAACTAGAATCAAAATAAGTTATAATTATTATTATTACCGTTGATAATTTTCGAGAAAAAATTGCATTTCACAGCTAAGATAATGAACTAGAATTAAAAGTAAGGATTAATTTTATTATCTCATTCCACAATTTACTAGTAATTATTGTTTTATCAAATTTAGGCAGCAAAAGTTTTGACGTAACTTGCCAATTAACACATCACTCAATAAGTCCCGGGCCTGACATATAGATGGCGTTACTAATCAAAAAATCCCTATGATTTTTATGAAGTACTAACCTTCAAATGGCACGTGACAAACTTTGGGCCCAGTCGGATTATTAGTTTACAGATTACAGTTATTTAAATGAAGCTACTGTTGCAAATTTTCAAAACAATGGAAAAATCTGAATTTTGTAATGTTTTCTGATAGAAAAAATTACTGTTCAAGTAAAGCAATGACTTGATAAAGTGTTATTCCGATACTGCTCCGTCGAAAACAGCAGTTAAGAGGTGGTATGCTGACTTTAAACGCTGTCGTACGGGCAAAAATAATGCTGAACACCCAGGTTGCCTAAAATAGGCAGTTGTCCTGGAAAACACCAAAAAAACACCAAAAAATCCACCAACATGTTTTAGCCGATCGTAAATTGAAATTGTGTGAGATAGCAGAAGCTTTGAACATATCAGAAGGCAGTATATTCATTGTTTTGCATGACCATTTGTCAATGAGGAAGCTGTGTTTCTTCATAGTCAATCAAAAACAACAACACGTCGGCAATTCAGAGCGTTGTTTGCAACTGTTTCAACGCAACAAGAAGGAGTTTGTGCGTAAATGTGTCACAATGAATGAAACATGAATCCACCATTTCACTCCGGATTTAAATCGGCAGTCAGCTGAGTGGACAGCAGCAGGTGAAATCCGTCCAAAGCGACCAAAGACGCAAGGTTTAGGCATCCGTATTTTGGGATGCGCAAGGAATTTTGTTCATTGGTTACCTTGGGAAAGGAAGAACCATAAATAGCGAATATATAGCATTATTGGTGCGCCTGAAGGAAGAAATCACCAAAAAACGACCACAAATGTAAAAGAAAAAAAAATTTTCCTAAGACAAAGCACCATGTCACAAGTCGATCGCAACGATGGCAAAACAACATGAATTGCTCTTCGAATTGCTTCCGCATCCACCCTATTCTCTAGATCTAGCCCCCCAGTGATTACTGGCTGTTTGCAGACCTCAAAAGAATTCTCCAGGGAAAAACATTTGGCTCTAATGAAGAAATGATATCAGAAACTGAGGCGCATTTTGAGGCCAAAGACAAATCGTTCTACAAAAAAGGCATCGAATTGTTAGAGAAGCGTTGGAACCAGTGTCGCAACCTAAAAGGAGATTATGTTGATGAATAAAGTCTAATTTTACCTAAAAGTTGTTGTTTTATTAGTTAGGCCCTGGTCTTATTAAGTGATGTGTTACACTAACTTGAAATTAAATCTAAATATAAAATCAGATCTATGCATTTACTTCTTCTTCATGTGATGTGTCTCTTCAAGACGTAGGCGATCATGGACTTCCACTTGGCTCTGTCTTTTGTCGCTCTCAACATTCTTCCTGTTGGTATCTCTCGCAAATCCCGCTCTGCCATCCATTTGCTTAGGCCTATTAAGTAGATCTAGCACTTCTTTCCCCGTCTCTCTTCCACTCTATACCTCCTGTGAGTATTAAGTTCTCCAGACCCTCTTTTCTCATTACATGCCCCAGAAACCACATCTATCACATCCTTATGCCAATTATGAGTTTCTCCTCATTTCCATCCTGTCTAACACCTCGTCGTTAGTCACGTGGTATCCTCAGCATTCTTCTGTAAAACTACATTTCTGTTGCCTCACGCCTTTCCTTCACCCTTGAGGAGATTGTCCAACATTCACTGCCATACAGAAGAACAGATGTCACATAGCAACCCAGCACTTTCTTCGTTGTTTCCAATGAGATTTTCCTGTCTTTCAGTACTCTGGTTAGCTTTTGAAATGCATCCTTGGCTATGCCAATGCATCTTTGGATTTCGACATCGCACTTTTCATCCTCTGTCAGCACGCTTCTCAGGTATTTAAATTTCTTTGCTTGTTTTATTTTAGTTTCTCCAACCTGTAGTTGGCATTTTGGGGTCTTCTTTTCGCTGATGACCATGCATTCAATTTTCTTGAAGTTTAGATGCTTAGTTTTAGATTTCTCATACTGTAGGGGGGTTTTGCATTTTCCTTTCTGTATCAGCTATCAGAACTGTGCCATCTGCGTATCTTGCATTGTTGAGATTGTGGCCACCATTGACGAATCCTGGTAAGAGTTTTATTTCTCTCAGAATTGTTTCGCTGTATAAATTGAATAGAAAACATAATGAGAAAACATAACCTTGTCTTTCTATTTTTGTATATCTGCTGAATTTACTTCCTATACATACGCAAGCGCTTTACTGCTAATATATATTCTTGACTATCCTAACGTCTTTTCCGAACATGTCGAGGTTGTCAAGTTTTTGTGCTGTACTTTGACAATTGCCTTTGTGTAACCTATGAAGCACAGGTAAAGGCCCTTGTGCATTTCTATTGCTCTTTCAGATAGCATTCTCAGTATGAGTATCGCATTCTTTGTTCCGGTATCTTAACAAATCCGCACTGTTCTTGTCCTATCTCTCGGCCAATTCTGATGCGCGCTCTGTTCATTAGAACCCTGATGATGAGTTTTGTCATATGGATCATTAAGCTGATTGTTCGGTGGAGTTCATGTTCCTTTGCACCTGGCTTTTTGAGGTAGTGCTGTGATTTGATTAGGTCCTCCGGTAAATTGCCACTGTTGTAGATTTCGTTTATTATTTTTGTGAGCCTGTCTATGTCAAAGTCTTCTAAGGGCGTCAACATCTCTATTACAATCCCATCGGATCCTGTTGCTTTATTTCTGTTCAATTTGTCCATTTTCAATTCAACTTCGATTTTTAATATTTCCGGTCCAACCGTATTTTTGTGTATTGTTGGTAGCTTTCTTTTACCGTGGAAGAGATCGGCGATATACCCATCCCATCTCTGATGTATTTTTTCTTTTTCTAGTATGAGTCTTTCGTCCTTTGTTTTTATGCATCCTGTTGCTGAACAGGTCTTTTGTCCTGTTAGTTCTTTTATTTTTCTATGCATATCACCATTATTTGTCGTACTCAGGCTCTCTACTTGGGCACATTTGTTGTTGAACCACCTTTTTTAGCCTTATTTTCTTGTGTATTTTCTTGTATTCCGTTCCATATTTTAGGATTTTTTTTTGTCTCTTTTGCATCAGGTCATGGATCTCTTCAGTGATCCACTCATTTTTCTTTCAATTTGTCCTTCGTATTTCGTTTTCACACTCTCCATATGCATTTACTGCGGGTTCGGGTCATTCACGAGTCTATTGTGGTGCAGTCTTAGGGCTGTGTTAGGTTTCTTTAATCGCCTTAGTTTTATCGTCAGTTTGCACAAAACTCGTATGTGGTCACTTCTACAGTCAGCATCTGGGTAGGCTTTACAGTGAACGACTGCCTTTCTGAATCTTTTGTTGATAGTAAGAAAGTCAATTTGGTTCTTAATTTCTCCTCCTGGACCTCTTCATGTCCATAGTCTTCTTGGGTGTTAGTTATTATCTGGTCATTCGCTGTGCACCATTGGACTCATTTCTCATTACAGCCCATTGCGGTGTCCTAGTCAGAAATTGCCGACCATTTCACCTTCTTTCCCTTGGTCGACTTTGGCATTGAGATCTCACATGATGATTCTGATATCTTGTGATTTGCTCTGTGCCTTGGCTTAATCAAGCATGGAGTAGAAGGAGTCGATTTCTTCTCATGTACTTTGTGTTGTGGGTGCATATACTATTATTACCGATATATTGAGAGGTTTTCTTTTCAGTTTAACTACTAGAATTCTTTTATATATCTAGCAGCATCCCATAATGCATTTTCTTGTGTCTTTATCTACTATAATGCTGACTCATTTTTCATTATTTTCACCTCCTGCGTATATAATCTTTTAGTCGTCACTGATGAAGTTTCCATTGCTTGGCCATCTCGTTTCACATATGCCCAAATTATCTATGTTTAATCTAGTCATCTACTGCTTCACATTTTCCAGCTTTCCACACTTGTTCATGGTTCTGACATTCTACGTCCCAAGAGTTATTTTTTGTTTGTTGCGAACAGTCTCAGGATAACGGTTTAGTGATACCTCATGTCGCTCATGTCCTTTCATTCCGGACGAGAGATAAATTCTGTGGGAATTTGTTCCCTTTACGCCGTTATTAATAAATTGTCTTCAGATTCTTTTTTTATGTGTTTAGGATGTAGATGATCATGGCTCCACACCTTCCAGTCTTAGTAGAGTTCATCTTTTTGCTATCTTTCATAATCTTTGTCCTATCAACCATTTACACAAGCTCATTAAGTAGATTAATCTCTTAATTCCTTTGTCACTCTTGCATGTTCTGTGAGTGTTAAAATTTCCAAGCCCTCTCTTTTCTCATTATGTGCTCTAGAAATTAAATTGTCTCTTTCTGGTTATCTATCTATCTATCTATCTATCTATCTATCTATCTATCTATCTATCTATCCCCATCTCTGGTTTTTAACATAATTTCTAAACTTAACTCTCATAAGGCAAGCGGAAGTGATGGAATTCCAGTCATCATCCTAAAAATATGCCCCTGAGCTGACTCCAGTTCTCTTCCAATTAATTATTGCCTCACTACTTCCTGCTTTTCGGCTTGTTGGAAGTCCTCGGCTGCAGTTCCTGTTTCTAAGAACTCTGGGTGGCTCTCTGACCCCTCTAATTATCCCCCAATTAGCCTCTTACCTCTTTTTGGCAAGTTATTCGAGGCTGTTATTAATACTGAATTAGTTAGGCATCTCATATCTCACAAACATCTGACAAACAGCACGGCTTCCGCTTCGCCAGGCCTATCGTTGATATGCTAACGACCATCGCAGAATATATATATACCAGAATACTCATAAGAACAGGGAAGTTTGAGGTGTTGCTCTTGATATCTCGAAAGCAACTGACACGGTTTGGTAAGCTGGCCTTCTGCGCAAGCTTCAAAGCTACGGTATTTCTGGACGATTGTTCGCTTTAATCCAATCGTTCCTATCAAATCGTGAACAGGCAAACATCAAGAGCCTTTCATACGAATGCGGGTGTTCCTCAAGGTTCTATCCTCGGTCTTACACCTTTTCTGATCTTTATTAATGATCTTCCTGGTGTAATCAGTTCCCAAATAGTCATCTATGCAGATGACACCACCATTTACTCCAGTCTCAATAAAAAATCAGCCGAGGCTTACAAAGTAAACCTGGAATCTGTGATTGAATGGGTAAGGAAATGGCTCGTAAATTTTAATACCTCCAAACCAAATCTGCTCTTCTTTAACCACCGTAGATAAACTTTCTTGCCTATCATTAAAATAAATGATGCTAATCTCCTAGCACAACACCGACGTAATGTAGATTCCTTCTGTCTTTTCTACAAGTTTTTTTCATAGCAACTGCCCTGACGAGCTCCCCCCTCCCCCGGTTTCCGACCACATGTATTTACTCGTGTTACTAGGTTGGCATCTAGGTCCCACTTTTTACTGCAAAAATAGTTAATGCTTCTACTCTAACAGTTTTTTTCTCGCACTTCCCGTTTGTGGAACTCCCTACTGTTTTCTTGCTTCCCTGATAGCTACAATTTCCAAAAGTTTAAAGTTTTCTCACGATAACCACTTTACGCACGAGTGGTGGTCCTGCCTTGGTTGGAGGCGAAATGATTATAAAAAAACCTATAAGTATCCATTTTGTTTCCATTTATTCTAAAACTTATTCGCCTGTTCAGTCCATGGTATCCTGAGCATCCTTCTTTAGAACCGCATTTCTGCTACCGCAAGTCTCTTCTTCATAAGATTAAGGAAATGAATTGATGAATACTGGTCGTAAAAATGTAACAGACATTTCTTTTGATTTTCGTGTAATTAAAATTTCAATAAAATATGATGAACTTTACAAAGCATGTTTTTTCAGAATTACGAAAGAATTAAATTTACAACGAATTATCGAGTAAGTTTGATCTTCACCGACACAAAATTTTCGCACAATAATAAACATTAAGAAGAATGATCGTTTTCATAAAACCCTGCACACATACACATTGCATTTCTTATGCAATATCAATCAAATACGTATATATTTACACTTGCACACAAGTCGGTACGAGATATGATTATAGCGATATTTGCTAACCACGCTATAAATTTTTAAAATGAACCATCGCAATATAAAGAGCACTTCACTGTCGGTTTTAAGCTTGAAAATGCATCTAAACGCATGTACATACACATACGCAGAAATTTGTGCAATTTTAGACGCAAGGTCACCTGAAAGTACTTATGTAAGAACAATGTTTACAGAAACCCATACTTATCGAAATTTTCCACGTTTTACGTAATTATACAATTACATATGACGTCAATCTCGACTGCCAAATTTTTTTTTTTTACTGATTCAGCTATTTACTGTGACACCTGTGATTGTTTTGGAGTTTTCACTGTAAACGAACTTAAAAACTTTTGAAGTAGCGAAATGTACATATCTACTGGTACGTTCTTCAAATAATTTATGTTCAACCGGTCGATGGAATTCAATGTCAAATGATCGTAGACAAAAAACGTATCAAGTTTATTGGACAACAAATTGTTGACCAGATCACCTGACATCACCTCACTTCACAATTAACGAAGTGGGTGAAACGAAATAGAAAAACACTTGATTTTTTTTTAATTCGCATATAATCCTCATGAATAGTCATGCAAACTAATTATTATTTACCATTCATTAAATAAGTATTCTCAGTGACAATTTTTTTTCTAAACACTTGGCTACAGTATTGGTATTCTCGGCATACTTATACGTACAAACATATAAGAACTATGCACTAAATGTATATATACAGACACCCACAAATAAAATAAAAAAGAACAATAATATATTTTGCTTAGTTTTATAAGTGGACTGCTATTAGCAAGACAATATTGAATATTTCTACCTAAAAATTATTCAAACATGACTTTAAGTGTGCTTATAAACTACTTGAGAACACACGCATGTGTACATTCTTGAGTCAAAGAAAAGAACAAATGAGAAAAATGAGCAGAAGTTGGAAAGGAAAAGAGTGTATTACATATAAACATGCACTTTTGACAGTAAATACTGGAAGAAAATGATTTTTATTCATTAATTTTTTAATAGTACACACACACACACACACACACACACACATATATATATATATATATATATATATAGGTACTTCCACATATTCGCTAAATAATCAGCATACTTTGATGAAAAAATTTTCCAAAACTCGATAAAAATGTTTTATCGTCAAAATCTTTGCTATTAAGAGGAAAAAAAAAAAAAATCAAAGGAGTTGATTATTATTAAATTAAATTTTGGAGTCCCTTTTAGAACGTTCGAAATTTTAGCTAAAAATCTTGTTTTTCTTGCGTCAGAAAGCGTAACAAAGATTAGTATAATTTTTTTTAGCCTTTTTGCTGTAAAAACACACTAATTTGGAAATTCTTGCAAAAATTAAATAATCGTCGAATTAAATTAAACTTTCAAGACTTAATCACAAATGAATAAAATTATTTTAGAAATGTTTCTTTCTGAAAAAATCGTGGTAAAAACGTTTTCTTTTTCATTTGTTTATTCCCGCATATTTAACTTTATGAAATTTCAAAAAATTAATTTTTGTGCTTTTTAATGTCTATACTATTTAATTCTTCGGAGAATTTACATCATAAAATATGCTCTGAATCGTAAAATAAAAATGGCAATGCTAAGATATTATTTAATTAGAACAATTTTTATTTTTTTTATAAATCAAAAAGAAATTTTAAAAAAGAAATTTCAGTGAGTAATGTAATTTTACAAGAATTGATTTCATTTTTAAAAAATTAATTTGGAATAATTTATAAAGTTATAAACCTTTAAATTTCTGTATTAATTAAGTACTAGTTATGTGATATCGTTATTCAGTAAAAACTATAATTGCTAATCATAAATGAAAAAGCTTACTACGATTCCGCGAACCATCAGTATTTTAAAAAGAAAATATGGGTATGAACGTGCCGATTTTTGTAAATACAGACGTCAATACATAACATTATCAGAAAATAAGAGCGATAACTATAGTAAATTTAAACGCAAAGTACCTAAAATTAAGTAAGACATCTGATTAAGGAGTATATTTTTTTAATGTCTAAAATTACTAGATTTTAAAATTATAGAAAAAAGGCGCTCACATTATATTCTTGTATTTTTGTTTTTTTTTACAGATATGTCAACTGTAGGAAAGCAATTATATAAACTTTCGGTTGTTAGTCAAGTTATCAACGAACACCTACTATAGAAATTATTACGGAGTTGTCAACTGGGTGCCCCGTGACTGGATGAAAAACAACAAATCACGGGCTACCTTTTTAGATTTTCAACAAACTCCCCACGTGAGCGGGTTTTACAAACTCCCTTTCTCTTTTGCTTGTAGGGACCTTACAGACAAGACGTCCCCGTCTGCTCTCCATCATCTAGACGTGAGGGGATTTGACAGCAACTGAAGCACAGAAGCCATGGCTCTATTTTTGCAACCCAGCCACAACGCCACAGGAAATATAAACTGTTAAAAGGACGCATCTTTCAGATAAGTTCCGCAAACCCGACTGTTTGCAAGAGAATATCCTTTCTTCTTTTCTCTCTTTTCCTGTAAATACAAGTTTATAACATCTTCATCTGTGTTTGTTTTCCTTTCTTCTCGCCGGCGTCACAAAACTGTTACCCATTAAAATTGGAAAATTCCCAATACTACCTCCATATTTAAAAAGTATTTCTGTGATATTTTAAACTAAAAGTAAGCAAAATTTGCTTCAGATCAGATTAAACTTTAAGTATAATATTCTTCCAGTAAAGTTTCGGAAAGGTATATTTTTGAAAGATAAAAAGAGAATTATATTGTAATGACAAATGGTTAAAAATGGCACTAAAATTAGCGATTTTTAACAATTTCATAAGAACAACACAAAATTTTTTAACAATTTTATAAGAACAATTCAATTTGAATTAGTTTTGAAATAGAGTAACGTATTTTGCTTTTTGGAAATATTAAATTACTCTATTAATTTGAATTTAAAATTAAAATAAAAAGATCCAAGAAAGATTTTTTCAGTTTTTTAAAATTTAATTTAAACCTTATGTATCGAGTTTCTATGGAACGCGCACGCACGCATGCATGTAAACACTAATGTTCTTATAAAATCGCTAAAAATCGCTTATTTTAGTGCCATTTGAATGTGAGCTCTATAAATAATACTTTTGGACATACACTGGCCATTCAATGGCATATTTTATTTTTTCGGTAGTTGCAGTTATTTTTCGATTGTGTGAATCATTAGCGTACGGTTTGTAGAGACCATTATTCAGGTCACGCTAAAGATTCACCCAATTACAATTACATCAGTACGGAATCAAATCACCCCCACCATCACAAATGCATCAATAAGGAATCAAATCGCAACACACACACACACACACACACACACACACACACACACACACACACACACACACACACACACACACACACTCGAATAATGAGTTCTATTCTTAGATTATGTCTCATGTCTCACCGATTTCCTTATTATCATGATGTTGTCGAATAACTGGTAAAGCTTTCTACACCCAGGATTTGATTGCTACATAGACAAAAAATTAACTGTTTATATTTTCACAATTTCTTTTATAAAAGAACAAACATATTCCATGTTAAACATTTCTTCGTTTTGATGACAGAACTGGTGTCAACCATGGAACTCAATTTAGTTTGGTTGTAGGTTTTATTTAATAAATACTAGCAGGCAAAATATGAAATTGGCATAGCGAGCTTATGTGATGAACGGCTTGTCAAATTGTAACAAAAACTACTACTACCTATCAACATCGTCGTCGTCGTAGACGTCGTCGTCGCCGTAAGAAGAAGAAGAAGAAGAAGAAGAAGAAGAAGAAGAAGAAGAAGAAGAAGAAGAAGAAAATAACGGATTTTATACAATTATTTTTTCAATATACTTTGGATGATGATTAGATATTTATTGTTCAATTTAAAAAAAAATAATGATAATTTGAATATTAATTTTAACGACATTTCCTAAATTCTGCAAGACCTTTGATTATTCCTTCTAATACCAAATACAAACTGAAGATAAGGATTATGGCAGCATTCATCAACTTAAACAAGGAGACCATCAATAATAGTTACAGGAGATTCTGAAGTCGTCTGGAGGCCATAGTTGAGGCGATTTGATTGAATAAATTTCCTCTTTGGTATTTTAAGATGTTTTTGTGTAATTTTGATAAATATATCTGTTAAAATGAGATGCAAGTGTTGTTTTCAATTTGCGTGACAATAATTCATACATCCACAATTCATACACATATTGGAGTTTTCATGTATTTGTGTGTAGAGAATATTAAGTTAAAAAATACAACTATGTTATTAATTTATAATGACGTTGTAAAACGCTACATATTTTACATATTACATTATTGTAAGTAAAGTGTCCGGATTCAAATTAGAAATCAATGTTTTCTTGCTTGAATGAGTGGCAACAAAATTTATCAATCTGCTGTACAAGTGAAAACTTTCAACAACCAAACAACATTCAAATAATATGACCGATGTTGTTTTTGCTGTCTTTTACGACAACCTTTGTTGTGACAAGTTTTGATATTTAAAAAAAATAGCAATGGACATTTTATTTTTAATACAAGGGAGAAATTGCTAATCTTTACGTTTTTGCTAAGGCTCCAATATTAAAGAGGCCACATTTTTACAGAAGAGGCCAGGTAGAAGATAAATGGGAATCGACTGGAGACGCTATTTTAATAGAAACTTCGTGTTTTTGTTGGAAAAATTTTGTGAGATAGTTTTCGAGTAATTGTACATTCAATTTTTGTCATTTAATTTTTTCTGTCGAAACCGGAAAAAATAAAGGAACCAAGTCAGGAAAATATGGTGGGTGCTGGAGAGTTTTCCATTTCAAGCTTTTTGAAGTCTGTTTTGCTACTTACGGTCTTGCATTGACGTTGTGGAAAATGACACCATTTCAATTTGCCAAAATCGTTTATCTTGAATATTCCCATTGTAATTGGTGAGTTGGTCCCGATACTTCTTTCCGGTTATTGTTTCACCGGCTGGAAAAAATCACAGTGAATTATCCCTAAGCAATCCCAACAAACGAACAACATTTTAATTATCAAACTACGTTTTAATTATCAAACATTTTAATTATCAACATTTTAATTATCAACATTTTAATTATCAAACTTCCAGCTACGTTCGCTTCTAATGTTATCATAAAATTTTCATTTTTTCATCTCTTGTGACAATTCTTTCCAAGAACGGTTCCTTTTCAATAGCGTAACAGCAAAGAAATCAGCGGAAAAAACAACAACAAAGCAAAACAAAATCGATCGAGTTTGTTGTTTCATCAGAGAAGGGTGCCCCCACGTGGTGAGATTTGAAACGAACCCACGTCTCTTCAAATAGCGAAAGGCAGTTGAGATATCGATTTTAAGACTTTTAGCAACCTCTTCTGTCTGTTTATTCTACACGATGACAAGCAGTGTCGTCATCGACGTCGGAAGATCGCCTGGAACGTGTTAGATCATTTACGTTAAAATCACCCTGACAGAATCTACCAAACCATTTTTGACCGTCCGAAGAGCTGGAATCCGATCCAAATAAAATTTCTAATTTTTTTTTTATCGCAGATAATTCATTTTCAAAATACATACAAATATAAACATGGCATAAGTGCTTCTTTTCATATGTAATCTTTAAGGAATTCATTCATTTGTAGACAAAAGTCAAAATTCTGCAAAGTCTGAATCTCAACTGAACGGCACCAAAGCAAATACCAGTGGTGCGGTCATTTTCTATTAACAATGAAAAATGATCACGAACTTTTGTAATGATCTGAGGAATATATATATATATATATATATATATATATATATATATATATATATATATATATATATATAAATTCAGATAAAACTTATTGGGGAAATAGCCATTTTCAACATGTCATTTTAAGGCATGCATTCTTCGACCCCTTATAAACAGAGAATGAGAAAAAATTCAAAGTCCGGAGATTAGTTTAGATCAAGGAATGGGTTTGCATCCCAACCCCTTCCTTTACCTAAACTAACCTCTGGGCTTTGAATTTTTTCTCGTTCTCTGTTTATAAGGGGTCGAAGAATGCATGCCTTAAAATGACATGTTGAAAATGGCTATTTCCCCACTAAGTTTTGTCTGAATTTACAGATAAATAAAGAAATATCTGCTCTGTAAATTGAACTGGTTTGCATTGAGCTCTCCATTAAATCAGTTTTAATATTTTAACGATATCACTAGGATCCTTCTGGGTTATTCACCAACCTTATCCCGGATTTTACCAATCCTTCCCGGAATTTTACCGCATGTATACATATATTAGATGTAGTACGAACTAATTTGGTTAACAGTCCACTGTTTATAGTGATTTACTTTATTAAGCGTGCTCGATACTTAGTAGAGCATTATAAATAAATAATAAATGCATTTATAAATAAGTGTCTAACCTATGCTCTATTTCAACCATAGAAAATCTCACAGTAATAAAATATTATATCGGTTGTACCAAGAATACTTTTAAGACCCGCCATTACTTTCACACCTTATCTTTAAATAATAAAGTTTACCGCAATAGCACATCACTTTCTACTCATTATTGACAATAAAAAGATGCCAATAAAACCCCTTACTGTATGATGGAAATATATATATATATATATATATATATATATATATATAAAAAGAACTTGTAAATCTTTACATGAGCCATGTTTTCTATGTTTACAAGAAAAATTACAAATTATCAAATTCCCAAAACTTTCGAATAATTACAAAATTGCAAAAATAAGTGATGGAAAAGAAATATCAGTTGGCTGGTATTTCCGTATAATAATCGTGTTATATTATTTCTCCGGGACGATCAGTTGGTTGAATTTGCAATATCTCTCTTTAATCGTCTTCCTCTTATTTCTAGCAGAAGGCGAGTTTTCAGGCTGGTCGTATTTCAAATCTCTTCTAAGCTTCGAGAGCCGACTCACTGATTTTGTCTTTACATTCTGATTTTGTTAAACGGCACTTAGACCTGGTGTGAGAAAGAGGGGTGTAGGGTTTTCATTTTCCTCACTGTATAACCCTTATCATCTCGAAATAAAAACAATTACATTAATCCATTTAGACTTCACACCCCTCTTATTATTTGCCTGCTCTTATCAACTGTCCCGGTATCCCAGTACACAAGAAATTGTCAAGGCCTAGGGTCATGCATCATCAAAACTAATTGATTTTGTCCGGAATCACATTGATGAATTCGCTTAGAAAAATAATGTCGTTCTCAACTTCGCACGTTTTTTTCACTTAATAACCTTTCGGCTACTATTCCCGACAAAAATAATTGCATTCTCCAATTTTAGAGAAATCTTTTTTCATCTTGAAAATACCTTAAAATTAATATCAACCATATGAAAATAGGGCTACATCACTACAAATACATTAGTTTGTACTACTTCTAAGATGTTTTGTTTCATTTCGATTGAATATTCTACACATTGACTTATTACTTATGCAACATGAAAAAAAACAGTTTTAAAATATCTCTAAAAAACAACACAACTACAAACGGGATTATTTTGAGCAACTTGTCCGCAAATCTGAAGATCTAATTCGAAGGATGAGATGGAAAGCACATTTCTTTCTTCACCTTCATGAACTTTCGAAGGATAAAGATACCTACAACTTTAAAAGCTTAAAAGCCGTACCTTTCATTGAAAAGATGATTGCTTTTCTAAAATGATTTATTTGAAATCATAAATACCATCAAGTTTCACACGCACAAAAATCACTTCCAGAAACATCTAGATGCTATTGCGAAGGAAATTAACTCATCTGATAAAGTCTTTGAATCTTCCAACAAAACAGCCAATTACTATAAAACTCCTAGCAACTATATTTCATTAATTAAAAAGAAAAATAATAAAAATTACAAAAACGTTGATGACATAAGTAATTTAGTTGAAGGCATAAATGTAACAAGTAAATACATTACAGGTAAATCAAAAGTAAGTGAGAGAGTTAGTAAACTCTGCACTGTCGAGTCCTACATCACCATTAAAGATCATGAACCGGATTACGAGATTACATGCCCCACCAGGATTATCAACCCCACACGACCTGAAATGGTCAAAATTTCCAAATTAAAACACAACTCAGATTAACTCAATGGATCATCGCCAATGATATCAACTACTGGTTTAACCGAATCAATAATAAGACCAATTGTTGGTTTATCCCGTTTGTCATCGGCAGAGCCACGACTAGGTTAGTGCTCTCTGCCCGAAGACAAAGAGCTGACAGTGACAAAGGTAGCACTTCTGGTGCTACTACTCACATAATGCTGTCATTCATATAGTAATATAGTACTGGAAGAGTTCACGATGTAGGTAAGTATGGGTCTTACAATATTATAGGATCTCTAGACTCCGCTGAGTCCTCAAATCTTGTTGGCCTATTTATTATGTATAACGATATAAATATTGATGATATAAGGCTTTACAGTGATGATAGTTTTATGAGGATAAAAAATTCCACCATTGTTAAAGCCAATGGAATAAGAAATTTAATTCATAGGGTACTGAAAAGACTTAACCTTAAGATGACTATCAAAACTAATGTAGAAAAGGTAGACTTCTAGATGTAACACATGACCTAGTCGATGGCTCCCTACTTAAAACCTAATACTAATCCTATATACATCCACCCTAAATCTAAACATCCTCGATCAATCATCAAGCTCATACACTTCTCTGTTGAAACAAGAATTAGTAACGATTCTTCTAATGAAGACATCCTTTATAAACATAGCAAATTCTATGACACAGCACTTAAAAACAGCGGCTATGAATGCCCTGACAATACAATAAACATAATAAAAACAACAACAATAAAAATAGAAAGAGAAATATTATTTGTTACACACCCGCTATTTAATCAAATGATAAGTACTAAGTAAGGGCATAAATTCCTAAAATTAATTGAAAAACACTTTCTTAAAAATAACTCTCTCAGCAAAAGTTTTAACAGAAATACACTGAAATGAAGCTATAGTCTTGAGAAGATCATCAAAAACATAATCATAGAATTTTAAACAGATAAAATAACCTAAACAATCCTAAAAAAATAACAATCACAATAACAATAATTGCAATTGCCGAAAACCTATTGAGTGTCCATTAGCAAATACATGTCTAACTGACTCTATAATCTACCTATGCTATTTCTACCATAGAAAATCCCACAGTAATAAAATGTCATATTGGTTGTACCAAGAATACTTTTAAGACCTGCCGTTACTTTCACACCTTATCGTTTAATAATAAAATTTACCGCAATAGCACATAACTTTCTACATATTATTGGCAATTAAAAGATGCCAATAAAACTCCTTACCGTATAATGGAAAATATTAAATAAGAAAGAAACAGAACTTGTGCCATGTTTTCTATGTTAAGAAGAAAATTACAAATTATCAAATTCCTAAAACTAAACTTTCTCAATAAAGTGTGAGACCAAGGAGGCGTAGTGTTTTACTCTCTGGGAGGCAAGCCTGGTCCTACCTCCTATTAGCATGGACCAGGCTTGCCTCCCAGAGAGTAAAACACTACGCCTCCTTGGTCTCACACTTTCAGCGGACCTCAAGTGGAATGACTATATCGAATCCATTGCTAAATCCGCTGCTATGAAAATCGGTTCTCTGTGCAGGGCCCGGAGGTTTTTTCCGTCTGAATCTATCCTGCACATTTATAAATCTACCATCCGCCCGTGCATTGAATACTGTTGCCATATCTGGTCGGGTGCCCCTGCTATTCTCCTTGGGCTTCTAGACAAGGTACAGCGGAGGGTCTGTAATGTGATCGATACCGACTTAGCAGACCGCCTGCAGTCTCTCTCTCTCTCTCTCTCTCTCTCTCTCTCTCTCTCTCTCTCTCTCACCGGCGCGACGTGGCTTCCCTGTGTCTCTTCTATAAATACTTCACGGCTTCTGCTCCGAGGAACTTAGATCACTGGTGCCCCCTAGTTTCGAATTTGCACGAGATACTAGATTGGCAACTAGATCCCACCCTTTTACAGTGAAACCGATAAAATGCAACCGCAACTTCTACTCCAACAGTTTCTTTTCTTTTCTCGCACTTCCCGACTGTGGAATTCTCTTCCACATGACTGCTTCCCCGACGGCTACAATCTCCAGGAGTTTAAATGTAAGGTCAATAGACACCTCCTAACAAACTAACTTCCATTCTTTCAAACACTCATCCCACCCACCCAACTATCTATCAACCCACTTCTGACATTTCCTATATCAAACCACTCTTCCTATTTACCTCCCCCTATGTAGCCCCAAGCGCAATAGTGGCAGTGGAATGCCTTGCTTGGGGTGAAATGATTAAAAAAAAACGTATCGAAGTAACTTCCATTTGTCATCATCGTCTAAAACATACCCTAAAATATAGTTAATCTTTCCTAATATGATATAACTAGACCCTATCATATATTGGTTAATTCTCCAACCGTCTGATAATTTAATTTGTTGCAGCTTAACGCATAGATCACCCACTAAGTCGACTATATATGTTTGACGTGCAGTTTATTAAAAAAATCTTTCCTGTCTTTGTCTCTTGTCTGCTACTTTAAGTTGAATAATAACTTAAAGAAAATCCAGTAACCGTTTCACGATTACACGCGATAATTTTTCAGACTTACAAAATTGCAACATATGTATCTTTCAATTTATTTCATCACTGGCATAGAAAATGTCTGGGTCTTAAGTCATTTTAAGTCTCTATTTTCTTTTATTCTTACAATCAATTTTCTCCTAAACATCAACACCTGATTTTCTATTGGTTAGTTGAGATAACCCTCACCCTCCCAAATCCCGCTATCTTAATTGTCTAGATTTGGTAAAAAATGTGTTGTTTTTAAGCTTTTATATATAATAATTCCAAACAGAAAAACAATATTTCACTGCCTGACGAGGTGCTAAGAAGATAGTACTGAAACACAATGGCTCTTGTGTTGCAGTAAACTATGTATTTATTATAAACTTATAATAAAAACATTACCATATATACATATACGTATATGGTATTGTATGTAGTTGTGTGTGTATGTAAGGATATATATTTACGTGTATTTTTAATATAAGATATGACAGATTATTTTTATCTTTTGTTTTATTATATAACTTAAAATTTTGTTCCTTATATTTTTCTATACTAAATTTTATTTTTTTGTATATTGTTGTTTTATTTTTATTTTGTTTTTATTTTTATTTTCTTTATATTATATTATTATATATACATAAATGTTATGATTTATTTAATATTTTATGATTTAATTTGAATTTTATTTTTATGCATATTTATATATATATTTATTTTATTTTAATTTATCTATTTTTATATTTATTGATATATATAGAGATATATGAGTTAGTATATATATACTTATATATGTCTGTGTATATATATATATATATATATATATATATATATATATATATATTTTTAAAATATTTTTTTCAATTGTCAATTTAGTACTTCACTCATATCATATGCATGGTACAGAAGTGAGCTAGTAAAGTTGGTCTTGAAAGAGGCACGCAACGTTAAATTTTTAGGTGATTTTTTAATATGAAGAAGGTGGCCGCAAACTTTTGGATTATATATATATATATATATATATATATATATATATATATATATATATATATCACCTAACTGATGTTCAATTAGACTTGCTTATTAAATTAGTTCTATACATATACATTAAGAAATAATTAGGTATTTATTTCAATTAATGTTTCGTAATCGTTACTTTTAAGTCAACCTACTCTACAGTCTTCATTATACATTAACCTTAAAAACAGTAACGATGATAAAAAGTTTTGTGCCTGTTAAGAGTTATTATATCAATCTCTGCGATAAGCAGATAGCTGCTTTATTAACGTATTGGAATGTAAGTTCTATTTAACATAAAAACATATCAATTATTGAAGAAATCGTTGTCATCAGAAGTGGTTATGAAAGATAACTTGCACTAAACACTTTCTCGAAAATTATTGTTTGTATGTTAGAGAGATCTTTTTTCCCTAAGTATTTTTCACTAAGTATTCACTAAATGCTGCTGAGTTAATTTTGGGTTCTTAAAATTGGGACTCACAGTCACAATCGGACCATACCACGACCTCCTCTATATTAACCAAGGTCTGTCCTATGATTAAAGTTGACTTGCTGACGGCACACTTAGATGAGTTCTGTTTTATACGGAGTCCGTTAGCGTTGACTTATTTTCAGAACCAAACATGCCTTCCTCTTGTGTGGTACCAAAAAATAAACATTTATTTGATAAATGGAAACATGCCATTAAAAGGGAGAATTTTACCCCAAGTCCATTTAGCAAAGTAAGTAGTTAAAATTTTATCACCATTTATTTCAACAGTCGCTAAAATTAAAATTTGCTAAAAAATTAGTTTTGCCGTAGCACAAGAAAGAAAGCACTTTGTTTATATCTTTTAATTAATACAATAAAATAAGATATTTTTATTTCTTTGAATAAAATTAAATTAAAAAATATCTGAATTAAAAAAAAAATTAAATACGGCTATTCGTTCGTAAGTTTTTTTTTCGAAATGTTTTAAAACTTAAACTGAAACCGAAAAAAGTTGTTAAACATTATATTTTCTAAAAGTATTTGAATTAATATTTTATTGATAGATTTTAAGAATATTGAAGAAAATAGTGTTTTCTTTTCAATGAAATGTTTAAAAATTCTTAGTAAACGAAAGTAAAAACTTATTTAACTTTTCTATACTTCTTGCAACTTTATGAATTATTTTTAAGCATGAAAAAATATTCCTGAATTAAATTTTTTTTTATTCTTTTTCTTGTATTAACAAAAACTACAAAATTTATTTTTAGTCAATTTTAAAAGAATTTGTTTTATTTTTATTTGAAAACTCCGTGAAATTTTGTTACAAAAAGTCAAGAAGTCACTATTACCGAAAATTTAAACTTGAAAATGATTATTTAAACTTTGTTTAAACCTATTATTTCTGACTAAGTTTTGAATTTATTTGAAACATAAAGGCCTAAATCACACCACACTTGAATTTTAAAACCTAATTTTTAAAATATTTAATTTTTAGAAAATATTTAGCACAAAATGAACACCCTCAAAATGTATTTTCCAAACATTTTTTCCTATTTTTGATAATTTGAAAGTTAATTATCGATATTAATCCATAGAAAAAAATTGGAAATAAAAAATTAGAATTTTAACTGAAGAATTCTTTTATAGTTGGTTTAGGGTTTTTTAATCCTTAAAAAATTAATAAGTAAAACATTAACCAAAAAAGAGTTTTGCAAAAAAATTATTTTTTTAATAAACACTTTAACATCATAAATGAAATAGAAACATTTAATTTTACTTTTTTTTCATTTTTTACTATTAAAATATTTTAAAAATGTAATTTAATTACCAAATATCCTAGAATTTTTTAAGACGAACAAACGAAAAGTTTTGTCTTAAAACTGTGTTTATTTACAAACACGACCGACAGTCAGTAGTCAACAATGATGTTTATATTTTCTTATTAATTATTGTTTTTCTTAATTTTATTAAAAATTAATAAAACCAGCACAAATCAAAACATGTGTCTTTCTTTTTTTTTTCTTGTTACATTTTAAAAAGTTTTAAAGTCTTTATTAAAAAAAACGACTTTGTGATTATCAACATTGTCATGAAGACGGCTACGCTGATTCATGGCTCTACTGCCGTGACGTCAAATTTCATTTGCTTAGACCTTGGTTAATATAGGAGGTCGTGACCATACTATATTTCATTTGAATAAACGTCGATAGAAATGTGCTTCTTTTCATTATTAATGCTAAAAGTTTTAAAACAGAAACAACTTTAGCAGTTGAACAATGTGTCAAATATGCTATGAAATTAGTACTACATCATTATTTTATTTAACTCAGACAAAGTGACAATTTAGTCGGAGTTGTAAAAAATAACTTGTTTCAAATGATAAAAAATAATTTACAAAAAGGCATTCTGTATCACAACAATTTATTGTCTGTTCTTAAGAAATACACACGTTTTGTTTTTTATTTTCATGAAAGTTTTGCAAAAATCCTCATTCAGATAGCCATTTTATTGTGTTATCTGAAATGAAAAAAAAATTAATAAAAATCAAACTTAGTCCCTATTTTACTGGAAGATTATTCTGCTATCATGCATCGCTTAGACACGATTTGAAGAATGCCAAATTATCACTAAATAATGCCACAAAATTCTTGAAGTTTATTCTTTCGATATGGAATTGAATGCTGGACGATCTTATCAAGGATGAAGGAGAGGCTTCAGGCAGCAGAAATGCGGTTTTACAGAAGGATGCTGAGGATTCCATGGACGGAGCACGTGTGCAACGACGAGGTGTTGGAAAGGATGCAAACGAGAAGAAAACTCATACTAAATATCAGGAAGAGACAAATGAAGTTCTTGATACACGTAACGAGGAGGGAGGGCCTAGAGAACTTAATACTCACAGGTCGGATGAAGGGAAGTAGAGACAGGAGAAAGCAGTGCGAGACAGACTTTTTAAATGGATGGCGGAGCGGGGCTTAGAGATACCAAGAGAAAAAATATTGAGAGTGATAAGAGAGAGAGAGCCAAGTGGAAGTCTATGATGCCTACGTCCTGAAGTGACACAGCACATAAAGAAGAAGAAGAAGAAGAAGAAGAAGAAGAAGAAGAAGAAGAAGAAGAAGAAGAAGAAGAAATACGAATTTTACATTTCGATTAAAATTATAATAAAATAATTAGAAATAACCATGATACAATAATATATTTAGAAACGTATAGAATTATTATTCAGTTTGTAAAATCGATGAGAGATACCAAAATATTTTAGTGGACTTTTGTAAAAACAATATCTTGAGGACATATGTTCAAACCAAAGTGAATACAATGATCATCACAAAAACTTTGACTTTTTTAAAAGATGAAAATGTAGTGAATAAATATTAATGTTGCTCGGAAAGTAACATCGCATTTTAAGAAGATTCAAACGGATGCAAATATAAACAAGTTATATTTTATTCATCAAGAGCACAATTAGTGCTATTAGCAATTGCCACTGTTTATGTCTTCCTTATTATTGAATATCC
Organism: Ascarosepion bandense; assembly: GCA_037127315.1. Classification (NCBI taxonomy): domain Eukaryota; kingdom Metazoa; phylum Mollusca; class Cephalopoda; order Sepiida; family Sepiidae; genus Ascarosepion; species Ascarosepion bandense. The sequence continues at coordinate 1,714,439 of JBBBDQ010000879.1, forward strand.
TGAATCTAATGTTTCTCATTTTTTATTACCATATGGCACGTTTATATTAAAAAAAATTCTGGTGCAATATATTACTGAATGTCAATTGTGATGATGGCTTGCCCAGGATCCAGTAACTAATGATGGCTGATATTTTAATTGGTTGATAGTTCTGGTTTTATTTTGACTCGATTTGATACAGAATGATAATCATTACTTTTTGACCTTGTTAACATAGATTACTCATTTGGTATTTGTACCAATATGATAAAAAAAGTAAAAAGAAAAAAAAAGAGGTTTTCATTCTTTGTTGGTAGAAAATGGTTAAATCATTATTTAAATTATTTAATCATTATCTAAAGTAAATTCTCCAGAATTGGAATCTTGATGGATTAGGCAGATTTGATTAAATTTTATGCCTTGCATGGGAACAAGAAAGAACTGATCCCAGTATTTACTCTACCGCCCACGAGAGCAAAAACTAAATTAATCGGGTAGTCAAACCATGATAAAATAATAATCACGATAAGCTTTGTTTCATGTTCTACTTTCTCAAATTGTTAAAACTTGCCAAAATTTGTGTAGGATTTGTGTTTTCTTGCGGACCGTATCGTAAGCCATTAGGGTAACTTAAAATACTCCACTTTAGTTCAACAGAAGAGTTCTGCTCAGGCGTCGTAACGTCTAGAATGTTAGCAAAACTTCTTTTATTCCATTAAACATCAGGCGTATGTGCTTTGATAAAATTATTAGATGGCACAGATGGAAAACTAAATCCAGATTTTGCTTTTTTATTTAATATTGGTTCACAGTAGTTGGATGGGTCAAAATTTACGTATTTCAAAGGCGTTATTACTTTGTATTTCTACATTAAATATTTAATAGAATAATTAAAAACTTCAGGTCGTTGATTGGTTTATTTACTTACCAACGAACAGCATTGAAATCCTGTGATACACTCAAAAAGAGGTGCATAATTAAAGATTGATGCTGGGCATGCTTTCTCATCTTTTCCAGGAAGGCAGATGACTGGTCCCGGTGGAGTAAGTTCTGGATATTTAATGCCACATTTTTTACCTACAAAGGCAAAATTAAAGGTTAATCAACTATCTCTACTTTCAGTAGAACAAACATAAAAGAAGAAATTTTTTAACTTAAAAAGTAGTTTGATGTATATATAATGAAATTTAATATTTTCATAAAATGATTAAAGATTTGATTTAGTGTTAGGATATTCAATAATAAGGAAGACATAATCAGTGGTTCAAGTTCTGTTTTCTCAAATTGTTAAAACCCGCCAAAATGTGTGAAGGATCCATTTCCAGTTTATGGAAAGTATTTTTTCGTATATATTGACTAATGAGATACGTGAACTCAATTTCTAATAACATCCTGAATAATGAAGCAGAAGTAAGCCGAAATAAAAAAAAATCAAGCTCAGGTCAGCAGATACAAAGAGAAAACCTTTTGACAGCAAAAGAATACCTTTTTATAGCAAGGAAAAAAACAGGTCAACATCAAAGAAGGCACTGGCATCAAGAGAATATCAAGAAGGCTTTGTTACCAGCCAGTCAGCCAACCAGCCAGCTACAGAGAGCACAAGAGAAATTAGGAGTTCCAATTAAATTTATCCTGAAGTTGTACAGCCTAAAACGAAATTTTCTCAAGAATGAACTTTTTCGCAGGTAATCCTTTATCACCTGAACATTGCGTTGTACATGAAACTCCGAGCCGTGCTACCTGTTAGGGATAATATGTATAGCGCTGTTTTATGACATCAAGCACTGTTTTATTAAAATCTACACAGTATGTGATATATATATATATATAACAGGTAGCACGGCTCGGAGTTTATATATATATATATATATATATATATATATATATATATATATATGCAAGTTTCATTAAAAATGATAGCGCAATGACCGACAAGGTGCTGTGCTTATTTTTTATATAATTTTTCATGTGATCTTTTTGCGTATAATATATTTGCATATAATATATACGCTCTTAATAAGATGAAATTTATAAAAATGTAGAATAATAAATTTATACATTGTCAACTAAATTGTTAAGTGAACTTTAATTGCAGGTCCCATTTTCCTGTTAAGTTCATATTATGCTTTTTGATATTTCTGTTTATTTTTAAAGATTTGAACAGAATATATACAAATTCTGCTAATTATTACATTTTCATGTTTTTAATGTTTTTTCATTAACATTAATAAGAAAAATAGTAAGTCATCTATTCCTCATCTCTTCACTCAGTTTGAGGTGTTAACATTTTTTGCTGATAAAGCAGAATGCTTGGCTCATAAATTCTCTTCAAACTCTACTCTTGACACATGTAGAATTTCTTTAAGTGATTTTCTCCTTAGAACTGAACCTCTGTTGAGTGATATGCAAATCACTCCGTCTGTGATTTCTGCTATCATCTCTACACTAGATCTCCACAAAACATGGGAACCTGATGGCATAGTCCTTAAGAAATATACTCTTTAACTGGCCCCATGTGCTCTATAAGCTGGATATAAATACCTGGATGCTTCTTTCTTTCCGGCATCTTGGAAATCCTCTATTGTAGTCCTTGTATTTAACAAATCGGGTTAACCGTTTGATTCTTCCAACTATCGGCCTTTTTGGCCTATTATTCACTTTTTGGCAAAGTACTAGATGTCTCGCAGAAAGCAATGGCAACCTACTGCGGGATAATATTCTGCCCAGTCAGTCATGTCTCTTTCGAGACATGATCGCCCAAGCGTGTATCACATATAGCACTTAACTGACTGACTGACTAGATGTCTTAATCAACTCTGAATTAGTCATACATCTCGCATCGCTGTCTTCTTTCAGATTATCAATATAGCTTTTGTTTCTCTAGGTCAACTGCTGATGTTTTAACGATTATAGCAAATAATATGCTTTAGATAAGATTTGTAAAGCTTGGCCTATTGCTTTTCGAAAGCATTTGACAGGTTTGGCATATCGGTTTTAAATCAAAAACGAAATTCTTGACTAGTTCCACCGATATATTTCCTTTTTTTCATTTACTGAAAAAATTAAACATATTATATTTGAACTATCACAAGTCACTTACAGTAACATCACGTGCAATATATCCTGATGGCAAGTTTGTAAAAATATCACCGACGTCATTTTTACGCAACCTGGCACACACACAGAGTAATCAAAACACCTTTGTGACTTGTAACCGTTTCAATATAATATATTATTAAAATGCTAAAGCAATTTTAAATTTACATTGATTATGTCAACAGTCAATAGAGTGTATTTCTGTTGTAATGATATCTTCTTGAATGAGTACAAATCAGGATAATCAAAAGTTAAATGACATTATTATATTCTGAAATTTAGTATGATGCTTACCACTATAGTTTACATAGACTTAGATAAATCACTAAGTCCGTAGACTAATGATATTAATATTTAGTTTTTAACGTAATTAACCGACAGTACAAGTATACTCTATCAAGTAAATAAAAAGCAAAAACTGAAGATTGTTGTAGCTCTCGATATAAAAATACAACCAACACTAAATAAATTAATTATGGGTGTACCAACAATATTTTGAAATGTCTATAACAGCAAGGTTTAAAAGTATTTAGATTTTATTTTTTTAAGTTACAGCTATAACAAAATGTTATAAACACGCTAGTTCTAACTTTTTGAAAAACAGTTTTTTTACAAATATAAATTAAATTACCTCGCTTATATAAGGATAACATTTGAATTAACAGAGCGCGTTTCATGCGCATGCATACAAAAGTTCACATCTATCAACTACATTGATTTTTGGTCTTAGCTATTCACCTTTGAAGATGATATTGAAAGTATTTGAGAAAATAAAAGGAATGAGAAATTCTACGGTGTTTCCGTTTAATTACAACATTCAGAAATTAATTCACGAATTTGTGAGGATTACAGTAAAATAAATAGATATAATGTCTAGATTATTCAAACATGTCTGAATGATAATATGCTACTCAATTACACACACATACACACACACACATTCACATTCACATATATATATTATGTGTGTGTATCTGTGCCTCTGTGTGTTTAGTTGTGTTATTCCCGTTTGCAAATAAAAAGTTTCTTTCTTTTGCATATTTGCCTTCTGACTGACTCAAAGAATACGCCATTTGCAATGAACAATGTGGAATCATTTTTGCTATTCAAATGACATCGCTACTCCTACACGATTTTTAAGCTTGGGTTAATGTCTTCTCTAAATTCGCGGCATTGTTCTCTTTGTTATTATCAGTCTTCTTGAAACGTCTATGACAATATTTTCAATGATCGTAATCCTAAAATACTTCTGTCATCAATTCTATTGAATCTTGTAACATTCTTGAGATTAGCAGTTATTAACCTCAAGTATTTTATTTTACCCTGAGAAGCAAATTGCATAAATAATTTAATTTCTATTTTCTGCACCGCTTGGTTTAAACGTATAAATAAATTTTTACCTATTTTTTCTTTTAATAACGTTTTCAAAATTATTTTAAACATTAAGTGATTTTCAATTATGCATGTTTTATATTGTTTAAATTAGAATTAATATTATTGTTTATTGATGTTCATCCTGTAAATTCATTCAAAAACTATTTCGATGACATATCAATATAAAAAAACGGCCAAACAAATGCGAACACAGTAGACAAATCAAAATGAAAAAAATGCATCCAAAACAATTTTTGAATATAGGTAAAAGAACTTCATAATGATGATTAGTAATTTTTTTACTGTTTAATTATTATCAGATGAAATTGAAATTAGTCTGACCTGGCAAACCTGGTGATGGTGTGGTGGTTGTAATTACAGTTGTGGTTGTCGGTTCAGGGGTTGTGGTTCGTTCTGTTGTAGTCGTTGACGTTGTAGTCACAGGTTTCTTAAGGAAGCAGAAACATAACTTCTGTAATTTTCTAATTAATTATTGATAAGAAAAAATAACTTTTAATTAAAATTTTGATTATTTGTGAATAAATACAACACTTGTTTATCTATATCTTTTCTAAGACTTGATAGTTAATAAGCAAGAAACGTCCTTAGCTGTAAGATAATGTCTTCGCTGGATGTAATCGTTGTATAACTGTGATTGCTTTATAAATTGAGCTAATAAATCAAAATGCAAACAATACGAAAGAGGGAGGGATAAGTTAATATTATAAATGTTAATTATGAAAATATATTTATTACTGGTAAAATCTATAAGATTTGATTAAATACTGGTATATTGTATATAGCTTAGAATCTACATTTAGCATGTAAAATATATATTTAAAAATTCATTTAATCTAAGCTGAGTGGAAAAATAAAGTTCTATTATAAATGCAAATTCCCGAAAAGACCTACCAAAACACAACATTGAGAACCTGGCACGCACTCATAGAGAGGAGCATGTATAAAGACTGGTGCAGGACAGGCATTTTTATCATTCCCTGGTAGACATAAGATTGGGCCGGGCGGTGTAATTTCTGGAAATTTGTTACCACATTGCTGTCCTACAAATAGAGCTCAAAAAATTGAGAAGTAATCTTACTTGAAACTGATGATTCATGGTAAAATCAAACACTGAGAATGTTATAAACAAATGGGCAACATGGTATTTGAAACGATTACATACTAGTGTTCTTTGTCAGTTAAATAAATTTAGAAATAATTATGGCTGAAGTAAAAAAGTTTTACAAAACTTTAGCGTCGATAGTATCCTCTAAACAGTGACAATAATATAGTAGATCGAAATTTTGTGTGGTTTAGTAGTTATCTACATCTATTTTGTACTATTATTTTAATATGAATGATTTTACTCTGGTTTTAAGTAAAATATTTCAACATATAAGTTGAATATATCGATTGAACTTTGGCAAGATGAATAGAATAAGTAAAAAATAGGTAGGAACAAAGTGTCTTTAATCTAACATGTTTCCCTTTAACATGCTTCTTCAGAGATTTCTTAAAGACGAATGATTTTTTTTAAATTTTAAAATAATCTAAGCAGAAAGTATGTTGATTGAGATTTGATTTCATTTGTCAGATACGTGTCACATGTAATAAAGCAAAAGATATATATATATATATATATATATATATATATACGGAGTGATGTGAAAGGACTGAAGTCAAGTGAATAAAAGATGGGAATTGACATTGCATTTAAATTTCGGGAGGTTGTAGCCGGTCAGGAAAGTAAATATACGGAATTCCATAGTCGGGAGTTGTGAGAAAAGAAGCTGAAGGAGTAGCATTGTTGCCTGCATTTGGTTGATTTTTTTTAATCATATCTCCCCGAGCAAGGGTGGGACCTTTTTGCCAGTTTGGTTGTAAGAGTAAATTCTTGTGGAGGGGGCACCAGTGACCTAAGTTCATCGGAGCAGAAGCCATGAAAATATTTGTAGAAGAGACAGAGGGAAGCCACATCCCGTCGGTGAGAAAGTGGCTGGCAGGTCGGGACCAATCACATTACAGATTCTCCTTTAAGGCCGAGGAGGCACAGCTTTCAAGGAGACTCGCTTGGTCCATGCTTATGAGGGGCAGGAGAGATTGCCTGTGGTTGTTAACAGATAGCAATTTTGTTTTAGACGCATTGAAATTTACAAGCCACTTATTACCCCAGTCCACCACTGTGTAGAGGTCTTCTCAAGATCAGCAGCGAGGTTATGTTTGTCGGCCTCGCTAAATTTCTTACTGATGCGAGAGTAAATGGTGGTGTCATCTACGTAGATGCCTACTTGGGATTTTATCACGTCTGCGAGATCACTTAAGAATTAAGATTAGAATGAGCCTCGGGCCTAGGATAGAGATCTGGGGAACACCAGCGTTCGTGCGATAGGATGTGAAGGCATGCCCATTCAAGATGCGGTTAGATAGGAAAGATTGGATCAGATCAAGCAAGCGTTCAGTGATACCATAACCCTGTATCTTGCGCAGAAGGCCATCGTGCCAGACCCTATCAAAAGCCTTGGAGATATCCAGGGCAACAGCACGAGCCTCGCCGGGCTCATCGAGGGTCTGGTAGATGTACTCCGTGATAGTCGTTAACATATCGGCAGTAGACCTGGCAAAGCGGAATACATACAGTCTGTCTGAGAATAGTTTATGATCAGTAAGTTATTGAACTATTTCAGCATTGATTATCGCTTTGAACACTTTTCCGAAAATTGGTAGGAGGCTGATAGGACGATAATTGGATGGATCCAAGGGTTCCCCTGAGTTCTTAAATACAGAAACCACAGGATTTCCAGCAGACAGGAAAACAAGAAGCAGAAAGGCAGTAGTTTAGAGAGGACAGAGGAGAGTTCGGGGTACAGATTTTCAGGATAATGACCGGGATTCTATCACCTCCGTTCGCCTTATGGGTTATAAGTTTTGATAGATACCAGAGACGGGGTTATGTAAACATCTTTCAGTTGAGCCTCAGTTCTAAGAGGGAAATCAGATACGGGTACTCTAGACGAGTTAAATGTGGAGTTTGATGAGAATCTGCGAGCAAAGCACTCTGCCTTGTCCACAGATGCCGTGAGAACCTCGATTTTATTGATTAAGGGAGTGATGGAGGATTTGCTGTTGTTCAGCACACGTTTGCAGAGCCGCCAATAGTCTTTAGAGCCGAACTTCTGAGTAGCTATGAGCTGCTTCATTCTCTTAGCAAACAACAGCTTGGCGATACTCAGGATCCTCTTACACTCATTATGAGCAGAGACAAATAAGCGCCTATTGTGGTCCGACGCATGATTCTGAAATAGTCGGAAGTAGTGGTTCCTGTGGGTAATGGCGGTCGAACAAGCAGGAGAGAACCAGGGGGGAAGAATGAGGTTTGGGACGAAACTTCCTGATCGGTATGAAGGCATCAATGCCAGTTTTCACCCAGGAAGAGACCTCAAGGGCGCAGTCTCTGAGGTCTCTTCCTGGGTGAGACTGAACACTTTTCCCCAAGGGGTATCGCATAGGATATCGGGAAACGCATCCCAGTCTGCTTTTTGGTAGTAGTAGTAGAAGATCCTGTTGGTAGGAGGCTTCTGGGGATAGTGAGAGTGATGAGATATATTAATAGAAACAACAGCATGATCAGCGTTACCGAGATGCCCTCTTGGTAACGCCGTGAGACTTGGCAAGAGTTAGGTACAGAGGTGAAGCAGAGATTTAGTGGAGAAGTATGTCCTGAAGGGATACTGGGAAAGCGCCTGGGTAAATCCACCACTTGCGTATGTGTGTGTCACGTGTAATAAAAAGCAATAGACATTTATTTTAAATGTAAGTGTGTGTATACGAAAATAATGCACTTGTCTAGTGTATTTAAACTATAGACGAATTAAGTGTGTTTATATGTCGCTAAAGTTAGTATGTGTGTAACTGACAAAACGAAATACATTTCCGTTCAAAATTTTTCTTTTTTAAAATAAAATATGTGTGTGAGAGAATCTTGTATGAATGTGTGTGTTTATGAGTCGGTAAAGTTAGTATGAGTGTGAATGATAAAACGAAATACATTTCTGTTTAAAATTCTCGCGAAATAACGTATACTAGTATTAAACGAACTCTTTTTGAGTTTTATATAAATAAATAAATATATTTTATTTTATAATAAGTTGTTAGAATCTTTCAATGAAATAATATGCATTAAAGTACTAAATATCTATGTATTGAAATTATTTTAATATCATAATTAATATAAGTAATATATAGTATTATTAAAACATACATTAAAGTAATAACGGAACGAGAAATCAGGGAGCCGAGTTCGAATTCCAGTGAATGTAGGAAATTCACTTACGCGCAAATACCCTTGGGAAAGGTATTAATCCGTCTATTCCCTCTAGTTATGTATTAAATAACAGGACATATTGGGTTCTATAATCTTGGTTGGCAACCAGTTTACCGCAAAATAGTAATGGCAACCTACTGTAGAATAATCTTCTGCCCAGTCAGTCATGTCTCTTTCGAGACATGAACGCCCAAGCGTGTATCATGTACAGCACTTGACTGACTGACTGATATGAAAATAGTAATTATATAAAGTACAATATTAGAATATTGCAGTTAAGCAATTTAAATAGGTACCTCTACTCGTTTTCGATACCTAAATTGTAAATTGAATTTTTAACCATAATTTTTTTAAAGCTTTTATTTTAATTTTAATTAAAAGCTAAATGATTAAATTTACTATTTCCAGTAAGTAAAATATTCTGGTGTATTTGAAACAAAAATTATATTGATTGAAATTTAAGATTTTTCAATTTTATTTTACTTTTTTGGTCATTTATTAGCAATTAACATATCTGTAAACTAAAGTAAAGTCTCAGTTTTCTTGCAAAAAGAAAATATACATCTGTGGCAAGTTATTTGTGGAACATTAGCAAATTTAAAGTTAAATTAATCTGATTTTCACAGCTATTATTTATTTATAGTATGAAATTTAGAATAAAACTATTTCTTAATCACGGAATGTTGATCTCTGACTTTCCCGTAAATGATTGACGTATGATGACAGACAGATTCGAGAAAAGCTAACTGTATGACGATCAGAATTGGCATAATTGTCCAACTTTTTTCTGCAAGGGGAAGAAACCGTGAAACACATGTCCTTTTAATGTACACATAGAAATTACCATACAAAAAAAAATTTCAAATACACAAAAAAAAGAAAAGAAAAATTATTTTAAAAATACGGTGGCTCGACGATTTGTATTAAAAGTTACAATTTTCAATTAGTAAATATTGTCTTCACTTAATAACTTAATAACCTAACGTCTAGAAGTCATTGAAGTAGTTAAAAATATTGTTGAAACTTTATAGATTATTATAATTAAAAAAAATGAAAATAATTCTTTTAAAATTTCATTATTAATTGAATTTTGTTTTTTTAGACTATAATGTCTAATATATTACTTATTAAAGCAATTAAAGGTTTTTTAATAAAATAATGTCATGGTTTTATCGAATTTTCTATTTTACTATTGGAAGCAGATTTTAGAAAAAAGGTCCAAATGTTTGAAAATAAAAAGAAATGAGTTACAGTGAGTCTTGAGTTTAACTAATATTACTAATTTTTCCTACAAAATTTAATTTCTTGAAAGTTCATGAATTTACGTAGGAGTGGGTAACAGATGTAAAAAATATTTTAACCAAGATTTTTTAAAAATAATAATTTCAAAAATAATTTCATTCATTTGTGAATAAGTCCTGAAAGTTTCATTACAATCCGACAATTATATGATTTTTGCAAGAATTTTCAAATTAATGTGTTTTTCACTAGAAAAAACTGAGTTACGTAATATTACATTATTTATAGTCAGCTCTTGTAAAGATTTGGTTACTTATAAAACACCAAAATCGAAACAAGATTTTTACCAAAATTTCAACGTGTTAGAAAAGATTAAAAAATTAAGAGAATAATTTAAAAATACTTTGATCTTTCCACTTAATAATAACATAAACATTTTGATGGAAAAATTCGTTTTTATTAAGTTGGGTTTTTTTTCTTCATACTGAGCTGTTTTTTCAGCGAATTAGAAGAGGTACCTAAATACAAATAACGTACATTAATATATAACATGGGAGGAAAAATAAAATAATATATAATAATAATAATTACACGCGGCACAGACATAGGTTTTTCTCTACATTTAAAAATATTCATCCATTCAATTATTCACATGTGATACGTATCTGACCAATGAAATCAAACCTCAATTATCATACTGCCTCTTTGGATTATTTTAAAATTAAAATTCTTTTTTAATCATTTGACTTTAAAAAATCTCTGAAGAATGGTGTTAATGTTAAAGTAAATGTGTTAGATTAAAGACACTTTGTTCCTACCTGTTCTTTACTTATTCTATCCATATATATGCGCGTTCAAAAATTCCCTGCAAAGTGAGCGTTCAAAAAAAAAACACACCGTTACGTGAGCGTTCTTAAAGAAAACGGTAAACGGTAAAATCAGTTATTACAAATCGCCTGAAGACACCAGTCATGTTAGAAACGTAGGTCGCGTAATAACTCGTTTACAAATGGAATATATATATATATATATATATATATATATATATATATATATATATATACACACACACAAATGAGATTTGTACCCACAGAAACAAAATATAGTCTTAAACAAAGTAGACGTCATGTTATACCTTAGGTACCTTTCGACCAACACTTTTTCAAAGGTATGCGTTGGAAAATTAGAAACCTAATTTGCCAGCGTATTCCTTTGAAAAAGTGTTGGTCGAAAGGTACCTAAGGTATGACATGACGTTCACTTTGTTTAAGACTATATATATATATATATATATATATATATAGAATCAATTTACACTTCGCACCTTATATATATATATATATATATAAGGTGCAAGGAGTAAATGGATTCTGTCGACTGCACAGTATAGTAGGGTCAGTTAGGCATCGTCTGTGAGAAAAAGAGCACCACGACGCAACTGACTCCACCAGAAATTTGGAAACGGCATACTGTAAGACTTGGCATTTACACAGGAAGCCCTAATACGAACATTTAAGAGTGTTTGGGTGTCAATATTAGGACAGTGCAGAGGATTCGGAAAGAGTTGGATTATGGTGCTTAGCGTGATCAGCAGTGATCGCGACGTTCTATTCATTTTTCCACATAGTAAACACGGAAGCCTACATCAAGTGCCTTGAGGAGATAGTGCTGCCCTGGGTCAAAAGTGTGACTGCTGGAAGACCCTATATCTGGCAACAAGACTCTGCACCATGCAACAAAAGAAGGAGAACGCAGTCATGGCTGTTAGACAATTTCGGTGATCACATCACATCTTACATCTGGTCACCCAGACTGCAACCCCCTTGATTATTATGTGAAGTGCGCAGTTGAGCAAAAGATCACCAGAACTCTTTCAACACCAAAGATGACTTGAAGGCTAGAATTATGGCAGCATTCATCAATTTCAGCAGCCCGTCCAGAAGAGATACAGGAGATCGTCTGGCGGCCGTGTTTGAAACCAATAGCTGTTTTATTGAATACATTTACTCTATAAAGATATTTTTGAGTAATTTTATTAAATATATTTGTTAAAATGAGATGTCAGGGTTAATTTAGTTTTTGTGTAATTTAGGCGACAATTAATCCATCGCACTATATAGCTCAGAGGTAGAATCGCCGACTGACGCCAATTCGATCGGGTTTCAATGGGTAAAAAGCAATCGGATGTCTAACCGTACTGATGAGCTGTGATACAGAGAAACAGATCTGTCTGCGGATGACTATGTGTATAAATAAAATGTCCATATATTTTGAAGCAAGTTTTCTTAGATTCAACAGACACGATTTTTATTGTGTTTTTCTAATTTTTTGGTACATTCAAATCAAAATTGTTGATACAAAGTTTTTGTTATATTTCTTTGACTACTTTCGACTGTCTCACTCATTATCAAGAATTGAATGTTGTCAGTATGTTAGGCAAGATTTTGTGTTTTAGCATACTGATATTTTGGGGAACGCAACATTTCAACTTGTAATTCGTCTGACAAACTTTCTAACAACCAACTCGCTAAACAACAACAAAAAAAATTCTTCAACCTACTCCCTGACTCTATATTTCTGTTTTGATAGCAATAAAAAACATGTTGAAATTCTATTAAAAATCCTATATCTACAAGGCGGCAATGATTAATTATAAATCAAACTGAAAAACGAAGATTATTTAACCGAATGCATAAAAAGTAGATATAATTATAGAAAAAGAAAGGAAGTAAGCTTATTCCGAACTTCGAAATAATAAGGACGTTGTAAATTTAGGAGAGGGATAAATCGAGCATTCTGTTGTTTTTACAAGACTGATTCCTGTGTAAGACTAGATTCTATTTCCGACAACAAAGCTAAATTTAAAAAAAATAAAAACTAAACAAAAGCACCACCAACCTTCTCAAAATTGTTAGTGATTATCACCCTGGTTATCTATATGATAACTTAAAAACGCAAACCCAGTTCACCTCTACATGCCAGAATGTTATAAACTTCTTGCTCTGTATATTACTTACCAAAAATTTTAAACACAGGTGATCTCACTATACTTTCCCAATAAGTATAGTGTTAATTTGAACAACATAGTTCTTCAAATACTGCACTCAGATATGCTTGATAATAGTCTCATTAGATATTGAAGGCCTTTGACCAATGTCCTTATCAAAGAGACGACAGACATAGAAATACAAAACATATAGAAGCATTCTTCACTCCCACCAGTAGTTTTATGGAAACTTATTTTATGATAACATTTACTCACAGACGGGTTTACTTCTTGGTCTCATCTTATCTAATTTCTACATGACTCCCGTTGGAAACGAAATCTTCATTAATTTTGACAAACTTGTGAGATATATTCGATATATAAACAACACATTAATACTAATGAAAAACCTAGACAAAAAAAGTTCATTAAAGATAAGCTTCGAGAAAAACTCTACTCTATACTTACGACACTTAATAACAGAATCTTTTCCCTTGACGTTTTAACTGTCATAAGTTTTGTACTTCAATGTATAGAAAACCTACAAACAAAAATGATTGTCTTTTCAGTTACAAATGTCAATAAAATAGCTGTAAAATAAATCAAAAACAAAATAAACAAACCAAAAACATGATCAAACATACAAAATACACCCTTTTTCCAGCTCATTATTTTTTTCACGAATATCCACAACTATGTCCGCGATGAGCAGACAAAATTTGGTTTAAATTGTTTTAGAAAAAGTAACACAAGTAACTATTTTGAGATAAATAAAAACATCATTAACTTATTACTTTCTAACCCGATGAATCCTAACTATATAAAAAAAACATCAAGAATATAAATTGCCAGTACATATCACTTAATGATTCCAATAAATATCTTCGATTTATCATTTATTATAAATATATTTAAAATATTTTATTACCAATATGTCGAATCCTTAAAAATCCACCCATGTTTATAAATTCTTATGTTCTTTGTGAGACTGTATCTTCAATAGCAATAACCAAAGCGACATTAAATTCTTACATTAAGTACAAAAATCATCACATTTTATCGTAGTTTAACTTTTCTGCAATTCGCGCATACATCGATCATCACCTCATTTGTGAGGTGGTCATCTATATGCGTTCAATCAACATAAGACAAACGGCTATAATACCAAAATACTATATGACATTCACTACAAGGAAAGACTCAAAATACTCGAAGCTGTTATTAAACAAACGAAAACTATATTAAATAAAATATCTTTCACCAGATGAGACAGTATATTAAAATGTGCATAAAATATTTAGCATGCAAATAAAATAATACGTACAAAATATTTTATACATACATGTTCCGCTGCAGTCAAACTCACTGAGACTCTACATATGACGTGACTTATACGATGCACGTATATTTGAATTTTTTTTTTTTTTTTTAATCATCTCACCCCAAGCAAGGTATTCCACTGCCACTATTGCGCATGGGGCTACATAGGGGAAGGTAAAGAGAAGGAGTGGATAGACATAGGGAATGTCAGGAGAAAGGTGATAGATGAGTAAGGATAGCGAGGATGAGTGTCGGGCAGATGGGAAGAGTGTTTGATAGAATGGGAGCAGGTTAGTGTGTTAGGAGGTGTCCTTACATTTAAACTCCTGGAGATTGTAGCCGTCAGGGAAGCAATCGTTTGGAAGAGAATTCCACAGTCGGGAAGTGCGAGGAAAGAAACTGTTGGAGTAGAAGTTACGGCTGCATTTTATCGGTTTCACTGTAAAAGGGTGGGATCTAGTTGCTAATCTAGTATCTCGTGCAAATTCGTATTTAGGGGGCACCAGTGATATAAGTTCATCGGAGCAGAAGCCGTGAAAGTATTTATAGAAGAGACACAGCGAAGCCACGTCTCGCCGGTGGGAGAGAGACTGCAGGCGGTCTGCCAAGTCGGTATCTATCACATTACAGACCCTCCTCTGAACCTTATCGAGAAGCCCGAGGAGAACAGCAGGGGCACCCGACCAGATATGGCAGCAGTATTCAATGCACGGGCGGATGGTAGATTTGTAAATGTGCAGGATAGATTTAGACGGAAAAAACTTCCGGGCCCTACACAGAGAACCGACTTTCATAGCAGCGGATTTAGCAATGGATTCGATATAGTCATTCCATTTGAGGTCCGCTGAAAGTGTGAGACCAAGGAGGCGTAGTGTTTTACTCTCTGGGAGGCAAGCCTGGTCCATGCTAATGGGAGGTAGGTGAGATTGTCGATGATGGTTAATTGAGAGTAGCTTCGTTTTAGAAGCATTAAAATTTACTAGCCATTTCTTACCCCAGTCCAATATGGATTGGAGGTCTTTTTCAATCTCGGCTGCGAGTTTAGCTTTGACGCCTACACCAGATTTTTGTAGGAGGCGAGAGTAAACTGTGGTGTCATCGGCGTACAAACCTATTTGGGTTCTTATGGAATCAGGGAGATCATTAATATATATCAGGAAGAGTGTAGGACCTAAGATGGAGCCTTGGGGGACACCTGCGTTTGTATGGTAGTTCTGAGAGGCATGTCCGTTTAATACCACTTTCATTGTGCGGTTAGAGAGGAATGACTGGATTAGTTCAAACTAATGTCCAGTTATACCATAGCTCCGCAGTTTACATAGAAGGCCAGCATGCCAAACTCTGTCGAACGCCTTAGATATATCCAATGCAACGGTTCGAGCTTCGCCATTCCTGTCGAGTGCCTGGTATATGTACTCGGTGATGGTCGTTAGCATATCAGCAGTAGACCTGGTGAAGCGGAAACCATATTGCTTGTCCGAGAGGAGCCTGTGTGCTGTGAGATGCTGAACCACCTCGGCGTTGATAATGGCTTCGAACACTTTGCCAAAGATCGGAAGAAGGCTGATATGGCGGTAATTTGCAGGGTCAGAGGGTTCTCCAGTGTTTTTAAATATAGGAACTATAGAGGAAGATTTCCAACAGGCAGGAAAGCAGGAAGCAGATAGGCAGAGGTTGTAGAGCTTAGAAAGGATAGAGGAGAGTTCAGGGGCACATTTCTTTAAGACTATGGTTGGGATTCCGTCACCACCGCTCGCTTTGTGAGGGTCAAGTTTTAAGATTATCTTAGAGACAAGCGAAGGTGTAATGTGGACATCATTCAGTTGTGCCTCGGTTCTAGGTGAGAAGTCGGGTGTAAAAACTCCAGACGAGTCCAGACTCGAATTGTTCGAGAATCTGCGGGCAAAACATTCAGCCTTATCTGCTGGGGAAGGTGAGGACCTCAAATTTGTTGATTAGCGGGGGTATTGTGGACTTGCTCTTGTTAAGTACTCTTTTACAGAGTCGCCAGTAGTCTTTAGAGCCGAATCTAGAGCATGCTATGCGTTGCTTCATTCTGGCAGCAAACAACATCTTAGCTTCGTTAAGTATCCTTTTACACTTATTACGAGCTGAAGTGAAAAGGCGCCTGTTTTGTTCCGACGCATAGTTACGATAAAGTCGGAAGAAATGATTCCGGTGGGCAATGGCAGCCGAACAAGCGGGTGAGAACCATGGAGACGAATGAGATTTAAGCTGGAATTTCCTAGCAGGGATGAAGGCATCGATGCCAGCCTTAACCCAGGAGGAGACCTCGGATGCACATTCTTCGATGGGAAGACTAAAGACGTTGTTCCAAGGGATGTCACAGAGGAAGTCTCGGAACGAATCCCAGTCTGCTCTTTGATAGCAGTATGATATTCTACTTGTCTGTGTTTCATGGGTCGGGCGGGAGTGGAGTGAAATATTGACGGACACTACAGTGTGGTCAGAGTTTCCAAGTGGGCAGAGTTGTCTGGTAGTGCAAGAGTCTGTGATGGAAGTGAAGCAGAGGTCTAGAAGTGAGTTCCTTCCGTTAGGGTTGTCGGAGAAACGTGTGGGGAAGTCCACTACTTGCGTAAGGGATTGGGTGATTGAAAAGTTCATGGTGTGGACACCAGCAGGGTCAGTGACAGCGTTCTTCAGCCACTTGGTGTGGTGGGCGTTAAAGTCACCAAACACGAATACATGGGCAGAGGGATGGGTAGAAATGGCTTTGTCAATATTGTCAGAAATGATGTCAAGTAACGAACAGTCAGGGGAGGAAGGAGAGCGGTAGAGAAAGAAGAGATAGCTAATCGAGCTGAGAAGTGAGAGGCGGAAGCACATGAAAGAATGATCTGGGGATTCAAAAGATGACACCCTAGCTAAGGGAAGGTGTTCGCTGACATAGACACCAAGCCCATGCATATGAACATTGGAGTCCTTCCTGAAGAGGGGAAGGTAGCCAGGAACGCAGAACTCAGATGAGGGGATAAAAGGGTTAAGATTAGTTTCACATAGGGCTAATATATCAGGTGAGTTATTATGGAGGAAAGAATCTACGCTGGGGAAGTTGGTGCGGATGCCGCGTATGTTAGTGAAAGAGATGCAGACAGGTTTGGGCGTTTTCAAATGAGCTGGTTTAGTTTTGTTATTATGTTTGCTTTTTTCCATAGTAATTCAGTTAAGGAGTGGTCTTAGAATAGAATCAGTCGGTCAATCATTTGCAACTTGTGAAGGATGGAGACTGGCGCGGCCTACAACATAATGTGGCCTCGGGGTTGCTCACCGAACGTTCATGCAGGGACGCCCGTCCATGCGCGATATGGCACTACAAGAACCCCGGTATTATTCAACTGTTGATCAGAGCAGCCTCTCAAGACGCTACGCAAGAGTTCGGGCTCCTAACTACCAGTCGGAAGCAGCAACCAGGAAACTGCCAACCCGGTACCCTCAGAATGTAAAGACGTTGCCACCATACTCCGTAACTGCAAAGAGCTTCCAGCTGAACTAACACCAAGACCAGAGAAAGGGGATGAACCGGGAACCCCTTCCTAAACAAGAAACAAGGTGATCACCTCTAAACTCATTCAAAAGAAGGGGGTGGAGTGTGAGACCGGGCGATAGTAGAAACTATCTACTCCAATTAAAAAAAAAAAAAAAAGAAACAAGGAAAAAGTGACTGAGGCTTACAAAGTTTTAACTTAGTAAAAGTCGAAAATACCCTTGAATAGCAAAATTATTTACACAAATTAAGTGACGAAAAAAAAAAAATCAAAGACGACCAAAAGACGAAAAAAAAAATAAATAAATAAAATAATTTCCAAGAAATTTCACAAAAACAGACTGAAAAATGGACTGAATCCCGGTTGACTTACCACAAGCAGCTAACACTGTAAAGTTGATTTAATTCAATTTCTGAAGACAAAAATAAAAATTAAACCGTTTTTTACAGAATATAGTCGAGTTATGTTGCTTGCGTTCGTTTGCCAAACCGTTAAGAATTCAATCTCTCGAAGACAGAAATTTAAATCTTCTACAAGACAAAACTAATGGAAATAATTGAACCGTGATGCTATTTATCATTAGTCGAAAATACCCTTGAATAGCAAAATTATTTACACAAATTAAGTGACGAGAAAAAAAAAATCAAAGACAACCAAAAGACGAAAAAAAAATAAATAAATAAATAAAATAATTTCCAAGAAATTTCACAAAAACAGACTGAAAAATGGACTGAATCCCGGTTGACTTACCACAAGCAGCTAACACTGTAAAGTTGATTTAATTCAATTTCTGAAGACAAAAATAGAAATTAAACCGTTTTTTACAGAATATAGTCGAGTTATGTTGCTTGCGTTCGCTTGCCAAACCGTTAAGAATTCAATCTCTCGAAGACAGAAATTTAAATCTTCTACAAGACAAAACTAATGGAAATAATTGAACCGTAATTTGAAACGTGTAGTTAAAATTTCCAGAATGTAGCCAATAAATTGTTGTCTACCAGCATTCATTTCGAAAACAGCATTCATTTCGAAAATAAAAAAAAACGGAAACCATACTCAACAAGAGTACGTGAAGTCGAATCAACAGAACACAAACATGAACTTTAAACAATTTATCAACAATTTTCATAACGATGCACAACTTTCGAAAATCAGAAAAATACACCATTCCCACCAAAATGAAATATATAGACCTTGTTGGTGGAATTCGATAAAACTGGTTTGAATTAAATCTTGATGCGCACGCACGCAAGCACGCACGCACGCACGCACGCACGCACGCACGCAAGCACGCACGCACGCACGCACGCACGCACGCACACGTATATGTATATATTGAAACGCTCTAAAGATGAGACAACGATCTAATAAGGTGTAGCGCCTTCGTTCGTCTGAATAACGGAGGCGATGTGACATGGAATCTACGAAGTGCTGGCGGAGTCGCATAAGATTATTTATTGAAACACACTCTTTGCAAACTCTAACTGAATCTATCTGATACCAATTTCGATGTCTTCACCAGCTTGTACAAAAACTGGTTGACAGCAAACCGTTTTCTCCCCACAAGAACATGGCTGTCTACCTCAAAGATTATCTGACCAGGCGACGGAGCGCCCATTTTTCTCTGTCCAGTGTCAACATTCCCAATGCCATAGTGTTAGTAATGGTAACTTTGTTGGTTAACAACTACAAAGCCCCAAGGAATGAAGCATACATCAATGGACTAACAGGATAGTGGCAATAATGTTGAATTGGAAGGTGATTTCATGCAATGTTACTTTTCTGTTGAGTAGTTAACATCCTTGTCAAACACCAGCAGTTCTGTGGGAGGAGAGTGAAATCATCCAGTGTATTGTTAGCTCTATTTTTTTTACATATATATGAATTCATGTAATCATCGATTATATAGATAAATAACAAGTTCGATGATTTATTGAACATTTTATTTATTTATTTACTATTAATGATCTACCAAATCACTCCATAAGTCCAGGGCTCGACGTATAGATTGCACCACTAATAAAAGTCCATAAGATTTGTATAAAGTACTAACCTTCAAATGGCACGCGACAAGATTTGGGCCCAATCGGATTATTAGTTTACAAATCGCTTGTCTCTAAGATAATCTTAAAACTTGACCCTCACAAAGCGAGCGGTGGTGACGGAATCCCAACCATAGTCTTAAAGAAATGTGCCCCTGAACTCTCCTCTGTCCTTTCTAAGCTCTACAACCTCTGCCTATCTGCTTCCTGCTTTCCTGCCCGTTGGAAATCTTCCTCTGTAGTTCCTATATTTAAAAACACTGGAGAACCCTCTGACCCTGCAAATTACCGCCATATCAGCCTTCTTCCGATCTTTGGCAAAGTGTTCGAAGCCATTATCAACGCCGAGGTGGTTCAGCATCTCACAGCACACAGGCTCCTCTCGGACAAGCAATATGGTTTCCGCTTCACCAGGTCTACTGCTGATATGCTAACGACCATCACCGAGTACATATACCAGGCACTCGACAGGAATGGCGAAACCCGAACCGTTGCATTGGAGAAATCTAAGGCGTTCAACAGAGTTTGGCATGCTGGCCTTCTATGTTAACTGCGGAGCTATGGTATAACTGGACATTTGTTTGAACTAATCCAGTCATTCCTCTCTAACCGCACAATGAAGGTGGTATTAAACGGACATGCCTCTCAGAACTACCATACAAACACAGGTGCCCCCCAAGGCTCCATCTTAGGACCTACACTCTTCCTGATATACATTAATGATCTCCCTGATTCCATAAGAGCCCAAATAGGTTTGTACGCCGATGACACCACAGTTTACTCTCGCCTCCTACAAAAATCTGGTGTAGGCGTCAAAGCTAACCTCGCAGCCGAGATTGAAAAAAACCTCCAATCCATATCGGACTGGGGTAAGAAATGGCTAGTAAATTTTAATGCTTCTAAAACGAAGCTACTCTCAATTAACCATCATCGACAATCTTACCTACCTCCCATTAGCATGGACCAGGCTTGCCTCCCAGAGAGTAAAACACTACGCCTCCTTGGTCTCACACTTTCAGCGGACCTCAAATGGAATGACTATATCGAATCCATTGCTAAATCCGCTGCTATGAAAGTCGGTTCTCTGTGTAGGGCCTGGAAGTTTTTCCGTCTAAATCTATCCTCCACATTTATAAATCTACCATCCGCCCGTGCATTGAATACTGCTGCCATATCTGGTCGGGTGCCCCTGCTGTTCTCCTCGGGCTTCTCGATAAGGTTCAGAGGAGGGTCTGTAATGTGATAGATACCGACTTGGCAGACCGCCTGCAATCTCTCTCCCACCAGCGCGACGTGGCTTCCCTGTGTCTCTTCTACAAATACTTTCACGGCTTCTGCTCCGATGAACTTAGATCACTAGTGACCCCTAAATACGAATTTGAACGAGATACTAGATTAGCAACTAGATCCCACCCTTTTACAGTGAAACCGATAAAATGCAACCGCAACTTCTACTCCAACAGTTTCTTTCCTCGCACTTCCCGACTGTGGAATTCTCTTCTAAACGATTGCTTCCCCGACGGCTACAATCTCCAGGAGTTTAAATGTAAGGTCAATAGACACCTCCTGACACACTACCCTGCTCCCATTCTATCAAGCACTCTTCCCAACCCTCATCCTCGCTATCCTTATTCATCTGTCACCTTCCTCCTGACATTCCCTATGTCTAACCATTCCTTCTCTTTACCTTCCCCCATGTAGCCCCATGCGCAATAGTGGCAGTGGAATGCCTTGCTTGGGGTGAGATGATTAAAAAAAAAAAGAAAAAAAAAGTGAAGCTACTATCGCATATTTTCAAAACAATGGAAAAATCTGAATTTTGTGTGTTGATATAGCATTGCTTTCTGATGGAAAAAATATTTAAGCAAGGTAATGGCTTGATAAGTTTTATTCGGACTCTGTTCCATCGAAAACAAGGATTAAGAGGTAGTATGCCGACTATAAACGCAGTCGTACAGACGCAAATAATGTTGAATGCTCAGGTCGCCCAAAATTGGCAGTGTCCTGAAAAACGCCAAAAAATTCACAAACTCGTTTGGCCGATCGTAAATTGAAGTTGCGTGAGATAGCAGAGGATTTGACTATATCAGAAGGCAGTATGTGTTCAAAGTGAATGCTGCGTTTGCTCACAGTCGATCAAAAACATCAATGCGTCGATGATTCAGAGCGTTGTTTGCAACTGTTTCAACAAGAAGGAGTTTTTGTGTAAATATGTGACAATAGATGAAACATTTCACTCCAGTGTCAAATTGGCAGTCAGCTGAGTGGACAGCAGGTGAAAGCCGTCCAAAGCGACTAAAGATGCAAAAATCAGCAGGCAAGGTTTTGGTCTTCGTATTTTGGAATGCGAAATCTATTTTGTTCATCGATTACCTTGAAAAAGGAAGAACCATCGAAAGTGAATATTATGTAGTATTATTGGTGGGTTTGAAGGAAGAAATTGCCATAAATGCCCACAAGTGAAGTAGAAAAAAGTGATCTTTCATCAAGACAGCGCACCGTGTCACAAGTCGATCGCAATGATGGCAAAACTACATGAATTGCACTTCAAATTTCTTCTGCATCCACCCTATTCTACAGTTCTGGCCCCCAGCGACAACTGGTTGTTTGCAGATCCCAAAAGAATGCTCCAGGGAAAGAGATTTGGGTTTAATGAATAAGTGATATCGGAAACGAGACTATGTTGATGATTAAAGTCGAATTTTGCCTAAAAGTTGTATTATTAGTTAGGCCCGGGATTTATTGAGTGATGTGTTATTTTTGTACTTACCACTTTATTTGCAACAATCTACTCGTTTTTTTATTTTCAATTTTTTTTATATCGCATTTGAACTCGTGGGTGTGTGTGTGTGTGTGTGTGTGTGTGTGTGTGTGTGTGTGTATTTTAGGTTTTTCGTATTTTTTGTTGAGTGAAGGCTTTTGTTTTTTAATAAGTATTTCTTCCTGCAGCATGAGTGTATCATAATATGCATTTTGGTAGACTGCATTCATGTAAACGTTGGGAGACGTACAATTTCCTGTTATTGTATATATATGCACAATAACAGGAATGATATATATATATATATATAAAATTAGAAAACTTAATCAAATGTTCAAGTAATTTATTTGGTTATCTTATTAAATGGATGTTAACTTTTCGTGTTCTTTTCTTATTTATTCTTAGCGTTGACGAATTTTAATTTTATATTCGGAGATTTGAAAATACGCATAGCACTGTAAATTTGTATTTGTTTTTTTCTTTTTTTAGCTTGTAAAATGCTTTTTATTTAACTTGCCTGGTTCACCTGGTTTTGTTGAAAGCGTGGTTGTTGGTGGTCTTGATAATATTGTCGTCAATAATGAAGTGATGGTTGATGGTAGTGCTGTTGTTGTTGGTGGAGTGGTTGATGGTGTGGTTGTTGCTGGTGGAGTGGTGGATGGTGTGATTGTTGGTGGTAGAGTGGTTGATGGTGTGGGTGTTGTTGTTGGAGTGGTTGATGGTGTGGTTGTTGGTAGTGCTGTGGTTGATGGTAGCAGAGTGGTTGATGGTGTGGTTGATGGTGGTAGATTTGTTGACTGTATTGGAGTGGTAGTCTGCTTCAAGGTGGTGGTTGACTTAGGTTGATCAATTTTCAGTTGTACACAGTAATATACTGTTTCAGAAAGAGAATCCGGACACACTGCTTTGGTTAGTCTAGGATTACATTTTCCGCTACTGTATTCTACGCTGCAGTCAAAAACCGCGTTATCACAAACAGGACCTAAAATATCAAGCGTGTAAAAGTAGTTAGCCTTCGTGGAAGAAAAAAAAACATAATAAAATGTCCGAATTTTATGATCTAAGGGAGAATTTCTTCGGATAAGTTTGTTCATGAAAATCACTTTTCTTAACCACCGATTTAAATACTTAAATTAACATTATTACTGAATTGAAAAGTGGTACGTATAACTTCATAAAATTATCTTCTGTTTCATGTATTATCCCTAGGATTTTCCCTGATCACACATGGATGTTTGAATTTGTAGTGACGAGGATGAAGCAGAAATCTTATCATGAATATTTCCGACTCATAACAGATTACTAGAAAAATGTTTTTTTTTTTTCAAAGCTGTACTTTCATAACACAAAATAGTGAGAGGTTCTTCATTTCTAGCTACATGTATGTTGTGGTGATACCGAGCAAAAGCGAGAGATCGGTTGTTTGCTCTATAACGACCAGAAAGCAAATGAACAAAAATCGTCTCTGCGCAGGTAGATTCGCGCAGATGTCCCGGTTGAAAAATAAAAATTAATCAAATATCAAATTTCCATTTTGCGAGCCTACGCGAATTTTATTTACCAGCCAATGGGAAGCCCAGAATCAAATACAAGTGTGAAATCCCAAAACGAGCTGTTTTGATCCAAAAATGCAGATATAAAAAGCCGAGACAAAAAGCACCTAGCAGACAGACCAGGCAGAGACCAAGGAGAAGAGTAATTAATATCCCCTTGACTTAAGTCGAGCGGTTACTACGCTTACCTCTTTCCTTATCCCCTGTCTCAAAAGTACTTACTGACCTAAGGAGCAACTACTTCAAAGACGTTCCTCACATACCTCCGCTCCCCACATTCCTAAACACTAATTATCTTTTTCAGCATTATATTTGTCATGAACATTTAACCTCCGTTGGACCTATATTCAAGTATTACTTTAATTGTAAAACATTAATTGATATGTATGTATATAAATGTTATTTTATAATCAAATCGCCTTTCTTGATTTTAGAATCATTTTATGACTTATAGTGGGCTATCTACTTCTTCTTCTTCTATGTGCCCTGTCCCTTCAGGACGTAGGCGATCATGGCTCTCCACGTCTCCCTATCCCTTCTGGCTCTTAGTATGTTTGCTCCTCTTGCTCCTGGCAACCCCCGTTCCGTCATCCACCTGATCAGGCCCTGCAAATATGTTATCCGCTGCCTTCCTCTGTCTCTCCTTCCTTCTATATGACCAGTCAGTATCAGGTTCTCCAGGCTCTCCTTCTTCATTGCATGTCCCAGGAACTTCAGTTGTCTCTTCCTGATGCTCAGCATCAATTTCCTTTTTGTTGACATTCTTTCTAACACCTCGTCGTTGCTTGTATGCTCAGTCCACAATATCCGTAGCATCCTTCTGTAGAACCACATTTCGGCCGCTTCCAGTTTTGTCCTCATTTTCGATTATATTGTCCAGCATTCACAGCCGTATTGAAGAACTGACATCACGTAGCAGTCTAGCACTCTTTTCTTCGTTTCTATTAAGATGTTCCTGTGTGTTAGTATTTTGCTCATCTTCTGGAACGCGTCCTTTGCCATGCCAATTCGCCTTCGGATCTCCGTGTCGCACTTTTCATCTCCTGTTAGAACACTTCCTAGGTACTTAAATTCTTGTACTTGTTTGATTCTGTTATCCCTCACCTGTATTTGGCATTTTGGGTTGTATCTTTTGCTGATGACCATGCACTCAGTTTTCTTAAAGTTTATTTGTAGTCCCTTCTTGTCACTCTCCACTGCTACTTTCTGTATGAGGTCTTGTAGTTTCCTTTCCGTGTCCGCAATCAGCACTGTATCGTCCGCATATCTTATGTTGTTCAGGTTGTGGTCTCCAATAACAAATCCTGGCGTGTCATCTAGGGTCCTCAAAATATTCTCGCTGTATAGGTTGAACAAATCCGGTGAAAAGACACATCCTTGTCTTACGCCTTTTTCTATCTTTGTGTATCTACTGAGGTCGTTACCTGTCCGTATGCAGGCCGTTTGCTGCCAGTAGAGATTCTTGATTATTCTTATGTCTTTGCCGAAAATGTCGAGGTTGCCTAGCATCTCCATCAATTCTTTGTGTCGTATTTTGTCGAATGCTTTCGCGTAATCAATGAAGCATAGGTACAAGTCTTTCTTCATTTGTAATGCCCTTTCAGAGAGCATCCTAATCATGAATATGGCGTTCCTTGTTCCAGTGTCTTTGAAGAACCCGCACTGTTCCTGCCCTATCTCTGGCCTGATTCTGCTTCTCGCTCTATTCATCAGGATTCTGACAATCAGTTTTGTCATGTGACTCATTAAGCTGATAGTTCTGTGGAGTTCGCACTCGTTTGCACCAGGTTTCTTCGGCAGCGCTATAAGTATCGACTTGCATAGGTCGTCTGGTATTATTTCGCTACTATAAATTTCGTTTATTATGTCGGTAATCTTTTCTATGCCATATTCTTCTAAGGCTGTCAGCAGCTCTATCACTATGCCATCTGGACCAGGTGCTTTGTTTCTGTTCATTTTGGCCATTGCAGCTTCTACTTCGGATTTTAGTATTTCCGGTCCATCCATCTCCTTGTGTATTCTCTGTTGTTCTCTCTTGTCGCAAAAGAGATCTTTTATGTATTCTTCCCATCGCTGGAGTAATTCCTCTTTCTCGAATATGATTGTCCCATCCTTGGATTTTATGCATCCTGTTGAGGAGCAGGTTTTTTGTCCTGTCAGTTCTCTTATCTCTTTATGCATCTCTGCTTTGTTGTTCCTGCTCAGTCTCTCTACTTCTGCACATTTGTTGTTGAGCCATTCCTCTTTGGCTTGTCTGCATTTGTTCCTTATCTCCCTGTGAAGTTTTTGTACTCTGCTCCTTGTCTTGGCGTTATTTTTTGTCTCCTTTGCATCATGTGGAGAATTTCTTCGGTCATCCACTCGTTTTTTCTTCTGCGTCTGATTTCCTTTGGGGCTATGTTGTTCGGTGAGGTCACCATCGCTTCTTTTAATGAATCCCATTTTGAGTATCCTTTTCCAATTTGTTCTTCATATTTCTTTCTCACGCTGTTATTGTATTCTTTCTGAAGGGTGAGATCGTCCTCTAGTGTGTCGTATTACAGCCTTGGTGATATGCTGGGCTTCTTCAGTCTTCGGAGTTTCACTTTTAGTTTGCAGATGACTGGGACGTGGTCACTTCCGCAGTCAGCACCTGGGTACGTTTTGCATTGGACTACTGCGTTCCTGAATCTCTTGTTTATAGTTATATAATCTATTTGGTTCTTCGTGTCACCTCCTGGACTTCTCCATGTCCATAAACGTCGTGGGTGTTCTTGGAACCAGGTATTAGTAATGACCTGGTCATTGGCTGAGCACCATTGGATCCATTTTTCTCCTCTTTCGTTGCGCTCTCCTAGTCCGAAGTTGCCGTTCGTGTCTCCTTCTCTATCTTTATCTACCTTTACATTTAAGTCCCCCATTATTATCCTAACTTCTTGGCTTTTGCACTGAGCCTTAGCACTGTCCAGTATTGAATAGAAAGATTCTATTTCGTCCTCCGAGCTTTGAGTTGTTGGCGCATAAACTACTATAATAGCTATATTGAGGGGCCTTCCCCGCAGTTTAACCAAGAGGACTCTCTCTGACAGTTGCCAGTATCCAAGTACACATCTCTTCACTTGTTTGCTTAGTATTAAAGCGACCCCTTTTTCGTGTTTTTTACATCCTGCATAGATTATCCTGTGGGTGTCGCTACTGAAATCTCCGTTATTAGGCCATCTTGTTTCACATATGCCTAGGATGCTGATATTCAGTCTTTTCATCTCCTGTTTGACATTCTCTAGTTGTCCACAGTTCAGTATCCTGACGTTCCATGTTCCTATAGTGAGTTTGTCTTTGATACGCACAGTTGCAGAGACATCTGTTGCTCATGTCGTTCTTTCCCGGGCGAGGGACAAGTTTTGGAGTAAAATGTCCCCTTTACGCCGTTGGTGCTAACAGTCGCCGGATGACGGTCAGGTGGCACCTGTTGCCCATGCCGGTCCTTACCGAGCGAGGAGTTGCTTCCTTGGGAAGTAACCCCCTTCACGCTGTTGGCTTTGATATATTTGTTGTAACTATCCATGACTGAGCGGTGGTAGATAGTGGAGTGGTATCTCGTTGCCTTCTCCACGATGGTTTATTGAGACACCACCTCTAGTTAGCTGGCCGTTGACTCTTTGAGAGTTCTTCCGCCCTTTGTAGGTTTATATTTTTTGGACCTACAGGGATGCTAACGTCCCAATTAAATATACATATAATTGATGTAAAAAAAATAAAAATAAAAAAATAAAATAAAATACTAAGTTTTAACTTAGTTAAAGTCGAAACGGCCTTCAGACAACCGAAAAATTTAGTATATTTTTTAAAACAAAAGTAAATGGTTAAAAGAAAACAGATACAAACTAGTCTAAATTATAAACACCTCACAGCAGTAATTACGATCAGCATACGTTACCAGTAGTCACAAGAAATAATATGCATATTCGACATTTTTGCAGATATCTTTTGACTTTCTTTGGTTCTTCTATCAAATTCATACTGATACGGTGCTGGTAAGAACACGTGTGGGTTTTTTTTTTTGGGGGTGGGGGTGAGGAAAAAGGATTGGTAGGAGAGAAAGGACGCTAACTTTTTTTTTTAGACTGAGGACGGAGAGTGAAAAAAGTTCATTTTAAATTCTATAGAATCCTATTCTTATGGTAGCTACAGACAAAAAAAAAATTCAAAATATAGTCAACTACGAGGCCAAATTCCGTTAACCTGTAACAGTATTCAATTACCCTTCACTAGAACGGACTCCCACTACTAACGGAAAAGGAATAGATAAGATACTCCACTATAATGTCACTCTATTTTAAGGAAACGCATCCTATTTTAAAAATGATATCTGTCAAATATTATTACGAATCAAATTATCAAATCTCTGTTTTTATTCTTCTTGCATAGTCATAAATAATAAGAGTTTAAAATCATATGTCTGTTCTGAAGTAGAAGTTAATTTTGAAAAAATTATAAATAAAATTAATGGCGGTTTTGTATAAATTTGCTAGA
This sequence comes from Ascarosepion bandense, assembly GCA_037127315.1. NCBI lineage: Eukaryota > Metazoa > Mollusca > Cephalopoda > Sepiida > Sepiidae > Ascarosepion > Ascarosepion bandense. The sequence continues at coordinate 1,743,128 of JBBBDQ010000879.1, forward strand.
TGCGACTGCTTTTAAATGCAAAAAATGTAAAATTGCTGAAGTTATAAAGTTTACTATAACGTTTATCAACTGCACGATTATTAATTAAATTTAAGATCTCAATTCATAATGATCTCCTATATGAGTATAATATATTATGAAATAAGAAATGATAAAATTACAAGTAAGCAGAAAAAATAATAAGAGTGTTGTACTAGGTTTCAAAGCCATGTTTCTAATATTCCCATGAAATGATTTTTTCAGAATAGACATTAATTGACTTTTGCTAAATTTGTTCATAAAATTGTTCAGTTGATTTTTAACCGAATCTGGATCAAGATTAATTGCATTACAAAATCACTTGAATCAGTCAACTAAATGTGTAATGTAAAATATAACCATTATATTGAGGTACCTCTTATAAAAAACGATACTATTTTAAAATGCATTTTGAAAAATGAAAAATATTTCAAGCTGTTGCAAATAATTAAAAATAGTTTTGTGTATTTAAAATGTTGCAAATTACTGTTGCAAATAATTAAAATAGTTTTGTGTATGTAAAATGGAATTTATATTGTTCAGAAACTTTTTTCTTTTTAATAAAATCGCTAAATTCGTTCATCTTTATTTTTCTGTAAACACAAAATAATTTTCATTTATAAGAAGAATCTTTCAACAATAAAATATAATTTTCTGAAACGTAATTTGAGGAAAATGAAAAATGTATGTTTAATTAATTTGATCTGAAACAAATATTACTTTTAGTATAAAACACAGTAAAAAAATAATTTCTTAACCTGGGGGACTTGTTTTTCTGACATGTTGAATGCCTGACGTTTGGCAAAGAAAACTAAGGGGGAACAAAAGTGACACAAATTATTTGGCAGATTCCAAGCAAGCCCTTTGCTTTTTTTAATTTTTTTTTTTTTAACTGCCCAATAATCTTTAAAATATTTTAAGGGCTCTAATATTTTCTTGAATTTTAGGGACTTTATATATAAAGCTATAAAAACATGTTTAAAGATGGTTTCAGAAAAATGTTAGAAATTACTAACAATTGTTTAATTTATTATAGGTAATATTTATTGAAATAGGATTTTTAAAATACAAAAATTGGGTTGATTTGCGAAGCCTGAAATTTTTATAAGAAATATCTTCAAAACAAAAACAGAGCATGAGAGAAAGAGAAAGCGAGAGAGAATAACAGAGAGAATGTTGAGAGAGAAAGAAAAAGAATGCCAGAGAGAGAAAATATCAGTGTGTGTGTGTGTGTGTGTGTGTGTGTGTGTGTGTGTGTGTGTGTGTGTGTGTGTGTGTGTGTGTGAGCGAGAGAGAGGGGGGAGAGAGAGAGTGTGTCGAGCTGTACACATAGCAAAAAGATGTAAATTTTTAAAGGAGTTTTTCCGTAAGGGTAACAACCATTAAATATATGATATTTTAATGATAATATCGTGTACGGATGCCGTATTTACAAAGATCGGCATGTTTTTATAAATAAAAAAATCAAAATTCCTTTTAAAATGCTGGCTGTCGCTGAATTGTAGTAAGCTTTTCCATTTACGATTAATAGATATAATTTTTACTTAATAACAAAATATCACCTCGAAAAATAACCAAAATTTCAAAGCTTCTATAGAGGATTAAAAATATAATTTGATAAAAATCTTTTTTTCTTAATAATAACAAATATCTTAAAAATGAAATTTTTGTTTTTATTAAGTTTTAGGCATTTTTTTTAAAGAGAATCTTTAGTGGTACATAATTATATCTATTATCATGCACATATTTATATTTATATATATATATATAAAAGAAAGTATCTTACAAATTGGGCCACCAGCTTTCGGAATCTTTAAAATACAATAATAAACGCCGTTATTTTCGCACAAAGCAACGGGATTCTTTGGAAGACATTCAGGAAAAGTTTGTGAGCAATCATATTGATCGGATTTGCACATGTCATTATTACCTGAAAGGACACGAAAAACACTCAAAAATACATTTAAAATATTTTTGGAACATTCATTTACTACATTTTAATTTAAGTAATAAATACAATTTTCTGTATTCATGCAACTTGATTATAGTTACTTAATTTAAGTAAAAAAAATGGATATAATCTAGGAATCAATTTTCCATCATCTTGTATCGTTGTCGATTTTTGGACAATGTTGATATCTGAGATTGAATGCCTTCAAACAAATGTTATGTTCGAGTGAACAGAAATATCTTAAAAAGATAAAAGCTAAACCATTATAAATAATGAAATAATAGAAGCATCTACAGACGATAAACGTTACTCTTGGAAAGGCGTATATTAACATCCTTATTTTATGTAGAGTCAAGGCGATAATAACCTAGAACCATTTTGAATTCACTTTGTGTAAAGATAATTTGACATTGGTTTACCAACTGAAATATTTGCCGTACAATTCAAAATATAGTATTTCATAATATTTCATGAACTGAAAACCTTTTATCAGTCGAAGAATATAATGTACCGTTAATATTTTCAAAATTATAAATTATTTTACAGATATTTACTGCATTTGTTTAATTTGTAAAAAAAAAAAATTATAAAAGTCAGTCCTTTTCAATGTATTAAATTATAACAATTAAACTTAAATATTAAAAAATATGAACAAAATATACGCCATTTTTACCATATTTATTTTCAGTAATATGAGATCTCAGTAAGTTATAGACTCTATTGTTTGTCTAAACACATGTCACTTAATTTTAATCTTGGTACAAATCATAACCCCCTTGCCAATGAAATATTTTTTCTGATTCCATGTCTCGTGTAATTATTTTCATCCAAATATCTCTGCAAGCGAATGAAGACAAGGACATATAGCTAATTGTTGGAATATTAACAAAAGTTATACATTTTGTGTATGCTCTCAAAATACTGGAATTTTGATTTTAGTTTTTAAAAATTGTTTGGAAAAAATCAACTTTATGAGTTATTGAATCTCATAAAATTTATGTTAAGATTAAAAAACTAGAAAGGTACTTACAGGAAGCTTTAACATTGCCAGTTAGAACGTGCAAAAAAATAGCAACGGAGAATATCAAAAACATTATCGTTGAAAGTCCAGTGATTCAAGCTCAATGTGGGATTCAAAAGCATTTGAATGTAATAGGTGCCGATCTCTTTTAAAGTGGACATCATCGGAGATCGAATCAATGACATTCTGGTTAAATATTTACTTATATTATTGTGTCGTATCGGTAATACAAAAATCCTCATTAATAGTTGCTTGCGGTTAACGTATATTTTTGATAATATATTTATGAAGCAGCTTATTGTGAGCCCGCAATCTATCTCCTAATCTTCATTCTTAGTCACGTACAACCCAATAAGATGACAATGTAGAAATATTCTCATGTTGCATACACGCTCGCATATGAGCACACACGGGTATACCACTTATGAATAATAGTACATACAAACACTTATTTATATATAAGTAATGAGACACGTAAACAGATATGTACACAGCAAAATGCAGGTGTATGAACATATGTATACACTCTCAGTGTATACACACGAGTACACGAATTTTTATGTTAAATTAAAAACGTGTCAACTTTCTAATTCTTGAGAAAAATCAATTTTCTATATTTGACAATGTTGTAGATTTTATTGAATACTGTTTTGTTTTGGTTTCATTTTCGTTTGTATCCACCTGTATTTTTTGTTTGTTCAACACTTAGTGGTTGTGATTTTTTCCGATCATAAACGAGTAACAATCACACGCTTTCTTTCATCGATTCATACAGTCTGACATTAACTAAGAAAAACAAAACATAACTTGACAGTCTCATATCTCCAACGATTTATTAACTTATTCAAGATTTCTTCTATATGCCTTGTCATTTCAGGACGTAGGCGATCATGGCCTTCCACGTCTCCCTATCCCTGGTGGCTCTTAGTACGCTTTCTCCTGTAACATCTCACAGCCCCCGTTCTGTCACCCACCTGCTCAGGTCCTTCAAATATGTTATCCGCTGCTTTCCCCTGTCTCTTTTCCCCTCTATCTGGCCTGTTAGTATCAGGTTCTCCAAGCCCTCCTTTCTGATTGCATGTCCCATGCACTTCAGTTGTCTCTTCCTGATGCTCAATATTAATTACCTTTTCGTTTCCATTCTTTCAACCTCATAATTGCTCACATGCTCGGTCCATGATATCCACAGCATCCTTCTGTAGAACCACATTTCAGTTGCTTCATGTTTTTTTTTTCATCTTTGTTGTGTCAAATTGCCCTCCTCATCGACAATTACTATTATGATTATACGCCGATTTGGGGATATTTACATTCCACACATCATTGGATGGATACGAGTTATCTCTCTTAGATTGTGTTGGGGCGCTCTCCACCTTTCCACGGAAATGGACTATTCGAATCACTATATAAAATAGTAGTGATCATACCTCGAGTAAGGAAGTCGAGGAAGGAAGTCGAGTAAGGAAGTCGAGTGAGCGAGTCAGTCAGGTATTTCCGGTATTGCACCGGAAGTATTCTGCTAGTCAATCTATCACGTCTCTACGACGAGACTGTATACTAATTACCTTGTTCTGTATTCTACTAATCCTCACCTCTTGTAAATACTTTTCTTTCCTGCCAATACACCTACTTTTATACTATTACGTTGTTTTGTATTATTTCACATAATTCTGTTACCCGACATAACAGATCGAATAGAATGGACAATAACAATTAAAAAAAAATAGTAGACAAGATTATTATTCAGTCGGTATGATCGAATATAATCTTTCCCAGCTCGCTTCTTTATGAACACATGAAGTGATCAACAATTCAAGGGATGAACACAAGGCGAAATGGTTTTAACATAAATTTTAATACATAAAATAAAAAAATAAGAAATATAACGTTTGAGTGAGAATATTCGATGAACAAACAATTGGGATTAAAACTCAAAACCTCTGTTGGGATGCCAAAACTTGTCGAATTATAACGAATTACGACGAATTAAGACGAATGCAGAAAATCAACACAAAAAAATGGGATAGGATATGCACAATATTATTGAGCGTGTGAGAAGATGTTTTCAATAACATATTGTTGGTGGATGTATGTATTTTGTTATAACACGGGGCCATAAGTATAATGATTTTTTTTATCAATTCAGTTCTCTTTTTTCTTTCTTTTCTCTTCTCTCTCTCTTTTGTTTTTCTTTCTTTCTTCTTTCTTTTCTACATATATTTGAGTTCGAATGCTGCTCGACCGTAGCAAATTTCTCTGCAATTTTCTTCACTTTCATTTCTTTAACTGAACGTTATATTCTCTGCAAATCTGCGTCGATAGATTTCTTATTTGACGATCGATTCAGTCTATTACAACTTCTTCTTTTCCTCTTGACGTAGCTGGAACGAATAAATCATATACTTTTATGATGTTTTATCCGGAGTTTCTACGACTGATTTGGTTGAGTTAAATCATTATAAAAATGAGCCTCCTCATTTATTCATAGGCTGTCTGAGCTTCAGCGTAGAAATATCGTGACCTGATCAGTCGAAATCTAGCCCGCAACTGACTGGATTTTTCTGATTACTTCGTGATTCGCATTTTAGGCGCGAATTTTGGCTACTGCTGATTCTTGACCTTTCATGTCTGGCTTTTGTCTAGACAGTTGTTACTAGCGGATATTTGGGTCAGTTTAACCTCTGCCCTGCAACTCCCAAACTGATTATATGCTCACACGTGACTATCTCTCTGTTGCCTGGCGGGGTCTAAGTTTAGTGTATGTGTGTGTGTGTGTGTGTGCGCGCGCGCGCGCGCGCGCGTGTGTGTGTGTGTGTGTGTTGATCTGCATTCGTAACAGTTGATATTTTCCAACATTCACTGCCATACTGAAGAACTGACATCACATAGCAATCTAGTACTTTCTTCTTTGTTTCTAGTGGAAGTTTCCTGTGTCTTAATAGTTTCTCACCTTCTGAAACGCGTCCTTCACCATGACAATTCGCCTTCAGATCTCTGTGTCGCACTTTCAATCTTCTATTAGAACACTTCCCAGGTATTTAAATTTTTGTACCTGCTTGATTTTAATATCCCCCACCTGTATTTGGCATTTTAGGTTGCTCTTTTTTCTGATGACCATGCATTCGGTTTTATTGCAGTTTATTTGTAGTCCTTTTTTGTCATTCCCTTCAGTTACCTTCTCTAGGAGATTTTATAGTTTCCTTTCCGTGTCTGCAATCAGCACTGTATTGTCTGCGTATCTTATACCGTTCAAATTGTGGCCTCCGGTGAGAAATCCTGGCATAACATCTAGGCTCCTCAAAATATTCTCGCTGTACAAGTTGAATAGATCCAGAGAAAAGACACATCCTTGTCGTACGGCCCTTTCTATTTTTGTATATCTGCCGAGTTCGTTACTTGCCCGTATGCAGGTAGTTTGCTGCCAGTAGTGGTTCTTAATTACCCCAATGTATTTCCCAAATATATTGAGGCTGCTGAGCATCTCCATCAGTTCTTTGTGGCGTATTTTGTCGAACGCCTTCGCATAATCGATAAAACACAGGTACAAGTCCTTCTTCATTTGTATTGCCCTTTCAGAGAACATCCTAATCATAAATATGGCGTTCCTTATTCCAGTGTCTTTGACGAACTCGCACTGTTCTTGTTCTATTTCTGGTCTGACTCTGCTTCTTGCTCTATTCATCAGTATTCGGACGATCAGTTTTGTAATATGACTCATAAAGCTGATAGTTCGGTGTAGTTCACACTCGTTTGCGCCTGGCTTCTTAGGCAGGGCTATGAAAATAGACTTGCATAGGTCGTCTGGTATTATACCACTATGATGAATTTAATTTATTATTTTTGTAATTTTCTCTATGCCGAATTCTTCCAGGGTTATCAGCAGCTCTATTACAATGCCGTCTGGATCAGCTGCTTTGTATCTATTCAGTTTGGCCATTGCAGCTTCCACTTTGGACTTTAATATTTCGGGTCTGTCCACATCTTTGTGTATTATCGGTGGCTCTCTCTTGTCGTTGAAAAGATCTTTTATATATTCTTCCCATCGCTGGAGTATTTCCTCTTTCTCCAATATTATCGTTCCATCCTTGGATTTTATACATCCTGCTGAGGAGCAGTTTTTTTTTTTTTGTCCTGTCAGTTCTCTTATCTCTTGATGCATGTCTGCTTTATTAGTCCTCCTCAGACTCTCTACCTCTGCTCATTTGTTGAGCCATTCCTCTTTTACCTGTTTGCATTTGTTCCTAATTTCCTTGTGCAGTTTCCTGTCTTCTCTTCCATGTTTGGCATCATTTTCTGTCTCCTTTGCATTATGTCAAAAATTTCTTCAATCACCCACTTATTTTTTCTTCTGCGTCTGATTTCCTTTAGGGCAACGTTGTTTGCTGATGTCACTATCGCTTCCTTTACTGAGTCGCATTTTGAATGTCCGTGTCTAATTTGTTCATTGCATTTGTTTTTCACGCTGTTAGTGCATTCTTTCTGCAGGTTGAGGTCATTCACGATCGTGTTGTATTTCAGTCTTGGTGCTGTGCTAGGCTTCATTACCCGAAGTTTTATCTTTAGTTTCCAGATGACTGGGACGTGGTCACTCCTACAGTCGGCGCCTGGATAGGTTTGGTATTGCATCAGAGCGTTTCTGAATCTCCTGTTTATGGTTATGTAGTCTATTTGGTTTTTCGTGTCATCTCCTGGGCTTCTCCATGCCCATAGACGTTGTGAGTATTCTTGAAAGCAGCTGTTAGTTATAACCTGGTCGTTTACTGTGCATCATTGGACCCATTTTCTCCTCGTTTGAGAAGATTGTCCAGCATTTATTGACATATAAGAGAAATGATATTACGTATGAGTTCAGTACTTTTCTTTGTTTCTAACAAGTTTTTCTTTTTCTCAATACTGTACTTATCTTTTGGAATGCATCTTTGCTGATCCCAATGCACCTTCGAATTTCAGTGTCACGCTTTTCGTCTTTTGTTAAAACATTTCCCAGATATTTAAGCCTTTGTACTTGTTGGATTTTGATATTTCTGATTTTCAATTCACACTTTCAGTTTATACATTTGCTAACCACCGTGCCTTCTGTCTTCATGCAGTTGATATTTAATCCTTTCTTTCTTCTCGCTTTCCTTCACTGCCTTCTGTAAAAGTTTTTATGGTTTTCTTTCCCTGTTTTTTTTTTTTGTAATTTGCATATCTTATGGTCTTAAGATTGTGGCCACCAATAATAAATCCTTAGGACTTCTAACACTCTCAGAATCGCATCACTATAATAATTGAATAAGTCCGGTAAGAAGACCCATCCTTGTTTTACACCTTTTTATAATATTTGCTGAGCTCATTTTACATCGGTATGCAGACGGTTTCCTACCGGTATAAGTTCTTCATATTATTTTAATATCCTCAAATATGACAAAGTTGCTGAGCAGTTCTAACAAATCTTTTTGGTGTACTTTATCGAACACATTTGCGTAATGTACAAAAACAGGTACACGTCCTTCTGAGTCTATATTGCTCTTTCTGATAACATTCGGAGCATAAATATCTTGTTCCTTGTTTTTTGACAAGTCCGCACTGTTCTTCTTTTATTTTTGGTCTGATTTTGCTGCGCGCTCTATTCATCAGAATTCGGATGATGAGTTTTGTTATATGTCCCATTAAGCTGATTGTCCGATTTACCTGGCTTTTTAGGCAGTTCTATGAAAATATATCTCCTTAGGTCTTGCAGCACATCGCCACTGTTATAGATTTCATTTATTATTTCTGTAATCTTGTCTATGCGGAAATAATATAAAGCTGTCAACATCGTTTTTCTGTTAACATTCTCCATGCAAGTTTTCGACCTCTTCATTGTGTAATACCTACCTAAAATTAAAAAGTTGAAAGAGAGTCCAATTGGAGTAATCAGACTCTGAATGAACATTACATTTCTCGCAATGAACAAAACTTAAGTAATTTTTTTAGATAATAAATTACAAGAATCACTTTTTAAAACATAATGCGTCAAGACTAAAGTTTTACTCACTGTACATACTCGTGTGTAAGTCGACTTCATGTATAGTACAATCCCTGCATTTATTTTGCATGAATTCTCACCCCCAGAAAAATTACGTGTATATAGTGCAACAGGTAATGTATGATTTCTTCAAAAAAGAATTACCTGTGCGAACCCTTTTTTGCAGTAAAAAGTTGACCATAAAACTTGCAATATACTTGAGTCAATGCGGTACAGCTTAGTTTCACTTCTTATATGAATTTATAGTGAATTTAAATATATGTAAGATGATTCTCACATCTGTTAGTATTCGACCTTTATAGCATATGGCATCTATTTCAATAGGCTATTAATTACTCGTTACAAACTAACACCGGATAGAGATTACTGTATTTGTTATTTAGCACAGATGATTACCGTTGTTGTTTTTTATTTAATAACTTCTCTATTAAAGTAAGGTTTCGATCATAAATCTCGTGATACAACACGCCACTGCTAAATTACATGAAGAAATATTTTGAAAAGTAATTCTGTTTTCTTCATTTTATATATTTGTGAAATACAGAATGTTCATTCAATATATTTCATCATGTAATTTAGCAGTGAAACCTTGTATCAAGAAATTTAGTATAAAAAACCTTACTTTAAAAATATTAGACAAAAACACAGTAATGGAGTATAATATGGAATTGTTTATATTGTTGTTTCGTCCTGATAAATCTGTAAAGTGAGCCATGGCTCGTGTAAATAGTGAAACAATATCACTGATAATGACTTTGTAGTCCTCTTGGGAAACACGTTATTCATCACAATAATGAAAAAAAATGAAAACCTTGAAAATATACAGGCTACAAATGGTAGGATCGGCCCTCTATTAGAAAACGTATCTCATGAGAATATGAAAGTTACTGACAAGTATCGAGGAATCAGCACAATTAGTTGGTAGATTGAACTTAAATCTATTTAGGACGTGGGAAATTTATTTCTTTATGACAATTTGTTTCCCAGTAGTACATCAACATATAGCAACAAAATTCATAACAAAGAAATATAGCATTCTTTCTTAAAGGGACAGGTTCATGGGATAATAAAAGACATGGGAGTAAAAATCATTTTTTTAATTATAATACTTAAACTAGGTACCTCTACTAAGTCACTGAAAGAAGAGCATAGTAGGAAGAAAAAAGGCCCAAAGCTTAATAAAAATAATTTTCCATCAAAATGTTTATGTTATTATTAAGAGTAGGTACCTTCACTCATTTTCGATACCTAAATTTTAAACTGAATTGTTTAAAATGAAAAAAATTAGGAGAGGTTTTTAATTTGCTTGAAGCATTGTGTATATTAAGTGTATGAGTAAGTTTTGAAGGCTAACACAATGCGTTTAGTAAAATAAAGGAAGGCAAAGAAGGTGTTGAGTATTACCTATTTATTAATCATTCATATTTCGAGATTATAGTCTCATCTTCAGGATGATAGGAGAGCTTGATTTCATGTCCGTTTGTGGCCCGTGCCTTTCAACGAATGGTCATCTTTCGCTGCTACTGTTGCCGTTAATTGTAGGTGTGTGTGTGTGTGTGTGTGTGTGTGTGTGTGTGTGTGTGTGTGTGTGTGTGTGTGCCTGTAAGTGTGTTTGTGCATGTGTGTGTGTGTGTGTGTGTGTGTGTGTTTATGGTTTATATTTGTGTGCGTTGACCGATAGCAGGGTTTGACTTTTTCGCATCTCTGTTAAAGAGGTAGTGGGCGCCGTTTTACGATCTGATGTTATATCTGTCTGGGTTAATTGGAGACGTGTTTATTGTTATATATATATATTAATTGCCATCCGGTATTCGTTCACGTGTGTGTGTATGTGAGTGTGTCATGTGTGTGTGTTTATTTCTTGAAACTTTTATTTTAGTTTTAATTGACAGCTATTTCGAGTAAGCAAAATTAATCTGATTTTCACTAGACTTAGTTATTTATAGCACGAAATTTAGAATGAAACTATTTCTTAATCACGGAATGTTGGTCTCTGACGTTTCCCATAAATGATTGACGTTTGATGACAGACAGATTCGAGATAAGATAAGTGTATGATGACCGGAATTGACATAATTGTCTGAATTTTTTCCTTTAAGAAGAAGGAACCATGAAACACATGAACTTTTAATGCACACATAAAATTACCATACAAAATAGAAAAAAAATTAAAACACAAAAAATAATTAAAAATTATTTTAAAAATATGATGGCTCGACGATTTGTATTATTTTTTCGCCACTTAGTAATTTAATAACCTAACACATATAAGACTTTGAAGTATTTAAAAGATATTTTGTAACTTCATAAATTATTATAATTAAAAAAAATTTAAACAATTCTTTTATAATTTTATTATTAATAGAAAAAATTCTTTAGAATAAAATGTCATTAATGTATATTATTTATTAATGCAATTAAAAGCTTAATAATATTATAATTTTATTGCATTTTTTATTACTATACGAAGCAGATTTTCGGAAAAAGTGCCAAATGTTTGGAAAAAATAATAGATGATTTACATTCCACAATGAGTCTTGCGTTTAACTAATAACAACAATTTTCCTACAATTTAATTCCTTGAAATTGCAAAATTTACGTGGAGGTGAGTAGCAGATGTAAAAAATATATATTTACTTTGATTTTTTTAAAATACGAATTTAAAAAAATAATTTAATTCATTTGTTAATAAGTTCTAAAAGTTTCATTAAAATCCGACAAATATTTGAATTTTGCAAGAATTTCTAATTTATTGCATTTTTTATCGGAAAAAAGAATGAATTACGTAATATTACATTTTCCATTGTAAACTATCGTTACGATTTAGCTACCCACTAACTAAAATTAAAAAAGATCTTTTACCAAAATTTCGTACGTGTTAGAGAGGATTAATTTTTTTTTTATATATATAACTAAAAAATAGTTTGATTTTTCCGCTTAATAATAACATAAACATTTTGATAGAAAAACTTAGTTCTTATTAGGTTTAGGATCATTTTCTTCATACTATGCTGTTTTTCAGCAAATTAGTGGAGGTACCTAAATGAGGAAAGATCGAAGTATTATTTATAAAATCAATTATTGTTGCAAGATGTTTAAAGCTGAGAATTAACTTTTGTTTATAAATGTGTCGATCGCTCAAAAATGGCCGAAAAATTGAAAGATTTTTAAAAATCTCAATATTTTAGATTCCAAGCAATATAATTTCTGTTTGAAATAGATGAAAGTATTTTGATTACTGGAATCACACAAGGAAGGTAGTATTGAAAGGACATGCCTCCCATCATACGAACGCGGGTGTCCCTCAAGGCTGTATTCGAGATCCTACGCTCTTCCTGATCTTCATTAATGATCTCCCCGATGTAATAAAATCCCAAGTAGGCATATACGCTGACGACACAACGGTTTACTCTCGCCTCGGCCAAAAATCTGCCGAGGCTGACAAAGCAAACCTCGCTGTTGAGCTTGAAAATGACCTCCAGTCCGTGGTGGACTGGGGTAGGAAATGGCTCGTGAATTTTAATGCCTCCAAAACGAAGATGCTATCTATTAACCATTACAGGCAATCGCTTCTACCCACTCCATTAGCATGGATCAGGCAAGTCTCCCTGAGAGCAAAACACTGTGCCTCCTTGGGTTAACTCTCAATAGACCTCAAATAGAACGACTATATCAAATCCATAGCTAAATCCGCTGCTAAGAAGTTCAGTTCTCTGTGTAGGGTTTTTCCAGTCTGAAAAATATATATAAATATATAAATCTACCATTCGCATCCTCTGGTTCTCCCTATGCATGAATTTTCTCGAGCCACAAGATTAGCAACTTTTACTATGAAATCAATAAAATATAAAAACAAATTCTACTCCACCAGCTACTTTTCTCGCACTTCTCGCCTGTGGAATTCCCTTCCGTTTACTTGCTTCCCCAAGAGCTACAATTTCCAGGAGTTTAAGTCTAAAGTCAATCGTCATCTCCTATCTTGCTAACTTACACCCTCTCTCTCATGCTCCTTTCTCCGTCCACTCCACTCTCAGTATCTTAACCATTCTCTTATCCACTTCCTGACACGTCATGTCACTTTTTCTCATAACTTTCCTCCTACGTAACCCCCTGCGTCACCAGTGGCAACAACTTGGGGCGATATGATTTAAAAAATATATAGCAAATTTAACATTTAGCTGTCAATTAAAACTAAAATAAAAGTTTCAAGAAAACATTATTTTATTTTTAAAAAATCAATTTAAAATTAGGTATCGAAAATGAATGGAGGTGCCTAAATTAAAATGTTAGATAAATTATGTTGGTAGGGCAAAGAGAAATAACGCAAAAGAAACATCAAACCAATGTTTAAGAAACGTTTTAATCACTTAAAATGTAAAGAGTTAAAAGTTACATAATATAAAAATAGTAGAGAAGGGAATATTTAAGACCATCATTTTCTTAGGTCATGTCAGATATGAGATATGATTTTTAAAATATCTTGGGCAAAAGTCATGTTTTTGATATACTACCATTTTTTGCATTTACGTCATTAAATCTCCTCATGTTAAGGTTAAAAAAAACCCTATAAAATCAAATAATTACAGGGTTTCATAAACCTTTTTTCTAATTAAAGTTAAACCGTTAATGTAATTAGAATATAATCTATAGAAGTAATTGTCAGTTATTTTAAAATTCGAATAAACATTACTTGATTCATTTTGTTGTTAAACGTTAATTTTTTAAATATCAGACTTTGATATATATTGCCAGTTTTTCAAAATTATGTAGACTGTAACACAAAAGCTCACTAAATATAATGAAAAGCGATTAGAAATAAAATATAATCATTTTGATTCGCGCTTTATTTGTTTAATCATAATGTATTTTGATAATCTTTACAGAAATAAAAATATTTTTCCAATATCCGATTAAAAAAGAAAGTACATATAACCCATTATGTTGTCGCAGCCTAATGTTATGACTTTTAACAAAAAGGCGACCTTGACCTCGCATGCAAAAATCAGCAGCCAGGAGACGTTGCTAACATCTGAACCCTTATTACTGCGGCCCGTCGCTCAGGATTACATCCTGTCCACCGGCCGTCAGGCTAGGGTCCAGAATGACCAAAATAAGACCAGTTTAAGACCAGTTTAGACCGGTTTTGAACCTATCCACTGCAGTGGATAGGTAATGTTTTGACCAGTACCTGGGCGTACGCGCTCAGGTTCCCCACATTAAAAAAGACCTTGTGTCACATCTCTCTCAAGTGGGGGAGAAGAGTAAATATACATGTCCCCCGGCCGTTTAGCTGGGGTGCGGAATGACCAAATAAGACTAGTTTAAGACCATTTTAGACCGGTTTTGAACCTATCCACCGCGGTGGATAGGCAATGTTTTGGCCATGACCTTGGCGTACGCGCTCATGTTCCTCACATTAAAAAAGACCTTGTGTCACATCTCTCTCAAGTGGCAGAGAAGAGTAAATATACCTGGCCACCCGACTGCGTTTGAAAGCAACGACCAGCTAAGACTAGTTTTTGATCAGCTTTGACGAGCAATGACCAGCTAAGACCAGATTTTTACCCAGTTACCGCTTAAGCGAGGGCTGGGTAATCTTTAACAAATGGCCTGAGCGTACCCACTCAGATTTCTCACGTTAAAAACTGACATTGTGACTCGCTCATGTGGGGGGGGGGGTAAGTCAAAAGTGTAGTATCTGTTCTCAGATACTCACTTCCTGCCCACCAGCCAGGTTTGAAAGCAATGACCAGCTAAGTCTAGCTTTTGACCAGCTTTAACAGGCAATGACCAGTTTTGTACACAGTTACTGCGTAAGCGGTAACTGGGTAATCTTTGACCAGTGGCCTGAGCGTACACACTCAGGTTCCCCACGTTAAAAACTGACCTTTTGTCACAACTCGCTCCAGTGAGGGAATAGGGTAAATCTCGGATCAATGTGTAATATCTGTTCTCAGATATTCACTTCCTGCTAGCCGGCCGCCTGGAAGCAATGACCAGCTTTGACAAGCAATGGTCAGCTAAGACAAGTTTCGTACCCAGTTACCTAAGCGTTCGCACCCGGGGACTCCACTTTAAAACCCGACCTTGTGTCACGTCTCGCCTCAGTGTGAGAGGATCGGTAAATAATCCCTCCGCGGCGAGCAGTATCAAAATGTAGTATCTGTTCTCAGATACTCGCTTTCTGCTTACCGGCCGCCATCAACACTCACCACTTGCTGCAGGTGGTTAGGTTTGGGAAGCAAAGACTATCTTTGTACCCAGTTACCACGTAGGCGGGGGGTGTCTACTCTTTGACAAGTGGGCTGAACATACACGCTCTGGTTCCCCACATTAAAAACTGACCTTGTGTCACAACTCGTTCCAATGGGGGTGTAGAGTAAATCCCGACCAGTTTCCTGAGCGTTCGCACCTGGGTCCTCACTTTAACGAATTGACTTTGTATCACATCTCGCCTCAGTGGGGGAGGATTGGTAAATAACCCTCATTGGCCCAAGTGTAGTATCTGTTCTCAGGGAATTTCACAGGCGGGAAGTGCGAGAAAAGAAGCTGGTGGAGTAGAATTTGTTTTTATATTTTGCTTCCCGCTCTTCGGCCACCTCCAGCTAGGCGTGCACTTCGTTTGTATCCGCGGTTGATTCCTGGAGCGCATTGCGTTTTAA
This sequence comes from Ascarosepion bandense, assembly GCA_037127315.1. NCBI lineage: Eukaryota > Metazoa > Mollusca > Cephalopoda > Sepiida > Sepiidae > Ascarosepion > Ascarosepion bandense. Next base: position 1,758,790 of record JBBBDQ010000879.1, read on the forward strand.
TTCACAACCGGTTTCGCTTTAGTTTGATACTGCTTTGGAGGTGGAACGATCTAGTCCGTTTGAGATTCCGTTACCTACGGTCGATCCGGCATAGGAGACGGTGACTGTTCAAGTCCAATTGCTGTGGCTTTCGCACATGCTAGCTCGCAGTGATCCCGTTTAACCGCGGTCAAATCCTGCAACGGAGACAAAACATCAGCCTGCTCATGTCCGCAGCGCACACGTGCTAGCTTGCCCACCTGCCCGGGTGTGTACACGTGCTAGGCCACAACCGCACTTGCCCTCGGACTACGTTCAATTGCAGCTGAGAGTTGACAACAACGTCCAACCTGTGCTCTTCCTATAAGACGCTAACAACTTTCCCGCTTGCGCCTTTCTTGCCTACCAATATCGACAACAATATTGACAACAACGTCCAACCTGTGCTCTTCCTATAAGACGTTAACAACTTTCCCGCTAGCGCCATTCCTGCCGACCGACAACGACGTTTCTCACTTGCACCTTTTCTGCTGACCAAGGACGACTTTTCAGCCTGAGCTGTGCATGCGACGTTTCTGCCGGCCGATGAGGTTCCAGCTTGTGTCGACCCTGCTAGACACTGACGACATTCCAGCCTGCGCTGATTCTGCTAGACGATCGTAATAAAGGGTTCGGTTCGAACTTCCTAGCACCTGAAGTAGTCCGTAGCGTACAACGATCGAAACGTCGTAAATATGGCAACAAAGATTAGTAATAATGTAAATAGTGTATAAATCTATAAGTTATTTCACAGATATTACTACAAAACTGTTATTTGCACTTTCATTTTTAAATAACAATGTTTATCTAAAATAAAGAATGCTTGAAATAAGGAACTAGCTCCCTGATGTATCCCAAAGACATTGTTCAATATTTTCGCAATCTAAGAATACACACACACACACACACACACACACACACACACACACACACACACACACACACACAAATAAAAATATTTAGTGTATTGAGGCAGCAGATAATTTTTTAAACATATATTGTTAAATATAACAGACAATTAATGTCTATCATGTTTAATCATGAGCCGTTCTAAAAATCGTCAGTCAGTCAATTAAGTGCCATACATGATACACGCTTTGGGCGATCATGTCTCTTTCGAGACATGACTGACTGGGCAGAAGATTATCCCACAGTAGGTTGCCATTGAGTTCTGTGGTAGACTGGTTGCCAGCCAAGCCTATAGAACCCAACCTGTCTTATTATTTTACCCATAACTGGATGGAAGTTACAGATTAATACCTTTCCCAAGGGTATTTTTTATTCTAACTCGGCACCCCGATTTGTCGTTCCGAGTCGATATACACTGCACCACAACGCACATCATATTGTGTTTTAATTTCAGCAAAATTACATTCATCTTTATGATAATGTAATCATTAAGTGAAATATCGACACTGATTTGCTAGAATTGTATTATTTTCAGATGCCAGTTCATTTCAGTAATTTTTTTAGTAGTGGCATGACCTAGTTTATTAAGTTTATTCGATTAGTTTCTTAAATGTGTGCTTGACGCTCTTACATAAACCGGAGCCGTTAAATAATTAGTCTCAATCTAAGAAGCATATTTCCTAGAATAGCTTTTTTATTATTGCATATAGTTCTCCACCTTGCGACGTTACCATCAAAAGCAGCATTCGTTGTTGGGGCGCTGCTGTTTCGGACGTGCTGAAAGCCGAGATACGAATACTTTGAACTCTTCATCAATGGCTTTCAACTCCCTGAAACTTGAAAACTTTGCAGCAGTGATTTTATTAATTTTCTTCTCATCGATAGTGGTAAGAATTTCTCATTTTTTCGATATTTAATTATATTCTTAAATTAAATTTAAAACGTTATTTGTATTTTTTCAAAATCTTAACTACTTAACTACTTTAGAAGATCCAATAATTTTGAGGTATAGACTAATTACTATATCTAAATTATAGAAATTTTGATTTACTAAAATATACAGAAGTTGTTGTATAATTCATTGAGACATATATCAGACATCTAACTTATTCTGGTTTTCTGTCATGCTTCGCATACAGACATGATAGAAATGATTGGGTGGATCTTTGCTTTGTTCCCGTGTCAAATTTAGATATGCTATGTCTCAGTGTAATGTCACACATTAACACTCATTAAATGTTATATTTCAGTAATTTAAAGAAATCTTTTGGAAACTTTTCTTCTTTTTAACATTATTTTTCAAATCTATAGCATCGGGCAATATTTACATCCCTGGGTAACGCTAGCGGAATATTTCATTTTAGATTTTAATTGATTATCAACAATCGTTTGTAGATAGTGGTGTTCACAGATCTTAAAGCTTCGAATCATTCTACGTATTGATTGCTGGTAAAACATAATTTGTATTGTAGCAGGCTTTTACATTTTTAAAAGTTACTCGATTGATTGTATCTTTTTAGCCAAAGATAATAGAATTATCACTTCGGCATTGGTTTTTGCACAAAAATCTCATTAAGATATTTATTCAAAACTCACAGTTGCCAGTTTTCTGTTATTACAAGTAAAACTGAATCGATAAGAAGAGTTGAATAATAAATTTATTGTGGTGATGAGAGAAACTGATAAATTTTCAGACGCATCACATTCAGAAGAGCACACGTGAACTCACGCACACGTATATGAATAAACGTTTTCTTGCAAAATAAAACACGTGTATCATCTGCGCTGTTTCTTATATATGCATTCATGAATGTGTATACATTTGCTCGCAATAGTAAATGCTAGCTGTGTGCATCTTCTTCAATAGCTTTGTATGCGCGCGCATGTGTGTGTTTGTCTGCGTACAATGATTGACATATTACAAATATGCGTATTTATCTACTACATTTAGGTACCTGAATTTCAAACGCAATATTGTACTTGCATGTTGTTGTGTAAATGTTTCTAATTGATCTATGGATGATTATAATAGATTTATACATGTGCCCTGAGTTTATCAAATATAAAGACTTCTAAAAACGGGTAGTTATACTTTATCAGAATCAAAACAAACATGTTTATCTAGGATATCTGTTTCAAATCCCGTACATCTCAACAATGGAGTTCAGAGCCTCAACACTCTAGGCGTTTCAGCTGCAGCAGTTTCTATTACAAGTAAGTTTTGTTTTACAAGATGGAATTGTTAGCTTCATACAAAATAGGTTTTGAATTCAGGTGTTTTTCTTTTAGTTTTTTCTTCTTCTATGTACTCTGTCCTTTCAGGACGTAAGCGATCATGGCTTTCCATGTCTCCTATCCCTGGTGGCTCATAGCACGCTTTCTCCTGTTACACCACGCAACTTCCGTTTGTCATCCACCTGCTCAGACTCTTCAAATATGTTATCCGCTGCTTTTCTCTGTCTCTTTTCCCCTCTATCTGGCCGGTCAGTATCAGGTTCTCCAAGCCCTCTTTCCTTATGGCATGTCCCAGGAACTTTAGTTGTCTCTTCCTGATGCTCACTATTCATTTCCTTTTCGTTTCCATTCTTTCCAGCACCTCATCATTGCTCACATGCTCGGTTCATGATATCCGCAGCATCCTCTGTAGAACCACATTTCTTCAAGTTTTTTCTTCATCTTTGTTAATATTGTCCAACAGTCACTACTGTATTGAAGAACTGACATCATATAGCAATCCAGTACTCTCTTCTTTGTTTCTAGTGAAAGTTTTCTGTGTCTTAGTACTTTACTCAGCTTCTGGAACGCGTCCTTCCCATGCCAATTCCCCTTCGGATCTCTGTGTCGCACTTTCCATCTCTTGTTAGAACACTTCCTAGGTATTTAAATTCTATCCTACTATTTAAACCATATCTGGAGCGAGAGGAGAAGAGATAGATTCATACTTTTCCCTAAAGTATTTGCGCGAAAGTTAAATAACGAAATTTATTTCTATCCAAACTCAGTTCACTGATTTTTCTTTCCGAGCTATTAACCCTTACAACGCCTTCACATTTTTTATCGATGATATAGCCAGGTTGAAAGTTCTTTTCTCTTTCTTTTTTGTTCTCTCTTTCCCCTCTTCCTCTTTCTTTCTTTCTCTCTCCCTCTATCTATCTATCTATCTATCTATCTATCTATCTATCTATCTATCTATCCTTAATACTGTTTTTTAATATATTGTCTAACACTTAGTAACTCCATTTTTATTGGCTTTCCTGCTTGTCATGGGGTAGAATGATTAAAAATTAAAATATAGGCACACACACATAGATAGATTTGTGTATGTATATAGATAACAATGTTTAAAAAATATTGTATTTCTTTGAAAATGATGCTACTTTAAGTAGAAAATTTTCAGTTGCGTCATATCTGCTGTTGATGATTTTTTTGAACACTAGGAAGAATGCTTTTTCACCAATAAGATCCAAGCACTGCAACAGCGATGAAAGAAATGTGTGGATTCCAAGGGGGACTACGTTGAAAAATAAACCTCATTTGGTTACTGTCCATGAGAGTATCTTGGTTAGCCTATGAACTTCTCAGCAGACCAGGGTATAAAACGCCTCGGCTAATTAGAAACGTCATTTATTCTTACTTTTATTAAATTTTATTTCTTTCCACTTTCATGTTCTGAAAATTATTATATTTTAATTACTTGTTTGCAAATTAATTATAGAGCAATAACAATTAAGGGATTAATTTATTATTCATTTTTGTTAAAAAAATATAATTTTAAAAAAAATTAACGTACATTTCTTTATTTAATCATGATTGCGTTCTAAGGTAACATTTTAATTCTTTAATTGATAATCTTCAAACCTTGTTGCAAAAAAACAAAAAACAACAAATATTTGTGTTGACAGGACGATGAGGCAGGTTGCATAGATGGCTTGCTTTTGGTTGTTATAGTTTTTGGCTTACATAGCAATAGTACGTCTCTCTCTCTCTCTCTCTCTCTCTCTCTCTCTCTCTCACACACACACACACACACACACACACATACACACGCACACACACACACACACACACGCACACATACACGCACGCGTGCGCACGCACGCACCACATTTCCAAGATTGCATATTAGCTGTCAAATCTATATCAATTTTTCTTCGTAGGTATTGCACTCCCCGTTTATAAAGTGCGTCCACTCTGTACGATTTAAAGTTAATTCTTTACGGTGATGCACACTGGAAAGAATTAACTTTAAATCTGCAATGTATTCAGGTTATCTTTGAAATTAACTTTCAACCTTTTTTTAAGTTTGTATTGTGAACACTTACCTGTCTTTAGTTTAACATAGAAATGTTGTTTGTGTAATTCCTCATTCTAACAACATATCTTACCCATCACATCTGGTTGAGAATTATTATTGTTTTAATGCTGTTGGATTCAAATCTTTGAAAGACAACAGTTTCTGGAATCAAATACTGTCATTTGATGTTAAGTATGCATTTCCGGCATATGGAATCGCTAAAGCCATTTTATATGTCTCCAGTATGTTGTACATGTTTCAGAAGATACAACAGGGATGCTAATACGCAGACCATATACACACTTACTTTAGTCTGTCTGGCCACACTCTACTTTTCAGTTTACCAAGTTCAACACTTGCCTTCTGTATACGTGAAAAAACCTCAGCATTCAGTGCACGGTCTTTTGATATAGTACTTCTTATTAGAAAGTGTCAACAACCTTCAGCTTCGTATTTTCAAAAGTATTGTTGGCTCTTTGTAGGGCATACCAGGTAGAGAGGCGAACATCACTTTTGTCTTCCAATGTTCAAAATATTCACAAGGCTTATGGTCACATCATGTAGAAAACACCAGTTCCAGTATGATCACCAAAGTTAAACAACTTTGTCAGTTCCTAGATGGGTGACCGCTTGGGAAAACCAAGTGTTGTAAGCTTGAATGTGCGGTGGTGTAATCAATAATGACCCTGAATCGTTAATTATATTTGGGTTAATTATATTCACTTACGCGCAAATACTCTTGGGAAATGTATGAATCCACATCTTTTCCCTTCAACTATGGTTTAATTAGTAAAACTTGTATCACTAAATAATTATCTCCAAATAAGCCGTAGAAGCAGTAGAGAAACGATCATTATGATTTGCAAATCATCTCTTCGCGTGTCTTATAAAGCATCATCAACATTCAGAAAATCGCGAAAAGTTCTTGGATTTGATGTTGAACTTTCTAAAGCTCAAGATGACTGCTGCCTCATTGTCCTCCGAAGGCGCAGGTGATAAGGTCACAGCAAAGTATTTTGTGAAAATTATTTGTGCAAAGATGTCACCTTATTTGACCCTATTGTCAAATGAAATCTCATCTGAAGTTGTGCCGTTGAATGTGACACAAGCCTTTTTTTTTATTATTCTACAAGATTTGTATACTTATTAACATCTCATTTGTAAAAATTACATTCGGACTAATATTCATTTCGTTATTATTATTATTATTATTATTATTATTATTATTATTATTATTATTATTATTATTATCACAACATTTCGTTCGTTGAGTTTCAAGGAATTTCAAACTGAAATCATTATTCAAATAAAGGATTAATTTCTAAATTCCCTGGAGATTGCCGGTTTTGACAGAAACCTGAAGAAGGCAAGACAACCAAAATGCTATGATAATAACAACAAAGATGACAATATTAAACCGAACGTAAACAATGTAAATAATGATAGCTACTTTTTACAGAAATTCTGACATAAATTATTAGCATCTTTTTAACGAAAATGCCGAAAAGCTTTAACAATTAATAGTGGCATTAAATAATTATAACTCGGCTTAAGAAGATAGTTAGGAAATAAATAGAGAAAAGAAAATTCTAAACAACATAAATATATAGAAAACGAACTTCATTGATTACACAAAAGCAAACAATTATTGAGAAAACAAAATGTCTGAAATACGTGGAATAAATTTGATCCAAAGGTTAACCAATGAAATTACTCTAAACGTGATGATCATTTGTGGAAATTCAAGTCAAATGTTGTTTTCTGTGATTAACAGTTGCTGCTTTATGCTTCTCTTAGCTGGAACTTATATTAAAACTGATAGGTTTTGTTCGACTAAGAAAGAACCCTTCCAAGAATTTTTATTTAAAAATTAAGCCATGGAAATCTTCACAAAATAGTTTAAAGCTGACGCGGCACTAAAAGGTAAAAAACAGAGACATAAATAATGGTAATAAGAACAGAGAATAAAAGTAATAATGGTAATAATGGTAATAAGAACAGAGAATAAAAGTAATAATGGTAATAATGGTAATAAGAACAGAGAATAAAAGTAATAATGGTAATAATGGTAATAAGAACAGAGAATAAAAGTAATAATGGTAATAATGGTAATAAGAACAGAGAATAAAAGTGATGTAAATCAATAAAAACATATGTAAACTAAAAGAAATACACAAACAAAAGAAGAATTAAAAATATAAAAAGCATGAATAGAGTCAAAAGTCGCCTTAAGAAAAAGTTTTAAACAGTATTTAACTGTGTGAATGGAAATGATTTAAGTCTCAAATGACAAATGAGTTATTTTCATTTAAAAATAGAGGAATAAAGGCAATAAAGCATGATAAGAAGAGTCATGAAGAGCTGAAAGGTGAGTTGGTTATATATAAAGAGTAATAAATATATTTCATCTAAATTTTATATCTCGTAACCTTTACAACTGTAAGTTGTAAATTTAAAAAAATCACAAAAATTATAATATATCTGGTGATAATTCATTTTTTGCGAAAACTTACAGACTGCACGTTATTTTCAATAGATTAACAGACAAACGTTCTATCCAAACTGTTGTAACATGATGAAAGCAAATCAACTTCAGCTATCTTCGAAATTGTTGTTTATTGAAAACGTATTTTGCATGTGAATTTCAGAACTTGCTTCGCATGTGGTATGTGAAGTATACATCCATTTGACATTGATATACGGGTCCTTTTCCCTTCGGGACTTCAAGTAGTTTTTTATTAGCTTATTACTAGATAACTGATCTATTAACATCTTCCAAAAGTGTTACATTGTGAGACTTCATCAAGCAATGAAAAAAAATTTCCTTTTATGCATTTTAAGACATCGCTGTTGAAGTTAATGCACATGCAAAACTGCGAGTTTCATTATATTGAGGCATGGAGCTTTACATCCTCACTATCTATCTATCTATCTATCTATCTATCTATCTATCTATCTATCTATCTCAATATATATATATATAATGAATGTAGGGGTTGTACGTGCGTGTGTGAGCTCTAGGAAAATAGGCGTGATTTTTTGAAAATGATAGAATACGGTTGGCTCTTTCTGCATAAAAATGTCTTATGTCATTTCAATGATGTAAATGTGGTTTCTATTTTCTCATGGCCATGTACTGGGTTATTTGCATTTCTAAATGTATTTACGTGTCTATGAGCAAAAGTACTTTCGAAGCAGGTTGTACTTAATATAATATTGTAGTTATATAAAATTTTCTGAATGCACGTGAGTATTTTGTTCTTAGTGTGAAAACTGCTTCAGGCGTGGAACAATCTGATATATACTGACGTTAGATGGGAAAATGTCGAATGCCGCTTGTGTGATTATATCTATTCTGGTCGTTTAGATTCAATGGACATGGCTGATGTAACCGAGCTTTTGCCGCAGAAAACCAGAACAACCAGTTCAAAAGAAAAGAAGAAAACTTTGCGAAATTGCGAACGTGGACATAAATATTTATAGATAATTAAAAGCCATAAAGAAGAAAATAATTTTAGTGGCGTAGTTTCTGTTGGCTTAAGACACAGGAATTTTCGATGGGTCTGTTTTACATCCTCGACCACGGACACCCATTTTGATTGCACCCAAATAGCTCACACCACTCAACCCTTTCCATTAAAACTACATACAACATTGCTTACCAAATTTACACCATTTTATATCTGAAGGAGGATGTTCGATACACCGCAAATCATCTACATTGTTTTGACTGCGGTGATTGTAAGTAAACGTATTATTTTCATATCTTAAGCGATTTCAGATTATTAAGATACTTCTCTAAATGGGTGTTGATAAAAAATCGAAGCTAACAGAAAGGCTCTTATTTCAGGTAAATTAAAATATTCTACATTGCCACTCCAACGAACTTTGCTATTTACCAAAATCTTTTCATGATTCTTCATTTATTTGTACAACTTTTATCGAGTCATTTCTGTAGTTTTTGTAAAACAAAAAATATGTTCTTGTTAATTTCCGTTATGAAAGAAAAAAAAGACAGTTTTTGCAGACATTATTTAAATTACCTTATAATCACCTTCCTAAGTTGTTTTTATTGTTTCACGTATAGCGTTTAAAAATTACGTTGATTAATTTGATCGCAAATCAGGTTTACTCTTGCGAGAGTGGGGTCATGAAATTAATTAATCATGCATAATGAATAATTAATGTTTCTGTGGGAAATGAGAAGTTATGTTTAAAGAGAAGATAACCTTGGAAAACATTTAAGTTAATTTGTAGGTCGTTGTTTCATTTGCTATACAGCTTTTACTAAGTATGTCTGATAGAATCGAAAAATGCAATCAAAATAACTAGAATCTGAGAAGAAATATTTTAGTTATTATTAACAATGAAAAAATAATGATGGTGGCTAACATAACAAATTCAAATTCTACGCTGCATTTTCACAATAAAGAAAAGAAAAAATACATAAAATATTTTAATGACGCAGAAAAAATTTACATACTCGGTGGCGAAAAACTTCGGTTTTTTAAATAAAAAATAACAGGTAATTTCTATTTTCGACATTAACTTTATTGAATAACAAATTTATCTCTTTTTCCTCTATCTTCTGAGATCTTCAGAACAACTTCATAATGCTGTTCTCGCAAAACATTCTAAGCGAAGATTTCCTCTAGGTTTTATGATAACACTGTAAAGAGCAGAAGAAATGGCAATCCGAATGTATAATATCTGGTTAATATGGCAGGCAAGTTAAAACTTTTATAGAAATTCTAATAAGTTTTTCCTGGTCATCAAAAAATATGGCGTTTATCGTTACTATGATAGAATATTACGTCTGTCCTTTTACATAATTCCAAGTGTTTTTCTTCAATGCATCTTTCAATTGACCTAAATGGGATTATTATTTGTTCAACGGAATCGTTTGATTGTCTGGAAGATGTTTATAGTAGATGATTTCTTACAGTCACATCATATACGCAGTATCAACTTCTTTGAATGAAAACAGCTTTTGCTATGGCTAGTGGTGATTCATTTCACATGCGTCATGATATTTTTCATTCTATATTATTATAAAATATTTAGTTATCTTTGATTACTCGTCATAATACTTCGAAAAAGGAACGTTTTAACAATTTCTGAGTAACGAATCGCATATGGAAAATGTTCCATAACTTTTTACGTGTATCTTATATAGAAGCTACGCATCAAAGTGACTAATATAAGCAAACTTTAAAAATGATTTTCAACATTTGATTTCAATATTTCACTGTTTCTAATGGATCCTCAATCGAATAGTTCTGGTTATTTTGAAATGACGACATTTTATCGCTACAAAATCCAATCAGTCTACTTGACTGTAGAACATGGTTCAACTTAAAACCCTGTTCAAATTTAGTAAACCTCTTTTGATATGCTCGATCATTCACAATACCATCCACATAAACTGTAACAATCTTTTTTTAATAACATTTTAAAAAAAACATAGCAAGAATTCTGTTTATTTTCTTCCATCTTCAATGTTAGAATCGAAATACAAAATACACCAATTATGGCAAATTAAAAATACGCTCTCATATGAAATCAAAATCGATTTCTTAAAGTAAGTTAAAATTAATACTCTTAAAATTAAAAGAAAACGAATTTCTCTCTTACACTATAATACCAAAAATATGCAGCATTAAACTTAACTTAAAAAAAAGATAGGATTTCTTGTGACAGACCTTCCATTTCTTTTGTATTGTAATTCATTTTTTTCGTTTTTTTTTACATTAACCTAACTTTTTTGAATAATTTCAGTGTTGTCAAAGCGATATAACATTGTTCAAGCTTAAACATTGGCTGTATTTGGTATATTCTTGGAAGATCTGCCTTGGGCAATATTTCTTGTAATTGAGATAACTTGAGACAATAGATATAATGTATTTCGGGTAGATATGAAACATTGAAAGCGTTACGTTCATTGAAGGCAGATTATAAATAATAATAAAATAATAGTTCACAAACATAAAAAATGTGTATCGTCATATAGAGAGTGCACCAGAAAATAGAAAACAAGTCATAATATAAAGTAAAACAAAGATATTCAATATAAAAGATGAAAAGATAAAAAACTGCACGTATTTTAACTTAAAAAACACAAAAAAGTTAATCGAATCATGACGGGTTCGATAGGTTCACGGATGCGATTGAATGTCCATATAAGATGGTTCGCGTTCATATCAAGTCGACAATGGCGACTTTGAACGAGTCATTGGTACTGATTGTTTTCCATTCCGACGACATCCCAGAAGCACACAGACTTGAAACCAGGAGAGCTAAGAAAGTATACTAGATCTGAAACACGAGTGCGTTCTGCACGGTTCAGGACCACCTAAGCGTTGATGTTTGTGGTGATATTGACAGCTAAGCTCTACGAGAGAAAGTGGGGAGGTATCAAATAGGAATTATTATTAATCCTACACGATACGAACTTGATATACAAATCCTGTGTATCGGACTATCACCCACGCAAAGCCATCCTTTTTTTTTCTTTGGTTCACCTTGGCGCTTCCAAGAAGCTTAGGAGCACAGTGAATGGCAATTAATATCTTTTCTTACCTTCTGTCAGATAAGAAGTTGCTCTTGGTACATAATGTTACAATTTGGCGCATGCCACATAACATTACGTTTAGTTATCTCCCATTTATGACCAGCTAATGTTCCCAAATAACTAACGAATATATATATATATATATATATATATATATATATATATATATATATATATATATATATATATGTGGTACTATATCTTCACGATACCGGGTTGGCCGATGGTTTCATGATTACCACATGTTCCAGACTGGGATGAATACAATTCAGTCGATGGAGTGTTGAATTTGGCGTTGGAGTAGAAGAATAGTTGCCACACCATCAAAGAAATGAAGAAAAGCGTTTGTTATAAACAGTAACAAACATTTATTTACACTGGTATACAATAATTTCTTATCAAGTTAAAACTAACACCGCGAAGTGAGGGGTGAATGTAGTTGACTGGTGGAAAAAGTTTCTTTAACTTGAAGAAATCTTAACTGCAATTAGGCAGTGTCATTGATGGAGTATGCAGTGGCAACGGATTCGGTTCTGGGTAGCGAAGAATGACCGACTCAATTTGTTTTGCTCTGGGTGTTCTCTATTTATGGGCCCGAATCCCGAATAATTAGCTCCTGATTGGTCAGCGAATAGGGATCACCGGCCAATGGCTATCGTCGTAACAACCCCCCTGGGTTGCATCCGATTGGTTTAGATAATCAGCCAATTAGTCGCAGTCATTGGGGTGGGCTAACAAGAAGCAGGCCCTGTGGTTGGTTGATCAATGATTTATTAGCTTGTGCCATACTTGCACTCAATCCCCGGGTGAAGCAACCCACCTGTTTGCCACGCTCAAAATATGTTTATATTTTGAAATTGAAGTAATTTTTGACATGCCATTGCACCTGCAGAGTGTTTTGTTTTAGTGACAGTTTATAGGTCAGCCTTCCGCTGGGGTCTAGATGTCTTTATACTTAATGCCCTCGGTTTACTGCACCTGGTTCTTAAAAATGTTGAATATCCAGAATGAACTTATTTTCATAATGGTTTAATAAAATAATTATTATAATGATTTAATTAATTATTATTTAATTAATTTTCATTTAATTAATTTTCATTTAATTAATTTCGCCAGTCAACTTTTTGACACTTGAATGAAAGTGTCATATTCCTCTCCCACTTACCAGACATTTAGCCCTTGGTTAAATGTCGTTAAAATATTTTAACAGTAATATACACAACATATGTAGAAGGACTGATTATATAGTTCAGTGTTTATATGACCATAAAAAAAGTGTCCATCCTGAAAAAAAAAGACATTCATCTGTTTCTTTTCTTTCCCTCTTTTTCAATTTTATAAGAATGTTTAAATGTTTTTTTTTTGTTTTTTTTTTTATAATAATAATGAAAAATGTCCATTGCAGAGTCATTCATTTTTTATTCATGCATTTATAAACAACTGTTCCAAATAATTCAGATTATTATACTGGAAGTATCTCCACCGATGGCAATCGCAATGGTTCCTTCGGGGTAATTGTGGCCTGCTGAGTTGATATGTTGCCTATTGGTTTCAATTAAATTTGTTGTTCTGGTCTCTTCTGTTGATCAGTGACAACCATTCCTGAGCACCCAACATTTTTGTGCAGTTTAGTTGGTTTATTTTCCTTCAGCTTACTTAAACAATGGCGTATTATGAGGGTTAATGTTAATGAAACTGATACAATTATTAAGCTGATCGCTATTATCAAAATTATCCAGGTAGAACTAACCCCCTGTTTACTTTCTGTTGGAGAATTTTTCTCTCAAAGTAGATCAAGTTCGTGCATTAATTCTCTTAGATTCATTTTCCTTAGAGGGCTTAATACATTCGGGATTGCTTGCAGCGTTATGTTTGGGAAATTTTTTATCAGAGGTTCCCATAGGCCCAATTTACTGGTAAGTGTGGCATTAATCAATGGTAAAAAGAAGTCGCTTGTCTCAAATTTTTCTTCAGCTTGGTAATAGGGCGGAAGGGTTATAGTGCCGCCATAAATCCCACAGCCTAATGGGACCTGCAGGGTGGTCAACGGAGGAGATATTTTGATTGTTTTTGGAGGTCTCTCAGTACATACCTGAGATAATTCCTACTCATCCCTCGAGGCTATCGGCCATACCCCATCGGTTATCCTAATAGCCTTTGGTAGTATCACATCTAGCAGGATTTCTATTTGACAATGTCGCCCTATCCCCTTTTGATTATCCCTGAATAATTCTGTTATACATAACTGGTGATTACTGAATGTATATATCGGGCTATTAGACACGCAGGTTCCGAGAAGATCGTGTTTACACTTTTCTGCTTCGGAAGAGGTAAGCAACATGAACTTCTCTCTAGTTTGGTCAAGAGCGATATTTTCGGATTCTATTCTGTATTTTCCGACAGTTCCCAATCCCTGTTTCTCATGTGGATAGGGAATTGGTAAATTAATAACTTGAAAGACTTCGTATATGCTACCAGTGTCCAACAGCGGAAGTGACACGACAATCAGTAATCTACCGTCTTCGATGAGAGTCAGACAACCCAATGACTTATAGTAATGCCACAGCTCAGCTGCGGGATCAGCTGGCAATCTCAGGTGATGGGGTAGTTTGGTCTGAACTTCTCGTAAGCGGTCTTTTAATGCGGATGGTTCCACTATATTTGGAGACAAGTGACCCAAAGCAAGCATATCAAACTGGACTTGCAAATTCCGTATTGAGCCTAACAAGGCTTGCAACCTTTTCTGCAGTTGTTCGACGATTGTTAACAAACAAAGATATTTCCTAATGCAATCTTCCAGTTTTATCACTCGGGTCATCAACTCTCCAGCGATATTTCCGAGCTCCACTTGCATTTTCTTGAACCCCTTCACTAACTCGTTTATATTACGACGGTTATCAGCTAGTTCCACTCTGGTTATATTTAGAATAGAAATACTATCCTTTTCTACCTGAGCCAATTTTAACTGACCTTTTTCAGAAGCCTCTAATCTCATATTTAAGGCATCTAATTCCTCCTCTGTTATAGTCCCAAAAAGCACGTTTAACGCTTTCCCCATTATGGGAAGTACCGACCTTCTTTCTCTATTTTGCAATAGTGTTAATCCATGTAAATATTTTTCTATAACCTCCACACTAGTTTTCATAATTTTTATGTCCTGCATTAGTGGGCACCACAGATTTAGACATTTATCTGTTTCTTTTCTTTCATCACCTATGCAATCATTTTTCAAATCCTTTCCCACTAAGGTGGCCTCAGCTATTTCTTTTTTTAACTTATATAGTAATGAATGATAGGGTTCTAAGTTCATCGTAAAAACTATTAACCACTTTGACCTTGTAATTGTCACCTCACTTGTTTTGCGAAAAATTACATTCTGACTATGTCGCAGGGACGCTACTGTTGTCAGCATGCTCAGCAGGAGTAGGGATTTCAAGTCAGCCAAGCTACAAGAAAATAGGAGGTTTAATATAGTCGGTCAACTAATGAAAGGTAATTTGTTCCAGTTACCTTTAACACCTAATTCTTTTCAATCTCTCTCTCTCTCTCTCTCTCTCTCTATATATATATATATATATATATATATATATATATATATATATATATATATATATTCCCTGCTCTATTCTATCTTTTTTTTTCTTTCCTTTTTCACATACCTCCATACATACTTACATATTCATTTTTCTGTCCTATAATGACTATTTTAGATTTTATCCAGCACCCATGCTTAATTCCCTGGGTCACAACTTGGTGCAAGCTGGTCATCAGTCATAATATGGGATTGGCTAGATCTTATGTCATCTCCCTTTTTATTTTGATAGCTTCTTAATCTGTATTTTAAAGGCGTATCTTCTTTTTCTTGGTATATTTTTCGTAATTCTGACAGGGGAATTTCGTCCTCACTCTCCCAACTATCCGATTCATTTTGCACGGAGGCATTTTCTCCTTCTTCAATTTCCATTAGCAACCTAGCAATCGGGATTGGTTCAATCTCTATTTCTGACTCCGAATCAGTCTCCGTGGGGGCTTCAACCCACTTCGTTCGTCTGATTCGTGGATTTTTTTCTTTTTCTTTCGGAATTTCCCATTCTTCTAATCCCGCTAATTTTAAATAATTGGCATGAGCCTTTTTTACTTTTCCATTTATTTGGTCCCATACCATAAAAGTTACTGGACCTGTTTGTTCTATTACCCTATAATTAGGAGACCATTTGTTATCAAGCTTTCCTTGTTGCAGATGCTTTTTATGATACAGAGGGTCTCCTACTTTAAGGGTTACCTCTTTTCTTCCCGGGTTTACCCTTTCATTTCGTTTCTTCTGGGCACGTTTTATTCTTTCCCTAGCTTGCATAAATATTTTATGTTGATTCTGGAGTATTATTTGGTGAAAATCTTCTCCCACATATTTTCTACGGGGTTTTAATAAATTATCAATAGGCAAGATTACATCTCGTCCAAATAGTAAGAAATAAGGGGAAAACCCGGTCACTTCATTAATGGAAAATCTGATGGCCCCTAATCCCTGGGTCAGGTACAAATCCCAATTTTCCTTCCCATCTTCAGTAAGCTTTGCCAACGTATCTCCCAAAAAACGGTGGAACCGCTCAACCTTAGCATTAGCTTGTGGGTGATGAGGAGATGTAACAATGTGCTTGATATTGAGATTTTCCAGTGTTTGTCTCATTACCGCATTAACGTTTTCTGGGCCATTATCAGACACCAGTTCTAGGGGGAGGAGGTCCCAAAGCGAGGTATTATTTTGGTTAGTAATAATCCTGCTACAGTCTGAGCTTTCTTATCTGGTATTGCATAGACTTCTGGCCAATTGGTGAGCCAATCCACAAAGCTAACTATGTATTTATTCCCCCGTGAAGTTTCGCCATAGGGTCCGGAGACAGCTACACTAATTTTTTTGAAGGGATAAAATGGCACATCCGTTTTTTCAAGGGGTGCAATTTCACATTTGCCACTCCTTGACTGACAAACCACGCATGAGTTGACATGTTTCGTGACTTCCTTGTACAACCCCGGCCAGTAGTATTTCCGGCCTATGAGTTCGTACGTTTTATTAATACCAATATGCCCCATTTCATCATGAAGCTGTCTCAATAGGCCCCCCCCACATTTGTTTGGGTATATACAACCTAGGTCGGACGTCTTCGTCTCTGTTGGAGAGATAGTATAACAATTCATTTTGTATCATATATTTTTCTAGAAATGCTTTAGATGCTTTACCTGATTCTATGGTTCTTTTTAGCATTTTAATTTCTTCATCTTCTTCGTAGTTATTTAATTGGGGCATTTCTATTTTGGGCTTTTCACCCTTTTCATCGGCTTCATTTAACCTCTGTCTGTAATGTAACCGATGTGAGTTTATCATGTTTATTTGATACAAGTTATCATCAATTTCGAGTTCTTGAGGCATCGATTCTTGTTCTAGCTGATTAGGGATACGTGACAATAAGTTAGCACAAGTATTTTCCTTGCCCGATAGGTATTCTATGGTACAATTATATCCACTTATTTTTAAGGCCCACTGCTGTATCTTTTTATTTGCCCAATCTGCTTCAAATAGATATTTCAAAGGCTTATGATTTGTTTTTATGGTGAATTGTGCACCGCTTAAATAATAATCAAGTTTTTGGAGAGCATATACAATAGCAAATGCTTCCTTTTCTATGACAGGCCAGATGGGTAGATTGGGTAGATGTTAATTTATGAGAAAGAAAGTAAATAGGTACTTCTTCCGGTATTCCTGGGAAAGGGCCGTCCTTCTCAGGACATGGTTGGGTTAGACATGCACCAATACACAGATCGCTTGCATCTGTATACAATATCATCGGTTTATTCATGTCCGGGTAGGCCAATAGTGGAATCGTTGACAGTTGATCTTTTAGCGTATCAAATGATCGCTGACAATCATTTGTCCACTTGAAACGGGCATTTTTTTCGCCTATAAAACCCCTGACCTGTCTAACAGTCTGAGGTTCTGGCATCGAGCGAATTACTTTGACTTTATCATCATCTGGCTTGATTCCTTGTTTATTTATGACAAATCCCAAGTATTTGGTTTCTGCCATCATGAACTGACACTTTGCCAATTTTATCTTTAACCCATGTTTTCTTAGCTGATTAAATACTGCTTGAAAGTGTTGAAAATGTTCATTTATGCTGCTCGAGAAAACTAGTATGTCATCTATGTATGCCATGGAAAACTCCTCCAGCCCTCCAAGTACTATGGACATGAGTTGTTGGAAAACACCTGGAGCATCAGCTAATCCAAAGGGCATGACTCGGAATTGGAAAAGCCCAGAGTGGCATACAAATGCAGCCTTTTCTCGATCGGTTTGATCAAGAGCTACCTGCCAGTACCCTGAACTCAAATCAAGGGTGGAAAAACAAGTTGCCTTGCCTAAAAGGGACAATATGTCGTCTATTAATGGTAGTGGGTAAGCAAGGGGCTTAGTTATGTTGTTAAGGGCTCTAAAATCTACACAAAAGCGGTGTCCCCCATCGTTTTTGTCAACCACTACAATAGGGAAGCTCCAGGAGATCGTGAGCGTTCAATTACTTTAGCTTCTAGCATTTCTTTGACAGCCTCTTCTACTAACTTTTTTTTGTGTATCGGAGTTCTGTAGGGTTTTATTTTTATAGGTGGGTTATTTCCCGTATCTATTTTCATTTGAACTGACTGAGTTCGTTCCAATTCCTTATCTGAGTTGGCGACAACATCTATATTTTCCTGAATTAAGTCATCTATCTTCTGTCTATGCTCACTGGATACGTTGATGTCCCCAGGATTGATTGTACTTTCGCTTCCTTTAATTGGGCGTTTCTCAATATACTTAACTTGCTTTCGAATTCTTATTGGTGCTACCCTTCAGGAAATAGCAGTTCGTGGGGGCAATTTTACACTGTCCACAGAGTAGATTTTAATTTCCCCGCTGGTTTTACTACCCAAGGGAATTTCTACCCCTCCTATCGTTAGTCGATTTGGATTAAAACACAATTGTGCTTTATTTATTTTTAACCAATCCTCCCCTAAAATCAAGATTTGGTCCAAGTCAGGTGCAATGTATAATTTTGAACCTGTCTTAATCTTTCCGATTTTGATAGGTAGGTGGATCATACCACTTAGTTCCATTTTTTGCCCATTTGCTTGGGTTACTGTTAAGTCTGAATCTTTCAATTTCATTTTGCTATTTTTTAAGTCTTCAAAAATTGAGGACTTTAGAAGCGAGACTTCTGATCCGGAGTCTATCAATGCTACTCCCTGCTTGCCCATGATATCTACCCTACATATCATGTCCGAGCCTTGTGTGAATAATTCATATTCTTCAGCTCCTTTTGTATTGGGACTTTTAACCATTTCCCGTTTCGAGCAGGAATTCTTTGAATTTGTTTTCATTTTAGGAGCTAAAGTAACCTTATTCTTTTCTTTCTTTAATGACTGAATATGGTTAGTTTTGCGACTTTTAGTTTTTGCCGGTATCTTGGTTTTTCGTTTTTCTGAAGTCGAGTAAGTTACATTCCCGCCTTCAGACCTCGGACATTTTTGCTTGTCACAATTCCAGCGTACCTGCTGGTTTAAAGTATTCCCTTTCTTTTTTGGTACTGGTTGTCTATAGTTGTAACAACCATGACTCTCTCCAGCCCATTGTCTATGGTAACCCTCTGTTTTTGGTTCCCTTAGTACTGTATGAGAGCCTATTCCCTCCTGCCGCCAATAATTCCTACCTGGAAATTTATTATTAATTTTTTTCTTTTTCCCGACAGCCCCGAAGTCGCTCATAGAGCCTTTCACTTTCTCTGGCTGATGACAAAGCCTCCGACAGTGTCTTCGGTTTAGCTCTTGCCACATCTTCTTTAATGAAAGGATTGTTTATCCCATCAATGAAGAATTCGGCCAGCTGTACTTGTATAGCTGACCCTTCTCTCAGCTCAGCGTCCCTATAAGCTAGCCTTGCAAAACTTGACATTCTACTAGCTAATTCCGCAAGCGATTCATTTTTTCCTTGCGTCACCCTAATCAATGCTCGAGCAGCATCAGCAGGGTTTATAAACTCCCCATATTGTGCTGTGATCTCATCGAATAAGGTTTTACTGGAAGTGTCTGGATGGTCGTCAAGATAGCTTCCAATCCATTCGGATACGACTCCATCTGAATAGTCATAGGCCAAGCTAATCAATTCGGGGTCCGTTAGTTCATGGACCCTTTGTTTTTTTTTTAATGCCATTAGCCATGGTTTCAGATCGGTCGGCGTTCCAGCAAAAACTGTGATCTTTGATCCAGCTGTTACCAACATAGGTGAAAGGTTTGAACGGGAAGTAGCCATTGTATATATATATATATATATATATATATATATATATTAAGGAAAAAAAGACACTAAGAAGCTCTTTAGCACTGAACCAACTCTTCACAATGAATGTAGAGAAACAAAGGAAACTAATCACTTACCCCGAATCTGTGGATGATTCTGGCGATACTTTTCCTTGAGTGGCTGTATTGCTGTAAAACGAGCTGATGGCTTCCTGGGCTGGTTCCTGGGTGAGATGTCGTTGTGCCGGTGAATTAGTTGAGTGTCAACACTGGATTCTGAGGCACAGACGAAACAAGTCCGTCGTGGTAATTACACAGGGTCGATCCTGCGTCTTAAGGCACCAAATGTGGTACTATATCTTCACGATACCGGGTTGGCCGATGGTTTCGTGATTACCACATGTTCCAGACTGGATGTTCTCTGATCCCTTCCGCGCCCACGTTGTTTCTTAAGATCCGCGAAAGGGGGGATGAATACAATTTAGTCGATGGAGTGTTGAATTTGGCGTCGGAGTAGAAGAATAGTTGCCACACCATCAAAGAAATGAAGAAAAGCGTTTGTTATAAACAGTAACAAACATTTATTTACACTGGTATACAATAATTTCTTATCAAGTTAAAACTAACACCGCGAAGTGAGGGGTGAATGTAGTTGACTGGCGGAAAAAGTTTCTTTAACTCGAAGAAATCTTAACTGCAATTAGGCAGTGTCATTGATGGAGTATGCAGTGGCAACGGATTCGGTTCTGGGTAGCGAAGAATGACCGACTCAATTTGTTTTGCTCTGGGTGTTCTCTATTTATGGGCCCGAATCCCGAATAATTAGCTCCTGATTGGTCAGCGAATAGGGATCACCGGCCAATGGCTATCGTCGTAACAACCCCCCTGGGTTGCATCCGATTGGTTTAGATAATCAGCCAATTAGTCGCAGTCATCGGGGTGGGCTAACAAGAAGCAGGCCCTGTGGTTGGTTGATCAATGATTTGTGCCATACTTGCACTCAATCCCCGGGTGAAGCAACCCACCTGTTTGCCACGCTCAAAATATGTTTATATTTTGAAATTGAAGTAATTTTTGACATGCCATTGCACCTGCAGAGTGTTTTGTTTTAGTGACAGTTTATAGGTCAGCCTTCTGCTTGGGTCTAGATGTCTTTATACTTAATGACCTCGGTTTACTGCACTTGGTTCTTAAAAATGTTGAATATCCAGAATGAACTTATTTTCATAATGGTTTAATAAAATAATTATTATAATGATTTAATTAATTATTATTTAATTAATTTTCATTTAATTAATTTTCATTTAATTAATTTCTCCAGTCAACTTTTTGACACTTGAATGAAAGTGTCATATATATATATATATATATATATGTGTGTGTGTGTGTGTGTGTGTGTGTGTGTGTGTGTGTGTGTGTGTGTGTGTGTGTGTGTGCGCGCGCGCGCAGCACGTTTCGCAGTGTGGACAGATACTTCAATTTATTCATATTTTAGAGGTACCTAAGAACGACACTTTTCTCCTTGACAAAACTCACAGATACAAATATAGTTATGGATCTGAGCTCTTGCCTAAGATTCTGAACAGAAGCATCGATTTAAATTATCTTTATTTTTCTTCTATCATTTTAAAATCTCAATAATAATAAAAATCACACTTAGTTAAATAATAATCAAAGCAGTAGTAATACATTCTAAACTTTAACTCGATGATAGAAGGTAATAAAAATTCAGAAAATATAAATTTAGTTGTCGTTTTAAATGGCTTCATGATTCCATTGATTATTTTAAAAATAAACAAAAACAAAACACATATTTTACTTAGATAACATTCTTCATAATATATGAGCTATACTTGTTTGTATTTCTTTAAGACAGAGGCTACCAGGAATCTCTTCAGTGAGTCTATCGGAACCTTTTCCAATCAATCTGTGGGCTCCAACTACAAACTATAATTAATGATATCTTCATGTGCTACATTTTTTATTTTTCCACTTCAAGATACATGTATTTTGATAGTTTTTGAAGATCTTCAAAACTACATTACAATCTGAAGGCACTGACATATCAATAAGAAAGCCATTCTGTTTTTGTGGTCTTTGATCACGATTTCTGGGCGAGTAGCTTTGATTGTTCTGTCTGTGTATTTTAAAGTTTCATAAATTTTTTACGGGTCCTATCTTTGTAACCAGATCTAGGTAATGTTCCTACCAGTTTCCGTCAGTTTAATTCCCATAAAAGTTGCATATTTTCCAGTGCAGATATTGGCTCACTCTATCGTGCCGAGTTTGATATGAAGTGGGTGTTAACACCGTACAAAATGATACAAGATGCTCATTTGCTTCTGGTTATTTATCACATCATCTGCATTTCGGGTTAATACAATTTTTCAGTTGTCTCCTGTGCAACGAAATTAAAACCTTCGCTTTGAGCTTTTAATCCTACGTAACCACTGATGTGTACAGGTTTTGTCTACATCAACTTATTTGGTACGGGTAGAGTATTGTCTATGAAGAGACTTATCGTGCCATCCTTTCTGCATTTGGCGCATTGCATTAGCCTTTGCTTTCTGTTTTAGGTTCTTTGTCACTGTAGCAGGTGTATTATGGTTTATTTACACTTCTTTACCAAATTGAAATTCCCTTTTGAATTTTTTGGCTTCCTTTGTTACTGAATAAATTTTCTTATTTCTTTCATGTTCTTTGGCAAAGGTCATCATCTATTCTTCTGTAGTTTCCAGATATCTTTGAAGACCGATTGTTTGGATTTTGTAAGACAGTACTAGTTGAACTTTTTCGGGTCTACCTTTTTTGGATCTGGGCACATACAGACAATTAACATCAGCCTTAGGATAATGTGTGCGTTAATAAGGGAGAAGATTTTTCGTTTTGACATTTATTCGCTTAATATCAGCTATAGTCCAGTTGATATTAAAACTGTATTGCAACACAGGGTCAGCCAAAGGGGTTGATATTGTTTTTTAAATTTAGCTCGGTATAGCACCACATGCACACACCTATAGTATTCTTTTCTTACTTTTGCCTTCATTTGGGTATCTCGTATTCCACCTCCGTCGCTGACTCCTAGTTATTTATTTCTTCTTGTTCCAGTTCCCTAATCTTTGTGACAAAATTTAGATTTATTGAGCGTGTTACTTTAGTCAGTCAGTCAGTTAAGTACCATACGTGATACACGCTTGGGCGATCATGTCTCGAAAGAGACATGACTGACTGGGCAGAAGATTATCCCGCAGTAGGTTGCCATTGCTTTCTGCGGTAGACTGGTTGCCGACCAAGGCTACAGAACCCAATCTGTCCTGTTATTTAACCCATAACTGGAAGGAAGAGACGGATTAATACCTTTCCCAAGGGTATTTGCACGTAAGTGAATACAATGGATTCAACTGGAATTCGAACACAGCTCCCCGGTTTCTCGTTCCGAGCCGATATCCACTGTACCACAACGCATATTTATCTAATCCGAATTCTATGCCGATGTCTAAATTTATTGTCGTCTTTGCCAAAGATGGCAATACAGAATAGGTGATTAGGCACTTCCTTTTTTACTTTGTATTCATAGTTATTACTTTTTAGTTCATCCAAAAGGGTAAACAGAACAGCAGGAGCGTCAGGGAGTTTCCTTGATAATTACTATAATTATTTCAAGTATAGAAATTATACCTATTTATTTTTTTAAATTAAACTTTGGACAAATGTTTTTACAGGATTTTTATTTTGTTTTATCTATCTATCTATCTATCTATCTATCTATCTATCTATCTATCTATCTATCTATCTATCTATCTATCTATGTGTGTGTAAGAGTTGTTCATAACACAAGTGACTGACATTGCCTAATATTCTTACTCTATTAGCAATTCGTATATTTCGTACTAATTGTTTAAGTCAACGTCCTCTTGATATCAATGTTTCTTATAGCTTTCCCTAATCCTGTCCTAAACGCCGTTGGCCATTTTTTTCTTGATGTTTTTAAAACTGTTTTCCCATTACATGTTTATAAAAACAATGATATGATTGATTTCTTTCGAGGAAATAATAAATACACTTGCATTTAAAGTACACAAATTCTGTAGGTAAAATTGATGAGTCATTGGCCTTGAAAGTTCTTAAAAGTTATCCCTGAGTGCTTACTATTACTTACTATTTCCCAAACAAATTTAACGTAAAAAATAAAATTCTTTTCTGTTATGTTATTGTTTCATGTTTAAAACCAATGTTTGATTTGGTAAATTCCACCTATTCGTCATAGTTTCACATTTTTTCTTTTTATAATGGAATCCGCTTGTAAGTAACCCGGGAATCTGTCTTTCATTTATGACAAATCATGCTGTGTTTGCTATTTTAGCGACCTGATGAGACGAGAACCGCGTATCTTGCTTTGTATTCGCGATTAAATATTCTAAGAAAAGGTGAAAATATACAAACCTCGAATATACACTATACAGGTATGAAATTCATTAGTGCAGTCTAGATTTCATGATAAATGAGACAATTTGAATTTGTCAGTTATATTACGGTGATTTTAATTATATTATTTATATTATATGCATAAACAGAATAAAACAATTATTTAAATATTTGAGTATTAGATATGTGCAAAAGTTCATATTTACCACTTTTTGAAAACTAGAAATTGAATACACAGTTGAAAGCTGATTTTTAGTAATTTGTATTCAGTATTTATTTATCTTCTGTTTAGAAACGAACGAGAGAAATTTCAATGAAGAAGTTATTGCATGTCGCACTTGCATAAATTGAGTAAAATAGAAGCAAAAGCGAAGATGCTGCAAATGATTTGACTTGATGTTGTACTTGTAAAGGATTTTTGAAGTTTGTGAAGTTCAAGAAAAGTAGATTAGATCACGTGAATTTGGAAATGATGATTTGCAAGCTCTTTTCGATAATGAACGTCCCACCCGACAGCCAATCAATGCTTGACCGATCACGTAAAACTTGTTAGACAAAATATAATAATGTTAGCTATATTAAAAACATGTTGTTAAATGAGGTTTTACACAGTCTGTGCACTAGCATGTACCTTTTTATTGATTAAAGAGTTATTTGTTTTTTATAAGTTCTTTTTTTAAAATGCTTAATCTGTTATTTATGAATTTTTACAATTTTGGGAATCTGAGTTAAATATCCTAAAAACAGATTATTGATTCTCGATCTGGAATGATTTTCTGATTCATTGTTTTTGTTCATTGATTTAAGAAGGGAAGTCCTCATTTCTGTAGCAACTATTATTGTGCCACAGATAGTTTCACGAAACCTATCATTATTCTACATAAAGTTTTCATGCTTGGGATCGATTAAAAATTGCAAATGGTAAAGGGGAATACAATTTGTTTAAAGTGGCTGGCTTTCGATATACTTTAGATAAATATTTATGGGATGTCATGAAAATTTGGGAAAAATCTTCATACATTTGAAAGAATCAAATTTATTTTCATTATATATATATATAGTAACCAAACATAATATTTTTGTAGAAAGGGCGGCTTGTTGGTCATGTTCAGAATTTTACAGAATATTTTAGTACATTGACGAGACGCTTGGTTTTTGAAAACACATTTTAGCGAGTCATAAATGCTAGAAAACCTGACATAGTTTTATGTGACATGCGTCAAAATTTAACATTCTCAATTTTTATTTAAACATATAAAGTCTGTCAATAGTGATTTTGAGATGCCGGCTTCTTAAAAAAAAGCCAAGTGAATGGGAGGAATGTGAGGATTATGCCCACCAAATTCTCGTCGTCTGTTATGATTTCGGAAGCAGTGAGCAATACCGACAATGTCATATCATCCAGCTTCTTCCTGCAGGGTTTCACGGTCGATTTCCCCGCTTCCATCGAAGTATTTGATATAGTGACCAATATTTGGTTTGAGGAGAAAGCCGCACTTGTTTCAGCATAACTGTTTTCTTCCTATATTGCCCACGTGATCCAAGAGTGAAATTACACCACCCAACACACAAGCTCCCATTGATTCCGGTTTCAATTCTCTGGTGTGATACGACTGAGGGTGTTGCCAAGACAGGGACCCAGCAAGGGACCCCCACTACCGATACTTTGTTCAATGACGTATTTGTGAATGATAGCAATTTTTATTTTCTGCTGAATATCTTTTTCTTTATAATTTATTCACATTTATCCGGAACAATTGATATCTTGGTAGGTGAATAAGTGCATTTGTGAAGGAATAAATGATTATTTCCACGAAAGAAATACTTTCATTTTAAATTTATGATATCAAGTACAACAATATAGAATCTATTTGTTCTCTCTTTAGAAATTAGGTTTATATATTAAGCAGTATATATAAGAAAATTTGGTTTTAAATTTTTAGCAGGTCACATTAGTTTAGTCATCAAAAAAATTCGACTGTTCATTTAATCTGAAAATGTTTTTTTTGACTTTAATCAACAGGCCATTGGAAATCAGTAGAGCCCGACAAATAAAAAGATAATTCAAGTAATAATTGAAACTTTTGGTCTTTATAAAATGCATGCATGAGAATTTCGTTAGAATAGGTATGTTAAGTATTATAATAATAATCAACGTCAATTACTTTCAGTGTTTTTTTTATCTTTAAATACTATAATAGGTTGGAAATGCTAATAAAACATCTTTAAAAAGGCATCATAATCTTAAACACGCGAAGTACTAATTAATAGTACTTCTTTAAAAAACTATAATGTTATAATCCCGACCTGGTAACTCAACTCCAGTCACATTCTCAGCGACGTAATGTGGCCCCCCTCTGTCTCTTCTAGAAATGCTATCACGGCTTCTGCTGCGATGAGCTTAGCTCCCTGATGCCCCCTATATATGAATTTACTCGAGCTACTAGACTAGCGGCTGTTTGTGGAATGATGATGTCTGCGTATGTAAGTGTTCTTTGATTCTTATGTGTAACAGTCTGGTGGTGCTGCCGACATAAAATTCCTCGCATTTGGCGCATTGCATGAGATATACGACATTGGTAATTGGCCAGTGTACATGCGATGTCCTTTATAGTATGTTGTTTGTTGTAGCTACAACAAACAACATACAAGAAGTACACACACACACACACGCGCGCGCGATATAACTCGAGAATGAATACCAGAGGAGGAAAAATGTATCAATAAACACGCCTCCAATTAAAGCAGATAGACATAACATCAGGTCATAAAACGGTGTCTACCACCATTCTGAAGGAGATGCGAAAATTCCAAACCCTGCGCAAGTGTTAAACCATAAATTAAAGCAGACAGATGTATCATCAAACTGTAAAATGGCGCCTGCTATCACTTTAAAAAAGAGGCAAAAAAGCCATATTCCACTACTGGGCACACTTATATAAACCATAAAAACACACACACATACATGAACTAACCCACTTATAGGTACCCACACACATACTCACTACAATTAATAACAGCAGTAGCAGCGAAAGAGGACCATTCGTTTAAAAGCCCGGTCCAGCAGCGGGCAACTTGAAGCCAAGCTCTCCGATCATTCTGAAGATGAGATTCTGATCTCGAAATATTAATGAATAATAAATAGGTAATACCCAGCACCTTCTTTATCTTCCTTTATTATACTAAATGCATTGTGATAGTCTTCAAATACCTACCCATACACTTTATATATACAATGCTTCAAGTAAATTACAAAAGTCTCCATATATATATATATATATACATATATACATGTCTTTGCTCTACTTTTGTATATCTTTTGTACTTTGTATCGAGCACTTTTTCTTGTGGTTGGTTCCGTTTGTTTTTTTTTTCTTCTTTACTGCGGAGTATTGAATGTTTTGTTCTTATTCCGTGGATTTCTTTTTTTTCTCCCCATTAATCCGACGCTTCAGTACACCGGATTGTAACGGAATTAGGTTCTGTTTGTTAATGGTTTTTTTTAAAGGTTTATCTTAGTATAAATTTACAACCTAAATACTTACAGAGTCTATTTAGTTATTATTTTAATTATATATATATATATATATATATATATATATATATATATATATATATATATGTGTGTGTGTGTGTGTGTGTGTGTGTGTGTGTGTGTGTGTGTGTGTGTATAAAGTTATTTTTCTCTTCGTGTTAATGATAGCAAAGGTTAAAGATTTTAAAATGAAACCTTAATATGTTTGTACTTCGTTTGCTCATAGTGACTCAGAAAATCGATTGAAAGTTTTTGCGCGATTCGATTTGAGAGAAGAATTTCCCAGATTATGAGTAAAGATGAACCTCATGATTCCGATGATTTTTTATTACCTCGTTGGGACAGAGACAGAAACAGAGACAGACAAATAGACAGCTAGAGAGATGAAAAAATATAGATTCACTAACAATTTTTCAGCATATTTACATTTTTTAAATGTTTATTTACTTTGCAGACTCTTCAAGTTTGCTCGGCAAATAATTATGAAACTCTAGGCCATCTGACATTTGAATGTCCCCAAGGTAAGTCATTCCTCCATTTATCGCATATCCTTCTTTGCCACTATGAACGATAACGGTACAAACGATTTAAATGACGATTTTAACAAATCACTGAGGAGTTTATTGGGAAATCCGAAGTGTTGTAATCAGATTACCTATTGATTAAGTTTATTGGGAGGTATTATCAGAAGCAGTCAGTTTTCCTCCTTTTCCATAGCTGTCAATCGAGCAGCTATTACATCTGAATATGACGTATGACACGATGCAGTAAGTATAATTTAGATATATTATGTTACTTTGTAGTGAGCATTAAAGAGAAAAAAATTAAATAAGGAAATTATATATTCAACTTTTACCATAAGAAATTAAAACGAAATTCTGACGCATGGTTGATCATCTCTTGCACTCAAACATTCTTAATTCTTCATATATTTTCAATATCATCACTTTTAAGATCTTGCAGTTTTTCTAACATTGTTGATATGTCAGTCTCCATAATCATGACTTCAGTACTTGCTAACTGCGGCACTCTTGTATCAGGTACATATGACCACCATGAAAATTTTAGATAATGACACAGACAACGCCGGTGAAAGCACTCAAGGCACTGAATATACCCGTGGTAAGTTGTCTGTGTCCCACCGCCATATCGCATGGTTGTTGAAACACATACCTCGACTTTTGTTGTTGCTTGTATATCTGATTGTAACTAAAGCCTTGACAAGTTCACCAAATACATCAAATGTCTTCGAGAATGTATAAGAAATCTCTTCCTTAAGGATGTTAGATCTAGATAATATACTGCCAATGTAGACAATCAAATCAAGGATTTCTAGCCGTTTACTCTTGACAAATATCGATGGCAGGATGTACGTTTTCCTAGGTGCAGGTTGCAGCATGACAACCGTTTTCTTAAAAATGATTGTAAGTCCAAAGTCATTAAAATTATCGAAAAACAGTCCACAATCTCTCTTACTGTGGGTAACAAGGTCATGTTTTAAGTATACAGGAGATCATAAATCGGAGCAACAGATGTCTTAGTCATAGCAGCGAATAGACGGATGTTGAAAAGTTTTCCTGATGTGCGATAACGAATGCATATACCAGCATCGCTTTTCGAAAAGCCTGCATGATCATGATAGAAAAAAGATAGTAAATAACGTAGTTGCCTTTACTTCACTCCAGCTTCAACTGGAATATGTTCTAAGAGTTCACCATTGACACATGCATTCATATTGTCATAAAGAGAGCGAATGAACATATCTGAATACCCAAGCTTCATAAGAATGCCACAGAGTTGGCCTATGCACAGTGTCAAAAGCCATTATGATATCGATGAAGCACTGATACAAGTCAAGCTGTTTCCTACACTTCTGAACCTGTCGGACAATGAATATCATGTCGATTGTTTCTCGACTCGACCTGAAGACACATTGTGATTCAGGTAAAATGTTTGTCGCAACATTATCTAGCTGTAACACGATTTTAAGCCTGAACGGACGGAAGTAATTATATTGGTGGTATTATTAATTGTTGCAAATAAGATGGAAGAAATTGTGTTGGTCCGTATTATTAATTTTTATAAGTCGAAAAAAAAAAACAACTAAAAAGAAATTGTTGTTCTGATATGAACACAGGCAATAAAATTATTTCCAGTGTGGGCAGAGGAAGGTAAGGGGTCGCAAAAGAGAGATATGAACGCATTCATATTTTGCGGGTGTGCTATTAGTTGACAAGTTACTTTTGACAGCTGGAAACAGCGTCGCTGGGAGAAATACAATTGATATTTGAGATACACTGCAGATAAAAGAAAAATTTAAAATCAAAACATAATTGTTGATTATCGGAAAAAAATGTCACCAATAAAGAAAATATTTGATAAGTGAAGATAAAAGGAGAGAAGTGGAATTAAAATTTCCAAGCCTGAGTTACACCGCTGATAAAAGTAAAAAGATTTTTAAACAAAACATAGCTTCTGAATTGCCAGAAAAGATTGTTCCAAACAAAAGGAAATATTTGATGGGTGCAAAATAATAAAATTACATGAGAATAAAATGAAATTTAAAATTTAGTTGGAAAAGATTTATAAACATGAAAGCTAGATTTTTTTTCGGTATCAAAAAGAAAAAGCCGAAAAGAAATGATGTAAACAAAATCGAAGCTGTTTCATTGGTTGAACAAATTTGATTAACGAGTTATTAAAGGAAAAGAACAGAGAGAAACATGATTTCATTGGTCAGAGATTAAATTTTCATGTTAGTCATCCTCCCACCAGTGAATTTGGGACAAGCATAAAAATAGAGCTCCGGGGAGGCCGGAGAGTAGTTGCGCTGAGCTGAGGCAGAGAAGACAAATTACAGCCACCGCTGCTGTCTATCACATACAAAGACCAACCTTCTGCAGTTTGTGTAAAGCTTCGGTGAGAAGCGAACAAAGACATTTTTGAATCGTCACAAACTTGAACTGACAATACCAACCAAAAACACGAATTAATGTTAAAAAGACAGACGCTTCTCTTGGACGAAACTTCCGCTCCGTTGTCGGCTAAGTAGAAATAGGGGATTGGCGATTGTTATATTCTATTTTTTGTTTCTTTTTGTTTATATATAAAGAATATTCAGCAACTTATTCAGGCATCATTCAATTTGTTTTTGGTGCCATTTCATTAATTCAAATGTGCGCGCGCGTCCAGTCTGGTTCAACTTGGTGAAGAGACAGCTAGCAAGATTTCAGCGTGACTTCCTTGAAATCAAAATTCACAGCGTGAGCAGGGAAGAACACCGTTGTAATAGTCGACTTGAAGACCAGCTACTGAATGTAGCCATTAACGACCAAGCGACCGAGCGTCGGTTCACAAACCGCTGGTGTAGCAGTACCACATTTTCCCAACAGCTGACAACAGTAATATCTCACGAAAGCTGTTACATATCCCTTCTTATAAAGGGAAATAAGAATGGCGTCTTTTAACCGCTGTGGAGTTGCATCCTTCTCTCACACATCTCCTTACTAGAGTAGTTCAGAACGTTTTGCATCATTTTTTTCAGAATTCATTAGTTTAACGACAGCATTTTACTTCGTTGTTCAGGGGTGTTTCATTGAATTAGTGGATGATTGGTACTTGTACAAGTCTCTCAACGACATCAGGGTTTATTACAGACTTGCGTTTTAAGACATCACTGAAGTATTGTCTCCATCGAGCCTTGATTTCCTATGGCTTACGTAGAAGTGCATTTCAAGTCTTCGCGCTAAAAGGTCCAAGCATTGACAACGTTGGGCCATAAACTGCAATTCAAGTCACGCTTGTCTGCAGGTAGATGTATATTATTCCTTTACCATTTATCATTTGCTGTTCTCAGCTCTCGTTAGACCCTAGCCTTGCATTCTTTAAAATCTTTATCTAGATTATCCTGTTCATTTCCTGACATAGGACAAGACAAGAGCATATTGTGTGCCACTGTCTTTTCTTCGATTAATATTGTCGTTAACCCCAAATTTTTGCTGGAACCAGTCCTCGTGCTTTCCCTTAACAAATCATAACACTGGCACCATACAGCTGTTTACTAAAACTTGCACATACATCATCATTATAGTTTAGGTGAATTGATCGCATCTATATAATCTATAATCTTCCCAGAGATGTTTAGTTTGGATATGTCGTTACGCATAAGTGAATTTTTACAACAACGCCTATAGACCTTATGTAGTGTGATTATTTAAAGCTGGTGATATGTCCAATATTTAGCTACTCTTATGCAGCGGGTTGATATTATTACATGTGTCTTTTTACGAACAATAATGTAGTCGGGAATGTGCCAGTGACGTGATGAGGATGTTTCCACGTAACTTTATATTTGTCTGTCTACCTGAACCAAGTTTTGTTTTTCAATAGGTCTAGCTCATGACAAAGTTGCAGCAAAATCAACATTAGCATTACACGTTCCCATCCCATGTCTGTCTATGCTACTTCACAATTCGTGGGAACATCCAACACGAACATTAAAAGTACATAAATGCCCCTATCAACACTTCTCAGAACTGTTCTCAGATCATCGTAAAATGTATTTATTTCATCCTGGAAAGTATATATGGTTGTTGCATATATACTTACAACGGTTTTGATTTTAATTGCAACCTTGGAGTCATGATGTGGTCGGAAAAGCCATATGGAAAGTTCCACAAGACTAGCTACTAAGTGTGTTCACTAAAAATCTAACACCAGAGATGCTCTACGCAAATTAACTGATCGGGCTATGTAAAAGACTGTATAGCCTGAGTCTGGTTCAACCAATTGTCCATCTTCAGAGAATCTTGTTTCTGAGAGTGCAACCATTTGTAAATCATATCGAGACAATCCATTACATATAAGTGCAGTGAGACTCTCAGGATAATTAGATCCAGGTATAGTGTGTACGTTCCAACATGCTATCCGTAGTTTTGATCGTTTACGGTTTAATTGGCCGTAATGTAACCCAGAGACCCGTTCTTCGCTAATAGTAGTACACTCATCAAAGCCTCCAATTTTCCAATCGGAAAACTTCCTACTAAATGCAGTTTATTGTCATACTCAGGATACACACAAAGAGTTGTGAAAAAGGGAGTTATTATATAAAGGATTTCATTCCTTTATCGTATGTAGCTCTGCTAGTTTTCTTCACTGTTCACTAAACGCTTAGCTTGAGGCCACAGATGTGTGATATTCTAGTACAGAATGTGGAATGTTGGCTTGTCAACATCATCACTGTCTGTGTGCTATTCATTAGTGATAATGGCATTGTAGCGGGGAGTGTTGGATCCCTCGCAGCGACATCATCAGCTGTTTTTGCATTGGGATCTGAAATGGAAAGGATATAGTTTAGGTATAATGTTTATACTACGATTAATTATTTCTATTTTACGTTTTTTCTTTGTTTTTACTGACATAGGTGATGAATGTAATGGGTGGCTTCACAATTAGTCAGCAGGATTGTTCTAACCAGGGCTATAGTAAACAGCCATTTCGTTCAGCTGTGTTCTCAACACTAAGCGCTCAGTGAGTACTGAAACCTGGGCCCAAGCGTTGTTAAAAATTGTTGTCAGTGGTTTGTGATAACTAATCAATGAATGGATCAAGATAATGTAGATGTGAAAGTATTCGTATACAAATGTGATAGCATTTACTTTAAGTTTAGTCTATAAGTATAAGTATACGTATCTCTGTTGTACATGTGTGAGAGTTCGATTTAATGACATTCACTTCTTGAATAAACACCGTGATAATGCAAACGTATTGCTATCTTAGATTGATAGTACTTGTTTTAATCAAAATAAGCAAGTGTGCTTACTTACCCAATCCATTTTATAAATTAGTGAAAGCATCGTCTTTACTCTTTGGTCAAGATCATAGAGTTGTATTCTTTTTTCTTAGGTCGTACGTAATGGTTGTATATTCAGAGATAAGTATGTTTCACAGAGGTTAGGCATTTTTAAGAGACTGCAGGCTTCTGACGCATTTTGGAGAACAGGGAATATCTTGATTCTCTTGGACCTTTGATATCTTTTTCTCTCCAAAGAAGGATCTCGAGGTTCTTAGGTGACTTCATATTCAAATTTCTCAGCATTTAGGGTCAGTCCCTTTACTGTGAACATCATCTTGTTGGGGTGTTTCAAACAAAAAGACATCGTCGCTGATATTGACAGTACCATTGACACTTGGAAGCGTTTGACACACTCTTAAATCTCTTCCTAGTTTAATAGTCGTTGAAAATCAGATTACTATAAATTTGCAAACCCAGGTGCGTTGCGAATGTCCTAATATCACGGTTAATTACAGCTGTTTGTAGCATTGGTTAATGTTCAATTTTCTGAAGACGTTTGTTTTACATAACAGCTTTTAGTACGTCGAGCATTGACTTTGTAATGTGATTTATTTGCTGAACGTGTGTTTCTGCAGATATTTATCTTTAGTACCACGAAGACAGGAGATAAACATGTGATAAGCCCTCTTATTTTTGCAATTATTCCCGTATCTATATCCTAGATTTACTCTATAATGTTTTCAGGTGTTAAATGTAGTTAGTGATGAACCCTTGTCGTTCACTGAGTTCATTTTTCAAAACATTTCTAATTGTGTTTTTATAGAAAAGTGCTCAAAAGTGCTCTCAGAATCTGTGTAGATTCCGAGTCAGCGAGAACGTTCAAATTTTAATCACATTTTCCGATGCTAATTTTAAAATGTTGTAAGGTGTTGATTTTGTTGTTTACCATGAACTCAGTACTGTTTTGTCTTAGAGATGATGCACCTTTCTGATGTTTTCAGTTTATTCGAACAGATCAACATGTAATTTAAATCCAAGGAATTTCAAATAAATTTCAACGTCAAATTTACGGCATGTCTTCGAACGTATTATATGGAAATAGACCGAATAGTAGAATCAGAAGAGTATTCCTATAAAGATCTGTAATGAAACTCCCTTTTATCAAATCAGTACTTATATGTATGCGTAAATGCACGCTGATGTCTTAATGAGCGCGCAATTTTAGATATAAATTAAGAGAAACAATGAATTACTGATTGGATTTATTTCCAAATGAATGATCAAGCAAAAGAAAAACCTAGGAAAACATTTCAAATGAAATCAATCATTACATATATATATGTCTACGTAACTAATAGAATTCTGAACAGTATGTTTTCTGCTTTTTACCATTGTTATTTAACATATTTAATTTAACAAATGTTGTATTTGAAAAATACTATCCCTGCTTTGTAAATATCTTTCATCAATTCAGCATTTTCATATCAAAGACACTGTCAGTTGCTTATACAGCGAACATTTATAAATTCATATAGCGTATTTTATATATATATATATATATATATATATATATATATATATATATGTAGTTTCCACTTCTGCTATATGCATGACTCTTCAGAAATGAATTGAGTTCTTTCGGTGACTGGCGTGTGTATACACTGCTTATATACAACACGTTAAAATTTCCCTTCTCTGATATACCATAATATATAAGAAATGAGAAAATACATTAGTGATAGAGGAGTAGTACGACTATAATGTATTTTTTTTCTCGATAAATTAACTATAAGTGTTTTGGAAAACAATATTAAATCTGTAGAATCTGTAAACTTCAGGCTAGTTATATCAAACACTAATAAATTAGAATTAATTACTCAGTAGTTGATCCATATAATTAAAAGAATAGGCACAAATTTTAAAAATGTATTGCATCTGAATATTTATAATTAGTTTTGTATTTTCATGTCACGCGGCGTTGGCATTCTGTTTCTAATCACCAGAGGAAACTTATTAATATTATTTATTAGGTGTGTACTTTATTTAAATTATACAAAATTATTCTCCTGAGAACCACTTATACGGACATTACTTTTTAAATATAAGCTATTCAACATTTGTATCATCAGTGAACTCACCTGAAAATTGCTTGCAATATTTGATACCATTTTTGCATTTTCTTTTTCCTAATTTGCAAGATTAGTATTTTATTTCAGTCTGAGATTTAAATATTTTTTGGTCAAAGATATTCACCACTTAACTGTGAGATTTGCTCAGTAACTAGTGAAAAGAATTAAGAAATATGAAATTCTTCAGCTGCCTATAATGATTTTTTATGGTCATTTGTACATTCTTTATTTAGTCCTTGTTATTACATTAATCAAGTAATAAACATAATGTACGGGATGAGATTTAAAATTATTTGTATATAGGTGTGTGTTTAAATGTTGATAGAATATAAAACAAGTCTTAAACGCAATGTTAGAACATATTGAAATGAAAGTAAGCGAATGTTGAGACTTAGATTTGTAGCTCAAATTGTAAAAAATGAATGACAGGAAACGTGTACGAGGCCGTATTAATTTTCTTACTATTCTGACAGGGTTGATAAGACAGCTTTTTCCAAAAATATTCTTTTTTTATTATTTTGCACCTGACACTGCATCACCATAATCTGCTGGAAAACATGGCTTATAAAAAAAACCGTTCAAACACGTTATTTCTTGGAGTTGTCTTTGCTCCAGATAGTGGAAACTGAGAGAGGGCCGTTATTGTTTTTGTTTTATGACAGAAGTTTTTTTATAGTTTTTATGTTCCGATCCATAATTTTCTGGTCTCATTCAGTTGGATATGTCTTTCCAAAAGTATTAAATATTTGCCTTGTGCGAGATGTTGGCAATAACAATGTTACAATGCTTATATATTATAAACATAATTATTCCGTGATATTATTAAAGGTACGTAAAAAATAATTGATGACAATAATCATGTTGGTGGAGCGATTTGCATATTAATAGTAATATGATTGCTATATTATCAACAGGTTCTTGCGCTTATATTAATGAGAAATACAAGATGATTATCTTGAGAACTTTTAGGTAACACTCTCTTACAAGCAATACTTTATTTGTTGTGGAGTCCCCCCTTTTTCCAGGATAATAGACATATACTCCTGCATAGAAGCAAGACGTTAGATAACGTTAGACATCGTCAGACATCGAGAGATCCGCGAGATAACGTAAGATACCGAGCGATACAGCGTCAGTAGTCATAGTAGCTCTGAGCTTCACTCAGCAGAATATTATTATAGAGCTTCCGACATGGACATAGAAATTCTAGTACAGCTTCACTTCAGAGACATTGTATATATCCCTCTTACTAACTGTGTTCCTAGATTACTAACCTGCGTTCAAGCTTGTATTCTTTACGTTTCATATATTTACTTTTCTCTCTCAAATTCTGTTTGTTGTTCCTTTATTTTGTGCTGTTCCCATTCCCGGGATCTACAACATGATTGACATTTTGGGGAATACATTACAACTGTGAATTTTATTAGTTTTTTTAGTTCCGTATTTTCAAGACTAAACATGTTGAAATGATAACTGTATTTCTGATACTAGATATTCAGTCGGTCATCAAATTCTATCTGAATATACACGAAACGGATGTGAAGGGATGAACTAGATATAAATAATTTCTACGCAATTAAGGACACGAAGTCTGTGTTGTGACTAAAACTCTTACGTATTTTCTACTGGCATCGGTAGTTGATGTTCGAGTTTAGACATCAACTCAGGATTCCGAATAGTCAGAAGGATTGGTGCAACGCAATCTTCCTACCTTAATCTGGATCTGTGTGATGTTAATAAAAATTAAAGAAACTAAAATCTAGATAATTGTTTTTTAATTCCACATCATACAATATTGTTTGGTATAAAAGATGAAGATAATTTCTGTACGCTTATTCATATAGTTTCATATGTAGTTAAACGCCAAGATAATTATGATTATTTTTTTTCAGGTTGGTTCGCCAAGTTTGGAAACTGCTATTTAATTTGGTCTGAACAAGTGACGTGGAAAGAAGCAAATGGGTTTTGTATTAGGTAAGAACTTGCGAATGTAGTACTTATTATATCGTTACGCTTTATTTGTTTCTTTTTTAAATTTTTCATGTAATAAACAAGTGTACCGGTAAAACATCACATAGTAAAAAGTATATAGAGTGAAAAGATGTTTAGTATCTTTTTAAAGGGTTTAACTCTAAAGGAATTATCAGCAAAACATTAGGTAACTAAAGCTTTTATCTCACATTCAGTGTTTGCAGAATCCACAATGCCCACGCTGTGAGTAACAAAATGAAAAGAGATTCATGAAATTGTTTTCATTTTTAATATTTATTATTTGAAATTTCATTTATAAGACTGAATTTAAAATTTTTTAAACATTTTAAATATTCCATAGTAACAAAAATAAAGCTCATATTACACATAGTTATGTAATATTTCCGTTAATTTACATAAAACAATCTTAGGTATTTTAATGAATTGCGTACTTCTTATGAATGAAATGTTCTTTCTCGTGCCATCATTGTCATCGTTAACAAAGGAAACTGTCCATTTAACGCCATAAAACTATAGTTCCAGTCAAATTTCGAGTATGTTGCTTGTGTAAGTGCTTAACAGAAGACATTTTAATTAAACAAAAACAAAAACAAAAAAAAAACACCAAAATTTATCTCCAAAATTATGTCAATCCTATTTTCTATTGTCATGTTCGTGTATGCAATACTTCAGCTAGAAACGCATTCAAAGGGCTGTTTTCACTTTTTATAGTAAAGCGAGATGTTTCAAGTCTCTAACTTTTTACTGAATCCGTAAGAACCTATTCTGTACATTAACTTAACATGTTTTAATTGTACATTTAGTTTAATTATATACTTTATCAAACAAAGAACAAGAAAATATTTTACTGATTATGTACATCAATAACTTTGTAAATATATTTGACCTTGTACAAGCAAAACTTTTATTCAGCATATTAAGTAGCTTTATTCAAATGTCTTAATTTACTTAATATTTGTATTTTTAAATAATTCATGCATTACTGCCAGAGACAATTTATAAAAATGCTTTATTCAGTTTTTAATATTCTATGCCAAACGTTTGATAAAAGAATGTTAAATATTGAAGCCATTAAACGTTTTTTAAAATTTTTTATAATCGTTTCACCCAAAGAAGCAAGAATGAATAACAAATAAAAACAAGGTACAGCGGGTGACGGAGAAAGAATAAGAGAAAGATGGGAATCATGAAGATAGAAGATGTCAATTGATATTGTGTTTAAACTCTTATTAAATTGTAGCTATGAGGAAAACAAATATGTGGAAGGTAGTTCCACATGCAGGAAGTGCAAAAAAAGAAAAAAAAAGAAAAAGAAACTGATAGAGTTTCAAGAAAAGAAACAGAGTAGAAGTGTACGGTTACATTTGACTATCTTGGCGGAAAAAGGGTGGGATCTAGATGCCAATCGAGTAGGACAAGTAAATTAATGTGGTCGAGATACCAAGGAAAGAAGCTCGTCAGAGAAAAAGCCTTGAAAATATTTGACAGAGCCGCATGCCGTCGGTAAGAAAGTGACTGAAGTCGAGCCGCTAAATCAGGGTCGATTACGTTGCAGATCCTGCTTTGGATTTTGTCGAGAACCCAGAGATGACTAGCAGAAGCACCAGCCCATATATATATAATTTCCTCCCCCCAAAAAGGCAGGACTGCCACTGGTGCGAGAGAAAAACAAGGTTCAGGGGATGTCGAAGAAAAGATGAGAGATGGATGGGAATCAAGTAAATAGATGGTAACCGACATTGCATTTAAACTTTTGGATATTGTAGCTATCAGGGAAGCAAGCAAACGGTAGGGAGTTTCACAAAAGAGAAGTGCAAGAAAAGAAACTGTTAGAGTAGAAGAGATGGTTATATTTAACTACTTTGACGGTAAAATGGTGGCACAAATAAATACATGTGGTCAGGGAATCAGAGAAAATGATCGTTAGAGCAGATGGCATAAAATACTTGTAAAAAAAGAGAGAGAAAAGCAACATTACGTCGATGATAAAGTGATTGAAGGCGAGATGATAAGTCAGGATCGATTCCAGATGAATAGCAGGAGCACCCGGCCAGATAATAAGCAATAAGTTGATTTTGCTTTTCTCTCCACATAAAACAGCAAATAGGAAACTTGTACTTACTGTGAAATATTTACTTTAAGAGAATTTATCATTTTCGGTGGTAAAATTTCATTCCGTAGAAGAACTTCCTCGTCAAATTTCGCCAAATTCTTAGTGATTTTCTCTGTTTTTATCATATCTTGCTATCCAACTCTTATCTTCACCTTTTTTTCTAAAATCAAATACAAATTTATATTCATTTTATGTTATCAAGAAATGGAGCCGAACTTATAAACCCTGCAGATGAAGTGGAACAAGAATTTATCAGTCAAACAATAACGTCTTTAGCGCGAAATAGATGGTCGTGGACAGGTAAGGCAATATTTTTGTAATTTTTCACACACACACACACACACACACACACACATACACACACACACTATATATATATATATATATATAAACTGCGTCTTATGAGATTATATGCAAGTTATGAATTGTTGCGTCTTTAATATTAAAAGTCCTATTATGATTTTGTTTAGATTCTACTCAATATTATTAAATTAGATATATTGTGATAGAGAAAACTATTGTTTTTGGTTGGAAAAAGTTTTACTAAGTTAACAAAACAGGCTAATTTGACTGCCAGTAGTCTATTTGCAACTATTCATTTTGATACTTTTACATTATTATACCTTCTAAAGCTAATGTAAAAAATAATATGAAAAGATTTTAGAACAAATTCGTGAATTTTTTAAAGGAAAAACATAAAAAAACATTTTATTTTAAACATAAAAGCTATATTAACAAAAAATAATAAAAACCTCCTAAAATTTATTCCACAAATGCTCCTTTCTTTTCAACAACTCTTAGCAGCTTATTGTCAACATCTGATGTTAGATTTACAATTTTAGCGTCTGGTAAGTTGTTTGCAGCAACTTTAACTGCCTCCCAGAGGTCACACTTGCTGTTGAATTGCCTTCCATTAGAATAAATATCTCTCTTGAGGATGCTCCACAGGTTCTCAATGGAATTCAAGTCACAGCTATTTGAAGGCCAGTCCATAAGAGAATCTTAAACAAACCCCTTTTCTTTCAACCAGGATTTATTAAACTTTGATGTATGACTTGGTGCGTTGTCTTGCATAAAGATCATAGATCTACGCTTGGCTAAAGACTGGTTATCAAGCCATTCAAATAAATATTGCTCTAGAAAAATCACAGTAACTTTTGAATTTCATTTTAATCCCGTCTTTCAGTTTAAATAAACCCACGAACTCATTACCAATAATCTCAGCCCATATCATGATCCCACTTCCGTCTTGTTGACGTTTAAAAAATTTTCTTGAGTCATGTTGCTTGCAAACCTATCCTTGAGCCCATCCATCGGGCCCATCGAGGATGATCTTTGATTCGTCTGTAAAAAGCACTTTAAAATCAGTTTTCATGTTTGTTTGTTTTTTTTTGCCCACTGCAATCTTTTTTTATGATCTTTTGTTAAAATGGGTTTCTTTATTTAATTTTTTACATCGGTAAACTTCCTTAATGCTTCACATCTTGTTTCCCTTGACTCCATAGGAGCTCCAGCGGCCTCAAATATGAGTGCACTTGACGCATTTGGGTTTCTTATTAATTCTCTTCGGATAGATCTCGCTTTGTTAAATTTCTGAATTCCTGCCTGGGGCTTTTTTTCCTTGGTTGAATTCCCATTTGACATATTTTCTTGATTGTTCGATGATCCCTTTTCAAATCATTAGAAATTTGAAACGAAGACTTTCCTTTGTTAATTTCTTTGTTTATATAGTTGTTTTTATTCATGGTTAGTTCTTTTCTACGAGCCATAATACTAAATTCTAGTTCTTGCAAATAATCTCTTGACACTGCAAATTGCTATGATTACTGAAAAAATACCAAATATCAATCGGAAATTGAAAATTAGGACTTAATTGCTTTCATGCTTACTCGCTATACATAATAGTACAAAATATTTCATTGGATAACACATATCTATGAATTTTACATAAAATATTTGACAATACCTCTTTTGCATATAATCTCTAGACGCAGTTTATATATAAAGATTTAATTTTATTAAAATCGACCACTAAGGTTTATCTGTTTAATCCTTTACTACAATTTTCAAATCTGTCAGCTTTAAATATGGTTTTTAAGAAAAGTCATGAAAACCCTTGATAGCGAATATTATTATGTTTTTAGTATATGAGTAATAGTGCCAATTGTAATAAAAAATATGGAAACTTAATCTAGAAAGGAATAATAAAGTTGTGTCAATAGTCTCATGATCACCTTAAACTCAAAGTCTTACAAGAATGAACTCGTTTCATGCTCATGGAAAAAAACTGAATCAGTTGCTAATTTAGAAGAAAATATTCTCAGTATAAATGTTTTATAAACCGTAGCGAATTTAAAGGATACTGTTAAACTTTCGTCGACAGTCTAAGAATTAGGGCCAATTTCAGCCTTTACATTTTCTTTAATTATATCGAAGATATGCTTTGTTCGCGTTTAGTATGTGTCTTAGTTTAGTTGATCAACAAATACTCACCTTGGTGTTTCTGTGGCAATGCAAAAATATTTCAAAAAGTCATTTTTCTGGATTTTTTTTACGATGAATAATGTTTATCAATCTAGTGAGATTTTATCCAATGCAAATCATTGCAAATATAGCAATAACTTTTAAAAATTTAACTATCATCGATTTCTAAAAATGTTTTTAAATCATTTGACTCATATTTTGTTATATTTGCATTAAAATAAAACAACCAATATT
The DNA here is from genome assembly GCA_037127315.1 of Ascarosepion bandense. Taxonomy (NCBI): domain Eukaryota; kingdom Metazoa; phylum Mollusca; class Cephalopoda; order Sepiida; family Sepiidae; genus Ascarosepion; species Ascarosepion bandense. The sequence goes on from JBBBDQ010000879.1 coordinate 1,801,614, forward strand.
TTGTTTAAAATAATATGCAAGGATGTATTCCTCAATATCAATTATTTCACTACATAGTTTTTTAAATTAGAAAAAAAAATTAAATGTCTAGCTTCATTGACTTTCCGTTAATAGATTTTTTACGGAAAATGACATCAAATTAAGTATTCATAGAAACTGTACTGAGGTGCAAGATTTTTTGAAAATGGTTTTTGTAGAGAACAAAACCAGTGACCAGTAGTCAAATTTATTAACCAATATATCTTGAATTGTAGGTGTGCAAAAGAATTCAAATGTAGAGTCGATGTTTTATGGCATCTGGGATCTGAACCAACCAGATAGGACAAAAGGCCAGTGTGTGGCCATCGGTCATAATGCTGAGCTGTCTTTCAAACATTGTAAAAGTTTGGCCGCTATTGCCTGCCAGGCACCAGCTTGCCTAAAAGGTATGTAGAAAATGTTGCGTAGTTCTTCATAATTTATTAATTGCCTTTCTGATAAACATTTTAGTGATATGAGTATATTCCATCCGTATGCATTATGCAGTTATGAAATTATAAATCATCATTTGTCTTAACATCATCAGCGCAATTTATAATACAGAGTACGGATTGCATTATCATATAATAATCATCATATATCTACGTAAGTATATCCGTAGTCTAATGTTGAAAAAAGATTTTGTAAAATATTTTTAACATAATTGTCTTCATTGTTAATGCTCTTCACCCAACATTTCTCTATTTATTACATACATTAAATGTTTATATAAATTGCATATTAAGTAAAATTTCAGCTAATACCAATTTATTGATCCATATTATTACATATTAAATAATGTAATCACATGATGAGACAACTGGTTTCGTTATAAGATAAAATTATAATAAAAGCTGTTATAGTTTAGAGATTTTCTGGAATTCAGTTATGTTTACGAGAAATTGCTTCTTTAGAATAAAATCTCAAACTTCATGCATTATCTAATTATTGTCTAAGTATAAAAATATAATATAATATAATATATTTGTCGAACTAACAGAGATGGGCATTGATATTTTGAATGTTATTGTTCGTTTCTTATTGAATTTTGCTAAAGTAGACAAGTTTACGGCAGTCAACACAATAATGGGACATTCGAAAAGTTAGTCATAACTTCTAGTGAATTATTAAGGCATTAATGCCCCACTGTCCCATTTTTGTGACGCTGATCACTAATGGGTTAGGTAGAAACCTATAATTAATATCGGTTTTTTATTTTTATAATTAATGCCGGAGCAATCATTGTTGGGATTTCAATTAGAATTTACATTTGTTTTTTGCTTTTTTAGGTTATTTTCGATGTGCAAATGGTAAGTGCTTGCATCGAGATTGGATGTGTGATGACCAAAATGACTGTGGTGACAGATCAGATGAACAGGACTGTTGTATGTATATTTTCTTCTACTATTGTTTCTTAATTTAAGTGATAAATATATTTTACTACAGTTTAACAGTTATTTAATCACCTGTCTAAGGAGAGGAGACGGACTGAAAAGTTATCGGCCTGACCCACTTCCTAAAATTGATGAAAATGATCAAGCTTCAGAATAGTTTTGGAAGGGCCGAAAAGATTTCAGCATTCTCTTGTAGAAAAAATTGCTTTTAGTCAAGGTAGTAAAAGAAAAGCAAGAATAAAGGATGTAAGAAGACAGAATGCATAGTCAGTCCAAAGTATGAGTGACGTATTTGGGAAGTTAAAATCAGACAGGTACATGGATGTATCTTATCTGGATAGACGACGAAAAGTGTGTTATAGAAATCCAAAACTAAGCGAAGTATCATGACATGGAAAAATATCCTAAAATATCCTTAGAAAAAAAGAAAAGGGTGCTAAAGTTCATTGTAATATTTATTTTTCTATATAGTAGTGAATTCTGGACAATCTTCTCACAGGGGAAGAAGAAACTTAAAGTGACATAAAAATGATTCTACCGACGAATGCCGAGAATACTATGGGCATCACATGTGAGCAAAAAGGCAGCTTTAAGGAAAATAAGAAACAGGGGAAATTATACTTAAATCAGAAAGAAACAGATGAAATTTCTAGCACGCATAATGAGGATAGTGGGCTTGGAGAATTTAACACTAACAGGACGCAATGAAAACAAGAAAAACAGAGGAAATATCGATTAAACTTTTTAACGAGTTCAATACCAAAGGAAAGGATGGTAAATTGAAAATTTTATCAGTGCAAAAAAAAAAAAAAAAAAAGAAAATAAGAAAATATACATGCAGTTATGTTGAGCCATGCTTGCCCAATTCCCGAAAGGACATGACATATCAAAGAAAATCCTTTAACTATGCATCAATGTGCTTAGAAACTCTATGATACAAATATTAGCGTCAATGTATTCAAAGATTTTTAGAGTTTTTTTCGGTATATTCGATAAATGAATATCTCAATAATATTTGTTTCTTAGTGTTACAATGTTGGCAAATGTACCTGACTGTACCTGTCAGAATATAGAATATTTTGAAAATAGCAAACTTTCCCATAGCATAATTGTAATTAATTTCTCATGAACTTTAGATCTTTTGTTTCTAGGTTTTTCTGTTACTCTAGACACAGTATATATTATGACAATTAACTGCAATAAATAAATAAAAATCTCACATATTCTGCATCAGTCAAATAAGAAATTGTTTTTCTTCGGCTAATGAAAAAATTCTCCGCAAACTACCTCAGCAGATAATTAAATATGATAGTTGAAAATAGGGTATATAAAATACTAACATAATTCGACTTAATTTGCAGATTGTTCCTTATTGCATTTTTTAATATCTTTGCCTTAGTACTTTAATTGCCCGGTATCTGAAGATTTGATAATGGTCTACTGCTTTACACCTGTTAACGAATCTTTTTTGTCCTGTTCACGGCCCAAGGATTTATATATTTTTGATGGCTGCTCAGACACATTGACATAGTTAATGATACATTTTGTTATTCTTTTTCCCTATAGCTAAAAAATGTCGGTATTACTTAAAACAAGACATCGGTCGCATTCATGGAACTGCTGAGAAATACACTAGCAACGTCGATTGCCTTTGGACAATTCAGGTTCAGCTTGGAACGAACATAAAACTCATGGTAAGTATGAATAAATAATCGAATGAATTTAGATTAATTATTTGTTAATTATTTGATATTATTATAATCATTTTTACAATAAAGAATTATATATATATATATATATATATATATATATTACGGGGTGCTGAAAAGTTCTTGGTTCGACTAAAAAGGGATTTTATAAAGATTCTGATATTTGGTCATTTGGTCAGATTTTGGTAAGTGGGTTTGGTTTAAATACTTTCACCACCCCTCTTATATGTATGCGTGCGCGCAGAGGCGGATGTGCAAATGTTATTCAGGTGCTTTTTCATGTGTCTAAAAAGGATAAATGCGTGTTGCTTTATAAAAGAGAAACAAGCAAGTGCTGCTTTTTTCAGTTAATTTTTTTTAAAATTACTTATAATTTTCTTCTATTTCAAACAGTTTAAGTCAATTCAACTTGAAGATAGTGCAGATTACTTGGAAATTTATTCTGGTGCCTCTACACTAAAGGACAGTACTTTGATTGAGCGATTTACTGGCCAACAACAAGATGTGACACTTTACACTGAAAACAATTTTGTTATAATCCGTCTCTATTCTGACCACAGTATAACGTCATCGGGCTTTGAAGTGAACTGGACAAATGGTGAGATTAGTCTTCACACTTTCACTTACATTTCTGAGGTTGAAAACATTTAAGAGTTGTAATTTCAATAAAACCTGTTTTATTCTAATTGCTGTTGTTGTTCATGTCCATTGATACTTTATCACATTACAAAACAAATAATTTTTAAAGAAAATAAACAAAAAATTGTAAAAATACATCAGATTATTAGTGTCAGATAGTAAAAAGGAAATTCATTCATAATTTTGTCTGAGTTCCTGGGATGAGGAAGTGCCATTTTTATTCTATTTATATTTGGACTATTGTCCTCATCTTTGTTGTTATTATCACAACGTTTCGACTCTTCTGTTCTCCGGACTTCCTCAGAGGTATATCGATCTGGGTAACTTACAGTGAATTATGAAATGAAACCGTTATTTAATCTACAGAAGTATATTGTTCCACTACTCATGTCTAGGGATTTTTTCTAGTTCTTAATTTTAAACGAAGAGGATAATCCAAAAAATCTATTTAATATAAAATATTAAGCGATAGAGCTCTATAGAATGCTCAATGCACATTATAATTCCTTTATATGATGTGTTGAGTTTTTCTTTACACACACACACACACACACACACACACACACACACACATATTATACATATGTGCAGGTTTCATTGTAAATGAAAGACAAGTTATTATGTTTAAGATTTTATGTAATTTTTCATGTGATCTTATGAAGTTTTTTCTTTTCATGACATAAATTATAAAACACATACAAAAACCTTACATATATTCAGTCACACCTAAAATAAAATCCATCATCGATAACTTTTATCTATATAAATCGAGACTTCAATAGTCGGTCTACTAAACCAAACAAAGTACCAACATTTTGGATGCAATTTGATATTTTGGTACCGTTTTCTATTAAAAAAAGTCATACCTAATTGGCCAGTTTATAAAACTCTCCATCTTGATGCAACAATTGATTAAACGAATATAATAATAATAATGATATTGATTACGATTTCTAATATCTCTATATCATTTTTCACCTAATACGAAGTCCAATAGTCACTGAAGGTCAAGTGTTGCGGAATGAGACAGGATCAATATATCCTATATATCATCTTAATATGCACTTTTTACTTCCTCCTTTTACGCCCATACAAGTGCTTAAAAGAGAGTAGGACCGAGGAGAGGTCTTCAGAGACACCTGGAATGATCTCATGGGCTTCATTAGTTATTAATAACAACTTCAATAGACCTACTTCACACGAAGGACTTTGATATTTGAGACACCTCTTCCAAATGTTCCAGTTAGAGAATCTTTATAGCAACTCCCTATGGCACACTTTGCCAAAAGCCTTTGAAATATCTCAAGTGATCACTGTAGTGACGAATTTATTATCAAACACCTCACTGATTCTATGCGTAATGACAGTTAAGACATAATCAATGGACATGGAGATGCTAAATCCATACTATTTGTCGGCCATTAGGTAATTGCAGTTGAGGTGAGCAGCAACATTCTTGTTGATGACAGACTTAAAGAATTTGCTGATGATACATGGAGGCTGATGGGAGATATATTGCAACGGGGATTGACGCTCTAGTAAACTGGGCATATAACTGACACTTTCCATAGACTTAGGAAATATTACTTCTTCAGGCAGCGGTTAAATAATTTTGCCAAGTCTGGGTATATGAGCATAGATAAAACGGCTGTGCCTACAATTATAAATTGCTCAACAAAGTGAAGCACTTGGCCTTGATCTTTGTTTCAAACTCAACACTAGACGACCAATACTATCCCATTCTCACTAAGCAAAATCTCAGTAATATTACCATTACAAGACGAAAAGTTTCAAAACTTATCAAAGACATTGACTATAATAAATTCGTTGGTTCGGATAAAATTCCAGTGGTTATTCTTAAGAAAATCAACACGGTATTATCGCCAATTCTCGCGAAGTTATTCAACAGTTGCTTGAAAAAGAAATCCTTCCTAAGCCTGTGGAAGGTCAAGCGTATGCTCGGCTTTCAGGAACGTAAACTGCGATCTTCCCTCCTAGTATAGACCCGTCAGTCATCCCAGTAAACACTTTGAGGCTATAATCAACAAGAAGGTCATCGAACACCTAGAGAAGAAAAACCTCTTCAGTGACGAGCAGTACTCTGACGTCCTAACTACCATCACACACAGAATTAGTGAGGCTCTTGATAACAAACACACCTCGAGGGCCATTGACAAAATGTGGCACAAACAATTGCAACACAAACTTTCCAAATATGAAATCACTGGAAGGGTCTTCTCGATTATAAAATCCTTCGTAACAAGGAAGTAGTTATAAATGGCCCAAAATCATTATCGGTCAACTCAGGTTTCCTCCAAGGGTCACTCCTCTGACCAAAACTCTTTCTGATTTAAATAAATGACCTGTCAGAAAAAATTCCCTGACCATTTGTACATACTGATGCCAATGATACGACTATATTTCAGTGCACTTGTAAAACTCTTGGTAATCAGAGATTGACATCTGATCTCTCTTCCAATCTAATACGAACTACCAAGTGGGAAAAACTGGTTGTTTCCATTAAATGCATCGAAAACCAAACTAGTTACATTCCACCATCGTCAATCGGACACCAAACTACAGCCAGTCACGATGAATTGATTCCTCACCGGAGAGTCACCGTATCTTGAGAGACTAGTGGGCCTTAAACTCACACCTGACCTCAAGTAGAACTCGTACATACGAGCCATCACTAAAGATGCAAGTAAAATGGTCTGCTCCCCGTACCGCTACAGTAAGTTCTTGATTCCTCGTGCTATTCTCTACATTTACAAGAGCCAAATCTAGCCGAGAGTGGGGTGCTGTTGACATGTTTGGGCAGAAACTGAACAGACCTCACTTTCCAGACTCAATAGAGTCCAAAGGATCCCCTGAGTCATTGTGAATTACAAATTATTTTCCATCCTTCAATCTCTCTCTCACAGGAGGGATGTGGCAAGACTCTCACTGCTCTGTCGCGACTTTCACGGAAAGTGATCGGAAGGACCATATTCCTTGGTTCAGTCGGGCCTAATCATTACGTCAAGAACTCGCCACACCAATAACATTGTAACAAACCACCTACATTCCCTCCGTATTCCGTTGGTGAGAAGTAAGTTCAACTCGAACAGCTTCTGGTGAATCACTGCTCTGTAGAACCAACTCCCAAAAGAATGTTTCTCCGATCACTACAATCTTAACCTGTCCTAGTTTAGAATTAACCGTTACCTTTCTCTCCTACCCTTACAAACTGCCTCCTAACGTAACCCTGTATCTTGAGTGGTCTTCGGACTTTTTACAGAGTGAACCTTATTGAAAAAAGCTCTGAACTAAGGCTCGTAGGAACAATCACAGGAATGTTGTCCGGACCAGTAGAGTCGAGGCTTTTGATAAATCTGGAAGTTTCTTGAGTTGAAATATCGAAAATATGTGCGTTGTGAGAAAGGGATAAGAAGTTAGGCAGGAGATGTCCCTTGTCATCTAACGTGGATTTAGAAATAAAATCAATTGCAAAAAGCTTAGCTTCATCTGGCGAGGCTGAAATAACCAAGTAGAAGGTACTAACGATTTGCCGCTATTGAGAATTTTGTCATTTTCCAGAAATTGTTTTTTTTCTTCAACTTTGGCTTAAACTTCTTGTGCATAGTTGCTCTTTGCATTTCCCACGACTTCCTGATTGTGGGTAGTTCTGAGTGAAGCAAAAAATGCGGTATACTATTCCATCTGATAGAGACTATAGTAGTGGCTATGTCGAGCTATGGCCGCAGCACGTTCAGGCGTGGAACAAAATTGGTTACACAACCCTTGAACTTTTTTGTCTTGGATAATACTATACGAAAGATTCGGAAATGATAGAGGATGTTCTGGAAGTTATATATTCTAAGAATGCTGACAGAAGAGATTCCGCAATGTAAGTCAGATTTGGTGTATCGGTAGATTGACCTATGAAGCGGAAAATCGGAGGATGCTTTTGGTTCGACATAAATTTTGACATAGATCAGTTACTGGGCCTAAGTACCTCCACTACAGAAGGCAAGGAAGAAGTCTAGAAGCTTAGCATCTATATTGAGAACACGAGTAGGCTTATCCATGATCTGGATCAACTGGTATGCAATAGAGAAGTTATGGCAGTATTTATCTTCTTCGTCGGTTATGTTTGAGTGTAATAACCATTCCTTATGGGAAATATTAAAATATGATAGTCTGAAAGAATATAATTAATTTACTCAGCTATTCTGCCAATGATTACAATACCATCATCGAGAGAACGATAGGTAATGAAGATATAAGACACACAAAAGCACGTGAATGGAATTTCAGGATTCTCATTTTGACGGTCTCTGCCACAGTGCTCTGTCACAATCCTAGGCCTCGTGCTCATGAGTAATGAGAAAGTCTCCTTTTGCATTTGGACGCGTGTAACCCTGGATTGTATGTTAATATACAGGAGTGTAGATGATGAAGAACGTGAAGTCTACATTTTGTATGGATGATCTGGGTTTGACTCCATAGAAATAATTTTGACAATAATTTTCTGATGCTATACCAATTCAGGTATACAAAAGAATAAAATGTGATTCCTCTCAGATCATAATACTTGGGCATATAATATTTTAACTGTTGCTATTTCTCTCTCTCTCTCTCTCTTCCTCTCTTTCTCTCTCTCTCTCTCTCTCACACACACACACACTTTTTCACGCGTGCGTGCATGAACAAGCATCTAATTTCATGGATGACATCATTAGCGCTATTTCAAAATCAATTTACTTATACAACCTGAAATACTTTTTTGTTACTTGCAGATATCAAGGGCATTGGACCACATACAATCCATTTAAAAGCAGATAACACAATGAAAACACTTCTCTCTCCTCTTTATCCAATACTTTTACCTAACATGGTCCAGTGTTGGCATATCGAAGCTGCTTCAGCTCCACTCATTACTATGGAAGTAAGTAGACAATAGATTTTATTCTCATCACGAACGTTTAATATTTGGGGAATGAAAAGTTGCTTATTTCAACGAAATATTGTTAATGATTGTGTTAACGACAACGAGCATCACAGGTCTACTTATTTGTCATTGAAAAAAGTCACATTTTATGATTCTTTAGAACGATTCATCGTAGTTTTGACACAATACAATCAGTAAGAACACCTCAAGGAAAGAAGATTTAAACTTCAATGACAAAGAATCAGTTATTTTTCATCATTATAGTTTTACGTGCAATTCCATTTGAAATTCATTTGTTTACTATTATTATAATTTATGCTTTCTACAAAATGTTAAAGTTTCTCATCCAAACTAATACAAATTAAAAATCTTAAAAATGGGAATAAAACTATTTTATGTGAGATTTTTAGCATCAAGTTGTTTAGGTGATTTGTCTTTTAAGTTTATTCTGAACAAACATTAAATTTACTTTATAACAGGTACTTAATAACAACATTCTACGAGTTTTTATTTTCCTTTTCAGTTTAATTTATTGATTCCTTGATGTGCCACTATATTACTTCTTAATATCCTAATACTTGTACTTCATACTTTCTGCAAATGACGATTGTCTCTACTTTGCTCCTGTTAATGATTCTTGTCATTCGTCTTTATCAACAAACACTGTTTACATAATATATCGTATATTTACCGACTTCTAAACTTTACGGAATAATTTACGGATAATTAGTTTTGATATTTACAGATATCAATTTTATATTTGTCTCTGAATTTTTACACAGTTTTGCCTTGATTTAACTAAAATGTATTTCATGAACGATTCACTCGTTCGTAATTAATCTTTGCTACTTAATATGTACTTCAAGTAACTTCTGATGTCTTTGTGAATTATCTTCTTGTGAAGATAAAACTTTTATTCTGCGTCTGCACATTTGCTATGAAAACAAACTAAATAGAAATGACATTGTTAATGGTGTTCAGAAATGCATTGAGAATTGTTCAGCAAGTTAACTATCTAAGTGATTTTTTAAATCACTGGTATTGATTATCAGTGACATATATATGCAGAAAAGTTATAAAGCAGTTTTCCTTTATTGTTAACAAAAACTCTAATGCTTAATATAAATAAAGAAAATTTATTGAATTATTTTGTAATTTCTTTCTTTCCAGGTTATACTTCTTGAATTGGAAGACGGTAAAGCAGGCTACTTGGAAGTTAGCTACGAGACACTGACTAACATCATAGCAAATTTTACCATCTCAAATAAACCAACGGTTTTAGTCTCGAGTAGTAGACATGTATATATTTGTCTTCATACTTCTAAAAATGCTTCCAAAGGTGGGTTTGGGATTCAGTTCATAGAAGGTAAGTAAAAAATATTACCGTACTAGTAGGTGTATAAATTATATTTTTAATAAAATTTGTTTTTCCTTAATATTTGATATTTGATTATATGTATGCCTGTACTTGTGAATCAAACGCAAAACGAACGTTAATATCTAACAACAACATAAAGTAAAGTTTTACGGATCACACTTGATATATATTTGTATAAAATTTGTATAGATTAACACTTTTCAACTCCTTAAGAGAAAGCGGTGCACATTTTATAAAAGGTTTTGTCGAAGTTAAAATTTATTTCAAAACATAACTTCAGTCAGAAATATAGACAGAAATTGAAGACAATGATATTGAAGTTACAACAATGTCAATTATATTAAATAACGTACCTTATTAGCAGAGTTCAAAAGTTAACAAAAATATATAGTTTGTTATACACAAGTAATTGAAACTTGCAAATTATATTTATACTAATGAATAAACAGAAAGTGTTGCAAATGCTCGACGGTATGCTAACAACTGTTGACTGTGTTGTATGTGGAAGAGATATTTTATTGAAATAGAAAGTCAACTGTAAACATTCCTCAGACCCAAGAAGTTAAAATGCTGATCATAGGAACAACAGTAGGAAAATGTGTTCGAAAAGCTGATTATCATTCTATATTCGAAAAAACAAAAAAATCAATAAAAGTGAAAGATGCAAAAAACCCTTTAGATGAATTGCTTGCTGACTGGACAGTAATATATTTCTATTTTTTGATTTGTTAGGAATATTTATTTGGTTAGATTAAAAAATGAATTCAAATTCTTATAAACCTTGATTATATTTTCGCACAGAATTTATGCCCAAAGTGAAAAAAGCGTAATATCGTTGGCCTTTTTTATTTTTGCATGAAAGAACTGCTACTTCTCAAGAGATAGAAAAAAAGAACTATATGCTCGCATCTGAAATCCATAATATACCCTTCTTAGTTGCTTTTCTGTTATTACCTTTGGCTGTGTATTCAGTTGTACCACTTCTTAATTGGTCTAACCTTTAGGATTCAGCGCCTTTAGTAACCACACTCCTATTTTTGAAGGCGTTTTCAAAGGACTGTTCTATTTTGGGCCCTGGTGGTGTGGTGGTCTCATCACAGACGTCTTCGTTTTGCATCTGATGTTTCACAAGAGATGATAGCTGCCATTGTTATTCATGAAGACTCTAGATTTCTTTAAACTAAGTGGAATGTACACTTTTTCCAGGAAACTTTTATTTGAAGTCAGATAACACTTTATTCTTTTTACTTTTCAAGTAAATTGTTCATTTACAGTATCTACATTATTCGAACTATTGTCCTCAAATTTGTTGCCATTTGTACAACGTTTCAGCATTTGTAGGCTCCGGCCTTCTTCAGGTGTTAGGAATTTCGAAACAAATCCTTTATTACTATCACTGAGGTATATGATCTTCATTCCTTGCCTAGAGTCTATTCTGGTAGTCATCAGCTATCTCAGAAGAGGATATACTATGCAAGGAATGAAAATCATATACCCCAGTGACTGTAATATAGGGTTCAGTTCGAAATTTCTAACACCTAAAGAAGGCCGGAGCCTACAAATGTTGAAACGTCGTACAAATGGTTCGAATAATGTAAATACTGTAAATGCTACCTCATCTCAGAAATATAGATAAATACTAAATTGTTCATTACTTACGGGGATTAAAAATTAAGTTCTGATATAAGTTATTGCTAAAACGAAATTAGTTTATGATTGTCTTTTCTTTTCTCTTCTAGGTTGTGAAGTTCAGATTGACTCACCATTCAGCAACATTACATCTCCGGGCTACAACTTCTTAATTCCAAGTAAAAGTCGCTACCCGAACGATATCCACTGCGGGTGGAAATTAACTACGAAAAAGCCAAACGATCCACCCATCCATATGTTCTTTATAGATTTCAGTTTAGAAGAAGCTGACTTTGTCCAGGTTGGTTATACAAAATTTTAACTTTTAAAAAAAGTTTGGTGCATTAAAGGCTATGTAAATAAAAAAGTAAAATATTGTAAGTTGGTTAATTTTATGACTAATAGTAGATTTCTCAACTTTTAATACATTTTAAATGTCAGAAAATAAACTTGAATTTGTATTTGCATGGACACGGTGATCCGTGTTTTTCTGCAACATTTATTCAGCAAATTGATTTTTAACACTAAATGGACATTCTATACTTAAATATTTTCTCATTATGTAACTCAATTACAAGATAGCTAGTTTTTTTAATTTCTATAAGTTTTGACAATTTTTAGTTAAGTCAACCTATATTTAAATTACTGAATTCTCAAGAATTCTTATTATGCAAGAATTCTAATCGTAAGACATATTTTTTAGCCTGAAACCATTTTCATTTAGGTTATTTGACATTTTATCATTCGTAAAGTATATATGTGGATATACGGGTAGAGTAGCAGCTGTTGACATAGAAAGTGAAACCAGCGTGTTAAGTTCAAATTGTGGTCGAGTCCGTTCAACTTACTTTTGCACAAATCCACTTCAGAAAGGTATGCATACTTCTCAACCCCTACTAACTATGAGTTAAATAACAGGCCGGTTTAAGCTCTCCAGTTTTGGTTGGCAACGATTCTAGGAGAAGGAAACCTCTGAATAGATGGGGTGCAGGGCTGTTACGACACTATAAAACCTATTTGCTACAGAAACTACAACATGAATAACTATGTGGTGAGACTGTGGTCCTATATTCTACAGCGATGAGGAGGAGGAGGAGGAGGAGGAGGAGGAGGAGTAAATCCTTTACATAACGAACCCATTAAATAGATACACATTAAATAGATACACATAGATACACTCCCGATCAAAAATTTAAGACCACTTAAAAATCTTTAAAAATAATTTTTTTTGTTACAGATAGATTTTAAACTCCTACCACTTAAGGTTACCAATACTACAATCTAAAAGGTTATAGAAACAAAAAGCTACATTCCAAACATTTTATTTAGAAATTTACATTTTTATAAAATGAGGCGATTTACGCATGATCAAAATTATAAGACCAGGGGTATAAATTGTTAGATCTATGGTAATTTCAATGTTTTTAGTTCAGTTAGAGATTAGCAATCATTGCGTAAAGGTGTTACCATGCCTAAAGCAAGCAAACTTACCGAAGTTGAGCGTTCTCGAATTCTAGAATTCCATGAGCAAGGTTTGTCACAGCGGGCGATCGCAGCTAAGGTAAATCGCAGTAAAACTGTGATTTGCAACTTTCTAAAGAACAGTGAGAATTATGGAAAAGCAAAATCCTCTGGTAGGTCCCAAAAAATTTCTCCTGCATTGAGTAGGAGAATAAGACGGGTTGTTATGAAAGAAGCGGGACTTTCTTCTAGTCAAATTAAGGCAGTCACAGATGCTGATTGCAGTCCCGTAACTATCAGACGACACTTACGACAACAAGGCATGGTAAATAAAAAGAGTAAACAAATTCCTTGGCTGCTTCCACGTCACAAGGTGGACTACTTAAAGTTTGGTTGTGAATACCAAACATGGGACGTTGAGAAGTGGAAGAAAGTCCTGTTTTCTGATGAGAAAAAATTCAATCTCGATGGTCCTGATGGCTTCCAACGATATTGGCATAACAAAAACATGCCTCCTGAAATTTTCTCCACACGTCATAGTGGTAGAGAGTCCCTAATGGTATGGGGGTACCTTTTTTACAGAGGGACAATGGAACTCCAGGTGGTGCAGGGTTGTCAAACAGTGACTGGTTATGTTAGCATGCTACAAAAAGCATAATTGATGATGGAGGGCCATCGTTTGTGTGTGGATGGATGGTTATTCCAACTTAATAATGCTGCAATCCACGCTGCAAGACGGACCTTGACCTTTCTACAAGAAAATGGGGTCCATTTCTTGGGACATCCTGCATGCTCACCAGACTTGAACCGAATTGAAAATGTTTGAGGATGGATGACAAGAGATGTTTATCGAAATGGCAAACAATATTCAACAAAAAATGAACTTCGTGAAGCCATCTTCAGAAGCTGGAGCAACATCCCCGCACCTTAATGGAAACGCTTATTTCTAGCATGCCTGACAGAATTTCTGAAGTTATCAAAAGCAGTGGAGGTAGAACTTATTATAAAATTTAGCTGTTGAATGTTTTCATACACTTTTTGTACAATTTCGTAGAATTTTTGTCTCTGGTCTTATAATTTTGATCATGTGTAAATCGCCTCATTTTATAAAAATGTAAATTTCTAAATAATATGTTTGGAATATAGCTTTTTGTTTCCCTAACCTTTTAGATTGGTATTGGTAACCTTAAGTGGGAGGAGTTTAAAATCTATCTGTAAAAAATATTTCTTTTTAAAGATTTTTAAGTGGTCTTAAAATTTTGATCAGGAGTTTATTTCTGTTAGAATATGTGTTGGGTTTGTTATTTTCAATAATTTAATATTTATCACGTGAAGTATGTAGGGATAATGACTTGGAAACACACTTGTTATTTTTAGCGAAGCAAGATAAGGAACTTATATACAAACTTACACATTAGAAGTCTCGCTAACTTTTTTCAGTAAAGTAATCAAACATTAAAGGTTCGTATTTTTGATGAGTTGTCAAGAGAAAATGTTCATATTAAATCATCGGACACGAAATAATATTCCAAAATGCGTAAAATAAATTGAGAGAGTTCATTCCTTACATAAAAATTATACGGTTGTATTCACATGAATAAAAGGATATATTTTAAGGTACTTAGCTTAGGAGTCAAAGAAAATTCTTTGAAATTCCTCTGCTCTTGTTTAGAGGTTGATAATGTTCGAGCACGTAATTTGACTCTCTTCTCTCTCATTCAACTTTCTCTGACTATTTATCTTAAAAAGCGATTTGACATCGTCCTCGTTATTTTTCTCAAGTCACTCGTCAAAGTAAATTTTCACATAGGCTTGTTAAATTTTGCCTTAGTCATTTCTTCAGGCCAGAGTTAAGCTCTTTTTCTATTAGTCAAAATGAATTTTAGCACACGCTCGCGAATTTGAAAACAGTGAAGAAAAGAAGGTTGTTTTTATTTCATACTCACCACATGTGAACTAAATCGCCATTTGTACCAAATCTATTATTCCTTTTAAAGTAACAAATCTTGTTAACAGACATTTGGTATTTCATTCAATAAAGTAAACAGATGTAGTATAGCGATACGTAACAGTAAGTCAAAAAAAGATTCAAAAGGCAGATATTAAAGATAGAACTCCTCCAAGCTTAACATTTTCTAAGAATATATAATTTGCCTGTTTGCTTAACATTTATGTATATATTTCAGTAATATATATATGCTCTACTTTTTAGAGTAAATATATAAATGTGAAGTATACTTCCATTAGTAACCATTACTCATATATATATATATATATATATATATATGTGTGTGTGTGTGTGTGTGTGTGTGTGTGT
This sequence comes from Ascarosepion bandense, assembly GCA_037127315.1. Classification (NCBI taxonomy): domain Eukaryota; kingdom Metazoa; phylum Mollusca; class Cephalopoda; order Sepiida; family Sepiidae; genus Ascarosepion; species Ascarosepion bandense. The sequence continues at coordinate 1,817,092 of JBBBDQ010000879.1, forward strand.
GTGTGTGTGTGTGTGTGTGTGTAATGGTTACTAATGGAAGTACATTCCAGAGTTACATACTTACTTTAGAAAGTGCTCAATACAAAAGTAGACCATAAATATATGGTAATTAATATGATTATTATGTTGTCATTTTTCATCGTGTTTCGATTTCTGCTATGATCGCACGACCAACCAAGGCTGCGGGAAGACCTAAGGCAGGGCGTGGTGTGTTGTTATGGCTCCATTTCATGTTTTTTCTATCTCCCCTATCATCCCTAGCGTTACATAGACAAAGTTCTCCTTAGTGTGTGGGCTATACTTAATAAGACAATTTTTGGTATATCTCTTAAGCTGGGGTTTCCAGGCATTCTTTCAATGTGTTGTTGTTTTCCATTTTTTATAATTCCAAGTGCACCTACTATCACTGGCACGATTCTTGTTTTCAATTTCCATATTTTTTTCTATTTTATTTCGAGGTCTTTATGTTTTGAAAGTTTTTGAATTTTTTGTTTGCTATGTTACAATCCGCTGGACAAGCCATATCAATTAATAGGCAAGTTTTCTCCTTCTGGTTTTTAACAATAATGTCCGGCCTATTTGTTTCAATTTTTCTGTCTGTGTAGATGGTGTAATCCCATAGAATGGTGACGTCTTCTATTTCTGTGACCGGTGCTGGGTGATGTTCATACCAGTGTTTGTTTACATACTTTCCATACTGTTCGCACATTGTCCAATGTAAATAATCCCCCAGTCTATCGTGACGATTTTTATATTCATTTGGGGCAAGTATAGAACATCCTGAGATTAGATGGTCTATTGTTTCTTGGTATTTATAACAGAACTTGCATTTTGGATCCACATTATTATGTATAGTATTTGCCTGAAAGTTCCTAGTGAAAAGACTTTGGTCTTGAGCTGCAAGAATAAAGCCTTCGGTCTCAGACTTTAATCCAGATGCACGTAACCATCGATGAGTATTAACTTTAGCAACACTGGTTTTATTGGCACGTTCTGGATATTGACCATGCAGAGGTTTGACTTGCCAGCGTTGTTTCATCTGTTCAAGACCTTTATCTTTGGCTTTAATTTTCATATTTTTTGCCGCAATAGTTGGTTCTTGGCTTCTGTTTTGTTTTTCTACAGAATCTACTAAATGTAAATCTTGTTTGTATTTACTGCCTTCTTTTATTATTGAATATTTTTCTGTCTTTCTTCATGTTACTTGACTAATTGTATCATCCAGTCCTTTGTTGTTTCTATGTATGTTAGTAAGCCAATAGTTGTTGTCTTGTATGACAATTCTAGCTGAATAAGACCTCTTCCACCTTCTTTACGGGGTATGTATAGACGGTCTACATCAGCCTTTGGATGATGCATCTTATGCTTAGAAAGAAGCTTTCTTGATTTAGAATCCAATCGCCTGATGTCGTTTAGAATCCAGTTTAAGATGTTGAAACTATATTGGACAACTGGGATGGCAAGGCTATTAATGGCCATAATTCTGTTCTGAGAATTCAGTTCAGTTTCAGTCGTAGCCTTCTATAGTACTCTTTACGTACTATTTATTTCATTTTTTATGGCGAATTTTTTCACTCTCATTTACACTGAGGTATTTATAAGCTTCTTATGGTTCTAAATCATCTATTGTTGCAGCAGAGTCTAAGCTAATTGAGGATGTTTGTTGTAGTGATCCATGTAAAACTGTAGGTTTAGCACATTTGCAGAAGGCTTTCCAGCTCATTATCATTCTTAGCATACAACTTTAAGTCATCCATGTAGAAATACATGGCTTATTTTCTTTTGGGTTATTCTATAACCACATCCTGCTTGTTAAGTTGACTAGTTAGTGCTATTAATGATATGCAGAATAGTAAGGGAGACAAAGAGTCACCTTGAAATATACCTCTTTTGATGTTTATTTCACCAGACTTATAGGTTCCATTTATCTGATTGAGGTAAAGCGTTGTTATCCATATCGACATGCACTGTTTGATGAAATTGATGATGACGGGTGATATCTTTATATCTTGTATATATTTAAAGTCTTTAAGATCCAGGAATGTGGCACGCTATCGAATGCCTTACGATAATCTATTCAGGCAGTACTAAGATTTTTCTTTGTACTGTAGCAGTTTTCCAGGATCATTTTGTTAATCAGCAATTGGTCTTTACAACCATAACAGCCACGTTTGCACCCTTTTTGTTCAAGCGGTATCATGTCATTTCTTTCTAAGAATAAATATGTCTGTTTTGTTAAAATAGATGTTAATAGTTTGTATGTTGTCAGATGGCATGTAATTGGTCTATAGTTTTTCGGGGTTTTGTGTCACTATTCTTGGACAGATGAAATGTAATTACTTTGGTCATCCATGCAGGAATTTTAGTGTGATCGTGAACCATTTCTTGAAGTTCTTTGGCTAGATTTTATGTGTTGTATTTAAATAATATAACCAAAAGTTAGGAATTTTATCTATTCCTGGAAATTTCTAAGTATGTGCTTTTTTCAGTGCACATTTAGCATCCTCTTCTGTGATTCCAGCCCATGTCTGTTCTGGTTTATTTTTGATTCGTTCTATCTCTTGTGCAATCCAATCTACTTCTTTATGTTCTTTAGGGCAAGCCCATATTTTTCCTAGCGCTGCATAACTTCTTCCATTTTGGTGGGGGACTTTCACTTCAATTCGTTTTTTACCTATTTCCCTGTAAAATTTCTTTGCATCAGTTTGAAAAATCTTGTTTTGTCTGTACAATCTTGATCATGGCGTCTTATTCTTTGAGCCTTCAGTTGTACTGTTTGCTTTAGTTTTTCCTTAGTTGATAGGACTTCATTTTCATTTCTAATGTTGTATTTTCTTTCGACTCTTCTGCTTTTCCTAGTTCTTACATTTATTCCTCTACTTAGTTCATCGAGTACTGATAGTTCACTTCTAAGTTGTTCGATTTCTTTTTCTATTTTTCTTTTCCAAGATGGATCTTCATGTCTGCGAGACTGCCTTGTTTTTAATTTGATGTTCATTTTTTTGTTGCTGCTATTGCTGATGTATATATTGCCTCATTGAGATTTATATGAGTGTCTTCTTCAACCAAAATTAATTTGAGTGCTGCATTGTAGAGCTTAATAGTTTCGAGGTTATGCTTTGTTGGTTGTAATTTTGGAAGCTGTTCTCGTTCCTCCATTGCAATATTTTGTATCTGACTTTTATGGTTGTTGATTTCTTCCTTGGCTTCTTGTATACTGTTCTTGTTTTTCGTAAAATAATTCTGTTCAATGTGTTTTGAACTCGTTTTATTGCCGTCTTCTGACTCAGATCACACCTTTTCAGCACTTCTAAACTTGCAGCATTATCTTCACAGTGATTTGTGTGTATCACGATTTCTACATTATGACCTGTGGCTTGCCTGATGTTACTATTTTTTATTTCTGATTCCGGTTCCCTTTCATATTTTGTTGATTCATCTATTCTGGTTGCAATTCTTTTTATCTCATTAATTTCAGCCTCTGTCAATCGGTTATTTCGCATGATGTATCTTCGTACATTGGCTAATTTATTTTCGTCAATGTACTTTCTATTTGTTTGTTCAACCTTTTCTCGCCAAATGTCATATGTTTTTTTTATATTTGATTAACACTTCATGAAATGCACTCATAACGAATTTGTACTCCTCACGAGACCATTTTATTTTTTCTTTCTTTAAATATACGGTTATAGATCTAGCTGGAGAATTTTCAGGGCCATCATTATTTTTATTATTATTATTATTATTATTATGTCATTTTTCATCATATTTCGATTTCTGCTTTGGTCTCACTACCAACCAAGTCTTCGGGGAGACCTAAGGCAGGTCGTGGCGTGTTGTTATGACTCCATTTCATGTTTTTTCTATCTTCCCTATCATCCTTAGCATTACATAGATAAAGTTTTCCTTAGTGTGTGGGCTGTACTTAATAAGACAATTTTTTGTATATCTCTTAAGCTGGGGTTTCCAGGGATTCTTTCAATGTGTTGTTTTGTTCCATTTTTTATAATTCCAAGTGCACCTACTATCACTGGCACAACTCTTGTTTTCAATTTCCACATTTTTTCTATTTCAATTTCCAGGTCTTTATATTTTGACAGTTTTTCAAATTCCTTGATTGCTATGTTACAATCCGCTGGACAAGCCATATCAATTAATAGACAAGTTTTCTCCTTCTGGTTTTTAACAATAATGTCTGGCCTGTTTGCTTCAATTTTTCTGTCTGTGTAGATGGTGTAATCCCATAGAATGGTTACTTCTTCTATTTCTGTAACCGGTGCTGGGTGATGTTCATACCAGTGTTTGCCTACAGCTTTTCCATAATGTTTGCATATTGCCCAATGTAAATATTGCCCAACTCTATCGTGGCGATTTTTATATTCATTTGGGGCAAGCACAGAACAGCCTGAGATTAGGTGGTCCATTGTTTCTTGGTGTTTATCACAAAACCTGCATTTTGGATCCATATTATTATGCATAATATTTGCCTGAAAGTTTCTCGTGAAAAGACTTTGGTCTTGTGCTGCAAGAATAAAGCCTTCAGTTTCAGACTTTAATCCAGATGCACGTAACCATCGATGAGTATTAACTTTGTCAACATTGGATTTATTGGCACGTACTGGATATTGGCCATGCAGAGGTTTGTCTTGCCAGCGCTGTTTCATCTGTTCAAGAGCTTTATCTTTGGCTTTCATTTTCATATTCTTTGCCGCAATAGCCGGCTCTTGGCTTCCGTTCTGCTTTTCTACAGAATCTACTAACTGTGAATCTTGTTTGAATTTACTGCCTTCTTTTATTATTGAATATTTTTTCTTTCTTTCTTCATGTTGCCTTACTAATTGTATCATCCAATCCTTTGTTGTTTCTATGTATGTTAGTAAGCCAATAGTTGTTGTCTTGTATGACAATTCCAGCTGAATAAGACCTCTTCCACCTTCTTTACGGGGTATGTATAGACGGTCTACATCAGCCTTTGGATGATGCATCTTATGCTTAGAAAGAAACTTTCTTGTTTTAGCATCCATTCGCCTGATGTCGTTTAGAGTCCAGTTTAAGATGTTAAAGCTATATTGGACAACTGGGATTGCAAGGCTATTAATGGCCATAACTCTGTTCTGTGAATTTAATTCAGTTTTTAATATCATTCGTAGCCTTCTATAGTACTCTTTACGCACTATTTCTTTCATTTTTTTATGGTGAATGTTTTCACTCTCATTTACACCTAGGTATTTATAAGCTTCTTCTGGTTTCAATTCTTTTATTGTTACAGCAGGGTCTAGGCTAATTGAGTATGTTTCTTGTATTGATTCACGTAAAACTGTAGCTTTAGCACATTTATTCAAATTAAATTTCATTCCAGTGTCTTCTCTGAAGCATTTTACAGTTTGCAGAAGACCTTCCAGCTCATTATCATTCTTAGCATATAACTTCAAGTCATCCATGTAAAATAGATGGCTTATTTTCTTTTGTCCTATTTTATAACCACATTCTGTCTTATTAAGTTGACTGGTTAGTGCTATTAATGATATGCAGAATAGTAAGGGAGATAAAGAATCACCTTGAAATATACCTCTTTTGATGTTTATTTCACCAGACTTATAGGTTCCATTTATATGATTGAGGTAAAGGGTTGTTTTCCATATAGACATGCACTGTTTGATGAAATTGATGATGACGGGCGATATCTTGTATATATTTAAAGTCTTTAAAATCCAGTCATGTGGCACACTATCGAATGCCTTTCGATAGTCTATCCAGGCTGTACTAAGATTTTTCTTTGTACTGTAGCAGTTTTCCAGGATCATTTTGTTAATCAGCAATTGGTCTTTACAACCATAACAGCCACGTTTGCACCCTTTTTGTTCAAGCGGTATCATGTCATTTCTTTCTAAGAATAAATATGTCTGTTTTGTTAAAATAGATGTTAATAGTTTATATGTTGTCGGAAGACATGTAATTGGTCTGTAGTTTTTCGGCTTGTTTGTGTCACCATTCTTGGGTAGAAGAAATGTAATTCCTTTGGTCATCCATGCAGGAATTTTAGTGGGATCGTCAACCATTTCTTGAAGTTCTTTGGCTAGTTTTTTATGTGCTGCATTTAAATAATATAGCCAAAAGTTAGGAATTTTATCTAGACCTGGGAATTTCCAATTGTGTGCTTTTTTTAGTGCATATTTAACATCATCTTCTGTAATTCCAGACCATGTCTGTTCGGGTTTATTTTTCATTCGTTCTATCTCTTGCGTAATCCAATGTACTTCCTTGCTAAGTTCTTTAGGGCAAGCCCATATCTTTTCCCAGAACTGTGTGACTTCTTCCATTCTGGGGGGTACTGTCACTTCAATTCTTTTTTTACCTATTTCCCTGTAAAATCTCTTTGGATAAGTCTGAAAAATCTTGTTTTGTCTGTAAAATCTTGCTCTTTTCTCATAGCGTCTTATTCTTTGAGCCTTCAGTTGGATTTTTTGCTTTATTTTTTCTTTATTTGATAAGACTTCATTTTCATTCCTGATGTTATATTTTCTTTCTGCTCTTCTGCTTTTCCTAGTTCTTACATTTATTCCTCTACTCAGTTCATCCAGTATTGATAATTCACTTCTAAGTTGTTCGATTTCTTTTTCTATTTTTCTTTTCCAAGGTGGATCTTCACGTCTACGAGACTGCCTTGCTTTTATTTTGATATTCAATTTTTTTGTTGCTGCTGTTGCTGATGCATATATTATTTCGTTAAGATTTGTATGAGGGTCTTCATCCAGTATTGATTTCAGTGCTGCATTGTAGAGTTTAATAGTACGGAGGTTATGTTTTGTTGGTTGTAATTTTGGGAGCTGTTCACGTTCCTCCATTGTAATATTTTGTATTTGACTTAGATGTTTTTTTATTTCTATCTTGGCTTCCTGTATATTGTTCTTATTTTCCGTCAAATAATTATCTTCGATGTGTTCTGAACTCGTTTTATTTTTGTCTTTTAACTGACTCAGATCACATCTTTCCAGCACTTTTAAACTTACAGCATTATCTTCGCAGTGATTTGCGTGTTTCACGGTTTCTACATTATGACCTGTGGCGTGTTTGATGTTATTACTTTTTATTTCTGATTCCGGTTTCTTTTCATATTTTGCTGATTCGTCTCTTCTTGTTACAATTCTTTTAATTTCATTGATTTCAGCCTCTGTCAGTCGGTTATTACGAATAATGTACCTACGTACATTGGCTAATTTATTTTCGTCAATATACTTTCTATTAGCTTGACCAACTTTTTCACGCCAAATGTCATATGTTTGGCGAGTCACGTTTTTTTGAGGTTTGAGTAACGCTTCATGAAATGCAGTCATAACGACTTTGTACTCCTCACGAGACCATTTTATTTTTTCTTTCCTTAAATATACGGTTGTAGATCTAGCTGGTGAATTTTCAGGACCATCGTTAGGATTATCCTGGTTGTGGGGACCTGAAGATTCATTCTTTGTGTAGGAGTTTGTTCCTATGGCAGATTTTTCGACCTCAGGTAGGTTCCCTCCTGAGGGACGGGCTCCCTGTTTATCCACTGGAAGAGCCATACTGGACTTTTTATTTCTATTTGTATTTTTCATGTTTTTCCCACGAGTGACGCACGGGTCCAAAAGTTCACCCAAAGTTGCCCGGCACGTTGGGTAACGGTCTTTTACAAACAGGGTCCCGAAGCCTGTAGGGGATCGTTTGTGACCTCATAACGCAGTAGCCATTCACTCCTCGGCACGATTAACACCTTGAGTTGCGGGTTGTTGTTCGGAGTTTTCCTTCTCCTAAATGGGCTGCCAAGATTATTATTATTATTATTATTATTATTATTATTATTATTATTATTATTGCATACTACAGCTTGATAGCTATAAAGTTTGTGTTAAAACATTATAATCAAGCAGTAAAACGTGGTTAGTTTATTTTGTAATATATAGATAAGGAGATTTTAAGAAAGAAAGAAATAAAAATGAAGAAATAAATCAAGGTCAGCCAATGAGAAGAATTAAGTGGAATTGGAGGCAATAAGATCTCAAAGAATGGTAGCTAGATGGTAGTGCAACGAATGTTTCACTGTGGAAATCCAAACATATCTAATTTTAAACCGGAATAAAAAAAAAGATACAGCAAATAAATAAATACATAAATAAATAAATAAATAAAGGGAAAAAAGAAGAACAAAAATGAAGAGAAAAGATTAATTCAACCGTTAGAAAAGATAGAATAAAATAAAATAAAAAATAAAAACTAACAGAAAGATAAGTATAATGAACTGAGATATTAAAATATATACTTAAGTACGTAAGTACATGTAAATTAATAATATTAATTAAAAAATTACCAGTTCAATAAGCTGATTTTTAAAATTATCATATGTACAACAAAATAATGATAGTAATTTAATAGTAACAATAGTAATTTGAACAAATAGCCAATAGTAATTTAAACAAGAAGTAAGACACAATGCTAATCATGCTTACCTACATCCTAAATAAAATCATCCACCTTCTATTATTAATTATATACCACATTCATTTGAACACAGAATTAACAGTAATTCCTCCACTGAAGACATTTTCTATCATCATAGCCATTACTCTAATACAGCTCTAAAAACAGTGGTTATATTTGCAAGGATATTAAATATCATGAAGAAATTAATCATAATACCAAACATAATCGAAATAGGAAAATAATTTTGTACACACCACCATTTAACCAAATGGTTAGTACCAAGTTAGGCAATAAATTCCTTAATCTAGTTCAAAAAACACTTCCCGACTAATAATCCACTTAGCAAAATTTTTAATAAAAATACACTGAAACTTAATTTTAGCTGTACCAATAATCTCGATATGATAACAAAAAACACAATAATAAAATTCTAAAACAACATTATATTATTAATTATAACCAACGTAGCATAAACAATGATAACACAAATTTCTGCAATTGTCATAATTCTAACTTATGTCCTATGCAAAATAAATGCCTTACAGGTTCTATTGTATACCAAGCTACTATCACCACTAATGAAAAATCTTAATGTATAATTAATAATATATATTAATTTTAAGTCTCGATTTTACTAGCATAACTTATCTTTCAATAAAGCATATAGAAATTCTACTTGTCTCTCTAAGTACTACTGGCAATTGAAAGATGCAAATAAAACTTCTACAGTTAGATTATTAACTAAAGCTAGAACATATAAATCTTTACATGAAATATGTTTCCTTTGCTTACAAGAAAAAATCCATATAATAAAATTCCTAAAAACTATTGAACCAAAGTAATGAAATAACTAATTTCTGTAATCATAAAATCTTTCATACCCTTAAATATATCAGAAGTTTTCTCAAATTTATTTCAATATTTCTACTCATTTTATTACTGAAATAATTTTAGCGTATTGAACTGGCATTTTTTAATAACCTTTATAATTTTATTTGTACTTGTGAAGAAATTCACTTATAACTTAAAAAATTAGATTATTGAAATGGCTATTTGTTTAAATTACCGTTATTTTATTTGTACTTGTGATAATCCCCTTATAATTAAAAGAAACTTATTGAACTAGTAATACTTTAATTACTATTATTATTTTATTGTACTTATGAACAAATCCCCTTATTACTTAAAAAGTTTAGCTTTTTGTACTGGCTATTTGTTTAAATTACTATTATTATTTTATTTGTACTTATGATAATTTAACTATTTTAGCTTATCGAACAGGGAATTTTTTAATTAATATTATTATTTTGTTTGTACTTATGGACAATACTCTTCGGTATATAGTTTAATAACTCAGTTCATTATTCTTATCTTTCTGTTTTTTCAAATTTTTTCTTTTCTTTTCTTTTCTTTTCTTTTATCTTTTCCAACGTTTGAATTAGTCTTCTTTTTTTTTCCTTTATTTATTTATTTATTTATTTTGATTTATCTTTTTCTTTTTCCTGTTTAAAATTTGACATTCGCTACACTACTGTTTAGCTAGCGAGTCGTACACACACCGTACTTTGAGATCTTATTCCCTCCCACTCCACTTAATTCTTCTCATTGGATGACCTTGTTTTTACTTCTTCATTTTTATTTATTTATGTATTTATTTTTTAAATCTCCTTATCTATATATTACAAAATAAATTAACCACATTACACCTGATAATGGTGCTTTAACACCGAAACTTTATAGGTATCAAGTTGCAGTATGCCATAATAATAATAATAATAATAATAATAATAATAATTACCATATATATATATATATATATATATATATATATATATATAAATTCTTTTCATATCGTCTGATACGCTTAATAGCATTATCGTTGAAAGAAAGAAAATCACAATATTGATACATGTATTTTTATTATTTAATCCTTTCTGAGCTTTCGGCTTACATCAACCATTATGAAAGATGACAAGTGTATTAAACAGTTCGCGGACGAACGAAGGTAGTAGTCGTTTATTTTGTTTGCATGGAAGATTTTCAAAGCAATGGTGAACACGTGTGTGCGTGCGTGCGTGCGTGCATGCTGGAAGCGAAACCCGCACTGCATCTTGTGGCGTCACACATGACCATGCGAGAGTGGGAGCGAAAAGTATTAAGTATGGAAAGCCATTGGGATAACCAATCACTTCTGTTATCTATTATAGGCATTTAAGAATGTTTGTGGAGATTTCGTAGTTAATTTTGTTCAGGTTAGGTTTCAACCGTTTTATCTATATGGCTACGAGAATTTTTAGTTTTTGTTTTTTGTTTTCATGTTTAAATATGGTTGTGTTTTCGACGAGGAATTCACGGAATTGTGTATGTGGCCTGGCATGTTGTTTTAAACGCCTAAAGTATATTAGAATTATTGTTTAAATGTAGTGTCAAACGTCGTGAGTGCTAGTTTGCTGTGTGACCAACATAAATAAATATTGTTTAACCTGTTGGAGGTACAAACTTCCAAAGGGCACTCGAATTTGTAAACATTAACAATGTTATTTTTTTCAAATCGATAACTGGGGAAGAAGAGTCATTGCGAATAAATGAGTTGGATATACTAGATTTTGAGTAGTATATGATTAACTTAACTTGTTTGGAAATTTAATTTAACATTAAATTTAGTTATACCTACAATGGGATATATTCACGGTAAAAAATAAATTATAAATCATACTTCCTAATACACTGGTAGTAATATATTATAAATATAGTTATCAAAACAAATGTTTAAACAAATTTTATATATATATATATATATATATATATATATATATATATATATATATATATTATTTTATTATTATTATTTTATTATTATTATTTAAGATATTTTTAAGATTGTATTTTAATATTTTATTTATCTTCTTTTTCCTAAGTCTTAATTATTTTAACTATATTTATAATATATTACTACCAGTGGTTATATTTTAATTTGTATTAGGAAGTATGATTTATAATTTTATTTTTTACCGTAAGTATATTCCATTGTAGGTATAACTAAATTTAATGCTAAATTAAATTTCCATGTCATGTTTTTCTAAGAATGCAGATAATTGTAATAGACGTTGTTGTCGATCTAAGACGTTCATTTTAAATTCCTTTCTATCTACTGTTCGTTCTCGTTCTATTTCTTTGCTTTTTCCTTTCTCTTCTTTACGTTTATCATTTTTCTAGTTTTTCTATATTTAATTATAATTTTTGCTTTCTTTTATAATTTTTAATTATTTTAACTGTATTTATAAAATAATAATAATAACTGTTATATTTTAATTTGGTTTAAAAATTATAATTTACAATTTATTTTTTACCTGAAATATCTCCCATTATATTTAAAACTAAATTTCAAAGTTTAAATTTCCATGTCATGTTTTTCTAAGAAAGCAGATGGGTTACAATAGACGTTGTGTCGATATATGATGTTAATTTTCATTTCTCTGTATACTGTTCGTTCTCTTTCCATTTCTATTTCCTTCCTTTCTCTTCTTTCCATCAATTGTCTATATTTTTCCTTTTTTTCTCTCCTTGGGTTTTTCTTTTCTTTTTTTCATTTTTTGTTTTTTGTTGAATGAGCGAGGAATTGGTTTTTTTTTTTGGAAATTACCGTTAAAAATGTCTATTCTCAATATGGACACGTGAGCGTCTATGTGTAATGATTTTCGAGAATATTTTGATTAACTGTTGCATCATTTAGGGTCTGAAGAGCCGCAAGGTCAGCGGCGAAATACGTATTACCCATGAAATTCAAGAATATCTAAAAGTGTTCTTAGTTATATTACTCTGTTAAATAAATGAATTTAACATTGAGTTCTTTTGAGTTCGTCTCTATCGGAATTTACCTGACTAATATACCAAGTATTCTACGTCATATATATATATATATATATATATATATATATATATATATATATTTTATAAGCGTTTCACCCCGAGCAAGGCATGTCACTGTCACTACTGTGCAGGGGGCTACGTAGAGTGGAGAAAGGCTGGTTAAATATAGGAAATAACAGAGGGTGGGTGATAGGCGGGTGAGGATACCGAGAATGAGGGTTGGGTAGATGAGAGTGTTGTGAGAATAGTTGGGAGTTAGTGTGATAGGAGGTGTCTATTGACCCTACATTTAAACACCTGGAGATTGTAACTGTCGGGAAAGCAGACTTGTGGAAGGGAGTTCCACAGGCGGGAAGCGCGAGAAAAGAAGCTGTTGGAGTAGAATTTACGGTTACATCTTATTTGTTTAACTGTAAAAGGGTGGGACCTAGTTGCTAATCTAGTATCTCGTGTAAATTCGTGCTTGGGCGGCACCAGTGATCTAAGCTCATCGGAGCAGAAGCCATGAAAGTACTTGTAGAAGAGGCACAGGGAAGCTACATCACGCCGGTGTGAGTGCGGCTGCAGCCGGTCTGCCAAGTCAGTATCAACCACGTTACAGATCCTCCTTTGTATTTTGTCAAGAAGCCCAAGGAGAGCAGCAGGGGCACCCGACCAGATATGGCAGCAATATTCAATACACGGGCGGATGGTAGATTTGTATATGTGCAGAATAGTTTCAGGTGGGAAAAATTTCCGGGCCCTGCACAGAGAGCCGACTTTCATAGCAGCAGATTTGGCAATGGATTCAATGGGTAAATCACATTTAAATAAGAAATATATCTATTAATATTTAACGCTGTTTAAATTGTACTTGAAAAATGGTTAAGGAATTAAAAATAATTCAAACAATATGGAATTATCTGGCTTGATTTGTTTTTCAATAATCTATGTATTTCAAACCTGTAACGGAATAGATTAGAGAAATATGTCTAAGCGCGGAACTGTTAAAAGTAAAATAGTAACTTTAATACTTGAAATATTTTAATTCAGGTAACTGACGGTACAAGCGTCCTGGGAAGATATACGGGTCATCATATGCCACCAATGTCAACATCAGTTGATGGTTTGCTGTTACTTGAATTCGAATCGAACATTATTCTACAAAATCGAGGTTTTAAGGCTGTTGTCACTCAAGGCAAGTATTAAAGATAGAACGCGTCTAATAAGCTTTACATTCTCCGAGAATAGATAAATTGCCAGTTTGTTTAATATATATATATATATATATATATATATATATATATATATATAGGTAAATCACATTTGAATAAGGAATCTATCTATTAATATTTAATGCCAAAAATCTTAAAACTTATTAATACAGCAGAAATATGGACACAATTCTCGTCGATAACTGCCAAAGAACATTCATCAAATTATTTATATTTATAACAGCAAATAAGATGACAATTTGGGATGTTAGCTTAATTTTAAAATAAATGCGCACGTCCATGTTTATGTCCCCTGTAACTATAAGAATGACGCATTGAAATTACAATTGTTTCATTAAAATTAAGCAACTTTAAGCTTACTTGTTGAGTATTTTATAATCCATTCAACTTTATTCATAAACATTTCTCGTGATATTTAATGCATTAGGTACCTCCACAGATTCTCTAAAAAATGAGCATACCATGGTAAAAATGCCACAAACTTAATAAAAAGAGTTTTATCGTCAAAATTTTATCGTGTTTTTCTCGCGTTGTAGGAGAGATGGGGTATAAAACATTTTTAACGACTTTTTATGCTGTGCAAGCACATTGATTTAAAAATTTCTGAAAAAATCAAATAATTCTCGGATTTTAAGGAAATTTACAGAACATATTCACAAATAAATTAAATAATTTTAGAAATTTTAATTTTAGTCTAGAGGACTTGATTTCGACATTTACAGACGATAAAATAACAGCAGCTGTAAAATGAGCCGCATATTTGTTTTTGTAGACACTTCAGTATATTTTTAGCCCGTAAAAAATATTTCTCATTACCAAGCTACCGGTTTCCACTTTATTGTGAAGCAATGATCACATTTAGCGATCGATAGCACGTATATCTTAGAAAGGAGTTTTTTTTTACGACTGCTACTCACCTCTTTGATGCGCGTTGTAGTGGATATCAGCTCAGCTCGAGAAATCGGGAAGCCGAGTTTGAATTCCAGTTAAATTCCATGCATTCACTTACGTGCAAATACCCTTGGGAAAGGTATTAATCCATGTCTTCTCTCCAGTTATGGGTTAAATTACAAGATAGATTGGGTCTTATAGCCTTGTCTGGCAGCCAGTCTACCGCAGAAAGTAATGGCAACCTATGCTAGGATAATCTTCTGCCCAGTCAATCATGTTTCTTTCGAGATATGATCGCCCAAGCGTGTATCACGTATGATACTTGACCGACTGACTCACCTCTTACTTGTATAAAAGAAGGTTTCGACTATCAGCCTTCTATCTATAGCATCAACATATTAGAGTCAGTTATATTTGATTTTTAACATATAGTGGGAAAACATGTTTTATTTTGGTAACTACAATATTTTCCTTTAAATTTTATTATTCCACTTGAATTTGTTGGAAGATCGAACGGATAATTGACCATCTGATAATTAAATTAGCCGGGGAATGACGTGTTTACTCTGTCCATGTTCAAGTATCGAAAAACTATTGTATCTGGTTTTCACTCACCCGACATTTTGTAATTTATGCAATTTTTAAAACAATTTTCTTTTATTGTAGACTGTAGTAAATTTGAAAAAGATGGTCTGGTAGTCAAAACAATATCAACATTTAATAGAATTGGTAGCCAACAGAGCTTTTCTCGACAGATAGAAGTATCATGTATTCAGGGTTACGAATTTCAAGAATCCTACTTCAACCTGAAGGTTGTTCCCATGGCATGTACGATGGGTGGTCATTGGAATATTACTTGGACGCCTCGCTGTTTGCGTAAGTTTTTATATTAATTCTTTGAAACTTGATAAAGTTTTCATTTCCTTGATGTTTATTACAGGAATAATATTGTCCCACAATCATTTTATCAATCTGTCTTTTTCAATTTCTTCAGATATACTCTTCATAGAATACTGCCTAACTTTATTTAAAGCTATACTATTAGTAAACAGGGTAAAAGTTGAGCATCATTAATCAGGTATCGCAGGGGCCTGCAGAATAACGAATGAGTTATATTGCCTGTAGAGTGCCGATTAAGTGATATTGCCTGTAGAGTGCCGAATAAGTGATATTCTCTGTAGAGTGCCGAATAAGTGATACTGTCGGTTTTTCACTGTTTTTTCTTTCTTTTTTTTTTTTTTTGTCATAAACTGCAGATGAGACAACGTTGTATAAATCACTTAAGTTTCACACAGACGCGTCGCTGTTAAATGTTTTCATAATTTTATGGACAATGTATAGTATTTACATTATTTAGATACTGACTATTGTTTTAATCTGTTTTGTTGTTATTACAAAGCTTGCGCCTTTATCAGATGCTGCTTGATCTTGGTAACCTTCCAGGAGTTTCGAACTTAATTCTTTATTAAATCTATATCGACTAGTGTTTTTCCGTCGAAAACACATTTTGAAAATTCTTGCAAAAATCAAATAATTGTTGAATTTTAATGAAATTTTCAGGACTTCAGAACAAATGAATAAAATTATTTTTGAAGGCTTTTTAGAAAATTTTGGTAAAAATATTTTTTAGAGATGTTACTCCTTCACACCTACTTTTTTTTAAAACTACAACTAATTTCTCGAACATCTATTCAGAATCACAAAATAAAAAATGCAATAAAAGTATGAAATTACCTAATTAAAGAAGATTAGATATTACTTACTTTTAAAGATTTATTAAGGACGCTATTGTCTTAAGAATTACTTTTTATTATGAATAATGAATTTCTACAAGAATTGTTTCCATTTTTAAAAACTTTAATTATAATAATTAATAATATATAAATCTTTTAAAATTCTGCATTAATTTCATCCGGCTAGGTGATACTGTTATTAAGTGAAAACTATCTTCATCTTTATTGCTATGTTTACGACGTTTCGACTGTTGTACACTCCGACCATCTTCAGGTGCTACGAATTTTGAACGAACCCTTTATTTCGATCACTGGGGTATATAATTCTCGATCCATGTGCGTTGCCACTTGCGGATGCTATGTAGTTATCTCCTTTTTAACTGAACTCTCTAAGTTATTTGTTAACCACAGCTGTAGCCAGTTATTGAACTTACGACTCATTGGGTCAAGTCACTGGAACTAACCAGCGCCTATATCCACTTGAATGTATGAATATTTGGAATTTATAAACCTAATGTCTCAGTAACCATTTTTTTTTTAATCAGAGCTCATATTGCAATCTTCGAAATTAATGATTTTGTCTTACACTCCGTATTACTGGTTTCCATATTGTATTCATTTCTATGATTGGACGGCTTAGGATATTTTTGTGGCCTAGGATATGAGCTGATTTCATGTTCACGTAGTTTCCAATTGTGTTCTTAATCAATTATTTTAACTTCATCCCATAACGGGAGGTGAAGAAGGCCGGAGCGTACAACAATCGAAACATCGTAAACATCTCAATAAAGAATAAAGGACAACAGTTCGAACAGTGTAAATAATGGAAATACTACCTAATCTTTGAAGTATAGATAAATAGTGAAAACTATATTTACTAATCAAAAATTGAAAAGCTCAATACAAATCATTTTGCACTAAAATTTTAACATTTATTTATTTTTTATGCATATAAAATATTATGTAACATGCCCATTTTTGAAGCATGGTCACCCATGCACGACATTATCAGAAAATAAGATCAATGACTATAGTAAACATTTCTAAAATTAGATTACTGAAAACATTTTCTAATATTTTTAAGAAAAGTTCGAAAAAAGAATCGTTAATAAAGTGATGAGTAATGAAAAAAAGGAAGAATTATACGAAACAGAAAAATATAGATGTTACATTTATATCTGAAATTGATTTAAAGACAAGTCATATTTCATATATATTTATTGTGAACATTGTGATGAAGAATTATTCAGAATAAAATTATCTTAACTGTACCTGTAAATTGAAGAAAAAAAAACAATTAAATGATTTCTGAATTTAAGAAATCATTTCAAAATTGATCAAACTTAAGGTGCAGATAAAACTTCACTTTTCTTGTCAATTACTTTAACAAAAATATGTTTTTTGGAAATCACTCATAAATTCTGGTTTAAATTTTTAAAACATCGATTCTTGCCGAAACAGCGAATGTTTTTCATTATCGTAAATAAAAAGAGAAATATTGGTTTCAAATCAAACATTGATAAATAAAACAGTATTTCTTTGAATTCTTTTCTCGTTCGTCAACTATAGATATTTTAATTTCTGTTGCATTTTATCTCTAAACTGGATGCACGTGAACTGATATACAAAACATAATTTTTAGAAGTAATATAAATCTAAAGTTAATGATATCAAAGACATTTCCCATAATTCCTTGTGCAAATTTCAGCAATTTCATGTGGAAGTCCTCCATCTTTACCCAATGGATTTGTGTTAGCATCTAGTGACGGCGTCACATACAAGTCGCACATAATATATCACTGCGAAAACGGTTTTAAGTTGCACGGCTCAAACACCACTTGTCAGGCCGATGGACGCTGGTCTCAAATCCCAATATGCGCAAGTAAGTAAATAGATTTTTGTATTACCCATCTCAGTTAATCTTACAATAGTCAATAAACTTGATTTGTGTTTGAGTCAACCTTTTAGCTAACATACATACTGTAACAAAAGTATTTGGAAATGTCTGATTAATGAACTTGCTTTTTGTCAACGTCCTTTTCTTTCGAGAATTGCATGCAGTTCGTAGATATCCGTCATTAATTTGAACTTATAGTCAGAACATTCAGCTGGAAGAAGAACGGAAGGTCTAAAGGGAAATTATATTTAACACCGTGGATAACTATATTTTAAATGATGTATTAATCAGCAGTTGTGGTTAGTGAATGTCTTGATTCGCTGAATATTACCAAAAAAAAAAAAAAAAAAGAAAAAGAAAAAAAGAAAAGAAAAATAGTTACATCTACAGAAGTAACGACACATTTGTAAAGGCTGTGTATAAACAACGGATTTGCCAAAGTGACAAAGAAGAAAAAAGAAGCAAGACTGAAACAGAAGATAGTAACACTTATCCAGATGCTACTTGTCAGTGTAAGCTTCACTTAGTGACTAGTTGTTAGTTCCAATCAATCATTTTAGGAGATTCGACAGAATTCACATAAAGTGAAAAATCGGTGCTGCTTCAAGGTAATAACATCTTTCGATGTTTTTCTTGATTTAAACGCTAATAATAAAACCATTAGGAACCAGATATAATTTTAAGTGTCCATATATAGAAGAAACAGAGACGTGCTGACATAAATAATATATCATTCTCCTCTTACCAGTTGATTATCTTGTATCAAGACAGAAAATTAACATTTCGAGAAGTGCCTTCGCATTAATAAGATTTTCCAATTCAAATGAATTTTTATATGTTTGACAATAGGATTATAATTCGTTTTGATGTATTAATAATGAATTTATTAATTACAGAAATTACGTGTTCAAAGTTAATCCCTGCGCCAATGCTAGATATCCTGGAAAGCGACAGTAATAATTATGGTTCTATTGTGACTTTCTCCTGTCATCAAGGTTTTCATCTTATTGGAGATAAATCGATTGTTTGTAATGCTTCATCATTATGGTCATCGCCTCCTCCACGCTGTGAACGTAAGAAAATTTTTGTTCGTTTTTTTATACTTCTCATAAAAAATAATTTATACTTTACGCACCTATTATTTACAATTTCGTTAGATTGAAACAAAAATTATATTTTTATACATTTTTATATATCCATACATAATAATTTTATTTCCGAATTTATTGTTAATTTATTATTTATTAAATTACCAATTAGTTTTCCCTAACATTGCTTAGATTTGAGTATTTAATATTTGTCTTTGCAGCCAGAAAATGTATCCGGCCAACGATCCTCAATGCTGAAATTCTCTCATCGAGTGTAATCTATTATAACCATTCAATAAATGTCTCTTGCAATTCAGGGTACTTTCTCCGAGGTACTCGATTTAAATATCACCAGCAACTTACCTGTGATGAACATGGTAACTTTGGCACGGTTCCTCACTGTGATGGTAATTATCAGCT
Source organism: Ascarosepion bandense (assembly GCA_037127315.1). Lineage (NCBI taxonomy): Eukaryota > Metazoa > Mollusca > Cephalopoda > Sepiida > Sepiidae > Ascarosepion > Ascarosepion bandense. Next base: position 1,836,659 of record JBBBDQ010000879.1, read on the forward strand.
ACCAATTATGTGGAAAATTGAAAGTCACTTCTGATGAAGATATTGTTTCATTATCGCGTTTAAATATTTTATGCGCGCATTTCACCCGGACTTTGTTGCCTTTAAAGCAAATTTCAAGCCAATGCAAAGCGGTTAGATGTTGAAGATATCAATAAAAAGATGATTATATGTTTAGCTGATATAATTTAGTTACTTTTTCTTTTTTGTTTATGTTTTTATCTCTTTATTCTACATTGTGATAATAGAAAATCAATAAAGAAAGGTGAAATATTGTAAGAACCTGATGTAAATTAACACTGGATGATCTAGCAAATAAAACACTTTAATATACATTATAGTTTTAGTAAAATGCATTCGTTTTAGTTTTAAATCAAAATTATGATTAGTTTCATTGCGATGAGCAACAAATACCTTGAATGTATTGTGTTGTAAACGATTCCTTTTGTGCTAATATAATGTTTTGTCTAAATTCCTTGAGGTTTCTCATATGTATTCGTAGTCATGATAATTACAGATAGAGTAAATTCCTGATTATATTATGACTTTTTTCGAAACGCCTCTTGGATTTCTATTGTTAACCTTCCTATTGAGAATTGTACCAGTATAAATACTTTTGTGCCTTCTCAGAAATTCCAGGTGAAACCAAAATCTTCTATTTGCTTCACACCTGTCTATTCAACCACTATAATAAAAAAATCACTTTTTTCCGGCTGTACCAATGTGATAGTTCTGATTACAGCGGGTGCCTCCTTGTGTTCGCTCGTAATAATTGTAAATATGCCTTCAAAGAAGCTAACTATTTGTTTACTGACAAAACGAGGTACTGTATAGCGACTAAAAGCTCTATGTTAAATAAGAGCAAGTTTTCTGCTCTCTTCTCTTCATTCAATTTAAAATGTTAATAACTTCTGTTGATAAAGTAGAGTATTTTGCTTGGAAATTATCTTCCAATTCTACTCCTACACCCATCTAGAATATACATTACTGACTTTATAATTAGAACTGAGTCTCTACTGTATGACATACAGTACAATACATGGTTTTTGCTATTATCTCTAAACCGTATTCACACAAAAGATGTAGATCTGATGTTATCTCTGCAATAGTCCTCAAGAAATGTGCCTTTGAACTAGCTTCTGTTATCTCTAAACTGTAAAATAAATGCTTTGTGGCTTTTTGCTTTCCCGCTTGTAGGAGGTTTTCTGTAGTTTCAGTCTTTAAGAATTTATGAAAACCATATTTTCCTTCTATCAGCATAACAGTCTTCTACCTCTTTTTGGCAAAGTACTAGAGGCTTTAGTCAACTCTGAATCAGTTAGGCATTTGATCTAGCAAGTTCTTCTTTTAGATAAGCAATGTGGCTTTTGCTTCTCTAGGTTAACTACCGATGCGTTTATAGTTATTGTCGAAAGAATCTGTCAAACTTTAGATAAGAATGGTGAAGCTTTGGCTGTTGTTTTGGTTATTTCAAAGGCATTTGACAGGGTTTGGCATGCTGGTCTTCATTTGAATTGATAAGTTATGGCATCTCAAGACAAATTGATAAGTTATGGCATCTCAAGACGAAGATTTGATCTATTTCATTTTTTCTCATCACATTACAAAATAAAAGTTATCTTCAACAGCCACACTTCTAGATATTTTTGCATTAATGTAGGCATCCCCCCGTGCTCTATCCTTGAACCTAACGTACCTTCCTGTTTTCATCAATGACCTTCCTGATGGCATCAATTCTCAACTCGGTATCTACAGCAATGATACAACTATTTACTCTTGTTTTAATGGTAAGTTTAACCGGTTTATAATGTCAAAATGGCAGCTTATCTAAAAAAGATTGCCTAAAATCTGATGTTACCTGGAGCAAAATATCACTTGTTAATTTGAACGATTCCAAAACAAAGCTGCTCTCTTTTGATTGTATTACAGAAACTATTTTGCCTATCACATTTGGTCTAGTGCTTCTAATATATATTTGGAGATTCATGGCATAATACAAAGAGGAATCTGCAATATTATTTGTCCTGACCTGATATCTCGGCTTCACCCACTTTCCCACTGTTGTAACGTAGTTTTCTTATGCTCTTTCTATAAAAAATTAATTGTAATTGTGCTGGTTAGCTTTCCTCTTTGGTGCTTAGACTTTATGAATTTAAGCGCAGTACTACATTGTCCTCAATGTTTCATTTTATCGTTGAAATTGCTAGATCTAACCGTAAATTCTATGCTAACGATGTCTTCTCTCGTACTTCTTGCTTGTGGAACGCTCTACCTGCATCTTGCTTTCCATTCAACTTTGATGTTCAATAATCTAAATATAATGTCAGTAGTTATCTTTTGTCTTCTTAGTTTCTGTTCTTTTATTGTTATCTTTCTTTAATAACTTTTTTCTCGTATTATATTAGACTCGTAGTATCTTGCATCGTAGTATCTTTATTGTGATTGGAATGAAATAATTTTAAAATGATTTAATTAAGTCTTTTATTGTTTTAAAGGTAGTTTGTAACAAATTTTATGTTAAGCTTAGTTCAGTTATTTTTATTTTCAGTTGTGATAATTTGGGTAGATAGAACAATATATTTTCGTTTAAATATTCAAGACAATGATTCTCTCTAATAGTAGTAAGAAAAACAAAACTTAACAGCGAAAGCTGACGATAAAAACAGTTGATTACAATGATCACACGTAAAAAGTAAGCTGTTCTTAACGGAACCAAAAGTCCTGATTTTATACATATAAAACTTCATTATATTTTTATGTCAGTAACAGTCATAAGTAACAGTCATAAGCAATAGAACAAAAGACAAATGATCAACTAATATACTCTAAATTCTCAATATGCTCTCCTGACTCATTATTTTCAAATTGCATTTTTAAGTGTGATGCATCTAATGAGAGTTTCATCTTCAGTGGTACTCAAATTTGTTGCATGTAAACGGATCTGTATAGATGCATTCGTTTGCTCGAAAAACGTTAGTAAGTTGAAAGACAGAAAGAAAACGTGACTGAGAGTCCTCAGCATCAATACAATGCATGTAGAGGCTCCACAGTTATAGCTTTAGATAATCAGTTAAGCTAGTTTTGTAGTAGCTTTTCATTAGTGGTTATCATTTGTCGAATTAATAAAAATTTCAATTTTCGATCTTCAGATGAAAACGAATGCTTGAAAAAACCCTGTAATTTGAACCAGTTGTGTGTGAATACAATTGGAAGCTACAGATGTGAGTGTGACAACGGATTCAAAAAAGAAGATGGAGATTGCGTTGGTAGGTTGAAAGCTACAACTTTCTTTTTTTTTTTAGATTTTCATGAGTCTTCCATTTACAGAAAAGTATAATTCATATTGTACATTACATTTTCAAGACTTAAAGAACTGACAACTGTGTCTGCCGTTTCCTTTATTAATTTTATAATTTGCGCTCGACAAAATGTTATCATACTTTACATTATTCTTTAAAGTAATTCAATATGGCTCTGCTTACTTTTTCATGTCCCAATGCTCAAACTACACTTTATTTATCATGGTTTTTACTTTTTGCAGATATCAATGAATGCGTTACTAATAACGCTGGCTGTCATCACGTATGCATCAACACTCAAGGCAGTTATTATTGTGCTTGTTCTGACGGATACTGGCTTTATTCACAAAACTTCACCGACCTTGTAAAAATTCCAAATTTGAAGTCACCTATTCTGAGAAATAATGGGTATATTCCTAAACATGATTGTATTAGTAAGTAGCTATTTATATTATCATTGTATATATTGGATTTTTCGAGTGCATAAATAATAAATACAAAGTGGAATATCTGATAAAGATATGTACCAGCTCAAATTCTCCGATTTAGTCCTCAATCATTTTCATCATTTTTATATAAAAATGAATTAAGGGTTAATGTTTCTACCAAATCAACTATGTCATTCAGTTTTATTTTTTATAAATTAGTCTCCACTCATGCTATTTAAATTAGACAGGAAAAACTTAAATGAGCGACTTGTTTAAAATAATATCTTTAAAATAATGCATGACTATAGGAGTAGGTGCTGTATAATTATTGGCCAGACCAAGAAGTGATTAAACATATCTGTTGTTTACTTAGATTTTGGTCGTGCTTAGGACTTTGCATAAAGCTAATTAAACCCATAATTCGATGTAAGTTTTTTTTTTCCTTTTATGATCATTACAGTAACATTTACAAATAGACTAATGGTGTGACTATGAAAATAGTGTAAAATATTAAACAGATTGACCTTACCGGTAGAATTTGATAAAACGTGTTATATAATTATACGCAACATATTTTCTGGAAAAGACATATAACACCATGATCATGTATTTACATACCTCCTCTAGACTGAAGGATCTTCCAACAAGAATGTGTCTACAATGCCAGAAGAATGTTCCATGTTAACTGGGATGTTGCACATAATCAATTTCGCCGTATATCTTGGCTAAGGACACATTCACCGCTGTTTAGTAGGAATTTTATCTCACCTTTAATTCAATGAAAGAAGTGTGACTACAGGGTTGAAATATCCCGGAGTAGGTGTCAATAATTGTTAGGCTGAGAAAGCAGAACAGATATTACGCTGTTCGCAGAGATGTCAGAAAGCAGCACATTCATCCTAGACAGAGGGCCCGAACACTCTGATTCTAATCAGAGTGTACGGGCGCTCTTCTTTGTCTCGCAGATGTGCGTTGTGGTGCAGTAGATATCTACTCGGAACGAGAAATTGGGAAGCCGAGTTTGAATTCCAGTTGAATTCCTTGTATTCACTTACGCGCAAATACCCTTGCGAAAGGTATTAATTCGTGTTTTCCTTCCAATTATTGGTTAAATAACAGGACAGATTGGGTCCTATAGCCTTGGCAGGCAACCAGTCTACCGCAGAAAGTAATGGCAACCTACTGTAGGACAATCTTTTGCCCAGTCAATCATGTTTCTTTCGAGACATGATCGCCCAAGCGTGTATCACGTATGGCATTTAACTGACTGACTGACTTCTTTGTCTAAAGTCCTTTCGGGATGTGGACGGTCATAGTTCTACACAATTTTCTAACCTTTGTAGCTTTTAGTAATATTTGTCTTTTTATTATCCTTCCCACTCTCTGATCTGTCATCTATTTACATAAGCTCGTTAGGTAGATGTTACTTGCTGTTTTCTGTCTGTTCATCTTGCCTTCAATACGTCGTGTAAGTGTCAAATTCTTCAATCTAACACATTACTCAATAAGACCTGAGCCTGATATATAAATGGAGCTACTAATAAAACAATCCATATGATTTTTATGAATTACTAACTTTCAAATGACACATGAGAAAATTTGGGCCTAATCATATTATTAGTTTACAAATTACAGTTATTTAAATGAAGATATTCTTGCAAATTTTCAAAACAATGGAAAAATCTGAATTTCGTGTGTTGATGAGGCATTGCTTTCTGATAAAAAATAATGTTCAAGAAAAGCAATGGCTTGATAAGTGTTATTCATACTCTGCTCCGTCGGAAACAGCGGTTAAGAGGTAGTATGCTGACTTCAAACGTAGTTGTACAGACACAAATGATGCTGAACGCTCAGGTCACCCAAAATCTGCAGTTGTCCCGGAAAAAATCAAACAAATCTACGAAATCGTTTTGGCCGACCATAAATTGAAGTTGCATGAGATAGCAGAGAAGTTGAACATATCAGAAGGCAGCAGATTTACCATTTTGCATGAACATTTGTCAATGAGAAAGTTGTGTTCAAAGTGGGTGCCGCTTTTGCTCACAGTTGATCAAAAACAACAACGCTTCGACGATTCATAGCGTTGTTTGCAACTGTTTCAACGCAACAATAAGGTGCTTTTGCGTAAATATGTAACAATGGATGAAACATGGATCCACCACTTCACTCCGGAGTCAAATCGACAGTCAACAGCAGATGAAAGCCGTCCAAAGCGACCATAGACGCAAACATTAGCAGGCAAGGATTTGGCCTGCGTATTTTGGGATGCGCAAGGCATTTTGTTCATCGATTACCTTGATAAAGGAATAACCGTTAATAGCGAATATTATATCGCATTATTGGTGCGTTTGAAGGATGAAATTGCCAAAAAAAAAAAACGGCAAAAAGAAGAAAATGATCTTTCACTAAGACAACCCACCGTGTCACAAGTCGATAGCAAAACTCCATGGATTGCACTTCGAATTGCTTCCGCATCCACCCTATTATCCAGATCTGGCCCTCAGCGACTATTGGCTGTTTGCAGACCTCAAAAGAATGCTCCAGGGAAAGAGATTTGGCTCTAATGAAACAGTGATATCGGAAACTGATGTGTATTTTGAGGCCAAAGATAAATTGTTCTACAAAAAAAATATCAAATTGTTAAAGAAGACTTGGAATCAGTTTATCACCCTAGAAGAAGACTATGATGATGAATAAAGTTGAATTATGCCTAGAATTTGTTGTTTTATTAGTTAGACCCGGGATTTATTGAGTGATGCGTTAACTTGCCTTATTACGTGTCCTAGAAATTTCAACTGTCTCTTTCTGATTCTAAATATTAGAGTCCATTTTGTTTTACATTTTCCTTAAAACTTCCTCGTTACTTACATGCATCGTCCATGGATTTCTAAGTATTGTTCTGAAGAACCATATCTCCATTGCCTTAAGTACCCTCTTAATCTGCAAAAAAATTATCTAGCATTCACTGCCATACTGAAGGACTGATATATATCGATACTTCTGAGATGAGGTAGTATTTACATTATTTATATCGTTTGGACTGTTGTCTTCATCTTTATTGCCATATTTACGACGTTTTGTCCGTTGTATGCTCCAGCCTTCTTCAGGTGATTGGAATTTCAATTTGATCGCTGGGGTATATTGTTCTCGTTTCATGAGCCATTCCGGATGTCTTAATTATCTCCTTTCTTTCTAAGATATTTGTTCACCACTGCTGTAGCCACACAAGTGTTTTTGTCAAGTCCCGGGACGTACCGCATGCTTTTATTCACTTGGCCATGGAACGAAAAGAATCTACCGCAGTGATCGAAATAAAGGGTTTGGTTCAAAGTTCCAGTCACCTGAAAAAGGCCGGAGCGTACAACGGCCGAAACGTTGTGAATATGGCAATAAAGAGGGGGATTGATATTACATAGATGTTCAGCATCCGTTTCTTTGTTTCTATCTATCCTTTTTAGTTTTTGGATGGCGTTTTTTCATTTTCCAATGCGCCTTCGGATTTCTGTACTACATTTCTTGGCAAATAGGATTTTTTTTATTCTTTGAACTGGAAGCCGATTTCTTGGTATTCCAACACGGAATTTAATGAAACCGTTGAACCTAAGACGATAAATACTTCAAATCAGGAAAATATTGTTGTAAATGCAAATATGTATTTACATATTATATATTTTGTTAGTTTGCATTTTTGTACCTGTCCTCTTTCTTTATATGAATTTAGATTTTATGTTTTTATTTTGCAGAGGTCATGTGTCCAGCACCAGCCGTCCATGTCAACTCTATTCTGTTAACATCAGCAAAAAGTTTTTATTACGGATCAGTCGCAGAATACGAATGTGAAATCGGTTATAAAATTGTCGGGCGAAACAGATTAACTTGCTTGTCCAGTGGTCAATGGGATTATGAAACACCTACATGTGAATGTGAGTCAGTTATAGAATTCATGAAAAAAAAAATTAGTTGAAACGATCATGTATTGAAAAGAAAATTAAAGACAAAAAACACATTGTTCTCTTAGTAAGGAATACAATTTTGATATATCAGCTCCAAGATTAATGGAAATTATTAAAACAATAGCATAAGCAAAAAAAATAAGAGATTTTAACGAAAAATAAATCATTAAGAGAAATGAGAACGAACGTCCAAGACAGCAAGAAATACATGTACACTGATATCTGAAAGAAATGGAGAGATATTGTAAGATTATAAAGAAAATAAGCAGAAAAAAAGAAACATATCAATCAACAAGCAAATATAAAGAGACTATGTTCATATATGACAGAGAAGAGATGCAAAGATATATATATATATATATATATATATAGATAGATAGATAGATAGATAGATAGATAGATAGATAGATAGCCTAACAATTGCATTCAAGCATAAAACAATGTCACCATTAATTGTTGATGTAGAATCCATACAGTTTAAAATTATATACGCTCTGTCTCTGATATTGAGGCCTTTCTCTTCATAAATTATGACTATTTTGTGTTGTTGATTTTAGAAGTGCTACGGTGCTGTCTAATTTTTGGATGTGTGGATTTCGCAAGTTCATTTTCTAACAATAAGGATGAAATGATGTACATAGTAAAAAAATCTAAATGTTTTTTCAATGTCTTTCTCTTTTCCACTTACATATTCTGGGCTCATATTCTAAGGGCTCTTAGGTAGAATCCTATGATTAGTCATGATTTTATTTTTTGACAGTGGTGAAAATTTTTAACTAGACTAACGAATCCATTAATTTCTATTCCCACCACAATCAAAAAATAAATATTACTAATAATTTTACCAACTATAAAAACAGGTCAAAGACACTATAATACATCACGAACCTTTATTGAATCTTAAAGAATTTACCGTATGTTTATCTAAAACAAACGGAGTTTATGTTAAAAGAAAAACCTTCCAAATCAACATGCGAAAAATCACATGTCTAACACACACACACACTTATAAATATAAGTCATCGTATGTATTCAGCGTAGACAATTATTATACACTTACATAAATAAAGCAATATTCGCGTGAATTAATAATTATACATGGGGGCGCATATGTATAGTATTATCATTCAGTGCTCAATGCATGAACATATATATATTATTGTATATATATATTATTGTATATATATATTATTGTATATATATATTATTCTACGTTTATGGCACGACTCGGAGTTGCATGCGTTATGCAATCATCAGGTGCATATTTCAAACTGATAGTTTAATAGATTTGAGTTCGCTCGATGTTCATGGGAATCAAATCTTATAAAGTTAGGTTACTGCTTTTTTAATAACAAGATTCAAAATTTAAATATTCTAAGGTTACTTGTACATAAAATTTAAAAATTTAAAATTTAAAATTAAATTATAAACTAAGAAATAATATTAAAAATAATGAAATTCAGAAGAAAAAATCAGAGAGGCTTAAATCATAAAACGTAAAAATTTAAATATTCAAATATTACATGTAGATAAAAAATTCATATTGCAAAATTTTAAATAAAAATAAAAAATATACAATAAAAATGAAAATAAAAATTAGCAATTAAAACGTAAATTCAGAATTAAAATTAAAAATTAAACAATGTAGGGAGCAACGATTAAAAGGGTTGGATTCAAAATTGTTAAAATATTGCGGGGAAAAGAAAGAAAGAAAGAAAGAAAGAAAGAAAGAAAGAAAGAAAGAAAGAAAGAAAGTGGAAGTAATGAAGAAAGAGGGAAAGAAAGGGGCAAATATACAGAGTAATCTATATCAATCTGGGTCTAAGAATTTAAGTAAGTATTTATCTGTGACAGCATGTGGTTATTAAATCTCTTTTTTATTAAGCAAATTAGGATTATTGATATGGTTTAAGATGACAACTTTTTCTAAAAGATATAGATTATTTTCATCTATTTTTCTGTTGTAAGGTTTGGGTTTAGCTACGATATTCCAGATAATAATTTGGTTGTTTTTTTAATTTCCAATAATGTATGGATAAAACAGTACTTTTGCTGTATTTACTGTTGTTTAAAGGTAACATGTGGTTGTTAAATCATATCTTCCAGCTGTTATAAGTGCTTCCAAAGTAAAATGTAACATCATTATCATCCGAATGAATTTGAGCTTTATAAACAATACTTTCGGACATACATTGGCCATTCAATGGGCGAGTTTTATTTTTTCAGTAGTTGCAATTATTTTTAGAAGAGTTATTTTTGCTATTAGTTGGGTAACGGATGTTGTTTATGTAGTCCAAATATTTATTTGATATCATAGTATTATGTTGTGAAATATGTTTTTCTATGTTTTTAACGGAATTGTAACTGAATTTAACATTGTTTTTGTTGAAGATTTTTGTTAGTGTGGGTGAATGGTAGAAATGTTTGTGAATTAAGTAAAATTTACCAATGTTAGTTTGGACTTAACGGCAGAAAGATTGGTTAAACCAAATAATATTACGTTTACATGATTATTACCTGAAATATCGTAGCTAAATTCAAACCTTACACTGGAAAAGAAGATAAATGTAATTTTATGCCTTTAAAAAAAGAACTTGTCATCTTAAACCATATCAATAATCCTAATTTGCTAAATAAAAGTGATTTAATGACTACATGCTGTCATAGAAAAAATACTTACTTAAATTCCTATATACGTTTGCCCCTTTTCTTCCTCTTTTTTCATTACTTCCCCTTCTTTCTTTCTTTCTTTCTTTCTTTCTTTCTTTTCCCGCAATATTACCTTTTAACAATTATGAATTAAACCCCTTTAATTTTTGCTCCTTACATTGTTTAATTTTTAATTCTAATTCTAATTTTTACTTTTTAATCCTTAATTCTTAATTTTTGTTTACATTTTTATTTTATTTTAAAATTTTAATTTTTTTATCTACATGTAATATTCAAATTTTTACGTTTTATGATTTCCGCCGCTTTGATTTCTTTGCCTGCATTTTATTATTTTTAATATCATTTTAGTTCATATTTAAATTTCAAATTTTAAATTTTTATGTGCAATGTAACCCTAGTATATTTAAATTTTGAATCTTATTAAAAAAGCAGTAACTTGACTTTATAAGATTTAATTCCTATGAACATTGAGTGAACTTAAATTCCAATTTATTAAACTGTCAGTTTGAAATATGCACCTGATGATTGCATTACACATGAGACTCCGAGTTGTGCCATAGACGTAGGATATGTATATTTATTAATATATATATAAGAAAGAAAAAATAGGAAATATTTATCAATTACGCACATGTACACACACACACACACACACACACACACACACACACACACACACACACACACACACACATATATATATATATATATATGTTATTCACTTGATTAGGTATACTATTCTAGTACTGAATCGGAATGTCTTTCTGCTCTTAGAAATGGCTCAGTTATTCGACGATATTCAGAAAGTTCTCTTTAGAAATGTGAACTTTACTGTTTTTATGTCATCACATAATCCTTCCAGATTGGTTGGCTGTATACCCAGGATTCAAATATCCTTGTCCAACCCATCCCAAAACTGTTCCATACGAATGACATCTGGTAACTGTGGAGGTCACTTTAGCATAGAAAATTAATTGTCACTATTTCTTATTCGTTACACCGTGCGTAGACCTGTTGGTAGCGAAAATCAAAGGATGGGTATATCGTAGTCATAAATTGAGGTTTACCTTGCTAAAATATCTAGGTTGTTTAAGTCATTTAAACGACCCTTTATTGGTACCAGGCGTTCTAATGTATGCTAAGAAAATATGCTCCATACCATTACATCACCACAACCGTTGACACAAGGCAGGATGAATCTATACTTTCGTGTTATTTATGCCAAAGTCCGGCGTTATCATCCGAATGTTGCAGCAGTTCTGTAAACCATATAGTATATCAGCACAGAGAGAGAGAGAGAGAGAGAGAGAGAGAGAGAGAGAGAGAGAGAGAGAGAGGGAGAGGACGATGCAAAAGAAGATCCACTGAGAGACATGGGAAAAGAAAGGAAGTACAAGAAGAGAAGATATAATAAAAATATAAAACAAAATTGAAAGAGCGATATAGTAAAATGAAAAAAAAAATGAAATATTTTTGTGAAAGTGAACAAAATTTAAAATTTATTTAAAGTTTGAGAATTTGTGACTTTACTATATTTTGCTTATACTTTTGCAGTTTTCTTTGTTTTGCAGTGGAATATTGTTCTAACTTAAAGACAGTTCTCAAAGGCAGTGAAAATCTACATTCAATTGAGCCATCTACGGATAGTGTTCCTTTTGGTAGTAAAGTAATCATCTCTTGCAATTACAGTTTTTCATATGGACTTATCAAGAAAGTACTTTTCTGCAGTTATGACCATAAGAAAATGAAATACCGTCTGCAAGGCGATGCTCCTGAATGTCCAGGTATGATAAACATTTTCTTTGAAAGTGTTCTTTTTTTTATCAATTCAAAAATCAAATATGTCAGATTAATTGAAGAAACGGAATATACACAATGGAAATGCTTGCTAAATAAGATAAGAAATAACTTTTATTTTTACATGCAAAGTCATTCATCTTTCTACAAGATTTTTTTATTAATAATCTGTAAACTGGTGGACTGGGCAAATTATGATGTATATCAAATTAAATATCAAATTATATATTGAACATAGAATGTTTTTAATGTAAAATCCTCTATTAAATCCTTCCTTAAACGCTAACAGATTAGGATTCATGTAAAACAAGGATTTAACAACCAAATATATATTCCACATTACAAATTTGCAATATTTGTTGTTTAAAATTGGTTGTAATTTGAATTAAAATTAAAAATCGACTGACAAGATAAAACGTTTGATGCTTTTAAAAAAACACATCGTAAAAACAAAAACTGAAACCAAAATTACTATCTCAAGACTGCATTGCAAAGTTTTTTTCTTTCTTCGGGAAAGGGAAGTTTAGAACTTTAAATATGAGTTGGAAAAGGAGTGTTTATGAGGTGTAGTAACGTTGTTTACATTTTTCCGCCGAAATTCCAATGTAGATTTGATAATTATTTTGGCTTAGGAAATAAAAGAGGAGGGACTTTTTTTTTAATCGTTTCACCCCGAGCAAAGCATTCCACTGCCACTGTTGTGCAGGGGTTACATAGGGTCGGTGATGGGAAAAGGATGGTTGGATATAAGAAATGTCAGAAAGAGGGTGATAGACGGGTAAGGGTACCGAGAATGAGGGTTGGTTAGATGATGAGAGTGTTTGAGAGAATAGATGCAAGTTAGTGTGTTAGGAGGTGTCTATTGACCTTACATTTAAACTCCTGGAGATTGTAGCTGTCGGGGAAACAGGCATGTGGAAGGGAATTCCACAGGCGGGAAGCGCAAGAAAAGAAGCTGTTGGAGTAGAAATTACGGTTACATCTTATCTGTTTCACTGTAAAAGGGTGGGACCTAGTTGCTAATCTAGTATCTCGTGTAAATTCGTACCGAGGCGGCACCAATGACCTAAGTTCATCATTAATGTAGATCAGAAAGAGCGTGGGACCTAGGATAGAGCCTTGAGGGACGCCAGCGTTCGTATGGTAGTTTTGGGAGGCATGTCCGTTTAATACTACTTTCAATGTGCGGTTAGAGAGGAATGACTGGATTAGATCAAACAAATGTCCAGTTATACCATAGCTTCGCAGTTTGCATAAAAGGCCAGCATGCCAGACTCTGTCGAACGCTTTGGAGATATCCAAGGCAACGGTTCGTGCTTCGCCATTCTTGTCGAGAGCCTGGTATATGTACTCGGTAATGGTCGTTAGCATATCAGCAGTAGACCTGGTGAAGCGGAAACCATAGTGTTTGTCTGAGAGAATGATAATGGCTTCGAAAATTTTGCCAAAGATCGGAAGGAGGCTGATAGGGCGGTAATTAGCGGGGTCCAAGGGTTCGCCAGTATTCTTAAATATAGGAAAGTATTCTTAACCCAATAATGAGTTGGAGATTAAAAGGCTCGGTTCGCACCCCCAATAACCTTTGCGATAGATGCAATCTATGTTTAGTTGAAAAAAATCAAAATATTAAACGACCCTAAGCAAAGTTTGCTTTTAAACTTAAGAAAATAATCTATAAGCAAATGCCATCCTAAATGTAAATTTCGATACAAACTTTCTTTAAATAATTGTTTTTTTATTATTATTATTAACCGTATAATTAAATTATATTATAATATAACCTCCCTTTCTTAAATCTCTATTTTTTCCAGTTCCATCGTTCGGTTTGGTATTAATGCCGTCATAGATTTTAATTTAATTTACTAATAATCAATCTATAATTTAAATTCCTTGAAATAACTGTTTTATTGCTCTTTATTAGCCATATAATTAAATTATATTATAATATAACTTCATGTTTTTTATTCTATTTTCCTTTTAGTTTTATGGCTTATTTTTTACCTAAATTATATTTGTCCGTCTATTTTGGTATGTATACCGTCATAGATTTGAATTAAATTTAATTTGCTAATAATTAATATGAATAGTTGTTTTATCCCTTCTTATTAGCTGTATAACCAAATTATATCATATAATAACTTCTCATTTTTAAATCTATTTTATTTCAAATTTTATATTTTATTTTCAACTTAAATGAGAATGAACATGTTTATTTTGGTCTAACTGCCGTCATAGATATAATTAATTAATTTAATTTCATAATAATTAATCTAAAATTAAATTCCTTAAAAATAGTTCTTTCATTATTTCTTCTTATTAATCATATAATTTAAATATATTATATAATAATTTCCCGTTCACTGATCCATTTTCCTTCTCAGTTAAATTTTCACTTAAGTTATTTAACCAATTTATTTTGATATTGACATTATTCGTGACTCTTTAAGTGGAGCTTTGTAAAACCGTTGTTTTGTCTGACATTTTGTTCTTATATATATATATATATATATATATATATATATATATATATATATATTGTAACTAAGTTGTTGAACTCGTAGTTTTTTTAACATTTTATTCATGCATTTACTTTTATAAAGAGTGCTCGATACAAATGTAGAGCGTTCTACTGTAAAGTTTGTTACAATGTTTTTATAAATTCATAGTATCACTACAACAAAATTTTCGTGTTTCGAAACCAGCCCATTATGTTGCTGGCTTCACCTTCAGGTGGTTTCTTAGAAATGAGAATTATCTAGTTGAAAAGCCCGTTTATTTGTGTCGGATTTGTTTTTTTTGGGGGGGGGGGTGTTAGAGGGGTTGGTCTGTATTTTAAGTTCTGTTGACCTTTTTAAGGTCTTAGGGTTAAGTGTTTGTTTGTGGCTGAGTTCAGGATAGGTTAATCTATTTATCTTGAGAGGGTTTAGGCTGCTGGCGCCTTGCGTGTTGTTATTTGGTTTAGGGGTTGGTAGGTGTTGTTTTGTTTTGGGGTTGGTTTCTTCTTGATTTAATTTATGTTATTTTGTATTGGGGTGCGTGCTTTTTTTGTTTTTTTATTTTTTTGCTTTTTATCGTGTCGATATTTTTATTTATTTATCTACTATTCTGCTGCAACTGCATTATTTTTTGCTGGTATTGTATAGAATTTGTTTTCTTTTTCTGTTTATTTATAGGGTTAGTTGTGTGTATTTTTGTGTTTTGAGGGGGGAGTTTCGTGGTTAGGGTGTTCTTTTGTTTACTTAAATTTTAGCAATTTAAAAAAAATTATTTTTTATTTTTTTATTTTTTAATCTTTAGTATTTTTTATTTATTTCATTTTATCTCTTTTCGCTTCTGTCTCCAAGTGACAAACCTACAGTTCCGACAACAATAGTCTACCACGGTTTTCCTTTTTATTTTTCCTTTTTATTTTTTACCCACTCTCACTTCCGTTTTTTATACAAACACAAGGAAATATATTTGTTTCCCCATCATGGTTTGTTTTCGCTGATGAGACTGGTGTTAAATTCACTCGTCGAAATGCCCATTTGATATTTGGAAAATTTGAATTTTTTATATGTAATAAATATTCGCTCTCCAAATAAATAAATTTAATTACATTGAGCCCTCTAGTTAGATCAGTTTTAATATTAGTATGATCCGTTTGGGATTTATCTCCAAGCTGTTACTTTCGGATTTGTAACCACTATATATATATATATATATATATATAATACGAAAAGTTCCAGAGATTAACAACCAACATATTTATTTGTTTGAACATTATTTTTAATAGATACTCCTATTTGAGCAAATTAATCTTTCTTGCCCGATACTCTTTCTTACAAATTTATAAGTCTATCATTCGTTCATGCTTTGAGTATTACTTCTACATATGGTCTAGTGCTACTAGTATATATTAAGATACTTGATAAAATACAAAAAAATGTCTGCAATGTAATTGGTTCCGACCTGATATTTTGGGATCAGTCATTTTACACTGCAGTAATGTAGCTTCCCTATACATTTAAAAAAAATAATTTCATGGTAATTGTTCGGATGAATTTTCCTCTTTGCTATTTAAACTCTATGACAATAAGCGCAGTACTAGATTTGCGTGAAGATCTCATCATTTTATAGTCGAAATGCTGACAGCTACTTTTTTTGTGGAACTCTCTTCCGGCCTCTTGCATTCTAGTCAAGTTCGATATTCGAAAATTTACATTCAATGTCAATCGTTATCGTCTGTCTTCTTAATTTCTTTTCTTTTTCTCGTTCCATAATAATGTTTTTATTTCTTTTTAATATATTCTTCCATACTCAATAACACCCTGCGACTTAGTAGTTTTGTTGCCTTGCTTGGTGTGAAATTATTAAAAAAACAAAAATATAAGTATACAAGTAAATACTGTTATCGCCACATACACAGGTACCCTGACGAGTTTGGAATTACCAAAAGAAAGATTGAATAAAATTATTTTTAATTATAAGTTTTTAAAGCTTTTCTCAAATGCTAAAATTAGCATATTTTGTGTCCAGATGAATGAATATTTTTTAATTTAAATATTCAATTGATAAAAAACATTTTTAAATGCATAGGTGCTAAAATTTAACATATTTTGCTGATGCCTGAAATTAATATATTCTCAGTTCCTCGACAGCATTTAATGTTGAAATAAAACAGGCCAAAATAACGAAATGTAATATATTTATATGACTGGACGTTAATATTTAACATTTTTAGTTGTCTGAACATTGGAATTTAACGTATTTTAACGTCACCTTTTATATTATTTGTACCAACAGAATTTCATTTTTTAATTCAATATTAATTAGAAGTGTCTCATTGTTGGAATTTTCTTTTTCTTTTACAGTTATAGATTGTGGCATTCCAGATCTGAAGCCGTCTATCGTCAGGCCTTCCAGTTTGTCCACAACTCAAAATACAAAATTCCTCTTTGTTTGCAAACCTGGTTATGTAAAAAAAGGGGTTAGTCCAAAAAATGATACATTTGTTCGTTGTAATGCTGAGGGAATGTGGGAATTTGGTAATCTCGTATGTGAAGGTTCGTATTATTTCTTCATTTTTCAACATTTTTGCTTACCAATACTTTTTACGTAAAAAAAGAAAAATACAAATGTTGGAAATTATGTGCCCGACAGATGAAATAAGCAGAAAAATTATGAATGATTTTATCATTTACATTGCTACTTTTTTGAACAAATAATAAAATTGCCTTCATAATTTTAATTGATAAGTGTAAAAATTGGATCATAATCCTTAAAAGGTAGTAAAATATTAAAAAGCAAACATTATCAAGATTCAAACCACTGTCAGCTTCATAGCTTGATTGTTTCGAATGATAATCTAAAGTAAAACATACTTTCTTAAGACATGATAAGTAGGTACAGTAGTATTTGATTAAAGTAATAATGAAAAAGAAAAGTTGTATATTATCATTTCAGAAAGGAAATGTTCGGATCCTGGAACTCCTCCAGAAGGATCACAACTCCCTTCCAATTATAGACTTGGAGATACTGTAACTTTCAACTGCTCAAAACCAGGATTCATACCGATGCCTGTTTCTACGCTTACGTGCATTGAGAGTGGAGAGGAATTGCTATGGGATGGTGAAATTCCGTCTTGTAAAGGTGATGGTATATTTTTCACTTTTACTTACTATCACTTATAATAAGTGGATTTGATATGTTCACATTGTTTCAGGTATGATTAAGAATTTAAAAAAATTCAACTATGTTTAATTAACAGCTAAAGTGTATATTAAAATAGAATATTTCTTTTTAAAATTATATAATTTTAAAAAGAATACAATATAGAAAATGAGAAAAAAGTGATCTTGCTGAGTTAACTTCTGCCAAGCAATAATTCTTTAGCATGATGAAATCTAATCTAAATTTTTCACTGTGTAATGTTCGGTGTTATTATTCACCACGTAATTAAGTAGATTGAAACGAAAAGTAATTATATTAAAAATAAAAATTGTATGAGACCACATTATGCTTTTGTCTTCGCCATCTCCTGGTCGATTTATTAATATAGACATAGCCTTTATTTTGGCCATTTTCTCATTAAAGCTTGGAATAATCTTTTTGTGACAGTTACAATTAATACGAGTAAATAAAAAAAAAATCAATAGCCCACTCAACCTTTCTCTTTCAAATTTTCGTGGTATTCAAAGACAAATTCTCTAATGTAGAATCTTTGCTCTTGAAATATTCACATATTTTTGCTTTTTGCGACACTAAATTAAACTTTTTATCGTTACCTTTGTTGAAAACATTCTAGAATAAAAAAAAGATTGGAACAAATTATGTTAAAAATAGATGTAGGTAAAGGAAGACTACTCACTATACCCGTGTTTTTTGGATGATGAGTTCAACATTCAATTTGAATTCAACAATCTCAACGAAATAAAAACTAATTTAATTGCGTTGAATTACAAGTTACCCTTTTCTAGTCATGGTAATCAAAAGAGGATACAGGGCATCTTAGGAGTATACATATTTCAATTTAGAACTGATGCCAAAATCATTAGATGCATGAATGGCCTGGCTTTGGGAATGTTCTACACTTCTTATATGACCATCAAATTACTCCTGCGGAACCAGATACCGTCAAAGTGATCGATAACCACCACACAGTGATCTCCGAGCATGTTTCCTGCTCTGAACAACACTTAGAGAGTAAAGAACCTAACACTAGAAAATCAGCAAATCAACCCGTACCAGGTCTAAAAAGAAAATCCACATCAGACCCTGAATATCATTAACAGTAGAATGGGCAGAATAATGCCAAAACATCAGGGTAATCTGCCTGTAAATTTTTCCCTTTAAAAAAAAAAATTAAAAATTTATAAATAAAAAAAAATAAAATAAAAATAATCCATAAAAAGGAAGTTCAATTCCCTTTAAGATAGTAACATGCAATAATTTTATTGTTTTTTTTTCTCTCGTTGGGAGAGTATAAAAATTGTACTTAAGGTTGGTGAGTTGTCTCCATCTGTCAACTCTACTCTCTAGAGGGTGTGTTCATTAGGATTCTTTTTTACTCGGTTTCTCGAAGAGTTAAGACATGAATCTTATTGCTGCTGCTGCTGCTAATAGCCGCTATTACTAACTAGTACGCAAAACACTCAACTACACAATGATTTTAGTTAAATAGACTCATAATTGTTTATTTTGTATTATATAGCCGCAAACAGAGCAATTTGTTTGCAACAAAAAAAATATTGTTTCAATTGTATTTAACATGGCTATTATAATATTCTTTAAAACTTCCAAATTGTTCCGTATTCTTCCTGTATCGACTTCATCAGTCGTCACATTAGCCATCATATGCGGCCTAAATCACCATACGCAAGCAACAATAAAGGTGTGCGTTGTATATGGTGAAAGAGACTTCTGCAAAGTAACCAACCAATCAATTGATTCCGTAAAGTATTGCTCGTAAATAGACGAATTAAAGGCAGCTATTCAAGAAAAATGCCAAGAATATCAGGAAATATTTTCTTTGGCGACCTGGCTAAAACTGTTGCAACTTGGCTTTTGATGTGCTATTCAGGTCCTTGCAAAATAATCTCAATGGTAAAAATTTTAAATCATTAAGTGACTAAAAAACATCTTAATGAATTATTTGCCAAACAACCACCAAAATTTTGGAAAGATGAAATCATTAAATGGAAGTTGTGCAAAAAAAAAAAACGTTCAGATTTAGTTGATGGCATAATTTTGTTTTGTGTTTTAATTTCCCTTAAAAGTCGTCATGAACTTTTTGAACAACCTAATATATATTTGGAAAATTTTTTACCTCGCAGATTGCTAGACTAAGTTCAATATTTATTTTTATATCGTTTCCATGAAAATTCACAAAAAAATTCAATTTTCTTTAAATACATATGTAATTTCAGATGTAGTGAGCCCAGTTTTTGAGAATTGTCCAACGTTGCCCATTGAGGCAGAGTTTTACAACACAGTTAAAGTTCCAGAACTGAAAGCTTTTGACAACTCCGGTCTCATTCGCGGCATTTACTCTAAAAACTTTGTACAAGAGCAGATAATATACAAAAACCTTAATGCCACATTTATTGCAGAAGACTTTTCCGGAAATAAGGAAATATGTACAATTGAAATTAAAACCAGAGGTAAAAATATTGTTTTTACGCAGTTATTTATTTTTCCTTTGACTAAGGTTTCAATCTCGCCTCATCCTTTGCTTCAGAATCGTGAAAAATTGTGTAGTTATATTTTTAGGTTATGGAAGAATTAGACTTTGAAATTTTGAATTAACCTTTTAGCATATAGTTTGTTACAACATTCACTGAAAGTCTATAACCTATATTAACAGCTTAGATAAAACACGCTGACGTCTTGTTTGACTAGGTGGTAAATTGACGATACAAGCTCAAATATTCTCAAGAGCATAGGCGGAGATGACATAAATCAATCTCAGGCCATAATCCTCCCCCTTTTCTTAAACAAAAGTAGTGGCTCACCCCTTGTTTCCTGACCCTTTCCTCTACTCAGGCCTTAATAGTGGAGCAATCACAAGTTTTTTGTGATAAGTTTCTGATCTTTAATGAATTCCTGATATCATTAGTTAGCAAAGTAAGCATTTATGCAGATGGCAATAACATTTACTCACGTCTCAATAGGAAATCTACCAAGGCTGGCAAAGTAAGCCTGGCTGCTGCTCTTGAAAATAAATCTTTCAATCAGTGGTTAACTGGAGCAGAAAATGGCTTGTAAATTTTAATTGTTCTCCTTTAGTCATCGTATCAATTTCCTGCCCATTGTCAGCATGGCTAATGCTAGTCTTCTGGAGAGCAACACACTGCACCTTTTTGTTCTTACTTTTTCGACCGACCTGAAGTGGAACGATTATGTCGAACCAATACTATCTTATATCTACTGCAAAGAAAGTTGTCACTGTCTTGTCAGAAAGTTTGTTCTCGTCGGAATCCACCTTGCACATTTCTAAATCTACCGTTCGTCTGTGCATTGAATACGGTTTTCGTAACTGGTCGGGTGCTTCTATTCTTGGGGTTCTTGACAAAATCCAAAGAAAGATCTGCAGTGTAATCGATTCTGGCTTGGCATCTCGACTTTAGACACTTTCTCACCGACGTGACGTGGCTTCCTTGTCTTTTCTACAAATATTTTTGACAACTTCTCTAAAAAGCTTTTTTTTCACTGATGCCCAGACCAAGTGAATTTAAGCGTGCTACCAGATTGGCATCTAGGTTCGACCTTTTACCATTGAAATAGTTAAATGTAACCCCCACTTCTTTTCTCGCACTTCCCGCCTGTGAAACTTCCTTCCATTTACTTGCTTCCCCGATAGCTACAATCTCAAAATCTAAATGCAATGTCAACTGCCATCTTCTATCTTCTTAAATCCCGTTCATCTTTTTTTTATTTATTTATCCTTTCTTCAATACTCGGATGAAAGTGTTTACAATTCTTCATAACATCCTTCCTTATTTTGAAATTTCAATTATTTTAAACTTCCAGTTGTGAGTTCCTAAAACCCTTGTTGTATATTGGAGGAAAAATCAACGTTGGAGAATCAGTTGATATAAAACGCCTGAAGATACCAAAAGGTGATAAATCGACTGATTCCAAATGAAAATATTTAAAAGCTCTACGTTATATATGTATTGAGCACATTTTAATACAACTGTATACTAGTCAATAATAATTATGTGTGTGTCGTGCATAGAATTACCTACAGATAAATAAGTTCACAAACAGAAATTACAAGATAACTCAACTAATGATTGATCTTTTTTTTCTTTTTATTGTAGAATTTCTTCCAGTGAATATTTCGTGTCCTTATTTCATCGAAAAATATGTGTCAACGCTTGGAGAAACCATTCTGTTAACTTCTCTAGTTTCAACTGAAAACAGTGTGGAAACGGTCGTGACTCCAGAAATAATTATCCCCATGCTTTATGACATTAACCGAAATTTTCATGTTTTTGCCGAAGCGTCTGGGGAAACTGGTGCTTCAGTCAACTGCACTTTCTACGTGCACATTCGGCGTATGTATTTTTCTTTTATTTGATCCCCCATGATTTAGAATCCACTCTATGACTTAGTTATACTCATTATTGCAAATTTAAAAAGTTGAATACTGTGAGTGTCGAGAAATTTGGACAGCGACGTGTATTTCCAGTATTGGAAATACTTGCTTAATTAATCTGTAATTATTTAAAAACGTATTCTGGTGAGAACCGAGTTTGAGTCACTAATTATAAAATTCAGAACGTTGATATACTAGCTGAAAATGACATTGATATAGTTTTAAGTGCAGCAATCTCAAGCTTTATAGCGTTTTACTTAAATTTGGTTAATGTAATGAATATATAAATGACTTGAGGCATAAGTACCTAAGTAGTATGAGGCAGAGTAGAACATGAGTATTGTATTCCGAGCGGCAGAGAAGTTTGGTTCTCTGGCAAAAATATTAACTCAAGATCGATGGGCCATCCCATCAGACAATACGTCTACTTTATGAACTGGCTATGTTTATTGTTTGGTGCCTGAGGAAGTGCAGAGGGGAACTTATGTCATATTGCGTTTCGTCGTCAGCGTGCGTTTAAATAAGTACCAAATATAAGGATAATTTTGCGAGTTGAACGTGTGAAATTCCGTTTCTCGTTTATTATCTTTTAGTTGTGCCTTTTGTTTTCGGGCAAAACGCAACTAAATAATTAGGAACAGGTGTCTGCGGCAGTACCTTCTCATTACACTAAATGGGGGGAGGGTAGTAATGTTGATGCCAGCGCAATTGACAGTTGCGGAGCTGGATTAATTTTTGACCTGTGCACATTACTCCCCACTTTAAAGTGATGTTGTGCAATATTCTTCCCTGCATGGGGCAGCAAGTAAATATCGAATACGATGCGCAAGATTAACGACTCTTGCTCGACTGAGAAAATACGAAGGAAACTACATTTCATAGCAGTTGGATTTCTGTTAACGCGTGTTGTTTATCATTTTTAATAGTTAATTAATTATCCCTACGTAGTTCATAAAAAATCACCACGTTCTATTCCCTCCCAACAGCATATACTATGAATTACTTTTGATTCTCTTTGCAAACATTGCTGCAATAAATCTAAAGGCCTTTTTTAATCTCTTTTTACTTATGTTCGCATAAATGAAAAATATGATCTTTTAGCATAAACATTTTATCTGTTTGATTTTTTTTCTATAGAGTCTTAAAAAGCAGAATGCTTGACATACTTATTCTCTGGCTTTTTTTTATAGTGAAGAAAACTATTTTGCTAAAAAAATGTCACATTGTTCGACTATATTGTATTTCGACTATATTGTATTTTAACACATACATCAAGGTGATACTATCTTATTGATAGTCTAATGTTTTAACAGACATTGAACTATATTTTTCTGTTCCCATTTACATAGCAAATTAAAAAATGAATTCATTCTATATGTTCACATTTAAGGTACCTCCAAAAATTTGCTAAAAATAGCATAAATGATGAGAAATATCGTAAACTTTATAAAAACAAAACTTATATCGTTATAATCTTAATTATTAAAAGAAAAAAAACCCAAGGATTTTTAGCGTCTTGTTGCTGTGTAACCAACCTTGATTTGAAAATTCTTGCAAAAATCAGATAATACTCGGATTTTAATTAAACTGCCAATTATTTACAAATGAATCGAATTGTTTTTGAAATGATTCCTTTTTAGACATTTTATAAAAGTATTTTTACTTCTTTTAAACCTGACTTATTTAAATTTATAGCATTTCATTTCTATTTCGTTGCGCTTTATTTTTATATTAGTTATAAGAACAAGTTCTCGGAGAATTTAAATCAGCACTGAATTGGGAAGTTGTCTGACTTCCCACTACCTCCTTTTGATTAAACAATATGGCTTCCGCTTATCCAAGTCTACCAGATCAATCAAAATTTTCAGCTTGAGGTAAGAACGGCGAAGCTCGGGCTGTGGCCATAGATATCTGAAAGTCTTTCGACAAGATTTGACATTATTTACATTGTTAGAGCTGTTATCATCGTCTTTGTCATATTCACGACGTTTCGGCCGCAGTACGCTCTGACTTTCTTCAGATGAATTTTGAACCGAACTCTTTATTTCGATCACTGGGGTAGATTGTTCTCGTTCCATGAATCATGTTACTTATGGATGTCTTAATTATTTTCATTTATCCCATCTCTAAGTTTTTGTTCGCCACTACTGTCGCCAGGTATTGAACTCACAATTCTTTGCGTAAAGTTACTGGGTCCAACCAACGCTCTTGTGCACTAGTCCATGTATGCTTGAGGACAATGTAAATAGCTCATCTCAGAAATATAGACAAATATTGAAGGTTTGGCATGTTTGCCTTCTCCACAAGCTCAAAGTCGACGGTGTCGCAGGACAAATATTTGGCCTAATTCAAATGTTCTTATAAATCGTGTAATGAAGGTTATTTTAAATGGATACGCTTCTAGTTGATTTCATTAATACAGGAGTTCTCTAAAGTTTCTGTCCTCGGACATACGTTTTCTTTTTTCATCAATTATCAACCCTGTTGGCGAGGCATCAGAATACACCAACTGTCCCCCTGCAGAGGGTAAAGGTCCCTCAATAGGGCCACCTGTTGGCCGTGGGTGGCGACCCGTGATGCCTGGAGACGGGATCCTGGTGGTTGAGCAGGTCGTGATCCAGGTATAAAGTGATCACGACTCTGCAACACACCACTTTGGCCCTTACCTAGGCTAGATGGGCAATCGGAGAGGCCCGATCCGATCAAGCGGCTAGTCATGTCAAGCCCTAACACTTACACATTGCAAATGTAGACTACAACATCTAAGATTAAGATCCAAAGATACTCCATCTCTTTACTCTTGCCACAAATACAGGTAAACCAAGTACGTGTTAGAAGGCAGTGGCAAGGGTCAATCAATTAAGACGAAACCATGTGACTGTTCTTTACCCGATGTTTCTATAAAACTGGGAAAACAAGACCGAAGGAAGAATCAGAGAATGACGGTGGAAACTCAACTAATTGAGTATACCTTTTTTTGTATCCCTGAGATGAAAGGGTGAATGGCTTTCCCCCTTTTAACATCTCACACATTTTGGCTCCGAGGAGGGTGAGGAGCCAGAAAGATGAAAAAAATCAAACATATTTACATGAAAACTGAAAACCCTAATAAAAAATCCAGAAACCAGATAAAGAACAATGGAAAAACTAAACGAACGCATTCTGATATTTCTGATATCTCCAACTCGGAGTCCAAATCAGAAAAACAATTCTTCTGAATATATAGAAAGGAAAAACTTCCCAAGATTCATAGTTATTGAAACATTAGAAGAAAAATAATCAGTTAACTATTTCCATTTTTAATCGAAAAAATTCTATCCCAAAATAGTAACCCTAAAACAGTAAAAAAATGAAAGCCAAAAAAACTTCCGGTTGAAGTAGATAATTACAGAGATATTCAAAATCTGTTAAGAATGAAAAAATTCCACATCTACATAAGGAGTAATAGACCATGACTGGATTGACATAAAAGGAACGGTCAAATCATACCAACAAATATTTATATCCTAACATTTAATACTTCCACAATATCTAAAGAAATTAAAATTACATAATCCAATTTTAAGGTCGATCATTACATACCAGCCCCACTGAGATGCTTTACGTGTCATAAATTTGGGCACTACAGGGAAACTTGTAGAGGGTACAGAATATGTGAAAAACGGGGTGTTAAGGAATCCAATCATACTGAAGATGAATGCCCAAATAAAACAGTGTCAGAAAATCATTCAGCTTACTCTAGAACATGCAAAATGTTTAAAAAGGAAAAAGTTAGGGAAGTGAGATACAGGAAAAATGTATCTTTCCCAGCGGCGAGGAAAATAGTAGATTCCTATCAAGAAACACACTTATGCAGGAATCCAAAAACCAAACCAAGCAAACAATCAAGACCTACTCAACAAACTAGTTTCTGAAATTAAAAATCTAATTGAAACTTAAAAATAAAATAAAAAAGAAACTAAGAAAAATTAAATAACAGCATTTACTAAAACTCAGATAAGCAACCAAAACCAGAAACTAATCCCCAAGAGCAGATTAAAACCGGATCAAATCAATCAAAATATACAAATAAACCAACTTATTCCTCTCCACAACAGTTATAACATATTAGAAACAGAAGCATTTGAAGAACAAAGCTTCCAAAATAAAGTAAGTTCTTTAATCCTCCACAAAATGCTAAATATAAAATCAAGTAATAAATGCAAAGACAGATACAAAAATCAGCCCCATAAAAAACAAACCACGGCCCCAATCAACCTCTACTAATAGAGATAAGTCAAACATAAAATCTAACAAATAAACAACCCAATCCAAAGAATTGGGAGATGTGGAAACAGAAACCAAATCTACCAGCGAACAAAACCTTTGAAAAAAAGACCTTATATATATTCGATTTATATATTACAAATTAAGCTGCTTTCTCTTTTCCTTTCTACAGTTAACTTAAACTCCAATAAAATTCCTCTTCCTACAAGACCCTAAGAAGACAGGTTAAATCCTAGATCCCCACCCCCACCAAATCACCCTAATCTTAATGAATACAAATCCAAACAAAATACTACAATGGAACTGCCGTGGAATGAAAGCCAACATTAACGAACTACTTCTGCTAATAGCAGATATAAACCCAGCTGTCATCTAGCCTTCAGGAAACCTTCCTTAAAAGTGACAACAAAACTAATTTAAAAGGATATCAACATTTTACCTATATCAAAGATTCTAGCCTTAGAGCATCAGGTGGTACATCTATCCTGGTCAGAAATAATGTCACATAGTCACATAAACCTAAAAACTGATCTACCGGCAAAAGCTGTCAGAATAACTTTACATAAACAAATCGATATTTGTTCCATACAGAGATAAAAACAAACGCAGAAAACTATAGGACAACTTTCCGCCCATTATCTACTACTTGGAGACTTCAACAGCCACTGCACCATATGGGGCTGCAAAAACACTAACAGAAGAGGAAAAGACATAGAATCATTCATCGACAACAACAATCTTTGCCGCTACAACAACAAAACTCCAACTTATTTAATGCCCTTTTTCCGGCAGCTGCACGGCAGTAGATTTGTCTTTATGTGATCCCTCCATCTTCATGGACTTTAATTAGTCAGTTTACAGTGATACTTGCGGAAGCAACTACTTCCCCATAATTTTTTAAAACCAAAGTTCAAATCAAAATGACAATTTCTAACTGGAATTTAAAAAAGGCAAACTGGGAAAAATTCAAATTAGTATGCCTATTCGAACTCACTCCAAATGTAAATACTGAAAATGCGGACCATGTCACATTTTTTTCAGAGACAATCATATCCATCGCAGAAAAATGTATTATTCCCAAATCCTCCAAATCCACGGAGGAGTCGGAATCCCAATCAGTCTTGAAGAAATGTGCCCCTGAACTCTCCTCCGTCCTCGCTAAGCTCT
This sequence comes from Ascarosepion bandense, assembly GCA_037127315.1. NCBI lineage: Eukaryota > Metazoa > Mollusca > Cephalopoda > Sepiida > Sepiidae > Ascarosepion > Ascarosepion bandense. The sequence continues at coordinate 1,864,317 of JBBBDQ010000879.1, forward strand.
ACAACTACTGCTTATCTGCTTCCTGCTTTCTTGCCTGTTTGAAATCTTCCTCTGTAGTTCCTATATTTAAGAATACTGGAGAACCCTCGGATCCCGCTAATTACCGCCCTATCAGCCTCCTACCGATTTTTGGCAAAGTGTTCGAAGCCATTATCAACGCCGAGGTGGTTCAGCATCTCACAGCCCACAGACTCTTCTCGGACAAACAGTATGGTTTCCGCTTCACCAGGTCTACTGCTAATGTGCTAAAGACCACCATTGAGTATATATACCAGGCTCTCGACAAGAATGGCAAAGCTCGAACCGTTGCTCTGGATATTTCCAAAGCGTTTGACAGTCTGGCATGCTGGCCTTCTACGCAAGCTGCGGAGCTATGGTATAACTGGACAGTTGTTAGAGCTAATCCAGTCATTCCTCTCTAATCGCACAATGAAGGTAGTATTAAACGGACATGCCTTCCAAAACTACCATACGAATGTGAGTGTCCCTCAAGGCTCTATTTCTGATCTTCATTAACGATCTCCCCGATGTTATAAGATCCCAAGTAGGCATGTACGCCGACGACACCACCGTTTACTCTCGCATCGATCAAAAATCTGCTGAGGTTGACAAAGCGAATCTCGCTGCCGAGCTTGAGAAGGACCTCCAATCCGTGGTGGACTGGGGTAAGAAATGGCTCTTAATGCTTCCAAAACGAAGTCGTTATCTGCTAACCATCATAGACAATCGCTCCTACCCCCCATTAGCATGGAACAGGCTAGCCTCCCTGACAGGAAAATACTACGCCTCCTTAGTCTCACACTCTCAGCGGACCTCAAGTGGAATGACTATATCGAATCCATTGATAAATTCACTGCTAAGAAAGTCGGTTCTCTGTGCAGGGCCAGAAAGGTTTTCCCGTCTAAGTTCATCCTGCACATATATATAAATCAATCATCCGCCCGTGTATTGAATACTGTTGCCACATCTGGTCGGGTGCTCCTGCTATTCACCGCGGGGTTCTTGACAAAATCCAACGGAGAATCTGTAATGTGATCGATACCAACTTGGCAGCCAGGCTGCAGTCACTCTCTCACCGACGTGGCGAGGCTTCTCTGTGCCTTTTCTACAAATACTTTCACAGCTTCTGCTCCAATGAACTTAGAATACCGGTGCCCTCTATGTATGAATTTACACGAACTACTAGATTAGCAACTAGGTCCCATCCTTTTACAGTAAAACCGATAAAATGTAACCGCAATTTCTACTCTAACAGCTTCTTTTCTCGCACTTCTCCCCTCGCACTTTTCACCTGTGGAATTCCCTTCCATATACTTGCTTTCCCGACAGCTACAATCTCCAGGAATTTAAATGTAGGGTCAATAGACATCTCTTATCACACTAATTCGCATCCATTCTCTCAAGCTCTTTTTTATCTACTCCATTCCCATCCTCGGTATCCCCATCCGTATATTACCCTCCTCCTGACATTTCCTATAACTAACCCCTCTTTCTCATCACTTCCCCTTATGTAAACTCCTACGCAACAAAAATCCCACCTTGGGAAATCATAACGCCCAAGATAGATTTAAGTTTAAGTAACCAAAAGGAAAAACCCATCTAACTACATTCTAAGAAGATTTTTGACAAAATCAAAGAAAGATATCCAAACCACATACACATCTACACAGACGGATCTAAACAAAATGATGTAACAGCTAGTAGAGCAGTACTCAACAAATCAATAAAAAAGCAAACAAACCTCCCAAAAGAAAACTCTATCTTTAGTGCAGAAACCCTAGCACTAAATCTAGTCTCCAACAACAAAAATCCCAAATACATACGTTTTTCAGAACCTGTCTGCTCTAAAAGCAATTAAAAATATAACAAAAAAACCCCAGATAATCCTCTTATTGCAAAATTACTCAACAAACTAACGCAACTAAACAGTCAAAACAAAAAAGAAATTATTTTCTCTTAGACATCGAGTTACACAGGTATCAGAGGAAACGAATTAGCTGATTCAGCAGATTCGTCTGCCTTAAATATTCTAAGTGATGCAGACTTTAAAAATCCACTACACAGATCTTAAAAGATACATCAATGCATACACAATGAATAAATGGCAAGATTACTAGAACGAATTTCTCAAAAACAAACTATACGAAATTATGCCAAAAATAAAAAAGCAGGAACAAAACACCAAACTAAACAAAAGAATTTACACTTGCAAGAATAAAAATAGGCCACACACATTTAACCCACTCATATCTCACGAGAAAAGAAAATCAACCTTTCTGTATACCATGTAAAACCCCTTTCACAATTAAACATGCTCTAACAGACTGCATTGATTTTGCAGCAACAAGAAATAATCTCTACAAAGAAAAAAATATTAAAGATCTATTTGAAAAAAAAAAATAGCTCCCAAATCATTTTCGTACTTCAAAAAAATTGGCCCCTACCAGAAAATCAAAAAAAATATAAGTATGTCACTTTTATATCAAGTAAAGCAAATAACACAACTCACAACTGATCCAAAACAAAATAAAAATTTCAAACTGAACACCACCCAAATAAAACGTTCCTAATTATACTTCCCTGGTAAAAATGATCACAAAACCAAGAAATCGCAAAACAGGTTTATTCTAACTCAATATAACCTTATGCCCAAAAAACTGATCTAAAGAATACGGTGCTGGACTTATATGACCTTTTGAGGTAGACAGGCCATTAAACAATGGTATTTATGCAGATGACAGAATTATTTATTCCTGTCTATGTAAAAAGTCCGAAAGATCCGACAAAGTAAAAATGGTAATTGCTCTCGAAAAGAACCTCTAATCAGGGGTTAACTGAGGCAAGGAATGGCTTGCAAATTTTAATGCCTTCAAAACGAAACTGCTTTTATTTAATCACCCCCAGAGAAACCTTTTCTATCTGCCATCAGCATAACTGTTGCTAAACTCCAGATGACCAGTAGTTTGTCCACTGATATGAAAATATATTGAATCAATTGTTAGGTCTACTGCTACGAAATTTAGTTCAGTGTGTCGTACCAGATAATTTTTCTCGTCAGCATCCTTCTTAAACATTTATAAATCTGCCATTCGTCTGTGCATTGAATACTGCTTCCATATCTGGTCTAGTGCTCCTAATATATATCTCAAGATTCTTTACAAAATTCAAAGAAGTCTGTAATGTAATTGATCCGGACCAGACATCTCGACATTAGTCACTTCCTCGACGACGTGACATTTTCTACAAATATTTTCATCGCAATTGTTTTGATTAGCTATTCTTTTAGTGCCTGTGGAAGTCCTTCTCGATTTCTTGCTTTCTTACCAACTTAAGAATTTAAATGCAACGTCAATCGCCATCCTTTTTCTTCCTGAATCCTGTTCTTTTGTACTTTTCTTCACTTCTTGTCATTAAAGTCTTTATTCTTTTTCACTCTCTGTAACTTCCTACGTCTCAGTGACATTATCACCTTGTTTGGGATGAAATGATTGAACGAGATAAATCCTAATCTGTAAATGGGGGTTAATTCCAAGAGGAACCTTCCAATTTCAAAACATTAAAATCGTATTTTTCACAATGGGGTCTAGACATGGAATCCTGAGAAAAACTCAGGATTTCATGTCTAGACCTTATTAACACAAATAAGTATATCAAAAAGTAAAAGTTTATCACAAATGACTGGGTCATTTACAAAAAACAAAAGGATAAAGAGAATAAACAACAACAAACTACGATGATGTAAGCAATATATTCGGTATTAAGTAACTGTTATTTCTTCATAAGCAGGCAATAGATCGTTTTCTTATTTATTCAATCACAGACATGCTGTGATACTGTGTGGACCGAATTTATAGCCAGTAGTTTGGAAATACATCTTGCTAATTACTGTATTATGACAGGCGCTTCAACGAGGCTTACTTTTTCTCTCTTCAGCAAGTCAATGTTTGGCTTCGACATTTAGAACCCCACTAAATGGAATTCATACATGTACAGAAATGAACGCTGATAGGGAAATAACGTGCAATATTGAGTGTAACCAGGGTTTCTTCCTACCCAATGGATTAAGCAGGACAAGTGTTGTCTGCAGAGGGCAAAATGAATGGTCCAAACCATCAATGGATTGTATCCGTAAGTAATATCTTATTGGTATTTTACTTGTTACCAACATGTACATATTTTCTGCTTTCCTCCTGTATTACTTCTCCCCACCCATTTGTTCTTTGATCTTTTAACATTTTTTTCTCGTCATTGAGGATGCAGGACAGAAGGGACATTTTCATGCTCTTTTGCCCTCCACATTCTCAAGCTGGGGGTACAAGATAAACTATAAGGAACGAACTTCCACAACTTGGGTGAGTTAAATCGATGCTTTATTACGTTCAGAGTTAGTCTTGCTGTTGGGGAAGGCGATGTGACACTCAGCTCTAACGCTAATTAATGTAGATCAAATGCCGAACCGACTGACTCAGACGAACGGAGTTTCCCTTCTTCAGTGTGCCTGACACACGTAGCTACTTCAATCACACGCCCGGCTGAACTGAACTGAACTGATCGGCTCGGAAAAATCACTTGTATTTATTTAAAATAATCGGAAGTGCCTAGACCACCGGGCGATAAGCATTGACGACTGTAAGTCCAAAATTTCAAGGTACTTAAATTTTGCTTCCTTTGATGTGTAAACAGAATGTCTGCACTAAGCCTCTAAGTATTTTCCTGGATTTTTAAAAACTTTTTATCTTAATAAAGCTTCGTGTAAAGGCCGCCGGATGTTTTTATAACCCTGACACTTTACCCGTAACCAAGCGTTTTTTTTTGTATTGCCTGGAGAAAGAAAATTCTATTATCTTTTCTTTATTTTCTTAATGTGTGGTCAAGATACAGTAAAGATAGTTTTTGACCTGGTCATTCAAAAATCTATTTCCTAAACTTTATCTTTTATCACATCAAATCACTTAGTCAAATATTTATTGGAAGACTGGTAGGATTTAACAGTAATCTGACACCCTTTGCTCTTCCACAAATTTCCTTATAAAAGAAAAAGCGTTTATTTACTTATTTTTCCTTTTCTTTTTCACTTTTGTTAAACGAAACACATGTTTTTAATTTAGTTAAACTGGTGAAATAAAAGTAAAGCAACGCTATTCTACCTTAATATTAGTCATTTACAGAAGCACAACATTCATTTCCTAACTACTTATTTGAATATGACACAGTTGTGCAACACTCATCTATTTTTCGCTAAATAACCATGAAAAGAGTCACTCACTCTCTACCAAAAAAAATAAACTTAAGTTGATGCGAAAAGAACGCTATCACATGGTGCACGCAGAGAAAACAGACTGATTTCTACTACCGCCTTGTTCAAAGGAACATTCGCAACACGCCAAATGCTTCCACTGCAAAGAACTATCTCAGAAGAATGTGAAACACATAACATTCAACAACCTTGCGCAGTGAAAGGTGTAGGCAATAAACTATAACAATGAAGCGGATGAATTCGAGCGCATCAATCAATCTTGTCATGAATGACCCAGAGTTCAACCAGGCTTCCAATCAGGAGCCATAGCGAGTGATACTCCCCCGCTCGCCAGACCAAGCACAACAATCAAATCAACTCACACTAATATTTGATGTAAGCAATATATTCGTCGGCAACGACTGTGTGATGAAGTCAAGTTTACCCAAAAGAAGAATCACAAGGCATATCGACACCAATCGCAAGAGAAAGGGCACTTGTTTTCCTTCTTAACTGAGTGCATTCTTTTATCAGTGTCTTCTTTCTAGAATTGACCAATCAAGGAAATGAAGTTGCAAAGTGTTCCAAGGACTCCATGTTTCTGCATTCATAGGATGCTGTAATAAAGAAAAAGATAGACAATTAGTCAATTTATAATGTGCCAGCAATTATAAATATTAGAATTCTTAGTGTATTTTTTACATGATCTTAACTTTCTTTGATATTTGAACTAAAATAAAACTCAATAAAAATGCATTTGTTTTTGTGCTCTTTTTTAAACTTTTGTTCTATTTCCGCTCATTCATTTTTCATTTTCTGTCTACCAAATTACATGACTTGTACATTTATCCTATTACCTCATGAACCATATTCAAAAGAAAGAAATTTCTCTTAAACAGAGATATAAAATAACATACACTTAGCTCCTATATAGTTTTTTTTTAACTTAGTTCAGCTTTAATACTGGAACAACTAATAAAATTAAACTTATTACATTAAAGTGTTGGTTTGCAAGATTAGCTTGATAAACATCCCACTTTTGCTATGTGAGATTGTTTTTTTCGCATGCAGAATATGGGCACCAAAATGGGGGTGTAGTAATGACAGAAATTTTCTTATCATTCTTTGATAATGAAGTATGTTTCTATGAAGTTATTACAATTGACGGCAAGGATAAAAACAATATTTTTGTCGGGGTCTTAGTCATTCAGTGTGTATTTCAAGAAATAATATAGTAACTTACATTGCATATAGGTTACTGATCCTGATCTTTGCTGTGAATGGCTTGGTTTTCTGACGTTAAAAATAACATTGATAACCACCATTTTGGGTCTCTTTGTTTGCGAGAGTGAGTAAGGGACGAATTGTACAGAAAAATGGAACAATCCTTTATGGGTAATGATAATCACATACACAAAAAAAACGATTTTGTTGTCCTCCATAAGATGGGTAGGAACAATAACAACTACAAATTCCATAGTTCAGAGGTAGAAATTTAATTGACTTGTGCAGAATTGTCCTTTGCAGATGTTAATGCAGATTTACGAAGCAGAGTAAGCACTGCAACTAGGCCTAAGAAAATGGATCAAATCGTTTGTGATGCTGGTAATATCCCAAATTAACGGAGATTGTTCAGTGAGAAGATTTTGAAGCTTCAACAGGCTTTTCAGTTTAATGTAGCATAGAAAATGCTCTACGACAATCTCATCCACATCTTCAAAAAAGTTTTGGAGAAATATTTTCTGTGCCCGATATTTTCCAGAAAGTCGAGGGTATTTTGATTAAAGACTTCTTAGGGCAGGGTTATACATTGATTATGCGCTATTACGAGGAAGATCAAAGAAAAACATGACAAAAACTATGAGAATGAACTACAGTGCTTCCAGAAGTATACATTTCAAGCCCCTGAAACAGTCTATCATACGTATATGATCGACACTTAAAAAAACAAATGAAGAAAAAGGTGTAGGCTTCGCCCTTACAATTTGTCAGAACTGGCCGGGGTTTTATCATCTTTGAGTACAGTTCTAAGTCCGCTATATGAGCTGTAAAGGAACCAGGTGAAGTTGACTGTGAGACATGAAGAGACTATCAAAGCAGCTACTCTTAATTTTTCAGGTTTTTATATACTACACTCATCGAAGTTTCTGGTCTTGTCATGTAATACATCACCATACGGTAGCCAGAGTCTGTTGAAAGTAATGTGTACATCTTGACAATGAAGATTCTGTTACAGTTTTGTTCTCAAAAACTTTCACAAGCATTTAGGTTATGAAGAAGCAGGGTTAGCAAACAAGTGGGATTATTTCTTTTTTTCTTCAGTTTCAGTTATATGTATCTACACGAAATCAAAAAGTCCGTAACATAATACTGAATTTGATCCGAAATTTTCACTCTATAATACTCCATTTATTCACCATTATTAAGTGACTTGACAATATGAGATATTATATAGAAAATAAATATTTGTTTCGCAGAATAAATATTTTTACGGTGAGTATTTGTTAATGCCCATACACACGCTCGAGCTGAGAAGTTCTCAAACTGACCCACTTCCCAAATTACGAATTATAAGAATTTTTAGACTTCTTAGCACCTAAGCACTAATTAAAATAAACAAGTAAATGAAACAAATATAACATAAACTTTAAATAAATAAGCAAACAAAATAAATATAATATAAACTACAAATATACACACATAAACAATGAATTGAATTATAAATTCAACTTTCTATTGACCGCACGAAAATCAAATAGGAAACCATAAAATAACAATCAAACACAATTGAAAAAATTGTAAATTATGCTTATAGAACAACTATAACATTAATCAATTTAAAAAAAAAAAAAATTCTTAAACAAGAAAAATTGAATAATGGATAAATGTAGGCACATAAATAAATACTTTAGCACCTAAGCACTAATTAAGTTAAATATATAAATAAAAGAAATATAACATAAACTTCAAATAAATAAGCAAACATAATAAATATGAAACAAACGACAAATATACATACGTAAATCTTTATTTATTATTTACTGTTGTTTAAGTATAAATCCAACTTCTATTTATAAATATTATTATTACAACACCATCGAGCCAAATAAGAAAACGAAAAAATACAAAAGTGCGTGTTTGTCTGTGTGCACATACATACGTATACATGCGCACATGCATATATATATATGCATATAGGTGTCTATATATATATATATATATATATATATAGACACCTATATGAGTACGTATGTACGCATATTCGGTGGCATATCTACAAACAATAACTTATAACATGCCAAATTCCGAAAGAAAAGAGAGAAAAAAGCTAAAAAGCGACCGCTAAGCAAAAGGACAGATGATCATGATTGCCTATACACGTGAACACACTTGCAAAAGCAGGAAATGCGTGCATGAGCGTATATCCACACTGACGCATACACAATCGACTTACACCAACAATATGAAAAATTTGAAAAAGATATTAACAGTAAATTGTGACAAACCCCTGAAGAGTGAACGGATAAATCCGCCAACGAAATCTGGATTCAGGATACTGAAGGTAAAATCAATCAGATAAGTGACAAACTTTTACTTATATCAGTTCTATCTATCTATCTATCTATCTATCTATCTATCTATCTATTGTTTTATTTTTTGCAGGAGGTGTGGAACGCTCCAATTACCTTCGTTTCACCATTTTGTATAATACCAGAGAAATGACTGCATGTTTACAGAAAATCAATCAAGATTTTACTGCACATTTCCAAGCCATCCAGAATCAAATCAGCAGTTATTGTTATGGCAACGATGCACGACATATCAAAGTGGACAATTTGAATGTTACCCAAGGAGAATTGTTTCAGGTAAATCGTAATATATCTCCACCATGTCTACTTTTACTGATAGGTTCTTAATAGGATTTTGAATAATTTTGAAATATTTTCTACTTATGCTTGATGAAATAAATTCTGCCAAAACTTGATGAGAATTTTTAAAATGTTTTTGTTATCACCATCATGATTAACCATTTTTTTTAATTAAGTACCGTTTTTATTGTTATTTTTTCTGCCATTATCAACAGAAGAACTAATATAAATTATTTCTCATATACTTGTTTCTCTGGCATTTTAACCTTTTCTAATAAAGCGGATTTGAAATATTAATTTTTTTTTCCCTCCTCACTTTACTTTATTATTAACCATAATATTATTATTGTGTCATTTTTCATCATATTTCGATTTCTGCATTGGTCTCACTACCAACCAAGTCTGCGGGGAGACCTAAGGCAGGTCGTGGCGTGTTGTTATGACTCCATTTCATGTTTTTCTATCTTCCCTATCATCCCCAGCATTACATAGATAACGTTTTCCTTAGTGTGTGGGCTGTACTTAATAAGACAATTTTTTTGTATATCTCTTAAGCTGGGGTTTCCAGGGATTCTTTCAATGTTTTGTTCCATTTTTTATCATTCCAAGTGCACCTACTATCACTGGCACAACTCTTGTTTTCAATTTCCACATTTTTTCTATTTCAATTTCCAGGTCTTTATATTTTGACAGTTTTTCAAATTCCTTGATTGCTATGTTACAATCCGCTGGACAAGCCATATCAATTAATAGACAAGTTTTCTCCTTCTGGTTTTTAACAATAATGTCTGGCCTGTTTGCTTCAATTTTTCTGTCTGTGTAGATGGTGTAATCCCATAGAATGGTTACATCTTCTATTTCTGTAACCGGTGCTGGATGATGTTCATACCAGTGTTTGTTTACAGCTTTTCCATAATGTTTGCACATTGCCCAATGGAAATATTGCCCAACTCTATCGTGGCGATTTTTATATTCGTTTGGGGCAAGCACAGAACAGCCTGAGATTAGGTGGTCTATTGTTTCTTGGTGTTTATCACAAAACCTGCATTTTGGATCCATATTATTATGCATAATATTTGCCTGAAAGTTTCTCGTGAAAAGACTTTGGTCTTGTGCTGCAAGTATAAATCCTTCAGTTTCAGACTTTAATCCAGATGCACGTAACCATCGATGAGTATTAACTTTGTCAACATTGGATTTATTGGCACGTTCTGGATATTGACCATTCAGAGGTTTATCTTGCCAGCGCTGTTTCATCTGTTCAAGAGCTTTATCTTTGGCTTTCATTTTCATATTTTTTGCCGCAATAGTTGGTTCTTGGCTTCTGTTTCGCTTTTCTACAGAATCTACTAACTGTAATTCTTGTTTGTATTTACTGCCTTCTTTTATTATTGAATATTTTTTCTTTCTTTCTTCATGTTGCCTTACTAATTGTATCATCCAATCCTTTGTTGTTTCTATGTATGTTAGTAAGCCAATAGTTGTTGTCTTGTATGACAATTCCAGCTGAATAAGACCTCTTCCACCTTCTTTACGGGGTATGTATAGACGGTCTACATCGGCCTTTGGATGCTGCATCTTATGCTTAGAAAGAATCTTTCTTGTTTTAGAATCAATTCGCCTGATGTCGTTTAGAGTCCAGTTTAAGATGTTGAAGCTATATTGGACAACTGGGATTGCAAGGCTATTAATGGTCATAACTCTGTTCTGAGAATTCAATTCAGTTTTTAATATCATTCGTAGCCTTCTATAGTACTCTTTACGCACTATTTCTTTCATGTTTTTATGGTGAATGTTTTCACTCTCATTTACACCTAGGTATTTATAAGCTTCTTCTGGCTTTAATTCTTTTACTGTTACAGCAAGGTCTAAGCTAATTGAGGATGTTTCTTGTATTGATCCACGTAAAACTGTAGCTTTAGCACATTTATTCAAATTGAATTTCATTCCAATGTCTTCGCTGAAGCATTTTACAGTTTGCAGAAGACCTTCCAGCTCATTATCATTCTTAGCATATAACTTCAAGTCATCCATGTAAAATAGATGGCTTATTTTCTTTTGGCCTATTTTATAACCACATTCTGTCTTATTAAGTTGACTGGTTAGTGCTATTAATGATATGCAGAATAGTAAGGGAGACAAAGAATCACCTTGAAATATACCTCTTTTGATGTTTATTTCATCAGACTTATAGGTTCCATTTATATGATTGAGGTAAAGGGTTGTTTTCTATATAGACATGCACTGTTTGATGAAATTGATGATGACTGGCGATATCTTATTATTATTATTATTATTATTATTATTATTATTATTATTATTATTATTATTCATAATTCGATTTCTGGTATGGTCGCACTACTTTCCAAGTCTGTGGAAAGACCTAAGGCAGGTCGTGTTGTGATGTTATGGCTACATTTCACGTTTCTTCTATCTCCCATAATATCCTTAGCGTTACGTAGATAAAGTTCTATTTAGTGTGTGGGCTGTATTTAAGAAGACAATTTTTTTTGTATATCTCTTAAGCTGGGGTTTTCAGGGGTTCTTTCAATGTGTTGTTTTGTTCCATTTTTTATCATTCCAAGTGCACCTACTATTATTGGTACTATTCTTCTTTTAAATTTCCACATTTTCCTATTTCAATTTCCAGGTCTATATTTTGATAGTTTTTCAAATTCCTTGGTTGTTATGTTACAATCCGCTGGATAAGCCATATCAATTAGTAGGCAAGCTTTTTCTTTTTAATTTTTGACCATTATGTCTGACCTATTTGCTTCAATTTTCCTGTCTGTGTAGATGGTGTAATCCCATAGAATGATGACATTCTATTTCTGTAACCGGTGTTTGTTTACATATTTTTCATGGTGTCTGCACATTTTTCATAGTGTTTGCACATTGTCCACTGTAAGTATTGCCCAACTCTATCGTGACGACTTTTATATTCATTCGGGACAAGTACAGAACATCCTGAGATTAGATGGTCCATTGTTTCTTGGTATTTATCACAGAACCTGCATTTTGGATCCACATTATTATGCATGATATTAGCTTGAAAGTTTCTGTCGAAAAGATTTTGGTCATGTGCTGCAAGAATAAAGCCTCCAGTTTCAGACTTTAATCCAGATGCACGTAACCATCGATGAGTATTAGCTCTATCAACATTGGGTTTATTAGCACGTTCTGGATATTGGCCATGCAAAGGTTTGTCTTGCCAGCGTTGTTTCATCTGTTCAAGAGCTTTATCCTTGGCTTTCTATTTCATATTTTTTACCGCAATATTTGGTTCTTGGGTTTTGTTTTGATTTTCTACAGAATCTACTAAATGTAAATCTTGTTTGTATTTACTGCCTTCTTTCATTATTGAATAATTTTTCTTTTTGTTTTCATGTTATTTGACTAATTGTATCATCCAGTCCTTTGTTGTTTCCATGTATGTTAGTAAACCAATAGTTGTTGAATAGGATCTCTTCCACTTTCTTTACGGGGGTATGTATAGACGGTCTACATTAGCTTTTGAATGATGCATTTTATGCTTAGAAAAAAGCTTTCTTGTCTTAGAATCCATTCATCTGATGTCATTTAGAGTTCAGTTCGAGATGTTGAAACTATATTGGACCACTGGGATGGCAAGGTTATTAATGGCAATAATTCCGGACGTAACTGATAATACAAAAATTTTTATTCATCAACATAGTCTCCTTCTAGGGTAATACACTGATTCCAAAGCTTATTTAACAATTTCATGCCTTTTTTGTAGAACGATTTATTTTTGACCACAAAATACGCCCGAGCTTCCGATATCACTTCTTCATTGGAGCCAAATCTCTTTCCCTGGAGCATTCTTTTGAGGTCTGCAAACAGCCAGTAGTCGCTAGGGGCCAGATCTGGAGAATAGAGTGGATGCGGAAGAAATACAAAGTGCAATTCATGTACTTTTGCCATCGTTGCGATCGACTTGTTACACGGTGCGTTGTCTTGTTGAAAGATCACTTTTTTGTTTGCGTCTTTGGTCGCTTTGGATGGCTTTCACCTGTTGCTTTCCACTCAGTTGAATGCCGATTTGACTCCGGAGTAAAGTGGTGGATCCATGTTTTATCCATTGTAACATATTTACGCAAAAACTCCTTCATGTTAAGTTGAAACAGTTGCAAACAACACTGAAAGTCGACGCGTTATTGTTTTTGGTCGACTGTGAGAAAACGCGACACTCACTTTGAACACAACTTTTTCACTGACAAATGTTCATGCAAAATGGTAATTACACTGCCTTCTGATGTATTAATTCAACTCTTCAGCTATCTTACGGAACTTCAATTTACGATCGACCAAAATGAGTTTGGATTTTTCTATGTTTTCCGGGACAACTGCCGATTTTGGGCAACCTGACCGTTCAGCTTCATTTGTGTCCGTACGAACGCGTTTAAAGTCAGCATACCACCTCTTAACCGTTGTTTCCGACGGAGTAGAGTCCGAATAACACTTATCAAGTCATTGCTTTCCTTGAACAGTATTTTCCCCATCAGAAAGCAATGCTTTATCAACACATGAAATTAAGATGCTTTCATTGTTTTGAAAATTTGTAACGGTAGCTTCACTTAAGTAATTGTAAACTAATAATCCGATTGGGCCCAAATTTTGTCATGTGTCATTTGAAGGTTAGTACTTCATAAAATTCATATAGATTTTTTGTTAGTAGTACCATCTATATGTCATACTCGGTACTTATTGAGTGATGTGTTAGGTAGTGTTAATTTCGGAAAAACGCATCCAATCAAGCTATTATTCAAGTCTTCCATCTACTATGTCACTTCACACAACTCTCCACATGATAACCCTAACTCTATTACATTCGGCAAATCATTTATACAAGCTCGCTAGGTAGGTTATTCTTCTGTTCCACTTGCGTTCAATCTGTCCTGTTACTCACATGCTTAGTTCGTGGTATTCTCAGCATTGCTCTGTAGAAGCACATTTTTCTTGTCCCAAGTATCTTAATATGTGATAATATTGCCTAGTATTTATTGCCATATAGGCGGACCGATATAGCATAACAGTTCAGCTCTCTTTTCCTTATTTCTATAAAACTTTTCTGTTTCTTAATACGATGCTTAGCTTTGGAAAGGTATATTTTGTTTGTCAAAATGCTTTCGGATTTTTTCCGTCCTCTATTAAGATATTTTATCCGTGAAAATTAAATTATTATACTTGCTTGCTTTTGGTGTTTTCAATTAGTAGTTTTCTAACAGCCATACAGTGTCTTTTTACAATTGCTGTTTAGTCCTGTCTTCTCGTTTTCCTTTGATAACTTCTATGAGGGCTCCTGTAAATTTCTTTCTGTGTCTGCTATCTCAAGGAAAAAAAAAAGATAAATGATGAAGGGGTCAAAATGTGCAGTGCGACGCTCGTCAGTAGGTCAGCTGTTTTTCTTTCTTGTTCGGTCGCCTCAAGGAAATGGATTTCGTGTCTTCCGTTCACGGTCGATACACAGGGCAGTTGTGAAACAGACACCAACTAAGCCGCTCTAGTCGATATTAGCGAATGCCGCGCGACCCACAGTTTCTTCCTGAGCCAGCCCCACGTTAATGATCGCCTTCATGATGAGGGTAGCCACGTTTAACCCGAATCCTAAACGTGTCAGGCAATATCCTTTTCCGTCAATTTTCACGATCTAGTATGGCCAGAAGGGCTCGTGGATACGAACTTGGAGGTAGGCTCACCTGAGATCCAGCACAGACATGTTTGATACCTTCTGCTGCCATTCACGCAGTTTAGCTGCACAGACGTCTGGATCGGCTGTTAAAGTGTCAACGTGATGTTTGAACTCTCGGAAATCCATCACTGGACATACTATAGACTTGTTCTGCTATAGTACGGCCATCAGAGGAATTAGGCCTTTGGGAGGCCCCAGGTTTTCTTCTGTGTACGGTACGAACCAGCCGTTGCTCATCTACGTGTGGAGCTCCTGCTCATAGTCCTCCTTGATTTCTGCTGCTACCGGGTACTTAGAAACCCTATTGTGCAGTCTTTCCGGCGCACGGTCCTCTGATCACTTCCTTGTAACACCCCAATTGTCCGTCCTAACAATTTTCTCCGGCGGCCGTTCTCCACGCTGTGATGTTGCCGGAAATTTGTAGGAAATGTCGGACGAACAGCTGGGAGTACAAGATTGACTATAAGGAACGAACTTCCACAACTTGGATGAGTTGAAAAGGATGCTTTATTCGTTTAGGGTGAGCCTTGTCGGTTGGGGCAGGTGAATGTGACACAAAGCTCTAACTCTAATTAATGGAGATCAACAAATCCAAACTGAACGAAACAAGACGAACGGAGATTCTACTCACTCAACGCCCGGCGGAACTCTCTCTCTACTTAACTCGTCTTAACTTAACTGGCTCACTTGTTAACTGACTCTATTTATTTAAATGAATACGGAAATCCGGAAATGCTTTAAACCACCGGTGACAAACACCGGCGACTGCAAGTCTGAAATTTCAGTTATCTATTTTTTTTATCTTAATAAGACTTCCGCCGGAAAAGGCTTAATGTGTGGTCAAGATACAGTAAAGGACAGCCTTTAACCGGGTCATCGAAAAGCTACCTGCTGAACTTTATCACTGAGTCAAATATTTACCGGAGGACAATTTTCCTCATAAAAGAAAAAGCGTTTATTTATTTATTATTTCCTCTTCTTTTTCACTTTTGTTAAATATGTTTTTAAACTATTTTCTATTCTAATCTATTTTCTATTTTAATCTATTATAATAAAATACATATATGTCTAGTTATCGTATCACATTACCTCCCCCAACGGATCTTGTCATTTATGTCAATAAATTACAATAAATGAAAAAAAACATGACACGATGCTTCTTCATGTCGGTACGCCATCACAACCAAAAATTATTTTGATCCCCCAGGGATATTCTCCTCCTCTCCACAAACATCAATCATGAAATTTCTTATTAATCCATACCATTTCTTTGTATTTCCTCAACACATTTTTCTTCTTATTTCAACAACCAATTCCTCAATTTTTATCTTCCTAGCCGGTGGCATCAATGAATCCACGCAGTTGGTTTATCGCTACGTATGAGGATCAATTCTTCATTAACGAACACCTTTTTCAACTTAGTGTTTTGCTTTCCGCTTTCCTTCTTCCCTTCTATTCCTGAAGAGACTCCGCTCTTCGTTAATTCATCTCCTGTTACCATTTTCCGGCCACAAGTCTCTGGGCATTTCCTGTATCACCCCCCTCCCCCAATGAAACCTTATCATGATGGAAGTTTGCTGAGAACGTCCCCTCCCAATGGGGTCAATGGCGCCCGACCAAATGATTGAAGCATAGTTTACACAATAAATTCAAGAGAGGGGTGTTTCCACCCTCTCTCCCAAAGAAGAAAAGAAATTTATAAAAAAATTAATTAACACAAGGTGACAAAATAGTCATAACTCTGAGCAAGTCTATAAATATAGAAGCGATGTAACTGCTCCTCATTATCAGTATTTTTTAAAGTTCTCCAAACATATTCCATTTTCCGTTCTTTCTCTTTTTATTTTCTTTCTTTCTTTTAAACAAAACAACAACAAAAAAGTAAATAAATGTTTATAAGATGTTTCTTTTTGTTTTTCTCAAAAATAATTTTTTTTATCATCATCATCCTTTTTTTCTTCTTTCAAACAAAACAACAAACAAAACGTAATTAAATGTCTCTAAAATATTTCTGTTTTTCTCAAAAAAAAAAAATTTTTTTTCACCATCATCCTTTTTTTTTTGCTTCCAAAACATATTTTTGTCGTTGTTGTACACACTCACTTAGTTTTTCTCTCTCTCATTTTTTTAACGTACACACACTATTCTTTTACCCCCCCCCCCCCCCCCCGTTTTTTTTTCAAACAGTCCTTTTTCATTCTTCTCTTTTTTTTTTCACGCCGTTTGCGTTGATCTCTCTTTTTCTTTAACTTTCTTTTCAAAATTCATACCTTTTTATCGCAAAATAGTCACACATTTTTTTCCAATCCATTTTTTTTTTTATACACGCACAGTTGTTTCTTGCTCTCTGCCTTCCTCTTATTTTTTCCATTTTTTTTTTCGTACACATTTATTTTCTCATTATCAATCTCTTTTTCAACCAACCATATTCCATTTTCCTTTCTTTTTTTTTCTTTTAAACAGAACAAAAAAAGGTCAATAAATGTTTCTAAACGCTTCTTTCTGTTTTTCCCAAAAATTTTTTTTTTTATCATCATCTCATTTTTTCAAACAAAACAAGTAAATAAATGTTTCAAAGATGTTTCTTTTTGTTTTTCTCAAAAATATTTTTTTTCATCATCATCATTTTTTGTTTTTGTCGTTGTTGTACACACTCATTTAGTTTTTCTCTCTCATTTTTTTTTCACGAATAGTGCTTTTTCTTTTCTTCTTTTTTTTTTAATAACGCACACTATTCTTTTACCCTCTTTTTTTTTTCAAACAGTCCTTTTTCATTCTTCTCTCTTTTTTTTCACACCGTTTGCGTTGTTCCTATCTCTCTTTTCCTTTAATTTTCTTTTCAAAATTCGTACTTTTTATCTCAAAATAGTCACACATTTTTTTTCCAATTCATTTTTTTGTACGCGCACAGTTGTTTCTTGCTCTCTCCCTTCCTATTATTTTTTCCATTTTTTTTTGTACACACCTTTTTCTCATTATCATCTTCCATCTTCCTTTCTTTTTTTTCCTTTTAACCAAAACAACAACTAAAAAAGTAAATAAATGTTCCTAAAATGTTTCTTTGTTTTTCTCAAAAATATTTTTTTCATCATCATCCCTTTTTCTTTTCAAACAGTCCTTTTTCAGTCTTCTCCTTGTTTTGTTTTGACCAGACAAAAAGGGAGTAAATAATTCTGCTTACCTTACGGTGCTTGTTGATAACGGGTTCCCTTTACTTTGTTTCTTGGGGGTTTTTTGGGGGTTTTTTCACACCGTTCGCGTTGTTTCTATCTCTCTTTTTTTTTCTTTTTTTTTTTTTTCAAAATTTATACTTTTTCTCTCAAAGTACTCACACCTTTTTTTTTTTTCTTAATCAATTCATTGTCCCCTTTTTCTTTTCTTTTTTTTTTCGATCGTACGGCCGTTAGTGGCAACCGTTCTTCTACCTGCGAGAATTTTGGCCTGACGAAAAGGAAGTAACTAGTTCTGCTTACCTTACGGTGCTTGTTGAAAACGGGTTCCCTTTCCTTTCTTTGTTTTTTTTTCTTCTTTTTCTTCCCCTGAAGCTTACACCAAGCAATCAGAATTTGGCTGCGAGAATAGTTCTTTCTTCGCTTTCCTTTCCTCCGTTCGTCCTGTCTCGTCCAGTCGCGTCGGTTCGTCGAAATCCAAACTTAGCATCCAGTGGCACTTCCGTGGGTTCCAAATCCTGCAGTCACGGCACCAAATGTAACACACCAACGGTCCGTGCTAACAATCTTCACCGGCGGCCGTTCTCCACGCTGTGATGTTGCCGGAAATTTGTAGGAAATGTCGGACGAACAGCTGGGGGTACAAGATTGACTATAAGGAACGAACTTCCACAACTTGGATGAGTTGAAAAGGATGCTTTATTCGTTTAGAGTTAGCCTTGTCGGTTGGGGCAGGTGAATGTGACACAAAGCTCTAACTCTAATTAATGGAGATCAACAAATCCAAACTGAACGAAACAAGACGAACGGAGATTCTACTCACTCAACGCCCGGCGGAACTCTCTCTACTTAACTCGTCTTAACTTAACTGGCTCACTTGTTAACTGACTCTATTTATTTAAATGAATACGGAAATCCGGAAATGCTTTAAACCACCGGTGACAAACACCGGCGACTGTAAGTCTGAAATTTCAGTTATCTTTTTTTTTTTTTATCTTAATAAGGCTTCCGCCGGAAAAGGCTTAATGTGTGGTCAAGATACAGTAAAGGACAGCCTTTGACCGGGTCATCGAAAAGCTACCTGCTGAACTTTATCACTGAGTCAAATATTTACCGGAGGACAATTTTCCTCATAAAAGAAAAAGCGTTTATTTATTTATTTTTTCCTCTTCTTTTTCACTTTTGTTAAATATGTTTTTAAACTATTTTCTATTCTAATCTATTTTCTATTTTAATCTATTATAATAAAATACATATATGTCTAGTTATCGTGTCACATCCTTGCCGCAATCCAGGATCACCTCCGATGGTCGAAAGTGGCAGTAAAGTCGGGTTCATCAACAGTAATGGCTGCACACTTATCTGCTCGTCCATCGCCAATCTGTACTCGTCCCGTTAGCCCAACAGCAACGCCTCCCAGTGCTGTTATGGTATCAATCCCCTATAGTAGGTCAAATCCCAGTGGCTTATCACGCACCACCAAAACGTTTATTTTGGCAGAACCGCCTTCCTCCGTGAATACTGTTACTACTCCTACACCGCAACATGAACGGAACATGCCTCCAATAGTCATAACCTAAACCGTCACTCTCTTCCAAGACTGTATCCACAATCGTCCGTGAACAATTAGTATCAATCAGCGCTGAACACTAAGTTCTGTCAACAAGGATGTTTGCCACCGGGAGCACTGTATTTACATCTTGGTTGGGGAAAAGGTTGGCGCTGATGCCCTGTCCTCTGTAGCGTTTCCCGAACAGCCTCGAGCTAAGTCTACAACCTTCCCGCATCGATAGCAGTGTGTGCTATGAAAATGGATGTACTAAGGTATTCCAATCTATTACGATTTTGTAGATTTCATTTATTATTTCTGTAATTTTGTCAATGCTGAAATCATCTAACGCTCCCAACATTTCTATTACAATCTAATCTGGTCCTACTGCTTTGTTTCTGATTTCACTTTAGACTTTAATATATCTGGTCCTTTCATATGTTTCTGCATTGTCGGTTTTCCTCTTGCGGAAAGAGCTCTCCAATTTTTTTCTCTGCTATCAGCATTCAATTTTTTGATTTTATGCATCCTCCTATTGATCGTTTGTCCTGTTATTTTATGTATATTTGCCTTATCTGTTATGCTTATTCTTTCTAATCTGCACACCTTTCATTGGCTCATTTCTCTTTTGCCTGCATGTATTTATTTATAATTTCTTTGTATTTCTTATCTCCTGTCCCATACCTTGGTATTGTTTGCTGTCACCTTTTCATCATGTCGAGAAGTTCATCTGATATACATTTTTCCTTATCTCGTTTTTCTAGAGATGATCTCGTTTGCTGATGTCATTAAAGCTTCTCAGGATGTGCGTTGTGGTGCATTGGATATCAGCTCGGAACGAGAAATCGGGGAGCCGAGTTCGAATTCCAACTGAATTCATTCACTTACGCGCAAATACCCTTGGGAAAGGTATTAATCCATCTATTCCTTCCAGTTATGGGTTAAATAACAGGACAGATTGGGTTCTGTAGCCTTGGTCGGCAACCAGTCTACCGCAGAAAGCAATGGCAACCTACTGCGGGATAATCTTCTGCCCAGTCGGTCATGTCTCTTTCGAGACATGATCGCCCAAGCGTGTATCACGTATGGCACTTAACTGACTGAATGCATCCCACTAAGAATTTCAATTCTTATTTATTTAATTGCATTTGCTTTTAACACTGTCAGTATATATCTCTTTGCAATTCGGATAATTCGGGAGCATGTCGTATTGAATTTGGTTGTTTTGCAGCGTAAAATTGTTTTCCTTAATCTCTTATTGATAGTCATTTAGTTGATCTGGTTGTTTATGACACCTCCTTGTGTTGGCTACTACCTGATCATTTACTGTGCACCATTGAACCCATTTTCTCTACGTTCATTACAGGTTACTCATCTGACTTTGTTAACTATTTCACCATCCTTCTGTACTTTGGCATAATTCAAGCGTTCCTTGATGATTAAAACTATCAGCAATTTGCAGTAAGTCAAGCAAGAGAAATAGAAATGCAACAAGTATAAATAATCACATCAATTTTGGATGCTACCACATAATTACAACAATAGTTTTAAAATGATTAAACGTATGTTAATATATTACTTTAACTTCCTTATTTGTAATATTAATAAAATGCTAATGTATTATGTCATATATTTTGAATAGGTTTGGTCCCAGCTGACTTTGTCCCTTGCAACTGAACCTTTGGGAAAACCACTGGAAGAATGTTTGGCTGAAATCTATGACCAATTAGAGAAGCCTTCATTTCGATCAATGTTTAATTTCACATCTGATCAATGTCATGTAATAAGCATGAAGCTCAATGTAGATACATCTCCTAGTATGTGTCCAGTAGGAAAATATTTATCTGTTCCTTTCATAGGTGATCCTGTCTGCTGTAAGTCTACTGTTTAACTAATGTATTTTTCTCTTAAATTCTACAGTAATAATTTATTGCTTATAGTACAAAGCACCAGGTACATTTACTATTCAATTGCTTTGTCTCATTTTAATAAAACATAATGATTTTGAGTGACATCACTTAGCTAATAGAATCTTTTCTAAAAAAAGCATTTATTAAACTTTATGAAAAAAGGTCAAATGGTTTATTTTGTAATATTACTAAACGTTTTATTCTTGAAATGTGTCAAGACTTTTTTTTAACTGTTAACACCTGATTCCTGTCTATTGTGTTTGAAATACAATTTCATAATCAAATGCTAACAAATATTTTCAAGTTTATTTTCATATGCTTCCATATTGCCATTAGTGAGAGCCAGAATCAAAACTGACATATTTGATGAGTGGTAGACAGAAAAGTTTAAACCATTATTTTATTGAAACACTGAAAACATTATCTTTGTACAAACACTGAAAACATTATCTTTGTACTGCTGGATTTTCCTATCATTATCTCTTTTAAAATCAAGCAAATATATTTTTAATCTCATAAACTTTTTCAATGTATAATAAAAATATGTCAACATATTTGTATCAAACTGATTAAGGAATAGTTTATAAAACAAAACTAGTCCACACATTTACATTCACATACATACATATGAAAATTCATACACATGAGTTTTATATTAAAAATTACATGTGCCATCCAAAAAGATAATAGTATCTAATATCTTTTTACTTTACATCTTCATTTATTTAGTACCTTGTACTACGGGAACATGGTTTAATGGTCACAAATGTGAATTGTGTCCAAGAGGTACATACCAAGACATGCCAGGAGAGTCTGAGTGTAAGCAATGTCCAAGTAAAATGACAACCCACAAGAGTGGATCAACAGTAATTGAGGATTGTGTTGGTAAGAAATGTGATTACTCATATTCTCTAATTGGACATAGTCACAAATATTTTCCTGTTGAGATATGAATTTAAAGTTATAATTCCTTACAGTACATTGAAGATACATATAAGTAATAATCCAGGCAATTCCACCAAACAATTTTCCAGACATTTCTGTGTACACATGCTCAGAAAATTAATAAAATGTTATTAGTGATTTTTTATGAGGTGAAATGATAATTCTGAGTGCTTCAATATTTTTTAGTTTTAGTCATTTTCATAATCAAGCAATAGTGACATGCTTTACTTATGATGTGGTTATTCAATTATAAATCATTCTTGGTTCAAGCATTGGATTACAAGTTGAACAAATAAGAAATTTCTTAATTTCAATTGATAAAGGCCTGCTCAGCCACTATAGACCACAGGAATCACCTTTTTTCTGACTGTACCAACATCTCTTTGTATCTGCTCATAATAATTGTAAACATGAAAACAAGTTTGGATCTTGCAAGTATTGGTGGTTCTGTAATAGTGTGTTAAATAAGTCTTCTATTCCACCTCTCTTCACTTAATTTGAGGTGTTATCATCTTCTGTTGATAAAGCAAAATGCTTTGCTCATAAACTCTCTTCCAGTTCTACTTTTGATTCATCTGACATATCTTTGTCTGACTTTCCCCTTGGAACTAAGTCTCTATATAACTCCAACCACGGTTTCAGCTGTTATCTGTAAACTGGATCTATACAAAATATGGGGACCTGATGGTATCCTTGCAGTTGTCCCAAAGAAATGTGCTCCTGAACTGGCTACTGTGCTCTCTAAACTCTATAATAAATGCCTTGTTGTATCTTGCTTTCCTGATAGTTGGGAATCCTCTTCTGCAATTACTGTTTTTAAGTAAATGAACAACCATTTGATCTTTCTATCAGCCTATTAGTCTTCTACCTCTTTTTTACAATGTATTAAAGGCTCTAATCAACTTTGAATAGGTTAAGCATCTCATCTCATAAGTTCAGATAAGCAATATTGCTTTTGCATGTCTAAATCAACTGATTATGTGTTAACAGCTATTGTTGGAAGTCTATCAAGCTTTAGATAAGAATAGTGAAATTCAGGCTGTTGCTTTGGATATCTCAAAGAAATTTAAAAGGGTTTGGCATGCAGGTCTTTTTCACAAGTTTAAATGTTATGGTAATTCTGGACAAATTTTTATTTGATTCACTCTTTCTGATCAAATAATGTAATGAAAGTTGTATTGAATAGCCACTCTTCTAGATCATTTTGCATTAATGTAGGTGTACCCCATACTCTATCCTTAGATCTGCTTTTAATCAAAAGCTTCCCTGATGTCATCGATTTTTGACTTCATATCTATGCTGATGACACAACTATTTACTCATGTCAATGATAAACCTCATAGGCTTGATAAGGTCAAGTTAACAGTTCATCTCAAAAATGACTTTCAATCTGCTAACTGAGACAAATATGTCCTGTTAATTTTTTGATTTTTTTTAACTTACATCAGCATAATTTTCATTGCACCTTCTCTGGCTAATATTTTTATTACATGTAGTGAAATCAATTGCTAGTTGTTCTGTTTGGAAAGTTGGTTTATTGTGCAGACAATTTTTTTTTCAGAATCTATCTTACATATTTATAAATCTACCATTTGACCATGGATTGAATATTGCTGTCACATCTAATGTGCTTCTATGTATTTAGAGATCATTGACAAAATACATAGTAGAATCTGTGATGTAATAAGTCCTGACCTGGTAGCTTGCCTTCAGTCACTTTCCCACAACACTAACATAGATTTTCTGTGCCTTTTCTATAAATATTTTCATGGTAACTTTTCTCATGAGTTTTCTTCTTTGTTACATTGACATTAAAAATTTAAGTACAGTACTAAATTTGCAGCTAGATCTTATCATTTTCCCACTGAAATGGCTGGATGTATCCATATGTTATAATTATGCTAACAGTTTTTGCTCTCAAATTCTTGCTCCTGGTTTCTTGTTTTTCATTCAAAAATTGAAAGGCAATATTAGTTACCATTTTCTATCTCCTTACTTTCTAATCTTTTATTGTCCTCACTCCTTTATAATCAGTAGCCTTTTATATCTCGGTAGCTTTATTGCTTTGCTTGGGGTGAAATGATTAAATAAAATAAAAATTAGGCAAATCAGTGAAATGTGAAAAACTTATCTTTTTAGCTATTTGTAACCCTGGCTACTTGAACAAAGTTGGAAATTCCGGCAGTAGTTTAATATGTGTGCCATGCCCATTGAACACTTACTGGTTATCAAATGGAACTTGTATTCCATGCCTTCCAGGAACATCAACCATGAATAAAATGGCTCAAACCAAATGCACTGGTAAGTTACAACAGTTTTATTTATTAATAAAGATTATTATTTATTGTAATCAGTGGAAAATTGACAGATTAATAAATCCTTGTCCCAGCCAGAAACATGCAAGAACGATATTCAGGAAAAGACTATAGGGTCTAATATTTTAAAACTGGTTAAATATTATTTAATTATCAGACTCAATGTTACTGTGATGATTAGACAAGACTTGAAGCATGGTGAATAACTGCTTAACTATCACAGATCCTAAATATTTTAATCTTCTGTCAAAAATAGAAATGAAAATAGCAAAAATAAGAAACACACAAACATATATATATATACTTCAAATTCTATTTAATTATTTGTTTTTACTTATGTTAAAACTAGCAGTATAGCCCGGCGTTGCTCGGGTGTAATGAAAGCTTTAAAACTAATCCATGGTCCTGGAGCTCAGACTCTTTTGACGTTGGCACGAAAGACTAAAAAGCAATAGTTGTTTCCAGTTAAAGCAAAACCGTAGAATAAAAGAAAAATAAATGGATGTAAGTCAAATTTTGTTTTCTTGGTATCGATATCAAATAAGTTTTTTTCGTCGTAAACTGAATTTTGAAGGCTAAATAAGTCCTCTGAGTAAATGGTATCATAGCTGAGACTAAGAACTACAATTATACCTACTTAGAGCCAAACCCGAAGCAAAAACTAAAATAAAAGGGCTGAAAAACATACAGACATACAGGCATATAAACAGACACACAAACAAACATCTTGCCTTTTATATATATATATATATATATATATATATATATATATATATATATTATCGATTTTCTGCACTATTGTAAGAACTGCAACCTTGAAACTTCTGAATATCGATTCTTATGTTTTTGTCTATGAGTGTATCAAATTTGATTAAAATCGGACCATTCATTCTATAACACGATTTTTTCGATTATCGATTTTCGATATTTATGAGGGGTACCTCGACACAAAACCTAGCTAAAAACACTCGCAGACGCTTATAGTACAACTGTGTAAATTTTCAAGAAAATCGGTTCAGCCGTTTCGGAGTCTATAGGTAACGGATGCACACACACACACACACACACAGACAAAGTTCCATGTATAAATAAGTTTAGATTTAGATAGATTTAGATTAGATTATTGAAAATAAGCCTATATGTCCCAGTAAATGAACTGCATTTCACTACCTGATGATTGTGCATTAAACACCAAAAATAGGTTTTGAGTTACAGTATGTTATTGTTATAACAATAATAATAACTATATATCTACAAATGCACTACTTCTGTATTGAGCACTTTTTATAAAAAGTAAATATTAAACTGTGGAATATATATCTATTAGTTTAAACCACTTATATATATATTATAAGGAAGTGACAGAACAGATAGATAAAAACCTGCTACATACTGTTCATGCAGTTACTTTTATAAAGAATGCTCAATATAGAGTAGAGCTTAATATTGTAATTTTGTTATTAAAATGGTTTAATGCTTTTATAAACCATTGTAATAATAAAATTACAATATATGATTTATATTCTATAATTTCAAGTTGTGATTGTGTTTATATTGTTTAAACCCAAACTTGCAAATAAATTTTTGAACATATATTTATATGGTTGAAATACTAATCCTAAAAATGTACATTAAACACATTTTACCAATTAGTACTCAATAGACATAGGCTAAATAAAACAAAGATCTGCACTCCTTACACTCTGTCTGCTCTAACCAATATCTAGTATGTTTTATCCATTGCTGTAAAAGTTGGAATTAATCATTTTTTGTTTTACTAAACGAATAACTAGAATACTATTTAATTTACACATCATTTACTTTTGTGAAATGAGATTGCACTAAAATCAAACAAAAACCTTCATGTTGCGATTTTTTTTTATTTTTGCAATGTCTCTTATTTACAAAAATCACCTAAACCTTTTAACATCTCTTTCCCGAACGTCCGTAGTATCGGTACCAACTTTTGCAGCATTGAATTCTTCACCAAACTAAACTCACCTAACATCTTAGCTCTCTGTGAAACTAACCTTGACTTCTCTATACCTTCCTCCGATTTCTATACCCCTGATTACATCCCCCTCTTTAGGAAAGACTCCAGTGTCCATATGCATGGAATTGGTATTTATATCAGTGAACATCTCTCTCTAGCTAAGGTGATTTCTCTTGAATCTCCTGATCATTCCTACATCTCTCTCTCTCTCTCTCTCTCTCTCTCTCTCTCTCTCTCTCTCTCTCTCAGCTATCTTTTCATTCTGTACCGGTTCATTTCATCTCCTGACTGTTCCCTACTAGATAGCATCTCTAAAAATATAGAAAAGGCCATTTCCTCTCATCTGTTAGCCCATATATTTGTGCTTGGAGACTTCAATGCCCACCACGCCAAGTGGCTGGAAACCTCTGTCAGAGATCTTGCTGGTGTCCATACCATGAACTTTTCAATCACTTATGCAAGTAGTTAATTTCCCCATGCATTTCTCTAATAAAAATAATGGAACTGACTCACTGTTAGATCACTTTTTCACTTCTATCTCTAACTCTTGCCATGTTATGCAACGTTACCCTCTTGGGATCATGCTGCGGTTTCCGTTAATATCTCATTTCATCCCCTCCTCCCAGGAATCCCAGACCAGCAGAATATCTTACTGCTACCAAAGAGCAGACTGGAAGTCGTTCCGAGATTTCCTGTGTGACGTCTCTTGGAACAAAGTTTTTTAGTCTTCCCGTTGAAGACTGTGCGTCTGAGGTCTACTCTTGGGTTAAAACTGGCATCGATGCTTTTATCCCAGCCAGGAAGTTACGACTTAAACCACATTTGTCCCCTGGTTCTTCCCTGATTGCTCAGGCGCTATTGACCACAGGAATCACTTCTTTCGGCTTTATCGAAGCCACGCGTCTGACCATAATAGGCACCTTTTGCCTCTGCTCGTAATCAGTGCCAGAGGATCCTAAATGATGCTAAGCTGTTGTTTGTTGAAAGAATGAAACAGCGTATAGCATCCCGCAGTTTCGGCTCTGAAGCCTACTAGCGACGATGTAAAAATGTGTTAAATAACAGCAATCCCCGCTTTAATCAATGAATTATCTTTAATCATCTTCAGTGGAAAAGGATGAATATTTTACTCGCAGCTTCTCCACCAACTCAACATTTGATTCAGCTGGGGTATCCACACCCAACTTCCCACTTAGAAGTGAGGCTCAACTGAGTGGCGTTCAC
Organism: Ascarosepion bandense; assembly: GCA_037127315.1. Lineage (NCBI taxonomy): Eukaryota > Metazoa > Mollusca > Cephalopoda > Sepiida > Sepiidae > Ascarosepion > Ascarosepion bandense. The sequence goes on from JBBBDQ010000879.1 coordinate 1,892,238, forward strand.
ATTACTCCCTCGCTGGTCTCTAATATAATTTCAAAGCTTGAACCACATAAGGTGAGTGGAGATGACGGGATCCCAATCATTGTCCTGAATGTGCCCCTGAATTCTCCTCTGCCCTCTCCAAACTCTACAGCTAATGCCTCTCTGCTTCTTGCTTCACTGCCTACTGGAAGTCCTCAGTGGTTCCTGTATTTAAGAACGCTGGAGAACACTCAGATCCTTTTAATTATTGCCATATCAGCCTCCGACCGATTTTTGGCAAAGTGCTTGAGGCTATTATCAATGCTGATATGAACTGTGAGATGTTGAACCACTCAACATCTCACAGTTCATAGCCTCTTCTCAGATAAACAGTATGGTTCCCGATTCACCAGGTTTACTGCTGATATGTTAACAACCATCACAGAGTATATATACCAGGCTCTCGATAAGAACAATGAAGCTTCAGTTGTTGCGCTAGATATCTCCAAAGCATTTGCCAAAGTCTGTAATGCTGGCCTTTTACGCAAGCTACAGGGCTATGGTATAACTGGACGATTCTTTGACCTAATCCAGTCTTTCCTTTCAAATCGCGTAATGAAGGTAGTATTAAATGGGCATGATTCCTGATACTATCATACGAACGTAGGTGTCCCTCAAGGCTCTATTCTACGCTTTTACTGATCTTCATCAACGATCTCCCTGATGTAATCAGATCCCAAGTAGACATCTATGCTGACGACACAACCATTTACTCCCGCCTCGATAAGAAATCTGCCGAAGCTGACTAAGAAAACTTCGCTGCTGATCTTGAAAAGAACCTCCAATCTGTGGTGGACTGGGGTAAGAAATAGCTCGTAAATTTTAATACTTCCAAAACGAAGTTGCTATCCTTTAACCACCATAGACAACCACTCCTACCAATAAACCAGAATGGATCAGTCTACTCTCTCTGAAAGCAAAATACTGCACCTCCTTGGCCTAACTCTATCAGCCAACCTCAAGTGGAATGACAACATTGAATTCATAACTAAATTTGCTGCTTGGTTTCCTGAAGTTTTTCTCGTCTGAATCTATCTTGCACATATATAAATCTACCATCCGCCCATGCATTAAATACTGCTGTCACATTTGGTCTTATGCCTGCTTCCCTGACAGCTTCAATCTCCAATAATTTAAATGCAAAGTCAATTGCCATCTCGTATCTCACTGACTTGCATCTTTTCCCTGACAACTCCTGTATCCTGTTCTCTTTCCTTTCCACTCTACTCTCGTGCAGCCCTTATCACACCAGTATTCTCATCCTTATCTTACCCATTCTCTGACACTTCCGTAACTTGTTCCTCTTTCTCAACATTCACCCCCAGTGCACCAGTGGCAGTTCTGCCTTGCGTGGGATGGAACGATTAGAAAAAAAATTGATTACCCAATATTTTTATCTCTTTTGACACATTAAATTATATATATAATATATATATAATTATGTATTAAATTTAATTCTTTTTATTTATAGATAAGTGGATTAATTTTCCCTATTTAATTGATTGTTTTTATAAAAATTTAAGTCATCTTTTCTTTTTTTTTTCTTTTTAGGAGAATGTCAACCAGGCACTTACTCTGCAACAGGTTATGATCCTTGTAAGAAGTGTCCGATTGGATTTTTCCAACCATATGCTGGAAAAAATAATTGCTTTGAATGTAGTTCAGAAGAGACAACCTTGAACACAGGATCTATAAATCACACGCAATGCATTAATGCTTGTAAGTTACTTCTTCTTTGTATACAAAACAAGAAATCTTTATTTTTGTGTTGTGATCATTATTATTTTCAAGTTAGATTATAATGTTTACATACATGTTAATTGTTCATCCTACGGATGTATGTACATGCTTACATATTGATATAGTATTTATTCATTTAATCTTTATTTTGCAGAAATATTAAATATTCAGTAGATAAATATTGAAACATATGAACCTGTACTGAAGATTATATATATATATAATGAAGATAAGATTGTGAAATTTGTCCCCCGAGAAAGTCAGGTTGAGTGTTAATCCCTGACAAAATGAAATTAGAGTTGACATTTATCGTCGTTGTCTCAGAAGTTTAATTTTCGTCGTCATCGGTCCTCATTGTTGGTTCTCAGGTGCAGCAGATCTAATATTCTAGTCGGTATACTCAAAGGTATACAGCAATAGGGGAGGTATCAGTTTGAACCGACACCAGAAGGATATGGATTAAAATCCTAACCGTTGGATATTTTTAAAATATTAAGGCAATTACTGGCTATTGTTTAAAATAAATAAAAATTAATTCTTTAAATGTCAAATCAAAACATTGTGCAGTTGCCATCTTTTTATATATATATATATATATATATATATATATATATATATATATTGCAGAGGCCGAGTATAGGAATGGGTCTCGACCCCGTAAACTTTTGTAAGTGTGAAAACAGCAAAGACAATGAGACGGAGACGAAGATGTAGTTTCAATGTCAATTTTGTGATAAAATCAGCGAACGAACAGTAGGAAAGTCGTAAAAGGCTGGGATGTCGCCAGCAATTGACAAGATCATCTCCGGTAGGAACGTCGTCAGCGTCTGATGTGAACGACTCGGGCTGGAATGTCTTCAGGAACGTCGTTGGCGTGTGGCGTGAACAGCAAAGGCTGGAACGTCGTCATCACTCGGCAGGAACGTTGTCAGTGTCTGGTAGGATCGGCACAGGCTGGAACGTCATCCGCCGACAGCAACGTTGTATGTACGGTTCAGGCTGGAAGTTGTTGTTGGTTAGCAGAAAACGGCGCAAGCGGTAAAGTCGTCAGCGTCTTGTAGGAAGAGAACAGGCTAGACATTGTTGTCGAATCTCGGCTGCAATTGAACGCAGTCTGAGGAGGACAGGTGCGGTTAAGGCCTAGCACGTGTACACAGGCAGGTGGACGAGCTGGCACCTGAGTGATGCGGCCGTGAGATGCTTTGCTTTGCTTCCTTTGCAGGATTCGACAGCGGTTAAATGGGATCACTGCGACCTAGCATGTGCGAAAGCCACGGCAATTGAGCTTGAACAGTTGTCGCCTCCTTTTCCGGATCGACCAAGGGTAAGAGGACTAAACCGTTCCACTTCCGAAGCAGTCAAACTTAAAGCGGTACCGGCTGCTAATTAAAACGTAATGCACTCCAAGAATCAACAGAGGGGAGCGGGACCGCAAACAAAGCGTACGCCTAGCTGGAGGTGGCTGGAGAGCTGAAAGTATTTGAGAACAGATACTACCCTGTAATCCTACTCCCCGATGAAGGTAATTTCTACAACAAAGGTAATTTCAGCGTAAGTGACGATCTAATTAATCGTATCAATTAGGGAATAATATTCTTTTAGCAAATTATTAGGGAACGTAACTCTCCTACCTGATCTGATCTTTTTGACACGAGGCACTAGAGTGTCGTTGAGTGTCTTCGGTGTCGGATTTGCATAGTTATCGCGTCTCCAGAAAGTGGGTTTTGTGCGATCATTTCAGAATATATCAGTGCTGTTACCATGTTTGATCATAAGGTGCTTGTCGGAGCGGCGAATAACCTTAAAGAGGTTTTGGTAAACTGGTATGAGCAGTCGTTTTACTGCGTCGGTTCTATTCAAAACGAACTCGTAAACTTGTAGCTGCTGGTTTTCGTCGATTGCTGTAGTGAAGGTGAGTACTTCAAGCGTGTCATTTTGTACCGAAGGTCTAGGACGAAAGGTGTCGTTGACGTCGGGCACCTATCGAGGAAGTCGTTGAAATATTATCCGGGCAGTGAAAGAGGTGTGCCAAAAACTAGTTCAGCAGGGGAACAACCTAAGTCTTCCTTTACCGTACTTTTCAAGGTAAGAAGAATCAGAGGTAGGTTGTCAACCCAGTTGATTGTGTCAGGTCTCTTACAAATCGGTGAAATCTCTTGACAAGAACATTATCGCAGGTATGGTAGGCAGTCGTCCTGATAGGCTTGACGCCGAGCAGGTTAGTAAATTTTTGGAAAAGTAACGATTGGAACTGTGTCCCTGGATCGCTTGTGATAACTTGAGGTGTACTGAAGATTAGATTCCAATCCACTCCTTCAAAATTGCTTTGGCAACGGTCCTTGCAGAAGTCTCTTTGATTGGCACAGCAGTTGGCCATCGTGTGAAGCGATCCACAACTGTCAAAAGGTACTGATAATCTTGACACATTGACAGCGGTCCCACAAGCTCGATATGTTTATGTGAGAACCGTGCATCAGGATTGCTGAAAGTACCGATAGGGAGTTTAGTGTGTCGCTGTCCCTTGTATTTCTGGCATCCCAAACTCATTCTTTGACGTCGGCAGTCATGATCGGCAATACAAAAACGGTTCGCAATGAGTTTAAGCGTAGCTCGTTTGCTAGTGTGTGACCGCCCGTGTAGATGTTTGAAAACCTGCTTTCGAAGTGTATGCGGATGTAGAGCCTAGGTGCGCCTAGTATAAAGTATAGCATGTTGTCGCTGAAGGTGCTAAAAGCTTTCTTTTCATGGAAGTGCTTGTGAAGACTTCTTATAGTGTTGAGTCAGATTTCTGTTTCACTGCTATCAAATCATGACTTAAGACTTCGATTTTGTGGGAGTTCATTCCTATTCGGGATAACGTGTCTGCAACTGCGTTGTCTGTCCCCTTGACGTGTCAGATGTCGGTCAAAAATTGTGACATGTAATCAAGGTATCGAATCTCACGAGATGTGTACTTGTCGGAATTAGTGTAGATGGTAAAATCTCTACCTTCCAGTAGGTGTCAAAATTGCTTACCCCCTTGTTGCATATTAGTTACAATTGTAACCAATATACAACAAAGGGTTAACATCTAAGTAAATCGCCAGTAGTTCCCAGGAGAAGATGATCTGTCTTGTCTGGGCTGGCGAAATTTTAGCCAAAAAGAATGCAATGGTTTTGTGCTGGGAATTTAATTCTTGTTCAACGATTGCACCCACTCCTGTATTCTTATATATAAGGTTCTTGATACAAAAGGCAAAGTTCGAGCTGTTGCCCTAGATATCTCAAAAGTGTTTGACAGGGTTTGGCATGCTGGCCTTTTGTGCAAGCTACAGTATTTCTGGGTTATTGTTCGTTTTAATCCAATCGTTCCTATCAGCTTGTGAAATGAAGGTCATTTTGAACAGGCATGCATCCAGATACTTTCATACGAACGTGGGCATCCCTCAAGGCTCTATCCTAGGTACTACGCTTTTCCTGATCCTTATCAATGATCTTCCTGATGTAATCAACTATCAAGTAAGCACCTATGCAGATGACATCACTGTTTACGCACGTCTCTAGAAGAAATCTACCAAGGCTGACAAAGTAAACATCGCTACTGCTCTTGGTAAGACCTTCATCCAATCTGTCATGGATTGGAGTAAGAAATGGCTCATAGATTTTAATGCTCCCAAAACGAAGCTGCTCTCTTTCTTAACCAGAGAAACTTTTCTACCTTCCATCAGTATGGATGACACTAGTCGCCCAGAAAGTAACACACTGTGTCTCCTTGGCCACACTTTCTCAACCGGAACAACTACTTTGAATTAATAGCTACAACTGCTGTTAAGAAGGATGGGCCACATTTTCAGGCCAGGGACGTTTTCTCGTCAGAATCCATCATTTATAAATCTGCCGTTTGTCCCTACATTGAATACTGATACCATATCTGGTTAGATGCTCCTGTTATTCGTCTTGGTGTTCTCAACAAAATCCAAAGGAAGATATGCAATGTAATCTACCCTACTTTAGCAACTCGACATCAGTCACTTTCTCGCCGACAAGATGTGGCTTCTCTCTGGCTTTTCTACAAATATTTTCACAGCTTCTTTCTCTGGTGCCTCTATCACATGAATTTACTCATGCAACCAGATTAGCAACTAGGTGTTACCCTTTTACTGTCAAAATTTTCAAATTTAAGCACCAATTCTATTCTATCAGTTTCTTTTCTCGTTTTCAACGTCAATCTTCAATCTCCTTGATTTCAATGTTTCTCTTATCCTTTCTTCGACATCCCCTGTGCCTTGTTCTTTTTTTTCTTTTCTCGCACTGTAACCCTATGCGTACTAGTGGCAATAATGCTTGGGATGAGACGTTTATAAAAAAAATAAAAAAGGGGCAAATAAGTGTATAGAAATTACATTACAAATGTAATGTAAACGCCTTCACACACACACACACACATATATATATATATATATTAACTATTCAGTAATCTTGATTTTAAATATTTTAAACATTCTACTAGGACCTTGAATAAGTTCTCTCTGTTTCTCAACATATAGCGTTCCCAGAACTTTGTGCCTGTAGTTTCAGATGGTAACACACCTATAAGGAAGTACTATAAGCAAGCGTGAAATTCAGTATATGCCATTTCTCCGAAGTGTCGGATTTTATGCTAAAGAAAATGTATTTTCGGGGAATTTACTGTACTAATTTATTCAAAAGGAATCTGCAGCTGCCTCACACAGAATTCTTCTGGAGAAAAACATCGAAGTCGGAAACAAGTTGTAGAGATTGGTTTAAATGCTTAAAAAATAATGATTTTGATGTTGAAGATAAAGAACACTCTGGTGCAACGAAAACGATTGAAGACAAAGAATTGGAGGCATCACTTTAAGAAGACTCATGTCAGGTGCAAGCTGAACTTGCAGAATTATTAGCAGTTGATCACGCAATAGTTTCGAAACGTTTGAGAGCAACAGGAATGATCTAAAAGCAAGGACATTAGGTGCTGTATGAGGTGAAGCCGAGAGACTTCCAACGGCGTCTTGTCACGTATGAACAGCTGTTTCAACGTCAGAAAAGGGAAGTTATTTGTTTTGTTTTGTTTTTTTGCATAGTATTGTGACCGGCGATGAAAAGTGGATACACTACGATAATCCTAAGCGTATAAGATCATGGGGTAAGCCCGGCCATGTATCAATATGGCAAAGCTGAATATCCATGGTTTGAAGTTTCTGCTGTGTATCTGGTGAGATCAGCTGGGTGCAGTTTATTATGAGCTGCTCAACCGGCCGAAACCATTACGGGAGATCGATATCGACTACAATTGATGCGTTTGAACCGAGAATTGCAGAGAAAATGGTTACTATACGTGCAGAGAAACAACAAATTGATTTTCCAACATGACAACACTAGTACAGTCAGTTAAGTGCCATACGTGATACACGCTTTGAGTAATCATGTCTCTTTAGAGACATGACTGACTGGGCAGGAGTTTATCCCGCAGTAGATTGCATTGCTTTCTGCGGTAGACTGGTTACCAGCCAAGGCTATAAAACCCAATCTGTCTTATTATTTAACCTATAACTGAAGGGAAGTGATCGATTAATACCTTTCCCGCGCTTAAGTGAATGCCATGAATTCAACCGGAATTCGAACTCGGCTCCCCGATTTGTCGTTCCGAGTCGATAGCCACTGCACCACAACACTAGTACACATGTTACAAAACCTATTTGGAAACGCTTAAATGGGAACTCCTACCCCACCCACCGTATTCACCAGACATTGCCCCGTTCGATTATCACTTGTTTTGATCGATGGCACATAACATGTCCGTCTTTACACAAACACAAATAAGCAGGTTTATACACACACACACACACACACACACAAATTCATTATTCATTGAAAATTTTTTAAGGTAACAGTTTCTATAATATATTTTATTCATAAAAGTAATTAAAGGCTTTTGTAATAAAAGTAGATTTATTGCGTTTTATTTTACGATTCAGAGTAGAGTTTCTGTATAAAAAAATGATTTCAATTTTCTGAGGACTTGTTTTTATAACTAATATAAACAATTAAACTCTACAAAACGCCAGAAAAATGAGATTTTCAGCCAGAATTTCAAAGGTTTTAAAAAGGAATAAAAATAATAACAATTTATATGAAGTCGTTAAATGCATTTTCTTTAGCTGCCATTAGTGAAATTAGATTTGAGTCAGCACAGTTTTTAGCCTTTCTTTTTTTCTTGTATGGTGTATATATCTCATTATTTCAGTGCTAATTTAGTAAGAACAGGAGATAGGCTGAAAAAACCAGTTGTATATTAATCATAGAGGATTCAACTTCTCCTGTAGAAACTATTAAATTAACTCACTGCATAATACAGAAATTTAAAAACTTCCAACTTGATAATTAATCATAGGGGATTCAATTTCCCCTGTAGAAACTATTAAATTAACTCACTTCATAATATAGAAATTCAAAAACTTCCAACTTGATAATTACCAATAATACCACTTCTATGAAATCCAAGTCCCAGACACCAATGCTTGTACAGGGTTGTAAACCTGAAAATAGAGATAAAACTAAAAATGAATATATTGGTTAGATGACTTGAGTTTAAGCAGATTTCTAACCACTGGAGCAATCCTGATTCAATAACGAAGCACTTGAATAATGATAACCAACTCAATATACAGTATAGGAAACAAACAACAATTACAATATCTATTCATGCAATACAGTACAAGTAACAAAATCGAAATATAGTAACAATCTGATAAGCGAAGATTGAGGGTTACTGAGCTAATTCATCGCTCGCACCCAGGATCAGAAAAGGCGCTACTCGGTCAGCGACAAGCCGAGTTATCCACAGAGTGGACTCAACATATTTCCTTCCAATAGTTTCCTTTACAATGTTCTAGGCCGTGAAAGGTTACTGAACCAAGGAGTAGAACATAAAGCCTTTCAACACTGAAAGATTCAGACTGATTCCAGGGCTTACGATGAAAACTCAACCCCGGGACGGGAGGAGTGAGGGTAAAACTGGACCCAAACGTCCCCTTACACTTTGCGTCTACATACCAATCTCCTTGAGCAGGGTCTTGACGCCGCATCCTGGTAATCACTATTTGTTTCAGGGGGCGCATTATCGATTTTTTCGTCCCAGCCTTGCGTGACGGCGGTGGTTCTGCGTTTAAAGAAACCTGTCAACTCACAAAGCCACACACACACATGACGAAGAGACATTTCTTTGTGTAATGGTCAGAGAATCATTCACTCTATCGCTTCCTTGTCACCTCAGTTTGTATTGCTCCTCACAGACCTCTAACCCCAGCACCATTTTGCAGGCTCTCTGAGTTATTACTAGTCAGCCCATACCTCCTCAGATGCTTTTGCACGGTTTCCACGTATGTCATATTCTCATTAACATATATACAGTCGATATATACCGACGTTGCTTTTATTGTTTCGTCCTGTGCAAACACTATCTCGAGTACAGATCTCATTATCAATGGTACTACATTCAGGTCAAGTCCCTTAAACCTGACAGTTTGATACAATCATAGGAATTTTTCAATATGATACAAGAATTTGAAAGGGATTGTAAAAGGAGTTAAACTTTTGTCATTCAAAGATCAACCTTGAACTTGAAATTGTTACTAATCCGGGACTCTGACTGGCTAACTGCTGTTCAATCAAAATCCCTTCTTGGGGAAATACGGTAAACTCGATCCTGAAATCTTCCTCTTTTGCAACTAACAGCCGCAGAAACCACACCTTTTTTGGAGCCATTATTTCCAGCGTTAGTGAAATACAGAATCCACGAGGCCGCATATCCCACTTGTTCCTTGGAAAAATTTTTAACTGCTAAGTCCACAAATATAAATATGTTTGCAAGCCTACATTTTGAACATGCACCCTTTTCTGTACATGAAACCTGTTGAATTTAATGCAGTTGTTGATTTGCTTATCGTCTTCATGTGTTTTTGTATTTGACTTTGTGGAATTAACTGAACCCAAAGAAAATCTTCATAGTGAACATGCAGCTATGCCTGCCGTGAATACGTTAATGTTGGTATTCAATTCACGATAATCTATTACATGACGTACAATGATCTTAATCGCTTGCATTACAACCGTCAGCAGTATCAGTCCAAAGTTCCTCGTTAAAATGGCAGCATCAGCCCGCTGTTGTTCGATCATATCTGAAGCTCTCGCTCGTATTCTACCATTAGCTAACTCGATACCGGCTATTCCGAAACTGTTTTCAACTTTCTAGGGCGTAAGACCCGTTAACCATTTTCAATATGCAACCCATATCACCCGCTGCTCGAATTTCCGCTGAAATCCGCTCCGTAGACACGAGACGTCGCACAGATAAGCATTCTCTCCTCGAATTTCACATTTCCAGAGCGCATGATGCAGACAACACCTAATGTTTTAATGGCGTCGATACGAAATAATGGGTCAAAATCCAGTGGCCTCTCGTTCATTACCAGCACGAAATTATGGCAGCAGTGCCGGCTCCGCAACAAACACGCTTATTGTGATCATTTTTAACGCCCGATTTGACCAGAGCCGACAAATTTTTATGTTCAGTATGGAACGTAAGCATTCAGAGACTAGGAAGATTTCTGTTTTTGCACCTGTAGCAACGAAGGCGAGACATTTGTCTCTTTGGCAAGCAATCCCTATTACGTCTTTGGCAGTTAATACTCGCCACTGCCAACTCATCCTTCATAATCACCTTTGTTCAGGCCAGCAGCTCTTCAAGAGGTAGCGTGTACGTCCTGGAAGATGATCGCAGGTGCCTCTTCATTGAGCCAGGAAGACGACATACGAAAACGCACGCTATTGTACACTCCGACATCTTTCGGAAAATGTCAGCCAAACAGACGTCAACTCTTTCATCCATGCTCATCTTACGGGCTTCAAACAGCTCGTATGTCGTGAAACGTTCAGTAGGAAAAGCTGTGCATAATATGTCCTTTGTTCCAGCTGCGTCGTATTTTTCCTCCAATGTCAATTGTTGATTGACTGAAAACGCTCCTTCAGTCATTCGAATTGAGAAGGACTTGTCTACAACATACACAAATCGCTCAGCAGCTCCACTTCCTCTATTCACTCTAAAAGAGGTACCACCACTAAATCGCTAAAAAACAGCATAAGTATGAATAAAAAAGGCCCCAAACTTAATAAAAACGAACTTTTTCCATCAAAATGTTTATATTATTATTAAGAGAAAAGAACAAAGTAATTTTAAATTATTTTTTTAATTTTTTAGTCCCTTCTAACATGTTCGAAGTTTTGGCAGAAAATCTCGTTTTGATTTGAGTTAGCGGGTAACCAAAAACACTACGACTGTTTACAATGGAAAAGGCAAAGATTACATTACCTTTTTTCCGGTGACAAACACATTAATTTGAAATTCTAGCAAAACTCAAATAATTGTCGGATTTTAATGAAACTTTCAGTACTCATTCACAAATTAATAAAAATATTTTTGAAATTATTATTTTTTAAAAATCTTGGTAAAAATATTTTTTTAACCTCTGTTATCCACCTCAACGTAAATCCATGAAATTTTAATAAATTTTGCTTTGTTGCGATAAATGGTTTTATTAGTTAAACGCAGGAATCATTGAGGAATAAATCTATTTTTTATTTTAAGTTTTCCCCTCTATCCGAAAATCTTCTCCAAATAGTAAAATAAAAAAATGCAATAAAACTCTGAAATTATTTAATTTGATAAGCTTTTAATTGCTTGAATAAATAATAAAAATTAAGCGCATTATAGTCTGAAGAAAAAAAATCTTCGATTACTAATGAAATTTTAAACGAATTGTTTTCATTTTTTTTGTAATTTATAATAATTTTAAAAGTTTCTAAAATAAAATTAAAATACTTCAAAGATTTGTTGCGGTCATATTTTTAAGTTAGTAATTGAAGATTATATTGCCTATCGAAAATTGAAAAGTTTAATGCAAATCGTTTGGCCTTCATATTTTTAAAATAATTTAAACTTTTTTTGTGCATTTGAAGATTTTTTCTTCTTTCTTTTTTTGAATGGTAGTTTCTATGTGCAAATTAAAAGGTCAGTTTCCTCCCTTACTCGAAAAAGAAATTGTATAATTTTGTCACTTATGAACGTAATACACTTTTATCTTATCTCACGAGACGTTTGATATACGGCGGACAGTTCAAAAAGTTCATTCTAAATTTATTATTCTAAATTTCGCGCTATAAATAAGTATTACTTGTGTAAATCAGATTATTTTAACATAAAGTTTGCTAATTTTCCAAAAAAAAAAATGTGTCACAGATGTATATTCTATTTTTGCAAGATTTTTAAAACCGAGAATTAACTTTTGTTTACAAATGTGTCAATCGCTCAAAAATGGCGGTAAAATTCAAAAATTGAAAAAAAATCTCAAACTTTTATATTCCAATCAATATAATTTCTGTTTGAAATAAACCAGAGTATTTTGCTTACTGGAAATAGTAAATTTAATCGTTTAGCTTTCAATTAAAACTAAAATAAAAGTTTTAACAAAAGTTATTCATTTTTAAAAATTCAGTTTAAAAGTTAGATATCGAAAATGAGGTGAGGTGCCTACTCTAAAAATGATGACAGCAGGACACCAACAACTTGAGACCGTCCAGAAGTGATGCAGGATATTCCGAAGTCGTCTGGAGGCCGTGGTTGAAAGCAATGGCGAATTGAATAAATTTACTCTTTAATATTTCAAGATATTTTGATGTAATTTTGGTAAATATATCTGTTAAAATGCGATGTTAGTATTATTTTCATTTTTGCGTAATTTAGACAATTCATCCATCGCACTAATATATTCACTTTGCATAGTCGTCTATTAGCAGTTATATCAGGGATACCAGTTTGCACATGTGTATTTTCAAAATTACAAATGGCATGCAAGTATCATTGACATTTTGATCCTGCTAAGTGTATTCAATGTTCTTCACAGTCAAGTAAAGTTTAAAGTAAAATCAGCTGATTGAAATTTATACATAGACTGTAGCAACAAATATTTGCATTTGTTCTTTTTAAATGCGTTTTTGTAGATTATTTAACCTTAGAAATGTATCAACAAGACAGAATAATGTTAAAATATCTTCTTGCAGATGGTCGTTATTGTACTATGAAGTGTAAAAGCAAAGGCAGATGTCAAGTTATCAACCATAAAGCTTTCTGTCATTGCATTGAGGGTAAGGAAGAAAATGTATCCACACTGATTAAATGATTTACATTTAAAACACACCCAATCAAATTAATTTGAAAATTTATTGTCATAATAGTTTCAATTCTTTGTGTTATTATTGCTAATTTCAACTATGTATATTGTTTTGGTTGAATTAACTGTGAATATAATCTGAACTGAGATGTTAGGTTGTTACAAAAATATGAGTCGATTTCAGAAACATAATTTTAATTTTCCACCTGTAGAAATTAGTCAAAATACGATCCTTGAACATCTGTGCACCTCTGTCATCGATAGACGAGATTATATATTTCTCATTGATAAAACGTTATTGGCTATGATGCAACGAAATCTTTGAAAGCTAATTTCACCTCTGGTTTAGACCTAAAGTTTTACCATTTAAAAATGTGCTTAAGTGTTTAAAAAATGAAAGTGGGTGAAAAATTAGGAGAATATGGAGGAAATGTTAAAGTCTCTGTGAGTTTTGCAATGTTATTCTTGCAACATGTGGCCGTGCATTATCGTGGAGCAGAATTGGACCACATAAATTCACTAATGGAGGTCTGACTTTCTGCAGACATGCATGCATTTCAGCAAGTTGATTGCAGTAAAGCTCTGCATTAATGCTTGATTGGCTTCCAGAAAGCTGTAGTAGATAAAATCCATTGCCGATCACCAGACAGTCACCATAATCTTTTGCTGATGCAACTTTGGCTTTGGGAAATGTTTAGGGAATTCATCATTGGGTCCTAGTGGATAAGGACGTTGGTTAGTTTCTGTGGTTAGTTCCTGTGACTTGACCCAAAGAGATTTGGGCTCAATACCAGGCTACAGCAGTGAACAAGTAACTTACAGGGTTAGGAGATAACTCATGACTACCAGAATAGGCTCTACACAAGACCATATAACCAAGTGATTGTAATAAAGGGTTCAGTTCAAAATTCCTAGCACCTGAAAAAGGCCGGAGCATACAATGGCTGAAACGTCATGCAAATGGCAACAAAGATGAGAACAATAGTCCGAATAATGTAAATACTGTAAATACTACCTCATCTCAGAAATATAGACAAAGGCCTAAGTTTTTGATTTTCATTGAGATCATGAGGAACACATTTATTGAGCTTTTTCACCTTGCCAGTACTCTTCAAATGGTGTGAGACTGTTGCAGTGCTGATACTAAGCGTCTGAGACATTTTTCTGAGACATTGACGTGGGTTTTGCTCAACAACTGCTTGCAAATATTTGTTGTCAAGACTGCATGACCGTCCTCTACCTTCTTTTTCTTTAAGGCTCTCATCACCAGTACAGAATTTCTGGAACAATCCTTTGTACTGTCTGATCACTTATGGATCCATCTTCCCATGCTCTGTTAATGTTGGTAGAAATTTGGGAGGCACTATGCTCAAGATTGAACTCATACAAGAAGAGTATTAAAGATCCTGTTTTGTCATGTTCATAATTAAAGGCTTCTATGCTTCAAAAATATTTCTGTCTGAAAATACTTTTAAAATTATTAAAGAGCATGCATTATACCAAAGTTCACCTAATATATACCGTCAATACTATGTTAAAATTGCTTTTCAAAATACACCACTTCAAGCGGCCATTATTTTTGTAACAATCTAATATATTTGTTGATTAATGACTTAAAATAGAAAATTGATATTGACGGAGTGATTTTTTGCTAACAATAATGAAAAGAAATCCCCACCTAAAAAATAAGTAAAAATGATTCATTTGAATACATTGATCAGTATGAAGAATATGCCCTCATTTCCTGGTTTATTCAGATTAATCTGACATCACTGGAATAACTTTTATAAATATAAGATGTATCAATAAAAATTTTTTTCTTCCATTTTGCTTCTAAATGTTTTGCTAAAACAAAGAATACTGACATTGTTTTTTATTCTAATTCATTTTCTTGTTGTTTAAATATTCTCATTACAACCTATCAACATTTTTTAACTTTCAGTTTTTGCTGTAGCAAAATGAATTTATCATTTCTTGTAAATGGAAAAGTATGGCCAATGTTATTGCTCATGTTACTTCTACATTTCAGGTTTCAATGGGCCTAGGTGTGAGACAAAGATAAACCCTTGTGAATCTCAACCTTGTTTCAATGGAGGAAAATGTATACCTGACCCAATCTTGTTCTCATATGTATGTGAATGTCCAAAAAGTAAGTCAGCAATTAACAGTTTAGAAAGAATGTAATAATGATAATAATAATCAACAAACTATTGTTATTGCAGTTTGATTTTCTGGGCATTTAAGTTATATGCAACATAATGCATTACTTCTTACAAAAATTTAATTTGTTTGAATTTTGATAACATAATGGATATATATGGGTACATGATTGTTGCCCTGGTTTAGGGCAGATGTCAAAGTTTACATCTTACCTTAAACATAGTGATGAAGAGAGTGAGTCAACCACTTTACTGGAAATTGACATTAGGTGTCAGCTGATTAAAAAACCTTTCCATATGTTTTGTTTTATATGATGGGAAAATACTTTGTGTGTGTGTGTGTGCATGCTCACAAAATGCTAATACATCCACACTCAGAAGTAGTGCTTACAAATAGTTATATCAAATAATAAAACTTCTTCTTTGAAGATATGAATGTCTTCTTGAGTGTAGTTTTAGAAGAATGCTATGTCTGAGGTTGCTGTATACACAATCTGTCCACATCCAAAGTGTCATTCTCAACAGATTCTTCATGGTAGTATCACTGTCAAGATGTAGTATTTGCTCTTGGTTTATTTAAGATGGAGGCTATCCTGATTGTATAAGGGACGTCAGTATGTCCAAATATTTGTTTTGCTTATTCCTAGCTTAGAACATTTTTGTGAAATATTTTCCATTTCTTCCAGTAGATGTCTTTGTTAACCTATAACTACAAATAGGTTTATTGGTTTACTTCTGAGGAAAAATTTTAGAACTGTGTGTATGAAAACTTCAGAGAAACACTTTTCAGCTTATCCTGTGATAATTGTCAAAATTTCCATTTGGGAATCCACTGACAATTTTTCAGCCTGGATAGTAGCAATGAAGCACCTGTAACAGCAACAGTTGCTGGGTAACTTTGTCTGATGATAGGTTTCACAAACCATATAATACTATTGACAAGGTGTGTAACCAGTTTTTTTTTGTTTTTGTTTTTTGTTATGATAGTTTTGATAACCCTGTGTTTTCTCTCAATCAGTTTACTGGACTGTGGGTGGTATGCTGTTGCCCTTAGTCTATAAAAGCCCATTAGTTTGCACAGCAGATTAAAAAGCTCATTTTCAAACTACTTAAGTAATAACATGGAGGTGAATCTTACATGATGTCAATGGATATTAACATGTTTCATAATGGGGAAGAATATGTGATTTGTGAATGATGACCAATGATAATAGACCTACAATACTAATATTCAAATTATTTTAAATTTAGTCAGTTAAGTTCCATACATGATACATGCTTGGGCAATCATGACTTGAAATTTTGGCAGAAAATACTCCTTCAGTAGACTGCCATTACTTTCTGCAGTAGACTGGTTGCCAAACAAGACTATAGAACCCAATCTGTCCTGTTAACCCATAGCTGGAAGGAAAAGATGGATTAATACCTTTCTCAAGGGTATTTGTGCATAAGTGAATGCAACGAATTCAACGGGAAATTGAACTCGGCACTCCAATTTCTTATTTCATTCCAATATCCCCCCAAATGAAACCACTGCTGAAAATGGTCATAAACGTTGCTTTGGTGAGAATGGGAGACATTATTTGATCCATGAATGTATGTTCTTGTCCAATATCTAACGAAAAGTAGTTGCAATTAGTCAGTTTCACTTCATTTTTATTGATTTTTCTGAAAGTTTCTTTGAGAAGAAACCTGTTATGTACTCGTTTGTTTTAAATCATCTGATTTAATTCTACTCCAGTAGCATAATGGTAGTGAGTCAAATTTTATTCAAAGTAAGATATAATAAATTGGGTCAGACTGTTTTTAATGCTTGAGAATGCCTCCTTGGTATCTGTGATTGGTAATGTTTTGGTGTTGGATATTTTTTTATCAACTCTGTAAGTGGTAATGGTATATCTGGAAGTTATGAAATAAGTTTCATGGATAAAATTCCTATTTCCCCAAAAAACAAAGTGACTTTGAATTTGAATTTCCTTTGCCTTTACTTATAAAAGTAGTTAGTTCTACTGAACTAACATTGTAATATTGAGATTCAAATTCCTCATGAAGAATTGCTACTTCTCCAGTTGAAATTTTAGACATTTTTTTAAATAATCCCAGATAATTGTAGTCTTGTTCTATTTTAGAAAAACCTAAACATTACCCACATACACAAAAGTGCAAGTGTCCTGAAGAAAAAATCCATGAACCTTTGAAATGTTTCCATTGCATTTTGCAGACCAAAAAGCATATACAAATATTAAATTATCTAAATGAGTGTGACTACTGATGTCTTTTCTATATATTCCTTTTTTATTCATATTTAATGTTTGAGGCAAATCAATTTTTGGTTAAAAAAAAAACTTTTTATTACCCAATTTGAAAGACAATGTTAATGATTGGTACTTGGTATTTGCCAGTCTTGGTGGCTACATTAAAGATCTTATAGTTTGTATAACCTTGCCATTGTACAGTTGTGGATTTTAATACTACTTGTAAAAGAGACTATCAGAATGATTTAAACTAATATTTCCTGCTTGTAGGAGGGCTGGAATTTTCTATGGTGTTCATAGAATACACAAACTTCTGTAGATTGTCATTTCCTGTATGTGCTGTATTTCTTTGTTGCTTTGTCTCCTTTAGGTAAGGTTATGGTAGCCTGAACCATATTGTTCTTTATGAATTGTATCAATTTATTAGTTAAATTTCATAATTCAGCCAATATGAGGTCCATAGCCACAACAATAACTGGTTTTATATTGGATTACACTCCCATTTTGTTGGCAGGTAGTGAAAGGCTCTGCCTGTCAATTTTGTTTTGTGGATTACCTTAGCAAAATAATGCTTGGAGCATTTTTGATAACTAGAAATAACGGCTTCTTTGAGTTTATCATATTTTTCTTTTGTTAAAATGAAAGCCTGGTGCTTTGCAATCAGTTCTGCTGACAGTATGAAAGGCCATATAGGATACAAATTCTATATCATTCAACAATTAACTGAAATGCAAAAAGTAAAACTGCACACCTGCATAATAGGATAAAAATGACTGAAAACATTTTGGAAAAACCAGACCAAGGTAAATTTCACAAGTTAGTTATCATCAATACTGTCAGACATATCTGTGTGATATGATATGTTCTAATATTGGGAATATCTATTTTGATGGAAGAAAATATTGATATTTGGTTATATTCTTTAACATGTCAGTAAATTCAGCATTTGATAAATTTTGAGCAAAAGAACTGATGTTTTCAGTATAAAAGCTACTTTTAGTCATATTTACCAAATTTATGCAGGGCTGTTGCTGTGTGTCCTGGTTTTGAGAAGTTAGCAAAGTTACATCTTAGCCCAAGCATGGTTAGTGGGTAAAGAGAGCAACTCTAACCCTCTTTACAGGAAATTTGTGGCATTAGATGTTAGTAGTAAAAATCTTTTGTGTGATAGGAAAAGAGTTTGTGTATATGTGGGATGTCTGTGTGTGGGCTAATTCTTTTTTTATTTAATGCTAATCATCACAAACACATGGCACTGTCATCACAACTGACATTTTTTACATGAAGAGTAAATAAATCTACCTTCCAAATTTGCTAATCTTTAATTTGTAAAAATAGATCAACCAGTGGTCAAATCCTGACTGTTCAGCAGAAAGAGAGCATCAGAACAAATAATCTACAGACTGCCACTTTTTGTAAATTTCTCTAGTCTTCAATTCAGTACATAAAAGAAAATAGGAAAAATCAATCTGAGATCTGCTATACTGATGCTATACAGAAATACCAAATCTTTGGTTAAATCACCTGTCAGAAACAATAGCTTCTTTGACATTAAAGCAGGGGTTCTTCAGAGTGACACCCTTGCACATTTTGCCTTTGTTATCATCCTTGACTACATATTGAAAACTTCACTTGATAAGCAGCAGCATCTAGGATTTACTTTATCATCAAGACTCTCAATTCAGTATCCTGCAAAAATATTGACCAATATTGACTATACAGATAACCTAGCTATCACTATAGACATTGTTATTAATGTCTCAGTTCTCTTGCATCATCTAAAAAGGCTGCTAATGATGCCTCTGACATGGGTTTCATAAGCTTCAACCAGCAAGTTTCAATACAATCCGTGTCTCAGGTGAATCAATAAAATCTTTTATATATCTAGGAAGCAAAATAAATTTTAATAAAAAGGATGTGAAAATTGACATATTTAAAGCCTGGGCTGCCTTGAATAAAATGGGTGTAATCTGGAAATCTTATCTAGTAGACAAACTCAAGTGGATATTCTTTCATGCTGCTGTAGAGGGGGTGTTAATATATGGTGTCACTGCTTAGACATTAACTAAAACCTTTGAGTCTAAGCTTGATGGAACTTAAACTCAAATGCTGAGAGTTACACTTAACAAATCTTGGAGACAACATCCAACTAAATCGCATCTCTGTGGATCCATCCCTGATATGTATACAATTCTACATGGTTGCAGAACGCCCTTTGCAGGACGCTGCTGATTAGCAAAAGAAGAGCTTGTGAGAAATCTACTGCTTTGGGCACCAAGCCATGGCACAAAACTGATTGGTCACGCAGCAATCATTGACATTGACCAACTATGTTATGACATATAATGCCATCCCAATGCCCTTCTGACTTTGATGCAGAACTATGATAGTTGACATGATAGACTCATGAATGTCTGAGCTAGCTCAACTAAATATATATATATATATATACATATATATTTTAGAAAGAATTTTAGATATTCTACAATTTCATGGGTAATATGTATTTCGCCGCTGATCTTACAGCTCATCTCACCCAAATGATACAACAGTTAATCTTCAAAATATTCCAGAAAATAATTACACACAGACTCTCACATGTCCATATTGAGAATAGACATTTGTAATGGTGATCTACAAAAACAATTCCTCGCTCATTTAAAAAAAAAAACCAAAGAGAGAAAGAAAAGGAAAAATATAGACAATTGATAAATGGAAAAAAGAGACAGAAAAAAAAGAAATAGAAAGGGAACGAACAGTATACAGAGAAATTAAAGTTCATGTCATAGATTGATGCCAGCATGTACTGCAATCCTTCTGCTTTCTTAGAAAAACATGACATGGAAATTTAACATTAAAATTTAGTTTTAAATATAATAGGATATAATTATGGTAAAAAATAAATTGTAAATCATAAATTTTAATACAAATTAAAATATAACGACTATTAGTATTTTATTATAAATATAGTTAAAATAATTAAAACTTATAAAAGAAAATAAAAATTATAATTAAATATAGAAAAAATAGAAAAAATAGAAAAAAGTAAAAAGGAAAAAAGTGAAAAAAAAAAAAGAAAAGAAATGAACAGTATAGATAGAAAGGAAGTTAAAATTAAAGTCTTAGATCAACACCAGCAATTTCAATTTATCTGCTTTCTTAGAAAAACATGGCATGGAAATTTAGCATTAAATTCAGTTATACCTACAATGGGATATATTTACGGTAAAAAATAAATTTTAAAATATAACCACAAGTAGTAATATATTATAAATATAGTTAAAATAATAATAATAATAATAATAATAATAACAATAAAACAAATAAAATATTAAAATACAATCTTAAAAATATCTTAAATAATAGTAATAATAATAATAAAAATAATAATAATAAATATATATATATATATATATATAAATTTAATACTAATAATAATAATAAAAATATTATTAAAAAAGAAAAAGGATCTTAAATAATATTAATAAAATAATAATAATAATAAATACATATATAAAAAAATTTTAACACCAATAACAAAATAACAATAATATTAGAAAAAGGAAAAAAGATCCTAAATAATAGTAATAAAATAATATTATAAAAAATAATAATAGTAAAAAATATGTATATAAAAAAATTATTAACACAAATAATAATAATAATAATATTATTATTAAAAACACACACACACATATATATATATTTCATTCATACTTCATCATCAGTTGATACTGCTAATAATTTCATTAGCTTTGTAGACAGCTTAATGAACAACTGAATATAAGTTATTTCTGATTGTTGAGCTTGTAAACCTTAGGGTTTTGAGTGATGATTTACTTACTAAAAGCATAATAGTTGGTAAGTATCATGAAACATCGCTGGTGTGTTATGTTTTTCTGTTTACTAACCACCAATGACCATATTAATAGTCATTGACATTTATTGTATTGTCAACATCATTTGTTATTAGATATCATCCTCTCATTTGCTATTGTCTCAACAATTCATCACACAGCACTGTTTATTTGTATCCAATATCTTTGGTTATTGACAATTATTTTCATCAAAACATTTTAGCTTTCCCTGACTTTGCATTATGTAAGTCACTAACTTTTTTTTCATTAGAGAAATATGAGAATTATTTCATTGTTCATAGAAATATGAACTTATTCTAAAAATATCTTTGTGTTTCATTGCAGTTCTGACAACAACATTTGAATATTATCCTGATCTACAGGGTGGCCTCAATTTCATTAGTTCTCATTCATTAAGATCAGAGGAAGAATGTAAAGAACTATGCAAGAACGAAGAATGGTGTCAGATGACAACTTATGTGAATAATCTGTGCATCCTCTATGATACTTATTCTTTGTCTCTGAGTCGATCGAATGTGGGAGCTGTTACATACAAAAAGCATATCATAAGTGATCCCTGTAAGAAATTACAATGTAGATTGGCATGACGGCTCTTAAAAAGCTATACAGTGTATGTTGGCATGAAGCATTAAAAAAAAAACATTACAGGTGTTTATGTATAAATTTCTGGGATGAGGAGTCGTTATTATTTACACTATTTATATTTGGGCTATTATTCTCATCTTTGTTTTTATCAGAATGTTTCAGCCATTATGCCAGCCAAACTTCATCAGGTGTGCATCAATCTGGGTAACTTACATCAGTTTCTGGACTGAACCCTTTATTTAATTTCTAGGGGTAGACTGTTCCTATTCCACTGTGTATTATCTAGTTCTTATTTTTAGTACTATCCAGGATGGAACTCACAAATTCGTGAAACAGTGTTTTAATCTACTTCTATAGCATTGGTTCATGGATTTGCTAACATAGTAATTGTGAGTTCAGCCCCTGGTCAAGGCAGTGTATACTTTGGCTCAGTGGAAAAGGGTTGAAAAATAACTGAGCAGTATAAGAACTAGGCATGATAATAGTTCAAATAAGAACTAAGCATGATATCCCTAGATATGGCTAGTGGAATGAAAACAGTCTACCTCTGCCGATTAAATAAAAAGTTCAGTTAAAAATTCCTTGTAGGTTACCCAGTGATGAAGGCCAGAGAACACAATAGCTGAAATGTTGTGATAACAAAGACAAGGACAATAGTTCAAATATAAATAGTGTAAATAATTACAGGTGTTGAAAGGGAAAATTCCATAAGCAGACAATTTTTTTTTGCATGAAAAAAAGATTATTTTATATATAATTTATTTTTATGCTCTTTTCAAATTACTGTTTTGTGATACTGTTACTGTTTTTAAGTGCATTTTATTGACCTATCATAATAACTAAACAGGAACCTTATTGAGATTACTTTCTAAAAATTATGTTTTTATGATAGAATTAATATTGTGAATGGTGAAACTAATAACAAAGTAACAGTTTTTATATAATGCAACAATTATGCATGTGTATTCTTTTTTGAATTTGGAATATTTCATTTGACAAATTAATGTCTTTTTACCGTACATGATTATAATACAGGACTATTGTATTTTCTCATATGAGGTGATTTTACCTCATATAACTTAAAGAAGATGTTCAAGATTAAGATAGATTTCTATCTGACAAGTAGTGGAATCAATCTAAATAAAAGGGTAAAGTTATTTTTTAGCAAAAAGAAAATCTATGTGCATTTCAAAATTAAATTTTGGAAATAAATGGACGGGAAATTGGACATCTTAGCAGATTATCTAAAGAAATGTTGTGGTGCTCTATTTTAGTTTGTTTCATTTAATATCGAAAGTTCATCTTGAGAAAAGCTACTTTAAAACCCGTATTTTTGGAGCATTCATACTGGAAGAGGATTTTTCTATGTTAAAGAATATATATATATGAAAAAGAACTCAACTCATTATAAGAAGGAAGTATTTTTGTACTCTTGAATATTTGCATGTTTATACACAAATACTTACAAATGCATGTATGAATATCCTTATCCAAAGAACTGCTGGTAAATTCTCAGCTTGACTTGCTTGTCAAAATAAGTATTTCAATGACCAAACATAACTTTTTTTCTTTTTTTAAGAATTAAAGAAACTTAATAAAAGATTAACCAAGTGTATTGAACAAGCAATGCAGAATATTATTTTCACTTCATTGCTTTAAGATGTTGTTCTTGCTTGAGCCAAGAATATATCAACACTCCCTTTTGTGTGTTAATAAATAAACTCAGTTTTAAAATGTACATAAGTATATAACTATATCGGACTTGAATATTTTGTAAGAACTAATATTATTTTCCTTATTGTAATTTAGTGTTTTCGGGAATGAACTGTGAAAAGAAGGTAAATCTTGAATGTAACAGTACCACTTGTGGTATCCATGGAGTCTGTCAAGAATTACCACAGGGTTACTTGTGCCACTGCTCTTACGGAATATTTCTTGGCATGAAGTAAGTACTTCTATTTATATATGGCTTATATATTTATATATATATATATATATATATATATATATATATATGAGAGAGAGAGAGAGAGAGAGAAAATAAACGAACATTAAATGTACTTAAGAATCATATCAAATACTATCCAAGGCAGGAAGATTTATTAGAATTTTCATATTTTGATTAAAAATGGGTTAGTATAATTTTAAAAATATATAAAATACATAATAAAAACATTTTGTTTTCATAAATTACAAAATCTATGAAGAACTGGAAATGACTCAAGATCAATATATATATATATATACATAGAGAGAGAGAGAGAGAGAGAGATGATGGACTGATAATATTGCCATACAACAAAAGAACAAATGACAAAGAAAGAAAAATACATGTTAAACTCTTCAAAGGTCTCAATTTCAATATAGAGGTTGAAATTAATAAAAAAGTTGTCCAATATTTAGATGTGGAACTCAATTTACAAAATGGCACCGTTTCCCTCATGAAACCAAACACAAAATTAAGACATGTAAAAACCTGATTAAACCACCCCACCAATATAATCCAATACATCCCTAAAGGTAATATAGACTGTCTAAAAATTATTTTTATAAAAAAATCTTTGAGAGGAAAAAAGAATATGAAAAAGCTTTAGAAGAAAGGTACATAAAAATAAATTAGAGTATAAACTCTAGATAAATGAACAGAAAAAGAATATGAGAAAATCATTTGGTTTAACCTGCTTTTTAATTTAGAAGTAAAGTCCAAAATAGGGAAAATATTTTTCGAACTATATATATATATATATATATATATATATATATATATTATAAATTATACCTTTAGAACATGTACATAATTTCTCTATATGTAGCGATTATAAATTATGTACATGTTCTAAACTATAATTTATAATAAATATTCACAGCTCTATATCGAGCACTGTTTTACTTTTAACTTAATGTCTTGGACGTTGAAAGAATTCTTCGTTCTGTACCCACTCGGATGTGTGTGGGTGTGTGTGTGTGTGTGAAATGACTAGATGTAACCGTAAGTTCTATGCTAAAACAGTTTTTCTTCTCTCATGCTTATCTTTTGTTTGTGAAATTCTCTTCCAGCTTCTTGCTTTTCAGTCAAATTTGAATCAAATTATTTGATCTTCAAAAATTTAAATGCAATATCAATTGTTATCGCCTGTCTTAATTCTTGTTCTTTATTTTACTTGTTTTGTTTTCTTTCTTTTTTTTTTTTTTCATATTTTCTCGCACCTAATAACCAGTGGCAATTGTAGAACTCTACAACGGGGGAGCACCTAGGGGCCCATATTTTCCTGAGGAGGATGGGGGCAAAACAAAGCAGCGTTTTCATTTTCATACTTACACCACTATCGTAAAAATACAACTTAGGAATGAGTTTGAGTATAAATTAAGTAAATTAAACAGAATAACTTTTCATTCATAAGAGTTCTCTAATCTATGCCCTCTTTTCCACTCTCAAACTGTTGAAACACAAGAGATGTTGTTAATTAAAACAAAAAATCAAAAGGTCAATAATGTCAGTACTAGAGCAGAACAGTGTGATTGATTTGTCTGCTCTAATTTTTTCCTCTACAAATATTTTTTGAAGCACAAAAAAATGTAAGAAAAAAACAAATGCAAAAATAAAATAATGCAATGAAATCAATCAAAATATTATGGGTCCCACAGCCGTACAAAAAACAGCTAAAAATTATGTTTTCGGCAAAGTTCGACCATACGATCAAGAAGCTACTTTGAAATAAGGAAACAATATTTCTCCTCCATGAGCCTGAGTGAAAAAACATAAAATAGGGCAACTGGATTGACACAAAATCCAAGTTAACGTACATTTACTTATTTCTTTAGATTTCAACAAAAGTTAATGTAAATTCTTTTACATCAATATTCAAAGAAATTTACTTAAAGAGTAGAGAGTCAATTTATACGAGCTCAAAAATGTAAGCTTGATTGAATGGTTGAACTCAGGCTATAGTTGGTAACTGGATAACTCACAGAGGGGCAATTCATTCACTTGGTTGACTGCGAATGCCCGTTTGCACGAACGTAAGTTCATATTTTTTTTTTTTTTTTTTTTTTGTTATCAAATTTTTAACCATGATGATTTTACTTTTAAAAGGAGGTGTAATAGAACATTTTTTTTTATTATCTTGACCGCAGGTATTTGATTTTTTTTAACCTGATACTTTTTATGATGACTGATTTTACTTGGGGAATTGACATTTTTAATTATTTAATTGCTATCTTCTGACTGGCCGATTCACTGTGAAATACTTTTTAAAAAATTGTTTTTTAATATTAGGAGTAAGACGAGAAAGAACTGAATGTTTTTAAAAAGTATAAAAATTAAATAGACAAGACTAGGATAACTAGTAAGAAATCTTATTAAAAATTTAATGTAATAAAGTTTTAAAGAAGAGCAAACTAAGGAAATTAGAAAACTTCAATCTATTTTAGTGAAAAAAGATAGTAAATAAAAATCACTTACAGAAATTATAAAAAACACAGAATTAAAATAATAAAATTTAAAGAAAAAACAGAATTACAAAGTAGAGTTAATAAAAAAGTAAGAATCATAAAAAATATTAAAACATGTAATTGAACTTCAGCTTACGTTGCACTAGATCCGGAAAAATGAATGCAGTTTAATTCTGCGATTGTCGTGATGATTATCAAATTCGTCAACAAACAAAAAAACATTCCAAGTCTATTCCTTTAGCTCAATCAATCAATAGAAGTGCAAGTTCACTTAATCGGCATTCATTCATTGAATTTCTCAAAAATGTTTTACCGGTTTCATTTTTGAGAAGCTTCTTTCACATGATGAAGCACTTGTTACAACCTCGAATGAATGTCACTGATATCAATATTGTATAAAAACAGTCAAATACTGCTTTATAGCTGCACAAAAAAAAAAAAAAAAAAAGGAATTTACAACATAACACTATAAATAAGGAAAGAAGAGGTCTAAATTGTTTTTCTACCAACCTCTTTTCTTTGATTCTTTTACCAAATGCCGGCATTGTCAACAAATCTTAACAGGGTGTATGAGTCTCGGTTGGAACCATAGATAAATAATTCAAGCCACCTGCTGTGAGTAGCAGTGGACGAGCCAGACTGCATTCTTCTGAGAGAAATTCAGCGTCTGAGAATTTAGTACCGATTACCGATTGGATTGGAGAAAATTACTGACCAACTCTTTCACTCAGTCATAAATCACTGACTGCTTAAGTATCTACATATCAAGTTGGGGACATTATTTCTAATTAACGTCTTCCTTCAGATATGAAAATATGACTATTAAGTCTCTTTCGCTCCCTAATAACATGTCTGTTTCTATCTGGTTGTTTTATTTTGTTTGTTTTTCTTTCAAACTGGTCTCTGTATGTGTCCTGAGAAAGCTAAATGAAAAAGAAAACGCAGAGGGAAAGTGCTGAAGATCAACTCTTATCAAAATCAGAGACTGATCAGTTTCATAAAATGTGAAAGCTTATAAAAGTTAGTGGGGAACCAAAATTCAGGGGAGGGGGGACTTAGTTCCTTCTGTCCCCAGTCCCTCATAGAATCGCCACTGTCAATAACCCCTTTCAACATAGTGCCTATATTGCTTTGCTTGGGTTAAAATGATTAATAGTTTTTGGTCATAATTAAATTAGACCAGTACTCAGTTGTAAAAAGTGCTCAAAACTATATTTATATTGTAAAGCTTTTGAATATTTTTCATTTGGAAATGAGTTATTTCCGCAACCTACGTTTCAACCTTTCGGTATCTTCAGGTGATTTATAGTAACTGATTATCCAATGGTTTTTAAATGTACAACAGGAAGTTTTATGAGCATGCAACTGGAATTTTTAAACAACCAAAAGTTTTCAAAATTAGTGGGGAGTTGCTTAAAGATCTTTAAGCTTTTTCATCCAGATTTGTATGATCCTAAGTGTGATTACATCTGGACATTACTTCTGATCTTTCATTAATTACTTTTTTTTTGTTCTGGAAACAACATAATGGCTAATTTTTCTTCTTTGCACAATCTGCAAACATCACCTCCATTGTAAGGTTTTAATTTTTTTACTATATTCAATGTTATGTCAGGGTCTTTTTCATTTTTCGTTTTAATTTCCACATATGGTTAACCAGTTTGGTACAATTTTTAAGGTTTTCAGCTTAAATGTAGATTTATGATTATTCCATTCGTTTTTAAAAAATCCTTTTTTTAGATTTCATCTGTATCATGTACCTCTGCTTTGTAAATAACCTCTTCTGTTTTACAAATTCCATTAAGTGGGCATTTGTTTTTGTCCCTGCAGTTACATTCTTTATTAGAGATATTATGTTTCCTATTATTATTTAGGTTTCTGATGGGTTTTTTTTGGGGTTTTTTTATGTAATTTTTTAAATTACTAGTATAGCTATAAGTTAATTTGATTGAATTCTTATGGAAAATTTTATTTAATTCTAAGTTTTTTGGGAAGTGTTTATTAATTAATTTAAAAATAGTTGCTCTATTTTGGATTTTACTTCTGAGTTGAACCGTAGGTTGAACGAAATAATGTTTTGATTGCTAGCATTATTTTTCATTTGTTTGTTTGACTGAGGTTTGTATCCTAATTTGTCTTTATGGCCAGTTTCATTTAAGGCTCTTTTATAATATAAATATATGTGTGTGTGTGTAATAAAAATAAGCAACTTTTAAAATGTCTGCTATATATGCACATGGGAAAGAAAAAGTTCCCCATTCCATTAATTACCAGAGATTATGAATCAAATTTCTGGTACACAGTGACTAACCACTAGTGTCAGTTTCATGCTTTCAAATAATCGTCAGGTGGTTGCCAGCTGTAGTGTGAAAATCAGAACTTTTATACCACCAGGCAAGTTTGAGTTCAAAAAATATAACCAGGGCATGTATATCATGCACACACTGACCAAACTCACCTGCAGTGGAAAAAGCACCCATCCCGCTAAGATAAAAAAATGTAAACACAATTACAAGAAAATAGAAATGGTTTACCAGTATCACAAAAAAGTGCTCAATATCATACAGAACAAAAGGCCTATGGTAAAGCAGTCTAGTGCTTTTTAAGAGAAATAAACAGCTTTTAAAATGACTACATCATTTCCTATCTGAGAATTAGGGTATAAAAATTTCCATTTTTGCACTCCAGATACTGACTGCCTGATAATTTAACAATTTCATGAAAGCATGGACAGATTATTTATGCATATCTAAGTGTGCATGTATATGTGTGTGTGTGTGTGTGTGTTTGCATGATTATTTATGTATATATATGTCTATCTATATGTGTGTGTGATTATTTATATATATATATATATGTTTGTATGCATGAATATATATATATATATATATATATATATATATATATATATATATATACACTATTAACTTATACTATTGCAACCAAATACATAATAATTATAAACAAGATGAAAAAACTCTCAAAAACATAATACGTAGAAATGTTAAACCAGTGGAAAGTAATAATCAAATTACCTCATTATATATTATAAAAAGTTTAAAACAATTGACCTCATAGTCTATAATAACCCAACAAGCACTAAACTAAATTCTCTACAAAAAACCAATGTAGTGTACCAATTACATGCCCATTCAGAGATTGCATCTCTGATACTAATAAAAAACCTAGTACATATATTGGTTTTACTACAACCACGCTCTCCCATAGACTTACATGTCATCTATCTGATCAGAGTACTATTAAACAACATTTCTCTGAAAAACATAAACATGTAGGTAATATCAGACAGATTTTGGTTAACAATACGGTGATCGTTACTCATACACACAGTAAGAGGAACCTGCAGATATTGGAGGCCATGTACATCAAATCTAAACAACCAACACTCAATAAAATCAACTTTAAATCCGGAAATAACATATTACACAGCATTTGACTACATGGTTTTGTTGTCATTTCACACTATCATGCGGTGTGATGTCATAAAACAGCATCGCAAATTTAAGAAGTGTGTTTATTATTTTTGGTAACTATTGCCTTTGCCAAGCAGAGTTTTATGTCAACAGAAAATAAATTCGTCGGTGATGGTGGACGTTATAATATTTCAGTCTAAACAACCTCTCTGAAGATGGCTCATGTGAGGCTGAAAGCTTAGAAGAAAATCAATAAATAATAATCCAAATGTTGGAGAATTTTTGTCTTTATTTTCAACTGAAATTAAAGCAAAAATACGACGTTTAGAACGGCTCATGATTAAACATAATTGACATTCATTGTCTCTTATATTTAACAGCATATGTTTAGAAAATTACTTGCTGCCTTGATAAACTAAATATATGTATGTATGTGTGTGTGTGTGTGTGTGTGTGTATGTTTTATTATTTATATATGTGAGTGTATGAATCAGTATATGTGTGTTATTACATATATGTGCATGTGAATATAAAAATATATATACTATATGTAAACAAAGACAATATTATGATATCTTACATATATTTGTTTTAACATTGTCTTTGTTTATATTTGTTTATGTTAGGATAAAAACCAGAGCAGATATGAATGTTCTAAGAAATCAGGAAATTTAGTATTTCTGGCTTAATTCAACTTTATTAAACCCTGAAAACTTTTGTGGTCAAGTGGTAAGACACATCAGATATAATGGTGGCTTCTTCCTGGAATAAGGGAAATGCAGGTTCGAACCCTGTCAGAAAATAGATATTTTTCTACCAAGACTTCTCAAATATTCAGGCCAGTATATATATATATATATATATATATATATATATATATATATATATATGCACTGTTTAATTATAGAAAAACAGATTATCCGCTTAAATACAAGTATTGATTAAAAATAATGTTCAAACAAATAAATTTATATGTATATATATATATATTTTATGACATAATAATATGATGTCCAATAACTACTTAGCATTCCTGAATAATATCAGTTACCCTACTACTAATAATAATGGACCTTCAAAAACTAATTGCAGCTAATGAAAAATAAGACCTATTCATTGAATGATCAATGTATGTTCAAAAATATTGTTTATAGAGTTTGCATTTATTTGTAATGATGATGTTAAATTTTATTTTGGATTGCCCACTAATGTGGAAATTTTGATTTAACAACCCCAACTTGTATTTAAACAACAGTAAATACAGTAAAATCACTGTTTTCCATAGTTCCTATATATGAAAATGCCGGAGAACCCTCTGACCCCACAAATTATTGCCCAATCAGCCTACTATCGAGTTTTGGCAAAGTAGCCATCATCAACACCAAGGTGGTTCAACATCTCACAGTCTCTTCTCTGACAAACAGTATGGTTTCCACTTCACCAGGTCTCATAACTTTCCTCCAATGTAACCTCCTGCACACCAATAGATTGCCTTGCTTGGAGTGATATGATTATAAAAAGAATATATATATATATATATATATATATATATATATATATATTACTGGAAATTAAAAAAACAATGACAATAACCTAATTGTTACCTGGAATATCATCACTAAATCAAAATCTTACAATGGAAAAAGTGATAGATGTAACTTATGCTTTTAGAAAAACTTGCCATCTTAAACCATATAAAAAACCCTAATCACTTTTTTAAAAAAATGACTTAATGAACACATGCTGCCAAAAAAATACCTACTTAAATTCTTAGACCTTGATTGATATAGATTTCTATGTATATTTGCCCCTTTTTTTCCCCACACACTTACTTTCCCTGTTTCTTTATTTCTTTCATTCCCCCACAAATATTACTATTAATAATTATGAATTATACCTCTTTGATTTCATCTCTCAGCGTTTTAATATTTTTTAATTTTAAAATTTTAATTTTATTTTTTTATCTCCATGTAGTCTTTGTTTATTTAAATTTTACTCTTGTCATTAAAAAGCAGTAATCTAACTTTATAAGATTTAACTCCCATGAAGATCAATTGAACTTAAATTCAATCTATTAAATGATCAGTTTGTAATAAGCACCTGATGATTGCATAATATATGAAACTTTGAGTCAAGCCGCTGATGTAGGACAATATATAAATTACTATATAGATGTGTGTGTGTGCTTGTTTATGTATGTACATATATGTATGTGTATGTGCTCGTATATATATATATATATATATATATATATATATATATATATATACATATGTGTGTGCTTATTTATGTATGTGTGTGTATATATATATATATATATATATATATATATATATGTGTGTGTGTGTGTATATATATATATATATGTGTGTGTGTGTGCTATATATATATGTGTGTGTGTATATATATATATATATATATATATATATATATGTATGTGTGTGCTTATATATATATGTGTGTGCTTATATATGTATGTGTGTGTTATATATATATATATATATATGTATGTGTGTGTATATATATATGTATGTGTGTGTATATATATATATATATGTATGTGTGTGCTTATATATATATATATATGTATGTGTGTGCTTATATATATATATATGTATGTGTGTGTGCTTATATATATATATATATGTATGTGTGTGTATATATATATATATATATGTATGTGTGTGTTATATATATATATATATGTATGTGTGTGCTTATATATATATATATATGTATGTGTGTGCTTATATATATATATATATGTGTGTGTGTGCGTTATATATATATATATATGTATGTGTGTGCTTATATATATATATATATGTATGTGTGTTCTTATATATATATATATATGTATGTGTGTGCTTATATATATATATATATGTATTGTGTGTATATATATATATATATGTATGTGTGTGTTATATATATATATATATGTATGTGTGTGTTATATATATATATATATGTATGTGTGTGCTTATATATATATATATATGTATGTGTGAGCTTATATATATATGTATGTATGTGTGTGATATATATATATATATATGCATGTATGTGTGTGTTATATATATATATATATGTATGTGTGTGCTTATATATATATATATGTATGTATGTGTGTGCTATATATATATATATGTATGTATGTGTGTGCTTATATATATATATATGTATGTATGTGTGTGCTATATATATATATATGTATGTATGTGTGTGCTTATATATATATATATATGTATGTATGTGTGTGCTTATATATATATATATGTATGTATGTGTGTGCTTATATATATATATATATGTATGTATGTGTGTGCTTATATATATATATATATATGTATGTGTGTGTATATATATATATATATATGTATGTGTGTGCTTATATATATATATATGTATGTGTGTGCTATATATATATATATATATATTTATGTGTGTGCTTATATATATATATATATATATTTATGTGTGTGCTTATATATGTATGTGTGTGTGCTTATTTATATATATATATGTGTGTGCTTATTTATATATATTTATGTATCTGTGTGCTTATTTATATATATATATGTGTGTGCTTATTTATATATATTTATGTATCTGTGTGCTTATTTATATATATTTATGTATGTGTGTGTGTTTATTATGTACGTGTACATGTGTGCTTTTTTATGTATATATGTGTGTGGGGGCTTATTCATATCTTTATTTTTTTCTAGTAAATTCTTCATTCAATTTAGTACATTGCAAAAATGCTATTTAGTTGATTAAGAATATTGCCAAGTGTTGAAATAGAAAGATACAACTTGACATCAACTTATAAACCTACTTTGCTTCCAGATGCTTTGAACCAGACAAGTGCCTTTCAAACAACTGCAAAAATTCTGGTTCCTGTTATTCTAATCTTGCCACAGTTGGTTCTCATTGTCATTGTCAAAATAATGGCTTTAAAGGACAATACTGTGATGAAGAAATTAGTGAGTATTGAATAGTTTTCCAACTTCATATTTTTTGCACAACCATCTATTTTTATTTTATATTTATACTCTTTGACTTGCTGATGACAATTTTTTCATATTTTCTTATTCTGCAATCATAACTGTTGGTAGCAAGAAGGCTTCTTGATCTCTTTTTTCTTGAATTTCTTCTTTTCAGTATTTGCAAATTTTCTAATGTAATTGTTAAGTCAGTTTTTAATTGAAAATGAAGTAAAGTAGAGATAAATCACATTTATACATTTTTAATTCTTTACTAATGTTTCATTTTACCAATTTTTTTCTTTTATAGATGAATGTGAAATGAATCCTGATGCTTGCTTGAATGGTGGCAAGTGTGTTGATGCTGTTGGTCATTACATATGTGAATGTAAACCAGGATTTTCAGGCAAAAACTGTGAACTATATTCAGACATTTGCCAAGATGATGTTTGTCTTGATGGAAAATGTTACTTTGACCATCGAATCTTAAATAAGACTTGCATTTGTAGAAAACCTGAACTGAAAGGTAAGCAAATGTAATTTACATTGATCAATTTTTTAATATTACAAAAGTTTAAATACTTTATGAAATATAAAACCCTGTATTTCATAAATTAAAATTTATAGCTTTGCTTTACAAATAAATAACTCTGACAAATATTTTATCATTAATTTCCGAAGACAGAATATGCAATCATTTTTTGTAATGTTTCTTTCTTAATTATTTTAGACAAATCTGGAAAATGTATAAAAGATGATCCTTGTAAAATGTCTACATGTTTGAATGGTGGGACCTGTTTAATGTTAGATACAGAAGTAGCCGTTTGCAAATGTGCGCCTGGTTATGAGGGAAAACAATGTCAGCGTAACAAAGATGACTGTATTTCAAATCCATGTGGAGAAGGTAACATGTGTGTTGATGGTTTTAACTCCTTCACATGTGTTTGTAAACCTGGATTCACTGGTAAGTTACTTGTCTTTATTGAACAAATTAAATAACAAATTACAATAAAAAAAAGTAATTAAGACTACAAAGTTAAATTACTTTATCCAATATTCTATTTGCTTCTTCTTCTTCTATGCGTCCCTTCAGAAAGTAGGTGTTATTGGTTCTTTACAACTTCCTGTCCTTTGTAGCACTTCATAAATTTTGCCTTTTTGTTATTCTTTATAAACCTTACTCAGCCATCCATTTACTTAAGCTCACTAGGTAGGTTATGCATTGTTTTTCTCTGTCACTCTAGCATTAAGTATGTCTTGTGAGTATCAAATTTTGTTTCCTTATTATCTGCCTAAGAAATTTCAACTGTTGTGTTGTAATTTGGACATTGCTTTAGCCTTCTTCAATTTCTGTAGTGTAAAACTGTATTCCTGAATCTCTTATTGATAGTTATATAATTGATTTGTTTATATATATATATTTTTTTCTCCTGGAGGTCTATATATATCTTGGTTGTTCTTGAAACCAGGTAATGACTACTACCTGATCATTCACCATTAGACCCATTCTTCTCTGTGTTTGTTACAAGTTACATTTAGCCTTCATATTATCTAGCCTACAGTAAAACTTTCAATTTTTTTTCTTCTCTACTTTATAGAATTTGAAAATAAAAACCTATATTTTTTTCCTAGCCTGTTGTGCATACCAGTAGTGGTAGGAGGTGGCATATTTGCAAATGTAATCGTTTTTTAATTAGAAAAGTGAGTGCAGCAACAGTAAATATTAATTGAATAATGTGATTCTTTCTAGTCTCCATGGAACATAATATTTCCTTGCCTCCACTAAAACACATTAAGAAGATCTGTGTAACACATTCTGCAGAAAATATATTAAAATGCATAGAAAGGTACCTCAGTCCAGAGAGATATTTCTACCATGTAGATATTAATTGTTTTACAAGTACATTCATGTACTAACTACATTAAAACAAATGCAGTAAGTACATTCCTGTACTTTTAAAATATTCAATATAGGGCAGACTGGACTCTTTAGCTTTGTAGGATGAACAAGTCTGAATTTAAAACTAGTCAGAATCTGACCACACCAACTGCTATGGCTACAGTCTACATGGTATCCTAACAACCTTAACGGATTAGAGAGCTTGTGATTATGATTATAAGTTATTTTATTTTTTTTTTTATAATCGTTTCACCCTGAGCAAGGCATTTCACTGCCACTATTGTGCAGGGGGTTACATAGAGGGGAAAGTGGTGAGAAAGGATGGTTAGATATAGGAAATGTCAGAAGGAGGGTGATAGACGGGTAAGGATACTGTGAATGAGGGTTGGGTAGATGGTGAAAGTGTTGGGAGAATAGATGCAAGTTAGTGTGATAGGAGGTGTCTATTGACCTTACATTTAAACTCCTGGAGATTGTAGCTGTCGGGAAAGCAGACATGTGGAAGGGAATTCCACAGGTGGGAAGCATGAGAAAAGAAGCTGTTGGAGTAGAAATTACAGTTACATCTTATCTGTTTCATTGTAAAAGGGTGGGACCTAGTTGCTAATCTAGTACCTTGTGTAAATTCGTACCTAGGCGGCACCAATGATCTAAGTTCATCGGAGCAGAAGCCGTAAAAGTATTTATAGAAGAGGCACAGGGAAGCCACGTCACACCGGTGAGAGAGTGGTTGCAGCCAGTCTGCCAAGTCAGTATTGATCACGTTACAGATTCTCTGTTGTATTTTGTCAAGAAGCCCAAGGAGAGTAGCAAGGGCACCCAACCAGATGTGGCAGCAGTATTCAATACACGGGCGGATGGTAGATTTATATATGTGGAGGATAGATACAGACGGGAAAAACTTCCGGGCCCTGCACAGAGAACCGACTTTCATAGCGGCGGATTTGGCAATGGATTCGATATAGTCATTCCATTTGAGGTCCGCCGAGAGTGTAAGGCCAAGGAGGCGTCGTGTTTTACTCTCTGGGAGGCAAGCCTGTTCCATGCTAATGGGAGGTAGGTGCGATTGTCTATGGTGGTTAATTGATAGCAGCTTCATTTTAGAAGCATTGAAATTTACGAACCATTTCCTACCTCAGTCCACTATGGATTGGAGGTCCTTTTCAAGTAAATTGTGGTGTCATCGGCGTACATGCCTACTTGGGATCTAATGGCATCGGGGAGATCACTAATGTAGATCAGAAAGAGCGTGGGACCTAGGATAGAGCCTTGAGGGACGTCCGCGTTCGTATGGTAGTTTTGGGAGGCATGTCCATTTAATACTACCTTCAATGTGCAGTTAGAGAGGAATGACTGGATTAGGTCAAATAAATGTCTAGTTATACCGTAGCTCTGCAGTTTGCATAAAATGCCAGCATGCCAGACTTTGTCGAACGCTTTGAAGATATCCAAAGCAATGGTTCGGGCTTCACCATTCTTGTCAAGAGCCTGGTATATGTACTCGGTAATGGTCGTTAGAAAATAATTTACTAGTTTCTAAAATTCAGGACTACCAGGTTTGATAATCAGTGTTTGAAATTCTGATTTTTTTCTGGGCCTGAGCATCAATTACTGGCACCAGTTGGTAATGTATAATTATTTCAGTCATTAACCTAACTTAAGTAGATATTCAACAAACTTACCTTAAGGTGTTTTCTTCTTAACATTTTTTGAGCTGGCAAATTGTTGGTATATAGTACTTGTTTTATTCTCTGCATCTGCAGCAGGTTTTTGTTTTAATTATTCATTTCAAGCAAGGCAGTAATGCCACTAAGATGCAAGGGGTTACTGGCACTGAAAGAGAATGAGAAGACATTTGTGAGGAGAAAGGACAATAAAAAGAATAAGATACAGGAAGATAAAAAATGATGATTGATATTAAATTTCAATTTTTGAAGATTGTAGGCAGAAGGGAAGAAAGACATTAGAAGAAATTCCTACAGAATAAGTGCAAGAAAACTCTTTTAGTAGAAAACGTTGTTATAACAACCTATTTCAACAGCAAGATGTACATTGTGGTGCAGTGAATATCAACTCGGAACGACAAATCGGAGTGCCGAGTTTGAATTCCTTGCATTCACTTGAGCACAAATACCCTTGGGAAAGGTATTAATCCAGCTCTTCTCTCCAGTTATAGATTAAATAACAGGACAGATTGAGTTCTATAGCCTTGGTTGGCAACTAGTCTATTGCAGAAAGCAATGGCAACCTACTGTGGGATAATCTTCTGCCCAGTCAGTCATGTCTCTTTCGAGACATGATTGCCCAAAGTGTGTATCATGTATGGCACTTAACTGACTGACTGATTTCAACAGCAAAACAATGAGACCTAGTCTAGTAATGTAGTTATCAAAATGAACAATGAAAGTTGTCTTGAACTTTTGTCTTTTTATATTAATGCAGGTGTTCTCAAGGGCTCTGTTCTTGGATCTATGTTGTTCCTAATTTTTATGAATTTCTTGAGTAATACTGACCTTATAGGTCATCCAGCTTTCTTTTCCCTCCTTGGATGGGGCCAGTTTGTTGCTGCAATAGGATTGATTTGGGTTTCCCAATATCTTAGAATATTAGAATTGATGACAAAATCTAGTGTGAACCACTCTATGTACACTATGTACTGTAATTAAGGTATAATTCTTAACTTGTGGCTGTGGTAAACTTTGCTCCTTGGCATCCCAGGACAGCTCTGAAATCAGGCTGGAATAAGAATTCCTTGAATAAAATTCACAATACTTGATAACTTTAACATTAGGTTTATTGAATATAAAGAAAAATTGGTGAATAAAATGTTTATAGTATCAACTGAAGGACTAAGCTCTCTACTTTTCTGGTAGAAATTTGGTAATGTAAGTGTGTTTCTTGTAACGGACAACTCTTTGTTAGCTGATTTCCCATCTCTGTGTGTATCTCAGCCTTGTTTATGTTGATGTGGTTCTCCCCAATGCTATTGATATATCTAATTTCTCCACTCAACAATCTTAATCTTTGGAGATCTTGTTAAAAGAACAATATTGTATTATCTTAGTTTGGAATCTTCCTAGATATACTTTTATAAAGATAACTGTGTTCTTGGGCAATCAATATAAATAAATTACAGTCTTGGGGATTAACAAAAAACAGATGCTTTGTTCTTTGCTTCAAATAATTTGGCCTAATCTTTTCTGTGACTGCACATGTTTTGGACAAATAATATAGTGTAAACAAATTTTTTAATCTAATTCAAACAGTACATTAATCAGGTTTTCTTATTATTAAGAGGAAGTGGATTGGTTGAGCACCTTGGTTTTACTCAACTGAATTTTGTCTAGTTAATTCTAGGTTTGATTCTCCTTGGAAATGTTTTTCGTGCTTTAAAACATAATTTCTACTTTGCTTTTTTCATTTTTTCCTTAACCATTCAACGTACTCTTCTGAGAAATTTAATAACTATTCTTGAATTAGCAGTACCTCTAAATCACCATTCTGCAACCTCATGCAACTAAACTTTCAAACAGTCAGTACCCTGTTACATTAAGTTAGGAGCAAATAGTCGCCATTAGTAGAGAACTGATGACATCAAGAAAGGTCATTAATGAAAATTAAGAGCAGTGTAGGTAAAAGGATAGAGCTCTGGAGTTAAATTACATTAATGCAGACAGAATGATCATTCAAAACAGTTTTCAACTTCAAGATTTGATAAATAAGATTAAATCTAATAGAAAATTTGTCTACAAATACCAAAGAATTTTGTTTGCACCTTTTGCAGCTTTTTATCCAACATGACTGATTTAAATATTAAAAAATCCCTAATAGTATTAATCAATTCTCATGGCCAGATTAGTTTCTCTTTGTAAGTTAAAAATATACCTGGGATATTTTTGGATTATGAAATGAAGAAAAATATATTTCTCAAAAAGATTATATGCTTTCTATTTTAAATGCGGACTGAACTGCCTACCATCAAAATGGATGATGCTTATCTCCTAGAGAGCAACACACTGCACCTCCTTGGCTTCACTCTCTTAAAGGACCTTAAATGGAATGACTATATCAAATCCATAGCTGCATCTACTGCTAGGAAGGTTGGGCCACTGTGTTGGGCCAGAAAGTTTTTCTCATCTGAATCCATTTTGCACATTTATAAATCTATCATTTGTCTGTGCATTGAATACTATTGCATATATCTGATCATGTGCTCTTGCTATTCATCTTAAAGTTCTCGACAAAATCCAAAGAAGGATCTGCAATATAATTGATCCTGACTTGGCAGCCTGCCTTCAGTCACTTTCTCACTGATATGATGTGGTTTTCTTTGTCTTTTCTACAAGTATTTTTATAGTAACGACTCTGACAAGCTTTTTTCCCTGATTCCCTGACCATGTGTATTTATGCATGCTACAAGATTGGCATTTAGGTCCCACTCTTTTACCATCAAAATAGTTAAATGTAACTGCCTCTTCTAGTCTAACAGTTTCTTTTCTTTGCACTTCCCATTTGTGGAACTCCTTTTTGATTGGCTTGTTTCCCTGATAGCTCCAAAAGTTTAAATACAATGTCAATTGCCATCTTTTATCTACTTGATTCCAATCCATCTCTTATCTATCTTCAATATTTCTGTACCTTGGTCTTTCCATCACTGTAACCTCCTGTCTTGCTTAGAGTAAAATGATTATTAAAAAAATTAAAAAGAAATGGTATTCTGCAATTCTGCAAAAAAAAAAAAAAAAAAAAAAAAAAGCAGATATGATAAAATATATTAACAAATTCATTAAATTTTCATTTGAATAATATTCTTGAATTGTTTAGGTTGTATAAAAACTCTTTTTTGAAAATAGATGTTTGTTTAGTTTGAGCCTGTTTTATCATTTGTAGTAAAATTGCACAAAATGACTAATAACTGTAAACCGTGCGTACAAAAAATTGCTGTATCATTTTCTGATGCTCACTGACTTATTAAAATATTTTTTTGACATGGATTCTTTTCAGGTGAATTTTGTGACTTAAGCATTAATGAATGTGAAATGATTAATACAAATGCTAAGCGATGTCATGAAAACAATACCTTAAATTGCATAGACAAAATTAATGGTTTTACATGCCTTTGTAAAGTGGGATTTACAGGACAGTTTTGCGAGGTCAGTAAAATACTTATGCAGAAATTTTGTGAATATTGTTTTTTAACAGAAGTGCATACCCAATAAAATTTATTAAAAAATGATACCACTTATTTTGTACCTTTTATTATGATGATTGAAAAATTTTAAGTATCACAAAAGAAATATAATTAAAGATCATGAAACAGCAAAAGACTTTTTTTAAGAATACAAATTATTAGTGCAGTAAGAGAAAATGAGAGAAGCACATTTGAAAATAGGAAATTTGAATAAAGTAAAATACATAACACTATCAAGAAATCTTACAGACATGATGAGTATAGAAATGAAAACTATATAAGAAATAAACTAGTGAATGTACATCAACTTTCTCAAATAAGAAAAAAGTAAAGTACATAACACTATCAAGTGTTATGTACATTATTATGAACATAATAAGTGTAGAAATGGCAACTATACAAGAAATAATGCTGAGAATGTACATAGAACTCAAATGAGAAATAGATGAAATAAGAACAGTCCTGAAAAAGAAAAAGGAAATAAATCTTCAGAATTTAATTGTAGAAATTAATAAATCATGAAACACAAGAATGAAACCTTTCACTGTGTGGAAATATCATTGCCATAGTAAGTAAAGTAATCATTGTTGACAATAAAGCTAATTGCTAGTTCAACTCTTAAAAAAGAATAGAAAGAATGATTCTTATAATCACAATATAAGTAATCCTTTTGAAAGTGAAAAGTGTTTTTCTTAAAGTAAATGCAAACAATATTTGAAAGATTTATGTTATTGATATATCTAAGTGAATTAAAATTGACTGTGTAAATGTATTGCATAGACAATGAAGAAAAATAATGAAAAGAATCCAGTATAAAAAAATCAAATCACATGAACAATTCATAAATATATGGATTATATACAATAATATTTTTCCTGAATAAGAGTCTAGTTTTGCTTATCCTGTAAGACAAAATTATTTCTGAATGTCCATTATTCTATTATTAAATTTACTTTTTATTGACTGTATTAATTAAATCAGTTTCAGCATATAAAAGCAATGAGCCATTGTCAAGTTAATATAATTCATTCTAATTGTGAATTGGCTAAAGGGAAATAACTCCTTAATTATATTCTTCACTAGAAAATAGTTATGATTTTGTATTATTAGCCTTGCAGATGAAAATATCAATCCTTACAATTTATTTTCTCTATTTTTTCCAGAAAAACATCAATGAATGTGACAGCCAACCTTGTATGCATGGAGCAACATGTATTAATAAAGTGAATGATTTTATTTGCAAATGCCCTAAAGGATGGACTGGCAAAATGTGCGACAAGAATATTGACTTTTGTAGAGACAATCCTTGTAAAAATCATGGAATGTGTCAGAGTTTACAAAATACTTTCTTCTGCAGGTGGTTATTTCATTTAACTTTCTTAATCTCTAATCCTCTCTTAACTAATTCTCATCTTTTTTAGCTCTTGTTTGTCCCTTATTCTCTGCTTTTAATTTTTTCTATCAACCTTTTCCATCTCTTATATACACCACTATCTTCTCTACCTGATTCTCACTCTCTACACAATTTCTCTTACTTTTCTATTGTAATCGTCTTGATTCTTTCCTCTTTGTATTGACCATTTATTACTTTTTTTTTCACATTATTTTTTTCTCTTTCTCTCTCTTGACTTTGTTATCCTATAGTATAGATGAGGTTGTGATAATAAATGAGTAAAGGCCAGGTTTTGTTAATTAGACTATCATTTTATTTTGGTTGTTGACTCTATAAGGTTACATCTTTTGTTATATGTGACTGTTCCATATTATATATGTATTGCTGTGCTCAGTTTATAAAAAGTTTTTCTTCTGTGTATGTGAATATAAATATATTTGTTTCTACATGCATATGCCCCTGAAATGTAGTAGCAGGTTGCTGTTTGTGTTGTGCTACATTATAATTTGTTCCCATATTTGAATCTATGGATTGTCTTTTGAGTTAATTCCTTGTTTGTTTTTTTTTGTATATTCTTATAGTGAATATTATTTAAGCACATCTTCATTTGGCTGGTTGGTGTGTTGGTTGAATCTCTGATGGCTGACACAAACTCCACACATGCACATGTGTGTGAGCTGTGGACCAACTGAAGAGAAAAAGAGGCTATGCATGTGTTCACTGTTCTTTTTATATTTGCTTAATGCCTCTGCATTTCTACTTTGAGTTTGGCATGATGTCAGTTGACCACATAAGCTATGTCTGGGTTATAATCTAGGTTACCAGAAATATGTAAGAATTGAAAGAAGGGAAAGGATGTATGTGTATGCAAAAGAGAGAGATAGAGTTTCTCTGTCACTCTATTTGTAAAGAGGAAAGGGTATATTTTGATATTCTTTACTACTACTTATCTAATCACCATAATACTTACAAAAAACTTTGAGTATTTTTAACTCCAAGAACACTTCAAACTGCAAAATGGGAAAAGTGTGCTGTTCTTGAGTTTAAGATAATACTTACTCAGTGTTAAACAA
The DNA here is from genome assembly GCA_037127315.1 of Ascarosepion bandense. Taxonomy (NCBI): domain Eukaryota; kingdom Metazoa; phylum Mollusca; class Cephalopoda; order Sepiida; family Sepiidae; genus Ascarosepion; species Ascarosepion bandense. The sequence continues at coordinate 1,935,533 of JBBBDQ010000879.1, forward strand.
TAGCAAATTCTTTTCATAATATTTGAATGATGTCACAGTAAAGAGACCAAGTAATATTGAATTGTGAAATGTCAATAGTAATTTTACTGCTAAATAATTCATTATGAAAGATTAATTTTTTATTTTAATTTGATATGATCTATTTATAAACCTGTTTTTAATTGTTTACAATCTAAATATTAATATATTTCCTTCATTCACAAAATCAAATAAAAATTATCAAAAACTTCAAATTTTTGTTTGAGATTTTTTTTTTCTTTTTTTTTTTTTCAGATGTCAACCAGGCACTTATGGTCACACTTGTGTCCATGTTCCTGACCTTTGTTCAGTTCTTAAAATATGTACCAATAAAGGAATTTGTAGTGCCAATAGGCATCAGGCTTCCTGTTCATGTCCAGATGGTAAACTGCAATTTTAATAAAATTCTTTGTCATTTGTAATAGGACAGTAGGAAATTTCACAAGAATGAAGGGAATGAATGCCATAAAAACAATGTTATAGAACAAAATTGGGTTAGTTTGACTTTGTTTTGAGGATAAAGGGTAATGCCTTCAAAACAAGTCCATGAACTTGAAATATGATTTAAACAATTTTAAATTATTAAGTTGATGTCATCTACATCATAGATAAAATGTCATCAAAAATTGTAATTATCAAATAATAGACAAAAAGTGAAATTAGCTGCTAATAATGGTAAAAATTAATATAGAGAAAATGAATAAGAGAAGACAAAACAAAATAAGGCTATAAAAGAATAAATGGTTTACTGGAGAAAGTAGACATTTTTATAAGGAATACAACGGATTACTTTTAGAAAATTGTTTTATTGTTAGGCCATATTTGTAAAATAATGCATTGATATTTATTCCTTGATTGTCAAAGATGATCCCACCAGAAAAAAATCTAATGAGTTTTTTTAAAGAAAATCTTTGTAAATTATCATATACCATGATACTTGGTTTTTGCTTCCAACTTCTCATAGTGAACTATGATTATAAAGAACTTGGTTTTAAATTGAATTAATAATCTGATTTACAAGTTGGTGTTTGTTTTTTTTAAATGAATCCTTTATTTGCTTATTGATTTTTAGAACATTATGGAAAGTCATGCCAGTTATATAAAAACATTTGCTTCCAGCAAGTGGATATTTGCAAAAATGGAGGCACTTGTATTCACAAAGGTTACAACTATGAATGTCAGTGTCAAAAAGGTAATCTTCCAACCTGTATATTATTTCTTTATAATTTATAGGCATACACATATATAAACTATAACACATAAAATCTTAATAAGAAAACAAAGTAAATATTTTCACATAAATATTGTGCAACAAATAAAAGTAAATGCAAAAGAATGATTTAATTATTCAAAATTACTTTGCAAATTGTTTTTGAAAGAAAATTTATGTAACACAAAAAAATAAAGATCTGAAATAAAAATAGATGCCAAATCTTTTGTGAATTGTTATGAAACCCAAAATGAACATTTCAACTTTTACATTTTTTTCAGGATATGCTGGAAGAAACTGTTCAGAAAAAGTTGATGTATGTCAAGGATTTGTATGCCCTCAGAACAGTGTGTGTGTTCAGTCCAGTGATCTAAAGACAGCAACTTGCAAATGTAATGAAGGAAAAACCTATGCTAATAAGATTTGCAAAGGTATATATAATTTTTCTACACCTTCTCTTATTTGATCAACATCTACTCCATGAAAAAGAGGTTCTGGTGTTTTGTCAGTATATTCTTGAAAATCATTTTAAGGTATAACATAAATAATATGTGTTTATTTGTTTGATTTAGAGTGAGCCTTTGATATTCAGTGTACAAAATGTTGGTTTATTAGATGTATCTTTTATTGGGAGAAAGTCTATTTCAGCTTAGTATTTGACAATTTAGAAGTCAGAACTTGGTAGTGGTAGTCATCTTGGAAATAGGTCACTGTACTGTGTTTTTCTTGGCCCTAAAAAGGCCAAAAATATCATTAGCAGATGATGCTGTGAGCTTATTTTTTTGATTGGCCCAAATTATTTTATTTTTCGGCATTACTTTCTTTTTCATTTTTTTATAGCTGAAGTTATACATGGATAGTTTTTAGTCATATTCTTGTAAAGTATGCAGCTTTATATGCATAAATAACTTTATCAAATCATGAAAATTGAAAAAAATATCCTCATGGCCATATTTATATTTTTTATACAATTGTATAATTGATACCAAAATGTATGTTTTATGTTTGAAAAAAATGGATTTCAAAATAGCTTTGAAAGTTTGTTTTTTTTTTTTTTTGTAAAGTACCCAATACTCATACAAATTTTTACACTTTTGATTTTAAAAAAATTGTTAGTTTATGTTTTAGCTAAATTTAAAATATTTTTTTATTTTCAGATTTTTCACCAGATTTTGATCTGTTCTTTGATGGTGACATTAATGAAAATGGAGCAACTCTCCATCATACTTTACCATTTCGAAATTCAGAATTGACTTTGTCGTTTTACACATTGTTATTCCATCCTAACCAGACTAATGCAATAATATTCTCTATGTATTATGTGGACAGGTAAATCCACATACATTTTTAATCAATTTTTAGCTATCTTCAGTAATTGTAAAAAATGAAAGGCTAATTGGGAGAAAAATGAGAAAGACAAGAGAAGTGCGGAAAGAAGAAAATTTGTGAGAATGAAAGAAAAAGATAGGAATAGAAGAAAGAAACAAGTAATGCATATTAATTTGTGTGGGAAGACATTAAAATAAGAGATACAGAATTTTACAGAAGAAAAGAAATAAGAAAAATATGAAAGAAGTGTTTTAGTATAAAATGAGAAAAATTGAAATAATGAAACAAAGGATGACACATGGCAAAATTATTGAAAGAAAGAAGGGCAAAAAGTAGACAAAAATATAAAAAGTAAAGAAGGAATGAAATAATGAAACATTTGAGAAAATTAACATTTATGACATATCTATCATTTGATTTTGCAATCAGTTAACAAAAATTAGGCTATATTGTTTACTAATACATATACAGAATATGCATTTATGTAACATGAACTCATATATATATATATATCAATAGTTGAAATGATTTCTTTGAACATTATTTTTAATTAATACTCATATTTAAGTAGATATTATAATTAAACAGTATTATATATTTATTTCTACTGGCCTGATTATATAGATAAATTTTTGTTACGAAAATGTGTGTAATTTGAACCTGCAATCCCTATCCACATAGGGGAAGCCACTAATTTCATTAGTCTTCATTAATTTATATCAATAGTTATAAATTAATAAGTCTTTCATAATATTTAATATTACTCATTCTAATATGAAGAAAATTATAAATCTCTGTAGAAACTGGCACTATTATTATGTAAATAACAAAAGTTATAAATGAATTTGCAAAATATTCTTTTGCTAAAAATAGCAATGAAAATAATAGAAGAATTTTATTTTCTAATTATACTTTGAACTTTAATTTCCCAAAATAATTTTTAAAAAATATATTAATTCTTCAGTAATTGCATTCGTAACTTGGATTCTGAATTTAGAATATTTATGATGATGAATTATTCAACTCTCTTCCAAAAGTGGCAAATTTATAAACTTTTTGTCACCAAAAATTGTGTTCTCAAGCATTATTGTAAATAAATTTTCTTTGAATGTGAATACATGAAAATAGCATATTAAATATTGGTAAGTTCATATGAAACCAGTTAAAATGTGAATTTATTTTTCAAATAATCAATTCAGGTTTTATTTATTGATCTTTTTTTTAAAACCAGAAATGATCACTTAGTGAAACTGATGACTATTCATGAGAGCCATATTGTCCTCTGGGATAAGCACAGATTTGTCAGTGAGAGCTTCCCAAGTCTAAAAGCTGGAAAGTCAGCCATGTGGCACCATGTTACTGTGTCATGGGATGCTTCAGGAAATCTGCAATTATTTTTGGATGGGATTACAGAAATTAACAAAATAATTAACATTGTTCCCAAAAGTAAAGTCAGGTAAGTTCAGATATAAAAATAAAGACAATATCTAAGCTTGGATGTGTTTTTATTGTATTGTTTATTTGATCTGTTTCTATATACAAATGTATATTTTGAATCATGAAGACAGTCTTGAAAAATATACTTGTAGGTAATCACTATTTAGATGTTTAATTCATTTTCATAATAAAATATATACTTGTGAAAATTTGAAAATAAACAGAATCCAATTGAATAAAAGTTACAGTGAAATAATAAACAGAATTACACATCATAGATAAAGTAAAGTGTTATAAAACAAGTGCAGGAATTGCCTGGTTTGCAGATGGAGAATTTAAGAATGTTATAGAGATGCTTGGCAACCTTGACATATTCGGGAAAAGTATTTGAGTAATCAAGAACCTGTATTGACAGCAAACTACCTGCATACAGACAGGAAATGAGTTCAACAGATATACAAACAGGTATAAGACAAGGATGTTTCTTCTTGCCAAATCTATTCAACCTATAAAATAATGCAATTCTGAGAGAACTAGAAGTCCTGCCAGAATTTGTCATTAGCAGCCATAATCTGAACAATATAAGATATACATATGATACAGTGCTGATAGCAGACACAGAAAGAAAACTACAAGACCTCCTACAGGAAGTAGTTAAAGACAGTGGAAAGAAAGGACTACATATTAACTACAAGAAAACTGAATACATAGTAATCAGTAAAAAGAGAAGCCCAAAATAGCAACTACAATCAGGAATACCAAGCAAGTACAGAAATTTAAATATCTAGGAAGTGTTCTAACGAAGGACAGAAAGTTTGACACTGAGATTTGAAGATGTATTGCCATGACCAAATATGCATTCCAGAATCTGAGTAGAGTATTGTGAAATAGAAAAGTTTTACTGGCAACAAAGAAGAGAGTACTGGAATGCTATGTGATGTTTGTCCAGCATTTGCTGCCATAATGAACAACAATCTCATCAAAGATGAAGAAAAGACTTGAAGCAACCAAAATGTGGTTCTACAGAAGGATGCTGAGGATATCATAGACCAAACATATGAGCAGCAACAAGGTTTTGGAGAGGAGGGAAATGAAAGGAAACTGATACTTAACATCAGAAAAAGACAGCTGAGGTTTCTGGGACATGTAATGAGGAAAGAGGATTGGAGAATCTGATACTCAAGGGATGGATAGAGGGAAGGAGAGACAAGAGAAAACAATGCGTTACATACTTGATGGACTTTAGTGGATGGATGGCAGATAAGAGTAGAATGATAGTAGAAGGGGTGTTAAGAGCTACAAGGCATAGGGAGATGTGAAAGTTCATGATGTCCTGAAAGGACATGGCACATAGAAGAAGAAATCTTTGATGAACTGCTTACTTTACATTTATTTCATTCAAAAAGGTTTTGCCTAAGTAAAATATATTTCCTTAATATAGTATGTGTACTTCATATTGAGGAAAGCATATAAAGTTAAAACTCATAATCAACAGAAAATGTTGTTTATTCAAACTTTTTACTATTCTTCTTGTAATAAAGATTAAGAAATTTCCATTTCTTTATTTAGATATAGCCATAAAAATTTATTGGGTTTGAACAATTCTTTTTTTCAGTACTTAGTCTACTATCAATGCATACATACACCTGAAAAATTTGTAATTTTTCAATTATTTTTTTTTCTACAAGTTTTGGATGAAGACAGCAACTTTTAATTACATGATTTCTAGCAATTTACTTTAATATTCATCTTGTTTACCATTCTCTTAACTGCCATTTTTGTTTTTTTAATTACAAGTGTTATTGTCAAACTGGGCATACATTTTTCTGGCTACATCAGTCAACTTTATATTTGGAATGAAATCATTCCTTATATTATGATTATGGGAAAGGAAACTTTGTTCCAGCCACCATCTGGTTATATTCAGAGCTGGGGTGATTACCTATTGGACAAAGGAATAGAAAGAAGGCATCCAAGCCATTCAATGAAGCCTGTTTGTGAAATGGGAGTCTATACTCCTGTCTGTATATTTCGACCAGGTAAGTCAGTTATCTTTTATAGATAAATATCACCTCTTTTGACTCTTGAAAATGTTATTCATAATGTAAAATTCAAAGAAATATCTTGATTGAATGTACATTGATATTATTTAATTTGCAAACTTTAATTAGTATTAATTTTATTTTAATTACTTAAAAATGTACATTACTTGTTTGTACTTATGATTTCCTGAAAAAGAAAGGTAAATGTTCTCATCAAAATTCAGTCAGTCAGTTAATTGCCAAACATGATACACACTTGGGTGATCATATATCTTTCAAGACATGAAAAAGATTTTAGGCAGAAGATTTTCCCCCATAAGTTGCCATTACTTTCTGTAGTATACTGGTTGCCAACCAAGACTATAGAACCCAGTGTGTCCTGCTATTCAATCCATTTCTGGTGGGAGAATAGATGGATTCATATCTTTCCCAAAGGTATTTGTGTGTAAGTGATTGGAACAAATTCAATTGGAATTTGAACTCAGTTCTATGATTCCTCAATCTATTACTCCATAACACACATCCCTCATGAAAATACTAATTCCTAAATATGGATTATATTTAGCTATTACTCATCAAAATACTATTTAAACCATGAATAAGTTCTTGCTGTTTTTTAACAGATCGCATTCCCAGAACTGCATGTGTGTAGTTTTAGTTGATAACACATCTATAAGGAAGTACTCTAAGCAAACTTGAAATTCATTGCATGTGATTTTGCTGAAGTATAAACAACTTTTTTTCATAGCACTAAAGATGTTTAGTTTCATGCCAAAGAAAGTGTATTTGCGGGGAATTTTACTGCACTACTTTATTCCAAAGAAATCTACAGTTGAAGCACACAGAATTTTTGTTGAGACTTATGACAACCATGCTCTGTTGGAAACAACCTGCAGAAATGGGTTTAGATGCTTCAAAAATAATGATTTTGATGTTGAAGATAAAGAACACTCTGGTACACTGAAAATGTTTGAAGACTAAGAATTGAAGGCGTTACTTCATGAAGACTCATGTCAGGCACAAGTTGAACTTGCAGAATCATTAGCAATTAATCACACAACAGTTTTGAAATGTTTTGAAAGCATTAGGAATGATTCAAAATCAAGGACATTGGATGCCATATGAGTTGAAGCCAAGAGATATCAAACAGTGTTTTGTCACATGTGAACAGCTACTTCAACACCAGAAAAGGAAAGGTTTTCTGTATCATATCATGACCACTGATGAAAAGTGGATACTCTACAATAATCATAGGCAAGTTTGGCCATGCATCAACATTGGCAGAAAAGCTGAATATCCATAGTTCGAAGCTTCTGCTCTGCATTGGGTGGGATCAGCTCAGTGTAGAGTATTATGAGCTGTTCAAACTGGTCAAAACCATTATAGGAGAAATCGATGTGTTTGAGCCAAGCATTGAAGAAAGAAATGACTGCTATCTGAGCAGAGACACAACAAAGTGATTTTACATCAGGTAAACACTAGGTCACATATTACAAAACAAGTGAAAACCTACTTGAGAACACTTAAATAGGAAGTTCTACCCTATCCACAATATTCACCAGATATTATGCCATCTTATTATTACTTGTTCTGATCAATGGCACATTACCTGGCTGAGCAGCACTTTCATTCATATAAAGATGCCAAGAAATGGGTTGACTTGTGCTTAGCCTCAAAGATATTGTTTTTCCAACATGGAATTCAAATGCTGCCAGAAAAATGGGGAAAACGTAGTGGCTAACAATGGACAATAGTTTCAATGATATATTTCTTACTAATTTTTTAAATGAAACATTACTTTTCATGAAAAATCAAGAAAAGAACTTATTCAAGGTCCTGATAATTCCTAAATATAATTTATCTTCCAGGAAGCCATAATATTACATGTTTACATTTTAGGCTTCATCAAAATTAAGATGCTCGGTTAATCAGACAATTTAACAGGAAAGATGAATATGATGATTTTGGTTCCAACAATTTTAAAAATGTCAAAGTTATTGAGTAAATATTAAATGATACATCTGACCAAATAGGAAAGTAGCTTATTAGTTATTGAATACCGATACAGCTATTTATATATTTTTGTATAATCAATTTTTAGTTGAAAAAATAAGTATATATGTTGGAGTGGGTAGATTCCATAATTATAGTCATTTCATTAATGAAGAATTTGAAATGTATTTTACATTTGAAAGAAAGGTTTGATGAAAAAGATTATTCTCAAACTATGAATATTTACTTAAATCTTTAATATGGCTAGGTTAGTTCAAACAGTTCTTCACTACAGAAGTTTTAATTGTTTTTAACTTGCATTTTCAGTATTTTTCTTTATATTGAACTTTATATTGAGCTTATTGTTCTCTGCTGACTGATAATTCAGGATAATGCAAATACTTATAAAATTAACATTTTAACTATCTTCAGGCAATTATCAATAGGGACCTGTGTTTTCTCTTTTTCATAGAAGGTAAGCAGATTATATTTATCCAAAGAATTGTGCTAAGAAGATGAGGAAAGTTGTTTGACTAAACTTCCTTGTTATGATAATATCATCTCAATTCAGGAATTTTGGGCGCTTTTATCAGATGTTGAACAATATAAGTCATCATTTCTTTACAAAATATTTTTATACCAAATAAACTTGGAAGCATTTTATTTTATTTTATTAAAGCAAAATTGCAAATAAAATATTTTTTCTCTTTTGTCTTCAGATAAAAGAAAACCCAAATTTGTGAATTGTCAACAGAAAGATAGTTTTTTCACAAGTGAAGATTGGATCACTGAGGGTATTCCATTTGAGATACCAACAGGAAATGGAAGCATTACAAACAGTCTGCATGAGGGTAAATATGAGGTTTTACTTTGAAACCATTATTTACATTTGAAATTTCATTGTATGTTGTATTGTTTAGGGTTTTTACTTCTAATGTATTATGAACAGTGTCTTGACTGATTTTTCCTCAGAATTTGATTTCATTAAAGCAGTACTTTAAACAAGGATAATTTTTATATTCTTTGCTAACTACAAACATTGATATATAGATGTATAGATATTGTAAATTTAGAGGAGTACAAACATCAGTACTGAAACTGGAATAATTTTTATACATTTGGCTAAGCTTTTTATGTATCTTTCTCATTCAAAATCAGTATGTGTAAAATCTTAATGGACTATATGTGCATGTGTACACATTATTGCATGCAAGCTTTCCTCACGTCTCTCTCTAACACAACCACCAAACAAAATTTTCTAACAATGACTGCCTTATAACATTGTGTATTATAAGTCTGCTCTACAAAATGTGTTGTTCAATCAATTCTACATATCTTCTTACAAATACTGTTCAGATTCAGAAATTGAAATGATATTCTACAATACAGATGTTTAGAAAGTGCCTTCATTTATGAATCCAAAATAATAAAACCTACATCTAGGATATAACCAATTAACCCCAGTATTAACAAAAATAAAATTAACATAATGTAAGCTTCTTCACAAATAATAAAAAATAATACCTAATAATGATTGAATTTTGCAGATATCACATAAAATGAAAAATAATAACACTAGTACTCAGCAATAGATGTAGTTTGCATTTATCATTGTTATGAAATGAACATTTACATTGAAGCTATGGCACTATAGTCTTGCTCACATGTATTCTGTATTATGAACTTCCAATAATTTCAACAGTTCAAAAAAGTTTTATAATTGAGTGAAATATATAATGGAAATTTATAATGAATGGAATTTTATATTGAGTGAAATATATAAAGGAAATGCTTTCCATTTTGTCATTTATGAAACTTCTACTCTCATTTGCAGTGTGTGTATGTATGTGTGAATACACACACACATGCACACACTCACTATGCCAATTTTCTTTCAAATGTGTATGTGCAAATATGGCTGTATAAATATATATTTAATTTCTTTATACTAGTTTCAGATTGCAATCAGTTTTTGTATTCACTGGAAAAATCTATTGTGAAATAATCTTTCTTTGTGTTTGAATTGTGAAAATTGAATAAATAATAATTTTAATAGCTTATTTTTTTTCTCTGTCATTATTCAGATGGTGTATACATGTGGGGTGCCTATCCTCAAATATTTGTTTTACAGGATGATCAAGGCAACTATGCCACATGTCGATCAAAGCTCTATGTCCAAGGTTAGTAAATTATTTTATTTGTTACTTTGTATGTAAGTAAAAAAAAAATTTGAATAAATTCTGATTTACTAGAACCAGCCAAGAAATAGTTTTTGCCATAGATTTTTTTATATAAACCTAGTTTTTGTGTGTGTGTGTATAAATTAAAGTATAACTTTTAAATGTCTTTCTAATTAAAATGGTGCAGAATTTTCCATAAGATCAGAAAACACTTTTTCTTTTAATATTTAAAAATGTCACTCAGATTAACTTCATAAAATCAAAGTTGTTTCTATCTTTGTGTTCCTAATGAACTACTGATATTAATTCAGGATTCTTTTTGGATGTATTTGACATTATCAAAATCTCTTTACTCTATTTTGAACCATCTTCAAGATCAAAACAAATGCAAATACAGATCACAAGCAGAAGTTGAACTTTGTGAAAATCAAGCTGGAATATGTGCTGTGAAATGTGGTCCTCATTCTGCACCCTGTCAAGAATTGCCTAAAGTGATTACATGTGGCAAATTGGGAAAATTCAATTTCAAGGAACCTTTTGAGCCATTCCTTGTACCTTCTTGTGGATGTGAGTAAAAATGGTAACATTTACAGTTTTTTCAATGATTTTTCTACAAGAAATAAAAAGGAATCTGTAGAAAATAAGGAAAACTTTCCCTAAGTATCCTTATTTCCTTGAAACCATATATTATAAATAAAACCATACAAAATAATATACATTGAATATTTGGAGTAATAAAGGCACCATTCTTTCTTATTTCTCTACGATGATTGATACAAGTCAATTCTATTAAGAAAATTTGCATATACTTTCATATGATAGTCATTTAAAACATAAGAATACTAAATGTACCATTTTGATGCAGTCATTCTTTCATGATTGTCTTATAAATGAAATAAAGAAAAATTTTATGATAAAATATGCACAGCACAACTATACTTTTGCATGTTTTTAAAGTTGGGGAATGAATTTGTTTTGTGATTATGAAAGAGTATTTCCTCAAACCACTTACATGTTGCTGCTATGTAATTATTACTACTATTAAAATTGTATTTCTTTTTTTAAGAATACAAAATTCGTTTGTTTTTAGTTCATATTTTTTTAACTGATCTCTAAATGATGTTTTTTCAGTGAAAAGTCCAGCCACCTCTGACATCTCCATCTCATTCTTTTACAATTTTGTAACACCATGCCAAGAAAATTTTTCAGTTCGTCTTGCCAAATATGTTTTAGAGCAGATACAGTCTACCAATAAGGAATGGCCAGGGTTATGCAATGACCAGCATAATATGTGCACTAATGTTAATGTCAGTATTGTCTGTCAGGCTGGAATGTCAGCTGCATATGGACAGGTATTCATCAAAGGATCAAGGTATTCTTTTTTATCTCAAATCCTTCTTTTTTATCTCGATTCATATCCATCAATTTACTTGAATTATTTTTCCCTTTTATAAAATAATAATACATGTTAACAATTTTTTCTTTTATTTTTCTTTTATTTTGCTTTTTATTTTGCTAATTTTTATTATAGGTCAGAGTTGAAGAGCCCTTATAATCAGCAAACTCTTGATATAACAGATGTGATTAAAAAGCTTTTTAATTCCTCAAATGAAATGGATTTTCTGGTGAGTAGAAAGGATTAGAGAAACTTACCATTTCATATTTGAATGTAAAAGAAAGTAACAAAACTTTGTCCTTATTTTAAAGTGTACAGGATAAAAGTAACTGTAAGAAATCAGTTTAATTATCAATATGTGATTAAGAACCAAGAAATGTTACTGCGTTTCTTAATATTTTTTATCCATATAATTCACTCATAACTGATTTGTTAATAACAATAAAAACAAACCAGATTTCTATATTTTAACCTTTAAGTTCTCTTCATAAATTTGAAAAATTTGGATGTACAGATTTTACAAGATAGATTTTTGTCTTTCAAAGTAATTAGAAAGAATTTCTTTACAACCTTTAGCTTATTTGCAAGATTTAAATTCAAATTCTTATTGATGCTATTTTTGTATGTGTGTGTCTGCAGACTGAAAATAAGTAATTATATGTGCAGCTCATAATTTGGCTATTAGTTCTCACAGATGAAGAGAGGTTAGGTGCATATGATACACATGTAAACTTTTTTTTTAAAGAGAAGAAATTTGAAGAATCTAAACTTATTTATAAATGGAACTTTGTCTGTGTGTGTGTGTGTGTGTGTGTGTGTGTGTGTCTGTTACCTATAGACTCCAAAACGGCTTAACCAATTTTCTTGAAAATTTACACAGTTGTCTGCGAGTGTTCTTGGCTAGGTTTTGTGTCGAGGTACCCCCGCTAAATATTGAAAATCGATAATCGGAAAAATCGGGTTATAGAAGGAGTGGTCTGATTTTAATCAAATTTGATACACTCATAGACAAAGACATAAGAAATGAGATTCAGAAGTTTCAAGGTTGCAGTTCTTATCATAGTGCAGAAAATCGATAATATATATATATATATATATATATATATATATATAAGGAAGATGTTTGTGTGTCTGTTTATCTGTCTGTATGTCCTTTATACAAATCCACAATTTTTATCCGATTCTCACCAAACTTCACACAAATATTCTTTAGGCTGAATCTGAGCTCCAGGACCATGGATTAGTTTTAAAGCTTTCATTACACCCGAGCAACACCAGGCTATACTGCTAGTGTTCCTTTAAATTTATGCCTGCAACAAAATATGCTAGAAATTAACTAAACAAAATTGTTTCAGCATATTTATTATTTCAAATGCAGTGAGGGTTCTTGAGTGCTGATCAGAGGATTACTGTGTATACTCGAGTATAGTGATTTTTTTTATGGACAGTTTATGCAAAAAAAACATACTTTTGGCGACTGGATGCATTATACATAGGTAAATTAATTCTGGAGGGGTTAGTATTAATGCCAAAAATTTCAAGGACCACACTATATGTGAAATCAGCTTGTACATGAGTATATACAGTAGTTGTGATGCTACATTTACAAAAGGTTCACAAAATTCAAGACACCTGCCCTACTTCATTTTCACGCTGTTGGTATCTAACTCTTTTTCAGAAAATGAGATACCAATCAACTTTATTTAACTTTTGCGCTTGAATGGTAAATATGATATTGATTTCTGTTGACATCTTTTGACCTCTCATTATCAAATTATCAAAATATCTTTATTTTTTTTAATTTTTTATTTGTTTCAGTCAATTGCCAATGCAAAACTTGTAGAACCAATTGTTATCACATCAGAGAAGTCTTGTGCTGTCGGCTCTGGTTTGGTTCAGAATTCTTGCAGTGAGTAAACTGAGTTATTGGAAAATAAAAAAATTTTCATGATTTTCATGAAAGATGGAAAGAAATTATTTTTAAATTGTTATAAATTAATTTCATTAATTACCAAAAATACATATGTTTTCATTTAAAGCTGTTAAAAATCTAATCAAATAATTCAATCATTTACTTAATTTATAAGCTACATTATGGGAAAATAAATTTATCAAGTGTATATTGATTAGGGTAAATTCCAAACTGAATTCTTTATTTAATCTATGTCTAGGAATATCTTGTCTAATTCTTAGTACTGCTCAGTTATTGCTCACCCTGTTTACACTGAGTCCAAGTACGCACTACATTAATGGAATTTCCTTTAGTTTAGCCGAATCTATATCACTAAAAATTGCTGTTGAGAAATTAGTTTTCATGTACTTCTTTAACCATGTTCTCTTTTTCTCTTTGCCATGTTTCCTTGAAGGTGGTTGTTTGATTGCTGTCAATACTCCGCATCTTTTCTTGCTGATCAATCCATTTTTCTTACTTATTACTCTTTAAATTTGTCTTTGTAACATTCTTAAAGATAGATTTTCCTTTCGTGTTCTTGTATTTATTTTCAGTTTCTTTTTTAACTGTTTTGTAATCTCTGTTCAACTTTTACACTTTCCATCACTCAGTAACTTTACAATATATTTTTCTTTTGAGATTATATCTTTGACAATTCATGGCAGTCTTTATTTTGAGCTAGAATTTTTACTAATCATTTTCAGTAACCTTTTACTAAATTAATGCAACACTCAGAGATATTTTGCTACAGTTCATGTGCATAATCTTCAAATTGGTACAAATTATTTGATTTTCTTGCTTTTACTGGTCTTTTCAATTCATCCAATTTTCAATTACATTTAGGTTGAGTTGATATAAAGGCCAAAGTAAAACTTTTATATTCTTATCCTGAAGATATTTTTGGTCTAATTTAGAAGTATCTTGTGGGTCATTGTCATAGATAAAGTTCAAGTTGATCTCTAATATTTCATGACTGTTTTTTTGTTTTCATGTATAATGAAAACAAATTTCTTGTTATTCTTGCAGTTCTAGTTTTGTTTCATCTGACCAGAATAAATTCTCCCAGAATAAGATAAGCTTATCAATATATTAATTTGCTAAACATGATTTCAAATAAATAATCTTTAGAAAATGTGTCTTATGAAATTGACATACTTTTAGGGATGCGCTACACAAATTTCTAGCAATAGTATTTTAATTTTAGCAGTCCTCTTGGTAACTCTGATCAAGCTGTGGTTTCTGTAAATGTCTCTTTCTATTTTCATTCCATCCAGGAATCTTCTACCAGCAGAATAGTTTAATGCTATTAATGAGCAGACTGGGACTTGTTTTGTGATTTCCTTTGCAATGTCCTTTAGAACAAAGTTTTTAGTCTCCCTGATCAAGACTGTGCCTCTGAAGTATTCTCTTGGGTAAAAGCAAGTATTAATGCTTTTATCTTGGCTAGGAAATTTTCATTTAAACCTTATTCATTTCCTTTGTTCATTCCTGCTTGCTTGGCTGCTATCATAAAATAAAATAAATTCTTCCAGCTTTACTGGAGCAACACGTCTGATTACAATAGGCACCAATTTGTCTCTACTTGTAATGAATGTAAGCATGTCCTAAATTATACTTAGCTGCTGTTTGCTGATAGAATAAAGCAGTGTATAACATCTTGCAAGTTTAGTTCCAAATATTACTGGTGGCTCTGTAAGAGTGTGCTGAACAACAGAAAACCCTCATTCCTTTCTATATTCAATTGATTCAAAATCCTCACATCTACAGCAGACAAGGTCAAGTACTTTGCTCACAAATTCTTGTCAAACACCACACTTGATTTATCTGGAGTACCCACACCCAATTTCCCACCCAGAACTAAGGCTCAACTGAGTAATATATAAACCCCGTCTCTGGTCTCTAACATAATTTTTAATCTTGACTTCCATAAAACAAGCAGAGGTGATGGAATTCCAGTCATCATCCTAAAGATATGTGCTCCTGAACTGGCTCCAGTTCTCTCCAAACTCTATAATTACTGACTCAATGCTTCCTGCTTTTCTGCTTATTGGAAGTCCTCCTCTGTAGTTCTGGTTTTTAAGAATTCTGTGGAGTCCTCTGACCCTTCTAATTATCACCCTATTAGCCTCATACCTCTTTTTGACAAGGTATCTGAGGTTATTATCAATACTGAAATAGTTAGGCATATCATATCTCACAACCTTCTCTCTAACAAACAGTATGGCTTCTGCTTCACCAGGTCTACCGCTGATATGCTAACGACCATCACTGAATATATATAACAGATAAAAACAGCAAAGTTTGAGGTCTTGATATGTAAAATGCATTTGACAAGGTTTAGCATGCTGACCTTCTGTGCAAGCTCCAGAGCTACAGTATTTCTGGAAAATTGTTTGATTTAATCCAATCATTCCTATCAGATCATTAAGTGACGGTTGTTTTGAATGAGCAAGCTTCCAGATCCTTTCATATGAATGCAGGCATACCTGAAGGCTCTACCCTAGGTCTTAAACCTTTTCTGATCTTCATCAATGATCTTTCTGATGTAATCAGTTCCCAAGTAGGCATCTATACAGATTATACCACTATTTACTCCCAATAAGAAATCTGTCAAGGCTAATAAAGTAAACCTGGCTGCTGCACTTCAAAAGTACCTCCAATCTGTGATTGAATGGGGTAGGAAATAGCTGGAAAATTTTAATGTCTCCAAAATAAAGCTGCTCCCCTTTAATCACCATAGAGAAATTTTCCTACCAAGCAACAGAATGGATGACACTAGTTTCCTAGAGAGCAACACACTGCACCTCCTTGACCTCATTCTCTCAAATGACCCCAAATGGAGTGACTACATCGAATCCCTAGCTGCATATACTGCTAGGAAGCTTGGGTCACTGTGTCGGGACAGAAAGTTTTCTTGTCAGAATCCATTTTGCACATTTATAAATCTACCATTCATCCGTGCATTGAATACTATTGCCATATCTATTCTGGAACTTCTGCTATTCATCTTGTGGTTTTTGACGAAATCCAAAAGATGATCTGCAATATAATTGATCCTGACTTGGCAGCCCACCTTCAGTCACTTTCTCACCAAAGGGATGTGGCTTCTTTCTCTCTTTTCTAGAATTATTTTCACAGCAAATATTTTCTGACAAGCTATTTTTTTTTCCTGGTTCCTTGACCACATGCATTTACATGTACTATGAGATTGGCATCTAGGTCCCACCCTTTTAATGTCAGAATAGTTAAATGTAACTGTCTCTTCTACTCTGACAGTTTCTTTTCTTGCACTTCTCATTTGTGAAACCCTTTTCTGTTTACTTGCTTCTCTGATATCTACAATCTTCAAAACACAAAATGCAACGTCAATTGCCATCTTCTGTTTATTTGAATTCCATCGATCTCTTATCTTTCTTTGACGTCCCCTGTAATTTGTTTGTCAATGTTACCCTTTGCACACCAGTGGCAGTCCTGTCTTGCTTGGGGTGAAATGATTATATAAAAAAAATGATTCCTGAAACAGTTTAAATTCAAATTAAAGTTTCATTATGGGCAGTTAAAGGGGGTCTTATTACCCACCATTCCACCCACCTCCTTCTCAGTCTGTACTTTATGAGATGAACATAATTGAAGTCACCAATCTTAATATTTGAGGAAATAAAAAATATTAATATATAAATATTTATTACTTCATTATTTATATATGAAAAACTATAATTTTCCTGCTATTATGTACCATTAATTTTGGATGTGACATTTTTTAAATTTACAATGATATAGTAGGAAATTATTCTTGTGTACATCTAACAACTGTCACCATTTAAAAGGAAGACTCAATTTCAAAAAAATTTTAAATTTTAATCTCTATAAACTAAAGGAATTTAAACCATGCCAATGATTTCAGCAAATAGTGGATAATTTATTTTATTTAATTTTAACCCTTGAATTTTTTTTTTTAGTGCCTAAAATCCAATGATACCAAATATTGTAAATGTTTCTAATAAAAAATAGTTAAGCTGAAACTCACTCAGTATATTGCTTATGTAAATATATTGTGAAGATTTTACCAACGTTAATTAGTTAATAACAATTTTATTGTGAAATCACTAGCATGATTAGCCTGTAATTTGATAAAATCTCTTAGGCTTTCACACGCAAGTTCAGTATGTAAATAAATCACCAGTGCAAGGGAATTAACTCAACTACAGACATTACAGGCAAAAAAAAAATAAATAAATAAATATAAACTAAACAAGTACATTATCTTTAAGAAGATGAATTAAACATCTTTATACCAGTGAAATACTTTTGTATTGTGTGTGTGTGTGTGTGTATCTATATATATATATATATAAACACAAACAAGTTCAGGACCTACAAATATATATAATGCCTTAACATATCTATCATTTATTTTTAGTTGTATGTGGTTTGGGTATGTACTCAGACCTTGTAACCAGGAGATGTGAATTTTGTCCACTTGGTCAGTACCAGGAGAATACAGGCCAATCCAGCTGCCACTATTGTCCATTTAATACTACAACCCTTTACAGAGGCTCGGCTGATTCAAATGATTGTGTCAGTGAGTATTTGATATTTTTTCACAAGTGGTTATCGCTATTTGTATGTCTTTGAAAAGACACACTATTTATTTTTTTGCATATCAATAATATGCAAATGAATAATTTTCCTTTTGTGTTGATGTCTTTAATTTCATATTTTACTTCATGCTTAATTCCTTTTTTTTATCAGATTTTTCTTTTCAGTCATTGATTTTCATATACACAAGGACTAAGTGAATCAAATTTTTATCTTTGACATATTTAGATACATGCAGATCTCATATGACTGAATAAATCTAGATCTTGTACACTTTAAGAAAAAAATAAGAAGATAAGAATTGCTGATAAGGTTTAGAGTCTGCATAAAGTATCAGTTAGTTAAGTCCTCCATACGTGACATATGCTTTTGAGATATGACTGATTGAGCAGGAGATTTTCCTGTGGTAGGTTGCCATTACTTTCTGCAGTAAACTGGGTTCTACAGCCTTGGTTGGCAACCAATCTATTCTTCTATTTAACCCATAGCTAGAAGGAGAAGAGACTTTCCAAAGAGTATTTGCATATAAGTGAATGCAACAAATTCAACTGGAATTTAAACTCGACTCTCGGAGTTTTCATTCCAAGCTAACATCCACTGTACATCCTATGTATTCATCATGTATAGGGCTTACATTAATGATCTTTGATCAATATGCAATTTTAATTTTTTGTTAAAAGTACATTTATATTCTTAAAAAATGTATTGAACTCACTAAACTAACATTTTATAATTAAGTGGTAGAATGGACTAAGTGAAATGTAAAAAAGTATTTCTACCTTTAGTAATGATTCATAATAAATTTGCAATAAAAATCATTAAAATGTAGCAGCTGATTTGTTGTTATTTTGTGTGTAGAGGTTCTAAAAACTGAAAAAATAAATCCCTACAAATAATGATGAGTCACACATCCTTTTTTAAGGATAATTTGTTTAAGTCTTGTAACCTCATACATAAAAACTGCTGTAATAAAAAAATCTTATTTAAAGATTTTTGATTCTGTTCTCTTTAAAATGATGTAAAATGGAAACAATTACTTTTTAATATATAAAATTTGATTTTTTTTTTTTATACAAAAATAAATATGTCCTTCCTCATTGATACATGAAAATTTCACTTAAAGTGAAATTGATGATCATTATTATCATTATTTCTGTCTTAAAAATCCTGTTTATATTATTTTTTACTTATCAGTTTTACAAGTCATGACTAATGATTATCAATGGTTAATTCAGAAATGCATGTGAAATATTTAAAACTCATTTCCTTTTACTTTTATAGCCTTATGCTCCATTGGTCATTTCTACAACTTGACCACTGCAAGATGCAATGAATGTCCAAAGGGATATTACCAGAGTATGCAAGGAAAAGCTTACTGTGTACCATGTCAACTTGGTACAACAACTGTTAGCACAGCAGCTGTCTCAAAAAGTCAGTGTAAAGGTATGTCATTTTGTATCATGAATCTAAAAAAAAAAAAAAAGTTTAATAGGATACTGTTCTCACTTTTCAAATATTCTTTCATATAAAAGTCCATAGCCTTTTTAAAGAATATGATTCAAGTACTATGAAGTCAGGATAATTCTGAATCAAAATGCCATATGCATCTGCAAAATATCTGCAACCATTTAAAGTATGGCAACTATAAGTATCAAATGAAAAAAAAAGTTTTCAAAATTTAATATTTCTTCTTTTTTCTCCAATTTCCTCTTATTTTAACTTTAATTTTTTGTTCCAAAGATCTTTGTAAATCTGGCTTTGAAGAAGTTGATGGCAAATGTGATTACTGTCCAAAGGGTTACTATCGACAATGGAACATTCATGATGTGTGTGTACCATGTCCAACTGGATCTACCACAATTGTTTTTGGTGCTAATAAAATTACAGATTGCACAATTGGTAAATACCTTTTCTTGAACACAAAGCAAGTTTTAATAATTATAGCGCATTGATTAGTTTAAGCCTTTTGAAATTAGTGATGATACAAAGAGGCAGATAATAGAATTCTTTTAGGTTGTATTTCAAAAGCAGCAAATTATCAATCAATGGGCATAATGTGATATCCAGTAGAAAGTATCATAGATAACTTAAAATATATAAAGAATATTTTTTATGTGTGAGTCTTTATTTAATATATATATCTGGTAATTTGTGATGAAAATCTAGATTCCAAAAATCTAGTCAAAGTCAAATGGGGATATCAATATCAGAATTATAAAAATTTGCTCTTCATGATGTATTAGGTACATCAATAAGTTTGTAGTGTAATGAAGACTGAAACAAATATTTTTTCCATAAACTCTCTTTTGTCAATGCACTTAATTCTATGGTGAATATTAATCACATAGATTCAGGTAATAACTATTAACTTAGTGATCTAGTCTCTGAAGTGACTAATAACAATTTTCTAATGATTGATTGTGTGAGAGCTTAAATAAATTTAATTTGCTTTCTTTGCAATCATTATGGATTAATTTCATAACAAAATCATACAATATATAATGAAGTCATTTTTTGTCATTGGCAGCTAAATGTAAGGCAGGTGAGCATTTGAATGCTGAGACACTCTTCTGTACAAAATGTGATTATGGCACCTACCAACCAAGAGTCTGGCAAACACAATGTAGGAAGTGCCCAGCTGCAACCTGGACCAGATTAAAAGGTGCAACTCAGAAAACCAAATGTGAACGTAGGTTTTTTGTTTGTTTCATTATTGTTTCCCATAATAAAGAAATTGGCAAAGATGAATTTATGATATGCCACTGATATTTACTTGCTTGTTTATAATGTTCAGATACATGAGCATATAGAGCACATAGATCAAACATCATGTTGTGAAAATTCAGCTAATAACTATAACTGATCTAGCTTTATGTGTGTATTTGTAGATGTTTCTGTGTTAAGGAGTGATAGAATAATTCATTTAATATGAACTAACCATTAACAGCAATCTCATTTTCATATTTTTATCTGGGTGTGCTGAAAAGTTCTCAGTTCAGCCAAAACATCTGGTTAGAGTTTTTCCAAATCAGTCGGGAAAAGAACTTTTCAGCAACTACTCATATTATTCTTTAGTTGTAAATGAGCTAAAACACTTTTTCTTGTTCCTATACAATAAGATTTTTCTAGAAAATGTTACTCTATTTTAAAGTTTAGTCATTTTTGGTATCACATCATTTGTGAAGAAAGTCTAAAGTTATGAGTGAAATTAGTTTAACAGATTCATTTTATGATGGAATATACTTTATAACTGCTATCATTATCTATTCCACTTATCCTCTTAACCTTCATTTCCCACCACTTCCTCTCTTATTCATATTACACACCTCACTCACAATTACCATTTTAACAGTAATCTTCTCCTTTGTGTGCCTTGCATGGGGTGAATTTTAGTATTAAAAAAACTACTTTTGTACTTAAAAATATTTCCATATATTTATCAGACAAACCTACACATATATCTACCCTTTTTGTAGAATTTGAAATAATTCAGAGCATTCTTGGGCAATAAAAAAATCTCATGAAAGGCATAAAACTGTTCTGTTGTGCTACACACTCTTCTATGTGGTGCCAAGTATAGGTTCATAAACCAGCACCACCAATACCTACTTAAGCACTTCTGCCACTATTGGTTTTACACTATTCTAAAATTGCACTGGAGCAATTTTATCACTAATATTGCGGTTCTAGACTCATCCAGGGTTACAAGTATTGAAACTTTGCTGCACAATACTCAACTGAATTTTCTATTGGGGAAATTTTGCTTCTGGCTAATGGAAAACAAGGGTCCTACTGAAGAAATACAGATACTCATTAAAAAGGAACCTCACCTGTGGATTCAAACACTATCAGTAGAAAATAGAGGTATAGAAATACAGGTTTCATCAAGCAACCTTCTTTGTTGAATTGCAGAAAATGAGTAGAAAAAAAGAGAATCTCCAAATCTCATGATGGGTATCAAGCCTTCTTCTCTTGTAGTTGATGTGGAAAAGTGTACTTTTTTGCATTTATACTTGAAACAGACATGAAGACAAAAATTCCCAAATTTAAGCCACTACATAATTGATCAGTTATGTAAATATATTTTCAGTTCATGCTCTAACAACAATTTAGGTAGCATTTTTATGTCCTTCAATGACTAAAAGTGAGTAGTCATTAAATGGATGAGTCAACATTTTATAATAAAATAATCTTATATAAATGCATATGAGATTATCATAGTGATATTGATGCTATGGGTTCTAGAATTGTTGTCAATAATTTTCAGTCATTTGATAAAATATGAATAGGGTTATTCAAACATACAATCTATGAACAAATTAAGACAAAACAAATTTCTGCTGACATAATACCTACATTGTTGAACTGAATGAAAAGAGAATGAGAAATTATTCATATGAAAATGTAATCATATTTATATCATTTTCATATAGAGGTTGGTAAAATATCTTTGTTATTGAATTCAGCAAACAAAATCTTGACAAACAAAACTGTTGTCAGTATTGAGTTCACAAATAAAGTAAAGCACAGGGGTTATTTAATTTTACTAAAAAATGCTTTATATGCTTTTTTAAATAAAAATGCTTTAGATACTTTATATATCAACATGATTTACATGCTGATATCATCTTACTCTTTATGTTTCACTCATTATCTTTCTTTACCCTAATATACTCTCTCTTCTTTGTGTTTGTTTCTGCTTTACTCTTGATGTTTTTGCAACTGTTATCTTGGATAAAAATTACTATTATGGAGAGAGGAATTGATTTAAAATAGGCTGTAGGTTTTGTGCTACTTTAGCTTATGCTGTCTAGTATTTTAGATCTTGTGCTGACCTGTAAAGAAAATAACATTAAAAGAAAAAGTAGGATATTTGGCTGAACAATTAATTTGAAGATGTGAAATTTGAGAGAATTCACTTAATTGTTCAGCTAACTGTATGACTGCATGAAGTGTGTTGAGACTGTTTCTTTTTTGTAGCTTTAAGAAGCACATTGGTTTCATGCAGCAAAAAAGAATGCATGCCATCTGACAATCAAAAGAAATAATAATGGTGATTGCTTGTAAAGATGCAGGGTGTGTGATATTGATGAAAAGGAATGAAAACACTCTGCTTGCTATCATGGAGAATAAACCAATAGAAGAGATTGCTATGAGTTTCAAAATGGGTATCTTAACTGCCTTTCATCATTTGAAGAGACCCAGATTTAAGAAAAACATCTGATTTTGGTTAAAAAAAAAAAGTGTTATTTTCTATCACAATCATGCAAGACCATATGTTACTAAACAAATCTTGCAAAAACTTAGTTGAAATGGCAAACCTTTTAACACCCACCATATTCTTTTTATTTGGCTCATTTGGTTTTCCATTTGTTCCAGTTTCTACAGTTCAATTTAAATGACAAAATATTGACTCTGTACAGTCAGTCGAAAACTACCCAACAACCTCCTTTCAACAAAAACACAAAGTTTTTATCAAAATGGCATCAACAGGCTTCTAGAATATAATTGTTAAAAATGATGGAGTCTGTGTATTTGACTAATAAGTATTTTTTGTATGTAAAATTTTGTTTGCAGAGTTTCTATCCAGGTTTCTGTAGACAGTGTTTCCACCAGATTTGGGGGGGGGCAGTGTTTCCATCCATTTTTTTTTTTTTTTGAGCAGTGTTTCCATCTAGATTTTTTTTTTTTTTTTTTTTTTTTTTTTTTGAGCAGTGTTTCCATCCAGATTTGGGGTGGGCAGTATTTCCATCCAGATATTTTTTTTTTGGTGGGGGGGACAGTGTTTCCATCCAAATCTTTTGGGGGGCAGTGTTTTTGTAGGCAGTGCTTGTTCTGGGTGTCAGTCATTACCTTTTAGTGAATTCTTTCTAAAGGTTCACTTACAAGAATGCAGGTATATAGAACTGGTCAATACAAAAGTTGAATACAGATTTTTCTCAAGAAGCAAAAATATCTGTATTTTGATTCAGAGCCATTAATATACTTGATCTGACTCCAAGAAAGGACCTCATGACTCATAATGCTGAATCATTTGGTGAACTTGTGGTTATGTTTTAGTTTGAATTCTAGTGATACCTTTATTATTTTATTATTTCAACCAAATTCTGATAACCATATTGAGCTTTTTGTGTTATAAACACAAAAAATATTGAATAGATATACAGATAGTTTTTTTTTTAATTTAAAATTTTCTTAACAAACTCTGAAACAATGAATTATTTGTATTATGATTATTTTCTAATGTTACATACATAATGTAATTGATGTATAATACATGTTCAAATTTTCATTTAAATAGAGGGGTGTATTTATGAATTGATTGATTTAAAAGTTTCTTTCATGAAGATGTTGCCGGTAAATTATTCAAGATTCACTGAAGCAGTGATGTAATTTCTAGTTTTAGTAAAGAGCAAAATTGGAATGAATTTTTCTTAATATGTACATGACTGGGTGTTCTTCTTGTGATAGAACAAAAGCAATTGACTTCTCACTTGCATCTTTCATTATTGGTTTGCTTCTCAGAATACTCTTTAGTGTTTAAAAGTGATGGTTTGTCCATTCAAATTCATTTTTTTTTTCGTTTTTTGCGTAATTTTGCAAATGATTCTATTATGTTCTATTAGGTAATTACTATAAAATTTATCAGCCCAAAATAGGATTCTAACTCTTCTTTATTTGTTGGAGCAGCTATTTCTGTTATTTTCTTTGTTAGTCTATCATCAGGTGATATGCCTTCTTTTGATATTTTATATCTGAAATATGGTATCTTACAGTCAAAATTACATTTATCTTTGTTTATAGTCAAGCCTGTTTTTTTTAATCTCACTAAAATTTGCTCTCTATTATATTTAATTCTTCTTTAGTTCTTGCCCCTACATTTATATCATCCAGGATATTATCAGATTTTTTATTTTTCCCAATAAGACTCTTTCATCTGCTTTTTGAAAAATATGGCTAGAAGTTTTTACTCCAAACAATAGATGTGTTCATCTTAATAAGCCTATATGGGTGTTTATTGTGGTTATTTCCTTGAATCTCTCATCAATTTCTATTTGTATGCTGACTTGAGATCAGTTTTTGCAAAGTACTCCATTTTTGCTAACTCCTGGCTTGCAGTTTCAATATTTGGCAATGGAAACTAGTCTGAATACATCTGGTGATTTACCCCTATCATATAATCACCACATATCTTTAAATCACCATCAGTTTTCTTTATCACTACTATTGATAATGCCCAATTACTACCACCTTGAGCTACTCTTTCTAATATGCCTTGTTGTATCATTTTGTTTAATTTGGCTACTACCAAAGGTAGAATATGAAATGGAACTTTTCTTGACTCTATATACTTTGGGTGATAGTTCTCCTTTCAACAATCGTGCTGCATTTCCTTCTGCTTTCATGGAATTGATTATTCTTGCTGTGTTCCCTTTTAATACATCAATCCTTAATAAGCCATGATCTTTTTTGCATGCTGCAACTGTAGTAGGAATTATTTCAAAACACTTGTCAGTTTCAAAATTGCCTTAAAATGTACCCATTGTTTTTATGGTTGTTTCATCAAATTTCTTTAATTATATGCTGCTTTTTCTTAATTTTGACTGTCCTAATTTAGTCAAAAATCTTTTGGTATCAGCATAATTTTACTGCACATATCAACTTGCATGTTAAATACTTAACTATTTATCCTTATTTTTTCTCCTCCTCTTTTTGTGTGTTCATTGTAAATACTCTAGCTTTATTTTCTTCTTTGCATAGTTTTTATTTTTATTTGCTTTTCAAATTTTCATACATTCTGAAAATGATCATTTTTTTTTTTTGTAATTTGAGCATATTTTTCCCAAAGCTGGACATTTATATTTGTCTCTCATATGACTTTTTCCATAATATTTACATTTAATTATGTATTTGTTAGTGCTCACCCTACATGTCTTGAGTTCTTCTTTTGATTGATTAAATTCACTAATCAGCTCTAATTGTTGCAAAAACTCAATGCTAGCTTCGAAACTCATTCTGCTACTCTGTAGATACTCTAGTATTTTGTGCTTGTTGTTTTGGTCTTGCAAACCTTCAATTAATCTAAGAAGAATTAATTCATCTTCTGTAGTCATTTCATGTGCTCCCAATTTTTCAAATTCACAAAACTTTACTTGTTCTTTCAACCTATGTAAATATTGCATAATGGACTCCTGTGGTGCTTGTCTTATTTCCAAAAACTTGGTTCTTTCCGCTATTACTAATCTTTTGTTCTTATGTTCTTTTTTACGACTTTCACAAATTGCTCAAACGTCATTTCTTCTAATTCACTTGGATAACACATTGTTGAAATTTTCTTCACAGATTCACATCCCATTGTATCAAGAAGTAAATTGGTTATCTTGTTTTCTCCTCCATGTTTTTTAATTTCTTTACTCTTGCAAATGCTGCAAAAGTTCTCATCCATGTTTCTGAATTATCTGGTAAAATTATGGATTCTATCAATGACAGCATTGTTATATTTCACATATCAATGTGAGTAGCAGTAGTAATAATATAGCTGTGTGTGTCCTCTGTGATGACAGGCTATTTGCTGTTCTACTTGTCCTAGTCAGTCAGTTAAGTGCCATATGTGATACACACTTGGGCGATCATGTCTCGAAAGAGACATGACTGACTGGGCAGAAGATTATCCCGCAGTAGGTTGCCATTGCTTTCTGCAGTAGACTGGTTGCTGACCAAGGCTATAGAACCCAATCTGTCCTGTTATTTAACCCATAACTGGAAGGAATAAACGGATTAATACCTTTCCCAAGGGTATTTGCACGTAAGTGAATGCAAAGAATTCAACTGGAATTCGAACTCGGCTCTACCGATTTCTCGTTCCGAGCCGATATCCACTGCACCACAATGCACATCCTAGTACTCTCTATATATACTGGTCTCTTTGTTTGAATACGACAATGACTATATATGTGTGTGTGTGTTTGGCTCTGCTGTTGAGAATTTAAAGACTACGAGGCCTGAATAATTTTGGTTGAGGATTATAATTTTTATTAAATCCACTTTAACCTTTGATTTAAATATGACATTTATTTTTATTTGATTCTTGCTATATTATACCAATTTAAAATCTTATTTTATAAATTTTATGCTGTTTTTCTTTTTATTTTGTAGCCTACTGTCCGGCTGGTCAATATTACAATCAAACAATGGGATGTGTGTCATGTTCAGTTGGAACATGGAATAATGCCAACCAAACTATGCGTTTCCAGGAATGTGTTTCATGCCCAGAAAATTTCACCACTCCTAGCAAAGAGTCAACCTCTGTAAAAGAATGTAGTCAATGTAAGTACATCACTGTCAATTCCATATTCTTCCAACCTAAAATGCACAGTTTATTTTTTATATTTTTACATTATGTTCAATTGTTTTTATCCTTTTATCAACTGATATTTTATAGAACATTTTAATTATGCTAAAGACATTAACTTCTGTAGCGTTTGAGCCATGAAAATTAATGCAAATAGTTTTATTGTCAAATAAGTCAATTTTAAAAATTTTGTAGTGAATTGTGCTGCTGGAAGTTATATGCACATGGAGAAATTTGCATGTGTACCATGTCCCCGTAACACCTATCAATCAGCCATGGGTCAAACTGCATGTATCAAATGTGCAAATGGAGAATCAGAACCTGGCTCAACCAGTCATTTGGATTGCAAGTGTAAGTAACATTGATCCTTGCATATGTAAATAGGTTGATAATAATGTCTTTATTTTGTAATCAGATGGTAATAAATTACAATAAAAAAGTTTTATTGCTGATGTATCACAATGTGGTTGACTTATTACAATATCAAAGAATCTGGTCAATATTGCTTTAAAAATCACAGGTGTTCTGGTATCAAGCAGATGAGAAGAGAAGTATAATACTAATTGAAGAAGATTTTGTTCCAGGTTCAAATCCTTGGAAATCAGATTTGATTAGCTATTGGGTCAGATTATCTGGTATCGAAGGCAATGGTGTTAGATTACATAATAATAGAACACTTAAGATCTACTGTGTCTTATATATTTGCTATTGATTAAAATGCAAACAGTTAATTTAGTTTTATGAGAGAGTACTGAAAATTCTTGAACTGACAAGAATATCTTCCTCACAAAATAATCAGGTTTTGGGAAGTGGATTGGGATAAGGACTTTTCAGCACCCCATGATAGTAAGAACTCTTAAATCTCTTCAGGGTCACAATAATGAGTAATTTTTAGTAAAATAAGCTAAGCGTGTTTAAATCCAAGAATGAAATCATAAAGTTCAGTATAAAAACTTTAAATATTAACTTGATAGACTGTTACCAAGATTTATTGGTGGTGAGGATTTCAAATATTCCTGGTGCCTTCTCAGTGGTATTCACTTTGGTTGGATTCATAGGTCATGTTATTGGAGAGGGAAATAAAGGACTTGTACTGGATTTGATAAACAAAGATAGACTCTCATTATCTTCATAGGAATTACGTTAATTACTAAATCTATTGAAATTTTAATATATATCATGTCACGGATTGATATATTTTGGCAGAAATTATTCTATTAAATGTGTATCATTTAAAAAAAGCACTGTAAAAATAAAAAGGATGAAATTACTAAAAAAAAACAATTTATAGATACATCAAACCTGTTGATAAAAAAGACATTTAAGATTTATCATTTACTATAAAAAATTTAAAACCAGTAAACTAATCATAAAAATAATCTCTCAGCACAACAATGCCCAATATAAGAATAATGTCATTTGTGAATTCATTTGTTCAATCAAGCAATGCATCTATGCAAATAATAAACATATGTCTTTATATAAGTTTTCTAATAAGCATTATTTCATGTAAACTCATGTGCTATATATTTAACCAAATTGTCACATCATCAAGCACTACAATAATTACAATTAATAATAGTGTCTTTCTAAATATATTTTAATCCTATATGAATTAAATTGTTAAAAAGTTAAAGACTATAAAAGCCATTTACATCTAACTTAAGTAACCATCCATGAATAAAATAACTCATGAGAGCAAGATTTCTAAAATACATATATTAAAAAAGTATTGTTGCAAACATGTTATTTACTGTACATGTTGGTGTCATGTGACTTGCTGCATTAAATTGCATTAGATTTAGTTCTCAAAACAACATCACAGAAAAATATGATACAATCTACTTAATTTTCTTTTCTGATCCCAACTGATGATGTCTCATGTAAGTTGAATGCTTAGAACAACACAGCATAAATTTTGTTCAGTTTATCTGCACACAAATGACCACATTTTGCTAAAGGAAAAAATAGCGATAAGTATAATATATGAAATGCCTTTTGTTTTTAGCAATACATGTTTAAAAGAAACTGATTACCATATATACTCATGTATCATGCAACTTTTGAAGTCCTAATTTTAAAGATAATTTTAAGAGAGTCAGATCATACATGAGATATAGAATTAGCATATACCAGCAGTACATATGCTAATTTTATATCTCAGGTATGATGCATACCTCATCCGATTATCATGTGTTCTGATTGATGGCCTGGCTGAGCAGCACTTTCATTCATATAAAGATGCCAAAAAATGGGTTGAGTTGTGGTTAGCATCAAAAGATGTCATTTTTCAAAGGTGGAATTCAAATGCTGCCAGAAAGTAGTGGCTAGTGATGAACAATACTTTTAGTATCATGTTTCTTACTAATTTGTATAAATAAAATATTACTTTTCATTAAAAATTAATGAGAACTTATTAAAGGTCCTTATATATATAAAATATTTGTGTATTACTGATTATGCTCTGTGATTAAATTTAATGAAAAAGATAAAAATTTTATAAATTTGTCTTTTCACATTCATTTTCTCAAATTTGATTTTCATTTTACAACTTGATCAATTAGATTCTTCTAAATGAAATGTCATCATCTCTTTGTATTTATCTAAATCAGTATCATTTTAGAATTTTTTTTTCTTTCCCTAATTAATGATAAATATTTTTTTTACTTTTTTGTAATTAGTAAGTTGCCCAGCAGGAACAGAACATAGTCGCAATGGTAGCTGTGTTCCTTGTCTTCCTGGATGGTACAAGACACAACCAAGCATACAGCCTTGTGATAAATGCCAAGGAAACTATACTTCCAACAGTAAGAGAACCAAATGTTCTGTCTGTAAGTTATGTTCTTTTTCAACTAAATAGAAATCAATTTATGTTTTAGATTTGATGAACTTATTTTGGCTAATATTTTTACTTTGTGGTCCATATAATGCAAATACTTATAAAACTTGTAATTATATTTGCATGAAATTTATCAAACAGTAAATGTTTTATTTCTCAATATATTTATACACCTTAAATAGGACAAAAGTTTTTAAATTGTTAAATTTTTTACCACAAAAAAATGTTAGCTACATTTTGTTTACAGTTAATGTGCTTTAATGGTTGTGGGACCGACTGCATTATCATGTATGCATTGTCTAGATGTATTTATTAATGGCTTTGATTTTATTAATTCATTTGATTAGACTGAAAGTTCTTGCAACTTCTAAGTAAATATGATTAGCTGTTTCCTCAAGCTTAATGTTGCATGAGTATTAACAGGGTGTATGGGTGTGTATTCATCACTATTCGTTTATCTTTATCTTCTGTGGCTTCTGAATTTAGCTCTATCCAAGGACCTCATCTGATACCTTCTTCTGTATGACTATAAATATATATGTCTATGCATTTGGTGACAGTACAATTTCCAAACAAACAGCATAAGACTGGTTCATGCACACCAGCCTCAAAGTTCATTCTACTTTTGGATGGCCATCAATGGTGAATAATGTGAACCTCTAGCAGATATTTGAAGCCAATCCACATTAAACTGTATGAGAGCTCTTAACAGACATGGCATTATTCTACTTCACTGCATAATTGACAGTGAAGTAGAATACCTACAGGTCTGCTGAGAGCCCAGCTATGCATCTGTGGAATGTGATGATCAGCACTTGGTTAAACAGCTCAGAGCATGATCTATTGAGAACTGCTGATTGGTGGTCTGCACAACTTTACTGTTTGGTAGAAAAAACTACATAGCTACATTCAGGAATGAGCAATGTTCGATTTCTTTATGACAATACTCATCTGCAAGGTAAATTTTCCAGAAACTGGTGGAGATGAGTTAGAAGTTCTATTACACTCATCATATAGCCCAGTCTTTGCTCTATCTGACTATAATCCATTTGGCCCCATGAGCACTGTCAAGGAAATTGGTGATGACAATGAACTGGAACTGAAGTTGACAAAATTCTTTACATCAAAACTGACCCAATTTTTAAGAGACAGAACTTATTCCTTGTCTTTTAAAGGATCTAGAGGCATTGGCTCAGAATATATTCCCTATTTAAAAAAAAAAAAATTAATTTACTGTTCTATAAACCACTTTCCTTCCAAAACAGATACTTAAGAATCTACTATGTACTTTTATACTTATATATCCATTACACTATTTTATAATCTGTTTAGCTAACAAAATACTTTCGGAAATTTTATTTTCTTTCAGAAAAAAAAACCTGCTGCAATAACGAAAAAGAAAAAATGCAAATTAGATTCAATTACAAAGAAAAAATATTTATTTCTAACCAGCTAAACAAGGAAAACATATTCTCTGATTAACACAATGTAAAACATATATCAGAAAAAACAAAACTTCAAAATTACAATGCATGAAAAACCAAACAAAAGAATTGGACTCACCTATTGTGCCAATGAAAAAACTAGGGGAACCATAGCTCTACATTTCACTTTCGGTTCTTTCAAGGTTCAAAAGTTTTATCTTTTTCTTTTCTCTCTTGTGTAGACAAAGTTTTCTTCTTGGTGACCAAACTCCCTTCTTTCTCTTGTTTTCCTCCCATCTGCCTGGAAATTACGCCTTTTATTTATGGCTGTAGAAGGTGAAAATTTACTAAACACATGGTAAAACACTTTTTGTAAATGTATGTGTTTGCTCCTCCTTCTTCTTTTTAAATGGCCTTAGCTCCAAACTCCACTTATGGATTTCTTTTCAAACATTCTTTTCTGGGGCTTCTTTGAAGGGATTTCTTTTCAAACTTTTTTTGAAGGGGAAACTTGCCTTCAACAAGTTAGTTACCCATGCATCCTTTACTTATGAACAAACGCTGCCTGCCTTTTCAGCAGGGAGAGAGAAACGAACCTCTTCTTTCTAAGCAGTCTTGCTTCCAACTGCTGCTAAGGTCCTGTTACAGTTCTCCCTTCTCCTTCAAAGGGGGCGGTTCACCTGTGAACTGTCCAATCACAGTTCATTAAAAAAAAATCAGCAGGTTCTTAGGGCCAGTAACACAATGAGTGTCTATTGTTCTCCCCTCATCTTAAAAATTTTCAAAATACATAACCTGTTAACAACATTACAATTTCTGTTATATGTACCTATATTAATAAGTCTATTTCTTGATGATAATAAAACCATTTATTAAAAAAAATTTTTTCAATATAATATTCTTTGTCAATGCACTTTTCCATTAATCACATATAAGTTATCCAGTGAAAATTTCAGATTAAAATTCTGCTTATAATTGTATCAGTATAACTGATTTATTGGTCTAACGTCACATTTACTAAATGATATGCCATCAATTTAAATTGACTATTATTCTCAGCAGTGTTTTATCATCGGAATATTTCTCTGAATATTTTCCTTTATAATGATATGAAAAACTTAATATCATACTGAAAGTTATATACAAGAAATGAGAAGTTATATGACAAAGTGTTTTTGAAAAATAAGTTTAACAATTTAACATTATTGTTACTAAATCTCATAAATATGAAACTTTTCTGTTTTTTATTGTAATCTTTAAGTAACCTTGTGTGTTTACCTATCATGTTTTATTTGGATATTTTAAAAATCTATTTTTCATATTTTCTTCTATCCCAAAATGCTGTCTTTACTACTTATACATTCAAATTAAATATACATAAATAACCAAGTAACAGTTATGTATTCATAAGATTTAAGACTAAATTTAAAAAGTAGCATGAATAATTATAAAGATAAACCTGAAAATTATAAAATGCAGATGTCCACTTGAATCTAATTATTTGAAATGTAGCATTCTTATTTCTTCAACTTTTCCTACAGTGTCTTGTATGGCAGGTTTTGAACTAAAAGATGGCAAGGAGTGTCAGATGTGTCATCAAGGTTACTACAAAGATATATCTGGTAATAGTGCTTGCTCAAGATGTCCACTATCCAATACAACAACAGCAGTAAGGGGAGCAACCTCAAAGAAAGACTGCAATTTGGGTAGGCATATATTTCTGCAAGTATTATCTACAAATATTTGACATTTTCATTTAATTGAGGTGTTTTGCTTTTTCACAATAGATACATATATATACAAGTGAATAAGGAACAAAGAAAATATTTACAACGTTCAAAACATTAATTTAAAACAGTGCTCTATATAGAAATAAAGCTATCAATATTTATTATAAATTGTAGTTTAGAACATGTACAAATTACAATCTACTACAAAGTGTACATTGTACAATAGTGTTTATACCTGGTGAGACATTGTTCTTTCAATGTTGAAATAAAATGTACACTTTGTAGTAGATTATAGTTTGTACATGTTCTAAACTACAATTTATAATATATAAGTTAAATAAATGTTAGATTCATTTATAGAATTTTGATTGGTTATTACTAAAGTGACTTACATTTGAACTATTGTCCTCACAATGTTACAGAGAATAACAACTGAACTCTTTGTTTAATCTATAAGTTCTCATCTATTTACATAATTTTGAATATTTTCCTTATCTTTATTGCTATATTCACAACATTTTGGTCTTCTTCAGCTGACATTTCAAACCTTTATTTTGTCCATGAAAGCAGATTGTTCTAATTCCATTTGCCATACCTTTTTTGGATATCCTCTTTAGTAACTCAACTCTTCAAGTTTTTGTGGCCAAGTGAGTTTTGAATCACTGAGTCTTATGTCCTTAGGGACATCAGTGAGTGAATTTTTAGGACTTAAAAACCTAATGTCTCAGTAATCATGTTTTTACCAGATAACAACCTGAAAATTATATAATAACAAAATTTTATTGTTGTTGTTTTTCTCTAGCTGTATTACTGGTACCCATATTAAAGATATAAGTAGTGTAAATAGTTACAATACCTCATCTCAGTACTGTACAGTTGTCTGCCCCATTTCCATTGAATCCAAGTACACATTGCCTGCCCAGGGATTGACCCAAATATAATATAAGGATGAAACAAGCCATCCCCTAAAATTAAAGCTGGTGAAACATCAAAAAGCTATAATGAGGCCTGAATCAATGAAATCAGGCATGTCTGATCATGAAGAGAGGGGAAAGGGTAGTCATCAGCCTCTGTGAAATGAAGCGAAAATACTGTACAAGGAAAAACACTGGAGAATTAGATGTCTGAAAGAATCAGTGCACTAGACTATAAGGATCTCCTTAGTAGGCCTAGCATAGAAATAAATATGATATGGAAGTCTCTAATAAAGACAAATGATAGCAAGTCTTCAGTAGCAGCAGCAGCTGTAACATCAACAGTTGGGTTGTGTGTAAGTCTACAAGTTCTGTACAGAGAATTATCGTGTCGGACAATAGCCTAGTGGGGGAGTGGAAACATGATGAGCAATAACTAAACAGAACTAAAAATAAAAACTGGATAAGATATCCCTAGATATGGACAATGGTACAGAAATAGCATGTCCCATAGATTAAATGAATGGTTCAGTTCAGAATTCCATGTAGATTGTTAGCTTGATAAAGGCTGAAGGGCACAATGGCTGAGGTATTATCATAACAACAACAATGATGCAGACAATAGTCTTCATGTAAATTGTGTAAATAAAACCCAAAACTGGAATGTAAACTACATGACCTCCTCATCCTAGAAATTCAAACAGAAGCGATATGTCATTATGGTTAAATTAACTTAAAACATTTTATTAAAATCTAACTAGAATTATTTCATAGCACTGTCTAGGAAGCCAGGTGCAAACAAATGTGAACTCTACCAAACAATCAGCCTAATAAGTCACATAACAAAACTAATCATCCAAATTTTAATGAATAGAGTGTGCAGCAGAATCAGACCAGAAATAGGACAAGAACAGTGCAGTTTCATCGTGGGATAAGGAATGCAATATTTATGCTTAGAATGTTGTCAGAAAGATCAATACAAATGCAGAAGATGTGTAGCAGTGTTTCATAGACTACACAAAAATATTCGACAAAGTATGCCACAAAGGCTTGTTGAAGATGCTTGACAAAATTGACCAATTTGGCAAAGACATCAGAGTAATCAAGAACCTCTATTAGCAACAATCTGCCTGCATATGGACAGGAAACAAGTTCAGCAGTTATACAATGACAGAAAGGATGTCTTCTTATCAAATCTATTCAATCTATACAGTGAAACAATTCTGAGAGCACTAGAAGTCCTTCCAGGATTTGTCATTGGCAGCTGCAATCTGAGCAATGTAAGATATGCAGATGATACGGGGTTGATAGCAGACACAGGAAGTAAACTACATGACCTCCAACAGAATGTAGTTACAGAAAGTGGAAATAAGACTTCATATAAACTACAAGAAAACTGAATGGATGGTAATCAGAATAAAAAGGGGGATCCCAAAATGCCAACTATGAATCAGGGATACTAAAATCAAGCAGGTACAGAAATTTAAATACCTGGGCAGGGTTCTAAAAGAGGACGGACAATGTGACAATGAAGATCTGAAGGCATATTGGCATGGCTAGGAATGCATTCCAGAAGTTAAATAGAGTATTGAGAGACAGGAAGATTTTGCTGGTACTCTCTTGTACCAGATTGTTATATGATGTCTGTCCTTCAATATGGCAGCAAATGTTGGACAACCTCATCAAAAATGAAGCAACAAAAATATAGTTCTACAAAAGTATGTTAAGAATACCACAGACTGAATATGTGAGCAACAACAAGGTTTTGGAGAGGATAGACACAAAAGGTAAACTGATACTTAACATCAGGAAAAGATATTTGAAGTTTCTGAGACATGGAGAATCTGATGCTCATGGGATGGATACAAGAAAGGAAAGACAAAGAAAGCAATGTGTGACATACTTGATGGGTTTGAACAGATGAATGGCAAAGAGAGGGTTGAACAGGATAACAGGAGGAGTGTTAAGAGTTACAAAAGGATAGGGAGAGATGGAGGGCCATGATTGTCTACATTTTGAAGGGAAACAGCACGTAGAAGAAGAATGAATGAATATTTAAAAAGATCGATATAAATGGTTTTTTGATTCAAATTACATAATTTTATAGAGTTCAATTATACAGGGTGTAGTAAAAAATACCTTCCACATAAACATCCTACATAATAAGACATTACTGGCAATGGTGTCTTCATCTATCTTACAATTATGTGGGAGGTTTTTCTACCACACATTGCAGTTTGTTAAAAAAAAAATATCAGTGCTTAGCATAAGGTTATTTTCCAAGCTCTTTCAGTAAAATAAAATGGAAAATTTAAATTTTGATTTTGAGATGAGGAATTCTTATCTTAACTTTCACAATGTTATTTCCTGGGGTAGTATTCTTGAGGATACAATGTAGTCAAGATTTTGATTATTTCATAAAGATTTTAAAATTTTGGGACATTATTTTTTAAGGTTAAACAAAACAAAATTCATTGCACAAATAGAAATAAAAAGGTTTTCTGAAGATATTTAGAGAATTTTAAAAACTTGATAAATATGAATAATTGTGAACAAATCAAAAAAATTATATAAAATATTTTAAATTAATAGCACAAATTATTAAATTTCTTCCAGCAATCTGTGTGCTTAGATACAAACACAGATTTAGATAAATAGATAAATATCAACTGTTTAAACAGTTTTGGTATACTAGCAAAACTTTCAGGGCAAATTACATTTGAAAACAACTATTATAAACATACTCATCTTCTGTATTATTTCATCTGTTATATTCATTCTAGTTTGTACAACATTGTTAGATTTTGTTATGTAAGTCAGTGTTTTGAAAATTAATCTCGACTGATGTTAGTAAACTTTTCAAACAATATACTGTGTGAATTTTAGCTTATTCATTTCTATTAGAAATATTTACAATAACTTAATTGATGATACAAGATTTTGTTCTGAGCTAGTCATAATAAGTCCCTTCAAAGTTGATGATAGTATCAAGATAAATGCAATGAGTTACTGTAAGTTCTTGAACAAGATACTTTTTGGGTGTTAGAGGTCATAACTAAGGCATTTTAAGCTAGAGTCTACAAGACAATGCTCTTTTACATTTTACCCACCATCCCAAAAATGATTTCAAATACAGCAAATTAACGGAATGACCACCAGTCTCACCAGATTATATAAACACATTGTGGCTGATCATTAAAAGAGGTGTACAGATAAATGGAAAATAATCAAGCATTGAATATCTCTGGGAAATAAAAAAAATGTTAGAGTTTTAAAATCAAAAAGTAAAAAAGTTAACAATATAATTAACTGAAAGATTGATGAAGGTTGTAGAATGTCAAAAAGTTCACATTAATATGTACAATAATAATTTTCAAGTATAAGAGATGTGTTAATCAAATATGTCTGGATTTATTTATAAATAAAAAT
Organism: Ascarosepion bandense; assembly: GCA_037127315.1. Taxonomy (NCBI): domain Eukaryota; kingdom Metazoa; phylum Mollusca; class Cephalopoda; order Sepiida; family Sepiidae; genus Ascarosepion; species Ascarosepion bandense. The sequence continues at coordinate 1,973,375 of JBBBDQ010000879.1, forward strand.
TGTGCTGTGAGTTATAAAACTAAAACAAGTCATTACCAATATTTTAGATAATTACAGCTATCATAACTTGCATGATAAATGTGTTGAATCTTCTTATACTAAAATAAGTAATAAATTAACATTTTACTTTTACTATAATGAATATTTAAATTTATTTGATGTAAGAGTTGATATTTTATTTGTTTGATTTTTTGTCTTGTATTTTGCAGTGTTATGTGCTACTGGTTATTACTTGAATGTTTACTTGGAGACTTGTCATCTCTGTGCACAAGCAACATACAACCCTTACTATAACCGGAATATTACTTGCCTTCCATGTCCAAAAGATAAAACAACATTAACAATTGGATCAACAAGTCTGGCTGACTGTTCTCAGGGTACTTGAAAACAATTGCTTCTTTCATATAATATCATGAAAAGATTTCATTATCTATCAACAGACTAACAGATGTCAAAGTTGTAGCATTTCTTAATATTAAAAAGGAAGAAGTATTTTTTACTGTTTATTATTTGCAAAGAGAAACATTAAATATTTGAAATGAGTTGACAAGACTGGTTTTCCTTAACAAGGATTTAATCAACAAAACATTTCCTGACTAAGCAATTCGTCAACTGGCGAATGCAAGTAAGGGAAGTAATTACACTAACAAAATGCCAAGGGCAGATAAGTATAGTACATTCTCCCCCTCCTTTTTTTTTTTTTTTTTTTTTTTTTTTCTAACGGTTCATCATACCTCTTTGGCTTACGAATTTCCCGTTGGGATCGTCTGGGTATATCAGGAGTTCTTGACATTACTTGAGGAGGAATAATATTTAAATCACTTGGAGAAGATACAATTTCTGAGTTAACGATAGTTTGTGAATCGTTACTATCTACTTTTTCCTTGGGAGATTCATTAGTGGGTGTAGAATCATTTAGGTCTTTCTGGATATCATCTACAACATTCTCGCTTTGTAATGAGATCCTTGCTGGTGCTAGGTCGCTTACAGAGACTGTAGATTCGCGACCATTGGTGAATCTTATGTGTGCATATTGGGGATTTGCTTCGAGTAACTCTACTTCGTCAACTAATGGTTCGTACTTACTCGCTCGGACATGGCGACGCAAAAGAACAGGCCCTGGCTTAGATAGCCAAGTGGGTAAGGAATGGCCGCTGGGAATTCGCCGTTGATATGAAAAGAGTCTTTCATGTGGTGTGGCATTAGTAGCGGTACAAAGAAGAGATCTTATGGAGTGTAGCACTTCAGGCAAAACCATTTCCCACTGCAATTCCTTGAGATTTCTTGAGGCTAGGGCTAATAATGTGTGTTTCCATATAATCCCGTTATACCTTTCACACTGACCGTTTCCTTGGGGGTGATAAGGCGTTGTCCGGCTAGTAGCAATCCCGAGATTGGTGAGATATTCACGTACTTCCTTTGATAAAAAGGATGCACCCTTATCCGAATGGATGTAGGATGGCATGCCAAATACTATGAATATTTGACTTAGACCCTGTATTACAGAGTCTGAATTAGTGCTTGTACATGCGAAAGCAAAAGGGAAACGTGAGTACTCATCTATAACCGTTAATAGGTAACGGTTTTTCGAAGTTGAAGGAAGGGGCCCCTTAAAGTCAATGCTGAGTCGTTCCATTGGTTGTGTAGCTTTGACTAGGCGTCCAGCTTCTGGTGTATAGAAGCGTGGTTTCCATCTGGCACACACTGCACATGCTGCACACACTCTCTTAACCTCTTCAATAGAGTACGGAAGATTCCTTACTTTAACAAAATGAGCTAACCTGGTTATACCCGGATGACAAAGATGTTCGTGTATTTCATGCAATCTTCCCATGTTGTCGAGTGCATTGCACTGGACACGCGAGAGCGTATCGGCTGGAATATTGTTTTTCCCTGGTCGGTACATGATATCGTACTCGTAACACCCCAATTCCATTCTCCATCTTTCGATCTTGCTGTTCTTGATCTTTCCATGCCTTCTTGCATCAAACATGAAATTCACAGCTTGTTGATCTGTGACTATCACAAAACGCCGTGCTGATAGATAATGTGACCACTTTTTAACTGCCTCTACTATTGCACAAGCCTCCTTTTCTACGGAAGAGTGTTTTCGTTCTGTAGTCGTAAGTGTGCGTGAAAAGAATGCTACTGGACGGTTTGCTTGATTGAGAGTGGCTGCAATAGCAGTATCAGAGGCATCGGTTTCTACTACAAGAGGTATCTTTTCGTCGACTGAGTGCAATAAGGCCTTTTCAATTTCCTCCTTGAAGATTTCAAATGTTTTTATCGATTCTGGATCAAGGGGGAATGAATTAGCTGTTATCAAGGGTCTAATCTTATCAGAGAATTTGGGTATCCACTGGGAGTAGTAAGAGAATAATCCAAGCACTCGACGCAGAGAGGTTTTGTTCTGAGGAATAGGTAACTCTCTTAATGGCCGTAGACGTTCTGCATCAGGTCTAAGTAAGCCCTGTGATATACTATAGCCGAGAAAATCAATGGATGTTTTAGAGAACACGGACTTCTCTTCATTGAGAGTGAGGTTATACTGGGTAATAATCTTTTTTAATTTTTCTAAGTTCTCATCATGGTCTTGCTGATTTTTCCCGACTACGACAATGTTGTCTACATAGGCATACACTCCCGTTAGATTATTTTCCTTAATAATCTTGTCTATTATCCTTTGGAAACATGCAACACCATTGGTCACTCCAAAAGGAATTCTACAAAATTGGTAAAGTTTACCGTTAGCTTCAAATGCTGTATAAGGCTTATCTTCTTCTTTTATTGGTATCTGGTGATATGCACTCTTCAGATCCAATGAGCTATAAACTTTAAATTTTGATATTTCCTGGGCTAAGTCATCCATTCTTGGTAATGGATAAGCATCCAATCTAGTAAATCTGTTAATTGTTCTACTATAATCGACTACTAGTCTCTTTCTTTGACGTTCATTTGTTACTATTAAAACCTGAGCCCTCCAAGGGGAAGTACTTTCCTGAATTACACCCTCTCTGATCATTTTCTCAATCTCAGTCTGTATGAAACGTCTGTCACCCTCTCCACACCTTTTAGATTTAGTTGTAATAGGTTTACAGTCTGGATCAATGTTGGAAAATAAAGATGGTGTGTCCACTAATGCTGTGAATGTTGTGACATGAAATCTTGGCCAAGAATAATATCAGAGCAGAGGTTTGGGTAGAACTGAAAGTTTTACATTTGGATACCACTCACCCAGAAGGTTCAAATTCCACCGTACACTGTCCTTTGATAGAAGCTTTAAGTGATGATGACGCCATGGACATGTTACCAGTAGCAGGTTTTATTTGTATTTTGTGTTTCCTCACATAACTGAGGGAGATAAAGGATCCTGAGCTCCCCGTATCCATTAGCGCCGTACAGGCGCCATTTTTCCCGACCAATACGTATAATGCAGCCTGTTTTAGGGATCCTAAGGAGGCAGACGTAGTGTTGGATATCAACATTGTCGCGAGTCTGTGAGAGCATGTTGCAGCAGATGTCGTATTTGGGTTCGAACGGCACATTTTTGAGAAATGGCCTTCTTTTTTACATTTAAAACAGGTAGCGTTTCTTGCTGCACACACACTTCTGTTATGACGAGGTCCTCCACAAAAAAAACACGTATACTTGGTGTTAGCCGAAGCTGCACAACAAGCATTAATGGGGACCGTTGACTGGACACCGGTACAGTTATTTTCCTGAGGAACTGCACCCACAATTGGTGTTTGAGTGTATGTATATGCTTCTGAATTTTTCTGAGCTGCATGGAGCGCTCTAGCTTGGTCGATAGCTATATTTAAATGCAGTGTTTTGTTTTCAAGTAGCCGTTGTCGAATAACGTTTGAACGTAAACCTGTGATGAATGCATCTCTGACACAGTCGTCTCGGTTTTGAATCGCATCAACTGGTTTAAAATTACATTCTTTTGCTAGTAACTGTAGTCTTTGCACGTATTCGTCAATATTTTCCTCCTCTTTTTGGCCGCAAGTGGCAAGTAAATGCCGGGCGAAAACTTCGTTCGGGGGTTTTATGTACAGTTCTTTCAGACGGTTAATTGCACTATCAAACGTATCACATTCAGCAATGTATTCGTATACCTCAGAAGAAATACAGTTTATCAGTGTATCGAGTTTATCCAAATCAGTATGGATGTTAGGGTCAACAATTTTACGTAGGAACGACGAGAAACTTCGAAGCCAGTGATTAAAGTGCTTACTTGAGGATGTTGTATTAGGAGGGGTGCCCAAACGTTCCGGCTTCAAGTATTTATCCATACTGTTGAATATGTTTTGTTGATTAAATTGAAATGAGTTGACAAGACTGGTTTTCCTTAACAAGGATTTAATCAACAAAACATTTCCTGACTAAGCAATTCGTCAACTGGCGAATGCAAGTAAGGGAAGTAATTACACTAACAAAATGCCAAGGGCAGATAAGTATAGTACAATATTAATGTTTGAGGAAATTATTTTCCCTCTTTTCAGCATTCAATGACACTTGTAGATTTGTATAATAATTATCCTTTTCTCTTCATATGCCTTGTATCTTTTTTTAGTAAAAACTATGCACCTCATATTTGCTTTAAATATATCTTGAGAAAAATTAATTTATTCAAAAATCTAATATATCTTTCTATTTTTTTGGCATTTAAACTGTTTGATTACAGGATTCACTAAAGAAAGGTAGATTTAGTATAGTTTTAAAACACAACACTTTGTAAAACTTTTCAATTTGAAAAATGAGTAATGTATACAGAAAGAAAAGAAAATTGCAACATTCAGAATATGTATTTCAATTTACTCAGGATGAAGTGTATTGGTAATGTAGAGAGATTATGGTAAAGGATAAATTATACAGATGAATATTCTTCTTTCCCATAGATATGATCCTAGATATGATGGTGGATACAATCCAGTAATACATTATTTCTTTTGCATATGTGAACACAATACAGCAAAAGTTAAGTAAAGACTAACTGAAAATCCCATCATGTTTCATATATGCTCAATGGAAACAGGTCTGATGATTGTGCCAACTGTGGATATTGTTAGGCATCTTGCAAATCATGAAAACTAACACAGGCACCATTTGGGCAGGAATTTATCATTTTCATGTTGCAGAAAAAGCAGCAGAACAGGTTAAAATGTTCTGGATAGCATGGTGCTCTTCAATATTTCTTTCATAAATACCAAAGGCAAGTGAGAGTTCTAACTTATGTCATTTCAGGGCCTGTGGGTTGTCAAAACTAGTATTGTTTTCCAGGGTGTTGTAATTTTATTTTCCATCAATATAGAAAATTTAATACAAAATCACAGAACTGATTTGTAAATTAATTTCTAAATCAAGTCAATATGTGTTTTATTATACTTGAAACAAAAAAGCAGCCAGACAAAAAGTTAATTTAACAACTTTATTATTTTTTCATAAAATTTGTATAAATATGAGCAAAAAAGTATGCATGCCACTATTCAACTTGGGGATAAGCACTAGTTTTAAAATTAGTGATTAGTATCTGAATTTAAAACCTGACCAAATCTTTTATTTCATTCTTGCTATTTTCTGTTAATTATAGTCTAATGCCATAAACATTAATTATTTGTATATTATAAAGGATTATAAAAAATTACTTTCAATCATGGATAAATGTTTACACTTTAAATTTGATTTTTAGTAATTATTATAATTGTATTGGATATTAATGTTTAAATTAATTTAACTGAAATATGTTTAATGAGCAGTTTCCCATTTGTACTTAAATAGTACAGACTTTTGAACAAAAATAACATCATTCAGTAAAATAATATTTTTCAAATTATTTTAAATAAATAAAATTTAATGAACTGAAATTTTTCAGCTACACTTTGTCACCATACATTTAGTTATATTTCTTGCTATAAGTACATGTCTATGCCAAATACAAATTGTTATTCTTGAATTAATAATTAAGTTTATCAAAACATCATTTTTACATTGTTCCTCTTTTTTTTAACACTAGTTTCTTGTAAAGCTGGTAGCTATTTTTCTGGTTCAAGTTGCAAGCCATGTGCCATTGGTTTCTACCAACCGCAAAATATGCAGCAGGAATGTCTGTTATGTCCATTATCAATGACTACCTTTGAAGAAGGAGCTGATACAGAGTCTCAATGTTTAGGTAAACAAAATTCTGTTTTTTTTACTTTAGGATGATGCAAAATTCCTAAAATTTTTTAATCCTTCATATTTAACTGTAATATTAACTTTAAAGTATATTTATTAAAACAAAAAATAAGTAAAATTTTATATTTTTTCGCAAATGCATGAGAGATTAAAACTTAAGCCGAATTTATAGGAGACTGAACTAGGATGTATATGATTAAAAATAATGATCTTTGTTGTAGGACTGCCTTGTTAGCTGATATGCCAAGCTCATTTTCTTTTTATTTGTGGAGGATTAGTGCAAAATTTGAATTGTTGCTTATAGTTTGTTAAATAATACAAAGTAGATTGAGAACATTCAAAGACAGATTTTATTATTGTATATCTAAGTAATTTTGCTCAAAGTCTTATGAAATTTAACTAATAATGATGATAAGTCAAAAATTTTGTGAGCCAAGATAGATTTAGATTCATGATTAATAAAATTTTTGAAAATTGAATCCATTTACAGAGAAAAAACAATAAAAGTATTTCATAAAGTAGTTTAAATACAATTACATAATGTTTCTATTTTCTTGCAAAAAATTTCACTAAACCAAACCTGTCATTTATATTGTCATCTAAATAATGAAAACTTAACCATAAATATCATTTAATAACAAACATATTCATTATCACAGAATTTGAATATTATAAAACATTTTTAATCTTGAACCAATATATTTACTTATTGATATCTCAAATATCTTCTAATTTTTACATTCCATGATAATATAAGAAGAAAAAATTATAATTTTAATTGTCTTGTAAATACTAGGATATTTTTATTCAGCTTCTTGTGGAGATGGTGAAGAGATGGACTATTATACTTATCAATGCAAAAAATGTCCTCGTGGCTTTTTTCGTGATGCCAGATACTCTCTTTTATGCATCCAATGCCCTGTTGGTTACACAACCAGGTATATGGGAAGTATGTATGAATCTGAATGCATTCTAACACCAAAAGGTAAAAAAATTACTGCTATTTTCTGATTCCTCTTTTTTCTTCTTTTCTTTTACTGCTAATTTAAATCTTTATGTGTCTCTCCAGCAAACACAACTTTTGTGTCATTATTTTTAAATAATTCTTTGTAATTTTTGTTTCTTTGTTCCAACTGTCTTTGTCTTTCCTTTTATTCCCTTTATTCATATTATTTAGAAAGTATTTAATTTCAAGTTATTTAGTTTTTTCTTTTTCTCCTTTCAGTGCTTTCCACATCAAATTCTCCATCTGTAGTGCTTGTACTTGACATGCAATATGAAGTGAAATATTGCAATTCAGAGCGAAGTCGTATATTGTATGAACAAATCATCACTGAGCATATACAACAACGACTTTTGGATTTGGCTGAAACATGGCAAGGTCTTTGCATCAACAAATGCAATGACATCTTTGTGTCTCTTGAATGTCCTCAGCCAGATATTATTAATTCTGATAGCCGCCTGAGACGTACAACAAAATATGCTAATGTCCAAGTTAAAATTTCTGGTACACAGTAAGTAATGACTAAATTAAGTTACACTTAAATCTATTAATAAACTGGTTATATCTCATTTGCAGACAAAAATATCTTAACCCTTCAAGTGAATTCTAATATGTTGTTTCTTATCTTGATGAATGACCTGTCATCAGTTCCTGATTAGGTACCTATGCAGATACCACTACACAGCTATTTACTCCTGTCTTAGTAGTAAGTCCAACAAGTCTGACAAAGTAAAAATGGCAATTGCTTTTGAAAAGGACTTGAAATCAGTGGTTAACTGGGTCAAAAAATAGCTTGTAAATTTTAAAGATTCCAAAACAAAACTGCTTTTATTTAATCACCATAGAGAATCTTTTCTGCCTGCCATCAGCATGACTGATGTTAAACTCTAAGAGAGAAATGCTTTGTGCCTTCTTTGGCTCACATTTTCTACTGAAACAAAGTGGAGTGATTATATTGACTCACTTACTAAAAAAGCTGGTTCACTGTGTCGTGCCAGACAATTCTTCTTGTCAGAATCCCTCTTGCACATTTATAAATCTACCATTCATCTGCGCATTGAATACTGCTGCCATATCTGGTTTGGTGCTTTTTACTATGTATCTTGAGATTCTTAACAAAATTCAAAGAAAGATAATCAACCCTAACTTGGCATTACAATTTTGCAGTTACTTTCCCATCAACATCATGTGGCTTCTGTCTGTCTTTTCTAATTTTGCATTTTCATGACAATTGTTTAGATCAGCTTTCTTTCTTAGTGCCTCAAGTGTGCTACTAGATTGGCAACTAGGTCTCACGATTTTATTATTGAACTATTTAAAAAAATTTTTTCTCTCACTTCTGTGCCTCTGGAACTTACTTTTAATTTCTTGCTTCCCTGCCACTTACAATTTTCAAAAATTTAAATGCATTGTCAGTCACCATCTTCTGTCTTCCTGAATTCTATTCTTTTATCATTTTTTCTCCTCACTAAAGTCTTATTCTCTTTTACTCCTTATAATCCTTTATGTCCTAAGAGTATTATTAACTTGCTTGGGGTAAAATGGTTAAAAAAGAAAATCACACATGAATTTGATGATATTTTCTTTCATAATTTAATAGCTACTAATCAACTCTACAATCTCAAACAAAGTAGAGAAATCAGATTAGTGAGAAATGTTTATGTTGAGTATAGTATATTTTATTTGAACAATAACTTAAATACTAGAGATAAGATAGATTTACATTTATGACAGCTAAGGAAAACAACTATTGCAATTTGAATCCTCTTTGAAATATAATTGCAAGATTTAACATGCTGACCGTCTAGAACTAAGGAACTATATTGCTAAAAAAATTTTATGTCTGAAAACTTAAACATTGAATAATTTCAAATTTCTTCAGGAGTATGACAAGGAGGAAATGCAAGCCCCAGTCTATTTAATCACTTCCTCAATTATGCTCTGCATATGTACAAACACAGATGCAAAAAGATGGGAATTTTTCATTTAAGCATTCTAAATGAATCTGCTATCCCAAATGAATCTATTAATAGAAAACTGTTCTTGTTTTCCCTCTTGAGTTCAATGTACTGATGATGAGAGAATAGGGTTGGGGGTAAAGGAACTATGTGAGTAACATAGGTATTCATAGCTGAGATAAGAATGACCTTGAACAAAAATCAACTTTCTCTATAAAGTGTTTAAAGAAGAAGAACTCAAGATAAACCCTTCCAAAATAAACTATGATCTGGAATTGGTATGAAAGCAGTGATGATACATACCCAGAAACCATCATAAAAATACAGAATGTGGAATTAATAAATACTAAATGCTTGGTTCAGTTATAATAAATTTGCAGATAAAGAAAATTGCCATAGAATATGTTGTGCTAGAGGTAGTTTTGTCCAATGCTGCAAGATCCTCCAAAACCAAAATCTAAGAACTCGAGTTATGTTCTTAAATAGTCTCATGAGATGTAGACTCTCATACAGATGTCATGCATAGAATCCAGCTTGTTAAAACATGTCTAATCTGTCAACTTTATACAACAAATTTCTCAGATTAAAAAGTAATGAACTCTGTAGAGCTTTGAATTAACTGGTTCTACATTATCTCAAATAAAGAACTTTACCAATTAATAGATCAACCTTCAGTGGGGCCTCTGAATATGCTGACTGCACCTCTGTAGAGAGTAAAAGTCCCTCACTGGGGCCACCTGTTGGCTGTGGGTGGCGAATCGTGATGTCTGGGGACAGCATCCTGGTGGTTGAGAAGAGCATGACCTGGATGCAAAGAGGTCATGTTCCTACAACACACCACTTTGCCCCTTACCTGAGCTAGGCGGGCAGTCGAAGAGGCCTGATCCAATCAATCGGCTGGTCTTAACATGCCCTAGCTCAATAGATTATATTAACAAATCTACTTTAGTGGACCATTTCCCAACCCTTTATCTTATACAGTGTAACCCAGATATACGAGAGTTGCCGGGACCAGATAAGAGTTCTCTTATATCCGGGTTATATGCTAGAAGGTGGAGGCTGAGGATTAGCTGTGTTGAGAGCAAAAGACTTTTTGACCACTGTTAAATTGAAAGGCTTTATAACCAGAATTTTGCAGTGGCTCAAGACTTCACTCTTAATATGAGTATACTGGTCATGTATCCCTGTTTCAGCAAAGCGAATGGGTTGCCCCTTTGGTTTATTCTCTTCTCATGTAGAACTCCATGGTGGGTGGGGGAGCACAGAGCCAGTGAAAATAAAAACCTAGACATGGCGTCTTTAAATAAAAAAACTAAAAGAAACTTATCCGAATCAGACTGAATGTGAAGCAGCAGACTACCCCAGATTCATTGTCATTGAATCCCTGGAAGAGGTATGTCTTGCTAAATTCTCTCCTTTTTTGATTGAAAAAATTCTCTGCATGAGCAACACCAAAAAATGTTAAAAAATTGGGAAATGGAAATTTGCTTGTTGAGGTGGATAGCAGGAGACAAGCAGAAAACCTCCTGAAAATGAAAAGTTTTCATAACTCCAAATGTAAAACCTATCTACATGAGAAACTTAATATTTCCAAAGGTGTCATTAGAAATTGGGAGTTTGCTTTAGCCACAGAAGATGAGATAATAGCTGCTCTGGGAAAACAAAGAGTGACAAATATAAGAAGAGTGACTATAAGAAAGGGTGGTGAAAAAGTCAAAACTAACACCTACATCTTGACTTTTAACCAGCTAAACTCCTAAACTCCTTTAACTCCTAAAGTGGTCAAAATAGGCTATTGTCTGGAGAGAGTTGAACAGTATGTCCCAGCTCCCTTGAGGTGCTTCAGATGTCAGAAATTTGGACACCACAGGGACGCTTGCAGAGGATGACAGACATGTGCCAAATGCGGAGAAAAAGAGCCAAATCATAAAGAGGAGAAATAATTGAAACCACTAAGATGTCCAAATTGCCAACAAGAGCATTCGGCAGATGCAAGATCTTGTGATGCCTACAGGAAAGAAAAAGAAATCCTTGAGGTAAAACATAAATGTGTCTTTCCTGGAGGCCAGAAAAATTGTAGAGTTCTATATGGGTGAGACTAGCTATGTATCTGTTACACAGAGAGTTGAAATTAACAATGAAGGTAACAAATATAGAACTCTAATAAAAAAACTCATAAATTTGGATCCAAGTAAGTGGACAAAATTCCAGGCAGATCTAAAGAAGGAACATGCCAATAATACTCAACAAACATCCCAATTGGAAATTCCAGCTCAAATAAAACTCATGACAAAATAAAGGATGATAAAAAATAACCAAAAACATCACAGACACAGACCACTTCTCCTAAAAAACAAAACCTGCAACAATCACTAATCTGTCTTCCAACTTCCAAAATCGACAACCTGGGGAAAAATAATATACAAAGCCCCAAATTAAACAAGGACAAAGCAGAACGTCCCTCACAATCCAAGAGAAACCATACCCCAAATTCATCATGGGAATGTCTAAAGTGTTCAAATCTACCAAACAAACCTACAGAACAATCAACTTCAAAGACTGACACGGAAAATAGGTTTAGCTTTATAGAAAGGATGGAAACCAATGAGCCAAGCATTAAAAATAAGTAAAAAAAGGGCAATAACTCCAATTCAACCAAATTACATATTAAACAATGAAATTACAAAGTAATGCAATCCTACAGTGTAATTGCAGAGGAATCCAGGCCAATTATGGGGAACTTCAACAACTTTTAACCAGCCACAACCCCAAAATAGTTTGCCTACAAGAAACCTTCTTAAAAGAAACTACCTCCATTAAACTCAAACAATACAATACTTATAACCATTTAAGAAAGATAGAAACAGAGCCTCTGGAGGAGGGTCGATCTTAGTTAGGAAAGACATACCTCAAAGCCAAATTCAGATAGATACTGACCTTCAAGCAATCATTATTAAAGCAACTCTGCATAAACCAATACACATCTGCTTTATCTACATTCCTCCACATGACCCCATCAGTGACTCTAAAATGAATAAATTACTCCAGCAAATACTTATATTATTGCCTGGTGACTTAAACAGCCACAGTACTGTCTGGGGATGCCAGAAAACCAATAAAAAGGGGCAAAGACCTAGAAAAAGTCATCGAATCAAATAACCTCTGCCTACTAAATAATAAATCCAGTACATATCTCAACCCATTAACAGGTTCTTATTCAGCCATTGACTTCACTTTATGCGATCATGATGATCTATATGGACTATGGGTCCATATAGCTTCATGATGATCTTTGCGGTAGTGATCACTTCCCCATATTTCTACAGCCTCTTAAAGATGAAAGACTCCCTCATTGGAAACTTAACAAGGCAAACTGGGAAGTTTTTGAAACCCTCTGTGAACAAAAGCTTTTCCCAGACTCTAACATCATAGACCACACAAAATATTTTACTGAAACCCTAATCTCCATAGCCAATGAATTTACTGAAAAAATCTCAACCTCAGACAAACACAGCACTCAATGATGAATGCAAAAACAGCTATCTGCCTTTGTAAGGCTGCCTAACAAAAATTTCATAAACAACCTACCACCATTATTCTCAACGTTTTCAAACTTCTCAGGGCAAAAACCCGAAAAATCATTAAGGAAGCCAAGAAGAAGAGTTGACAAAAATTTGTCAACCAACTTGGCTCCTCTACTAAAACAAACAATATCTGGAGGATAATAAGGAAAATCTCTGGAAAACTGCAACCAATTACTCTCAGACATCTTAGAAAAGATCATACAGAAGCAACTACAAAGAAAGATATAGCAGAAATATTAGCCAAGACATTCTCCCAAAATTCCTCACTCAACACCTCCAACCCACAATTCATTACTTACAAGAACCTTGTTGAAAAACAAAAACTCAACTTTAAGACAAATAGTTTCAAAAAATATAATCTTCCGTTTACAGCAGCAGAACTGAAAGAAGCAATCAAAGCATCACATAATACAGCAGTTGGCCCCGATGAAATCCATTATGAATTTCTAAAACATTTACCAAATAAATCACTGACATATCTTCTCAAAATATTTAATATCTGGACACATGGGACATTCCCAGAATCATGGAAAACTGTCATCTCTATACCTAAACCTAGGGAAGACAACACAAACCCATCCAACTACCATCCAATAGGACTCACTAGTTGCCTCTGTAAAACAGTGAAGCACATGGTTAACAAAAAACTGGTCTGGTACCTTGAATTCAATAAACTCATCACCAACTCTCAATGTGGTTTCAGAAAACGGAGATCAACAATGGACCGTGTGGTTAAATTGGAAACCTCCATAAGAGAGGCTAATATCCCAAAACAACATCTTATAGCAGTCTTCTTTGATCTGGAGAAGGCTTATGAAACCACTTGGAAGTTTGGAATAATGAAAGATCTCCATAACCTTGGACTGCTAGGTAGATTGCTGAACTTTATAGAGAGTTTTCTTTCAGACAGGGAGTTCCGAGTCCAAATCGAATTCACACTTTCTAATCTACAAAAGCAAGAAGAGGGAGTTCCTCAAGGGAGTATTCTATCAGTGACACTTTTTAATATAAAAATTAACAGTATAACAACGTGCCTTACTCCTAGAATTTATGGTTATCTTTACGTTGACGACTTCTGCATCACTTCCAGATCAAAATATATGAGGACTGCATAACGTCAACTGCAACAATGCAACAATAAAATAACACATTGGACAAATATAAATGGATTCAACATATCTAAAAGCAAAATGAAATGTGTACATTTTTGTCAATTGAGAAAAATGCATAATGACCCAGTCATAAAGCTAAAAGACATGGAAACACCACTCCTTTACGAGTACAAATTCTTGGGAGTTATATTCAACAGGAAATTATCTTTCATCACTCATATAAGATATTTCAAATCTAAAACCGCCCGTGCTCAACACCTTTTATGAGTAGTCACTCATACAAAACGGGGCGCTAACCGTCAAGCGTTACTCAAGTTATACAGAGCTTTAATCCGCTCTCAATTAGATTATGGTATATTTATTTATGGATCTGCCAGGAAATATTACCTTAAAAAGCTCAACCCAATTCACCATGAAGGCCTAAGTCAGGTCTTAGGAGCCTTCAGAACTCCTCCAGCTGAAAGTTTATATACTTATATACATGAAGCTCCCCTACAACTTAGATGCATAAAATTGGCTCTCCAATACTACACAAAATTGAAGTCATGCCCATCTAATCCAGTTTATGACTGCACCTTCAATTCTAAGCATAAGCAACAGTTTCAACAAAAAGAAAATTTAATCAAACCATTTGGCCTTCAGATGGAGCCTATTCTCCACGAATTCACAATTTCTCTTAAAAGCATACATAAAAGCATTCTCACACAAGTTCCGCTTTGGAAAAACCTCAAGTAATCCTCCAATTAAACAAACTACCAAAAGCAAAAACACATCCCAGCACCTTTCTGGAAAAATTTCATACTATCCTCTTAAACCATCCTGACCACCAATAAATTTTAGGATGGCTCCAAGGATAGCAATAAAACATCATGTGCTGCTGTCCTTAATAAAACCATGCACCAAAAAACCCTTCCTATGGAAAGTTTCATTTTTACTGCAGAAGCCTGTGCCATTGATCTTGCTCTCAACATCATTTCCAGTGACAAACACAACAAATTTATCATATTTTTAGATTCACTCTGTGTTAACATCAGTGAAAAACAAACAGCTAGAAAACCTATTAATAGTTAAACTGCTAAGTAGACTAGACTCTGTTGAGTCACAAAGATATAATTATTTGATGGATACCAAGCCACATTGGAGTGAGTGGAAATGAAAGAACTGATTTGGCAGCAAAATCAGCCTTAGATCTCAGGCCAGAAAATATCAGTATTCCATATACTGACTTGAAACCCCAAATATATAAATTATTTCTGACAAAATGGCAACAACACTGGAATGGCAACACTAATAACAAACTCTTCCAAATAAAACATACTCTGGGAGAATGGAGACCAGCTTTCAGGAAATCAAGAAAGGAACAAGTCATTATATCTTGATTGCGTAATGACCACTCAAGACTCACTCATTCATTTATACTCATGCAAGATCAGTTACCACAGTGTTTGACAGGTCAAGCATCTTGCATGATTAAACATATACTAATAAAATGCAGTGTGCTAGCTAGAACCAGAGAGTGTTATTTTAAAATAGATAATATGAGGAATATGTTTGAGAATGTTGACATAGGTGATGTTCTCTCTTTCTTGAAAGAGACAGGGTTATATCCAAAAATATAATGCCTCGTCATAACCCAAAATATTCAACCAATCAAGGTTGATATGCCATCAAAACCCACACAATCAACCTACTGTTGAATAGTACTATGTTGGGTCTTTAATCACTGCAAGTAAATCTGGTAGTGAGAAATAATTACATCAGTTGGCTTTGCATTTAATTTTTTAAAATACATAAATGAACTTTACACAGGAAAACTTTTTATACGAGACTGTATAAAACGATGAACATGGTGTCTTTTAGCTTTCTGCTTTTGCCATTTATTTCCCTGTAAAATGTCTGGCTTGTTGTTAGTCACTATTGTAGAGTTAGTTATGTTATTGAGATAATCTAAAGAGAAATACATAGAACTAATATTGAGCTTTTTTACTGTAAAGCATTTTTTTTATTTTGAATTCAACATTATTTGCTATATATGATTTATCTGTGTTTTTATAGATTTACATTACATAAAGCTGAGAAGAACATAAGCCATATGGCTGCCAGTGTAATTGGTCGGGATTGTTCAAGAATATCCAGATACAGTGTGGTAAATCACATTTTAAACGCCTTGACTTCTTTATGATAAAAAAAAAAACACATAAAATCATATGTAAGCTTTGGTTAATTAAGTAGAACAAAGTTGATCAATTTCTTAAAAACTTGATGTATATCTATATGATTCTCTTTTTTCCATGTAAAACATGACAAGATTAGTTAAGTACATTTATTTATCTGAAATTTATATAATTCACACTTTGTCTTGGAAAACAATTTGTAGCTAAATAAATTGTAATAAACAAACTATGAATTAAAATAGATAAAGTAAATAATATTAACTTAAAAATACTTAATTTATATTAACTTACAATCTAGGTATATGACAAAGTTGATTTGTTTAATAATTTTTATTGAATTCTAATTGTTTCATAAGTTTGCTATACAATTATTGCAAGATTTATGAAAATTATTCATACATATTATTGTAAATTTTTAAAAATGTAAGCCTTCCTTTTTTCTTCATCATTTTCAAATGATTTAATTTTTAGGAAAGCCAAAATGTTATCCCTGTGTCTGCTTGCACTGCTCGGGTAGAATGCGTATGTCCCTTGGGTCATTTATCAGAAGGTGGAAATATTACATGTGGTAAGTAGAAAAGCAATAACAGTATTTATATGCTTCAGTCGAACTTTTGAATCCTTTTTAAATACTATGAACCTAAAGTAATAATAGAAAATCTGCCAAGAACGATGAAATGTAAAAATCTGAATTCAAATTTACTGTTGATGATTTAGAAATCAGTGCAATTTTAAGCATTTTTATTTAGTAAATTGCCTTTGTTTTTTTTTATTTAAAATTCTCAAGGTCTATCCTATGTACTTTTTGTGGCAGTCATTACAGGTTATAGTGTAGATTTTTGTTTCAGATTGTTATTTTGTTTTAAGTCTCTTATTATTTTATAAGTAGTTGTATCAAATTTTATACTATACTTAGATAAATTCTGTTCAGTTGCAGTTGTGATTTGGTAGGTAGTGTAATGAATCTTATTTCTTTCACTTTTTTATTGTTCTGTCTTTTATTTTTTTTAAATTTGAGCTTTCAGTTTTGTATCATAGGGTATTGGAGAAATTTAAAGTATTTTCAATTTATTTCTTGTCATACAAATATTGAAGGCTACAGATGATGAGTATTATTAAATATAATCCAATAATTATTTTGGATTTTTTTTTGTCATGGGTCATGGTGAGAATAGAATTTTACAAGATCATTTTTATTAGTAGATTTACAATACACTTAGTTTTAGGTCATTATTAGTCTTGTTTAACATTTCAATAAAAGGCAATGTTTTGTTTTGTTTCTGTTTCATAAGTAAATTCTATTGCATGTTCAATTTTGTTTAGTTTATTTGCAAGATCAGGCAATACTGTCAGGGATTTATTAACAAAGCATAAATATAACTATTTCAAATAAACGGCTTCCCAAAGAATACCAGGATACAGACGAAGGAATTCTAACTACCACATCAGTTTTTGATGATAAATGTGAAAGTTGAAAATATTTGAACATAATTAACAAAATATAAACTTTGGACAGTTTATCCACTAATTTGAGCACAGTAATCAACACCTTATACAAATGAGTAAAATACAATATAAACATTGAACAGACAGACTTTATCAATTCTTTTTAATTCAACTTGTTTGGATATATATATTAGGGTAGGTTGACTTTTCACTTTTTTTAAAATATTAAAAAATCTCACTTACCGAAAGTTGTGTATAGACCTATTAAGTACTGATACAAAATATTAGATCAAATACTTCAATGGTTTTTTGAGCATTTGGCATCAAAAATCGCAGACAAAAGTATACTGAAAATTCCTCGTTTTTGCAAGATTTGGCTTAAATATTAGTGAGAAAACCAAATAATTTTAGTATTTAAATCAAGGAATGCCATTTTATTTTATAAAAATGATATTAAAGAAATGATGACTAATCTTCAAATTGAAAATCTGCCCCCCCTTTTAGTATCTGCTTTAAAAAACATTATGAATTAAGCAGTGATATTTGAATACCTTAAATGATTTTTTTTCTGTAATAAGTGAAAATATAACAAACAAACAAATAAGGAAAAACAAACACTATTTTAATAGTGCTTAATATATAGAGTCAAATTGCTCCATATAACAGCCCTTATACAAAAATTCTGGTCTCAATTTCTGACTCAAAACTTTGGCTGTAATATGTTGATGCCTTGCTTCAAAACTGTATACAGTTTGCAAAGCTTCTGTTGTTAACTTGACTGCCCATTCCATGCCTTGGGAATGTGAGGGCAAATTTGGCAAGTCAAGCTTGGTTCCATTTAACAATGATTCCTGAAGTTCAGATTCAGAAAAATCTTCCGTCATTGGTGGTTCAAAAATGTCACAATGATAAATCTATCAATTGTGTCCAGTGTGTGGCATTAAAATTAATGGTTGGTATTCTTTTTAACCTTTTCTTGGTTGACTTTAAAAACTTCCAGTCTCTACTATAATAATTATGGTGAAATTAGATCAAATCTTTAAAATGATTCTATAAATTGCAATAAATAATTGACTCATTGATATATAAATAAATATTTACTTACCTAATGGCCAAAACTCTTTTTGAAGCTTCTCTTACTTCAACTTTAGATTTGACCATGGAGTATAGGTTTTCAGACAGTAAACAAATGTATTTCCTTGTATATTTCTTAAAGTGATCTGTTGGATTTCATGAGGCTGCTTCTTGATCTTCTGGATCATATTAAAAATGTGCACTTGCTGATTGTGGAACTTATTATTTCTTTTAATTTCAAACCAACAAGTGGCATACACATTTACAATAAAACTTATTAAACTGTGGAGTTTTGTTGTAAGCTTTTGTGGGTATGTGCCATGACTCAATAAACGTATAAGCCTGATGGCCAAAATTAACCACCTTGCCTGGTTTAAAGGACCAATTTTCCAGGAGGCATATCTAGAGTCAACCTTACCTCTAGAAATATCCACTATGTATTCATACAGGAGTCTTTGGTCACAACTAAGGTCATGTATTTCACCAATTTTCAAAATTGAATGCAGAGGACTGCTAATAGTGGAAAATGATATTTGTGGTAAATCATTTGAGCATAATTTCCCCAGAGGAACACTGAATGTTGTAGGGCCTTTTGTGCAACCATCTATGTTTTTGAAAAGAGCTCTGAAAGGTAGTTCATTATGGTGCAAATAGCAACAATTGCTTGAAGATTTTTTTTCTAAAATTGCAACCATTCCACCTTCACAGCCTGTGTTGGCATTAATGTTGTCAACAAGGATAACCTTGATAGTGCTCTCACTGTTGAATTCATGCAAAACATCCACTACTTGCTCTGCATCAACAACACCTGTTGCACCACTATTAGGGAGAACTCTGTGTATCAGATATTGACTTTCATGTGGTGCCTTCTTTGTAAAAGTTAAATGGCGTTCTGGTTCCTTAGTTTTTTCATAATTTTCTGTCCATTTTCCTCCACTATTTCCTCATACAGCAATGTGTCCTTATTTGTTCTCCCATCAACTTTCATCATGTTTTTTTTTGGGCAGTTGTTTTCACTTTAGACTTTGCCTTATCAACTTTGCATTTATCTATAATATCTTTCATATTAATATTTGGTATAAGAAAGCCTATAGCCTTCAAATCCAAGAGCAAGGCATTGACAAGGCTAGCTCTAAGATTAGAAGATATGTTCCCCCTAACTAACTTGAAAGCATAACTTTGAAATTATAAGGGCCTTTTGGATGTCTTCTTGGCTGCAAATATTCTTCTTCTGGTTTTTCACTTGGAAAAGATGAGTAGGAGGGAGAAGAAACATTAGCTTGAACATTTGATGTTGAAGCTGTTGGTGATGAAACTAAATATTTTCTAAACCTCTCTCTTTCCCTTTTACTTTTTTATAGCACTTTTATCAACAGGTACAAGCTGGAAAGTGCCCTTAGACCCTAATTTGCCCCTCTGATCCGTTTAGTTATTCATGATCCTGAAATACCTAAAAAAAAATATATGTACTATCAGAAATGAAATTCCACAAATATTTTAAAAATAAATTTGATAAAATTTGAAATAAATACATTAAATTAAAAGTAATGTTTACTTACTTTAAAGTACTTACTTCCAAGATTAGCTCGTAAACAGGCTTTTAATAAATAAATATTAACTTTAAAAATATAAACAAATCAGAATAATTATAAAAGTTGAATTTTTCATTAAAATAAGACTTAACTATTAAAAAAATACAAGAGATATTCGTGATAATTAAAAGCGTAAAAGAGTAAACAAAGTAAAAACAATCATTTAGGGGGAGGTAATTTCAACAGGGGAATACCATAAAAATAACAATAAATAAAATGGCATATGTAAATAGTTATTTGTATATTAAACTAAATATCATAGTATTTTTATTTCTTTTTAATTTTGATGTTTTCATTTAATTTCTTAAGAAAAAAAGAATACTAAACTTAAAATATCTATTATTAAGCATATTGTATTTTTTTCTTATTGTTAAAACTCAAGTTTTATTTAAGTGACACATGTTTCCAGTGACACCTATATCGCGATAAAAATCCCAATTTATTTTGTCTTTAAGTTTAAATGCTCAAATAAATACAAAGTTTTGAAGAAAAAAATTTCTTGTGGTAACTCTCGACATTATTTTGCAATTTTCTTCAAGTGCGATTTTTTACAGTTCCAAAATCGACCTACCCTAATATATATTTATATATATTTTATAAAAGAAAATTATTCTGAATTTTAAATTTACTGACTAGCTATTTCAGCAAAAAAATTCTGGCTTCATCAGCAACGATCAAAAACAAAAAATTATTAATTCAAATATGGTACAAAAATTTGCATGCCAGAAGAAACCCAGAAACATATCCATACACAGGAAATTTAAAAAAGAAAAGGTGGTAGATTAAGAAAGAAAAAAAATTTTTAATTTGTCATCCAGACATAAAAAACAGAGAGGCAGTGACAGAGATTCATGATGGGGGAAGTTAACAAAGAAATAAAACATAAAAAAATTTTCAGTAGCCAAATCTTCAGACGATGAAAGGCAGGGAAAGTTATATATATATACATATATATATATATATAAGAAAAATTAAGGCAGACATGTTATTTCATAGTAAATCGGAAGTGTAGGCCTATTTCAGGCAAACCATCATCAGCTTCCCTCTTTATTGTATAAAAGATCTTACACAAATGAAATTCACAAAGACCTAAAAAAAAAACCCAAAAAATAAAGGTCGCACCCTTAAAAGAGAAAATTTAAGAAAAAATACATCATTTCATCAGTTTGGCAAATACACACATATTCATATATATCCTATTAATATATGTGTGTGTGTGTGTGTGTGTGTGTATATATATGTGTGTAGGTATGTATATATTTGTGTTCATGTTGTATTGTGTGTAAATGTGTATATATGTAGTTATGTGTGTGCATATGTATTTAAATATTTGTAAGTATATATATATATATATATACGAATGTGTGTGTGTATGTATCAGTCAGTCAGTTAAGTGCCATACGTGATACACGCTTGGGTGATCATATCTCAAAAGAGACATGACTGACAGGGCAGAAAATTATCCCGCAGTAGGTTGCCATTGCTTTCTGCGGTAGACTGGTTGCCGACCAAGGCTATAGAACTCAATCTGTCCTGTTATTTAACCCATAACTGGAAGGAATAGATGGATTAATACCTTTCCCAAGGGTATTTGCGCATAAGTGAATGCAATGAATTCAGCTGGAATTCGAATTTGGCTCCCCGACTTCTCGTTCTGAGCTGATATCCACTGCACCACAACACACATCAACCTGTATGTATACTTATATTTATATAAATTATTTGCCCATTTTATTATTATTATCGGATTGATTAACTATTATCTCTTAAATATATATTTCTAATTTTTTTAGACTCCAATTTCTTATCTTTTCACCGTTAATATTTATTTTTATTTTTTATGTTTATTTTCATTTTCTCCTATCATCTTTTCTTTCTATCTTAAATTTATTCCTCTCTTCTTCTTTTTTCGTTTACACTTTAAGATACTTACCCTTTCTTTTTAACACTATCTCTCTCTCTCACTCTCTCTCACCTAACCCACTTTCTTGACGTTTCAAATCTACGTGTCAGCAGTCTGACATGCTGAATGTATCCTTAAATTTTAGTTGACATCCACTCTTACGTGTGCTCTTTGATTATATGTTGCATATATATATATCTGACATGCCAATAAAAATAATACATTTGTTACTTTAAACAAACATCAATATTACTCCAAATTACAGGCCATTCTGGATGATCACAATAAATTTCAAAAATTAACTAGTAATACCACCTCCAAACTTAAAAAACATATTAATAAACTTATTATTGCAAACAATGCTGAAACAGGATCCTATAAACTTCAAAAAATTATAGGTGACTATCAGCCCGACTAACTTTATAGAAATGTAAAAATCCATAAAAAAGATCATCCCCTGCGACCTATCATTTCACAAATACCCACACGAATATATAACCTTTCCAAAACACTTAACAAACTAATTACTCCCTACCTTCCTAGTAAATATAGTATTAACTCCACTAATGAATTTATACAGATTCTCCATTCTGTAAAACATAACAATCAAATAATTGCATCTTTGAATGTCCAAAACTTATTCACTAATGTTCCTGTCCATGAAACAATTGACATCATTATCCGTGATATATATAATCATGCTACTCTCCCATCAATCAATATTAAATTCACTATATTAAAAAAACTATTATTAGCATGCACCACACAAGTACCATTTCATGACCCCTTAGGTAATATTTATATCCAAATAGATGGTATTGCAATGGGATCTCCTTTAGGTTCCCTCTTTTCTAATTATTATATGGAAAATTTAGAAAATAAAATGATTAATAACAATAATAAACCCTCTATATATATAACATACATAGATGACATCTTCATTTCAGCTAAGAATATCGATCAAATTACACAACTTAAAAACAAATTTGAAAGTCACTCCATCCTCAAATTTACATTAGAACTTAATAACAAAATCCCATTCCTTGATGTATTCATTGATTCTAGCACACATAGATTTACTACTTTTCTATATAGGAAACCAACTAGCATAAACTCGTGTCTTCTTCATTATAATAGTGAATGACCCCAACGATATAAGTTAGCTGTTATAAAAAACTTAATTCAACGCACAAAAATGATATCTTCTTCCAAATCCATATTTTATAAAGAATTACACAACATTAAGCAAACACTTGTCAATAATGGATTTCCTAACTCCGTTATTGATCAACAAATTAAAATGTATCTCAACAAACTTAACAATAGCTCTAACAACATTGATAATATTAATAATAATGGTGTACATCAAAATAAACATAACACTATTAACTTATACTACTGCAACAAAATACATAATAATTACAAACAAGATGAAAAACCTTTCAAAAACATAATACGTAGAAATGTTAAACCAATAAATAATAATAATAAAATTTAGCTCATTATATATTATAAAAAATTCGAAACAACTGACCTCATAGTCTCTAATAACCCTACAAGCACTCAACTAAATCCTCTACAGAAAACCAATGTAGTGTATCAATTTACATACCTGTTCAGAGATTGTACCTCTGGTACTAACAATAAACCCACTACATATATTGGTTTTACTACAACCACATTCTCCCATAGACTTACATGTCACCTTTCTGATCAGAGTACAATTAAACAACATTTCTTAGAAAAACATAGCAATGTAGGTAATATCAGATAGATTTTAGTCAGCAACGCTATAATCCTCTCTCATACACACAGTAAAAAGAACCGTCAGATATTGGAGGCCATCGACATTAAATCCAAACAACCCACACTTAATAAAATCACGTTTAAATCTGGTCATAACACATTACATTGCATTTAAATATATGGTTCTGTTATCATTTTGAGCTCTCACGGTGTGGCATCATAGAACCGCATTACAAATTTACAAACTGTGTTTGCTATTTTTGGTAACTGTTATCATTGCCTAGCAAAGTTTTATGTCAACACAAGATAAAATCGTCGCTGATGGTGGATGTTTTTATGTTAATGTTCTTGTAACCTCTCTGAAGATGGCTCATGTGAGCTGAAAGCCTAGAACTTAATAAAAAATTATCCAAACGTTGGAGAATTTTTGTCTTTATTTTCACCTGAAATTAAAGCCAAAATACAATGTTTAGAAGGGCTCATGATAGACATTCATTGTCTCTTATATTTAACAGTATATGTTTAGAAAATATATATGCTTAAGTATGAATATGTTTGTATATTTGCCGATGTAATGATGTATTTTTCTTAAATTTTCTCTTTTAAGGAAGTGACCTTTATTTTTATTTGGGTTTTTTTAAGGTCTTTGTGAATTTCATTCATGTAAAATTTTTTGTACAATAAAGACGGAAGCTGATGATGGTTTGCCTGAAATAGGCCTACACTTCCAATTTACCATGAAATAGCGTGTCTGGCTTAATTTTTCTTATATATATATATATAACTTTCCCTGCCTATCATCGTCTGAAGCGTTGGCTACTGAAAATTTTTCTTATATTTGCTCTATATGTATTTATGTACATATATATTTATAGCTCTCTTACAGAGTTATCATACCACTGTATGTACAGGATACTCCTTTGGATTCTTCTATATCTATACCACATGCTGATATTCTTTGCTCTTTGCCTTCAAGAAGTTAGAGCTCTTCTCAGAATAATCCTTACACGGATGGTTATTTCGTTGGATTCATTTATACCTACTGACCTATATTTCTTTTAAGAAGTCATTTCTCTGGATTTATTGCCTAATACTTTGTCCGGATAATTTCTTCTCTTGATTTATTGTTACAACCATAAATCTACACCATCTAATATACATGCTCAGAAATTCTTTCCATTGGATTTATTTTTACATCTATAAATCTACACAATTTGGGATTCAAATATGGATGTATTCACACCTGATTACTCCCTAAAAAATATTCCCTTTCTGCACTTCTTTCCTTCTTATTGTCCTTAACCGACAAAACTGTTGAATTTATCATGTGACTACAATGGAAAACATGTTTTTATCTCCAATCGACTGATAAATCCATCTTCTCATATGAAACTTATAATCTTAAATCACCTAAAACTCCTCCTAGTAATAAACATTTAGAGGCCTTCGAATCTGATATGTTTGATTTAATCAGAAAAATCAATTTTAAAAAACAATATAATAATTTCCAACGTAACTTAGACAAGGATATTAAAGATATTAAAAAAAAAATATAATACAATTTGGGTCAAAGCTGACAAATCTCACAATATTTATAAACTCAGCCCATCAGAATATAACAAACTAATGAGAGACACTGTCACTAAATCCTACAAATTGGATACTTCTAACACACTTTCTAATTTAGATAATGAAACTTCTAAGCATGCTAGAAAACTGAAAATCGAAGATAGAATGGGAAAAATTGAATTAAAAAACACATATCTTACTGAAAGAACACAAAGAGGAATTTACTAATGCCAAACCAATTAGATTAATTAACTCCACTAAATATGAATTAGATATAATTTCTAAACATATTATCCAAGATTATAGTCTCACAGATGCAAACCTCATTGAAACTTAATCTATAGAAGAACTCTAACGATGCTATTAAATGGTTTAAACAACTATGCCACAAAGACAAAGCCTCAGCGATATCTACTCTTCAATCTCCCAGCATAATAAATAAATAGCATCAGTTTTACTGAGGACCAAGTAAACATCATAATGATCTGTAGGAAAAATATTTTGGTCTATAATTCTTCCATTTGAATTTAAAAGGGATGTCGGAGGTTTGACATTCCTATGGGTGCTTTTAACTCTGCCCAGGTCGCAGATCTGGTAGGATTATATATATTAAACATCATAGGTAGATTTTGAGCCCTAGAACCAGTTGGGTTATACAGAGATGACGGATTAGCAATTATTAACAATAGCACTGGTCCAATAGTGCTACAAAAACAAAAACAATTAAGTAATACCTTTAAATATCTAGGTTTTAAATTAGATATCCAGACTAACTGTAAAATAGTTAATTTTCTAGACATCACCTTCGACCTCTCTAGACCCTACTAAAAACCTAATCAAACACCTTTATACATCAATATTAATTCCAACCACCCCTCACATGTACCAAGACAAATTCCTAACTCCATTAATACTAGAATTAACAGACTATCATCTAACCAAAAACTTTTTGGCACACAAAGAAAAAAATATAACGTGGCTTCACATAAGAGCAGATTTCAATAACAATAAGACTAAAAGAAGAAAGAAAGCAATTTGGTTCAACCCTCCATTTTGCAAATTATGTAATATTAATATAGGTAAATATTTTCTAAAACTCAAAGATAAACATTTTAGCAATTCTAGTCCCCTTCATGGAATATTTAATAGGAAAACCCTAAAAATTAGCTATTCGTGTACTAAAAATATAGAAAGTATAATCAGCTCCCACAATAGAAGAACTTTATCTAAATATAAAAACCAAATTGATAACCCGAAATCTACTACCACTGATCAAGCCAGCTCCAGAGTAACAACTAGTCGAGCTAGCCTTAGTTCTGCAACTCCTAACCAAAGCAACCCTAAAGTTGCCCGGAATTCACAAGACATGAGGGATGCAGCTGGACATGACAGTCATACACCTAAATGCAATTGCAGAATCAAAAATGAGTGTCCTATGGGTGAAGAGTGTATGACAGAAGGGGTGGTATATCAAGCTATGATATACCCAAAAGAAAATACAAACTTGAAGAAATACTACATTGGTGTTTCAGCAGATGCTTGGAAGCAACAGTTGTACAATCACACACACTCTTTTTCCAACCCTGAATTGAGAAACCAGACATCTCTATCAAAAAATATCTCTGGTTATTGAAAGACAATAACTTAACCCCTATGATTAAATGGAATATCATTAAAAAATCTAACACACCCATCAATTTCAAAGATTGATGTTGCTTATGCCTGGATGAAAAAAATCACTATTATAAAACACAAAAACCAATTAGACCTGCTGAATCTGAGGAGGGAACTAATTTTCAAATGTCAACATAGGAACTGGTTTAAATTATGTTAAACTTTTAGTCCCTCATTCATTCCTCTGAAAACTTTAAACACATCACACTAGCTTACGGAATATATATTGTTTATTTGTACACCATTGTTATGTATCGGTTTTTATGGTATTGCTTACATATTTGTTTTTGCTGGTGTTTGAGTGTATATATATTTGTGTTCATATATGTGTATATGTATGTATGTATCTGTGTGCGTGTACATGTGTATACATATATATGTACACATACAACTCACACACGCACATGTTTTTTACATTACTAAAGTTATACTGTATTATAACTGTACCATTGATAGAAAAATGTACCTACATTATTGTGTTATTAAGTTATACTGAATTATTATTATTATTATTATTATTATTATTAATATTATTAACCGAATAATTAGTATAATTTTGATTATATAGTGGTGTGGTGGTAATTGTGATCAAAACGGATTGATTAACTAGTATATCTTAATTGCTTAATCTCCTTAGGTTTTTAAATTCCAATTTCTGATCCTTTCACTAGTAATATGTAAATTTACTTTTAAACTAAATAATTAAGTTTAAACAACCAGATTTAAATAGAATAATTAGGCTTACTTTTAAATTAATTTTTTAAAATTTTATATTGTATTATATTTGTTTTGGTGATTGTATAATTAGTATAATTTTGATTATATATTGGTGTGATGGTATTTGTGATTACAACGGATTGATTATCTCTTACATATATATTTTTAATTTTTTTAGACTCCAATTTCTTATCCTTTCACTGTTAATATTTATTTCTATTTTTTATGTTTATTTTCATTTTCTCCTATCATCTTTTCTTTCTATCTTAAATTTATTCCTCTCTTCTTTCTTTTTCTTCTCTTTTCGTTTATGCTTTAAGATACTTACCCTTTCTTTTTAACGCTATCTCTCTCTCTCTCTCACCTAACCTACGTTTTTTTCTTTTCCTTTTTTTTTTGAATGTAATACATATATATATATATATATATATATATATACACACACACACACACACACACACACATTTTTTTTTACTACAAATGTAAACAAAACAATTTATATATTTAATTAAAAATATTGATTATTGTATAAATTGTATCATACTGACTTTAAATAAATACCAAACTAAAATTATAACATGGAAAAAAAATATTCAGTTTATTTTTAGTTTTTAATGGTAAAATCTAAGGGAGATAAATTCCTTTTTCATGATAATTTAAAATTATTGATGTATATCAAGTTACTTATTTTTCAAATACTTTGAATTATTTATTATATTTATATATAATATAGTCATTTAATATATAGTCATCCGCAGACAGATCTGTTTTACTGTATCACAGCTCATCAGTATGGTTAGACATCTGATTGCTTCTAGCCAGGATTAAAACCTGACTGAATTCACATCAGTCAGCGATTCTACCTCTGAGCTATGGGCACTTGGTAGAGGAAGGCGGACTTTAGTGTGTTATATACAATGTATACACATGCTAGTAGCCGAGCATGTACAAATTCATTACTGAATGAACAATGTGTAGATATATATATCTGTAAATTCAGATCACATTTAGCAGGGATAGCTATTTCAACACGTCAGTTTCAGACATTCATTGTTAACGCCAATTAACCAAAGAATGGAGAAAAATTCTTGCTTGGGAGTAAAGGTTAGTAACAGAAGGAGTGAGGAATGTTGGTTATGATAGGTTCAAGCTGAGGAGAATTCTAGTAGTAATTTCTTTTGGTAGTAGAAGGTACATGGTTTGACCATTGGGTTAGTGGTTGTAGGTAGGAGGGAAAAAGCTACAGATTCACAAATTTAAAATCTAATCTATATAAGAGGCAAAACCTATTATGAATAAATGGAAGGAGATAATTAGTGAAATTTAAATTTACTATGGTGGTGACACATGCTAATAAATTCATTATTTTTATTCAGCAGTACATTCTAATATTGAAATTTGAAAATTCTAATTTTTTTTTAAATATAGAAAACATCTAAAACATAGATTATTAGAAGTACATGCCATGCCTATCAGCTTCCACTTTATCTGTGGATTTATGCCTTCTTCCTTCAATTCACAGTATTTTCAAGAGAGGACTGTCTGATACCTTAAATTAGGGTTAGTAAAGGAGTGCCTGTATGTACAAAATCTTTGTTTCCAAATTCTTGCTGAAATTTTGATGTAGTCGTTATATTTTCCTTGATTTTTTTTAGGGGAGATGGTAGCTTGATAGATCATATTTGTAGATCTACATTTATCTTCAACTGGACAGGTTTCTCTGGATCTGCAATTACAGTAAGGTGTAATATCGTGTTCTGTATTAGATTCCCTGAAATTTTTCAAAATTTGTTATTGTGGGAATTAATAATATTGTATATAGTATTAGTACAGGAACAGCTAGTCTTAATCATTTTCCTATTGAATATTTTACTCAGGGGGTTATCATTATAAAATGTTTACTTATTAATTTAAGAAGGAATTTCCCAATGTTAACGGTTGGTAGTCTACAGAATGGCGGGGTTAAACCATATAATCTTCCTTTTCCTATGTTTACCTCTAGCATTCTACAATTCAGGTATATTAGTGGGTGTTAAATAAGTTAATTTATCTTTATAGTTGCTACTTTGTAGGACTTTTTCATATAGTTTTTTGTTATTGCTAAAGATTCTAAGGTTTGAAGATAACCGGCTAATTCTAGTATTAACCGTCTTTGGTATTTGTTTTATAATGGCGTTAGGGTGGTTAGAATTAATGTTGGTATAGCTAGGGATTACATTTTCCTTATGGTAGAGTCTAAAGGAATTATTATTGAGGTTGAGGGTAATGTCTAGGTAATTCACAATCTTTAAGTTGGAAGCAATCTCTATTTTAAATCCTAGCATCTTGAAGGTTCTAATGATTTTCTTCTGGATTTTCATAGTCAAGGGACCATTACTATTCAGGATGAACATAAGTCCATCATATCAGTATAGGCCTACCTGCTTAGAATCCACAATTCTACTAAGGATGTCTATGATATGGATACCTATTAAATTGGCAATTTGGGCTGAATCATGTGCTCCCATGGGGATGTCAAATTTACTATTGAGACTTTTAGTCCAGGTAGTTAAGAGTAAGGATGTGCATTGTGGTACAGTGGATATCGGCTTGGAACGAGAAACCGAGGAGCCGAGTTCGAATTCCAGTTGAATCCATTGTATTCACTTATGCGCAAATACCCTTGGGAAAGGTATTAATCCGTCTCTTCCTTCTAGTTATGGGTTAAATAGCAGGACAGACTGGGTTCTATAGCCTTGGTCGGCAACCAGTCTACCGCAGAAAGCAATGGCAACCTACTGCGGGATAATCTTCTGCCCAGTCAGTCATGTCTTTTGAGACATGATCGCCCAAGCGTTTATCACGTATGGCACTTAACTGACTGAGTTAAGAGTAAGGAGTTGATTTCCTAGCTGCTAGAATAATATTAGCTTCTTCATCTGTGATTTCTACATTGACAATGCATGTCTTGAACTGACATGTTGAAATAGTTATCCCCACTAAATGTGATCTGAATTTACAGATAAATAGTTTTATAATTTGCATGAAGCATTGTGTATATAAGGTGTATGGGTAAGTATTTGAAGGCTATCACAATGTGTTTAGTATAATAAAGGAAGGTAAAGAAGGTGTTGGGCATTACCTATTTATTATTCATTAATATTTTGAGATCAGAATCTCATCTTCAATATGATAGGAGAGTTTGATTTCCTGTCCATTCACTGGTGGAACGTGCCTTTAAATGAATTTATAGGTAATACCCGTACCTTTAAACAAATACATAGGTAATACCCAACACCTTCTTTACCTTCCTTTATTATACTAAACACATTGTGATAGCCTTCAAATACCTACCCATACACCAAATATATATATATATATATATATATATAATTCCAAGTGAATTAATGTAAATCGTCTGCACAACCACACCAGCATTGCCTGATGATGAGAATTAATCTCGAAACATAGAAATTTCCATGTAGCAATGAAAAATTGACATAACCATATAATTATATATATATATATATATATATATATATATATATATATATAAAATGTGTGTGTGTGTGTTTTTATCTATAAAACTTCAGATATAACTAAAACTATATCTGTAAAAATATTGAATAAAGACAAAAGAAAACTTATATTTGCCAATACATTTCATCCATCGGACATGAATTATTCATTTGACACCAGGAGGAACTGGCTTAAATGCTGAATAGACATTGCTGCCAAGTTTAAGTGAACGATTGCTGCTTAAATATATGATGTTTAATATAGAGATGTGTGTGGGTATGTGTAACTCTTTTGTAAATATTTCTAAGACTGTCAACATTTTTAATGAATTAATAAAAAGAGTTGCCTATTTTCTTGTTGCAGAAATTGTCAAAAATTATGGTTTAACATTTTTGTTTTGAATGTTTGTATTCCTTATATAGTATAGTTTGATTAAACTACTGTCATTATTATTGGTTGTCTTTTGATTATAATATTGTTTTTATAATGCTTTCATTTTTTTTCTTATTGATTCACTGAATTTATAAGTGCACAAATAAAGTATGTAAATGTTATCAGTGTAAGAAAGCATTTACTTACATTATATGTCATTATTTAAAGAGTTGTAAGGATTTATCACAAATGTTTGTTTTTTATTGTTTTGCTTTTTCAGGTTATGGGTGCATTCCTTGCCCAGCTGGTAAATTTCATAATCTAGATATGCAAACGTGTGACTCATGTCCTGTCTCCTACTATCAAGATGAAACAGGAAAAACTGCTTGCAAAAGGTGTGCAGGAACATCAAAAACATCAACTGAGGGAGCGACTTCATCTGCTCAATGTATAGGTGAGAAAAATTCCAGGGTTCCATTTATTAAAATATTTAGCAGTAATATGAATTTAATTGCTTTAATTATAAAAATATCACATATCTATTCTGATTATCAGTAAAAAAAAAAAAGAAAAAATAATAATGATAAATCTTAGCAATCTTAAATGTTTCCAGGATGTTTTAGTTTTTATCAATCACCTTTTCTATAAGCTTAAATGAAATTTTTACTATAATGTGAATGTTATCTATAATAGTTTTGAAATGGAATTTGTACTTCTAATTCAGAATAACAGAAACAGTGCTTAGTATAAGTTGACTGAAAAAACTATGATGAGATAGACATGAAATAAGCATAAAAAAAACATATATACAGTTTATATTTAAACTGATTTTTACTAAAAAAAAATTTTCTTTTTTCAATATTTTCTTTAAGTGGAAATTATTGTTCATTTAGTAAAAATCCCTAATGGAGTTTTCATGATAATAGAATATGAAACAAATTACCAAAGTTGCATCTCTTTTGAACAAAAAAAAATTGACATACAGAACAAGACTTAATAACCAAATCAAAAAATTATTTTAATAAAACCTGATTACTGAACACACATAAGTATTTACAAATTTCAATGCATATAGTCAGAAGCACACGAGTAAACATATGGATGCACATATACATCTTCAGTTCAACAATGAAGTCATTTGTAACCCTTTCATTCTTTCCCAAATAATTTGCATATTTTTTATATACAAAGTATACATGTTCCATTAGTTGTTTTTTATATTCCAAATATAACTGAAATAATGATTTTTTTAAATTTTTCTTCTAAAAATATATCTTTGCCTTTATTTTATTTTTACTCACCCAAAAATATTTTCAAACTTTCCTTTTGAACTTATTTACAAATAATTAATTTTCTGTTTTGAACCCATTCAATATAATCTTATTTCATTATGAAATCCAAGTGACATAAATCTGCAGAAAATCTGTTCTTTAATCAATAAAATGAACAAGAAGCTGAATCACAAGACTGACGTTTTGGATTGTCCAAATAGAGAGCTGACTGACTTGATGTACAGTTTGATGTCATGGACAACATTCCAAATCTGAAGTGAAGGAAAAAAGTTGGTTATTTTAGGAAAATATCAAATGAAATATAATTTTTAAAATATTTTTACACTCATGCAAAAGTAGGCCTATAAACCAAATCAAAGCAGACTCACATCAGTTGATCTTATATGAACAGAATTTCCTGTATTTTAAATAAGAAAAGTTGTCATGTGAATATGATGAGTGAACAAGTCTACAATCTCAATAGAAAATATTTAACAACAAAATAATTTCAAGTGAATTGTAATTTAGTTCAGCAAGTTTTGAGTACACACAAAATCATTAAAATGATTCATAAACATATTGAAATTTATTCAAGTTCTGTTGTATCAAATCTGGGAATATTTAGGCGAACGAAAATTTTTAAGGAAATGTAGTTGCATGATGGAGCATCAGAAAGCATCAGTATAATGTAAATTTCTCTTAAGAATGTATACTGTATTTGAATTTTCATATTTAGATATTGACATGACCACTTTCTCATAGTTTAAAATGGGTTATTTTTATATTTTCAGAAGATACAAAAATGACAATTATTGGAACTGCTATAGGAGTTTTCTTGGCAATTCTTTTGCTAATTCTTTTGTTGACAGTCCTCTTCATCTATTATAGGTAAGTCCTGATTGTCAATGACTGTGAAATGTAATTTACAAAATAACTAATAGTATTTTCAAGAAACATAATTTTGCTATAAATCCACTTTACTGTTCTAACTCTTTGATATATAAGAAGATAGATAGAAAGGTGAATGTTATATAGGTGTATATACATTATTTACATTGTTTAGACTGGTGTTCTCATCTTTATTGCCATATTCAGGTGATTGGAATTTCAAAGCAAACTCTTTATTTTGATCACTGGGGTAGATTGTTCTTATTCCATGCCACTTCTGGATGTCTTAGTTATCTCTCTTTAACTCAACTAAGTTATTTGTTCACCATTGCTGTAGCCAGGTATTGAACTCACAAACTCTTTGGGTCAAGTCACCAATGCCTTTATCCATATGAACCTTGAGGACATCAGTGTATGAATTTTGGGGATTTATAAAACTAATGTCTCCATATTACTGGTTCCTGTTTTGTATTAATTTCTATGCATGGCTGGCTTAGGGGATTTTTGTGGCCTAGCATAAACACTGATTCCTTAAGTTTTTATAATTTCCAGTGGTGTTCTGTATTATTTCAACTTCATTCTATAAGGGACAGTGATCCCTTTTCTCCCTCCATATGTGATCAGCATACAATGACCAAAACATTGTGAATATAGCAATAAAGATGAGGAAAACAGGCTGAACAATGTAAATAATGTAAATACTACCTCATCTCTGAAGTATAGACAAAGTTTATATACATGTATAGATGTTTTAACTATTTCAATTACCTAATTTTTTTTTTAGTTGTAGGAAACATGTTTCTGACCAAACAGTTAACAGCTTATAGGTTGTTACCTTTGATATAATGTAATTATTTCTTAAATACTAGATGGTAATCTGTTTATAACTATATTTGATTGTGTAAAACAAAAGATAAAAGGTATTCATTTAAGCTGTCAAAAAAAAGGAGAAAAAAAACATTTAGACATTACATGAAAATAAAATTTTCAAAGTCATTGATGCTGTGGAGATGAAAGTTCTGGAATATTATATTATATTGTGTATTATATTCTACAGAATATAATACACAAAACCAAAAATTTCAGTATGTAGACATATTTTATCATAGAGCAATATTTGATGTTATGCATAGCATTTAGAAAATATAGATTTTCATGAATTTCTTCACAAAGAATAACCTTGAGAAATGTTGACGTCAGAAAGTGGCATCTGCTTTTCAAAATCTTTTTTCATAAATATTATCTTTTTTTTAGATTTTCATTAACCTGTACACCTTTATTTCTAAAAATGTTACTTTTTAGCTTTGACTTCAAGAATCAATTTGTTTATTTGATCTGATCAAATACTTCATCAATGTTATTTGATTTGTTTTTCTTTTGATCAGTACCATTTTCTAAAATATTTTTTTTTTTTTAGAAAACACAAAAAGGCTGAAATGCAAAAGGTCATTCGAACGACTTCCAATGAACCTTATGTTGATCCCCTTTACAAAAACAAATACAATACATCTCGAAGTCTTCAGTCAAGCCGCTTGTGGATGCGAAGCAAAGGTGGTCCAACAAACGCTCGCATTTCATCACATTATGTAGCACCACATGTCAGAGATCAGCATAATGACAATCTTTTATGAATGAACACTTTATTTTCTAAGAAGCTTTCCCTCTAACTTTTCTCTATTTCTGCTCCTCTTCTTATTTTTCTCTCAATATCTGTAAATACCTGTTTGTCTCTGATATTAGGAGCAGTAAACCACAGTAATGTTGTTAGCTTTAAGCAAAGGACCATCAAAACACTAACATTGTCAAATTGATAGCAGCTTGGGGTTACTAGTTTGATTTCAATCTCAAGATTCTTTCAGAAAAAAATCCCGATTTTATTTAGAAACAATTTGAACCAGGTGAAAAGTAGTAACAAAGAAACATTCTGAATTGTTGTGAGATGTTAGATCTGCTTTGTAATTTACAGATATTATTTTTACTCAAAAACACAATGTTTTTGAGTTTTGGAGTTTGAGTGAAAATGTTAAAAAATTCAATTAAAACTGACTAAACAGAAGTTTGTGAAAGTCGTATCTGATTTATTTGTGAATTTGAGATAGATTATCTGATGTATAGATTGAATAATAGAAAAGAAATGGTCTAGTCTTGATTTCATACCCTAAATTGTATGGCATTAGACATTTTATATCTGAATACTGAAGATAAAATTGTGCAAATTATTAAATTTGACAGCATGTTTGATTTTATTATTTCATATTTGATGGGTCTATTTTGTGTTATATGCCTATCTTAAACCTTAGAATAGACTTGAAAAATGCAGAGAGGAAGTGAGAACATCTTATATATATATCTATTAGAAATTTTGCATAGTGTGCAAATGTCTGTAATAAGTTAATGAGTTTATAGGAATATATGCCTAATACTTTGAAGTGTATGTATATTTGTAATGTCTATCAGGACTACATGTCTTTGAAAAAGTACTTAACTACTTAAGTGGTAAAAAGTAGTGAATTAAAAATACTTTGGTTTAGAGGAAGCAAATTTTGATGCTAGTTTTCAACTTTCTATCAATGAACTCTAAAGAGGATTTTTATATCTATAAAATCTGCAGAATAGAAATATCAGCCATATTTCAGAAAATAGAAAATAAAATTACAAAGTCTTCTACCTGAATAAAGATTTATTTTATAGCAAATTATTTATATTTTGTACACGTATTACTCACATACTCATTTTTGCTAACAAAATAGTTAAAATATCTTAATTCCATAAATGAATGCTATAAACAAATATCTGTAAAGCTTCAACTTCGTATAATTAAAATAAAATGAAATCTCTTGATTATCTTTAGAAATTGATTTGTGACCAATTGATAAGCAACTTAATTTTTTTTCAAATTTTAATATACCAAATAAGTATAAAAAAGTAAACATATTAAAAACTAACATCTAAAAATAAGTATTTATTAAAATAGCTGATGACTATTACAATAATTTAAAAAAAGATTTCTGCTCAAATACAAAAATGTTATTCCAGTATTTAAATGACCAATTTTTTGTTTTATTGAAAGCAATATTATGTAATATGAACTGATATTGGAGAAATATTTGCACAATAAACATAGCATAACTTTTTAGTGCTTCAAAACATATTACTGTTTTTAATTTTTACAATTTAAAGAAAATGATTTATTTTTTAAGTAAGTTTGCAATTAGAATGTTTTAAGATGAATGAAGAATTGTTTTTCTTTTCATAATGTAATTTTAAAAAATTCCATTTCAACAGCAAAATTGAATGCTAAATTTTCATTTTTAAAGTATAGAAATATCTCAAGAGTGAATGTTGAAATCTCACCCCTTTTTTTGGGAAAAAAATGTGACAGATGTGCTGTCTCCATCTTGCAGACAGTGTTGGTGCAAATCTCGTTCAAAGCAAAGAAAACTACCAGAAATTGAAAAACTAAAACGTGTATATTTATATTTTAGTGCTCATTTTGTGATTTTTATTTTAAAATTTATGTCCTTTTAGTAATTGAAATAATAATTAATCAACTTTTTTCATGTGAGAATTGTAAAACTCACAGAATCTAATATAATGCCATCTTTCTAGTGCAGTTGCTCTAAATTGAAAACTTCATTAATGTGCATGCTTTTATATTTTCTAAAAGATTTTGATGTAAAAATGCTATAAATATGCTATTTCTTTCGGAACAAATTAATATAAAATTACTTTTATTTTCAAATAATAATTCTAGTTTTTTTTTAAATTTTCCATTTTATTGAGGGAATTTAAACAATCCATGCACCTTGTGTCTATATGAAAAACTATACATTATTAAATTTCTTAAAATTAAGGATCTATTAAATAAACTTAATGAAATTAATGTCATAGATAAACATTGCATAATGTTCACCTAAGAATATGGTTAATAATTCTTCATAAAAGAATATCAATTAACTTGCATATATTTGTTACTTTGTTTGTATTATGATATAATATTAATCTAATAGATGTTAAAATTTATGGAAGTTAAGAATATATAAAAAAATGCCCTCTAAACTGAATAAAAATAGTTTAATCATACCAAAAGTCCCTTTAAGTTAGGTCAAAAATAAAGTGTTTTCTTTCTTTCCTTTTTGTTTTTAAATTAGCTGAGATTCATAGAAATCTAAGAGAATTACCTTCGTAGCTAATAATGTATACATCTTTCCAGACAAGAACTTTCCAAGAGCTACTATCCAGTTATGAACACAATTTATAGGCTGTTAGTTAAAAAAAAAATTCTTGGATGAGCTACTCCATTGCTAATGGGACCTTGGGTATTAACAGATGTATTTAATAACTTTAATCCCCAAAAAAAGAAAACTCAACACTGGAAGAAAATAAAGATATCAAAGAGTCTAAAGTCTCCAAATCTATATGATTTTTCTTTGTGGTCTGATGACTACAGAATTTTTTTATAATCTATAAACTAATGAATATATTATCTTATTTTTTAGTAGACTTCTGACCTGTAACCATAAAGATTATTTTTCAGGAGTTAATTAAAAGATCATCTGAGTGTTTGACATTGTTGCTGTTTTATCTCTTGATTTGTTTTTTCTATTTTTTTTTTTCTTCAAGTTAGTTTCACTCATTTAGCAGAGAGTATGGAAGAATTTAAATTGGGTACAAAATGATGGTTCTTATCTATCCAATACTGAAAACATCTTGTAATTTAATTCATTATCACCAGACTTTTGCTTTTACTGATGAAATTAACTTTGGATGTGCTATTTTTTTATTGTTAAAGAAATAATTGTAGTACAAAAACAAGTTTTGATAACCACAAAACTGTATAGACTGCAACAATATTTGTGAAGAAGATACTTTTATTGAAACACTGTAAACTCACTGTAAGGAAACAAGTTTTAGAATATAATCATAATATAGAATGAGAGTTTTTAAACTTTTTTTTTTTTTTCAGCATTCTGCCAGATTGTGTTATGTTCTTTGAGAAAATGTCGTAGTACTCATGTAAATCTTTCTATAGGGAAAAAGTACAAAAGTTTATGAGCTTTTATTCATAAAAAGGTGGAAGAGTGCCAAGAATACAAGAAACTTGATCATATACACCTCAAATTTCTCTTGCATACCCTAGTTTGAAGACACTCTGATAGTCTAAATCCAGTTTCTGTTGGTTAAAATGTGTGATTTTATTAGCAAATTTGTAGGGGTTTCAGAATTTCTTATTGACAATTTTCTTAAAGAAAATACAAATCTTATCTTTATAGATGTTTATAGTAGTTAGGGTTTCAGAACAATGATAACAGTTGCAATTCAAATGGCTTTTTTTTCTGTAAGATAAACAGTCTAGATAAAGTTTTTAATTTTTTTAACAATTGTTGTAATAAGAATAACTACATATATATTCTAAAAAGTTGTCTGTTCAAAACAGAAAAATATACAATCTTTATTTTAAATCATCTTGCTAGCTTGTAAGTAATAAAATTTGAAAATAGTTTGCAAGTGGTGTTTTATTTTGTATAGATGTCAATACTTAAGTGTGTGTGTGTGTGTGTTTTATATGAAACTCAAATCTGGGCAACTCATCAAACTAATCTAGTCAAACATTACTATCAAATAGTAGGTTTAATCCTCACTGGGTGTTTTATACTTGTGAAAAACAAAAATGCTAACTTTTAAGACATATAGATTCAAATCTTTTCTGATTGTCTAATCAGAAAAGATTTGAATCTATAAGTACATATTTTTTTATGTATTGTGTAAATGCTACCAACTTGATTCAACTCTGATTGTGGCATGTGGTATGAATCTTTACGTGCAGTGTACATATCTTATTGATCTTTCTTTCTCACCCTCACCCCCAATCCTATGATGAAAAATATGCTCAGATAAGCAAATAAATTGTCAACAGAATTTATTCACGAGTTAGTGTGTAGAGTTAACCTCTGAGTAAAAAGCAAAATTAAACAAATTTGGAAAAGTTTATACAATTGAATTATAATAATATTTATTTGCATTTTTTAAATCATTCATGTTACTTTCGTAAGGAACTGTGATAATAATTACTGAACTTAACATAAAACATTTACTGAGAAAAAAAGATGCTCTGTATATTGGCTCAATTTTTCTTTTACCAAATCAGCAGCAATTGTTACTGAATGATAGATACTGTGTGACTTTAGTCTGTCTCCAAACTCTATACTTTATTTAAAGTGTCATTTTATTGTGAAAAAAGATTAGTTCAAATTGAACTTTGCATATCAGAGTTAAAGAGATTCAAGAGTGAATGTCTGCTTACAATAGGTAAAAATTTATTGATTCTCTAAGGTGCTTTATTATCCTATTGAAATAAGTAATACATTAAACTTAAATAAAAAATATTTTAATTTCGTAAAGAAATATTTTTACAGGGGATGTACTATATATTTCAAGACCATAGAGATACAGGGTGCAATGGGTCAATTGTTACCATTTTATATTTTTATTTTTGTGCATGTATGTTGTTTTTCACAGTATAGTAGGGTCAGTTGGACACTAACTGTGAGAAAAAGAGCACTATGACAATTCATTCCACCATAAATTTGGGAGTGGCATGATTCTGCAATCGAAGCTCTAATATGAACATTTCAAAGTGTTCGGGTGTCAATATAAGGGCAGTACAGAGGATTTGGAAAAAGTTGGATGAATTTAATGGTGTCAAAGTTGTCTGGTGTGATCACTAGTGATGACAACATTATGCCTCGAGGTAGTGCTGCTCTGTATGAAGGCTCTGTCAGGCAACCATGCCACAGAAGCAGGAGAACCCAGTCATAGCTATCAGACAATTTCTGTGATTACATCACCCCTTACATCTTGCCACCTAATTCCCCAGACTGCACCCCACTTGACAATTATGTGAGGTGCAGTTGTGTGAGAGACCAACAAAACTCCTTGTAACACCAAAGATGAACTGAAGGCAAGAATTATGACAGCAATCATCAATTTAAACAAGGAAATTGTCTAGAGGAGTTGTAGGAGATTCTGAAATCCTCTGAAGGATGTGGTTGAAACAACTGGCGATTTTATTGAATAATTTTACTCTTTAGTATTTCAAAATATTTTGAGTAATTATGGTAAATATATCTGTTAAAATGAGATGTCATTCTTATTTTCACTTTTGTGTAATTTAGATGACAATTTATCTATTGCACCCTGTATATAGGTAAAATATTTGGCAAAGTATGTAAAATGGAATCTGCAAAAAAACAGAAATTTATTTTAGTGTTAATCTTTAGCTAAATTTTGGTTCATTCATTTGTTTTTCTGTTTCACAATATTTGCATTTCATTTAACACATATTCTATGTTAAAAGTCACATTGATTTGTTCACAGATAAAGTTTTAAATTTTCTATTAAGTGTTAGAATATGTCAAATTAGCAAGGTTACCATGGTAACATCTTTCCCTTAAAGTTTCCATTTGTTTTGAAAATGCTAACATAAAGTAGCAAAACGTTATCAGTAAAATGAGTTTTTTCAATATTCAACTGGCTTTGGCACTATCTCTCTCATGCCCACATGTATGCACAGAGAAGGAAAACTAAAATTATTTATATTTTGCATAAAAATCACTTTTTTGAAGGAGTATTTTGTTTCAGAATCCAAATGTTTTAAATGAAAAATAGCTAATTCAGGCAAAGATTCTTGGGTTTTAAAACATTTTTATAAAAGTGATAGTTCTGTTTGTAGGTTTCTAATAAGCTAACAATCTTTATCTAAAAACAAATAATCAAAAGTTCATATTTAAAAATTAAAAAAAATAAGTAAATCTTGAATATTTTTATTTGCATACAAGATGAATGTCAGTATTGTTAGTTTCAATTTGCAAGTAGAATGATTACAAAAATATTTAACCATGCATGTGCTATTATATATATATATATATATAATTAATGTAGAGTATTTTTTCATTTAATGACTATCCTCAGTTAAGGGACAAAACTCTTCTATATTAATCCCATTTATGCTCTGTCAATATCCAGCACTTTACACAAAAAAATCTGCTTGCCAAAATATATTCTAGCAGTAAACCATTGAAAAAAAAATATTGGCACTAAGCATTATCACAACACAACACTTATATATATATATAGAATGAAGGAATAGGGTTGTTCCAACGAGAGTAATTAGTATAAAATAAAAAGTGTGAGAAGCCGTGAACGTTTTCTTTAAAATATATGTTTACTGTTTTGGTATTTATACAAGTTACGAAGTATTAATCGTTCATGATTTGCGCTACACATGTTTCGAGCCTAAAATTGACTCTCTTCAGGTGAACAAATTTGTGGTTTTATAAAACCAATCATGAACAATTAATACTTCATAACTTGTATAAATACCAAAACAATAAGCATATATTTTAAAGAAAACGTTCACGGCTTCTCACACTTTATATTTATATATATATATATATATATATATATATATATATATTGTAATTTTGTTATTATGCTTTTATAAACCATTGTTATGTCACCACACAAAAATTTTCATGTTTCAGAACAAAACTGTTCCTCTTTAGGTGATATGTTAAAATCAATGTATAGAAATATTTAACATGGCGTGAAAGGAAAAATTGTTAGTTTTATTATTATTAATTATTACAGATAGAAAAGAATCAACTAGGAAAAATTTATTCTGTTCCAATATGAACAGAGGAAAATAGAAAAAAAAAGACAATGTTTTCTCAACCAAAAAAAATATAAACTTTTCCGAAGGACTGCAAATGGACTAAAAATAAATATGAATCAGAAATTAGTTCATTTAGAATAAAACAGCAAAGCTAATCGAGGTCACAGCAGTCAGACAAAGCTGGTGTCAAAATTCACTTTGCTACAAAAGAGACATTATTAATTTATTCCCAGCTACAGAAAGTGATGATGAAATTTTGTATTTTTTTTTCCAAAACAAAAAAATTCCCAGCTGAAATTTCAGCATATGCTAGCTCACATGAATGAGGGTCAAAGTGTCAATGGACAGTGTTGAATGAGTCTCCACAGAACGCTATCTGAGGCAGATAGAATAATTGAAGAATGAAGATTTTTTTTTTTTTCATATTTTCCTAATGAACTCGTAAGAAATATAATCAGTGTCAGAATCATAAAACAATAGATGAAAAATTCTATTTTCCCCTTATTCCAGCAAAATGCAAAACAAAACGCACCTGTGGAATATAGGAAGGTCAAAAAGTTTAGGCTCGATGTATTGCAAACTATTTGCAATACATTTGTTGACGAAGAGAAAAGGACAATTAATTATGAGAATGACTAAATTGGGATTTCCCTGAGAAAGGAATTGATGTCATAAAATAAGCTCTGCCCAAAGCAGGTAAAGAGAAAAAAATCTGATTGGCGGAATTGAATAGAAGATAGAAAGAATTGATGTCATGTAATAACTCTGCCCAAAGGTGGGAGAGAGAGTGATTTTCATTTAATAGTTTTCAATAGTTTTCTGTCTCATGCAAATGAGACAGAAAACTATTGAAGATAGGATTTGCATAAACACCCCCGGTAAATGTTGTTCCCCACCAGTAAAAATGGATAAGCATAAATACAGAGCTCAAAGTCAGCTCCAGTTCCAGTCAGCTCTCTACCCAGAGATGTAATGACAGAGATGTGTGCCAACCACAGAGTCCACCGCCTTCCATAGAGTTACTGGTTG
Source organism: Ascarosepion bandense (assembly GCA_037127315.1). Classification (NCBI taxonomy): domain Eukaryota; kingdom Metazoa; phylum Mollusca; class Cephalopoda; order Sepiida; family Sepiidae; genus Ascarosepion; species Ascarosepion bandense. Next base: position 2,016,836 of record JBBBDQ010000879.1, read on the forward strand.
AAGATGCAACGAGACACAGATAATTGCCATGCAGTTGGGTGCCAACTGTAGAGAAGCCTGCTGCCGGATAACCAGAGATAAAGACAGACAAAAAATGATTTTGCAAAGTTCTGAAATGGCCAACCAGAGTTAAAAGCCAAGATTTTTCAGATAACGTTCAGGTCCGAGATCCAGTTCAAGCTCCAGTACCGCACGGAAACAAAGTCAATTTGCCACTGCTGCCAGCCACCCACCATACACAAAGACAGCTCTTCGACAGTTTCTGTAAAGCTTTGGTGTGAAGTGAGATGAAGTCAGTTTGAGTGGCTACAAACTTAAAACTCCGAACAGAGGTGAAGTGATAAAAACTTGAATTAATAATAGGAAAAAAATGCATTACATATTACTAGTTAGAGAAATTGGTCGAAACTTCTGTTTCATCGCCAGATTGATAAGAACAGGGTTTGGGAAGAAGACGATTGGTGATTTTTTGTTTTTCTCTTATTTCCTTAAGTACATAAAGACTTTCTGCAACTTATTCAGGTGTCATTCAAATTATTTTTGGTGCCATTTTCATTTTCCTAATTGCAACCAGCTTGGTTTGGTTTGGCAGAGAGACATCTAGCTAAAATTCAAATTGATTTTCTTGAGACAAATTTCACAATGTGGGCAAGGGAGATCACTGTTGAAAAGGTCAACTTGAGGACCGGTTGCTGCGTCAACGCCATCAGGGACTAACAGGGTACATGTCACAATGGTGAAAATGATTTATTTTTAAAATATAAAATGAATTCATGGTTATTTAGAAAATTAGGGAGTGGTAATTGGAGAAAACACCTTAGGTGTGTCAATATTGTTCAATCAATATTGAGAATTATGTAACCATGGACATTTAATATTTGGGTTATAAAAGTGGGCAGGATGGCTTGGATTTAGACATGTCACTTTTTAATTTTGTCTGAATAAGATTCATAGTGGGATCTTAGATTTTTTAAAATGGGTAGACAATAATTTTTAACAGGAGGTTGGATTTGTTTTTTTTATTTATTTATTAGATTTTTTAAAACTATTATCTATGAGTAAAGGTGCTTGAAAGTTTAGGTCAGAATTAGATATAATTATGGTATACTTAGTTATACAATTAAGTATTGTGTGGGTCATTTATTTTAGTAAAATAATTTTCATTTTTTTAATTATGTTAGAGTATAAGTTATAAATGAAACATTGTAATTAATTAAATTTTAAAGAAAATTATTTTGTCTGAGTAAGACACACACAATACTTAAATAGGTAAATAATTTTTAACAGCAAGTTGGATTTTTTAAAAAAATTACTTCATGAGTAAAAGGGCTGAAATGTTAATGTTATAATTATGATTAAATAATTATGGTATATTAAAGTATATTATAGTTAAGAAAACTAATTAAGTATTGTGTGGGTCTTTTATTTTAGTAAAATAATTATTAATTTTTAAGTTATATTAGAGCATAAGTTATAAATGAAACATTGTAGATTTTTTTTATAAATTAAAATAGAATTGTTTTGTCTAGCTTAGATACATTGTGGGAACATACATTATTTAAATGAGCAGACAGCAATCTTTTACAGTAGGCTGACATTCAGATTTTCTTTTTAAATTAAATTTAGTACCACCTCATGTGTAAAGGGGGTGGAATGTATAGTTTAGAATCAGGATTTTAATAATTATGGTATACTAAGGTATATTATAGATTAAAAAAACAAATTAAGTATGGTGTGGATGATTTATTTTGGTAAAATAATTTAAAAGTTATATTGGAGCATAAGCTATCAATGAAACATTGCAATTAATTAAATTTAAAGATTTTCTTTTTTAAGAGGCTAGAAATTTTAGGTTGGAATTTGAACTGAAATCTTTAGTAGACCAAGGTATATTGTAATTAAGAAAACCAACTAGTATTTTGTGGACCATTTATTTTAGTAAATTAAATTTTAATTTTTAAGTTATATTGGAGCACAAGTTATAAATGACACATTATGATTAATTAAATTTTAACATTTTAAAAATATTTTCGATGTTTATATAAAACAGTCAATTCATCTCTATGGTTCAATAGTTCACCATTTTTAGGGAACCTTAAAATCTGCAGTTTTTCACTCAGGTACAAAGGGCAGATGTCATAGAACAACTTACAGATTCTTGTTTTTTCTAGAATTTTCTATTTTACTTTGGGGGTTTAGTTTGTGTCCTTTGACTTCCAAAAATACGCAGAAAAGGATATTTGGTTTCAGTACGTGTTGTTTTTAAAGGAAGTTAAGTGCATATACCCATGTTGTTTAAAAATGTTCTTAGTAGATTCGATGTAAACTTCTTTAATAGTTGGGTTTTCATTTGATGTTATATGATATTGGTATACAATAGAATTTGTTTAAAACCTATTTTCCAGTAGGCAATTGTTAGAATTTCAACACTTACATAAGTTTGTATTATTGTTGTCTTTATTTTTTGATAGTTATTGTTACTTTGGTTTACGTGCTGATTTAAGATATTTTTATTATGATTTGTAATGATTTTTTCAAGATTATTTGTACAACTATAACTTCATTTAAGGGTATTTTTATTTAAAATTTTACTTAGTGAGTTATTATTAGGGAAATGTTTCTTAATTAAATTGAGGAACTTCAGCCCTAACTTGGTGTTAACCATTTGGTTGAAAGGGGTGTATACCCAATTATTTTTCTGTTTCTATTTTTCCTGTTATAGCTATATTTTTTATGTATTAGATATCATGGTTTTTGTAGCCACTATTTTCTAGGGCATTATTATAAAAACTTTTATGTTTATAAAATATTTCTTTACTAGAAGAGTTTTTACTAATTCTATATTCTATGGCAGAGGGTATATGTTTGATTATACTTGGGGGTGATTAAACTTTGGGTTTTATGTATGGTTGATAAGTATCATTTGCTAAGTGTTACATCAAGGAAGTTTGCTACTTTTAAATTAATGTTGATTCTTACTTTTTAAAATTTTTAATTCTCTGTGGATGAGTTTTCTTATTTTATCTATTTTAAAATGTGTAGAATTTTGTACTATCATAAATCCATCATCCCTATATAACCTTATGTCATGAGTGTTTATATCAAGGTGTTTCAAATAAACCAATGAGATCGGAAGACTTTGCAGAGTCTAACACACCCATTGTAATGTCAAATTGGCTATCAGAGTTATTTTTTATCCATTGTTCTTGATTATGGATAAGAACGGATGTCTTGTGGCCATTATTATATTATATTCATCCTTAGTTAAGTCTGAATGATATGTGGCGAATTCCAGTGCAAAGGTGAAAAGACCTTTGGAAATTGACGGATAATAGTCAACTATGTCAAATTGGATTAAAGAACAGTTGTTTTTATCCTTTATATTGCGAAACCAATTTATGACATCAGTTGTATTTGTCCACTTGAGTAATCCAAGGTTCTGTTTGATTTAGTTATTAATCCATTCTAGAATAATCTTACTGATTTTTCCAATTTCTGTCCTAGTTGGGATAATGATTCTAGTGGGCAGATTTGTCTCAAAATCAGGTTTGTGATCTTTTAAAGTTATGTAAGTTTCTTTAGTACTAAGTTTACTAACTTTTTCACTAATTTTGAGTTTTTCAGTAATAGTTTCACTAGTAGTATTAATCTTTTCAACTAAAGGGATTTCATTTTAAAAAATTCATTTTAAACCTTAGATATCATGTTTTTCGTGGAGGTCCCTAAAATACACACACACACACACACTATCATACTAATCTGCAACCATAGAAGATTTATTGAAGTTCTTATCAAGTATTAAGGAATATGAATTATATAGATTAGAACAAAAATATTAGATATCTCATGGTGACTACAAAAGTTAGTATTCAATAGATTAGAATATATGAAAAGATGTAAAAACAGCAACACTTAATGGGGTCAATACAAAAAAATAATGACATTTTTCACTTAAGTTTATAATGGACTTTATAAACATATCAATTTTTTAAAAATGTTCTCTTGGTTCTAAAAACTTTTTTTTCAAAAGTAAATGTAATTACATTTAAAAAAAATTTGGTTTGTGGAAATCAAGTAATTTTTCAAGTCATTTCCAAACATGTGTGTGATTATTGGTTAATTTCTTTTTCTCATTTAATATACAATTCTAAGCTATTATATTAAGACACTAATAACTCATTTATTTCATCATAGAAATATTTATCCTGATTGATTTATTATTAGTAGTAGCAGTAGTCATAGTAAGTATAGTACTATAGCATTTTTAACCTGATTATCATATCCTGTATGTTTATAATAATTAGAGACTGTGATATTATATATTAAAGAAATATCAATGACAAAACATTGATTATGAGTTGTTCACTGAATAGATTGAAGCATATCTAGAAGGCAAATTGCAAAATTCATTTCACATTTTAAAGATTTTGTTCATGCAAAATTCCACTTGAAAAATCCTGATAGTACACAAAGAAAAAAAGATAGAAGTAACCAAAATAAAAAAGGGAGAGTGCAGTGCCACAGAGACGAGTTCTGAGTGAATTTGGAGAAGATTTCAGTGATTGTGGTCAGAGTGGATTGTGTACAGTGATGACTGCAAAAGTGTTCCCCAAAGAAATGTTCAGTGTTGCAGGAAATCAGTCAACTCACATGGAATAGTAATTGAACTTGCCACTTTGGAACACATTGTCAAAACAAACTTTGACAAGTACCACAAAAATTCCAGATTCTATCAAACAGAGGGCAATCGATATCCAAGCCAATATGAATGACCATTGGTAACTCCATTGATGAGAGGAATCACTTTTGTGTATCTCATCTTGTAAAGCAATGAAGCTGATACAGCCAATAATGCCAACAAGAACTGAAAAGATAAAAGGTAGTACAATTAATAAGGGAAACGAAATACATGTCAATAAAGTGAAACTTTATTTTGAACAAAACTGAGAAAAAGATTTTGTCACAGTTTAAAATGATTTATTAGATCTATGAAGAAAAAATATCTTATTAGTTATTTGTTCACCATTATAAGTGTCAAAGATTGCAATATGAGCTCTGGTAAAAAATGATTACTGAAACATTAGATTTATAAGTGCCAGAAATTCATACACTAATGGACTCAAGGACACATACTCAGTGAATATAGGCATTTATCCAAAACGTTGTGAGTTCACTACCAGGCAGTGGTGAACAAATAACTTAGAGTTAAGTTAGAGAGAGATAACTACATGACTATTGGAGGTGGCATTGCACATGGAATGAGAATGATATACCCCACTGATTGAAATAAAGGTTTCAGTTTGAAATTTATAACACCTGAAGAAGACCATCGTGTACAATGGCCAAAATGCTGTAAACATGGCAAGATGAGGACAATAGTCCAAACAATGCAAATAAGGTATAAATTTGCAAAGGTTTCCTCTGTAGTTTGGTGCCAGAATGTTAGCAGTAGGTCTATTAACTGCAGCAGGTTTATTAACTGTGTTGGCTTAAAAAATTAGCTTCTTAACATCCCATAAAAAATAAGACCTGGAGAATTTATTAATGTTTCCTTCATATTTTGAAACCATTCCTGTACAATTCATGCAATGTAGTAAGGTACTAAGTCATACTGAAAGATACCATTGTCATTATACAAAACTGAGGTAGGGATTACAAGATACTGTACCCACTCAAAACAAAACATGACAAGACCCGGTTTAAAGATTCATACATACACAAAAAGAGAGGCCTAAAAGAGCCCACTTCAGTTACCAGGAATTAAATTAGAAAGTTGCTGCCTTGTGGGACAGCTCACTAGAACTGGACATTACCTAATTCCTGCTTCAAAGAAGCAATTAAAAAACAAAAGCACATAAAATAAGCCAAAGTCTCAAACTTTTAAACATCTCAACTTATTGTTTCTTTTCAATTATATATTTATTTAAATGTAGGTATGCATATCCACCTTATAGATGCTTCTTTGTTGCTTTATTAGACATGCATGTGAGCTAGTTCTTTCCACTAATCACTGGAGAATTGCTTTTCTTTGAGGAGTCAGGAGTCAAACAGATGAAAGTCTGAGTGTCCAAGTTTAAGACTGTGGTGGATGAAGCAATGTTTTATATTCATAAGCTGCAATTGTCTAGTTGTAATGCTGCTGTGAGCCTCTGCATTGTCTTGTTGCAAAAGTATATAACTCATCTTTAAATGTAACTTCACTCAAAATTTGTGCTAATTTGGAAATCAGAATTGATAGCAGTGTCATTGGGCATAAACTCTTAACAATGACCCTTTCTTGTCCCAAGACAATTTCCCCGAGTTTGGGAGAAGCCATTACATTGATCTTCCTTTGATCTCTGTCTTATGATAGACCTGAGTCTCATCTCATTTGACTATCATGACCTTCTGCACTTTGTCATTTTTTTGTAAACCAATGTTACACAGACCTTTTGAGTAGCCAAGAGATTGCAATAAACTACAGTCACTACTATGTCTCACGTGAAGGCTCTCACACAGTTTTGCCATAGTGAATATTCTGTGAGCTGTAACAAGAATAAATTATAATTAAGTGCAGTGTGTAATATATACCTGTTTTAATATGCTTATCTAATTACATCTAATGACTATGCCATTAATTATACTAGGTTCAATTTCTTAACATTAAATTCAACCTTCTCAAATGTAACAATTTGTAGATAATAAAAGCTAATGATTAATACCATTATTGTAATAAATCCTGCACAACTCAAAATTTTTATAAAATGAGTTTTGAAAAAATATTGCTCCTATAATTTATGATGAACTAAAAAAAGGTTGAAAATTAATCAAAGACTGCACATGCAACTTATGCAATGGAAAATGTGGTAATTATTAAATTCTCCAAATCTTAGCTATCTCTCTTTCCATTGGGATGATGCTTGTCAGAACAGTGACTGGCAGGTCTGTCTTGTACATTTTTGCAAATGTACAGAGTTTCATTATCACAGTTCTACAGAAATTTTCTATGACTTTTGCAGTAGGTAAACTGAGTTTATTTCTTTTTAGAATAAAAGAACAATGAAATTTTAACAATTTTTATCTGTGACGAATACAACTTGAAAATATTAACTCGAATTACTGTGTGAAATCATCTGCTGGTTAAAACTGACGACAATTTTGACATCATATAATATAATACACTAGAAAAGGACATTTTTCAAAATTATAAAACTAGAGGGTGTTAAGTCATTCTGGTCATTTCTATATTTTTTTCTATATTATCTTAATAATATGGCATACAAGGATGGAATGGTAAGAGGGTACCTCGACTTAGTGTAATGGTTAGAAAATTTGTTTCATTAGAACCTGTTACAATTGAGTAGTGAGTCTGATCCTCACTGGATACCCCATACTTCTGGTGTCACATCTAAGCGGTGCATAGAAAATCAATACAAAAATGGAACAGTAAGATGACATAGGTTAATTAAATGAACTTAGATCTTAAAATTTTCACTGTAAAATGTTCAATCTATATGATTAATAGTCACCATTATATTAAGTGCATTGTCAAAAAGAAATTGTGTTGAAAAATAAATACTTACTGTATAAAATCAATGCTTTTTCAACATTTTATTGATGTACTCAGGTACATTTCTTACTAAATAATTTGTTCTTTCAGGTTCAAGAGTAAATGTTATGCAAACCAAGGAGATGTAAAGTAGATAGGGAAATTTGTGGATGTTTCAAGTCAATAGCTTTATTCTGATTCAGTTTAGTAGAGTTTATTAAATTCATGCTTTATAAACATCAGTGAAAGTTGGAAGAGAACCTACCTGCAAAAAGCTGAGTAACAGAAACAATGAAGAAGAGGTGAGTTTTCTTCATAGATTTGCAGCATCCAGGCAAACTCCAAAGAAAAATTAAATGAGTGAGAAACTGGATGAAAGCACATATGCAAATGAATATCACAAAGCATTGGTCCAAACCTAAAAAGAAAATTAACTTAGAATTATTGAACATAAAGGAATTTCAACAATATCTTTGCTTTTTAGAGTGATCAGCTGACCTTAACTGCAATTAGTGTTTTCAAATTTGACTGATAATGATTGAATATAAAAATGTAAATAAATGGGCTGCTTGGTTTTTAAGTGTTACAGACATTATTTTAATTAGGAGAATTAAAAATGTATGATTTTGGTATAAATATTTTGTTAATACCAGTATTGAAAAAAAACGACAAAAAAGATTTTCAGTGAACTTTTGCAATAAAAGTTATCTCCCTTATGCATATTTTCATAGCGGGGAATATTTTATGCTCGTTCTTTGATCAAGTAGTGGCATTAAAAAATAAATAATAAAAGGTGTAAAGAACAGAAAAAGATGGGTAAGAAAAATAAACGAAATTCGGCGGAAAGAGACTGAGTAGAAATGAGTCTTACATTTTTCACTAAAGCTGATTTCTAAAGCTTTAGTAAATTTGAAACCTAAAATTTAATAAAGCGTATATTAGAGATTAGGTGATTTTCTAAGTGCAGGTTAGATGTAGCACAAGGCCGAAAGTATGGAACACCCAGTGAAGATCAAACTCACTACTCAATTGTAATGATTTTAATAAGACAAGGTTGCTATTACACAATGTAGAGGTATTAACTGGATAGTATTTAAAATTGTATATCTTAACATTTTCATAGATTAGCTGAGAAATATTTCCTGCATATTTAGTGGTATAGGTTTCAATATGTAACGCTTATTGATTTGTCAGACTGTAGTAAAAATATGCATTTATAAGGAAGTACAAAGGATTATGGGATTATCTATACTTTATCATTTTTTGCAATGTAATGTATAAAGTGAGAGAATTATTATAGGTGGGTTTAGGCTTTATTATAAAAATACTACATTTAATCATTTTTCAATGAAGATATGAGGAAGAAGTAAGAGAAGACATATTTATATCCTTCTCAGTGTTATTTGTTATTAATAAGTATTTCTTAAAAATCATTAAATCATTATGAAGTTTCATGTCATTAATTCTGATTATAATTACATATTTTACATGTAAATCAAATCAAATTACGTAGTTGAAGGAGGCTAGAAGAAGTTTCATCCTTTGGTTCAGTTAAGTCACGATAAGCACATGTTTTCCGAGTCCATCCGTCTGAAAAGTAAAAAGAGAATCATACAAAAAGTGCACATTCCGTTTGTATATATATTCTGTATAATTAAGCAGTAAATGTTTTTAAGGCAAAATATTACAAACAACAAACATTTTGTACCGATTAATTTTACTCACTGATCCAAATTATGAATAATCCTTCTCAGATAAGGAGTAGATTCCATCAGAAATTGTCTGAAATTCATTTCAGAAGAAAGTTACAAGAAATATGGTCCAAGATTTTGAATTTCTTAAGTCATCATCAGAGTAGGTAGAGACAATTGATGAGTTTCATAGAATTAGTGAGTGTTGTGACATAAGGTGTTATGTGTTTCATTTGAGGATGTTGGGAAAGTTGTATAAATTTATATATATATATATATATATGTGCGTGTGTGTGTATGTTTTTGATGAATCAACTCTTTAATTTTTAGTTTTGTCAAGTATGTTTGCAATAGAAGTAGTTATTCAATCTAATTTCTTTCAGAAATTTGAAATGATTGTTTTCTTCATTATTTTAAAATATTTTCACACTAAATTAACATTTAATGACTGACCAGAAATCAGTAATTTATTGTAGATACGTAAACAAAACAAACACAAAATATTACATGAAAAATTTAAGAGTATACTGAAAATTTCTCAGCTTCACCAAGAAAGGATTCCAAAATAAATTTTGATATTTGGTCAGATTTTGGGAAATGGATTGGACTAAGAGCTTTCCAGAACCCCTTCATATAAACAATTAAAAACATTCTATTTGGTGCTTGATAAACTGATTCTTACATAAAGCTAGAAAATGATTACTGAAGTCTTCCTGCTTTTTAAGAAATTTGGTTTAAAATTGTATGCTCAGTATTGTTAGATTATCAAATTTGGTATATTAGTTAAAAACACCAACAGCAACTAACATTCCATTATTGGAAAATAATTTTTTTTATAGTTCTTTTTTATAGAATGATTTTTCTAAAATGATTTTGAACAACAACAACAAAAATCAAAAACATTTTTTACCAAGTGTTCAAAGAAGTAGAACATGATAAACCTCTGAAAGTAAAAATAAAGATCTAGAATTTGAATGAAAGTCAAGAGGATGTTCATAAAAATTCAGAATTTAGAATTAACAAATACTAAACACTTCAAAAATAACATGTGTATAGATAAGCTATAACAAATTTAGTGCAGGAGATAAGGAAACTGATCATAAAATAGGCTACAAAACCAAAATATTAACCTAAGAACTAGAGACCTGTTCCTAAATAGCCTTGTCAGATCTAAACTCTTATATGAATGTCATTCGTAGTATCTAACTTGTTAAGAAATGTTTAAATCAAGCCTGCACAATTAAAAACTGGAGAGCCACATTGATCAAAGAAATTTAGCCATGGGCTGCAAGAATAAATTTTTGAGTAAATTACTGTGTATGAGCAAGATAGAAACTGATATATACAAAGAAAGATGGCAAGATGATGTGTTTTTTAAGGAAAAATAAAAAGTATTAATGAGATATAAAAACAGTTAATTTTATGGCTTATCAGCTGTTTGCAGGTTATTTATTTATGTTAGTAAATCATTATCTAAAAATATTTTCTGATACAAGTCCTCCTAAATAACTCATAAGAGAAGATGTAGATTCATGCCTTTACGAAGGGAATTTGTGTGTAAGTGAATATAATGAACCTGACTGGAATTGGAACTCAGCTCTCTGATTCATTATCCATTACACCACCTGCACATTCAAGATTAACTGGTATTCCAGTACCCATCTAGGTACTGACTAGACTTGTCATTGCTTAACTTCAGTGATAGCATGAGAACTGGTATTTCTATGTGACATGACCGTAAACCCAAAGACAGTGAAATACTGGTTGAATAAAGTAATGCTTCTATAAAATAATTTTTTGTACATTGCTGAATTTATTCTTAACACAAAAAGTGCTATTTCTAAAACCCCTTCATGGGCCACACTGGGCAGAATCTTGTGGACATATGCAGCCTGCATACCATATTTTGTGTAGGCTGTATACAACCATTTTGTCAGATCAATGATTAAAAATTGCTTCAACAAAATGTCTGAGATAGACCATTCTTCATCAGATCTCCTGTACTGGTGATAAGTGTCATTAAAGAAACACAAAGAACAAGAAATTTATAATAATAGTAAAGAAAATATATATATATAAAATTGATATCACTGGAAAAAGAGGTTGTCTGTTAATGTTTTTATGACAAAAATGCATTAGAATTGGATGTGTGTTTAGAAAATATTTCTTTGAAATGTAAAATTACAAAAAAGAGTTGATAATTTTTTTCAAGTTCATCAGAAAGTAAAATGTTCAAGCATAAAATACTCTGTTCTGTGTGTGATAAAAATGGTCTTGGGAGGAGCATATTTTATAGGTTGCAGGAGCAACACAATTCTTTCTTTCCTTGATAGTACTCACTCACTTTTCACTAGTACTGCCTTGCTTTGAAGTCAGACCATCTCCTGTCTCAGGCGATACTGCATTTATATCACTGTGGCTCTGATTGGTTGATCAGACCAATCAGCACAAGCAACTAGTCATATAATTGGAATATTCTCTTGCAAACTTCTTCTTTTTGCCATGTCCAGTTTTATAGGGAGCAAGCCATATTTTTTCTCTGCAATCTTAGGAACACCTCACCTAAATCATGGACTTTATAGCGGGTTGCTTATCTATTCTTTTTCTAGTTGTAGTGGGAGTCCATTGAAGAGAAGGGTAGTTGTATATTGTTGCAGGTTAACGGAATTTGGCCTTGTGGTAGATAGCCCACTATAAGTCATAAAATGATTATAAAATCAAGAAAAGCAAATTGAGTTGAAAATAACATTTATATATACACATATCAATGAATGTTTTACAATTAAAGCAATACTTGAATATAGGTCCAACAGAGGTTAAAATGTTCATGGAAAATAATAATGCTGAAAAAGATAATTAGTGCTTCAGAATGTGAGGAGCGTTGTAAGTGAGGAATGTCTTTGATGTATTCACTTCTTAGGTCAGTAAGTACTTTTGAGACAAGGAAGAAGTGATGAGAGGTGAAGGGAGGTGAACGTAGTAGCCGCTTGACTTAGGTCAAGGGGATTGGTTACACTCTTCTCCTCAAGTTCTGCCTGTCTGCTGGGGTCTTGTCTGTATCTGCTTTTTATATCTGCTTTTGGATCAAAAGCAGCTCGTTTTGGGATTTCACACTTGTATTTGATTCTGGGCTTCCCATTGGCTGGTAAATAAAATTTGCGTAGGCTCATAAAATGGAAATTTGATATTTGATTAATTTTTATTTTTCAACTGGAACATCTGCGCGAATTCGGATGCACACTGACAAGTTTTGTTCATTTGCTTTCTGGTCGTTATAGAGCAAACATTCAGTCCCTGTTTTTTGCTTGGTATCACAACTTACATGCAAGATAAGTCCTTTCCCACTTTGCTCCATAAGGTAAATCTCTTCTTTTGCTACACTGCCCTCTGATCTCCTGATCATACATCTATCTGCATTCTATCCCCCTATAATCCCATTGTTCTCAACATCATCATCCGACTCCACCATTGTCTCTTCTGATGCTGCTGGCAAACTACCTGACAATGTCCTAAACCCAACAGTGTCTTCAATTCACTTGCAGATGACATAACACTTCTGTCGTCTTCTTCCACAGCAGTTGATCCATTATGCCAGCAAGGACCTTTCACATAATGTGGTACAATAATGACTAGAATTGTCTGAGGGCTGACTATCTTATCAACTTGCCCTTTGCTGAATCTGGTAGTACATTACCCATTCAAAGCTTTAACCCAGACAAGATCTCCAACTTGATATGGATTACCTACAACTCCGGCGATAAAATCATCACATCTAACCTTCACACACTGTTTGTACCAGTAAATTTTGTTGGCTGGTGTGGTCAGTGGTACACAGCCTCTTGAATAGAGTACTGCATTCTGGTCACAATTCTTTTAATGGTACAGTGACACCATTCTGCTCTAACATTATCCTCTGGATTGTAGTATTGCATATGCATCCCCCATTTGTCTGCAAAGGTTTGAAAGTTGTGGTCACAAAATGTGGAGGCATTGTTGTAAATATCTTGACTGCAGCTCACAGAAAACAGATTTAAATTGTCATATGACAGTCAGTGCATTTTGGCGTGTCAGTGAGTGCTGTACGGTGAAACTAGTTGAGCCACAATCTGTCAATTTAAAAAAATGACCACCATTGTAATAGGTTATGTCCATTTCTAACATGGACCAATTATCATCCACTTCAAGCTTTTCTCTTAGCCAATAGACTGGGGCTGGATCTATTGTCTGGCACTCTTTGCAAGCTTGTATGGTCAAATTAACAACCGCTTTCATAGTTGAGGGACATACTCCTTGAACAAAGTAGGCTGTACATTGAATGCCAAGATGTTCACTTTGTCAATGTAAAGCCCAAATACGATCAGGTGTGAGTTGATCAGTTATGACAGCACACAAAAGCAGGGGAGGGTCAGATCCTTGTCTCATGTCAAGCCACCTCTTTGGCACTTCATCTGCCAGATTTTTTTCTAAGGAAATCAAGGTAACATCAACCCTCAAGCTGTATTCTTCAATCAACTGCTTTAAGATCACCAATCTTCTCCCACTAACATTTCAGTTGTGGTTTTGATCTTTACTCTGACTTTGCCCATCAGGGTGTTGGTCAACCAGTGGTAAGCACAAAGAAAGCCAGTGTAGAGATGCACCACCTTATCTTGCCACTGCAGCACAAGATTAAGGCCTTTTAATGTGGTGCCAAGTTCCACCAGGTTTATAGGCTGAGCATCGTTTGTCAGATGAAGCCAGCATGCCTCCTCTAAAATAGCACCATATCTTTCCAACCAATTGCCAGGGAGCTTGCATCTAGCCATATGTTTAATTCTTCTCTGGCCACATACCAGTCGCCTCAGGCAGGATAATCGTGGCACAGTTTGGTCACTACTTCAGCCATCATCAGCTTCAGAGGAACGTCATTCACTTTTTCATCCCATCCCTTCGTGACCATACTTGCTCATCTCTTCATTACTCTGGTGGCTGAGTGGTACCACCTGCAGACAGTGTCCTGGGAGTTCTGAAAGTACACTCCCTTGCTTCCACTGCAGGGTGTTGTGTTCCCCACAAACTTCAAAGACTAACATTAGAGCTTTATCCTTCAGAGACTTGGAGTCCTTGCTGGTCAAACTGAAGACTCCAGTCTCATTTTGACCTTATATGGAGACGTTATTCCCTCATTTATATATATGTCAACATAAGCTGATGTGGCTCTCATCATTGTTTCTTCTTGCTCCCACACTGTCTTGATGATGGCTTTCATAATTAGTGGTGCCACATTGAAGCTAAACCCCAAACTAGTCAAGCAATATCTTTTTCTGCATTAAGCCCCAGCTGATGTCACTTCCGCAATATGGTGGCACACATGTCTGCGTTCACAGTGAAGGCATCCACATGTTGATTTAGTTCTTTCTAATCCATCACCAGCCATACTTTGTTTTTTGGGGCTGTGCAACAGCAATTAGTGGGATCAAACCCTTGGGATGGTCCAAGCCACTCCACTGGATACAGTGTCAACCAATTGTTAGTAATCCACATCTCTAACTACATCTCATATGCAGCCCTAATTTTATTGGATACTAAATACTCCAGAATTGCACTGTGCAGCTGATCTGGTGCTTCATTCATGGCTCACGTGTATCATGCACTCCAGGTCAAAAGTAATGTAAAAGTTGGGTTCCTCAATTGAGAGAGCTGCACATGACTTTTTCACTATGACAAGCAGAACACTTCCAGCAGGTGTGACCTTAACACCACCTAGTGCTTGTATTGTATCAATTCTGATCAGCAGGTCATAGCCAAGAGGCTATCCACACACTACCAGAACATCAACCTCAGCACTGTCAACTCTTTCTGTGTGAATCGTAACAACTTCAACTCCATAACATGCCTTGGATGTGTTGTCAATTGTCATGATATCCACATTACACTGACTCCATACCCAGCAGCAGTTTGTACTAACTTTTGATCAGGAACATCTCATGTTGATGTGTGCTGAACACTTCATACAATCTATCTGGACACTAACAACAGGTAATACTGTATTTACTGACTGAAAGGAGGCAAGAGTGGTGACAATACCATTTCTTTGAATCTGTTTCTTGAACAGTTTCATGATATATGGCCTATCTCATTACAGTGGTAGCAATGCATTTTCCTCTGTGCTCTCCTATTTATAAGTCTGGGATTATGTTGATTTCAACATTCCTTGGAAAAATGGTTGGGATCATTGCATGTATAAAATATAGCACCTCCACACTTAGGAATCGTCTGTGGCACTCACAAGTAACCTGCAGTACTTTCCTCTGGTTGTGATGTGATTGTGTCTATTTTCACATCTGTTGCTACGTCCCAACTTTGGTCCCTAGTATTTAACACCCTAGCCCTTGCTATCAGGTCTCTCATTGTTAGGGACTCAATGTTTTTTGCCTGTTGGAGTTTGATGGGAACTCTGTAATGAAAGTCAGGTTTGCAAGCCTCTCCAGCCTAACTACCTCGAACCTGGCCAATCTGACCAACTGCCTTATCCTGTTTGTAGACACATCCACTTGTTTGCATCTCCACCTAACTATAGTTAGCTTTCTGTACATTGCAAAGTATCATCAGTAAATACCTCTTTCAGCCATTCCTCTATTTGATCCACATTCCACTGGTTTTCTCTATTCATTTTCATGTAGAGGGCAAGTGCATCTCCATCCAGGCACAATGGCAGCAGGCTCACCACATCATTCACCATTTGAAGTATTGCCACCAGCCTCACCTTCTTCAGCCATGCCATCACCTCACATCACCCTCACCAGTAAATGGCTTTATCATGTTGTGGTTAATCCATATTTGTGCCATTGTGGCAATTTGTAAATGCCAAAATAGCTTATAGGTTGCAAGAGCAGCACATTTCTTTCTTTCCTTTCATTCACTCACTTTCCACTAGTACTGTCTTGCTTTGAGGTCAGACCACTTCCTGTCTCAGGTGATACTGCATTCGTATTACTGTGGCTCATTTCTGATTGACTGGTCACAAAAATCAGCATGACAACTAATCATATAATTGGAATATTCCCTCGTAAACTTCTTTTTGTCAATTCCAGTTTCATGGAAGGCAAGCTTATGTATACTAATTTTAATAGAATTCTTTCAAAATTTTAAAATTTAACTGTATTACATTCAATGTGAACTTACTGAAAAGTTTTTGGTTCAACCCACTTCACTATTTAACCAGGCCCCAATCTTTCTTTTTTAAATCCTTCTTTTCATCACCTTCCAAAAATGTTCAGGAGTTTGTTTGGCAGTACTTCAATTATAGACAAAAAAATCTATGCATGAATATCACCACTAATGTAAAAAATAAAATAAAAATTGTAACCTTGAAGAATTTGAATTGAGAATTTGAACTCTAGAGAATTCTTCTATGTTTCTGGAGAAGCCATGTTTATATTTCCCAAGAGATATTTGAGCAAGCTGGATTTATTACCTATATCTCGGGTGAAAACATATTTCCTGATGGGAAATGTGCTACCCCATGGCATCTAGCTCAAACATAGGTCTTTCTTCGCCTTTAAAAAAAAAAAAAATTGAACACTTGTGGTTAACTCCAGGCAACTAACTAAACATCCTACCACTTTCAACACTCTGTAAACTGATGTCACTAAATTGCCATCATGTAACCCATATGACTTCATTTCAACCGAAGGGAGCTGATTGCATTTTGCATCTCTACACATGTATTTATGATTTGTTAGTATAATTAAAAGAACTCATTTTTGTTTAATAGAACAAAAATATAAAGGACTTTATATAGAAAGTTTATATTCAAATAATTATAACTTGGTTTATGAAGTCATTATCGTCACAAGGCTGTGCTTGTAAATGTAAAACTTATTGGTGTAGATATGGATTAGGCCAAGTTGGATTGATATGTGCACTAATGCCCTTTAGGAAAGAAATGAATCTACCTCCAGTCATGAGTTAAATATCGTTTGGCGCGGTATCTAGGCTAGAACAACAACAACTGCTGAATTGAAATTCAAGGAAACACTATCTTTCTAAAAAAAAGTCACAATTCACTGAATAAAAAGAAATGGAATCCATGAAGAAGTGCCGTCATCGCCTACGTGATGAAACTTAAAAAACTCACATTAAATATCTATTTTAGCAACGTGATTTGGAATTGCAGTTAACTTGCGCGAGAAAATTTACATATGAGACACCCGGTGCAAGGGTTTCAAATCCTTCAGCAATACCTTCCTCACTACACTGAGAGTTGTGGTCGTTACAGTGACCGCGGGGTCTGGGCAGTTTTTGTCCTTGGCCCATATGCGTATGCATATGAATAGACACCCCCACAAGAAAAAGATATTGTGTCACATCCTGCTTCATTGGGGAGTTCAGGTGTAAAAAAAAAATTAATAAAAACTAAAAATATTATGCGCAGAAACCACATTTATTTCAAATGTTTAGAGATTACCGATCTTTTTTTTTTTAATTTATTATTATCATTTATTTTATTATTAATTTATTTTGCAAATCGTAAGTTATATTAGTCATTAGTCACACATGTACTTTTAAAATATGAGGTTTACGGACTACAAAAATAACACGTCTTCTTCTCACAGAGGTTTACATTTAGGGGAAAATGCGTGCTCATAATATGAAGTTAAACAATGTAAGGAAGGTAATTCAGTGTTTGGTATGTGAAAAACGTAGAATACAACCCAACCCATATCAGTCCCAGATCTTTAACAAAATTAAATAAAAACAATTTTTGCGTTACTAGAAAATGCTGTTACTTTAAGGAATACCAATAACTGTCACCAATTTTGTCATAATTTTACAATCTTTGAGACTAGTTTAAAAAGTTTTAAATTGATGTTTTTGTTCGAGGGTGCTTTGTCAAAAAAATAAATAAAAAAAAAAATAACAAAAAATCAAACGTAGTTAGCCACTTCGTTTATAAGAAAAGGCCTTCGCTTTTAATTTTCCCCCAGGAACAATAATTTTGTTGAGTCAATGAGTTGAGCAGTGCATAAAACAAGCCATGACTTTTTTACTTGCTTTCTTTACGTTTGCTTACTCTCAAAGTTGTTGAGAGCCTCAACAAGTTTCACTCAGTGATTTTTCAGTAAAAATAAATTTCAAGTCGCAGATACTCCCTGCTTTTCCTTTAAAATTAAAACAAGGTCCTTAATGAAAATTGCTACAGAAAATTAAATAGGAATGCAAAATTGAGCGGAACAAGCAAGTATATTTTTATTTGCTTAAAAATAAAAATTCAATAGAAATTGTCAACTTCGATATCCGATATCAACTATCGGGGGACACACCTAGATTTCTTGTTTAAATGTCTAACGTAACTAATGAATTCTGAATAAAATAGCTACTACAAAACACCGAATAGTGTTAAACCAAACTAAATGTTGACAGCAAAATAGTACTTTACTACCTACATTTTTTTAACAGGATAATGAAAATATCTATTTAATGCGCTGTAGTTGAGGTTTATAAATTTCTACAAAAAAAAAAAAAAAAAGACACCCTTCCATTCTTTCTTGGGAACTTAAGCGCACGAAATCACACCCAAGAGTCGTTTCAGCACACACTGAAGATCGAATTCGTTAAATTAAAGAACAGTGGCTGGAAGGACGAGCTTTAATTATCGTTTTACAACAGGCATCCTCTAAAAATGAAAGCATTTCGTTTTTATATCAATTAATTTATAATAACCTTCACGATAAAAATGTTTTTAATTGGGTGTTCTCTCGATTCGAATAATGCGCACATTTAGTGTTTTCCTTCATCTAAGTTTTAAAAACTAGTCAGTACTTTTAAAATCCACACTGAACTAGATTTTGTATTCCTGTCAGCACTTCAATGATATTTAACATTTTAAATTTTAGATATTTTAAGAAATGAAATTGTAATACTTTCTTATATTTGTCGAATGATCCCAACGTATTTGATAACAAAAACAACATGGAGAAGTAAAAAATTATTTTCAAGTTCAGCTTAATCTTAAATGAGTTTGCACTTGCAGAATTTCAAAACTGATCATAACTTTTTAGAAATGTCAATTTTCAAACATTCACTTTTTTTTTTACAAACTCGCAGACTTTTCAGACTTGTATCAAATTTTCCAAGCATCAAAAAGCAAAAACAAGAAAATTGGGGGAAAAAACCCATTTTTGTTTCTCTTTTTTTTTTGGTCTTTTTTGTCGCATTATTGTTTTTATTTTACTGTAGGAAAAATATCGCATTCAAATTCAAGGTATTTAAAAGAAAATTAATTTTTTAATGTTGATAATTATGAGTAAAAAAATAATAAACAAAGGAAAAATTGTGGCCTACCTTGTTTAATCTCACTTTCACATATAGTCCAGAGTCCTATATCAGTGACAACCGTATAGTTTGTTTTATTTTGGGTCGTTTGAAACCATTCATTGGTCCCAATAGACGTACAAATCAATCCCAAAGACACGAAGCATAAAAATATTGAAATAAATGCCCATGTCTTTTGGCCCTGGGACATTGAAGCCATAGTTTTTTTTTTTTCTTAGCCTTTCACTTTTACAAGTGCGTTTTTGTGTCACCGATTCGTTTAACAGGAATGTTATTGTTGAATGTTCAAAATTTTTAAGGCCCTCAAGCTGCTACAGGTGTTAAATCGTTGCTGTGGTATAGGCAACTAAATAC
Organism: Ascarosepion bandense; assembly: GCA_037127315.1. Lineage (NCBI taxonomy): Eukaryota > Metazoa > Mollusca > Cephalopoda > Sepiida > Sepiidae > Ascarosepion > Ascarosepion bandense. The sequence continues at coordinate 2,036,726 of JBBBDQ010000879.1, forward strand.
GTTGTCTTGACAGTTTGTAGCACCGTCACAAATGCGTAATTTGCAAAAACAATACAAAATTAGTAAGTGTACTTTAGATATCCTGGTCGTTATTGGTGATGACTTATGACCCACAACTCTTTTTTGTGTTGTCACAGGTAAGAGAAGCTCGAAACAAGATGTACGGTCGTGTCCCCCTCCTATTTTAGGCCGGACTAAGCTCACTAACACAATGTACTAAAAGTGGTTGAGGGAGAAAATAATTTACAAATCTGTCATGGTGCTTTTTTTTCTTCTTCTGAGAAAGTAAAAAGTCAATTTACAAGTTTATCTACTACTTACTTTGCATTTTAGATACAAAAAGTAAATAAAACATTTTCTTCCCATTTCTTTCAATTCACAGTCACACGCACACATGTACGAACACAGATACATAGACACAGACAGTAACTGTGTTTAAGGTTCATAACATCAAATTGGTCAGTAAAAACTGGATAAAAACACAAATAGAATAAATTGCATGAGGTGAGATGACAAACTTCTCTTCTCTTCTCTTCTATTTAAGTCTTACGATCACAAAATCGTAAGACTCTCCTCAAGTTTGCTTTCTAATTCTTACCAATACTTTTTTCTTCTTTATCTGTTGAAGCTATAGGGTGCGGTTAATGTTTATTAATTCGGCCTTGTGTCATTACATAACCGAACTCCCTACAGCTTAAAAGTTTTATCCAGAATTATCAGAAGGTTGTTGGCAGGTGGAATAGTGAAAGAATAAAAGTATATATTTTCATGTTAAAATATGAATTTATTGATAAAAAGTATAACATAAGAATTCGTAGAAGTTAATGTTATTTAGAAATATTATTAAGAAGTTAAGGGTAGAGTTCGTAGTAGTCCTTGTTGGATGTATGTTATCGTTGAGTAGGAATTTGAGAATGGAGAAGAAGAGGTAAAAGGAATCATTACACGAGAAAGAAGGAGACAGAGAACAAGTGCGGAGCGACCTTACGTCCGGGTCGTGGTTGAAGTTTCTCCCGTTACATTTTAGTGTGTCATCTCGCTCCTCTCATCTGACTCTGACTGACTAACTGACGCTAATTGAAGTCATTTATAGTAATTTAGATTATTTTTGCACTAGATCGCGAAGTCGTTTTAGTCTTGCAAGTCAGAAAACCAATTTAACATCTACTCGCGAAATCTGGTTTCGACTTTTTCTTTGAGCACGTGGTCAATCTTTTATCTATTCGGCAAAACCAGGATTTCACACATAATAGTGAATTTTTGGAAAAGTGAAGAAGAAGGTTGCTTTTAATTCTTAATTTCCTGTCCCACACTGTTACTTTGATATGCTTGTTCCTGGATTCATTTACCCACAAAGTGACAAAAAATAAGTCACGAGCAGTTTGTTTATTATCTTACCTTTGTTGACGTATCCTGTGTGGGTTAAATTTTCTAGGTCTTCTTCCTTAACAGTCAGTCAGTTAATTGTCATGCGTGATACACGCTTGGGCGATCATGTCTCTTTCGAGACGCGACTAATTACGAATATTTTAATTACGAAGTAGGTTGCCATGACTTTCTGCGGTAGACCTGTTGTCAACCAAGGCTATAGAACCCAATCTGTCCTGCTATTCAACTCATAGCTGGAGGGAGAAGACAGGATTAATGCCTTTCCAAAGGGCATTTGTGCATAAGTGAATGAAACGAATTCGACCAGAATTCGAGCTCGGATTTCCGATGTCTCATTCCGAGTCCATAACCATCGCAGTCCAACACCTTTTTCGCTCCTGACGTTTCTTAATATTTCAGTTTATGAAAAATCTTTCGCTGTTCTTCTCTGTTACATTTTATCAATTACAAATCTGTGCAATAACAGATAGATGAATTTCCGCACTTGTTTGATTTTGACATTCCCAATCTTGACTTATACCTTTTGCCTCTCATCATGCATTTCATCTTCTTTTGGCCTTGCTTTCCTTATCTTTCAGTATTACTTCAGAATCTACAACCTGCACAGTATTATTGTCCCCAATTTACTCCGTAAAGGTCTACAAAAATGAATACAGGACATTTAGAAATAGGGAAATATGCAACTAGAGAATGTGTATTTTGGCCATGCATAAACGCCCAAATTAATGACGTATTTAACAACTATTGTTTGGTGTGCAACATTTAAAAAAATAAAAAAACGAAATACAAATTATTTCATCAGCAAAGGTCGGGAGAGATATATTATAATTATATGGAAGATAATATCTTACAATTACAAACTATATGCAAGATATTTTTTACATAAAAAACAAAACAAAACAAAAAATAAAACACCGAGCTGTGAATCATATTTAAAGCACTTTTGCTAAATTTTGCATGCCCCAAATTGTTATCAGTGATAATTGACCAGAGTTCAAATCAACAGATTACAAAGCAGTAACATACAAATGGATCTTCAAGGATATAAAAACTAACACAGATTATCTACAACCTGGTAGAAAGGAACATTAAAGCAGAAGCAATAAAACAACTAAAAAGGAAAGTAAAAGTAATAAAGAAACTGGCCTGGCAAAGTACCTGTCAAGTTCTAGCAAAAGAAAATAACATAGTAGAAAACAGACGGTTCCTTCTCAAGACTCTTACAAACAAAACCAGAACTCGACATTATTTACGAAAATATATCGAGCACCATATCACAAACCGAACCATTAGCATCAACCCCACCACATCACAAAGCATTACTTGACATAGTCGTATTGTGGTGATACCGAGCAAAGCGAGGGACCGGATGTTTGCCCTCAGAGATCCAGAAAGCAAATAACCGAAACTGGTCTTTGAGCACCCGGCTCCACGCATATGTTCCGGCAGAAAACCAAAAATTAAATATCAAATTGCTGTTCGCGAGCCTACGTGAATTTTATTTATCATCCAATGGGAAGCCAAGAATTAAATACGGGTGTATTCCCAAATGGGGACCCACAAAGACGAAATAAAAAGCCGACACAAAAAACATTGCCAGAGTTGAGAAAGTGCGAGCATAATTAGCACGTCCCTTGACCTCGTCAAGCGATCCACTATGCTCGCCTCGCCTTTCCCTCTCATCTTCTTCTTCGCTGTCCACTGAGCTACTTACCCGACCAACGGAACAGCGGATACATCAAAGACATTCCTAACTGACAAACGCTCACACATACATACGCTCAAACTCTTTTTCGGCATTTACTGCTATAAACATTTTAATGTCCTTTGAACTCATCCAAATGACATTACTTTATTTGTAAAAAGCCTTAATTGATATATGTGTATATCTAAATGTTGTTTCTATACTCCATCTGATTTTCTTGTTTTATAGCCCCTTTTATAACTTATAGTGGGATATCTACTAACGAGGCCAAATTCAGTTAATCTTCTACAACACACAACTACGCTTCACTAAAACGGATAACCCACTATAGTATAATGCACCCCCTCCCATGTTACAGTGAATAAAAAAAAAGTATTTCCGACCTATCGTGCACGATTACAGTAATTTTTATTGAAATCAAACATGACAATATTTTTCAGAAAAATTTAGGACTATGAGATTTTTTATTGAAATATTATACTCTCATTCTGAATTTCTGCTTTCGAAAAGTTAAGAAGTCAAATTTATTGAAAAGAAGCAAAAAATAAAATAAAATAAAATAAAATAAAAAAGAAACAACAAAAATAAAGAAACAAAAAATCAAAGTAAAGAAAAAGAAAAGAAAATACAAGAAGACGACAAAAGAAAAATGAAAAAAGAAAAGAAAAATAGAAAATAACGAAAACAGAAAAGCAAACAGACAATGGAAAGGAGAATTGACTTAAAATGCATCCAAGAGCAAGATACATATTTACACGTAAAAGAACATATGCCCCCATATTATACACATGCTCACATATGAATAGACTTTGAAACAGTATCACAAGCATGCCGAATAATTACACTCTATAAAATATGCGTTCTACGCACAACATTTTTACAAATAAATGTCAATAGGATGAATGTTTCATCAAAATTATCTTTACCAAATTTTATGAAACGGCATCTGAATTCGAGAAATTATTAAAATTATTTAGTCATTGCAGTTTTTCAAAATTATATAAGAGTTTCAAATGCAGTTGTCTTTAACGCCTCTGTTCAAAGTTAAATCAACCATAACAATTATTACGTGATGATGATGTCATAAAGATATTGACATGAAGATATAAATAAATTTATCTTTCACCGTTGCAACGGTGTTTCGGTCTCAGCGTGAAGAAGTGTTTCAGTTAGTCTGCCGAATTTGTTCACAAATGGAGGACGATTGGGATGAAACAAGTGATATGAAGGAGAACGCCATGGTAAAACTTTTTTTAATGACCGATTATGGATTCTATGGGGAATAAGTTTCAATTTTCAACAAGTAAAAAAGACCGTTTTAAAATAGGTGACATTTTTTCCCGATTCGTTTTACTTGGTACACAATATTTCAAAATATGACAGTGAACTGATGTTAGAGTCAAATAACTTTAATAAACATATTTTTTCAGTAGGGTTATAATTTATGATAATGAACAATTTTACTATTGAGGAAATCTAATCTAAAAAATTGAAGGATCAAACTTTGCCACTCGTATTTTTAATGCTAGTGGCAAATATATTGGGTTTTAACTATGAAACAGTCTCTTTTCTTATCGTATTTGGAACGATAATGGCCAATGGCAACAAAACAGTCTTTGTTAGTGATTGGTATGTAGTTTAGATCCTAATTTTGCCAATATTGAAACTATATAGATTTACAAAATTATAACAAATTTGAAGTAGCGGATAAATTTCGATTTAAAGCAACAGGTATTTGCTAAAGAAAGAAGTAAAAATTGCATGCTGATTTTATCGACATCGTGCAAGTGATTGAATCAGTCGATTGAGGATTTCCTGGTACGAATGAAAATCTGTTTTTCAAGATGTTCAGCCTGACAGGCTTACTTCTGCCGAATGTAAAATTATTCAAGTGAATTTCCCTGTTGAACTGCAAACGGTCAATTGTGAGACTATAGCGGTTGCTATGTTTTTCTTACCCACATTTGGTCCATGTCATTTACTCGTCTGAGATTGGGTAATAAATCACTACTGTTCTTGTTGGGACAATTTAGCAATCGCAGTCGCCTTTGAATCTTTCGGCTCTGAAGCAGCTCTTTCATATGTATGTGGTGATTGGTTAATTTTTAGCCAATCACATATTTTTTTATGTAAAACCAGTTTTTCCCGCGCTTCGTTTTTGATCCGCCCTTTCTTCGTTAAATACGGCTACTTTCAGCAAGCTAGCCAGTAGACGAACAGGCTGCTAAACGGACTATACGTAAGTCTACTAAAATATTTCTTAACGCACACACAGACACAGAGCTTTGTCTTTCTCTCTGAACATTTTCGCCAAGAACTTTTGAACTCTTGACCAAAATCTGTGTTACTTACAATTACATTCAAAATAATTGTATTCTTCATGTTATTTATTCTTACATGAAAATCTTTCTAACAATTACAACAAACCTTTTAAAAAAAAACTTTCTTCATTGAATTGACTTTGGTTAGCAAACAGTTAAAGGGGAACAACTTTTTCCTCTTACTCTATGTATACTACAATTACATGCTTTATTTGTTTATTGAATATACTTTATTTATATTGGTTACAAATTGGAGTTGTTGTCTTTATTTTTCTTGAATCGTATGTTGGACGACTCGTAATATAAATCGTAAAGGACCCTAAAAATCCTCTACAAGACAAATAAGAGCTCTCAAATAATCAACAAAGTTTTGTTTTACGAATATTATAATTTTCTCAGGAGTAAATGAAGATGTTTACATAAAATATAACTGCTCATGTAGTGCAGAGAGGACATGTCACAAGCCATAACTTAAAAAATCCACAAAAATATACAACTAAAACGAAAACTGCGTATAGAATCTTTTTAACTCAAATGAAGTTTAGCCGTTTTCTTATAAAGAAACATTTGTTATTCATTGCCCGAGCAGCTAATGTTAAAATCGGTTGAAATTTCTAGCATCTTTCTATTAAAACAATTCTTCAGGAAAATAGGTTTATCAAGTTCGCTGTTATTGGTCTGCGTTATGAGGTCACAAACGATCCCCTACAGGCTTCTGGACCCTGTTTGTAAAAGACCGTTACCCAACGTGCCGGGCAACTTTGGTTGAACTTTTGGACCCGTGCGTCACTCGTGGGAAAAATATGAGAATTACAAATAGAAATAAAAATTCCAGTATGGCTCTTCCAGTGGAGAAACAGGAAGCCCGTCCTTCAGGAGGGAACTTACCTGAGGTCGAAAAATCTTCCATAGGAACAAACTCCTACACAAAGAATGAATCTTCAGGTCCCCACAACCAGGACAATCCTAATGATGGCCCTGAAAATTTTCCAGCTAGATCTATAACCGTATATTTAAAGAAAGAAAAAATAAATGGTCTCGTGAGGAGTACAAAGTCATTATGACTGCATTTCATGAAGCGTTACTCAAACCTCAAAAAAAAAAAACATCACTCGCCAAACATATGACATTTGGCGAGAAAAGTTTGGACAAACAAATAGAAAGTACATTGACGAAAATTAGCCAGTGTACGAAGATACATCATGCGAAATAACCTACTGACAGAGGCTGAAATTAATGAGATAAAAAGAATTGCAATCAGAATAGACGAATCAGCAAAATATGAAAGGGAACCGGAATCAGAAATAAAAAGTAGTAATATCAAACAAACCACAGGTCATAATGTAGAAACCGTGATACACACAAATCACTGTGGAGATAATGCTGTAAGTTTAGAAGTGCTGGAAAGGTGTGATCTCAGTCAGTTAGAAGACGGCAATAAAATGAGTTCAAAACACATTGAACAGAATTATTTTACGGGAAACAAGAACAGTACACAAGAAGCCAAGGGAGAAATCAAGAACTATATAAATCAGTTACAAAATATTGCAATGGAGGAATGAGAACAGCTCCCAAAATTACAACCAACAAAGTATAACCTCGAAACTATTAAGCTCTACAATGCAAAACACTCAAATTAATTTTGGATGAAGAAGACACTCATATAAATCTCAATGAAGCAATATATGCATCAGCAATAGCAGCAACAAAACAAGTGAACATCAAATTAAAAACAAGGCAGTCTCGCAGACATGAAGATCCACCTTGGAAAAGAAAAATAGAAAAAGAAATCGAACAACTTAGAAGTGAAGTATCAGTACTCAATGAACTGACAAGAGGAATAAATGTAAGAACTAGAAAAGGCAGAAAAGTCGAAAAAATACAACATTAGAAATGAAAATGAAGTCCTATCAACTAAGGAAAAAATAAAGCAAACAATACAACTGAAGGCTCAAAGAATAAGATGCCATGAGAAAAGATCAAGATTCTACAGACAAAACAAAATTTTTCAAACCAATGCAAAGAAATGTTACAGGGAAATAGGTAAGAAAATAATTGCAGTAACAGTCCCCTCAAAAATGGAAGAAGTTGTATAGTTCTGGGAAAAAATCTGGGCTTACTATAATGAACATAACAAAGAAATAGGTAAATATCTCTTACACAAGAGATAGAACGAATCAAAAATAAACCAAAACAGACATGGGCTGGAATCACAGAAGAGGATGTTAAATGTGCACTGAAAAAAGCACACAATTGGAAATTTCCAGGAATAGATAAAAATTACTTATTAACAGAATGATCCTGGAAACCTGCTACAATGCAAAGAAAAATCTTAGTACTGCCTGGATAGATTCTCGTAAGGCATTCGATAGTGTACCACATTCCTGGATCTTAAAGACTTTAAATATATGCAAGATATCACCTGTCATCATCAAATTCATCAAACAATGTATGTCGATATGGAAAACAACCCTTTAGTCTGGTGAAATAAACATCAAAAGAGGTATATTTCAGGGTGACTCTTTGTCTCCCTTGCTATTCCGTATATCATTAATAGCACTAACCAGTCAACTTAACAAGACAGAATGTGGTCATAAAATAGCCCAAAAGAAAATAAACCATCTATTTTATATGGATGACTTAAAGTTGTATGCTAAGAATGATAATGAGCTGGAAGGTCTTCTGCAAACTGTAAAATGCTTCAGCGAAGACATTGGAATGAAATTCAGTTTGAATAAATGTGCAAAAGCTACAGTTTTACGTGGATCGCTACAACAAACATCCTCAATTAGCTTAGACCCTGCTGTAACAATAAAATATTTAGAGCCAGAAGAAACTTATAAATACCTAGGTGTAAAAGAGAGTGCAAAAATTCACCATAAAAACATGAAAGAAATAGTGCGTAAAAAGTACTATAGAAGGCTACGACTGATATTAAAAACTGAATTGAATTCTCAGAACAGAATTATGTCCATTAATAGACTTGCCATCCCAGTTGTCCAATATAGTTTCAACATCTTAAACTGGACTCTAAACGACATCAGGCAAATGGATTCTAAAACAAAGCTTCTTTCTAAGCATAAGATGCATCATCCAAAGGCTAATGTAGACCGTAAAGAAGGTAGAAAAGGTCTTATTCAGCTAGAATTGTCATACAAGACAACAACTATTGGCTTACTAACATACATAGAAACAACAAAGGACTGGATGATACAGTTAGTCAAACAACATGAAAACAGAAAGAAAAAATATTCAATTATAAAAGAAGGCAGTAAATACAAACAAGATTTATAGTTAATAGATTCTGTAGAAAATACATATTAACCTTTAGGTATCGATTTTTAGGGGGTTGAGGGGAGGTACCTACTGCTTCGACTAGACAAGCCACATAAATGTTTTTGTGGTCGCTACAAGTGAAATGACTAATATGATACTGTAGAGGATTTTTGGTCCTCTAACGATTTATATTACGATTCGTCCAACAAGAAATAATAAAAACAACAACTCCAATTTGTAACCAATAAATTAAAATATACTCAACAAACCACAAGACATGTAATATCCGTACATACAGTAAGTTAAAGTAAAGAGGAAAGAGTTGTTCCCCTTTATCTGTTCGTAGACAAAGCAAGTTGAAAAGAAGTTTTTTCTTGAGCTGAAAAAAGGGTTTGTAACAGTTGTTAAGATTTTCATGTAAGAACAAATAAAATACAATTATTTGGAATGTAATTGTAAATGGTACAGATTTTGTTCAAAGATCAAAAATCAAAGGTTCTTGATAAAAAAAATGTTTCAGACAGAAGACAAGGTTCTGTGTCTGTGTGTGCGTTAGGCAGGAATGTCAGACAGAAGACTAAGTTCTATGTCTGTGTGTGCGTTAGGCAGAGGTGAGTAGATAGAGAAGGTCTACGTGTAGCGTATCCTGTGTGTGTCTACTGATTAAGCTTGCGAAGAGTCGTGTATTTATGTGTAGAAAGTGGATCAAACGAACAATCGTGGGAGAAATATTGTTTACATAAGAAAAATCTCTGATTGGCTGAAAATTAACCAATCAACAAAACACACGTGAAAGTTGATTCTGAGATGAAAGGTTAAAGCGACTGCGATTGTTAAATTGTCCTATACAATAATAGTAGTTATTTATAAGCCAGTCGCAGACGAATAAATTACATGGGTCAAAAGTGGATATAAAAAATACATAGCAACCGCTATAATACGTTCAAATGTGCAGCCTTGTCTGCGAAAAGAACAAAAATCGCATGCTTAGAGAACTTTAGTAGCATGCCAAACGCTGACGTATTTAGAACTTGGCAAGTTGGTCATTATCCCATTGTTTTTCATTTTATCCAGTAATCGTTTTTTACTAATATGACCAGTTAATTATATCATTCTAACAAATATCTTTGTTCAAAACTTTTTTACATCTTAAATTATAGGAAATTTTAAATTTTAAGACAACATTTTCTTGTTTTGATCGATTGCCAAGTTCACTAAGTTATAGGCAACTTAAATATTATAAAAAGAATACAAAAATTATTAACTATTTCTTTTGCTTTGGTTTTGTAATCTTAAACTCGGAAAAGGCAGAAATAGAAAGATAACAAGAAAGATGTTTAGTGCCAAACGCTAATTAACTTTTAAGAAAGAAATAATCGACAAATAAATGGGAATCTAATCACAAAACTTGATGAAAATAATTCGTAAAGTTTAAAACTTTATTTGAGTAGTAGTTTATAAAATCGACGAAATGTTTCATTTTCAACAGATGGCCATGCCCCAGGCGGAAGGCTGGCATCCTGCTCAGCGTCCAACTTTGCATCAGCCACAAAATATGGGATATTTATTTGCGAATGCTAAATATTGTAAGTAAAATTTGTTGAAAATTCTCACTTTAAAATTACGATCTGACTAGAGGAATACCCTTTTATAGCTGCATAAGTTTCTATTTGTTTTCTCGATCAAAAAGTTTACAAAATTTTGATCAAAGAAAATAATTCAAAACAGTCTTGAACTATTTATCCCTTTGATTCACACGATTGTGTTCATAACTTTATAATTTCTTATAATTTTTTACATTATTACATTCAATTTCTTGGCATTATTTAATTCTTTATTTGGAATCTTTTACATCCTATGATGCCAAAATTGAATCTCTCAGAATTCAAATTTGTTTACAAGACTCACATTTATGAAATTTATATTCTGTTGCAGAAAAGTGTTCTTACCTCTGTTATTTGGGTATGATTGTTTAATGATAAAGTTCATGGGCCTAGTTTTAGTTCTCTCTCTCTCTCTCTCTCTCTCTCTCTCTCTCTCTCTCTCTCTCTCTCTCTCTCTCTCTCTCTCTCTCTCTTTTGACAATATATTTGGATCATGTATATTGGAAAAAACTTTTTATTTTCTCCAGATACTGTAATTCAAGACAATTCCATGCTTTCTGACTTACCACCGTGGTATATGGTACTTGGTCCCGGAACTATCACAGCTCTTCGAACTGTGAGTGAATTTATAACTGATTTATAATTAATATCATAAAAAAAAATGCATTCTTTAGGAACAAACTAATTCAATTTTTGGCAATACTTTTTCACGTAAGCTAAACATAAATTCCCGTCCAGGAAAACGATTCTCATTCAATTTTAAACATATAACAACCCCATTAAATGACAGCATTTTAAAGTTATTACATAGCTGATGATAAAAGCAATAAGCTGCTGTGTTCATATGAGAAGTTGATATAGACATGAAAATCGCCCTAAAATCTATCTTCTTCGCTTCACCCATAAATAAATAAATAAATAAATAAAAAGACGGCTTTGTCTGAAAATATATTTTTGAGACACGAAAACATTCCATGAACAAATCAGAGTAGGCGAGAAAGTTAATAAAAAAATGTAAAACAAAGGACCTCCGTTGTTCAGACAGTTAGGGAGACTTGTAATAAACACGAAATTAAAAGCAACTATCTTCTTCACTTTTACAAAATTCACAATTACGTGCGAAATCTTAATTTTGACAAATAGGAAAAGGATTGACCCCGTACTGAAAGAAAAAGACGAAGCAGGATTTCGCCATCAGATGTTAAATGAATTTTCTAACCACTCAAAGGAAGCGATTTGAAAAACTGAGAGAAAACTTAGCAATCCAGTGTGAAAAAAATAAATGGCTATAAAAACATAAAAAAAGTCAAAATTAATCAGTGAGATGGAAGCAGCGATATCATACACCAGCAACATGTGACAAAAGAAACTTCAAGTCTGACTCGGGCATAGGAAGTCCCGTCACGCATTCGTTTTCCTTCACTCGTACTATTTTCTTTTACTTCTTCTTCTCCATCCTCAACATTCTCGCAGTCAACAAAGAAGAAGACGATGACAACAAGAAGATACATCAAATGACTCCTAAAAACTAACTTCTGCTAAGTACAATTTTCCTTTATTGCTTTACCTTCTTTTTCACTTTCTTGCCGGCCATAAAAAGAAAAGGAACGCAGACTTTATTAGTAATCTGTTAACCTTTCTACATACACGCATTCTGCTACGTAATACTATTTCTCTTGGAACATACGCACTTTTTCTTTTTGAACATTTAACTTGTACAAATTCATGTTATTCTGTTCTGTTAATAAAATTCCACTTATTTTACAAATGAAACAATTTTATTTTTACACCTTTACATTCTGATGATTCTAATAAATCATAAGTTGTAGGGAGTTCGGTTACGTTTAACACAAGGCCAGTTTAATAAACATTCAACCATCTCCCTACTACTTCAGGCTTACCAGAAGAAAGTTCGTGAGAGTTGTTCTTACCCTCGGAAAAGTTGTTCTTACCCTCGGAAAAATAGTCCTACTGGCAGTGAAGATATTGCTCAGAAAGGACACAAAATTATTCCGTTATAACAGATAGAGTCATAGAGGGTTCAAAGAATGTGAAGTACACTTGTTTATATTATTAGTAAGGATTTTGTTGATATTCGAAATTCTAACTTGATTTATTGATCTATTGATTGAGTCTTATTGTGACAAGTTTTATGAACTCAATGAAATGTTGCACTTATTACAAAACAAAATCGAACAAGAAAATCAAGATAGCTTGATGAATTCATTGTCAATAAATTCCTCCATCAGTCAAAAGTCACATTCTTCAGAATTAAGTCATGTACATATCAGTATATTATCCACTCAAACTGTTTTAAAAATTCATTCGGAATTTCTCAAAAGATTCCTTTGTAATTCTTCATAGTATCTTCATGGTATCTTAGTGCTTTATTTTAGAAAATGCATATTTTTGTCTAAAGAAGACCTAAAAATATTTGTAGCTGCACATTTAATAAATGGAAGTGGTTTGAAACACTAGTGAGAAAACTACGACTGAAATAATCTCGATGACCAACATCGATCGTACATTTCCTGTCATTCAAATGTCCCGATAAAGCAGCTTGTGACTGCTTGTAAAAAAATACTGTTAATAGATGTAACACTTTTAGAAACAAGCGCTTCATTTGAAATAACCTTTTCAAAAATGAAATATGGGAAAACATTTTGGACAGAATGAGTAACATTGAACGACCGTCATAAAGTTTGCAAGCATAGAATGTTTGTCGATTGATTTGATAGCCGTCATAATAATCGCAGAATTAAACTGTATTGCTTGATTAAATAATATAAATTAAGGACATGACAGTATGAAGATTATGTGTGAATTAGCATGTTATTGCTACTATTACTGTCATTACTTTGGAAAAACTTTGATTCATTAGCATTTTGTTTTATTTAATAAAATATTTTAATAACAATATTTTAATAATAATTTAAATTTTTTTCTGAAAATTGTCTAAATCGGCAAAATGAAACAAATAAAAAGGTTCTCCCACATTCACTTCGATTTTTGCCTCCCCCCCCCCACAAATATAAACACACACATACACACACACACACACACAAATCTTCGGCTTTAAGTGCCTCCTTTTCTGATTGTTAGAAATACCACTGTTCTGTGTACATATGAAGATTTGATTATCTGTTGTTGGCCTAAATAAAGCCGGATGAATTGCAAATGCAAACGATTAAGATGAATAAGTTCTTTCATTGATATTTACAATTTATTCAACTGTCGAGCATCGTGGCAGTCTAACTGCTTTAGATATCCGACCCATGAAGAGTTAAAAGAGAAACTACAAGTTATTTATATATATTTTTATAGTGCGTGTAGCAACGAAGGAGGATGCGTTCATCGTTTGAATTCAATTATGGCACCTGCAACACGCCAGATTCATTTAGCAAACAAAATACTAGATTTACAAACGGCTTATAACCAAGTTACCGTGTTAGATATCATTCAAGGCAATAATGCTATTCTAATGGCTCATACTTTGACTCTGAACTACTACGGGTGCTAGGGCAATTCTGAAAACAAAGTCAGAATCAGCGTACTCGACTTACAGCAGCGTTTTTCTTGGTAGCAGACACTTTTATTCTTCAGTGCAATCAATTAGTACGTAGCATTGGATGCGTATAACTTGCCAATGATTAACAAGACTATGAATGAACTTGCAAAAGATAATGTATTTTCTGCCTTTAACTTGAAAAGTGGTTATCACTCTTTGTCATTGAGAAAATCAATATATATAGGACTTCTAAAGTGAATAGGTACTTATACTAATTTTGTGGATTCCATTTGTTGTCATAAGTAAATAGCTGCTTTCGGACAAGTTATGGACAAGTCAGATAAAACTCTTCAATGTGCCTTCTCATATGATAATATCGCTTCAGATGTAGAATATAAAAAATCAAAGAAATTCATGAAGACCACTTAATGATTACCTCCAGTAAATCGCTGAAAAAAACGCCATAGTATGAATTTAAAAAAGCCATAAACTTAATAAAAACGAAGTTTTTCCATCAAAATGTTAATGTTATTATTAAGAAGAGAGATCAAAGTATTTTTTAATTATTTAAAAAAAAAATTTAAATTTAAACACGTTCGAAATTTTGATATAAAAATCTTGTGTTGATTTTAGTTAGCGGCTAAAAAACCAAATCGTTACAAGAATTTAGAAAACATTATATTAATTACATAATTCATTTTTTTCCGGTGACAAACACATTAATTTGGAAATTCTTGTAAAAAAAATTAAATAATTGTCGGATTTTAATGGAACTTTCAGGATTTATTCACAAATCATAAAAATTATTTATTAAATTATTATTTTTAAAAAAAATCTTGATAAAAATATTTTTTATTTTATATTTGTTACCTGGCCACGCTTAAATTCATGAGATTTTAAGAAATTAAATTTTGTTGCAAAAATTGGTTTTATTAGTTAAACGTAAGATTCATTGGGGAATATAAATCATCTATTATTTTTTCGAAAAATTTACCTTTATTTCCGAAAATCTGTTCCCAATAATAATAATAATAATAATAAAAATACAATAAAACTATGACATTATTTAATTTGATAAGCTTTTTATTGCTTAAAATTAAGGACATTACAGTCTGAAGAAGAAATGTTTTTAGATGCATAATGAAATTTTAAAAGAATTGTTTTCATTTTTTTTTGTTATAATAATTTATAAATTTTCAAAAATATTTTAAAACTACTTTAAAGATTTGTTAGGGTTAGTTTTAAAACTTATTAAGCGAAAATTATATTTACTAATCGAATAAAAAGTTTAATACAAATCGCTGTGCGTTTTTATGTTTAAAATAATTTTTATTTTTTGTGTACTTGAAGTTTTTTTGTGTGGTAATTTCTAAAGGACATGTGTTTCAGGGTTTCTTCCCCTAACAGGAAACAAATTTGTACATTTATGTTACTTGTGATCACCACACACTTACCTTATCTCGTATCCGTCAAATCCGTCAATACATACGGTGGAAAGATCAGGAAGGTGAACTCTGTGTTTAAGAAATAGTTTTATTCTAAATTTCATGCTATAAATAAGTAATACTTGTGTAAATCAGATTAATTTAACATTAAATTTGCTAAATTAAAAAAAATAATGTTTCACAGATGTATATTTTAGTTCTGTAAGGTTTTTAACACCGAGAATTTACTATTGTTTACAAATGTGTCGCTCGCTTAAAAATGACCGAAAAATTGAAAAGTGGGTTATGTAATATCATGTTTTCCATTGTAAATTCTCGTAATGATTTGGCTCCCCGCTAACTAAAATTAAAACAAGATTTTTTACCATTATATTGAACGTGTTAGAAGGGATTAATTTTTTTTTTTAAATTAAAATATACTTTGATCTTTCTTTTTAATAATAGCATAAACATACTTATGGAAAAAAATTGTTTTTATCAAGTTTGGAGCCTTTTTTTATTCATACTCTGTTGATTTTTCAGCGATTTTTTTTTTTTTTTTTTTTTTTTTACCTACATAAAACAACAACTCTGGTTTAACTTCACGTTTCTTTTTTTGTACAGGGTGTTGGATAATAATAAGTTATTAGCTAATAGATTTTAGCTAATATTGTCACTGATGTCTTACCAGTACGAAGGTGGTATTTCTGTCACACTCTGTATTTCTATATCCTTAATATGTATCCGACAACAATGATACAATACTGGTGTTGCTATTTAGAGTGTGGAAAAGTTTGTAATTATTTAATTTTTTATTAAAAATAAATTGTCTTCTATCAAAAATAACCTCATCAAAGGTGAGTTAAAACAAAAATTTTAAATTAAATTCAAACAATCAAGAATAATATGCATGAAAAGGAACGAAAAGACAAAGTTGTAGTTTCAAATAAAGTAGCTATAATTATTTTAACAAATAATATAATTCATTGTAAGTTCGTCTTTGAAGACGGTGTGAAATAAATGGATACTTCTGAGTGGAAAGTAAGTTACAGTTGTTTACTGGTCATATAAACGTCGAGAATGCACATATGGTGATCTTTTGTAAGTGCAACTTAGATGTGGTACTGTAAACGTGGGGTGCGTCTTCTTTGTACGTCGGGATTTACCAGTGTAGCTATGGGGGTTCTGGTTAATGTTTCTTGGTTCGGCCTTGTGTCATGCTTAAACAAATTCCCTACAGCTTACAAGATTTATGCAGAATTATCAGAAGGTTTTCATCAGAAGGTTGGTTGCAGGTTGGAATGTGTGGAATTGTGTGGAATAAAGTAAGAATAAAATATACATTTGGTCTGTTAAAATAGAAATTTATTATAAGAAATGAATAACATAAATTCGTGGAAATTAATGTTCAATGAGAAAGTTAAAGGTATCAAGATCTGTAAAAATGTTCGTAGTAGTAATTGTTGAAAGAGTATATGCGTACGTACGTATGTATGTATGTGTTCAGTAGGGATGTCTTTGGATGGAGAAGAAGTAAAAAGATTCGGTGGAAGAAAAGAGAAAAATGACAAATGTCCGGGTCAGCTTGAACCTTCTCTCGTTACATTTTAGCTTGTCGTCTTTGCTGCTTCCATCTGAGACTGACTCACTGACGCTGATCGGGGCCATTTTAGATTTTTCACACTAACTCGCGAAGTTCTCAAGTTTTGCAAGTCGCTCCCATTGATCAGCAAATCAATTTAACTATAACATTGTCGCCCGGCTGGCTGACACCAGTCCAGAAACCTGTTGCGATGATAACCTAACCTGAGTCAGGGTAGATGCTGTCGACACGGCACCAGTTATGACAACGCACTCGGGTCGCTAGTCGTGATGGTCTAGTCACATTAGCTGGTCTTCGAGTCGTCTCTTACAACGGTGAATTTTCCTGTCCACGGTGTGTATTTTGATCTCAGGAATGACACGTTGAAAACCCGATAGCCGTTTCTCTACCATCTCAAACCAGACCGGACACACGTGTACACCTGTGTTGATAAAATAAAACAAGACACACAAAAAAAAATAAATAAATAAAATAATAATAATAAATAAATAAATAATTTCGAAGACGCCTGGATAAGTTGCGGAAAAGTCTTTATATATATAAAAAAAATAATTAGCAACAGAAGCAGAATGTACAGTCGTCGAATTCAATTTTCCCGAGGGAGCGAAAGTTTTCGTTTAGAAGCTTTCAATTTTCCAATTTTTAAAAAAGTCTGAAAAGCTTTACGGAAATGGCTGATGTGGGGTGTTTTGGTGACGGCGGCAGTAAATTCGTCTTGTCTCTTTCGCTCGGCAGCTTCAAAACTCTATTCAACTATTTTAACTCTTTCTCGGCTTTTCGATTTCTATACATCTTCAGCCAGGAGGTCTTTGAGAATCGACCAGTTTTCTTGGTCATGGGCCCCAGTTGGGAACCTTTTTTCCCTCAGTCGTTACATCTCGACTGGTCCCAAGTTCAACTGAATTGAAATCAACTCGGGTCTCGATTTTTATGCTTGTCTTAAATTCTCTTGGGAGGTGCGGGATGGACCCGGGGTATCTATGCAAATCAAATCTTTGATTAATGAGATTACTTCCACCTCCACATTTCGAGGTGGGGGTTTGGTTCAACCAATGAGGTAACAATATCTTTTCAATGTCAATATCTTTCTCTTCATCTTCTTGATTACACCATCTTAGGTTTACAAATTTTCAAATCCTTTGGGAACTAAGGATCTGACCCTAACGTCATCAAAAGTTTTAACAGTCTTGTTTTGACTACCTCTATTTTTCACTTCCACCGGCCGAAAAGCCCAAAGCTTCTGATCGACTTTTGAATAAACAATGCAAAAATATATTTTTCCTTTCTGTTCTTTTCAATTTCCAACTAGTTTTTCTGTTTTTCAGATTTTCAAGTTTGTGCAACAAATCATCTGCTAACCCCAACTCATATCGCGATTGACAATAAACTGCAAAATCAACACTACAACTAATAATAATTTCTTTTGCTCCGTCGTATTAAACTTAGGATTACATTTTTTCTTTTCATGCAATTTTACAAGACAATCTTAAACAAGGCAATCTTAAACAAGGCAATTACGTTTTACATAAGTATCTTAAGCAGGGCAATTACGGGTTTTCATAACACTTAATTGCGAAATCTGGTCTCGACTTTTCCTTTAAGCATATTGTCAATCCTTTTTCTATTTGGGAAAAACCAGGATTTCACACATCATTGTGAATTTTTGTAAATGTGAAGAAAAAGGTTGATTTTAATTCTTAATTTCTTATCCCACTACAGTACAAGGCCAGAAGCATGGAGCACCCAATGAGAATCGAACTCACTACTCAGTTGCAATTATACTAGCGTGACAAGTTTGCTAAGTTTGCACCACGTCGAAGTGCCCCGAGAGTGTACATGTGTTTAGTGGACTTGGTTATAAAGAGTTTATTTTATTTATTGTGTGTGTGACGATAGGCGGTAGTAGAATTTTTTTTTTTTTAAGTTGAAACAATGAGTTTTGATTGGTCAGTAAACTATATAGCAACTTATCCGGATGTTGTCGGCTGAATCCTTTCAAATCTTAATTAGATTTTAGTCCGAAAGAAACTTTTTCTTATTGGTTCTAAAAGACCTCTTTAACAAATTCCATTTTACACCGAGTCACATTTTTGACGGATTCACTTTTTGCATTCCTCATAAGCTTGTCGTAAAGAGGCTATGAGGAGTACGAAATTACACTTACTCCGTGAGACTGTTTTTAATGGTAAAATTTACATTAACATAGATACATCTACAAATTCACTGAAAAAAGAAGAAAAATCATAGTGTTGTGTAAAAAGCCCCAAACTTTTATCGTTAAAAAGTTTATGTTATTTTTAAGAGGAAAGACAAAGGTAATTTTTAATTATTTTTTGAAATTTTGAATCCTTTCTAACACGTTGAAAATTTTGCTTCAAAACCTTGTTTTTTTTTTCGGTGAAAAACACACTAATTTGGAAAGTCTTGCAAAAATCAAAATAATTGTTTGACTTACACACAAATGAATGAAGTTATTTTTAAAAATTATTTATTATTTTTAGAAAATCTTGGTAAAAATATTTTTTACATCAGTTACCCCTCTTGTAATTAATTTTATGAAATTTCTAGGAATTCAATACTGCCTGAAAACTTTGTTTTATTAATTAAAAGCAGGGAATGTAAATCCTTAGGGAATGTAAATCATCTTTTTTTTTTAACAGTAGCTGTTTTTCCGAAAATCTGCTTCTAATAGTAAAATAAAAAATGCAATAAAAACTACTCTATGTTTTATTTAGATAAGCTTTTCATTTTCATTTTTTAATAAATTATATATATATATATATATATATATATATATATATATATATATATATATAAAGTTTGTTTTTGATGAAATTGTATATAAATTACAGCGTGATTATTTTCTAGTTGAATTTGTCAGCGTCATTTGCGATTTACAGATCCGTGCTTTGCTGAGGATCAAAATTCCGATGGAGACGGATTTTTCTACCATTTATAGACTCATGCGAACTGTTTGTTTAAGTATCACTTTTGATGAAGTCATTGATGCTATGATGGTATTCTTTGGTCCTCCAAAACAAACTTTCGAAGAATTCTTACTCGGATTTGCTATCAGAAAAAAGAAGAACATTTCAGGTAAACTATCAAGCAAATTAATTTCTGTAAGAATGCTATATTTTATATGGTTATTGAAGGCTGTAAGGGCCCACATACAAAATATCATGGCTACTATCACAAATCCTTAAACCCGTACTCTCCACCTTCCCCGGACACGTCAAAAGTTCTGATGAAGTCATTCACAGATTACACGGAATCCATCAAGACAAGCTACAACAAAACCGATACGCATTTAGCCTTGATGTTGTTTCACTATACACGTCAGTACCGGCTCACACGGCGTTTGATTTAATAACGGAATGCATCACCACTTCAAGCCTACACTGCTACAACCTCACCCCAGCAGACATTCACCTACTCCTGAGGGCTATAGTAGACAACACCTACTTTACGTTCCAAGGACGCACCTACAAACAGACCACCGGCCTTCCGATGGGGTCCAGCCTATCGAGACTGCTTGCCGTCGCATACATGAACCAACTGGAACGTCGCGCACTCAGCACCTGCCACTCATACGCCTTACACGAGATACATTGATGATATACTCATCCTCACCTCTTCACGTGATGAGGCGAAGAGAACGGCAGCAACGTTCAACAGTATGGACGGCAAAATAAAATTCACAATTGAACACCCCGATAGCAGTGGATGCCTATCACTGCTGGACTTCAGGCTAAAAGTATCGGAAAGAGGTGACATTCACACCGATTTTTACAAAAAGCCTGTCAGCAGTGATATGTTTGTCCACTATCAATCAGCCCTCCCTCTCAGCGCTAAGACTGGTTACATTAAAAACGAGCTCACACGTATCCGAAATAAGTGCAGCAAAGAAGAAGACGGTAAAACTCACACTGCACATACTGAAGACAAACGGCTACCCGCAGTTCATTGTGGGTCGCTTAGAACGGAAAGGTAGTAAAGGCCCAAGGCGTCATACTCTATTCAACACCTGCTTCCTGAGGCTACCACACTTCAGTGAAAATATAACAGCAAAA
Organism: Ascarosepion bandense; assembly: GCA_037127315.1. Lineage (NCBI taxonomy): Eukaryota > Metazoa > Mollusca > Cephalopoda > Sepiida > Sepiidae > Ascarosepion > Ascarosepion bandense. The sequence continues at coordinate 2,057,629 of JBBBDQ010000879.1, forward strand.
ATACGTAGAGCTATCCGCAGAGAGGAATTGGATATACAGCTGGCCCACTACGGCCCCAATCTCCGCAGACACCTCAACTTCAACCATAAAACAAACAACACCACATGCACACTGGCCAATTGTCCTATTGCGGGCACCGGCATATGCCACCAGGTATATGTCGTGTACCGCATACAATGCGCCAAATGCGAGGAATTCTATGTTGGCAGCACCACCAGACCGTTGCACATTAGAATAAAAGAACATACGCACACACAAGCGTTATCCTTCCATAAACATTTAAAAAATGCAAAAATACTAACAATAACATAATCGTCAACATCGAGGCTAGAGAACGGAACCTAGTGAACCTGCACATAAAACAGTCCCTAATAATAACTCAACTACACCCACAGATCAACAATCGACAAGAGCTTAATCTAAACTACATAACAGAATAGGCAACGCTAACACGCACATGACACACACTGACCACAACAATAAAGCGCATACACACGGGCACGATATCACAGCTTAACGCACGCATATAAACATAGGTACAATAAACATGCGTACACAGCTCATGCCGAAATGTGTGCGCTCATGTGTGCGTGTGTGTGTATATGTGTGTATATATGAGTATATATATGCATATATATATATATATATGTGTGTGTGTGTGTGTGTGTGTGTGTGTGTGTGTACACTAAACACATGCACGCATTTGGGTACATCCAATATTTCGGCATAGAGACTTGATGCCCACGCTGAATATTTAAAAAATTACAAAAAACATTCATAAAGCCTTCTTTCATTATACTGTTTATTAGAGAAGATAATAAATAATCTTATAGGATAAAAAATGTAAAAAATAAACAAATAAACAAATAATTTTACGCTATGATATGCCCCCCAACCCCGGTAAAATTAAAATAACAATAATAACAATCTTATAGGATACAAATTAAAAAAATTATTACAGAAGATAATAAATAATATTAATAACAATCCTATAGGTTAAAAAATAAAAAAAAATAAAAAAACAATAAATAAATAATTTTACACTATGCTATCCCCCCGCCCCGGCAAAGTAGCGGAGGTGCCTCTAACACACCGCATACCGAAACACACACACACACACACACACACACACACACACACACACACACACATATACAAAATAAAGTAGAGTAAATTACAAGAACTACGCGCACATAAACATGCGCACATGACACAGTCACGGACACGCACACACCACCAGATAAAGCAGATAGATAAAACAACAATAATGTAATAGATCCTCTTCAACCCAGTTAAAGTCAAACCAACAGTCAGGTCATACTTAGATAAACCACACATATAAGCAGACTGATATCATCAAACCAAAAAAGCCCCAACTATAAATCACACACACACACACACACACACACACACACACACACACACACACTAAAAAATAAAATAATAAAAAACATTAATGACAGCAGCAGCAGCAGACAGCCAGCCAGGAATGACCATTATTTGAAAGGCCGGGAACACACTCGGACAGACACACGCTTCTCTGCCATTCTGAAGATGAGATTTTGATCTCGAAATTAATGTTTAATAAATAGGTAATACCCAAAAACTTCTTTACCTTCCTTTATTTTACTCAACGCATTGTAACAGCCTTCAAGACATAACCATATACCTATTTTACACAATGCTTCAAGCAAATTACAAAACTTTGCTATATTTTATATTTTCTTCATTCATGTAACTGAACTTTGAAGTGTTTAGTAAAAATTGTATTAATATTTATTTTTATATTTCTAAATATTTTAAAAAAATTCTTCGATAGTTTCCCTTTAGATCAACAAAAAATATTTTATGAAATGCCATATCTTTCCAACTTTAAAGTTCTCAACGACAAAATATCCACGTGTTCCGAAAAAAGAAGGATAATCAATTTATCGAGTTCGGTGTAAAATTATTCATTTAGATTTTCGGTATTTGAAAGACAACTTTTAAAAGACAACTTCTTTTGCCGTATTTAATCAGAAGTCCTTATAAATTGCACCTTTTTTGTCTGAATTCCTGGTATGTGCAGATATTATTTAGATTAATTATCCCTATAATTGTTGTCACGATATATTTGTTGATAACTCATAACGTTTCGGTCGTTGTGATCACCTTAATCATGTAATTGACGATCCGAACATTTCAAACCTACCTTCGTAGATTAAAGGGTTTGAAATATATTGTTTATTATTTTTCAGTTGTTGCTTGCTAAGTTCAAGTACACCTACCTGGTCCATGGATTGAACTTGTAATTACTATGTCACCAAATTCACGAACCAACGGTTTAGGCTATTGTCCGATTGGTTTTTTAAGAGGAGAACTTGAATCCTTAAACCCAACCTACCTCTGCTTGTTACGCTCGACTGCATTCATTGAGGCTTCAGTTTTTACTGAAGCTGCTGCCGCTTTTGGAGCCTTGTTTTTTTTATTAATGGTTTATATCCTAGACCCTACTGAGGAGGTTCTAATAACCTAGCGTATGCGCGGATTCTTTAAGACGCCTGATTTTGCAGTGTTTCTTTGCCCAGTAATTTTTATTAAATTTCATAGGGACGAAGGTGCCTTTTTCTCTATACATAGTCATCCATTCCTGATTTTGTTTCATCCCTAATTATGTCTTTTCGATGTTTCTCTAGCCATACTTTCAGTGAGTGGCTAGTGTTTACTTTTATATTCTTCTCCACAATTGCAAGGAATGGAGTATAAATAGTTCTTTGTCAGGTTCTCCTCTGTTTTAAGCAAGACTCAAGACAGAGATTTCTCCTTAAGGGGGAACTGTCTCTGGAAATTGTTTTATGGATTGCAATCTGAATATTTTCTGATAAGGTCTAGACGTAAGGAAGACAGACTATGACAGTTTTTTGGTTCTCCTCTTTGACTTCTCTGTTTCTGCCTTTAGATGATGATATACTTACTGTATAGTCATTATTCTGAAGGGAACGTTTGATGCTAATCATTTCCTGTTGGTAAGTGTCTGAGTCGACACGATTTTTGCATGGGACTGTAGGCAACAGAGGAACCATTTCTTTAAACTATATGGATGGTGCGAATTGAAGTTGAGGTATTGTCCAGAGAATGTTGAATTCTAATATACGGATATATCCAGTCTCTGTACGAATTATTAGTACATCCAGGAAGGCTAAATGATTATCATTTCCTTCTTCCATCGTGAACTGGTTCGCGTGTGTTTGTATATATATATATATTTGTCGTAAAGCTGGATGAAAGTCATGAACAAACTGAAAAAAAGTTGGTCGTAGTAATGGTAAAATTACGTTACACGAAATTAAAAAGATCTCATCTGCATTTTTTGCAGTTTTGAAACTCCAAAGTTTTGCTAATCATAACTTTTTTCATAAATTAACGAACATATATTATAATTTTCTCGGGAGTAAATGAAGATGTTTACATAAAATATAACTGCTCATGTAGTGCAGAGAGGACATGTCACAAGCTATCACTTAAAAAATCCACAAAAATATACAACTAAAACGAAAACTGCGTATAGAATCTTTTTAACTCAAATGAAGTTTAGCCGTTTTCTTATAAAGAAACATTTGTTATTCATTGCCCGAGCAGCTAATGTTAAAATCGGTTGAAATTTCTAACATCTTTCTATTAAAACAATTCTTCAGGAAAATAGGTTTATCAAGTTCGCTGTTATTGGTCTTTCCAGTGGGGAACTTCTTAACGCACTTTTTGTTTGAAGTAGGTTTGAAAATTAACATCTTATTTTCTCTCATTATGTCATTATTTTCTCTTCAAATTACATGTGCTATCCATTTTATTAGTTGTTATTGACAGTCCTCATTGGACTATCCATTAACAACTACCTGTTAGAGCCGACTTTATTATTAAGAAAATTTCTCCAGTGATTCCATAGATACAGAGCTTGAGAAGTAATCGTCTGTGAAATACATTGTTAAAAGTAGTTGAAATATCTAAAACCATAAGATAAGTCATAAGTTCATAAGATGTATTTGTTGTCTAGTGCTTCGCTTATTCTGGGAAAAAATGGTAGTTAGGTCAGCAGCAGCGGATCAGAAACCTATACTACTTTTCGCTCATAATATTGTTCCTATTTATGTTATCAACAACCTTCTTGTTGATTATAGCTTAAAAACGCTTACTGATGACACTGACTCGGAGAAGGATGAGCGCTCGCTGGTGTTCTTGAAACAGGACACACGATTTCTTCTTCAAGCAGAAATTAAATAATTTCACTAAAATCTGGGATATTTCCGGTTGATATTCTTAAAGACAACAACTGGGAGGTTGTTTGGGCTAGTAACTTTCTTAGGATCAAGTATATGATAGTCTTGAAACTTCTCAGGCTATAATAAAAATACTGAGATTGTGCTCAGTGAGACGCGGAAGTTGGAAAGGGGATGTCCATTGTCTTATAATGATGAGTAAAGACTGAGGCAAAGAGCTTCGCCTTATCTGACGAGGAAGATATGATATTGGGATTATTTATAATAGTGGGTACAGATGCCTTGCCTCTATTCATAATTTGCTTGGTAATCTTCCAGAACTCTCTGGGTCAAATATGTTTGTTTTCAACCTTGGCTTTGAACGTGTGTACGTAGATACACAATAAAACTCTACATTCCAGAAAGAATCTATTCTGAAATGAGAGCAGAAGTTTTTGAGGCAGAATATTTAAAGAAGGTTGAGAGAGGAGTTTCCACCATGTAAGATCTAAAGCTGTCCCAATCTGTCTTCGTGTATCGAAAAATCATTCTATGGAACGTCAAATCAGAGGATGCCTTTGGTTTGACGTCAAATGGAACACTGACTAGGGGTGGGGAGGATTAAATATTTTGCGAAGGGCAGGATGTAAGAAAGTTTGCCTGATGTCTTGATGAGTCAGGAATGTGGGTGGGTTTTTCAGTGATCTTTGATAGTCCATAGGCAATGGAGAAGTCTCTGCAATATTTGTCTTCTTCATCGGTTTTGTTCAAGTGGACTAACCAATCTTTATGGTGAATACTGAAGTCACCACAAATATGAAATCTAGCTAAGGAAAATTCGGTGAGGAGATTATCAATCCTCTTAGATATGTTAGAAATTAGCGTTCAACTTTCTGAAGACGATAGAAAGCAAAAATGAATGCGGTACTGTAGTCAAGTGCCACGCGGAAGCACATATATAGGAGGTTAGTGTCCTCGTTTTCTTTCCGTCTCTGTTATATCAAACATATTTGGGACTATCATTTTAGGGATATACATTTTAGACTTATTTTATGAAAAAGTAAGCCATTAAGAATAACATAATGTATTACACATACCGTCCCTTACATACAATAGCACATACATTTAAAATAAAAATTACCCTTTCTCAAGAACGTTTGCTTTTGGGTAAGTGAAAACTTATAAAAAACATATGAACTGTTTTTGATAATGTTTGGCGATGGACGAACGTACTGGAGACTTGATCATTCTTTATGACAACTCGTACCAAACTAAAATAGATTCACTATAAAATTTAATAGGCAAACCATGTCAGTTAAACTTAACACGTGTGTGAATATACATTTGATATGATGTGGAAAGTGGTGACATAGGTACCTAGTATAATGTAAGAATCCTCTAGTTCAGCAAAGTGCAGCAACTCAATGTGAAGCAATCGGAAAACTCCTGGGGAGATATTGAGCTATGCCGTCTCAATAGCTGCCCACCAACCCTCTGATATTTGCATGTGTAGGATCTTGCGTGCAAGTAGGCCCCATAAGTGTTCGATTTGGGCTTATTTCAGGTAAACGTAGTACTATGTTATTTGCTGAATGTTTCCAGAATACTCCTCAAACCAGTTCTGAACAACTTTGGTCCAATGAACCGGTGTATCTACTGAATTAATCCATTGTTATTGGGATACATGGAGACCATGAACGGGTGTAAATGGTCACAAATCGGTCAATAACTTGACGAGAGGGACCAGTAGACCCAACTTATGTAACGTGAACATGCCCCACACCCTTATGGAACTACAAAATACCGTGTTGAGAAATGAATTCCGTTATATGGCCATCAATCGGGCACAGCTGGAACTATAATTCACTGAACCTCTCCAAATGTAGCAACTGCTCTACGGTTTAATTAGCGATGTCATGAGTCCAGATGTGTTGCGCATATTGGTGGGTCTTCTATAATCCTTGGAAAACTAAAGAGCACTTAACTGACCTGCTGAGTATGCATCTAGTGCCTTCTAAATTAATTTTTGCTTGTTTGTTACTGTAGACATCTCTTACCTCTGGTCACAATAGTAAAGAATCCGTGATCGGCCACTACACAATCCACAGTGGTTTGTAAGACATTCTATCAGATATTCTCGGTACACACAGGACATCGTAGATCAAGGGATATAAAATATCCCCTAAATTTCAGAAATGGAATGTCCTAATTCATCTGGAATCCACTCTGATGCCTTGTTCGAACTCAGATAATTCACGGTCTTTCTATGAACAGGCTAATTGGTATTCACAGAGACTCAATAAAAATAAACTACAACTGATATAGGTCGGGACATTTTCATGACGTCAAGTTATATATATATATATATATATATATATATATATAATTCAGTAAATTGAACAAATTATTATAGGCACAAAATTTTATAATAGCAACAAATAAAGTCAATTTCATACTTACAGGCATTTATAGATTATAGAATAACAATAGATGTTATGAAAAATAAGAAATACGAAAACAACTGGCCGGTTTCAATCCATATTCATCATCAGGGTCAACTGGGATTTTTTAATTCAATTTTTCAACATTTAAAATATTAAAAGATGAAAATGAATCACGACGTACTGGGAAAAATTATGGGTAGGGTACGAGCAGGTACTAAATAGTAAAAATATGAAGTCCGATAGCACATTCTCTCTGTTTGCAGAGAGACTGGGTCCTGGTCTTAATATATATCGACTCCAATGCCTGTAAATGGAATGTAGAGTGCGAATCAGACTACACAGTGAACTGATTCACACTGAAGCCATTTACACAATTTCTGGTACTTGTCAGGTGTTCAGCAATGGCTGATCCGGAAGTGTTCACAAGTTGACCCGCACGAACATGCATTTTGAGAATTCTTAATGGCACATGCCGTTTTATTCTACAATCCAATCTCTGTGAGGTCCTTCCTATGTAGTCATTACCACAACTAGCGGTAAATATGTAAATAACAGAAACAAATGATGGAGAAGAAGTAAGTCTTTTTCATATATATATATATATATATATATATATATATATATATATATATATATACATAATTTCCGTCACGCTCGTGGAGAGAGGGACAATAACGAGGCGGTGTTGGCTCAGTTCATTCTCTTTACTACCAATTATTATCTGAACTTCCCACTCTGGTTTTTCGAGTCAACACCAAAAATATACGCGGGTGATCGTTGTGTTCCATTGATCGTAAAGCCAGACAGAGCTTTTAGCCACAATAAGGAAAGGAAATCGTGGTGAAAATAACAATAAGGTGCTTATATATTTATATATACATTCTGTTTGATACAGTATTTGGTTAGAGTTTATTACTCATGCATGCAGACAACTGTAATTTCAACCCACGTTTTTCTAGGATGTAACACTTTATCTAAGTTGGTTAGTTTGGCACCAGGCTAAAGTCGAAAGTCCTTCTAAGGCAGGCAGTTAGGTGACAACACGTCTCTCGTGTCAACTTGCTCACTCTCAAATCAACCCTACTGTCTAAAAACCCACCGACTCTTGATTATATTGAGCCTCGCATCCAGCGGGATGGTTGTGACGCAATCTGGGTACGCTTAGTATTTCCAAATAACCATTAAGGGATCCTTTTTTTTATCAATTGATCAAACTCCTCTCCTTCTCTCCTGTGTGAGCGCCTCTTACCACTGCTCGAGGGGTGTGGTCCAACCAAATGGCCAAATTTTAATTATTCGCTCCAAAATTACTTTCCCATTGAACCTTCGGTATATGGTCGTTTTTTACATCTGCGTTTTATAATTTCAATTTATCGACCTGAAGCGCTTTTTATTATCTAGGCTTCCTCGCCTTTCACACAACCGATGCAAGAAATTATCAAGCTTCGGTCGAAAAGAAAAACCATACGTTTCTCTTTTTGATTATCAGCGTCGCAAAATTACTTAAAACACAAAGAAAATTTTATTTCTGAGAATTCCATTTCTATTTTTGACCAGGAGGGCCCTTGCCTCTAAAAGTCATAAAATCAAATCTTAAGACAGTTGTAATTTCATCAATGGTCAATTAAATTTTCACAATACCCGAGAGACTCATTTTTCGCGATAATGGATATTCTGAATTTTGTGACAAGAACACTTATCTGACCCTGTAGCCAGCACTCAAGAGTTATAAAAAACTTCAGCTATTTTTCTTGGATGGTCCTCTTAGAATATCCTTCATTTAGCTTCTAGCGAATGAAGAAGAAAAAATATTAAATCAACACATCATTCACTAAATCCCGGGCATAACTAATAAAACAACAACGTTTAGGCAAAATTCAACTTTATTCATCAACATAGTCTCTTTCCATGGTAATGCACTGATTCCAATGCTTCTCTACCAATTCGATGCCTTTTTTGTAGAACGATTTGTCTTTGGCCTCAGTTTCCGATATCACTTCTTCACTGAAGTCAAATCTCTTTCCATAGAGAATTCTTTTGAGGTCTGCAAACAGTCATTAGTCGCTGGGGGCCGGATCTGGAGAAAAGGGTGGATACAGAAACAATTCGAAGTGCAATTCATGTAGTTTTGCCATCGTTGCGATCGACTTGTGACACAGCGCGTTGTTTTGGTGAAAGATTACTTTTTTCTTCTTCATTTGTAGCTGTTTTTTGGCGATTTCTTCTTTCAAACTCAATAATAATGCTATATAATATTCCCTATTGATAGTTCTACCTTTCTAAAGGAAATCGATGAACAAAACACCTTGTGCATCCAAAAAATACGGAGGCCAAAACCTTGCCTGCAGATGTTTGCGTCCTTGGTTGCTTTAAACGGCTTTCACCTGCTGCTCTCCATTCAATTGACTGCCGATTTGACTCCAGAGTAAAGTGGTGGATTCACGTTTCCACCATTGTCATATATTTTTCGTCGACACGTTGTTTTTGATCGACTGTGAGCAAACACGGCATCCACTTTGAAAACAGCTTCTCATTGACAAATGTTCATGAACATATGGTAAATATACTGTCTTCTGATATGTTAAACTCCTCTACTATCTCATGCAACTTCAATTTACGATCGGCCAAAACGAATTTGTGGATGTTTTAGTGTTTTCCGGGACAGCTACTGATTTGGGGCAACCTGAGCGTTGAGCATCATTTGTGCCTGTACGACAGCGTTTAAAGTCAGCACACCACCTCTTAACCGTTGTTTCCGATGGAACAAAGTCCGAAGAATACTTATAAAGCCATTACTTTGCTTGAACAGTATTTTTTCACATCAGAAAGCAATACTTTATCAACACAGGAAATTCAGATTTTTCCATTGTTTTTAAATTTGTAACACGTAAATAACTGTAATTTGTAAACTAATAATCCGATTGGGCCCAAATTTTGTCATGTACCATTTGAAGATTCGTACTTATATATATATATATATATATATATATATATATATATATATATATATATTGTATCGAGGCAGCAAATAAGTGTTTGCTTAATGTTGAGTAATTCTTTATAAGATATAGATTTGGAAGAAGATATCATTTGTGTGCGTTGAATTAAGTTATCAGACAGATTTTAGTCAACAATACAATAATCCTTACTCATACACACAGTAAAAAGAAACTTCAGATATTGGAGGCCATCTACATTAAATCCAAACAACCCACACTTAATAAAATCACGTTTAAATCTGGTCACAACACATTACATTGCATTCGAATACATGGTTCTGTTGTCATTTCGCGCTATCACGCGGTGTGACGTCATAGAACCGCATTGCAAATTTGCGAACTGCGTTTGTTATTTTTGGTAACTATTGCCGTTACCTAGCGGAGTTTTATGTCAACACAAAATAAAATCGTCGCTGATGGTGGATGTTATTGTGTTACCGTCTTAACAATCTCTCTGAAGATGGCTCATGTGAGCCGAAAGCGTAGAACCAACTTAATGAAAAATTATCCAAATGTTGGAGAATTTGTCTTTATTTTACAACTGAAATTAAAGCCAAAATACGACGTGTAGAACGGCTCATGATTAAACATAATAGACATTCATTGTCTCTTATATTTAACAGTATATGTTTAGAATATATATATATATATATATATATATATATATATATATATATATATATTCTAAACATATATATATATATATATATATATATATATATATTATTTGTAAACGAGTTATTACGCAATCCAGGTTTTGAAAATCGCCTGAAGACACTGGGTTGCGTATTAACTCGTTTACAAATGAAAAATATTCAAAAGTTCTACAATATAATTGTATTAAACACTTTTTAATACAATGGTGCGTTGGTCTAATTCGATTATGAAGTCAGTTGATTACCCAACTTTGGTTTCAATCATTCGTTATCTTCAGGCGTTTTATATCAGCTGATTCTCAAGCGTTTTATTTCAAATGTACAACAGGGGTTTTCAGAACGCCCAACTGGAAGTTTAAAGTAACTGAAATTTTAAATTTTAAAATAGGGAAATAATTTTCCAAGAATCCTAAACACTTTAAACCGGGTTTGTATCATCATAACATAAATTTTCTGATATGTTTACATCCGGACATTATTTTGGATCTTTCATTTAGTAATCTTTTTCTTTCTGCAAATAATATTAAGGCAAACTTTTTCCTTGTCACAATCTGCAGACATCTCAGCCATTGTAAGGTCTGGCCTTTTTAATATGCTCCATATTATATCAGGGTCTTTGCCGTCTTATTCTTTCAATTTCCACACGTGGTTAGCCAGTTTGGTACAACTTTTAAGGTATTCTAGCTTGAATGTAGATCTGTGATTATACCAACGATATTTAAAATTTATTTTCAGTAGACCCTAAGTATGTTCTTTGTCCACCTGTATCCTGTACTTTGTAAATAACTCCTGTTTTACAAACTCCGTCAAGTGGGTATTTATTTTGTCTCTGTGGTTACATTTTTTATTAGCTATATTATGCTGTACGTTATTTAAAAAATATTTTGCTTTTAATGTAATTTTCTAAATTACAAGTACAACTATAACTTAATTTGTGTTTTTATTGAATATTTTATGTATATCCGAGTTTTTAGGGAATATATATAATAATCCCCTCAAATATTTTGACAGTATGTGTACACTCTTATTAATACAGTGATTTAACACCAATGAATTTATGAAGAAATTTATCAAAAAAACTTCAGATACAACTCTCGACAAGAAATGAGCTATGAATAAACTAATGTACGAAGGAATTGTCACAAGTGTTGTGCGGGTTGCATTCTACTAGTGGCTGACTTTCTTGCTATTTTGTAATTGTAGAGGAAAGATTTACTATGCGAGAATGCATCTTCTATTCAGCCATCACCTTCTTCAGTATCGAAAACTTTGAGAAAGTTTTGACTACACCAATCCCACCATTGACTGTAAAACAAATACCTCCGGCTCTTTACTGGGTGCTCAATCAATCGGTGAAAAATTCTACACACATTGTGAAGGCCTTCACACGCTTATTGCTGGCGGCCAAATCTCCGTATGTGCGCTCATTACCCAACTCCTTGATATCTTTTATAAAACTTGACCAGGCGACCAGGCAGTTTGATTGGTGCGACTGTAAGAAAAAAGCCGTCAAATATGATTATTTACATACCAAGAATGCACATAAAGATATGCCATGGCTTCTTGATGAAGGGCCTTATTTACCTACGGTAAGTTTCTTTTTTCTTATTAGACTAATATTTCCACATATTGAAGGATTACAAGAAACAATGTTGTTTGTATCCTTTTTTAAACTAGTTGAGCCATGTCATTAGTTAAAGATGTGATAAATATTTTTTCTATACTTCTGATATGAGTGCAGGGATCATGAGGATAACAATACTCAGAATACTACTTGAGTCTGCTAAATCTATGTGAAGAGATTATCGGAGAAAATACAAACGATCTGTGGTTTATATAACAACAGAACAACCTTCAAAAGTGGTTCTACTGTTCGCAGATACCTCTCCCGAGTAAATCCTTTAATAGAGGAGAACATGACTGTGAACGCCATTCCATGTAGCCACGGAATGAAATATGATGCAAATCGCCCCCGGTCTCAGGCTGTATGCTGCGTGCGATAACTGACCGTAAGTTAGTCTCACCTGAGTCTACAACTGTTCGCTTCCATTCCGCCCCCAGGGGATTGAAGATGTCAAATGATCGGTCGAAATCACTTATTTCCTCACGTTGTGATTTCTTATCGCAGAGAAAGCTAAGGACCTGAGAAAAAGGGGAGGTTTTCGTGCTGCAAATCAAGAGACGGTTTGGTGCAAAATTCAGAAACAGACAAGAACAAAAAATAACAAAACAGTAGCGACGGCCAGTCTATGTGGACCAATGATTGCATTGTATCTCTTTCTACAGAGAGAGAGAGAGAGAGAGAGAGAGAGAGAGAGAGAGAGAGAGAAGAGAGAGAGAGAGAGAGAGAGAGCGATAGAGAGAGAGAGAGAGTAAAAAAGAATAAAAAATACAATCCAACTTTTTTCAGAGTCCACTTTTTACTTGCTGCTACTATGCCTATTCGGTGTTAGAAGTAGTACAGTCTTTATGCTCTCTTTTTCTTGGGTTCTGCTTAGAAGCGTGATGAGAGAGAGAGAGAGAGAGAGAGAGAGAGAGAGAGGATTTTTCCGCGTCTTCACTCCACACATTCTGGGCGAGTCTCTCTCTCTCTCTCTCTCTCTCTCTCTCTCTCTCTTTCTTTCTCTCTTTCTCTCGCTGACTTATTTTTCAAATCTTCAAATGTTGAAACCATTTCAATATGGCGTTGGGTGATGGTAAGTGTTGGAAATGTTTGTCTATAAAAGTTTAATGTCAATTTCGTGTATCTGGCTTAAATGATTCGCTTACGGTTTTCGCACGGATGTCTGCCGGTCTGGAAGCAGAGACAAGATTCTGTTGACTCTATACATTCACCTGTCAGCGTAATTACAATTTCATCCTTACGTGGGTGGTCTTTTTTCGACCGATAATTCCGTTTTTAGTCGTTCCTCCATCTCTTTCCCCGAGAGAGAAAGGAAGAGAAACGAACAACAAAGAAGAAAGTAACAGAATTCTATTCCAAGGTTCTATCTCATTGTTAAATTGTTATCATATCAGTCGATGTAATTTCGTGGATGCCTTGTGTTTCGCCTCTCTGTTATCTCTCGGTCACACCGGCGCTTAATTCTTTATTCCCCTCTTTCTCAGCCCTTCCTAAGATAAAGACAAAAAAATATGCGCACAGAGATATTCTTCAAATATCTATTCCCGGGTTCGAATACAAGATCCGTCGATACTTGGTTTAACGTGTGTGCAGAAGGAACACTTACAGTGTTACAGAAATATAAAGAAGAAACGAGTTTCTTAAGTTAAGGCTGCAAGAACATTCTAAATCTGTAACACAAAAGGAAATAAAAAAAAATCACGCGCAGCTGACCATAAGATGAAATTGAAATAAAAGATAGACAACACCGCTGGAAATTATGAAAACTTAAGGAATCAGCGTATATGCTAGTCCACAAAAATTTCCAAAGTCACTTAAGCATATATATATATATATATATATATATATATATATATATATATATATATATATATATTGTTACATGTTAAGTGTAACAAAAGAAAAAAATGATTGACCAAAAGTCAGAGTTAAATGAAGATCTTTAATTTATGATAAATACAAAATTATATATATGCAAAATTTACAAGTTTTGCATTCAAAACAGAAACGTAGAGTTTACTACTGGCAGGCGAAGTTTTACGAAGGGGAAGGAAGGGTCAGTATCTTTACCCAGTTAAGTTAGCAAAATAGTTTAAGTGCTATACTTTTTGGAAATCCTTAAATGTGTATATAAAGAATAATTTCCAGTATGGTCAATGAAAAGTCAAAAAATCTATTTACCCTTTTAGTTCCATGAGGTTCTCTTTCAGGTTTTAGTTGGTCGGCAACTTTTCTTAGGGATTCTTTCCGCTGGATGCACAGATCCACGAATCGGACCGGAGTTGATATATATATATATATATATATATATATATATATATATATATATATATATATTCTGAAGAAAAAATTCGATGCATAATTAATTTTTACAAGAATCGTTTTCATTTTTCTTTGTTAATTATGATGATTAATAATGTTTCAAAGATCTTTTAAGTTTCTTAGTTATTGCCTGTATTCGGTTATTAAGCTATTAAGTAAGGACTATATTTACTAATCAAAAACTGAAAAGCTTAATACAAATAATTTCGCAAAAGTAAAATTGTCCATATTTTTTAATTGTGTGGCATATCATTAAAAGGTTGCGTGTCTGAAGGTATGTTCCCCTTACGAAATGTTCACGTAGGTTTCATAAATTTATGTCAATTCTGGTCAACTATGCTTAGCTTGTCACCACATCTGGCTGCATCAATTTCTTCACGCATCAGAAAACTATGACCTCTGTGATTAAGAAATACTTTTATTCTAAATTTCGTGCTATTTTGAACGTCTTCGGTCTTCAAGTTACCCAATTCCTTAGTTTTCCATCTCTGCCAATTACTTTAGTCCTCCTTCGACTGATTAGGATTGAAAATTCACTTGCGGTCATTAATTATTTTATTTTAAATTTCACCTACGCAAGGAAAATCCTGGTTCATATTTAGAGATTTGCTAGATGACTTCCTCGATTTCTTGTCAGTCATTAATTTCTTAATTCACAAACTTTTTTTTATTTTCTGTTTATAGTACAGTCTCGTCCGTTGTCTACTTGGCTGCTCACTAAGAAATTTTTATAATTTCAAATGTCATTTATATAAAATTCTCTATCCAATACTGTGTTTTGATAAATTGTACTTTGACGGCAGGGTCATTAATCAACTGTCCAAATTCACCACATGGCCTCTTGCATTTTGCTTCTCTCTGTGGGCAATCTCTTTAGGTTTTAGAGGTTTCTAACAAAAACAGACAAATCTTCAATCAGGATATCGATGTGTCTTTCTTCCTGTCTTTTCTTTTTAACTCTCCTGTGTGCGAAACGGTGTTACACTATAAGCAAGTAATACTTGTTTCAAATAATACTAATTTAACTTTAAATTTGCTAATTTTCCAAAAATAATGTGTCATAAATGTATATTTTATTTTTGTAAGATTTTTAAAACAGAAAATTAACTTTTCTTTACAAACCTGTCAATCTGTCAAAAATGGACGAAAAACTGATAATTTTAGAAAACTCTTACAAAAATCTCAATAAATATAATTTCTACTTAAAATACATCAGAGCTTACTGGAAAAAGTAAATTTAATCGTTTAGCTTTCAATTAAAGCTAAAATGAAACTTTCAAGAAAGCTTTTTATTTTGAAAAATTCACTTTAAAACTTAGGTATCGAAACTAAATAGAGGTGCCTATATCGCAGGAAAAGTAGTGTAGAAGAGTAATCAAATAATCAAATAATTATTCTCTAATGCACACATGATCCTAGAAAAATTCAAAGTTTAAATGAAAAAAAATTCTTTTAATAAGGAAACCTACTGATTATTTCACCGGAGTAAAAAGAAACCATGTGGAAATTAAGCTAGTCACAGCTCACCATAGTTTTAGGCTGGCCAAGTTGAAGCAAAATAAATCTAGCACGGCAATTGCTTCATGTTTTAAAAACTGGTAAGCGATTATTCGTTACGTCAAACAATAACGTAATCAAACTCACTGAATTGTTTGCTAATATTACTATAATGTATAAGCTATCGCAAATTTAATCAACAGTGAGATCAAGTCAGACTATCAGACACAGCCTTATTATACAGACATTTTTAGATACATCCCTTTAATGGTCGTTTCCATTATTTTCAGATGAAATTTATTGAAAAGCAGCAAAGCTTTAAGAAAATTTTGCAAAGAGCAACAGGTGAGACATCGTAAAAATGAACTACAATGAGTAATGCTGTGTTAAGATGGCAGTATATCAGTTTTTATTTGTTTAATGTACCATACACAAATGGTAAGAGATCACGCTTTATATTGCTATGTTCCCAAATTATTTGCATGTTTACACATAACTGCATTATACTTTATATATTTGCGTTGATATATATATATATATATATATATATATCCAGGTTAAAGAATGTCTTGTTTTATTAACTTTTGGATTTAATTTCAGAAAGATGGTATATTCCTTTTTCTCATCCGCAACCTTCACTTTTCAAAAAGGAAAGCAAACTAGTTGATGTATCAAAACCCGAAAATTATTTGCAGCTGGTAAGTAGTTTGGTGTAATTAGCAACAGCAATCGTGATAATCGTTATTGGAACAAAATGATGTAACAAATGATAGCAGCGACTAGACTGCCCATAGCTTCCTTAGGTAATTTTAAAAGCAGTTCATGATATAAAATGATGAGGTAAACAATATTATCAACGTTATTATTAATTGCAAATAATTTAGTTTTTATTTACAATATAAGGTATTGTAATAATCATTATTACTCACATTATACAATATTATTTTGATCAAATGCAATAATATATGAAATAAATGGAAAGGTTTACAAAATTTGTGAAAAAGATTGTTGCTTTACATTATTTTCTTAAGGAAATTCAGCTGGAACTTCAATGATAGACGTTAACTTATCAAACAACAGACTTTCAGAACAAAAAATAAGTCAGTAATACCATAATAATGTGGGGACAAAAACATAAAAAGGACCGGAAAGGGGTAATCTGTCCTTGAGCAGTGTAGGATTATGAGTGAGCCCTTGGACAAGGAGGTGAACGGTAGCGTTGAAAATTTCCAACATGAGTTGAGCTACAAGAACACTAATTCCACCACCTTTTGGTGAGTCTTATAAACTCTAAATATTTCCGATTGATGTAAATGTTTTTGTCTTATATTTGTTGACTATTTGGCCTGTAATAAATGTGTAAATGTACCTTGGGTTTAGTTTCCTTTCATGTTGTTTTAGTTTTAATAACTTACTTTAGAACTAACAATTGGTGATCCCGACTAAAAAATGAACGCGTACAATAGCAGTTACAATTGTCTTCATAAATTTAAAAAAGGAAGCGTCTTAATTTAAAATTAATACTTTTCTTGTATAAAAAAAAATATCACGAATTTCAGTAGCATGGTCATTAAACAGAAACGACATTCGTAGTAAACCATGTAAAAGTATAATAATGTTTCTTTTTATTAATAAAGCAAAAAAGGAACTAGGTTTTTGTTGCAAACGGGTTTAACATAACAAGCCGTCACAGGCGAAATATTTTTCTTAATCGGAAAATTTCGTTTCCAATATGGCCGTCTGTTGTTCTTCCTCAGAGTCATACTCGGCGCCTTTTCTGTGATTGGCTGATCTAAACGTCTACGTCACGCTCTTTCCCTATCTCTCTCTTTCCCTCCCTAGTATACTACTGTTCTCCCTCTGTCCTGCTACTACGATTGAAGCTAACGCATCTAAGCAGCCAATAAGTGCGGTACTAATTAATAAAATAAATTTTTGTGAAATGGCGACGCCAGCCTTTAATCTAAATGCGTCGTTGGTGCACGATGACCCGCTTTGTTTTTTGCACAACTAGATTTATTTTTTAGGCAAAAAGCAATCACTAATCAGGCGGAGAAGTTCTGTTACGTGGCATCCATCTTACCTCAGGACACAATTACGGAGGTAAGGGAGTTAATTATCTCTCCACCTACGGAAAAGCCGTACGATGTGCTTCGAGAGAAAGTAACAGTTTCTGTGACAGCTTCAACGCACAAACGTATTTCACAGTTGTTAGAGCAGGAAACTCTAGGGGACAGCAAGCCGTCACAATTTCTAAAACGGCTACAGAAGTTGGCGGAGGGAACGATGGATAAAAGCATCGTTAAACACATATTCCTCCAACGTATCCCGACATAATATAAGGTGGCTATAGCTGCACAGGACGAGTCCACGCCTGTCGAACAGCTGGCTGTCATAGCAGACCATATAGCTGACATTATCCACTCAGTCGCCTGCTATATCCAGTGTGCAGACATCGGATAGGGACGAGCTGCTCTCAAAATTAATGGAGGGACAGCAGCGGATGGAAGCTCGCATGAATAAGATGGCGGAAGACATCGCCAGACTAACACTGAAGCAGAAGCAGGGACAAAGGAGTAGGGATACACGCAGCCAGTCTATGGAACGAGGGCAGGAAAAGGCGATTTGTTGGAAACACAAGAGATTTGGAGAAAATGCAAATTCTTGTATACCACCCTGTAATTACAAGGGGCAGGGAAAAGCCTAAACCGACAGAAGACAGCGGCATCAACTGTCGGTGCAGCCCGCTCTGGCCGCCTACTTTATGTAGTAGATAAAAACACGGGAACGTCCTTTTTAGTAGACAGTGGGGCACAGGTGTCCCTCATCCCTGCAACATCAGCTGACAAAAGATCTCCTCCCTGTAAATTTACACTCCGAGCCGTAAACGGTTCGTTAATACACACTTATGGGGAGAGGTGTATGGACCTCAATCTTGGCTTACGCAAATCATTTACCCACATTTTTATAGTTGCAGATGTAAATGGCGCTATTTTAGGTACGGACTTTTTACAAGCGTTCGGCCTTGTTGTAGATATGACAGGCCAGTGTCTAAGAGATCCAGATACACAACTTACAACATGTGGGGTGTTGAAGGCTGGTACTCCGCTATGTCCAGCAGTGGCACATGAAAACCAGGATGACACTTTCCTGAGACTTTCGAGGGAATATCCTTCAATTTCTGTACCCTCCTTTAATAAGGAAGTCTTGCCACATTCTACAACACACTACATAGAGACAACAGGCCCACCCGTCCATTGCAAAGCTAGACGTTTAGCACCTGATAAAATAAAAGCTGCTAAAGCAGAATTTCAACAGATGATGAAGTTTGGCATAGTTCGCCCGTCAAAGAGCGAATGGGCTTCACCTCTTCATTTAGTTAGTAAAGGTCCTAACACATGGCGTGCATGCGGAGACTACAGAGCTTTGAATGCTGTTACTAAACCTGATAGATATCCTGTACCACATATTCAAGACATAACAGCAGTAGCCCAGAATAATAAGGTTTTTACAAAATTAGACCTAATTCGAGCATATCACCAAATACCAGTGGAGCCCGAACACATTCCCAAAACAGCTATTACTACGCCGTTTGGAATGTTTGAATTTGTACGAGTTCCGTTTGGGTTGCGGAATGCAGCACAGACATTCCAAAGGTTTATAGACCAGGTCTTGTGCGATTTGCCATTCGTCTGCGCATATATTGACGATGTCTTCATTGCTAGCAGAAATATGCAGGAACACATCGACCATGTGCGTCAAGTATTTAAACGCTTGAAACAGTATGGAGTCGTTTTGAACCCATCAAAGTGTGCTTTCGGTCAATCCGAAGTTATATTTTTGGGACACCATATTACAGAGAGGGGAATTTCCCCAGCGCCGGAGACAGTCAAGTCTATCCGGGATTTCCCTATTCCTGTTACAATGAGACAGTTACGTCAATTTTTAGGGCTAGTAAATTTTTACCGTAGATTCCTCCCTCACTGTGCCCAAGTACTTTTACCATTGACAGGTATGTTGACAAATGTGAAGAACTGTGACATTACATTTTCGGAAGATGCAGTAACGGCATTCAACAAGGTGAAGGCCATGTTAGAAGACACCGTCAAATTATCCCACATTCAACCAGACCATGAACTGTGTCTGGCAGTGGATGCATCTGCAACTGGAATTGGAGCTGTCCTGCAGCAGAAATGCGACAGTGATTGGAGACCCATTTCTTTTTTCTCCAGGAAATTGACTGACACAGAAACACGCTACAGCACATTTTCCAGAGAATTGTTAGCCTCATTCACTGCAGTGCAACATTTTCGTCAACTCCTGGAAGGTCAGCAATTCTACATACTCACAGACCACAAGCCTCTGTTGGGCGCCTTGCAGTTTTCCTCAGATAAATACTCCCCTCGTGAGATTCGACAGATGGACTACATCCTCCAGTTCACATTGGATGTCAGGCATATCAAGGGAGCAGACAACATCCCAGCAGATACTTTGTCACGTAGGATAAATACAGTCACGTTGGCTCCCTCCATCGATGTCAACAATTTAGGGGAAGAACAAGAAAAGGATGAGCAGCTGAAAAACCTACTGCAGAATAATGCGACATCATTGCAACTGGTGAAAATTACCCATCCTAACAGCAACAAGAAAATAGTATGTGACATCAGCACAAACAGACTGCGCCCATATGTCCCAGCGTCATTACGGAAAGACATATTCGGTGCTGTACATGGACTATCGCACCCTGGAGCTAATGCGTCAATACGCTTAATGATCGACAGGTACGTTTGACCGCGGATGAAAGCGGATGTGAGAGAGTGGACGAAGAAGTGTGTGAAGTGGCAAAAAGCCAAGATTGGTCGACATACACGAGCACCTCTAGGCACATTTCCTGTACACATTGACATCACCGGTCCATTTCCCACATGTGAAGGTCAATGCTATCTGTTGACCTGCATTGACAGATTCTCGCGCTGGTTACCGATGCCGGATATGACGGCATACACAACAGCCAGGACATTTCTTGCCGGTTGGATAGCAAGGTTTGGTGTCCCAGAGAAGGTGACAACAGATAGAGGTCGACAGTTCGAGTCCGAACTGTTTCATAAACTCTCGGCACTCTTGGGCACCAGGAATATTCACACGACAGCATACCATCCACAAGCAAACGGTGCGGTCGAACGATTACATCGCAGCTTTACGTGCAGTGCTTACCAGCAATACTAAGTGGTTAGAACATCTTCCACTAATATTGTTGGGGTTACGCACTGCAGTAAAAAAGGATATGGAATGCTCAGCAGCAGAAGCACTGTATGGAACCACATTGCGCCTGCCAGCACAATATTTTTTTGAGACACCGGAGAAAGTATGAGATGTAACATCATTCGTGGATAGACTGACCAGAAACATGGCCAAGATGGCCTATTCTCCTTCAGGGGAAAACAAGTGCATTAAAACATATGTACCAAAGGCCCTAGAGACGTGTACGCACGTATTTATCCGAGATACAGCTAGGTCACATTCCCTGCAACCACCGTATCGTGGCCCATTTAAAGTTACCAAGAAAAACAACAAGTTCTTCAGCGTTCTCATTAAGAACGAAGAACAAAACGTTACGATAGACAGGTTAAAACCTGCAACATTGGAGGACGAATACTTAGAAGTAGTAACCTCAACCTCAATGCCAGTAGACATGACACTGGAAAAACGCCCTCAAGAAAAAAAGACACGTTCAGGCAGACACGTAAGATGGCCTGCTCATTTAAAGAACTTTCTTGCTACGTAAAAAAAAAGAAAAAAAAAAGTGTATTCCCCCCGTCTTTCGATGTTTTTCCTCATAACATTCTATTACAGATACTCCATATTTTTTTTTGGGGGGGGAGTGATGTGGGGACAAAAAAATAAAAAGGACCGGAAGGGGGTAATCTGCCCTTGAACAGTGTAGGATTATGAGTGAGCCCTTGGACAAGGAGGTGAACGGTAGCGTTGAAAATTTCCAACATGAGTTGAGCTACAAGAACACTAATTCCACCACCTTTTGGTGAGTCTTATAAACTCTAAATATTTCCGATTGATGTAAATGTTTTTGTCTTATATTTGTTGACTATTTGGCCTGTAATAAATGTGTAAATGTACCTTGGGTTTAGTTTCCTTTCATGTTGTTTTAGTTTTAATAACTTACTTTAGAACTAACAATAACATAAGCTTGTCACTCTTCCAGGACAATAACCAAAATAACATTTGAAATATCTTTAATG
The DNA here is from genome assembly GCA_037127315.1 of Ascarosepion bandense. Taxonomy (NCBI): domain Eukaryota; kingdom Metazoa; phylum Mollusca; class Cephalopoda; order Sepiida; family Sepiidae; genus Ascarosepion; species Ascarosepion bandense. The sequence goes on from JBBBDQ010000879.1 coordinate 2,079,660, forward strand.
TAAACATTGATCTGCAGGAAAATGTTTACTTTTTTTTCAAAGGTGACGGTTATTAAAAAACAAACAGCAATTGACTACGTAGAGAGATTTATTGAAATAAAGTTTTAAATAAAGTATGAATGTCTCTTTTTTGTTCACTTAGTTTATTTTTTTTTTTGCTACGTATTTTTTTTAAATAATTATATTTATTATATATACTTGTTTCTTCCTGAAATCTATTTTAAAATTTTAAAATCAGTATGCATGTATTTTTACTAATTTACGTTCAAGTCATATGACACACTTTTCCAGCCATACAGATTATGTTTTACAATGACACACCCCTATATCGTCTACAACTTTCAAGTACTTGCCAAACATCCAAGATATTTAATTTATCTATAAAAATGTTCTAATGTAGTGTAGGAAATTGTATAAAGATATGTTCTGTCATGGGTATTTAAATGTATTATGCATGTTTGTTATTTTTCACACCCGCGCTAGTTGGAATATATGCAAGTGTTTGTTTATATTCAGATTGATACAAGTATGTTTACTGAAAACAAATACTGAATTTCCCATTAAAAATGCTATAAAAAGCAGAAAAACGGCCCTAGCTCAAGAACTCCCTGTATAATTTTAATGAAATTTGACACTGCACTCAGAGAGGCTTAAATTTTAATATGCTTCAAAATTGTTTGGGTGTTATGTATCGTTAATGAATCTGTATATCGAGCACACAGGATTAGAGTTTTAGTATTACGTACCTACACTTTTTCACGATAATTCGCGATACTTAAGTTTGAAAATGATTTTTTATAAATAAAAAAGTTTTCTTAAAGCTTTAATTGAAAGCTAAATGACTAAATTTACTATTTCCAGTAGGTAAAATATTCTGTAGTATTTCAAACAAGAATTATATTAATTGGAATGAAATGAATTGTTTGAACATTATTTTTTTTTATCGATACTCGTATTTAAGTAGATATTCTGTTTTTTAATTAAACAGTATTATATATTTATATCTACCGGCCTGATTACTTACAACAAATTGTTATGACGAAAATGCGTGCCATTCGGCAGGATTCGAACCTGCGACCCCTATTTACATAGGGGAAGCTATCATTTGATCTGGCTACATCTTAGACCTCTCGACCACGAATAGCCTCTAATCTAAATGAGGTTTTAATCAATCCTATATAACACAATTTTCGATTCATCGCAAACAATCATATCTTCTCTGAAATGTATCGTAATGTCAACAAATGTAAACATTTTACGGAAATTAACGAATTTTAACGAAACTTGGTTATAAACAACCGACAATTTGAAATGAAAAAGGGGTCGCAGGTTCGAATCCTGCCGAATGGCACACATTTTCGTAATAACAATTTATCGTAAATAATCAGGCCGGAAGCTATAAGTATATAATACTGTTTAATTAAAAAACAGAATATCTACTTAAATACGAGTATCGATAAAAAATAATGTTCAAACAATTCATTTAAAATTGTCGGTTGTTTATAACCAAGTTTCGTTAAAATTCATTGATTGGAATCAAAATTTTGATATTTTTCGGCAATTTTTGAGCGCTCAAAAACAAAACTTAAATCTCGGTTTTAAAAATCTTGCAAAAATGTAATATATATCTGTGACATGTTATTTTTGAAAAATTAGCAAATTTAAAGTTAAATTAATATGATTTACACAAGTATTACTTCTTTATAATATGAAATTTAGAATAAAAGTAATTCTTAATCACGGTACTCAGATCTTTCTGACTTTTGAAGTGAGTAATTTTTTTCGTGTAAGTTGAAGTAACCGTGAAACATGACCTTTTAATGTAACACTGAAAATACCATTCTTAAAAAAATTCAACTACATTAAAAAAGTTGTTTTTAAAGTCTAATGGCTTAATGATTTGTATTAAACTTTGTAATTTTTCATTAGTAAATATAGTCTTCACTTTATAACTTAATAACCTAACCACGACAAGGTCTTGAAGAATTTTCAAAATATTTTTGAAACTTTTCAAATAGTTATAATTAAAAATGAAAAAAATGAAAACAATCCTTGTAAAAATTCATTATTCATCGATTTTTTCTTCAGACTACAATGTCGTTAATATATATATATATATATATTAAAAGCAATTAAAAGGTTATCTAAATAATGTTATACTTTAATTGCATTTTTTATGTCACTATTCGGAGCAAATTTTCGGAAAAACGGCTAACTGCTTGAAAAATGATATTTTCCAAGGAGTCCTGCGTTAACTAATAAAATAAATTTTCTATACAAAAATTTAATTTTCGAAAATTTCATGAATTTACATGGAGAGGGAAACAGATGTAAAAATATATATATATATTTCTCTCATGATTTTCTAAAAATAAAAATTTTAAAAATAGTTTTATTCATTTGTATATAAATCTTGAAAGTTTCATTAAAATCTGACAATTATTTGATTTTTGCAAAAGTTTCCAAATTAATGTTTTTCATCGAAAAAAACAAAAACAAAAATGAATTGTGTAATATTCTATTATTCATAGTAAACTCTCATAGCAATTTGGTTACCTTCTGACGAAAAAAGATTTTTTACCAAAGAAAGGATTACAAAATAAAAGAAAGGAGTAAAAATAATGAAAATTTATTTGATATTTCCTCTTAATAATAACATTTTGACGGAAAAAACTGTTTGAAACCTTTTTTCTTCATACTGTTTTTTCAGCGAATTAGTGGAGGTACCTAGATAATTATATTTACCAGCTCCCCGACTAGAGCAAGATGCGACACAAGGTAAAGTTTTTAATGTGGGGAGCCCGTGAGCGATAATACGTTAGAGTAAAAGGTTAATCACGTCCGTGGACATTTAAAAAGCAACTGACTATTCTCGTTAAATGGGTTGTCATGTGACGCAAGAAACTGGGAAGACATCAGTAAATTGTCTCTGCAAAAGGGAGATAGTCACTTTCTGCATCTCCACAACGGTTTTAGACAGTTTTGATCGTCTTTCCTTTTAACAGGATCTTTATTGATCTTTCCGTTGAATAAGAGTCCCGATTCCAATCATTATCATGTGTTTTTATTTTTTTCATATTAAAAAAATGCTTTAATTTTTAGACATTTTCAGTTAAGTTGATATTCATGATTTCAAATATTCATAATTATTGAATAGTTTAAAGTATAAGGCATTTTTAATGTTGTATACCTACCTATATACAGGAATAGAATGTCCCTATCCTCTTAAATATATGGACACTATTGGAGTAAAGGAGAGTGATCATTCTGATCAAAATTCTCTCTTGGTCATCTCTCTGCTTCCGAGCGGAGAAGGTCTCAGACGAAGCTCTGCCGAAGGGTAAAGTCACATTTAGGGTGAATAGACAAAAGCCCGACCCAGCCTTAAGCTGAGTTTTCGGGATATTTTTGGTTGAGCGTAAGCGTTCAGAATCCCCGACATTAAATCCCGCCTTGGTGGGGGAGTGGTAAATGCCGAGTGATCATACTGATCCAAACTCTCTCTTAATCGACTCTCAGCTTTCGGGCGAAGATGAACGCAGACGAGGCTCCACCGAAGGGTAGAGTCTCTTTGGGGTGAATAGATAAGAGCCCGACCCAGCCTTAAGTTGGGTCTACAGGATATTTTTGGCTGAGCGAAAGTTCTCGAAATCCCCACTTTGTGTCGGAGTGGGGAGGTGGTAAAATACCGAGCGATTAGACTGACTAGCAATGTATCTACTTCACACAGCGTGCGAGTCTTGTACTTGTTGATATACTATTATTCCCAACCTCCGTTTTGGTGATTACTCACGCAGTAACCTTTTAGAGTTGCAACATTTAATTAAGGATTTTCAGTTTTCAGAATTTCTATAATTTATTTAATACTTTTTGAAAAAGTAAAGTAAAAAGTGCTATATTTTGATGATGTCGGTCTTCAAAGATAACCTTATTTTCGAGATATTTGTTCAATAAACGAATCTGGTAAACACATTTAACAAAACAAAACAAAACTGAATACGTAATGGAAACTATTATTTAGTGAGTGTGGAGGCAGAATACCCGGATTAAAAGGAAAATTTAATGCCGAGTAACCTGTCCACAAAATACAAGACCTATTTCAAGAAAGACAACACAAGAAATGTTTTGTAGAAAAATAGAAAGCATCATATATTTCATATACACACAATAAATAGACTGTTGGTATATTTCAATGTTCAATTTGTTATGGTAGTAAAATACCTTCAAATTTCAAATGTTCAAAGAGTTCGCTTGTTTAAGCGAAATGCGATTTGAGAAGTTAAGATAAGTCTATGTTTCGCTATGTGTGTGAACAATAATACTTATGTTCGGGTATTGAGGTTTTCTTTTTGACGAAAAGACAAATCTAATGTCTCCAGCAAAAGTTGGTCTTGAGTGTGTTTGTTGCATACCTTCCTATATACAGGAACGGGGTGTTCTTAGCCTCTTAAATACGTGAAGACTATTAGCGTAGAGGAGAGTGATCATACTGATCAAATCTCTCTCTTGTCGACTGTCTGCTTCCAGGCGAACAGGAACCCAGACGAAGTTACGCTGACGTGTAGAGACTCGTCTGGGGCAAATAGACAAAAGCCCAACCCGGCCTTAAGCAGGGTCTACGGGATATTTTGGGCTAAGCTTAAGGGCCCGGAATCCCCACTTTAATTGATTTCGCATCCGCCTTGGGCATCCACCCTAGTGGGGAGGTGGTAAATTCAGAGTTATTATACCGACTAGCATTTCACTAGCAGTGTATCTTCTTCACACAGCGTGCGAGTCTTGTACTTGTTGATATACCATTATTCCCAACCTCCGTTTTGGTGATTGCTCACGCATAACCTTTTAGGGTTACAACAATTTAAAATAAAAGCGGTTATGAATTGCCTGTTTCTCTGTCTTTGTTGTCAGTACGTGAGGAAGAAAAGGAAATAAAGAACGTAGCGTGAAAGAGAAGGTGTGATGCGATTGTTTGAGGGAAAGAAACACAGAAATAAATGATCATAGAAAAAACTACTTATCGTGGTTAATTTTTGTGAGGAATCAGTGAAAGTGTCATGTTGTCATTGCTGCTAAAGTCGTCGTTCTCTTTAGTGTCCGGTATGTTCTCTGACTGATTACTGGTCTCAGACTGCTACGAAGACGTGAATAAGTAGCCAACTAAATCATGTGATCGGCTTCGAACGCAAACATTTTTTTTTTCGGCAAGAACCATAAACATGGGTCATTGAAAGTTCACTTTGTTTTTTGTTCAATCGGCATCCAAAATCGCTTTATTTTGGATCTTATTTTTGCAGTAATTTGTACCGAAATTTGTTTTTGATGATTCTGATCCTATTTTATGTCTGTGATTTCTACATTTTTTTGGCAAAATTCGCTGTAAAATATAGAATTTGTATCCTATAAGAATACGTTAATTAAATTCTTAGATTTTTGTATTTTGTTTATATAAAAGAAAGAAAAAGGAGGTAATTATAGACCTGAATCCATTTTATGGAGGTTTATCGTAACCCTCTTTTAAAAGGTATAAAATTGAAATAGTTTAATATTTTGGTGCTTAATAAGTATGTATGTAAATATAGTTTTCATAAAAAAGAAGCTTGTATATCTTTACACAAAACATACTATTCAAGAAAAAATATTTTAAAAACAATTTCTTTGCTTTTTACAGTATCCACAAGCCAAGCGAGTATACGAAACAAACTTAAACAAAAATTTCGAGCGTAGCGCAGTTGCATACTGGAACAAATATTACAAAGGTCGCGTTCCAAGAAACACCGAAGGGAGACAGTTTGAAGTGTTTAAAGCCTACCATCGGACGCAGTTTTGTCCAAGGAAGCGGGAAAAAATCAAAGATATTTACCACACAACGAAATTTAAATCAATGCCTGACTATTTTGACTACGCGGAAATCTTTGAAGATCCAGAGATATTGAGTTACTTTTGTTGTCATCCACATTCAGAATATGATTCATCAGAAGACACACAAACGACTTATAATGTTAATTGTCAAGATTTAGAACTTTATGACATTAATGACTCTTATAATTTGAATTATTTTACCGAGAGCGAAGTAAAAAGTGATAATGATATTATTAACATCTATAGTAACGATACCGATGACGATCGAGATACTGATAATCATGATGATGACGATGGTGGCGGTGGTGATGGTGATGATAATGAAAATGTTCAAAATATTAAGGATGATGTTAACGATAATGATGTTAAAGATAATGTAAATTATTAACAAACCAAATTATGGTAGAAAGAGCGTTTAAAACGTTAGTAATAAAAATTAACAAAAAGTTAAAAAGTCAACGATAACATTGTTAAAAAAAAATACATAAATAATATTAACGATAAAAAATGGATAAAAAAGGAATATTTGGTCTTATTCATATTTTTTCAAGTATGTGTGTGTGTAGGTGTGTGTGTGTATATATATATATATATATATATATATATATATATATATATATATATAAGAAATTATCTGAGTTATTGTTTTGGTAAGCAAAAAATGTTGCGATAATTTACAAAATGGACAATTTTGTAATTTTCATGAGTAATTGATGACAACAACAGCAGCAATAATAATAATAATAAAACTGTGAAAAATCGTTTTCAGTTTTAAAGCTCACAACACTAACATATTAAAATTTTATAGACAAATCTCTAAAACTTCTCAGAAGTTTTTATGGGAAATGTATACTTTTGAGAGAACATGGTAAGTGGGGATTAACAAATCCCTGATATGTCAAACATATAGTTAATTAAATACGTTAATTATGTTAAACGAGAAATAATTTTCAACATTTCATTTGCTCAACTACAATTAGGAATATATGTCTAATCATGTTTGGGATTTTCTTTTCTTTTTTTGACGAATTAAAATTTATATTTTATGTTGGCATTTTTCTCGAATAAAATATATTTTTGGAGATAACTTCAAATTTTTGGAGATAACTTCAAATTTTTGGAGATATCAAGATACTTATTTATAATTTTTGAAAATTTACATCTGATTAATAGAAATCCTGAAACTTCTTGGGCAAAAACCAATCTAAACTTATTTGTAAATGGAACTTTGTCTGTGTGTGTGTGTGTGTGTGTGTGTGTGTGTGTGTGTGTGTGTCCGTTGCCTATAGACTCCGAAAAGGCTGAACCGATTTCCTAGAAAATTTACACAGTTGTACTATAAGTGTCTGCGAGTGTTCTTAGCTAGGTTTTGTGTCGAGGTACCCCCCGATAAATATCGAAAATCGATAATCGAAAAAATCGGGTTATAGAAGGAGTGGTCTGATTTGAATCAAATTTGATACACTCATAGACAAAGACATAAGAAACGATATTCAGAAGTTTCAAGGTTGCAGTTCTTACAATAGTGCAGAAAATCGATAATATATATAAGGCAAGACGTTTGTGTGTGTCTATTTATCTGTATGTATGTCCTTTATACAAATCCACAATGTTTATCCGATTCTCACCAAACTTCACACAAATATTCTTTAGGCTGAGTCTGAGCTCCAGGACCATGAATTAGTTTTAAAGCTTTCATTACACCCGAGCAACGCCGGGCTATACTGCTAGTCTTTCTTATAAAACAAGAAGAAAAGAAACGGTACAGAAGGTCAAAGTACGCACTCGCTGTAACTAGAATTCTGGATTTGTTCTTTTTCTATCTTATTGTAGTTTCTCTCGTTCATGCATTAATATTTTCTATTATAACACCTCTTTTTTTCAAATACTTATCTCACTGTCGTTTAAATCGTTTTTACTTTTACACAAATAAGGTATTTAAAAACAAATTAAGTGCAAATATATAACAAGCACTTTCACGAAAGTTTAACTTGAAACATGTTAAATTTGTTGATTTATCAAAAAAGCAGTGTCAACGTAAATATTGGAAGGAAACGTTTTTATAGATTAGAAAAGTAAAATCCGGAATCCTGATTGGATTAAAAACAGCAAATTCGTATATGACATATTTTCACACCTAGATGCGAAAAGGCTCGCTGGAGCCGGCATCATGAGAAGTTTCACTATTTAAACCACGTTGCTAACCTGAAAAATTGGAAGAAGAGTCGAATGACACTGTGACGTGCCCTGCGTCCGGGTTGGCTTCTTGAATTTTCTTTCGTTACATTCACACTCTCTCATGTTGGACTGCCTTTGACAGGTTAGCGACGTGGTTTAAATAGTGAAACTTCTCATGATACCGGCTCCAGCGAGCTGTTTCGCATCTAGGTGTGAAAATGGACTTCCCCAGCTTAAATTTACATTTACATTTTGTTTTTCATATCAATTACTTTATTGAAAAATGAGAATTTTAAAGAAATTTATGATCTACATTACAATTAATTTTTATTTGTTCACACTTTCCGAAAACAACTTTTCTATTTCATATGCTTACTTCTCCTTTTTGTGTAAATTTTTCTTTTAAATATATGTGTGTGTGCGTGTTTGTGTGTTTATATGTATATTATTTGTCAAAATGCTCGCTTTAGATCCACTTTAATATATTACCCCCATTTTTATTCTATTAGTAGAATTTAAACTAACGATAATAATCAGACCATATTAATTTAGAGAAAAATTTTGAGAAAATCGTTAACAGAGCTGAATAATAAATAATGTTATCTCTTTCTTCTATTTATCCCTTTCCCTTTTCTTTTCCCTTTTCATGTATCTAGTCCTTCTTTTCACCATCTGAATCCAGCATTCGTTACGATGACTACTGAAGATTTCCCCCTTCTTCCTTTTCTTCCGTTTTTTTTTCCTTTAACTCTTCCCCTGTCTGCCCAATTTTTCATTTTCCTTTCCTCCCACCACTTTCTTTCTTGTGATACGGTTGAGTTTAAATTTTGATTTTTAATACAAATGTAATCTAAAAGTCTTCGTATATAATCGAGTCTTGAACCCCTTTATCTGTCTCTTTTTCCCCTTTCTTCCCTGCCCTTCGTAACAATGTATATACGACAATTTTTTTTTCTTTCTTAACATCCCCTCTCTTTATTTTTCTTAGTTACTTTCTTTTTCCTTTTAATGTAAACTTCCTGTGTATGGAATTATTTTGAGGGACTTTCCAGAATGTGAATTTTTGTCTCATATTTGCAATAAAAGTTTTATTTTGATCGTTGCTGAGGAAGCGAGATTTTTTCTCGCCGAAATGTCTATACAACGAATGTAGTTTTCGGATATATATATATATATATATATATATATATATATATATATATATATATATATATATATCACTCTTGCATGCAGATAATTATAATTTCAACCTACGGCTTCTATAGGAAGTATCACTTTATCTAAGTTGGTTGGTATGACACAAGGCTGAAGGAGGTTCTTTTAAGGCGGGCAGTCACGTGAGAACATGTCTCTCGTCTTAATTCGACACGTACCGGACTGAAATTCGAACTGAATTTGTCTGAAAACCCACTGACACTTGCTGTTCAAAAGCTCTAGCTTATATTGAGTCTCGGATCCAGCGTGGGTGGGGTGTGATCTATGGGTACGCTAGCGTTTTTCAACCCACCAATCTGGGATCCCCTTTTTGGTTACCTGATCAACCTTGTCTTCTTTCCTGTGTGAGTGCTTTTCACTACTGCTCTTCGAGGGCGTGAAAAGCTTCTTCGACTTTCCTGAAATGCCATCAGGTCCTCTCTTCTTGATTACCATCACTATGCCGACTATTTCAGCCACTTACAACCACTAAAGATTTTACTTGGCTGGTTGGTGGCACCCCTCAATTCTACAATTGACACTTCTCACTATTGCTCTTCGAGAGCGATGAATACTCTCTCTTTAGCATTTCATTAATTTGGGTTGATTTTTCCAAATCAATAGAAAAAAATTATCTACTTCGGTTAAAAAAAGCACCATATGTTTTTTTTAATTATCAGCGCCACAAAATTCCTTCGAATCAAAGAAACTTTATTTTTGAGAATTCCGTCTCTTTCTGACCAGAGATAGTCTCTTTTCAAGGGTCACAAAATTCTTTCAATATTTTTCCTACGCAAGAGAAAAGATTCTGTTTCAATCAAACCATAGTCAGCTGTCGTTAAATTTTCACAATAACAGAGAGACTCACTTTTCGGTCGCTTATGGCGACCCTGATTTCAGTGACAAGAAACCATAATGAATTTTATATTTTTGACCGAATTTCTGTGGTCGGCCGCCATCCTCGTATCCAAGAGTCGCAAAATTTGTTATCTCAAGTGGTTTTTCATTTTCGATGATCGTAAATTTATCTATTTTACTTGGGTGGTCTTATTAGAATACGCCTTCACCTATCTCTGAGCAAAAACCTAGATTACTTTATTCCCTCTCTCCTCTAGCATATGAAGAAGAAAAAAAATATTCAATTACTATTTTTTACGGTATATCGATCAGTCTATCCAAATAACTTCGTTCCTTTCTTTCGATACCATAGTGCTACACATGGAACTCCACGTGTAATTAACAAAATGAACGAGTTTTTGACACATGCAATGCTGTAAAACATTGCTATCGGTCCATTGTATTTTTACATCTTGAGCATTTAAATTCAGAAGTTGCATTTACTTTTCAAAATATGTGATGAAATGAGATCTAATCGTAAAACATTCTTTTTCTCAAATTAAGTTCATTGTCTATTGATAAGTCATGTATTAAGATGTAACTATGAACTTAAAGATTAAATGTTTGCTCATGACAATCACTTACAATTCTGTGAAATGGCACATGATGAATTTTTCTATTAAATATTAAAAAATTGCCTTACCTTGGTGTACTTAAATCAAATTTAGTTTGAGTGGGTATGGGTAGGTATTTGAAGGCTATCACGATGCGTTTAGTATAATAAAGGAAGGTAAAGAAGGTGTTGGTAGCGTACCCATAGGTCACACCCCACCCACGCTGGATTTACATTTAAATTTTGTTTTTCATATCAATTACTTTATTGAAAAATGAGAATCTCATCTTCAGAATGATAAGAGAGCTTGGTTTCGAGTTGTTCGCTGCTGGACCGTGCTTTTAAACGAACGGTCCTCTTTCGCTGCTGCTGCTGCTGTCGTTAATTGTGTGTGTACCTGCAAGTGGGTTAGTTCATAAGTGTGTGTGGTAGTAGGATATGGCCTTTTCACCTCTTTGTTAAAGTGATAGCAGGCGCCGTTTTACAATTTGATGATATATCTATCTGCTTTAATTTATGGTTTAACATGTGCTCAGAGTTTAGCATTTTCGCATTTCCTTCAAAATGGGGGTAGGCGCCGTTTTATGACCTAATATTATGTCTATCTACTTTAATTGGAGGCGTGTTTATTGCTACGTATTTTTCTGTTTTTTCTCCTCCAGTATCCGCTCTCGTGTGTGTGTATGTGCGTGTGCGTGCGTGTGTTATGTGTGTGTGTGTGTGATACTTCTTGTATTTTTCCTTCTGTGATCATTTTATATATATATATCTGCATACCTTTTCCTTGTATCATATGCGCGCGTGTGTACGTGTATATATATATATATATATATATATATATATATATATATATATATTGTGCGTGTTCTGGCTTATAGCGTGGTATACTTGTTATATAAGGCCATACGTGACATATCATTAAAAGGTGTTTTGGTTGCCGGTTTTATTTTGGTTTACGTAACACACACACACACACACACACATATATATATATATATATATATATATATATATATTAATCGTGTCACCCCAAGCAAGGCATTCCACTGTCACTATAGCGCAGGGGGTTACATAGAGCGATTGGGTATGGGAAATGTCAGAAGGAGGGTGGTAGACGACTTAAGATGTACATAGGGAAAGAGTTGGAGAGAGTGGGTGCGAGTTAGTGTGTTAGGTGTCTATTAACCTTACATTTAAACTCCTGGGGGTTGTAGCCGTCGGGGAAGCAAGCATGCGGTAGGGAATTCCACAGGCGGGAAGTGCGAGGAAAGAAGCTGTTGGAGTAGAAATTGCGGTTACATTTAATCGGTTTCACTAGAAAATGGTGGGACCTAGTTGCCAATCTAGTATCTCGTGCAAATTCACATCTGGGGGGCACCAGTGATTTAAGTTCGTCAGAGCAGAAGCCATGAAAGTATTTATAGACGAGGCACAGGGAAGCCACGTCACGCCGGTGAGAGATACTGTAGCCGGTCAGCCAAGTCGGTATCAATCACATTACAGATTCTTCGCTGTATTTTGTCAAGAACCCCAAGGAGAATAGAAGGGGCACCCGACCAGATGTGGCAGCAGTACTCAATACACGGACGGATGGTGGATTTATATAATTGCAGGATAGATTCAGGCGGAAAGAATTTCCAGGCCCTGCACAGAGAGCCGACTTTCATAGCTGCGGATTTAGCAATGGATTCGACGTAGTCATTCCACTTGAGGTCCGCTGAGAGTGTCAGGCCAAGCAGGCGTAGTGTTTTACTCTCTGGGAGGCAAGCCTGTTCTATGCTAATGAGAAGGAGGTGCGGTTGTCTGTGGTGGTTAATTGACAGCAGCTTCGTTTTGGAAGAAGCGAATTTTACGAGCCATTTTTTACCCCAATCCACCACGGATTGGAGGTCCTTTTCAAGCTCGGCAGCGAGGTTCGCCTTGTCACCAACACCTGATTTTTGATCGAGGCGAGAGTAAATTGTGGTATCATCGGCATACATGCGTACGTGTGATCTTATGGCATCGGGGAGATCATTAATATAGATTAAAAAGAGCGTAGGACCTATGATAGAGCCTTGGGGGACACCCACGTTTGTAGGGTAATTCTGGGAGGCATGTCCGTTTAATACCACCTTCAGTGTTCGGTTAGAGAGGAATGACCGGATTAAGTCCAACAAAAGTCCAGTTATGCCATAGCTTCGCAGTTTCCGTAGAAGTCCGGCATGCCATACTCTGTCGAATGCTTTAGAGATATCCAAGGCGACGGTTCGGGCTTCACCATTCTTGTCGAGAGCCTAGTATATATACTCGGTGATGGTCGTTAGCATATCAGCAGTAGACCTGGTGAAGCGGAAGCCATACTGTTTGTTCGAGAGGAGCCCGTGGGCTGTGAGACGCTGAAAGACTTCGGCATTGATAATGGCTTCGAACACTTTGCCGAAGATCGGAAGAAGGCTGATGGGGCGGTAATTTGCTGGGTCCGAGGGTTCACCAGTGTTCTTGAATATTGGAACCATAGAAGATTTCCAACAGGCAGGAAAGCAAGAGGAAGATAGGCAGAGGTTGTAGAGCTTAGCAAAAATAGAGAGTTCAAGGGCACAATTCTTCAAAACTATGATTGGGATTCTATCCCCACCACTCGTTTTGTGAGGGTCCAGTTTTGAGATTATGCTAGAAATCAGCGAGGGCGTGATGTGGACGTCATTCAATTGGGCCTCAATTCTAGATGGGAAATCGGGTGTATGGATTCCAGACGAATCCAGAGTCGAATTGGTCGAGAATCTACGGGCAAAGCACTCAGCCTTGTCCGCTGAGGAGGTGAGGACCTCAAACTCGTTTATTAGTGGGGGTATTGAGGACTTACTCTTGCTAAGCACGTGTTTACAGAGGCGCCAGTAGTTTTTGGTACCGAACTTGGAGGATGCTATGCGCTGCTTCATTCTGGCAGCAAACAGCATCTTAGCTTCGTTAAATGTTTTTACACTTATTACGAGTTGAGGCGAAAAAGCGCCTGTTTTGGTCCGACGCGTGGCTACGATAAAGCCGGAAGAAGTGATTCCGGTAGGCAATGGCGACCGAGCAAGCGGGCGAGAACCAGGGAGACGAATGGGATTTAAGCTGAAATTTTGGTAATTTTTTTTTTTTTTTATAATGGGCTGGCTTCGAAACACGAAAGTTTTTGTGTAGTGATACTATGAATTTTGTAACAACCATTACAGTATGTATGTGTGTATATATATATATATTTTTATTTTTCTATTTTACGATTTTAAATTTATACATATTTGTAGAGAATTTTTTTTTGATAAATTCTTAGACGTTTTTATCTTCATATTTTTTTTTAGAAACGACTTAAAAATTAGATATATTTGTAGATATTTAATTATTTTTAAAACGAATCGTGATTAATTCTGAGTCAAGAGTATTTTTATTTTTATTTTTTTAGCCGTTCGACAAGTTTCCGATGAGTTCATGTACGGTTCGCCTCCTATTGTATAAGTGGCTCTGACTGTCTCCAATCAGAAGTGTTTGCAAGACTTCGTCAGTCAGTCAGTTAAGTGCCATACGTGATACACGCTTGGGCGAAAGAGACATGACTGACTGGGCAGAAGATTATCCCGCAGTAGGTTGCCATTGCTTTCTGCGGTAGACTGGTTGCCGACCAAGGCTATAAAACTATTTAACCCATAACTGGAAGGAAGATACGGATTAATACCTTTCCCAGGGGTATTTGAGCGTAAGTGAATACAATGGATTCAACTGGAATTCGAACTCGGCTCCCCGGTTTCTCGTTCCGAGCCGATATCCACTGTACCACAACGCACAAGACTTTGTACCAGGCCTAAATGTTATAAATTTATTTATTTTTCTTTCCGGTGTCTGAAAGCGCTGATAGAGGGTGGACCAGAGACTGAGCATCTCTGGTCGGGTCGGTGAGGGGGGTATGATGCTGAGAGACCCAAAAACCCCTAGTAATCCACGCAGAGACATCACTGACGACACCCTCTAGCGCCCCTACTACGGTGCGTATGTTTGAAAAAAAAATTCGTTATATTCGAGGGTTTGTGTTTGACGTACGCGACTTTTGATTTTATTTTTGTTTCTACAGTGGGAACTTTTATGTCCTGTTTTTTTTTTTTTACATATCAAGCATTTTTTGGATAGATATAGACAGTCCCACTGTAATCCTCCACATAGATTACAGGGGCTAGATGGATTTCTTTTTATGAATCCTGTTTTAGGAGCATTGAGGATTCGAGTAATTATTTCTTCTGTACTCGGTTTTGTTCGTTGAGTAAGTTTTTGGTTGTCTGGATAATTTCTTTACCTGAGTGATGCCAGTTTCAATGTCTTTTGAATCCTTTTTTATTATCTACTCTCAGACAATCTTCTGTCAGCATTTGTAATGTCAGGTTTGGTTCATTCTCCAGCTTAGTACACGACGTCTAATTCCTGAGTCTCTCCTTAACGTAAGCCCTTGTGCAAATATTAAGCATTTGAAATTGTCTGCACTGAGTTCTAATAACTAGAATTCATCGCAGTGTTTATTAACCACCGCTGCGTAAGTAGAGAAATCTTCCGCGTCATTTTTTTTTTTTACAAGGTTTAGACATTTCCACCTTTTGTGGAATTGGGAAGTTTTTGAACTAAAAAGTTTGGTAAGGAATTTTACCGTGTTGGTAAAAGTTGGCTCAGAAGTTTTCCTCGGGAGGATAAAATCCACAAACTTATGTTCTACGATGTCTAATTTACGTAGTAACAAGCGCACTTTGATCAGTCCAATTTGCACAATCTATACTGAAGAAATCCTCATACCTTTTATAGTAAGCAGAAACGTTTTGTCCTCATCTGGCGCGTAACAGAAATAGAATCCTGCGAGAATGCGGTATTATTTTCTGTGTTTGAATTGTTTAAGATTTGCAAGAGTAGTTCTTCAATTCGTTGCTGTCTTCTGAACGTTGCTGATGGTCAAGTAACTGCGATTGTGTTTCCTCCCATTTTTTTTTTTTTTTTTTTTGCTGTTCGATTTGAAATTTTTGTTCTTTTTGGAGCTGTTGCATTTTTTTTTTTTGCGGTTCCATTTGTAGCTTTAAAAATTGAGTAAGCGTATCATTTAACTCTTCCATTTTTTTTTTTTTTAAACAGAACAAAAAGGGGGTACGGTTATGAGTGTTCGGTTGAACTAGGTTTTCAATGCCGTACGACAAAAAAAATAAGTAAAATTTGGTTTTGACTTTTTTTTGAACGACTGAGGAGGGGGGAAACAGTAATTAGTTTACCTTTTGTCTTTACCCGCTTTAGAGTCGTAATTTTGTAATGACTGGTTTACACATTTTTTTTTTATAAAAGAGAATTGAGATCTTTTTCCTTAATATATTTATTTGAATGAGAAAGAACATCGTCGTACTTACAGTTTCCTTTAGTCTCTTTTTTCCTGGAATCTCGTGAACAACACAAAAACAAACACTCCTGGGCTATGTATGATGTTTTGTCGAACAAAAAAACTTTTTGAACTTGGGGAGACAAAAAATCGCTTTACTTTTGACAGAGAAAAAAAAACTTGTGATATATTCCTTGTAAGTTTACTTTGGAAATCACTTGTCAATATTTTGGGAATATTGACTTTGAAATGTCTCCTTGTGGTAAGACTTTTCGCGGTAGTGTTTTGTGAACACTAAATTTGACTTGAAATTCTTTGTTCGAATTTCGTTTGTGAATGTTATAGTACTGAATTAAGTTAATACTCCGACGAAAAGTTTGTTCGTACGCAACCAGTGTTGTGTGATATTGAATTTGTTTGAGTTTTTTTCCGTGAAAACTCATTCGTTCGCCTAGTTTTGTATGTAGTTGGTTTGTGTTTCTCAGTGAAAACTCCTTAGTCAGCCAGTGTTTGTAAGACACTGTGTTGTTTTAATCCCAAATCCTTGGTGTGCGCTCGAATCCCTCGTTCGCCTTTGTTGTAACCCTGTTTAAGGGGTCACAAAATAAAAACAGGAACACGGGATTAGTGTAAACAATTGTATTAACAAAATAACGGGTAAAGATACAATACTCATACCAGTGACTACTAGTCACATGGTATTTATGCAGGTTGAGTTAGTCCATTACTATATTAATGTCCGCCACAACAAATAATGACAATTTAACTAACAATTAAAACATGTATTAACATTAAACAATATACAATATTGGTTGAAAAAGGCATGCAATACATTCAACAATAGATAAGTAGACAGGAGTTCTTCCCATTAACAGAAGTCAAATGTTCTCAGAAAGAATGTCACTTGTTGAATGAAAGTTTGTGTTGAATGAAATAAAGTTTGTTTGCATGGAAGTAATGAATTGAAATGTTCATTGGATTGCATTAATGTTCAGAAAGATCTTAGGTTAAAGATAAATCAACTCGGTAAAGTGTGGGGGATTTGGTATTTGCTGGGTTGTATGTTGATTATTTCCCCCACAAATACAACACTCTATTTTGCAATCGCGCAAAGTGAAGGAATAATTTACAACGGACATTCAACAACAAACAATTTATTATGTGACAAATAAAATGGTATGTAGAAACCAACAAAATACATGATTCGAAAATTGCCTTTTTGAGAAATATAAACTTGGCAAGAAGTTAATTTTTGTCCAAAAACGTGTATAAGTTTACATTAGCAGAGTCTGTAATTAAGCCTTTCTTACTTACATTTGGTGCGTTTCAGTTGGCGACAGCGTGTCGCGTTGCTGAAAGAAAGTTCGTCGGTTTATTCTTTTTAAGGTCCTTGGAGCGAGGTCACGAACTTTTGGCATGGGAGAAATGACATGGCCCGCAAAGTATACGGTGGCATGCGGACTTAATGGCCTGCTTGGTGACTGACCTTTTTTTCTAACTGTGTGTATTATATACATTAATAGGGGATCAACTAATCTTCCTAACATTAGGGTGTGAAAACATTTACTGACCAATCAGATTTATTATTTTACATTTTTGTTTTGGGGCCTAAATATTTTTGTGTTAATTTACTTCCAAGCCTATTTTTCTAGAATGTTCTTATTCTAAGTTTTTAGCTGATTGGTTGAGAAATATAAAAATGTAATCTAAATTCTACTGCTGTTTTGATCCAATTTCTCTAGAATGTTCTATTGTGTTTTCCTGTTGCTTATTTTAATAAAAAAAAATATGTATCCCATATACCCCCCACCCCCGCAGATTGATAAATATGGAAGTATTTATTAATATGTAATATAAGTTTTAAGATGTTTCGGCCAATGTACCTTTCTTCCCGCTTTTGTGGTGGTGTTTGTCGGTGTATTTGTCGGCGTGGAGGTTGGTTTGGACAATGTGGTATTTTGTGTACTTGTAGAGTGTTCAGTCGTACTTTCCTTTATTGGTAAGTCTAAGTACGCTGGTTTTAGTCTGTCTATGGAGACAGTATCAAATTTGCCTTTTATGGCGAGTTTAAAATATTTGTGGTGTCTTTCAACTACCTGGAAAGGTCCGGAGTAGGTAGGACACAAAGGTTTTTTGACTGCATCATTTCGAATAAAAACGTATTTGCAGTCGTGAAGGTCTTTTGGTGTGTAAAGTTCTTTAGTTTGTGTTTTTGTGGGTGTGTATACTAAATCGTTCATTTTGTGTTTAAAATCTTTTACAAAAGTTGTAGTTGGTTGTAAGGAAGTGTTTTTTTCACAAAATTGACCTGGAAGTGTTAAAGATGTTCCAAAAACCATTTCGGAAGCTGTACATCCCAAGTCTTCTTTGATAACATTCCTTATTGACAATAAAACAAGAGGCAAATTTTCAAACCATTTTCTGGAGTTGTTGTTAGCTGTTAAAGCTGTTTTAAGTTGTCTATGGAATCTTTCGATTAATCCATTTGCGCAGGGGTGATATGCTGTTGTTTTTATATGTTTGACTCCCAATAACTTTGTAAATTCATCGAAAAGCGTTGATTGAAATTGGGAGCCTCTGTCTGTTGTTATTACTGAAGGACAACCAAAGACTGCGATCCACTCTCGTAATATGGTTTTAGAGATAGTCTCTGCTGATATATCTCTAAGTGGGACGGCCACAGGCCATCTTGTAAATCTGTCAATGATAGTAAGTATATATTGACAGTCATTTGCTATTGGCAATGGCCCGACAATATCGATGTGTAGGTTTGTGAACCTACCGTCTGGTTTTTTGAATTGTCCTGGAGGAGACTTTGTGTGTCTGTTTGTTTTGCTTTTCTGACAATTCAAGAATGTTTGAGTTCTGTTTTTTTTGTCAGTGTGCATATAAGGCCAAACAAAACGGTTGCTGATTAATTTTGCGGTTGCTCGGCGTCCAGGGTGTGAAAGGTTGTGGAAATGTGTAAATAACCTTTTTCTTAGTGATGGTGGTATATACGGTCTAGAGTGACCAGTTTTGACATCGCAAAGTATTGTTTTTGTTCCAAATGGAACAGGCTGTTCCTTCAGCTGTAGGGAAGTGTCGTTTAGTTTGTCTAATGTGGCATCTTTTTTTTGTTCATCTGCAATGAGCTCGAAGGTGAGATCTACCGACTCAATAGATTGTATTGTAGAGCGTGAAAGTGTATCTGCCACAATATTGTCTGAACCTTTTATGTATCGGATATCCGAGGTAAATTGTGATATATAGTCCAGTTGTCGAGTATCTCTGGGCGTATATTTCTCGGTATTTACATGTAAGGCGTAAGTAAGTGGTTTGTGGTCAGTGAAAACGGTGAAATCTCGTCCTTCGAGTAAGTGACGAAAGTGCCTTATGGACAAGTAAATTGCCAGTAACTCCCTTGAGAAGGTGCTGTATTTTTGTTGTGCAGTGTTCAATTTCACTGAGAAAAAGAATATTGGTTTTTCCAAGCCATTTTGTTTTTGTTGTAGGACTGCTCCAATTGAGTCTCCTGACGCGTGTTGTTAGTGAAAGTGTTGTAGTGTTGTCATTAGAGATGTAGGAGAGCTTGGTAAAATCTGCTAATGCTTTTTTAGCATTGTGAAAAGCAGTTAAAGCTTCTCCTTCAATTTGAATTTTTGCATTTTTATTTTTTTGTTGTTGCAACATGTTTGTTAGCGGGGTTAATATTCTGGAACAACGTGGAATAAATCTACGGTAGTAATTTATCAAACCGAGAAATCTTCGAAGTTGTCGCAGTGATGTTGGTTGTGGGAAATTTTGTATGGCTGTGACTTTTTCTGGGATAGGTGTGATTCCCTGTTCGTCTATCATGTGGCCTAAAAAGTTTAATTTCGAGACAGCAAAATCACATTTGCTTATGTTGATTTTCAAGCCGAAATGTGCTAGTCTCTCGAAAACTTGTAATAAATGGTCTTTATGTTCCTTGATGTCATTGCTAGCAATGAGGACATCGTCGATATAAGCAAAAGCAAATGGTAACCCTCTCAATACCTCGTCAATGAGTCTCTGGAAAGTTTGGGCAGCATTACGTAGTCCAAATGGCATTCTGGTGAATTCGAAAAGTCCAAAAGGAGTTGTAATTGCTGTTTTTTCTATGTCTTCTTCGGCTACTGGAATTTGGTAGTAAGCTTAACCAAATCTAGTTTTGTGAAGATTCTGGTTCCTTGCAAGCCCATGGCGAAATCGTGTAGATGTGGGATTGGATACCTATCAGGAACTGTTTTTGCGTTAAGGTTCCTGAAATCCCCACAAGGTCGCCATGCACCTGTTTCTGGCTTCTGGACCATATGTAGCGGTGAGGAGTATGGACTACTAGAAGGACGTATAATGCCTAATTGTAACATGTGCTGAAATTCGTCTTTTGCTACTTTATATTTCGCTGGATGCAATCTGTGTGGTGATGCATGTGTGGGTGGTCCAGAGGTTGTGATATAATGTTTGGCTGTGTGACGAACTTCATCAGAATGTTTAAAGGGAAATTTAAAAGTTGGAAATTTTGTAATCAACTCTTATAGTCCATTCGCATCTGGTAGTGCCGCACAGATTCCTGTTGACTTGTAGATTGAGGTGATTCCCTTTGCTGTTAGGTCTGTGTGTTGCAATCGACGAGAGATTGCCTAGCCATGTTCACTGAAACGTTGAAATGGGACAAAAAATCCGCTCCAAGAATCGGTGTTTTTACTTGGGCTATTGTGAAGATCCACGGAAAAGATCGGCGTAAACCCAAATTGAGCGTCAGTGCTATCTCTCCGTAGGTGTCAATTCTTGATCCATTTGCTGCTTTCAGTGTGAATGAAGATAGTTGGTGTTTTTTTCTGGGATCCGGTGGAATAACGCTGATTTGTGCGCCGGTGTCGACTAAAAATAAATATCCGGTATTTTTGTCTCGGATGTAAAATAGACGACTTCCTTGTTTTATACCAGCAGCTAATGTCGTCTTTACTTGCTGCCGGTGTAACCGTTTCCCTGGTTTTGTGTTGAAGTGTGTGAGGTCGAATTGAAGTTGCATGGTTTTATGCACTTCCTTGCCTCACATCCAAATTTGAAATGATACCAACAGGTATCATAGGTGCGTCGCTCTCTAGAAAATGAGCTCGATCTACTTCGACTTCTGCGTCGTGAGGAGGTTCTGTAAGGACGGGAACGTTCGGATGTTTGAAACTTCACCAAACTTTGAACCTGCAGAGTTAGATTTGCCATGTCCTGCAGCAGTTCAGTATACCTGTCTGGCGTGGTTGTTTGTGATGTTGTGTTTCTTGGTGTTGGTGTATTCCTTTGTGTTGCGTCATTTGTTGTTGTTGTGGGTTCAATGTCGTTGTTTTCCATCTTTTACGCGTTGTGGTAATTTTTGTGTTGTTTTCTAATATGAGAGCTTTTTTGTGTTACGTGCTTTCACCAGTCGGAAGGTCACCAATTTTGTGGGGGATTTGGTATTTGCTGGGTTGTATGTTGATTATTTCCCACACAAATACAACATTCTATTTTGCAATCGCGCAAAGTGAAGGAATAATTTACAACGGACATTCAACAACAAACAATTTATTATGTGACAAATAAAATGGTATGTAGAAACCAACAAAATACATGATTCGAAAATTGCCTTTTTGAGAAATATAAACTTGGCAAGAAGTTAATTTTTGTCCAAAAACGTGTATAAGTTTACATTAGCAGAGTCTGTAAATAAGCCTTTCTTACTTACATTTGGTGCGTTTCAGTTGGCGACAGCGTGTCGCGTTGCTGAAAGAAAGTTCGTCGGTTTATTCTTTTTAAGGTCCTTGGAGCGAGGTCACGAACTTTTGGCATGGAAGAAATGACATGGCCCGCAAAGTATACGGTGGCATGCGGACTTAATGGCCTGCTTGGTGACTGACCTTTTTTTCTAACTGTGTGTATTATATACATTAATAGGGGATCAACTAATCTTCCTAACATTAGGGTGTGAAAACATTTACTGACCAATCAGATTTATTATTTTACATTTTTGTTTTGGGGCCTAAATATTTTTGTGTTAATTTACTTCCAAGCCTATTTTTCTAGAATGTTCTTATTCTAAGTTTTTAGCTGATTGGTTAAGAAATATAAAAATGTAATCTAAATTCTACTGCTGTTTTGATCCAATTTCTCTAGAATGTTCTATTGTGTTTTCCTGTTGCTTATTTTAATAAAAAAAAAAATATGTATCCCATAAAAGTTCTGAGTGTTTAGCATCGTGAACAGTGTTCGAGTATGCGTTTCATAGTGCGAGCAGGATTTAGAAAAGCAGCGACGTGGAGTCCTTTAGCGACTAAAAACCACCTGCTGGATTGGCAATTCCAGTCGTTTAAATACACTCTAGTAGGCTCCCAGTGACTTGGCGGGAAAAATTCAACTTACTTACCTTTGTACAAAAATCTGTGATTGGTCATAAATTAACCAATCAGCTATTGCGTACTGAACCATTATGGAAAGATGTTTCAGAATATTCTCTACTGCGATTTGAAAATTGTCTTATGGTAAATCTACAGTGATATTTTGACCAATCAGAAGTCAGAAAGTTGCAAAGTTTATGTGCGTGGGTGTTACACATTGAATTATGTATGTGTGCATGCAAAAATAAGTGTGTAAGCTCTAAACATGCACAAAATGAATAATTTATCCTTTTCGAGTCTGTTAGACATTAATTTCAATTTGTGCATCAAAGTATTTGAAGCAATTTCCCATTTATTGTTTTTTTTATGTGCCCTTTTCCTTGAGGACGTAGGCAATCATGGCTCTCTACTTTTTCCTATTCCTTGTAGCTCTTAATAATTTTGTCTTTCTTTTATTTTCCCCCAACCCTGTTCTGCTATCTATTTGCTCAAGCCCCTTAAGTATGTTATGCACTGCTTTCCGCTGTCCCTCTATTCACCCTATGAGTATCAGATTTTCTAAGCTCTCCTTCCTCATTATGTGTCCCAGAAATTTCAGCTACTCTCTCCTGGTGTTAAGTATAAGTTTTCTTTTTGTTTCCATTCACTTCAAAATCTTCCTTGTTGCTCATATGGATTCAGCCCATGGTATTCTCAGCATCCTTCTGTGGAACCCCATTTCTGTTGCTTCAACTTCTTTCTTCATCTTTGAGGAGATGTGCAACATTTGCAGCCATACAGAAGAAGAGATATTATGTAACAGTTCAGTACTCTTTTCTTTGTCTTCAACAAACAAACTTTTCTTATCTCTTAATACTCTGTTTACCTTTTTGGAATGCATCTTTGGTGATCCCAATACATCTTTGGATTTCAGTGTTGCACTTCCCATCCTCTGTTAGAACAATTAACAGATATTTAAATTTTTGAACATACTTAATTTTAGTATCCCTGACCTGTAACTTGCATTTTGGGCTCCTTTTTGCTGATGACTATGCATTCTGTCTTTTTATAGTTTATGTTTAGTCCTTTCTTCTTGCTTTTCTTTGCTACATTCTGTAGGAGGTTTTGTAGTTTCCTTTACATGTTTGCTATCAACTCTGTGTCATCTGCATATCTTATATTGTTAAGATTGTAGCTGCCTATGATGAATCCTGCAGGATTTATAGTTCTCTCAGAATTGCTGTTATGTATAGGTTGAATAAATCTGATGAGAAGACACATCCTTGTCTTAGATCTCTGTCTATTTTCATATAGCTGCTGAACTCATTTCCTGTCTGTATACAGGTGGTTTGCCAAGTCATTAGTGAATCATTATTCTAGCTCACTTTATAATGTTTAAAGAAAACTAGATAAATGAACAGTATAGAAATAGTCTTAAAATCAGGTAATGTAGTGGTAATGGTCCTGGAATGCAAAGTCCTTGAGAGTGAACTTTTATGAATGGGTGCAACAGTTTGCATCAGATGTGATGCTATTGGTCATAAGTTTGAAGACAGAAGAGTTATGACTTGTTGATGATGGGGATGAAAACTTTTAGAATAAATGAATTCAACATTTTCAAAAGAAATGAATTTCAACATGTATAAGAATTTTACAAATATATCTATTTGTATATACAACATAGTTTATGAAAAAGAGAAAATTATACTTACCTATATACAGACAGTTAAGAACAAAATGACAACATTTAAGTACTTATCTGTTATGTGTGCCCACGCGACTTGCTTAAAACTAATTAGTCAGCTTGCCCTTAGCAACTCTCCCTCAGTGGAGATAAATTCTATGTTGTCACTACTCTATTTTGGTGCAGAAAGATTATCTATTTTATAAATGATACAGTTGTAGAACAAGGCTGTAGGGGAAGTGAGGAAAGGCTGGATATCAGTGACTATTCTACATCGAGCTAGCTTGGGTATTATGATGAACTGCATCCAGCAGCAAAGGCTTTTGATCGGGATGTTTTGTTTTAATTGCTGTTGTTCCAGGTCCACTCTGACCTGGGGTGGTAGCACCTGTTAAGGTTCCAATTATGGGCAAATAGTTAACTCTCAAACTAGGGTCAAAACACTATGAAATTATAAAAATAGATTTCTATAGTAAAAATAATAGCAATACATGTTTCTAAATATTACCAGCAATACATTTAAAAAAAAATTATCAGTAATACATTTGATTTTTGATAAAATTATGTCAATGAAACCTACCTGATCTACAAACTGATTTCTTAGAAAAAATAAATATTCTATTCATATGAACATATCCTAAAAAACTTATCCACATAAAATAAAACAAAATAAATCAAGTAAAA
Source organism: Ascarosepion bandense (assembly GCA_037127315.1). Classification (NCBI taxonomy): domain Eukaryota; kingdom Metazoa; phylum Mollusca; class Cephalopoda; order Sepiida; family Sepiidae; genus Ascarosepion; species Ascarosepion bandense. Next base: position 2,104,424 of record JBBBDQ010000879.1, read on the forward strand.
ATCCACACCTAGTTAATCTGATTCACGACCCATTCATTATTACAACTGACCGATTTTCTACAAGAACACATTCTTCTACACCAAATCTGACATTTACCAAAATACCACATTCACAGGGATCCTATGCAAAAAACCCCATGACATAAAAATTTGATAATTTTTAATAACAAATTGTCTTTTTGATATTTTTATTTTTCTTAAAAAAGTATATATCATGACATGAGTTGGGGGATGAACCCAATAACAAAAATAAAATATTTTAGTAAGACTTGTCCATCCTTCAGGAAAATAAGAGTGGCCACTGTATTCGGTCAATAAGCAGAATCAAATAGCTCACACTCAAAAAGGGGGCAAAATAAAAATGTTGGGAATTTTTACAAGAATCATAACAAAGAAGAATGTTGCGAACAACGATTACTCATATTAACAAGGTGAACAAAAAGAGTCTAGCTTAACCAGGGATGGTGTCTGCCAGGAATCCGCCCCTGATGTGCCTATAGATGACTAAAAAAAAAGAAGAAAATCAAGACTGGCCCAATTCATATAAAACAAGCTTGCTACTTTTACTCATCTTTTACTCTGCCATGATCAAACATTTTTTTATCAGATCTGATTTTCATCCTGAGCTGAAGCCCAAAGAATCCATTAGATGCTGATGAGAATAATGTTTGACACATAAGATTCCCTCAATCAGCATCATCCACACTGCCATCCTTGCTACGACTTCAAACTATGGGGGTGATACATTATTGCACATGTTTATGAGATTAAAGGCATGAGATGTTCAGGATTGATATGAGTTATTAATTGCCAATATTAACCCAGAACAGGCAAACCTGACAACAGTAGATGAAGGCATGTGCATTTTTTCCACATCACTATCTCACCAATGACAGTTGGGCATATCTGCCAGACCACTCTGAAAGCCATCATTGAGACATAGTGTGTTCAAGATCAATTGCCAAGTAAGTGAAAACTCAGGGCTGCTGAGGTAATTCACTGCTGGCACTCAGGAACAGAAAGAGCACAACTCTGCACAGAAAAACAAGTGGGTTTATGTCTCTCCTTACATAGTACCAAATAAAACATAACCTAGCAAAAATTCCTAACTCATGAACAGAAATATAAATTCGTGCTAACAGGCTTCACTACCAATCTTTCTTTTTGGTTGAGCTAGTTCAGACATTCATGTGTCTGTGATGTCAACCATTACTATCCTGCATCAAAGTCAGGAGGCCATTAGAGTGGCATTCTGTGTGATTTAATTGGTCAATGTAGGTGATGGCTAGGTGACCAGCTCATCTTGTGTCTTGGCTAGGTGTCCAGAGCAGTAGATCACTTGCCAACAGTGTCCTACAAAACACAATCTGCATTTGCTCAGGATTATAGAAATATCAGAGTTGGATTCATAGAGCTGAGATTTAGTTGGATGTCGTCTCCAAGAGATGTTAAGTATGGCTCTCAGTATTTGAGTATTAAACTCAGCAGTTTTAGTTTGTGTATAAGCAGTGGCACCATACATTAAAATTGCCTATACATTTGTGCAAAAGAATCTCCATTTGAGGTTTGGTAGACCAGATTTCTAAATAACATCCATTTTATTCAAAGCAGCCCAGGCTTTAGCTATGGAAATTTTCACATCATTTTACACAAAATCAGGGAATTATTTCATTTCCTATATCTATAAGAGTTTCAACAGATTTTATTGATTCACCTGAGACATTTTATATTGAACCTTGCTGGTTGAAGTTTATGAATTTAGTTTTAGAGGCATTGGCATCTTTAGCAGCATTTATCTAGATGATGTAGGAGAACCGTGAAATTAACCTTCAGTGATAACTAGGTTGTTATCTGCATTGTCCATGTTGGTAAGCTTTTTTGTGGTATAATGACTTGATAGTATCGGTGATAAAAAAAATCTAGATGATAATGTATTTCAAGTGGTTCTCAATATGTAGTTAAGGGTGATAACAAAGTGGAAATATGCAAGGGTGCCACTCTGAAAGACCCTGCTTTAATGTTAGTGTGTCCTTTCTTTGGATTTAACCAAATATCTGATATTTATGTATAGTATCATTATGGAAACTACTGTCTTAGTGAGAGCCTATATGCCAGAAAGAGCTTCTCCATTTTTCTTGTATGTAAAGAATTAAAGGCTTTAGAGAAATCTATTAAAAAGTAAGGCAGCCTGTAGTTTCTTTGCCCTGAGGCTCTCAATAATCTGCCAATCAGTCAAGATTTGTCCAAAAGTTGATCTATTTTTCGCAAAGCCATTTTGGTATTTTTGGAGTACCTTCTCTACTTCAGGTTGTATTCTTTTGTGAAGCCTTCAGGTGTAAATTTTTGCTGCAATGGAAGTAAGTGTAATTCTTAGCTTAAGCATAAAAAATACTTAGCTTAGTGTAAAAATACTATTCATTGATTTGAAGAATTATCATTGGAACAAAAACAATACAAAATGGTCAATTATTATCAAATTTACTCAGTAAGATCTTTTAAAAAAAGAAAGAGAGGAAAATAAAATACAATAAAAAAATGAGTTGTTACAGCTTCAAAAGGAATGTGGCGATATATGTACTGGCATTAAAGGAATCCATGAAGCCATGTGTCTCTTTCTGATCTCCTTGTAGTTTTGAGTTTGATCCCTAAGTCTGGTAGTATTGATAAATCACATACTTCAGTTCAGAGGAAGACACAAATAAGCAATACAAATGTTAATAAGACTGATAAGTATTAAATTATTAACTGATAGGAAATATCTTCCAAACATGGAAAAGAGTATGAGAACAATCCCTGATGATAATTGTAGACTGAATAAATTCTGAGATTAGTGAATTTAAATGAGACACCTGAAGAAGGCTGGAAAGTTGATTTTTTAAGTGCCACTTAGATGTGGTACAAGCTCAAAAGTATGAGGCACCCAGTGAGGACCAAACTTACTACTCAATTGTAATAGGTTCTAGCAAAATAAGCCTGCTAACCATACATCATGCTGAGGTGCCCACAGAAGGCTGGTCTATTTCACACGGCCTTTTTGATATCTCGTGTGTATTTTTTACTTTTGGGACATTCACAAAATTTTTTAAAAATAAGGAAAAACCCCTGAAAATATTATTTCAGTTAAAAAATATTTAATTTACAGTATCAATTGTGACCATAATGAAATTGAAATTCTTCCCATACTTACCCATCATAATTCAATAAAACACAAAAATATTTTCTTATAATTGGTGGTTGCATATTTTTTCAAAATCATTTTCTTTCAAAAGACAGAAAAAAAGACATATTAAAAAAAATATATATTTTAATTTTTCAGTGCTATTTTGAAATTATTCCTGTTGTTTGTAACAAGAATTTATTTTAATAAAGACATGTTTGAAGAATAAAAACAAATGTAAAGTTTAATGCCATTTTAAGTTTTGGGTGTTATTCTTTTCAATCTTTTTTAACATTTTTTCCGTTTTAACAACTATTAAATATTTTTATGTATTTTTAAAAAATAAGCTGAATTACCACCTTTGATTTGTGGAAAATAAAAGTTACCTGTAATTTTCTGAGATTTCTTCCTGGGTGAAAGCTGGCATTGATGCCTTCATACCTATCAGGAAGTTTCGTCTCAAACCTCATTCCTTCCCTTGGTTCTCTTCTGCCTGTTCAGACACCATTGCCTACAGAAACCACTACTTCCGACTATTTCGGAGACATTCATCTGACCACAATAGGCACCTATTCACATCTGCTCATAATGAGTGCAAGAGAATCCTGCATGATGCTAAGTGGTTGTTTTTTTTTTGTTTTTTTTTTATCATATCACCCCAAGCAAGGCGGTGACGCCACTGATGCACATGGGGCTACTTAAGAATAGAATGATTGGAAAAAAGAATGCTGGGAACCACATCCTAAACAGGAAACAAGGGATGAGCCTCTTCGCCTGTTCAAAAGATGTGGGTGGAGTGTGAACTGGGCGATAGTTAAGTCTGTCTACTCCAATTGAGAACAAAAAAAGAGAAAAGAAAAATAAAGTGAAAGAAGATTGGAGAAAAAAAAAAAAGAAAGCCGGGAACCACATCCTAAACAGGAAACAAGGGATGAGCCTCTTCACCTGTTCAAAAGATGTGGGTGGAGTGTGTGTTTGCTGAGAGAATGAGACAGCACATAGCTGACCACAAATTTGGCTCCAAGGACTATTGGCGTTTATGCAAACAAGTGCCGAACAATAGCAAATCCTCTATCCCTCTCTAAATCAATGAATTTGAGGTCCTCCCAGCATCATCAGACAAGGCTGAGTGCTTTGCTCGCAGATTCTCATCCAACTCCACATTTGACTCATCTGGAGTACCCACACCTGACTTCCCTATTAGAACTGAGGCTAAACTGAATGATGTATACATTACCCTGAAAGTAGTATCTTGAGTAAGATCAAAACTTGACCCCCATAAGGCGAGTGGTGGTGATGGAATCCCGGTGATTGTCCTTAGAAATGTGCCCCCTAAACTCTCCTCTGTCCTCTCTAAACTCTATAACTACTACCTTTCTGCTTCCTGTTTTCCTGCATGCTGGAAGTCCTCTTCTGTCGTTCCTGTATTTAAGAACTCTGGTAAACCCTCGGACCCATCCAACGAATCAATGAATTTGAGGTCCTCCCTTATCAGCCTTCTACAAATTTTCAGGAAAGTGTTTGAGGCCATTATTAATGCTGAAATAGTTCAACATCTTACTGTCCATAAACTATTCTCTGACAGGTAGTATGGCTTCCACTTCACCAGGTCCATGGCCGACATGCTAACAACCATCACGGAGTACTAGTTCTAGGCCCTTGAGGAGTCCGGCGAGGCTCGTGCTGTTGCTCTGGACATCTCAAAGGCTTTTGACAGGGTTTGGCATGCTGGCCTTCTATGCAAGCTACTCTTCTCTTATGCCACTTGATTCCTTGGAGAACATAGGGCTGCAACGACACTCCTCCAACACACTCGGTTCTGGCTGGTCCTCTTCAGCTCAGCCCATGCCATTCCAGCAGTGCTTGTCTCAGCTTCAATGCTCCTCCGCCAAGTCTGTCTTGGGCGACCCACTTTACGCTTTCCTTGAGGGTTCCAGTCAAGGGCCTGTCTAGTGATGTTGGATGTAGGCTTCCGTAAAGTGTGGCCAATCCAGTTCCACTTTCTCTTCTTGATGTCGATCTCCACTGGGGTTTGGTTTGTGTTAGCCCATAGTTGTTCACTGGAGATAGTCTCTGGCCATCTGATGTTGAGAATGCTTCTGAGACATCTGTTGGTGAATGTCTGAAGTTTGTGGGTGCTGGTCTTGGTCACCCTCCATGTTTCTGAGCCATAAAGTAGGACCGACTTCACATTGGTGTTAAAAATCCGGATCTTGTTGCGGAGTGAGAGGGCTGTTCTTCTCCAGATAGGTCTCAAATTGTTGAAGGCATATCTGGCTTTGTTTATTTGGCACTTGATGTCTTTTATCCATTCCCCCATCCTTACTGACGACACTACCCAGGTAAACAAACTTGTCAGCTTTACAAGGTGTCCTCATCTCCAGTCCTCTGGCATTCGTTCCTGTTCCCAGATCTTGCTGAGAAGTGGGTGTAGCATCTCAGTAGAAGTCTGGATAACAGCCTTTAGGGCTTCAGGTGGTATTCTGTCAGGACCTGCTGCCTTGCCTGACTTGAGGGATTTGATGGCCTTGGTGATCTCTGCCTTGCTGGGAGGGTTAATGTTGATGTCTAAGAGTTGGGTTGGTGGTGGGATGTCTGGTGTGGTGGGTGGTGCTGGTCTGTTGAGTGTCTCCTTGAAATTCTCTGCCCATCTTGCTCTCTGCTCTTCTTCTGTTACGATGGCATTCCCATTCTTGTCTTTCACAGGATGACTTGGGTTGCTGTTCTTACCAGAGAGTGTCCTGGTGATCTTGTATAGTCTCTTCATGTTGTGCTGTCCTGCTGCAGTCTTCGCCTCCGCAGTGAGCTCCTCTATGAATTTTCTCTTGTCTCTACATGCACTGCATTTCACCTCCTTGTTTGTCTGCCAGTAACGCGCCTGAAGTTCTTGTTTCTGTGTTTGGTCTTGCGTCTAGTTGATTGTGTCTTTCAAATTCTTCCTCTCCATGATGAGTGCCCAGGTGTCTGTTGTCAGCCACTTTTTGTATTTCTTTGTCTTCTTGCCCAGGATTATTTTACATGTTGTCTTCCAGGTCTCTCGGAGACTACTCTACTGCTCTTCAATTGTCTCTTCCTGTAGATGTGTAAGCACACTAAACCTGTTTTGCAGTTCTATCTTAAATTCCACTGTCTTTTCCTTTTCCTTCAAGATGTGAACGTTGAACTTGTGTGCTGGTCTTCCTGCCTGGTCTTTGTAGGCTTTCAGCTTGGTTCTCACTACTGCCACAACCAGATGGTGGTTTGATGCCACGTCCACACTGCACATCACCCTGACGTCATGCAGGCTCTGTCTCCATTGTCACCCGATGGTGATGTGGTCGATTTGTTTTTCGGTCTTGCCATCAGAGGAAATCCACGTGGTCTTGTCGATGGTCTTATGTGGCAATGACCAGGACACACGAAAAAATATTCCCACTCAAAAAGGGACAAAGACCTTTAAATTTGGGGATGGAGTGAAATTAAAATCACTAAAAAAGGTAAATCTACCCTGCGTCATTGCTAAAATAGACGTAAAAATAATAACTGACATTGTTGAAGCTGATATCCCTCTGTTATTAAGAAATGCAGCAATGAAAAGGGCCCAGACATACCTTAACTTCAAAAATGATACAGCAGAGATGTTTGGCAAGAAAATTAAATTACTCTGCACCATGTCGAGCCATTAACCACATCCCTATATTAAGACCTCCACCGGACCGGGGTAAGTTACGGTATATTTTATTTTTAAAGAATATTAATAAAAAGAGCAAGGCGGGAAAATTAAAAATAGCTACCAAACTACATAAACAATTTAGCCATCCTAGTGCAAAAAAATTATGTGACCTCGTTAAAAGTTCTGGTTTAAAGGACACTGAGTTTATGGACATTTTAACGGAACTTCACCCTGCTTGTCAGACCTGTATTAGATATAAAAAAAACTGCACCCCCACCTGTTGTTGGATTTTCTTTTGGGACCCATTTCAACCAGACTGTAGCTATGGACATAAAAGAAATCAATGGTCACAAAGTACTACACTTGGTCAATCATGCCACCAGATATAGCGTTGGTGTCAGGCTACCTAGTAAGGAAAGCTCTGATGTCCTTACTGCCATTTTTAAACACTGGAACTCCTGGAACTTTTCTTACCGATAATGACAGGGAATTTGACAACCAATTTTTTCGGACATGGCCCAAAATCTGAACATTATAGTACGCACCACCGCCGCCCAATCTCCTTGGAGTAATGGATTAAATGAAAGGCACAATGGTGTTCTGGGAGAAATGGTCAAGAAAATATTAGAAGATGCTAAGTGCAAGTTTGAAATTTCACTATCATGGGCTGTCAATGCAAAGAATACACTTCCCAACTCACATGGCTACAGCCCTAACCAGCTGGTTTTTGGAAGAAATCCTAACCTGCCTTCCCTTTTGAATAATCGACTTCCTGCATTAGAAGGCATCAGTACCAGCAAAATTGTCGCAGACAACCTCAATGCCATGCATGCTGCAAGAAAAGGGTTCATAGAGTGTGAAGCCTCTGAAAAATTAAGACGTGCCCTTCGTCATCAGGTCAGGACTAGCATACCAGATTCATACAAAAATGGTGATCTTGTCCTGTATAAGAGAAATGAATCTGATAGATGGCTTGGTCCTGGTGCTGTCATAGGCTGGGAACACAAACAAGAGCTAGTGAAACATGGGGGATGGGAGCACATACATAATGTTCATCCCTCACGCTTAATTTTCTATCCCAAAACACCCGAAAATACTCCAGAAGACTATGACACAAATGACGTAACAAAGCCACAGAACCAGTATAATGAAGTCACAAAAGAGCCTGTCCCAGTATATCGTGAGAGTAACACCGATGACCATCCTGAGCAGACTCAAGCTGATACCAGTGACAAACCATCAAAAATGGCCATAAAATCTGTTCAGCTGCCCAAACCAGGCCAAATCATAAAATGCAAATTGACAAATGATGAAGACCAGGAATGGAGGAAATTAAATGTGATCAGTAGAGCTGGAAAAGCCACTGGAAAAAATAAATATTTGATGAATGTTTCCATGGAGGAAGGGGATCCATTCTGGCTGGATTTTGAGCATGGTGTCTTGGAATATCAAACAAATAAAGAAGTCCAAAACCCAACCAATGAAGCCAAAGACCCAACTAATGAAGTAGATGTGATGACTGTCTCCTCTAATGACAATCTTGACCAAGCAAGGAAAAGAGAACTCCAAAGTTAGGCTGAACATCAAGTCTACACACAAGTGCTAGACCAGGGCCAACCAAAAATATGCACAAGGTGGGTCTATGCAAACAAGGAAATCAATGGCGAACAAATTCCCAAGGCCAGACTTGTTGCAAAAGGCTTCCAAGATAAGGCTGCCTGCAGTATTAGAAATGATTCCCCAACAGAAAGCCTATGAATGATCTTAGAAATCATGGCATCATTTGGCTGGATATGCAGGTCCATGGACATCAAAACTGCATTTTTACAGAGCAAGCAGTTAGATCGTCCAATCTTTCTTTTTCCCCCTAAGGAAGCCAATGTGCCTCCTGGTTACATCTGGAAATTATCCAAATGTGTTTATGCTCTCAATCCTGGTACTTAACACTTAGGGAGGAACTGATCAATCTAGGTGCCATACCTTCAAAGTATGACCAAGCCATCTTTACATGGAACTTTAAGAACAAGCTACATGGCATAATTGCTACCCATGTTGACGATTTCTGTTTTGCTGGATCAGAGGCCTTTGAAAAACAAGTCATTAACAATCTTTGCACCCTCTTTAAAGTCAAATCTGAAGAAGTCGCTAAGTTCCAATACATTGGATTAGAAATAAAACAATCAGATCAAAACATCAGGATTGGGCAGGATGAATATGTAAAGAAACTTGGACATATCCCCCTGCAGAATGGCAGAAGACTGGAAGATAAGATATCACCAACTGAGATCACCAAGGCTAGACAGTTAATAGGCCAGCTTAATTGGCTAGCCACCCAAACAAGACCTGACATCAGCACACTAAATTTGATACTCAAACAAGAAAATGTTGACTGCATAAAACAAATCAATCAAACTGTAAAAAAGGCAAAAAAAAAGAGAAATCGCAAATTCATATTCAAGACCTAGATAACCCTAATCTTCTGCAAATTATAGGATTTAGTGATGCATCCTTCACTAACTTGACTGATGGCAGATCACAAGGGAGCTATATAATTTTTTTGGTAGGGAACAATAACCAATACATGCCCATAGACTGGCAATCCAAACGGATAAAGAGAATTGTTAAGAGCACTCTCGGTGTAGAAACCCTGGCCATGGTTAATCTGACTGAGGCCTTCTTATATTACAGAAAATTAATATTAGATTTGTTGCAGCTGGAAGACCATCCTACCAAAATAAAAATAACATGCAAAACAGACAATTCTTGTTTGTATGATGCAGTGCATTCCACTACACAAATTCTCAATAAAAGACTTCGAATTGAGATGGCTATCCCCAGAGAAATGGTTGACAGAGGAGAAATTGCAGATATCTCATGGATACCTACAAAAAAACAAAATGCAGATGCCCTAACTAAAAAGGGGGTTCCTTCCTTCAAAATTCTTGGATTCACAACTGAACCCAAAGGATCCTCTATTAATTTCTGAGTTTCCAGACATATAATTTTGTTAATCTTTTTTTCTCATTTTTTTAGCAGATAGCATCAGGATGCTCCTACCAAAACAAAAAAATATATCCTCAGCACAAGAAAGAAAAGGGGGGAAGTGTTAACATCTAACATAGTCTATCCCACAAGTTTGGAAGACCAATTATCTTTCCATGAACCCAAGAGGGGCCGCCAGGGGGACATGAGGAAGAGGAGAAGGCCACAAAGGGCATTCTGGATTATATTCTCTTAGAGACCAGTCACACATGGCATTTGGTCAAATAAATATCCTGTTTACTATACTTACAACTGATTGTTGATTATATTCTTTAACAGAAACTATATTTGATGGATAATCAAATACGAAGTTTAAAACACAGTCAATAAAGAAGCATAACAAATTAAATGTTCATAATTTGCAGAAAGAGTTTGAAATGCAAATGTTGGTAGAACGAAGTTTATATACCTTTCAATCAGAGAATAATGAAACAATTGAATATCACAACTTTACATAAGAATGTTCAGCATTCATTTCTTAAGTTAGGAAAGCGTAACAAGTGTTATATGAAATGATCTGAACATTAACTTTTTTAGATGTTGATATCAGTTTCAGTCAGAGTTTATTCGTAGTGAAATATAGAACAAATATGAGTTCGAAGAATGTTCTTGATCAGAAACGTAGAAAGTCGTTAGCTGAATTTGAAAGTATGTGTGTGTGTATAAGTATAAATTTGAGTTGACTGTAAGTAGTGAGTGATGTGAGTGATCCAAGAATCCTTGCACGAAGATAGTAATACTGAGAGGAAAATTTTTAAGCACGCGAATATCAGAAGTATGGGGTCTAAGCTTAAGGGCTTGAGTGATGTGGATTCTAGAGGCAGGTGAGGATCAATGAAAAAAAGGGTCCAAAAGGGCCAGCTTATACACTTCTCGCAGAAATCAAATTGGCTCAAAATCAAGCTTTGAGATTTAGGTGCCAAACTGTGTCTTAGCCAATTAGACTGCTTACATTGCAATCAGGAGCACTGATTGGCTAGTTCGCTAATATTGGATTGATCCAAGTTGACTAACATGTAACCTGGGGTGGATAGCTTAATCTATCCCAACAATACGATTTAAAAAAAAACAAAAAAACAAAAAAAAAAAACAAACAATAGGGAGCACTGCAGTTGGTTGCTTGAGGGAATGGACTGAATCTTTGTTTTCTCTCATCTGATTAAAAATATAACTGTGAGTTAAGCTTCATTGCAAAGAGCATCTTTTTCGCAACTCTACAGTTATCTGGGTATTCTGTGCAAAAACCTTATTTTTTGAAGATAGTGTTAGAGGCCTGTCTTCGTCAAAAATTAGTAGAATTTTCGATAGATTGCATTGAATACTTATGATAAATAATAATTTATTGATTAAAGTCAAAATAATTAAAAAAAAGAAAAAAAGAAAAATCACATTGAGTGCAATTATTTTATAACATCAGTCAGGTAAGAAGAGAAATGAAAAGGCAATCTATTTAATTGAATTTATTCAAACGTATCATTCTAAAAAATTTAACGTAAAAAAATATTCCTTCTAAAGTTTCATAAAATTAAAAGTGTATAAAAAAATATTAAACTGTTGGTTATATAAAGGTAAAGATAATTTATTTTTTAAACATAATTACCAATTTCTTGAAAATTACACTGCTGGTATTCCGTATTTCTTTATTTAAAAATATTTTTCGCGCCTTTTTAAGAGGGTGGTTACATTAGAAAATTAGAATTATTACGCATGAAATCAGAGGTTACCGTACGTAAACGTTATTTTCATTGTTTTAAGCAGAAATGAACTATTTTAGTTTGCAAAATTCGTTGGTTAATCTTTACATTTACTCCGAAACATGATGACAACAAATGTCGGATTTAAGAGATTTTAAATTTTAAAAATTTGCTGTTTATATTATTTTTCAATTCATCTATAAATGGCGATTTGAATTGAATCGATGAGTGAGCGTGCCAATGTTTTTAAAACGATTAGTCACTAAAATAAAAACTTTATTTTACGGAAGTTGCGATTTAGTCTTTCAACCAAACAAAATTTAACTTAAAAAAGACATTTGATAAAAAAAAAATAAAATGCATTTTTCGTTTTTTCCGTAAGCCCGAAGCGACAAATTACAGATAAAAATAAATAATAAAATGTTAAAAAAATTTAAAGGACAGACAGCTCGTTCCAGCATTAACATCTTTTCTTGGGATTGCAATTTAAGATGTCCAAAAAAGGAGGGGGGAGATTTTGTATTATAAAGTCGAATTGTCGTGATTCTTTCTGGAAAATCATCAGCGTACTTGAATGAAAAATGATGACTTTTATCTCAACAACACTGTAATGAAAATAGTAAAGGGGAGGGAGAAGAGAAATTGGGTTGTTTTATTGGCAAATAAATTGAATTTCGTTTTCTTTTAAGCGTCAGTAGTGTAATATAACATTGCCATACCAACATGGCAGCGCCAATTTCGAAGCTGCTTCTGCTCTCTTCCTTCTTCTCAACAGTACCAAGTACTGCCTCTAAAGATGGGCTGAAAGTAATTGAGACCGTTACCCCAAATAGCATGCACAGTTTCATTACTTCTCAGCATTCTTTAATTTTAATGTGTAAGTGACAAATTACTTTTACAAAGAATGATTTACGGTGAGACGATTGTCGGCTGCTTGCTACGTCATGTAACCCCCCATTACAACTAATGATTAAGACGATTAATATAATCTCATTAATATTTTGTTTTTAAATAATGCCAATTTCTTGTTCTTTCAAACAAATCATAGCATTTTTGAAATACATATCATGATTGCATTAATGATTAATTATAGAAAGAATTTATTTTGTCATAATCTCTCTAAAAATGTTTTATTTTATTTTTTTTTTTAAAAAAAAGCACGAAATTTAGTTTTTTTTCTTCTTCAAATCCAATTTTTAAAACATCCCGATTATTTTCCTGTGTTATAAATGGATATCAGAGAAAATTAAATAATTAATTTAATTTCTCATATATCTGCATTTAAATAATTAAAAATACGAAACATTCTACCCAGGTCTTCGTATCGAGCCTTATGTGGGAGTTGTTTGTTCAGATTTTTTTTTCTCTTGAATAATTTAAGTGTGATATTGAAGTGTATTGTATTTATTGAATTATTTTGTTTACTTTAACAATATCTTTTCTAGAAAGTAAAGAAAAAATAAACTCTTTTGGGATTTTTATATCCACAATAAAATAATCACTATGCTTTAATTACGAAAATAGAAGATAGTTACTTCCCTTACTTTATAAGAAAATTAATTCTGCGAACAACACGTGTATTAGTAATTAAAAAATTAAATGCGATTTGTTTTGTTTTTTTAAATTAGAATTGCTTCTCAAAAGATTGTTCTTAAATTCAGTTTAAATTTCAAGAAATAAGTAATATAACATGTTTTATTAATGAATGTCTGTGTTTTCAACTGTAATGTACATTACGCTTACAGCGACAGAATTTCGGTTATAAATAAAAAAGCCTATGCCTTAAGTTTGATAAAAAGAACCTCATGAGAAGGCATTTATTGAAGCAAAACCGTTTCTCTATGCACAATATTTCAGTTTTTCCCTTTTTATTTCATTACTTTTTTGGATATTTATTTATTTATTAAGTATCGTAGAACTTGAATAATTTTTTTTATCAAATAAACCTGTTTCTGATACGATTTTTAATTTTAAAACAACCCAAATTGATTATTATTATCATTTTTATGGATTTATTTTCTAGTGTATTCATAGGCTTTTTACTTTTATAAAAAAAAAAAAAAAAAGAATTGTAATAATAGACCAATTATTATCGTGTGTATCCTGCTTCTAAAAACGTTTAAAAAACAAAAATAATAATAAAAAAAAAATGCTATTTTCGACTGCAGTGTCACAGAGCCAGGTGTCTGTTCCCAGATTTTTCTGGTGTCCATTGTTGAACATTCAAATTCAGAATAATAATTTTATTTTTATGAATAATATAAAATATCTCTTAAGTTGTTTCTAAAAGTATGTTTTATGAATGCCAGTTAAATACTGACGTTTTCATTAAAATCCTATTTTTAAGTAGGATTATGGAACAGACAATAAATGAGCATAGAACTCACTATCCTGTTGAAGAAATGATCTACGAGAAACAAACATAAAACAAGGAAAAGAGTAACCCGAACATTATTTAGCTATATTAGGAAAAGTTATGTACATTTGAATTGGGTAAATTTTCGTTTTAGGTCCCGAAGGCTTTTCCCCCTTCAAATTTATCCAAAATATCATTATTTCTGTGCAAATGTATATGCTGAACTCAAATCAACAATTAGTTATTGAAGAAATCTACCTTTTTTGATCTGAAAGTCCATAAAAAAACTATATCTCGCACTTTTTCTCTCCCGTAACTCTCACGAAGTCATGTAATTAACTGCAGAATGACGTTCTGCGTAGGTAACAAATTTCGGTCGATTTACTTCCTTGACTGAAACTTCCGGCTATTTACTTCCTGTAATGAAAGTAATACGCGTAGAAATACAATAGCGTATTACTTTCATTACAGGAAGTAAATAGCCGGAAGTTTCAGTAAAGGAAGAAAATAGACCGAAATTTCTTGTCCTACGCAGAAAGTCATTCAGCAGTTAATTACATGACTGAATTAGAGTTACAGGAGACAAAATGTAGTTTGATATTTTTTTTAATGGACGTTCAGATCAAAAAGGTAGGTTTTTCTTCAATAACTAATTGTTGATTTGAGTTCAGCATATACATTTGCACAGAAATAATGATATTTTGGATAAATTTGAAGAGGAAAAAGCCTTCAGGACCTAAAACGAAAATTTACCTTGAATTGTTTGGTATACATGTCAATATTCAACAATTTAAAATTCGTATTTTAGGATTTAAATTTTAAATCTTAAAACAAATTTTTCCCTGTGCGAAGGGATGAAAGGAAGAGAGAACGTTCACTCACTTATTCCGGGTAATAAAAAAAAGCATACAAACACAAGATTCGGAAGTACTGCATGAAAATTAACTGAAACATTTATTTATTTATAACAAAACAATACAAAAAAATTACAATACAAGTCAGGCTTGCACAGAAATTTCTTTTGTATACCTTCTGTGAGGTAGATAACAGATCAAAAATGAGCTTAAAAGATTTACAGAACAAACTTTAGATAAAGTAGAAAAATTATAATATTACATATGAAATGAATTTTTGAACTTATTGTTTTATTCATTTATAAAAGGAACTATTGATGATTTTAAAATTGTACAATGTTTTATTTTTCAGTCTTTATTTAATTTTATTGCTATTTCAGATGCTGATGGAGATGAAGAATTTCAATCAGCTTTGTTTGAAATGCAAAAATTACTCAAAGCCGATCTTTTATTTCTTGAAGGTAAATTTTATAAGTTATATCCAGTTTTTCAAGGACTAGATAAAACCACTTCTATTAAAGTGCAAAGTAGGACTAAACCTCTTGATTAAATTAAAATGTGACAAAAATTTAAATAGTGATTGTAATGTTTTTATCTTCCTTAAGGAAAAGTATTTACCTGATCTCATATTCTGATCATACATTTTTGAAGCTTAACATTTTTTAATGCACAAATTAAAGGAAAATGTTTTTTCTTTTGTATATGAAATAATTCCTTATATTCAATCAAATGCTATTCAAGCACATTATCATTTCAAAATAAAATGTTACCTAGCTTTGCATTTCTACATAAATGCCATGTGAATTAAACCTATTTTTGTTGTGGTTGTTTAACATGCATTTACTAACTGCCCTGTTGGCTAGGGTGAAAGTCATCTAAAATACAATAACTTGACGAGAAGATTAATTCAGTTAAGGCTTGCAGGAATTTATAAATTAAATCAAACTAAGACTGATTAAGAATAATGCAATGATATATAATGAAACCAATGGCAAAATAACAATTCAACCTAGAACCTCCCTGTAGCTTATCCAAAAGTCACCAACTAAAAGTAATTCAATAAAACAAAGATCACCAATCCGCCTTCCAATGCCCACCAAAGAAAACTCTGCAGCAAAATAAACAGAGAAAGAAATCTAAAGAAAATACAAGAACACAATATCAACAAGCACAAACTAAAAACACACTTAAAACAAAAAATAAATTTGAAATGGTTATAGATTCAATAAGCAATTCTAAAAACAAACCTCAAAAAATCAAATACATAAAAATTTTTATATACAACTAAGCCAAATGTCAAAACAATTACAAACAAAATAGTACAATGGAATACAAGAGATTCCAAAATTAATATAAATGAAATAGTTATCTTCACCTTGACCATCAACCAAGCAATTATTTATAGTTTATAGGTAACTCATCTGAAATAAAAATACACTGTCAACATAGCTTATCTTACAATTTCATCAAACAAGCTGAGAGCCTCAGGAGGTTCATCAATAATCAGTAACAATGCATGAAATGTGAAATGATACTCAATACAAACTTGTATGCAGTAGTAATAACATCTACCGTTCCTTCACAAAACAATAACCTTCTTATACATACCTCCTTATGAAATCCCTAATGAAATGGAATTATATGAAGTGATACAGCAGTTACCAAAACTCTTCATGCTAATGGGTCACTTTAACAGTATAACATAATATGAAAGATTAAAAAAACAAATAAGAAAGGTAAAATCGTAGAAACATTATTAAATCAAAAGCACCTATGCGTTATAAACAGTGAAAACAACACATACCTACATCTAGAAACAGGAACATCCTCTGTCATAGATTTAACAATCTGCAAAGCTAGTATATATGTGGTTTATACCTGGTCAACTCATGATACATGTGGAAGTGATCATTTTCAAATTATGCTAGAAAGCCCAATCCCTAAACTAAATAAAACGCCCCACTGGAATCTTCAAAAAGCTAATGGACAAAATTTTAAAATTCTTGCAAACTCAAACTGATACCAGAAACAAATATAAATAAGGAAAAACAGAACATATTTTACCGATACCCTAATTTCAGTGGCCAATGTAAACATAACTGTTGTGATGTGAAGTTTAGCACTAGTCAGTTGTTCTGCTACTTATTCTCAGTGACCAAGTTATATAGGCTCTCTCTTGTACTTATGCGAATTAGGCATATTAATTTACCAGTGTCACTATATCTCCCTGAAATGTATAGGTTTTATACCTCTAGTAGTTCTTATACTTCTTTTCATGGTAGTTTCATTACTTTGCTCTACTTCTCTCTCGCCCATATTTCTTTCTCTGGGAGACCTAGAACTATCCCATGCGCATCTGTAATCATCTGCATTGTCTTGCATTATTTGATTTTCGTTTGAACTATCCAACTCATTCTGGCCCTCTTGATCCTGCATTACTTCATCTTCTGATGTTTTATTCTGTAGTAGTTGTTCTAATGAATCAAAAATGAGGAAGAAATGGATACAATTCTGTCAATTGTATCCATTCCTTCCTCATTTTGCTCTTCATATTCACCCTGGTTCCTTATTTGATCTGCATGGGCTAATATACTGTTGTCATTTCCTCTATTTATTATAGCTGTATTGTGGCCTTTTTGGATGATAAATTCTGCCCTTTCTGGATTAGCTTCTTTGTTCTTTTTGTACCATATTTTTTCATTTGTGGAATACAACATCGTTAGGGGAGCTCTAATTTGCTTTCCCATTAAAGCTGATGGACTCTCTAGTCTTCCAGTGTGTGGTATTGTGCAATAGTTTTAAAGCAGCCTCGATAGAAAAACTTCTACTTGTTCTTTTTGCTGAGAGCATGCTTTTAGTCCCTTTTGTACGGTCTGCACCATTCTTTCTACTAACCCATTCGACTGAAGGTGATATGGGGGAGTCTTATACGGTTTACATCCTATTTTTTCTAAACATAAATTAAGATTGTCATCACAAAATTCTGGTGCATTGTCAGATACCAGGATTTTTGGTATGCCATTTCTGGATCTGTTTTATTGTAGAACTTTTCTTGTCTGGCACCCGGATTATTTCAGGTCAGCCTGAAAAAGTCTACTAGAATTAATAAGAGTCTCACTCCATTAATATACGCATGATCCATATGCACCCTACTCCATGGTTTCACTTCTCTGGGCCACGAATGTAAAGTAGTCTGTGTAAAATTTCTTAATTCTTTACAGTTTTTGCACCTTTTTATATGTTCTTTGATATCTCTTGAATATCTGGGCCACCATGCTTCTAATTTTAACCTTTTTTGTGTGGCTGCTACTCCGCAATGTACATCGACATGTACACTTTTTATTACCAATTTTCTTTGTGTTTCTGGGGGAACTACCAGATCCCCATTACAAACCACTCCATGTTCTATCGTTAATTTCTGTCTTATTTCTTTGTAGGGTCTTTCTGCCTTAGAACAATTTCTTCAGGAGTTTTTTCTTATTCTTGATAATATCCTACTTAGTACTGGATCATGCCTAGTTTCTGCAGCCATTCTATCTAAAGACAAAACATCAGTCTCTACCCAATGTAAGAATGCATTTTCAAATTCTTGTTTTATTGTCTCCTTGTAAAATCGCAATCTTGATCAGAAATTTTTCCCCAATTAAAAATTGTCAGGCTCTAGTAGTTGTCCACACTATAGCTAATGCTTCTTTCTCTATATTTGAATAATTAAATTCGGTGTTCGTCAGTCTTCTTGATAAATACATTATCAGATGTCCTTCTTGTGATAATATTCCTGATACTGAATGTTCACTTGCATCTGTGGTTAACGTCACTTCCTTTTTTGGATCAAACATTTTCTCTACTGGTTTCTTTGCCATAATTATTTTTAATCTGTCAAAAGCTTTTTGTTGTTCCTTTGACCAAATAAACAACATTCTTTTTTCTTAAATTTTCCAACGGTTCAGTCAAGTCCATGTATTTTCGTAAATGTCGCCTGTAAAATTTTACCAATCCCAAAAGACTCCAGTTCTTTTTTATTTATAGGTTTAACTACTTTTAGTATTTTTTTCTATCAAGACTTGGTCTGGTGATATACCTTCTTTTGAAATGGAATAACCTAAAAAAGATAGGTTACTACAATTGCTTACGCATTTTTTTTTATTTTATTTATTGTAATTCCAGCATTTTTTGATCTATTCAAGATTATGTTGGTTTTCTTTTTTAATTCCACTTCATCAGTGGCTCCTATGCATATATCATCTTGGTAACAAATATTTTTCATATTTCCTAAAACCTGTTCGATGGCCCTTTGAAATATGGCACTTGCGGTTTTTATTCCATATAGCATTCTTTTCTATCTTAGTAACTCTATTGGCATATTTATTGTGGTTACATCTTTGAAGTTATCGTCTATTGGTACTTGGTGGTATACCATTTCTAAATCTATTTTTGCAAAAACGCTCATTCCTGCCAGTTCATGCAATGCAACTTCAACATTCAGTATGGGATACAAATCCAAACAGATTTTATGACTTACGTCTATTTTGTAATCTCCACAAATACGTAAATCACCATCTGTCTTCCTCACCACTACAATTAATGATGCCCACTTGCTACCCCCCAGGGGGAATATGTTCAAGAAGGTCTTGTTCTATTAATTTTTGTAGTTTTGTTACTACTAATGGCAACAAATGTACTGGTACTTTTCATGCCTCATAATAAGAAGGGGAGACATTTTCTTTTAATTTTAAACTCGATTTATAGTTTTTTAACTTTCCGATGTTAAAGTAATTAATGAGATAAAAATATCTCATTAATTACTTTAGTAGAATTTATGTTAAGCAAATCGTTTCCAAGAAGTCCGTGGTTCTTTTGTGACTTGTGACAATTATAGGTATTACTTCAAATTTACCTACTAACTCCAAGATACTTTGAGTATCTTAAAGTTTTTATGACTGACTCATCAATTTGGCAGAGTTGTAAACTGCTCTTTCATAAGGATGGCTTTCCAATGTGTTCTCAAAATTTTTTGGTATCAGTGTTACCTCACTCCCAGTATCCATTTGCATATCTAAATTGTAGTTGTTAATTTTAACCTTTAATATAATGTCTTTCTTCTTTTGTTCAATTTTTCTATATTATTTTTTAATGTATATTGATTTTTTTTTCTTCCACTCTTTCAACATTTTTCTTTTTTAATTTGCATACTGCTTGAAAGTGTTTTTATTTTTTTAAGCAATTATTACAGGTTTTTTCCAAATGCTAGGCATTTTTCCTTTTTTATTTCGTGATCACGTCCACAATACGAACATTTTCTTATCTTTTTTACCATGGACGTCTCAGTGGATATTTGTTACTAGGTTGACTTATTGGTTGTATTCTGTATTAATTCTTGTTGGTGTATAAAATCAATGCATGTATTTACAGAGATATTTCCTATTTGTAGTTGTTTCATTATTTTATATCGGTGTGATGCATTGCACATACCTTCAATTAACCTTAACTGAATCAAATCCTCTTCAATAGTTTGTCCGTCTTGTCCGAGTTTTTCAAATTCGCAATATCTACGTCAATTTCTTGTATCAATGACATGAATTTCATTCTTTCTGCAATTACTAGTCTTTTCTTGGGTCTTATATTTCTCCTTATAATCTGACTTATCTTTTCAAAAGTCACGTCTTCCAAGTTTGTGGAGACTTTCATTATCGCCTCACATCCCGCTGTAGCCAGAAATAAATTCGTAATTTCATTTTTGCCTCTCTTCTCCTTGTTGTCTTTCAGCTTTTTACTTCTCGCACTGGCAGTAAAACAGCGAATCCATGCCTCTACCAAATCTGGATCTTCTAGAAACAAATGGGATCCTATCGGCGACTCCATTGTTGTCATGTGAAGTTTAACACTAGTCAGTCGCTCTGCTACTTATTCTCAGTGACCAAGTTACATATGCTCACTCTTGCACTTAATTTGCCAATGTCACTACAATAACAAAAAGCAATCTCTTGCACCTCAAGACTTCGTAATCAATGGTTCAATGATGATTACAAGAAAGCAATTCATACACAAAACAATTTACAAAATTTAAAAAAAACCTACATGAATACAAAAAATAAAGTAGAGCTATAGCCCATAAAACTCTCTAAGGATCAAAAATACAAATCCTGGAGTGATTTTGTATCCAAAATAAACCCAAGTGTCACCTCCCACCCCACACACACTAAATTATAGCAAATAAGACAAAAAGTAGCAGGAAGAACTGTTCAAAAGACTATAATGCACCTTTCTTACAATAATACAAAGATAACTAAGAAAAAAGACAAAGCAGATCTTCTAGCTAAAACTTTGCAGAAAGGATGTCATAAAAAAAATGACTGCAAAGCCTTCCAACTGTCAAATAAAGGAAAAAAACTATAAGTAAAATTCAGTGAAATTTATAACCAACCTGTAACACAGAACATGAGCTGAACGGCGAAATTGAATAGAACTTTGACTTAAGATCAAACCTGCTAACATCTGAATGTGAGAAATACGACTTAAGTGTAATGCGGGCGCTCAGTTTGAATTCAGCAGTGAGGAGGTTGGGTTGAATTTACATGTCCGGATGAACAAAAAGCTGCGCAGTGTCAATAAACAGACAAGCCAGAAAGCCCAGGGAGGGATCGGTAAAACTTGGGGGCATGGCACCCTGGAGCTTGGGCTTTAAAAAACATGAGGAAATACCATATACAAACCTGAAACAACAATGTTAGAGAGAAGTGGTGGAATCTTAAAAACTCCTGCCTAAACAATAAATTGTTAAAAATAAAACCAGCTATATAATTGGAGTAGATAGATCTATCTATCGCCGGTTCACACTCCACCCACGTCTATTGAACAGGTTAAGAGGCTCATTCCTTGTTCCCTGTTTAGGATGTGGTTTCTGGCTTTCTCTTTTCAAATCTTCTTACTTTGTATTTTTTTTTTCAATTGGAGTAGATAGATCTATCTATCGCCTAGTTCACACTCCACCCACGTCTATTAAACAGGTTAAGAGGCTCATCCCTTGTTCCCTGTTTAGGATGTGGTTTCCAGCTTTCTCTTTTCCAATCTTTTCACTATTACATAGCCCCCTGCACATCAGTGGCATTACCGCCTTGCTCGGGGTGATACGATTAAAAAAAAAATGAGAATAGCATCAGAAATGCCAAACTAGAAGAGAAGAAACAATTATATCCATGTTCCATTTATTACCATATGCTACCATAACCCATTCATATATTCTAAAAAAGGAAGATTCTCCTGAATGTGTGGCATGCCAAGAGACATTCACCATGAAACACATACTGATAAACTGCAGCAATTTTAGTTCAATCCACTTAAAATACTACTAAATAAGAAACTTAAAAGGACCTTTTCAAAAAAACTGATACATATTTCCATTCCTAAGAGAAATTAAGCTGATTTTAAAGTGTAATTAAAAAAATTGCCATAAAAACAGCAGTTTTAGTATTTAAAAGAATTTTTTTACTGTTTAAATACAAAAATTTATTTAAAAAACATTAATTTTCAACAAAACAATGAGTTGATATGCAAAACAAACCATTTATTATATAATGAAATTGTGTTGAAAAGAAAAAAAAATCACTTCAGGTTTTTAAAGATTATGAAAAACACAGTAACATCATAAAATAGAGGTAATTTTCATGGAAATTTGGATAATTTAATACTAAGATGATCATTTTTTTCCACATCTCAACTTGTTTTATCAACGTTTATTTTTAATTCTAATTAAATTGGGTTGGTAAGAAAAAAAGCAAAAAAAATTTATTTTTATTAATTTTTTACTGTATAAAATTTATTAATTTTTTACTGTATAAAATTGATACTAACTAGTTTTAATTGTTCAAATGTAAGAACATTTCATGCCAGTCATGGTGAACAGTTGGAAAAAGTTATAAAAGAGATGCTAAAAATCAAATTTAATTATTTGGTATTTACACTATTATATATTATATATTATTATCACAGTATTTCAGCTGTTGTGCACACAGCCTTCATCAGGTATATTGATTTGGAGTAAACTACAGGGAATTCAGAACAGAACCCTTTATTCAATCTATATGAGTAAACAGATCTCATCCCACTGCCCATGTCTAGGATATCTAGTCTAGTTCTTATTTTTAGTACTGCTCAGTTATTGTACACCCTGCTTCAATTCACCCACTTAGCTATTGTCCTGTAAGACAATTCTCTGTAGACAACTTGGAGTCTTAAATCTAACATTCCTGCCTACCTGCTGATGAGGGCTGTTTGAGTTTGCCATGCTTGACTGCATTAACTGAAGCTTTTCTCTTTTGTTACAGCTGCTACTGATGTTGAAAACTTATTTGTCTTTCTTTGTTTATTGTATTTATTTCTGTGCTTGATCTACTAAGGAGGTCCTCATAGTCTAGCATAGATATCAATTCTTTCAGATATTGGTGAGTCTTTGGTGCTATAAATAATCAAGAGTGGTCTTCCTTTGTTTTGTCATTTTTGTTTTTGCAGGAGCTATTTCTATTTACTGAGACTATAAAAGGACACTATATGTGAAACTTGTATTCTCCGTTGAATAAAGCTTTCATAAAGCCTACACCTGCATACTTTCCTCATCACAATTTATTCAACTGAGAATATCTCTCCATCATGGACATTAGTTGTCTCTATTACTTTAAAATAATACCATTCGAAGTAACAAATGGCGTTGGCAGCAAATTATAGATAAAATTATTAGTGATAAAGATTGGAAGGCACTTTTGCATACATTGATAACATAACCGTATGTGAACGCAACTATGTAGATCACAATCATAATCTGAAACAACTCATGGCAGCTATTGAGAAATATAATTTCACATTAAATATCAACAAATGTTTTTTTTTTTGGCATAGAGACCATTAATTTACTGGGGTACACCATGAGTAAAGGTTCTGTGTAACCAGATCTGGAACAATTGAAGCATCTACTAAACTTGCCAATTCCTAGTAATATGGGTGCTCTAAAATCAGATGCGTCTTATTGTGCAATTGCTACCTCTTTAAGGCAATCGGGATGGCCTGTTGCATTTTTTTTTTTTTTTTTTTTTTTTTTTTTTTTCAAGGATCTTGTTGCATTTGGAACAGCAACACTCAGCAATTGAAAAAGAAGCCTATGCACTACTTAATAGGATGACATTTTTGATTGATCACGCATCAAAAGTCCGTTGCATTTATGTTCAACACCAGAACAACCAGTAAAATTAATAACAAAATGAATGAGGTGGTAAATTGAACTCTTCTGTTTTTTTTTGGGTTTTTTTATGTGAGCTATTGACCTGGGAAAGAGAATGCTACAGTAGATGCACTACCAAGAGTATGCAGCTTGATACCAAACATAGATAACCTTTGTACCCTACAAATGAACTGTGTCACTCAGGCATAACAAGGATGACACATGTACAAACCAGAAACTTACTATATTCCATGGATGATGTAAAAAAAAAAATGATAAAATCGTGTGGAATATGTGCGGAACACAAATCACAGTTCTTCAGACCTAATGCTGGGATACTTATAAAAGCCACTCAATCATTTGAGAGGTTAAATATAGATTTTAAGGGTCCCCTACCATCAGAAAATAGAAATCGCTACATGCTAACCATCATCAATGAATATTTGAGATTCCCATTTGCATTTCCGTGTCTGTACATATAATCAGTAAATTTGCTGAGACAATATTTATGCTCTTTATTCACCATTTTTGGTGATCCAGCTTATACCCATTCAAACCATGGAGTCTCTTTATTGTCTGAGTAGTTGAAACAATTTCTTCAGGAATGAGAAGTGGCCACAAGCAGAATGACTCCTTACCACCATCAGGGTAATGACCAATGTGAGTGATACAACAGCATTGTATGAAAAACTACAACTAGCTGCCACAAATTGCAAATGTCTGATCTCCCACTGGGAAGATCTTCTGCCTGAATCTCTGTATGCTATCAGAACGCTTCTAAGTACAGTCACATATGTTATGCTTTACAATAGGTTCCTCTCATTTTAACAAAGAAGCTTGGTGGGAATTTGCTTCCTTTATGGCTCTCTAACCCTGGAACAGTTCTTCTGTGACAGTTTGTCCTTCATAATAAAATAATCCATTGACAGATAGTGGAGCTAAATGAAGTGAATCCTCAGTATACCCAGGTGCACCACCTGGATAGGAAGGAATCTACTGTTTTCTTGAAAGACCTCGCACATGCAGGCGATGTACCTAAATCTGATATAGCTTGCGAGGAGGGACCTAAATGTTGAGACCCTTCCTTACAGCTGAAGATCAACCTGGCAGCATTGAGCCATCAACCAACTCACTGCATGTATCAGATACTGAGTCCGTATTGTCTTGTGAGTCTCAGAGGGAGCTAGTAGTGGATGAGTGCTCAATAGTTTAGAAGTGAGCACATCCCCCAAACTGATTTGGAATCACAGCAGACTGCATGCAGACATGTTTTTTCCAACATGGGATGAAGGGAGAAAGCCAGTCACAGTGAGTCTTCAAACCCCAAAACCTAGAATGTTGACTTACCAAGAGGTTCCAGCAGAACGTCAGCAAAATGGAATGAACTTGTCCTGTACAATTAAAATAAGAGAATGTTATGAATAATCAAGAGTGGTCTCCCTGTTTTGTCACTCTTTATGAGAGCTATTTCTGTTAACTGAGATTATAAAAAGGACACTATACACGAACCTTGTATTCTCAGTGGAATAAAGCTTTCTTAAAGCTTACACCTGCATACTTTTGTCATTACACTTGGTTCATGAATTTGGTGACATAGTAATTGTGAGTTCAATACCTTGACTGATCAGTGTGTACTTGGATGCCATAGAAACAGGGTGAGCAATAACTGATCAGTACTGATGAAAGATTCTGAGACATTGGCAGTGGAACAAAAACAGTCTATATCTGTAGATTAAATAATAGACGCAGTTTGGAATTCCCTATAGATTATCCAGATTGATATACACCTAATGAAGCCATAACAGTCAAAACATCACAATAGTCTAAATGTAAATCTTATAAATAATTATAACTCTTCATCCCAGAAATTCAGACAGAAATTATTTTTTGATAGTATGTCTGTCTCTCTTTTTTTTTTCTTTTTTTTTTTTTTTAAAAGATGATCTAAGTAAGAATGGGTAACTGCTAGAAACAATAATAATGCCTTCTTTATCAAAACTAGATCATTTTAAGCCCAACATAATATATATCTTAAGAAAATACAGTTGTTTGTTACTTAATTATAAGTTTGGGATATTTCTGCTTCATTCCTGAAATAATTATTTAAAAAAAATATGAAGTCTCTTGCAGTTCTTGATAAAAAAAAAAAAAAAATGAATTGGAAAAGTTTTGTATTTTAAAGAGTTGATAAAGTACAGTTAATAAAAGAAATAAATATTTAAAAAGAACTGTATATTATTTTTTCTTAGGGTGTTTTGTAGTTGGGGATTTTGTTTCCTTTGTCTTGTAGTTTTTCACATGGTATCAAATTTTCTTCTCTGGAAAAAAGTGTCAATTAAAAATTTAATAGTATTTCAGTATTAAATGATTTTCACCTATCTTTTAAGTCAATTCAAACAAATTAATCAGTTTTTTGTTACATTCTAGAGAATGGCTTTTATATTCAAACAATTTATATAATATTTACAGATTTTTTCTTTGTTAAAGAAAAGAAGTATGAAACTTATCTTAACATGTTTCTATTTTTACAAAACAAGCAAAAAACGTTTTAAAAGTATTTGCTTTCATTTGCTGAATATTACAATTCTGCTTTCATTAAAAACAAAATTTCTAAAATTCATTGTTATTTTATTAACTTATTATTAACTTGGCATAATTTAAATTTTCAACATTTATTATTTAGACAAATCTGTTGCATGTGATAACTTCCAACTTGGGAATGCATGTTTTGGTAGAATTTCTTTTAGCAGTTGTTTTCCTTGAATTGCTTACATAGAGATTGCTGGAATCTTATATTGAAATTTAGTTATTAAATTAGTTATTATTAGATTTTTAAATTCAATTCATGAACCTATCTACATTCCAGTGTGTGGGTTGTTTGTGTGTGCATGTGTGCATTCATTGTAAGATTTGGTCATTTTCCAACATATTCAATTTTCTTCATTAAAAAATTATGCATGATTCTTTCTCTTCATATTTGATGAAATATTTATGCATTGATGTAGAAATTTGTTTTTCTATATATATTGTTTGTGCTATGCAAAGTATGTTAGTTTTTTATTATTTGAATTTGATGTTAAATTTACAAGAAGATACTTCAAAATGTAAATTGGTGTAAATGTTTTCATTCTGTTCTAGATTGTCGTTATGGAAAAATGCAAACTTCAACTTTTGGAGCAAAATATGGTGTAAAAAAATTACCAGCATTGGTCTTCTTTAGACAAAAATCTCCAGTTGTCTATGATGGTAAGATAAAAGTAATTTTACTAGTTAATGTTTTTTAAATATTACAAAGTCATGTGAGGAAATTTTGCTATTTGAATTGACAAATCCCAAAAGCCAATTGTAATATTCATTCTTCTCTTTAATTGAAATTTTTATTTTTTAATGAATTGTTGAAAAACCGAGTTGTCAGTTGCAACAGGTTAAATTCCTTTTTTAAATTAATATTTGTAACTGCTCTTTAACTTCTGAGAAGAGGGACGGGGTAACCTTACCATCCCTGATGCAAAAGAAGTTTGTAAGCCATTGCACTATTTTGCCTTGACTGTCACCTTGAACCACAATTGTGAAATTGAAGGGAGTTGTAACCAGGGAAGCATAAAATGTTCTAACTGAATAAATGAACAAATGTACTGCTTATGGTCATGTAAATTGTTTATTAAATATAACTTATTTTTATGAAGAGGCAAAATTACTGCCCAAATTCTTTTTTGACAAAGTGAAAAAAGATTAAAATTTTAAAGGAAATATGAAACAGTAACAAAATAAATAGGTAATATTATTTAATAAGTTACCAATTTATCTCTCAAAGTGTTCTGAATCATCTAAGAATATATTCATGACTAATTTTGTTACAATGTATGCCATTACTTTTGCTTTAGAAAACAGTTGGGTACATTTATCATAAATCCTAATGTATTTTATCAGGTAGCAAGTTGGTGAAACATATTTTATTCTAATGTAATAACATCTAACTTATCTTCTTTTATCGCTTATACTAAATAGAACAATCTAGAAATTGCAAGATCACATTTTGATTTAAAAAGTCTTCTTTTAAGTGCATCTTAGACTAAATCTCCATCAAATATTATCTAAGGAGTGTTAATTCATGAGTGAATGAATGTTTGTTGTTTTTGTTGACATAATTAGAATTCTTCGAAATTTTGTATCAGTAAATTATTCAAATAGTCATGTTTTTCAAAATAATTTCAATTTTAGCTGTACCATTTTTTTCTCTCTAGTTTTTTTTAACTTGATTATTTTTATTTTACAATTGATAATTCAGTTTTCATCTTTTAAATGTTTACCCTTCATTGAATTGTGTGTAGTTTGTGCTGAAGAATGAAAGAATCAAACTTACCTTTGGTGCCTTTATCTTTCCTGCAAAGAAGGAAGTAACATACTTTTACTTAGCCATTTACTAAATTTGTCAATTCATCAGACTAGTCGCTATCATAACTTTTTTCTCTTCTCCCACTTACCTTTTGGTCTGTTTCATGAGCTGTCCAAAAATAATGTTCTGACACAGCAGCAGAACATCCATAAAAGGTGCCTTTTCCCTCCTCAGCTGCTTGCTTACTCACAATTCAAAATTCCTCCTGCCATCAGTGAAAAGTATTTAAGCAGACATTGTTCAGTTAACACTTTTGTATTCTCTGCCCCCCACTTTTTTTTTCTCAAGTACATACCCACTGATCTTTCAGATCATTCTAACATTCTAAATTAACGTAAGTATAAGACCAATTGTGTGGTTACTTTTCCTACTTGGATTTCCTTAAGCCTCACTCTATGGTTCCTCTAGGTGCACCTCTTCATTATTTGCACCTCAGTCCTTGGATTAACTCTTTGAGCAAACCTCAAGTGGAATGACTATATCGAATCCATAGCTAAATCCGTTGCTAAGAAGGTCAGTTTACTGTGTAGGGCCAGGAAGTTTTTCCCATCTGAAGCTATCCTGCACATATATAAATCTACCATCTGCCTGTGTACTGAATACTGCTGTCATATCTGGTTGGGTGCCCCTGCTATCCACCTTGAGGATCCTTGACAAAATCCAGCGGAGAATCTGTAATGTGATTGATCCCGACTTTCTCACCAGCGTAATGTGGCTTCTCTGTGTCTTTTCTGCAAATACATTCACGGCTTCTCCTTCAATGAACTTAGCTCACTGGTGCCCCCATGTATAAATTTACTTGAGCTACTAGATTAGCGACTAGGTTCCACCCTTTTACAGTGAAACCAATAAAATGTAACTGCAACTTCTACTCTAGCAGCTTCTTTTTTTGCGTTTCCTGCCTGTGGAATTCCCTTTCGTATACTTGCTTCGCCGGCAGTTACAATCTCCAAGAATTTAAATGTAAGGTCAAAAGTCATTTCTTATCTCACTGACTTGCGTCCTTTCTCTTATGCTCTTTTCTCTGTCCACTCCACTCTCATCACACCAGTATTCTCATCCTTCTCTTACTCACTTCCTGACACTCTCTATACCCTGTTTCTCTTTCTCATCACTTTTCTCTTATGTAACCCCCTGCGCACCAGTGGCAGTAAAACTGCCTTGCTTGGGGCCAAATGATTAGAAAAAAAAAGAAAGTCACTATACTCCTCTCTCATTGCATTGTACATTGAGTGTCAGGTGGTTTGACCAAAATCTCCTTTCTGATTTGGACTGATGCAGACACCTCCCCTTGTTTTTATATGCCTGTAATCATAGTTGAAGACTAACCTCTGTGGCACTGTCTCTTACTTGGCTAGACCTTGGTGACATGTACCAAAAGAATGCTTCAACAGGTGAAATCTTTCCTCTTTTGGTAATGGTCGTTATTGTTTGGTGATGTCATTCTACAATGCTATTTCCATTAGACCGATAAGAGATGCTGAAAAAAAAAAACTAACTCCTGATATTCTATTTTTTCAACTTCTCTTAAAGAACTTCTGAGCAAAAAGTTGTACTCTTATTCATGAGCATTTTTCCACTGATCTTTTTTCCATAAATGCCTCATGCAACACCTCTATAATTAAGATTGCAGTTTCACTTCAAATTTGCCTCCACAGTCAACCATTGAAAAGTGTAACATTCCTTCATAGTGAGTCACATAAAGAGCCAGCCTTGTCCAGGTGACCTTCAACTGCATATCTGTAGTTTTGTGTGTGCTTGGGGAAGAATCAATAGACTAGCAGTCAGTCAGTTATGTGCTATACGTGATACATGCTTGGGTGATCATATCCCAAAAGAGACATGACTGATTGGGCAGAAGATTTTTTTGCAGTATGTTGCCATTACTTTATGCGTTATACTCCTTGCCAACTAAATCTATAGAACTTAATCTGTCCTGCTATTTAACCCATACTGGAGGGAGAAGCAGTGAGAAAATACCTTTCCCAAGAGTATTTGCACTTCCAGACTAGCACTGGTTACAATTTCTAAGCAACCTTTTGAATGATCTCCCTAGTCATGTCCAGATCTACCTTCCACACCACAAATGGGGTTTTGTCAACATGCATATAATGTATGACGTGCAATTCCTTACTCTCTAGGTAGCATACCTCAGCTGCATTCGACTTTTTTCTGTTACCCCTAGCTGTTTTTATTTTCACTATCCTCATGATGCCTGCCTTATTTCTCTCAGATAACACAAAACTCATTTGGCTAAACTTATCTATTTCTAAGTTCTCTCTTTATAATCATTTACACAGAACCTTTGGATCAAACTCTCTTCTGCACTCATTTTGAGATAATGCACCAGAACACCGCCCATCAAGAAGGAACAGAATTAGGCTTTCCAAATTGGTGATTTTCCACAGCTCAGCAACTATCTTCATAAGTAATCGGCTTCATCATGTCAATACCTAATGGAAGTTTACTTCTCATTTTATTGCTAACTAGACAGTGAAATAGCTTATAGTTTGGGCTCATGAATGAAAGAATCAAAATCAGATTTGGAGTCTTTACTTTTGTCATGAACAAGGAAGTAATGTACCTTCACCCAGCTCTTTTACTAAATTTGTCATTTTGTCTGACTAGTCATTATTGTAATTTTATCTGCATCTCCCACTTGCCTTTCATGTGTTTCATGAGCTATTCCCCTAAAATATTCTTCTAACACAACAAAACATGTAAAAACTCTTCTTCCTTTTTATGTTGGATGCTTACCAACATTTCATAATGCCTCCTTTCTTCAGTGGAAAGTATTTAATCTGACATTTTTTAGTTAATACTTTTCTACTCCTTTCTCCAGGCGAGATTCTCTCCTGTGTGTTATTTTTTTTCTTATCCTCTTGATCTGGAATTAAAATTAAATGAATACTTAATTCCTATAGTCCAATAAATAAAATATCTAGAAATCATATTAGATAGCGAGCTTAACTTCAAGGTGCACATAGATTACCTTAAACAAAAATGACAAAAGGCTTTGAAGCTTCTAAAAGTAATATCCAAACTGAATAGGGATGCCGACCAAAAAGTAATGCTCAGAATATGT
This sequence comes from Ascarosepion bandense, assembly GCA_037127315.1. Lineage (NCBI taxonomy): Eukaryota > Metazoa > Mollusca > Cephalopoda > Sepiida > Sepiidae > Ascarosepion > Ascarosepion bandense. The sequence goes on from JBBBDQ010000879.1 coordinate 2,135,871, forward strand.
AGATCATGCATCAGACTATGGATGCATTATTTATAGTGCCATATGTAAATCCTGTCTTAAACAATTACAAACCATACAAAATCAAGGATTGAGATTATGTCTTGGAGCCTTCCAAACCTCATCCATGCAAAGTCTCTCCATAGAAAACTATGAACCACCTATATCTCTGAGATGAGAAAAATTATCCCTCCCATACACACTAACAGTAAAATCCAACCTCAATAACTTAGTATGCAAAAAAGCATATGAACCTCAATATATTGAGTTCTATAGAAATAAACAAACAGCCATCCCTTCACTTGGATTTTGAATTAACAAAGCATTAGGACAAATAAACAAAGATCCTGATAATGTAACATTAGTCACAATAAATAAGGTAGCTTTATGGATAATCTCCAAACCTCATATAGGCCTAACATTGACACAAAGACAAAAAGAAACAACAAAAGTATGTATGGAGAATTAAGAGACAAATATCATGACTATAAACCAGTCTACACAGATGGATAAAAAATTCAAGATAAAATAGGTGCATCAGCCACAAACACAAATTCATAAACAAATCAAGCCACCAAATAATGCAGTCATTTATACAGCTGAACCACCAGCTACTAAAATGACACTTAAAATGATAGAAAATTCAAAAGATAGGATGTTTATAATATTCTCAAACTCCTTATCTTGTTTAATAGTAGTTAAAGAAAAGAACACAAATCATCGTTATATTCAAGAAATCCCAATCAATTAATAAAGCACAGAAAAATAATATTGGCCTGGATTTTTAGCCATATTAGCATCAAGAGATATCATGAAGTTGACACACTGGCAAAAGAGGCAACGATAATGAAAATAAACAACATCAAACTAACATATTGTTATGGCGAAACACACCTATTCTATAGTGAATAGACTCTCCCACCTAATTTAAGTAGGAGTAGTAAGAGGAACGAGGGTCAGTCTATGTTGGACAATGGTAGTCGATAGTCGCATACGAAAGTAGTCAGTGACCTGGCAAGATTACACTGTGTAATACATATATCAAGTTCCTAACGTTTTGTACGTCAAACCTTTTAGGACCGACTTTAGCACAAATACTAGCCTCCACTGCGAAAATAACTTCACAACACATATACAGATTATAAAAACAAAATGACACAAAAGAAAATGGAAAGCAATTCGGGACAAACAATAAACTATATGAACATCAACTGACATTAATAAAGGAAAATATAGTCATTGGCTGACCATAGACAAAACAGTGCTTAAAAAAATAAGAGTTGTCCACACACACACACAGACTATGCTCTGATGTAGCCACTGCAACCAATTTCTCACTGTCAAGTATATTTTGATAGAATGCAAGAAGCACCAAAAAGTCATAGCAACTACTACCAAGCACAAAATCGAAATATGCTATTTAAAAGTGTACCAACTCCTCAAATAATAGGATATCTGAAGAAAATAAAATACTTTCAATATCTATAAAAAATTTGATCTTCGAACTATACAAATACTCCTGAACTACACAACTTATATTTTGTAAACAATTTTAAGAAAAAACATCACAACCACTCAAAATGTTTTAAAACATTCCTGAATAAAAAGTCCAGTTTCAGCATTAAATGACCTACAGATGTTGATATGCTGGTAAAATAAATAATCAATCTTCTTCACCTACACTATAACTATTTATAGCCTATTTTATTACATGTTATAACAATGAAAGCATTTGTGTAGTCATTTAATAGATTTTGTTCTTGCACTGAAATTCATACCTTAATTAATTGCATAGAAAAATGTATGCATGAAAAGTAATATTCTTAAGATTATATTAAACCTGAAAAAAAAAACAGGACAAGTTATTAAACCTGGAAAAGTAAAGGACAAGATATTCTAGTGAAGTAAAAAAAATAAATTTCTTACTTAAAATATTGCATTTCAAATTTTACTTTTAGCTGCAATATTTTAAGTAAGAAATCAAGAATATTACTTTTCATGTGTGCAGTTTTCATATAATCCATGATTTTTTAATAAAAAGAAATTTAATGCTGAAAACCGCACTCAAAAATATTAAAAAGGAAAACTTTATATGCAATTGATTAAAAAAAAAACAATAAAAAAATTGATTATTTATAATTAATTCCATTAATCAATTCTGATAAAATAAGTGATAAGCAAAGTTTGATTGATGAAAATGATAAGATATCATCAGTATTTAAATGTTGAAAACTGCACACAAAAATATTAAATAGGAAAAGTTGTAAAGAATAAGATGTATTATTAGAAGCGTTAATCACTCATTTATATACTTATGTAGTTAGTCTCCCTTTTTGGACTCCACATATTCTGATGTAACTTTTTTTTCTACCAAAATTCAAAATTTTTTTTCAAAATGTATCTAAGGAGGTCTCCTATTTCTAACTCTGTAAACTATTTGAAATTTGGTTGAGAACTGAGTTAGTGGTGAAGCTTAAAAGCTGCCTAGATTCACTCAATGTTGTGGTTGAATGATACTCAATTTTTTTTTTTAAAGAATAGATTTAACACTTTTATTTTCTTATACACCAGCAGAATTTAAAAAAAAATGCGTCTGTAATTTGTATCAGGTGATGCCATTGAGGCTGGGGATGTTGCTGAATGGATGGAAGCTGCCCAGAATGAGGCAATGAAAATTCTTAATGATAACAACTTTGAACATTTAACACAAGCATCGTCAGGAGCCACAACTGGAGACTGGCTCACCATATTGTAAGTGCTTTTGATATTGCTATCAAAATAACATGAAAAGTAGATGCAATAGTATTTTCTGCTTTTTTAAAAAAACAAATATGTGAAGAGAAGTAGAAATAGTCTTTGATGATATCCCTCTCTTTGCTTGAATTTTCTTTCCCTGCATTAAATATAAATTGACAGGCTTCTATTTCCCCTTTAGTTAAGCCAAGAAATATTATCAGGAAATAAAAACAAAATGAAATTGTGCAAGTCTTCATAGAATAAATATGTACAATCCATGCAAAATTACTGTATAGCCTGTGAAATTTTTTCCTTTTTTTTTTTTTTTTTTTTTTTTTTTGATATGACAAATATTTTTTGTTTGAGATTTATTTTAAATGTGTGTATATTTTAAAATCACCCATATGATTATTTAAATCATATTCCTTAGAGAAAACTCATTTGTTGAATGTTGCTCTTTTTATATTATCACTAGTTACAAACCTGGCTGTGGCCTAGTTGCCATGACAACAATGGAAGGTCTGGCTGTACGGTAAGGAAAGCTTATCGATTTTTTTTTTTTTTTTTTTTTTTTTTTCATGTCAGAGTATGACATTTACTCATTGAGATAAATTGAAAATATTATTAATAATGTTTACATTATATGATTATATATCTTCCTGTTCCTATATTATATAATGTTTGAACAAATATTCTTTGTTATTGAGTAAAGTTTTGGAATCCCATGAAAATCTGTAGATATGTGTTAAGCAGTTGCTTTTCTGGTACTAAAACCTCAGAATAATTTTATTCATATTTGATTTTCATATATAAGGTTAAAGTGAAGCTAATCAGTTTGCTGGCTTTTTGAGTTCAGTGTTCAAAGAGGTACTAGTTTTTATCCTTAATTAACTTTTCAGTTACATTTACTCTTACATCGTAAGATTTCAAAACTTTTTAAAGTTTTTTTAAAAATCTTTGATTAATGTGATAAAACAGTTTGCAAATTTTGTTGGCTTACATTCCCCATTTTTTACTTTAATTTTAATCAATTTTCACATATCATCACTTCTATGTGCTGTGTCTCTTCAGGATGTAGGCAATCATGGCTTTCCACAACTTTCAGTCCATTGTAGGCCTTTGTAAGGTTTATCTTTTTGCTATCCCTCCTAATCCCCATCCTGCCAACCACTTACACAAGATTAAGTAGGTTATTTGCTGCTTTCCTGTTTCACTTGCTTTCACTATGTCCTGTGTCAAATTCTCCAAATCCTCGTTCCTCGTTATATAAGCAATGAAAATTTAAATTCTTACTTTCTGATTGTGAAAAGGTGTCCTTTTTGTTTTCATTTTCCTTAACTTCCTCATTACTCACATATTCAGTCCATGACATTCTCAACACCCTCCTATAGAACCACATCTATGTTGCCTCATATCTCTTCTTCATCAGTGAAGAGATTGTTCATCATTCCCTGCCATAAAAAAGGACTCAGCAATCTTTTCATAATACTTTTTAGAAGGAATTTTTTTACTGTTCCAATGTGCCTCCAGATTTTGGTGTTGAATTTTCTGTCTACTGTTAAAACACTTCTTAGATGTTTAAATTTTTGTACTTACTTAATTCTGGTATTTCCAATTTGTAGTTTGCATTTTGAGCCATTCCTTTTGCTGACAACTATACATTTTGTCTTCTCACAATTGATGTTTAGTCCTTTCTTCTTGCTTTTCTTTACTACCTACAGGAGTTCTCATAGTTTCCTTTCTATGTCTGTTATCAACACTGTCCTCTGCATATCCTATGTTGTTAGAAATTGTGGCTATCAATGATTCTTGGTAGGACTTCTAATTCATTCATAATCACCTCACTGTAAAGGTTGAATAAGTCTGGTGAGAAGACACAAACTTGTTTTATGCCTCTTTTTGTCTTTGTTTATTTACTGAATTAATTTTCTATCCAAATGTAGGTAACTTGCTCCCAATATAAGTTCAGAATTATTCTAATCAGTCAGTTAAGTGCCATACGTGAAACACGCTTAGGCAATGAATTTGGCTGGAATTCGAACTCAGCTCCCCGATTTCTCGTTCTGAGCCGATATCCAATGCACCACAAGTGCATTAGATATCGAGTTCGAATTCCAGCCGAATTCATTGCCTTCACTTACCCTTCGGAAAGGTATTAATCCATCTATTCCTTCCAGTTATGGGTTAAATAACAGGACAGATTGGGTTCTATAGCCTTGGCTCGCAACCAGTCTACCGCAGAAAGCAATGGCAACCTACTGTGGGATAATCTTCTGCCCAGTCAGTCATGTCTCTTTCCAGACATGATCGCCCAAGTGTGTATCACGTATGGCACTTAACTGACTGATTATTCTAATATCTTTCCCAAAAAGGCTCAGCTTACCTAGCAGTTGAAATACATTAAGTGTTGTGCATCATCACTCGTAATTAATTTATGTAAATCTATACCTCTTGGGATTATGATGCATTTCAGTATAATAATAGTATTTCAAAGATATATGATGTTAAATCTTTTTCAAGTTTTGTACTGAATTAATTTTTTCTTTCTACATAGGATGCATCATACACTTAATATTGCCAAAATACAGATGAATACAAATCCAAAACTAATTGAACGTTTCAAAATTAAAACATGTCCCACATTGATTTTGTGAGTATGTTCTTCGGAATATTTTTGTTTTATTCTAAAAAATGTAAATGGAATGTCTATTATTATATTGTCTTTTTAATTCCTGTTTTTTTTATTACTCTTTCTCTAATAAATTTTTTCTTTCTCTATATTCTTTCACACTAACCCCTTGTAGTAACACTTGATGTCTTAGCTTGAGATGAAATGATTGAAAAGTAAATATCAGATCTTGTTTCTATTCTTTTGACCATAAAAAAGTAATTTTTCTTTAATGTTTAGAGACTCAAATTTAATCATAGCCAGGATTAATTACTGTTTTTAAGGAAAGTGCAAACAGGTTATATGAATTGTTTGGCACTTGAATTTGCTTTTTGTTTTAAATATTGAGTAAAATATCTCTTAACATATGTTTCACTTACTGTCTGTTAATTTCAATGTTTAGTAATTACTTATTTGTATTTATTGTTAACTTGTTAATTTGATTGAATTACTTTTAACTTGCAAGATTTGTTGCATGTCTCTTTGCATCTTTGCAATTTATAAATAGAACATGTCAAAAACTTTGTAAAGTGAATACTTTTCATTGTGCCGTTCTACAGATGAAACACTGAGTTTGCTGGAATAATTTGCATACCTTATATTTTGTAGCAAGAGTTCTGGAAGAGAGATCAAAATGTGATACTTCCACTCCTGTGGCTCTGCAAAGTTTTTCATCAACTGACCTTTGTTGTTTTTATGTTAACATTTTTTGCAACAGCACTTTGTTTTTATTGTTTTGTTGGCCATACATATTATGAGAATTCTTACATTATATCCTGCAATCTTTCATTGCTTAAAATCATGGTGAAAATATTTTCGAAAAAATCAGAATCAACTTAGTGAAGATGGCAAGAAAAAATTAGAAATTCAAAATTTTCAGAAGTGGTATTTCAGAAATACTTTTGAAGTTTTAAGATACTAGAAGTGTCAACACATCAGGTATGTGGTCACCTTTGAAAGCTGCAGCATGAATGGTACAGAAACTAATTAGACTAGTAAAAGCTCAGCTAAAGAAGCCTGCTAAACAAGTGATGGATGAGAACAACTTGTTTAGTTTGGTGTTGTCATATAATGATAAACGCATCCATGAAGAACATGGATTGAATTGCATCATTTCAGCTTAGGAAACCACATTAAACAAAAAGGCAAATTAATCAAAAATATATTCACTATGGGTTACAGATGCTTGGGATAAGAAACTATAGGAATGGAGCTGTAGTTAATAAGATTTTTTCAGAAAGTCTATGAGAAAATAAAATGACCCACATTGCATAATGAAAATGACTTTAGGAGTAAGAGTTTGATGTTTTGGAGGCACATAAAAAGTGGAGGTTAAATAAGGTTAAAATTGACAGTAACTTCAATTGTGCCAAATACTTTCAGCTTTTGTAAGATCATTTGATACCAAGATTGAATGATGGTAAGGTTTTTGAGCCTGACAGAGCTCCATATCACAGAGCATAAGTCTGGCTGTTGATGGTGTCACTGTATTGAAAAATTCGCCAGCACAGAACTCTAACTTAAATATCAAATAAATATTGGCACAGCTAAAGAATAAAGTTTGTCAGAAGAATCCATGCAAAATCTCTTGTCTGAAGACCATGGAAGATTAGAATAAATCCCTTCCTAGATGCATTGAAGCAGTTATTCAAACTAAAGAAAGCCAAATGAAATATTAACATTGTACAGTAACTTGAACATTATTTAATGAATTTTTATTAATTTTTATTAATTTTATGTAATCAACATTTTTCTAGTTTTAAAACAGTTTAAATTGGTTTATCTGAGATGTTAAAGAACATTAGCATGGCCATTTTTGTGGGATGGGGAAGGTGTTCTCACATATTTTCCCAGAACCACTGCTACAAAATATATTTATTATAAAGTATATTTAATTAGTATAATATACTAATTAAATATGGAGAATAGGGCAAATGTTTCATCTATAATAAACATGTGAAATATTTAATTAAGTATTACTTGTCAAGCACAAATTGATTTGTATGAATCTTATATACACAGTGACTCTTGCCTCATGGTTGGTAGAAATAAGCAAGTATTTTTGTGTTCTATGATTCAAATTTTTCTTCCTGAATACATTTAGAATAATATGAAAATCTGTTAATATGCTTAAATCTTTTTTCTTTTGCTACCTTGAAAACTTCTCAAAGTTTTATTCTAAAATGTATTTTTATTTTATTTCAGCTTTCGGCATGGTAAAATGTATAGATATGAACCTGAGCAATACTCTGTGAAATCGATGAGAGGATTTGTTGAGAGCTGGCATCGAAATGTGAAGGCTGAAATTGTTCCAGTGGAACCAAGTGCCTTGTAAGATGAAATTTTCTCAGTCATTAATATTTCAGACACTGATATTATCCCTCACATGTCTGATTACTTTAATTGTTTCAACATAAAAGAAAAGAATCTTATATCTAAAGAACTAATTTATTTTTAATTCAACATTTCAACTTGAGAAACCAATATCTGTGGAAAATTAGAAATGAAATTAATAAAACTAAGCAGTGTATAGATGCCCTGCACATTTGCAAATACAGATTTGAAGAGATGGGTAAGGATCATTTAAGCATTCCATACCACATTCAAATCAAATCTAGCAATAGAAAACAATGATCCTGCTTTCTTTTCCGAGGCTAATTTACTGATGATAAAGCAACATTATTTTGAAACTGCAAAAGTCTTTGTGTTAAAGAAAAATGATCAACTAAAAACCTGTATATGAAAAGTTTGTGTGCCGTATACAAACACACCCTTTTATGTAGAACACTCAAATTTGGCATGCTTACTTTGAGCTCAGATGAAGGTTTTATGACATAGTCAGTGTCTACCTCTTTACTGTTATATGGATTTATCTTATCAATAATAATGACTCTAACTGTTCACTGCAAGACTATAATTTACCTTTGATAATGTCTGAACAAAATTTTATATATATATACTTTAAAAAAGAAATTTTGCTAAACAATTTTCCCCTCAAAATGCAAAATTAAAAGTAATTTGAAATTACAAGCAAAAATGTAATAGTTTTGTCTTTTACTTTTCTGATGTAAATAAATTAATCATTCATATCCATTACAAAATAATCATCTTTTAATTAATAATTATGATTGCAAAGTACATTTCTTAATTATATGCTCGTTTTACATTGCTATAAGAAGTTGTGTAGGACTATTCTTGGACATTAAGGAACTTTTTGTTTTTAGTGTTATTATAACCAGCTTTGATCCAAGTTTTCATTTCTTACCCAGCATAGATGGGTATGGCATCCAATAAATATAAATAATATTTTATTTCATTGGGTATAAAGAGCAATGTTTGAGAATATGAGTCAGGCAGATCAGATTTTTAATTAATTATGACCTTTATCAATATATCAGTGTATCAATATATGAAAAGCTGCTGAAAATTTATTGGCTCTTTCAAGAACCTCAAGATTCTGATAATTTGGTCAAATTTTGGGAAATATGAAGCTAAGAACTTTTCAGCAACTTGTAAAAAAAAAATTGATCAATTTCGTGACCTTTAGGAAGGACTTCAATGTCCACATGCATAACCTGTAGTAGTTTCTTCACCACTCCCCTTCTCCTGACTGCTGCATACTAGATAGTATTTCAGATAATATAGACAAGGTCATTTCCCTTCACCCATTTGGTAATGTATTTGTGTTTGGTGACTTCAATGCCAACTGATCTTGCCAAACACTAAACTACTCAAGCACTCAGTCTCTCATGCAAGTGGTAGATTTCCCTACACATTTCCCTAATAACCAAAATATACATGCTTCTCTTCTAGTACTCTTCCTTACTTCTATCTCTGACTCTTGCCATGTTATGCAACTCTGCCCTCTTAGCAACTCTGATCATCCTATGAATTCAAATAAAAAAAAATGGAGAAATGCTAAACACACACATTTACATACTAACTTTTAATCAACACAAAATTCCACTAGAAATAAAAATAGGTTACGAAAAACTAAAGTAGAAACATACACCCCAAATCCGCTTTGTTGCTTTAACTGCCAAAGATTTGGCCACCATCAGGATTGATGCACATGCCACCCAGTGTGCGGAAGGTGTGGGGAAAATGACAATCACACAAACTGTCAAAAAAACCCATAAATGTGCCAACTGCCAAGGAAATCACTGTGCCTATTCCAAAGACTGAAATCTGCAAAAAAGAAAAGGAAATTTCTAAAATAAGACATCCTAAACATTACCTACCCAGAAGCAAGGAAAAGGGCAGAAACAATTAAATATGCAGAAATAACAAAAAAGAATACTCCCAACACTAATAAACACAATGACAATAATTACACAACAAACATAGATATTAAATTCCAAGAAATTACCAACCAAATCAAAGAATTGAAAACTCTAATTGAAGAAATGAAAAAACAAATTATTAAAACTCCATCAGAACCAAAAATCCAACCACCACACCCAATAGAAACAACCCCTCTCACAGAAAAAAAGAAAGCAGATACTAAAAAATACTCAAGAAGAGAAAGGTAACAAAACTGCACACAACAATGAAATAAAACAAAAAGCAAGCAGATCACGTTCAACCTCTAGGCCAAGAACCACAGCCAAAAACACACCTGAGGAAATGGACACGGAAGAACAAAAACCTAACACTCACAAAAACTTAAAACAAACAGAAACACAATGACCACTACTACACACAAAATATTACAATGGAACTGCAGAGGAATAAATGCAAACATAGAAGAACTACACCAACTAACAGCAAATCTAAACCCAGCTGCTATTTGTCTTCAAGAAACCTTCCTTAAAGACGAAAAAAATAACCTTAATAAATATCAACAATTCAACTATACAAAAAATACCGATCTCCGTGCATCGGGCAGCTCATCCATCTTAGTCCGAAATGATGTACCACACAGCCACTTAGAGCTTAAAACAAACTTACAAGCAACAGCAGTTAAAGTAACTCTACACAAACAAATCAACATCTGTTCTATTTACATCCCTCCAAATCAAAAATTAAAAGAGAACAAACTTCAAAACATCATAGCACAATTACCCACACCTTTCATCCTACTCTGAGACTTTAACTTCCACAGCCCAATATGGGGTTGTAACGAAATCAACCAGAAGGGCAAACTCATAGAAAATCTCAACAATAATAACCTACGTATATATAACAACCAATCCCCAACATACATGTGCCTGTACTCTGGTAAATATTCAGCAATAGACTTAACCTATGTGATCTGTCCATCCTAATGGACTTTTCATGGTCAACACACAATGATACGTGCGGAAGCGACCACTTCCCCATAATACTTGAAAGTCTGAAAACTCCTCTGGAAGAAGAGATTAAAAAATGGAGATTAAAAAAAGTAAATTGGGAAGAATTTAAAAAATTGTTCTAAACACCTCACTAAAAACGAAAACATTCAAACTATTGAAGACTTCACTAACAAATTAATTACAATTGCAGAAAAATGTATACCCTTTAAATCTACTCCATGCAAACAAAATAAGCCATGGTTCAGCAAAGGATGTCAAGAGGCCATTAAGCAACGACGCAAAGCTCTAAGAAAATTCCAAACAGAACCTACAAAGCAAAACCTAATTGACTTCAAATATCATAAAGTGCTAGGTCGAAAAACTATTAAAGAAGCCAAAAGAAACTCCTGGCAAAAATACGTCAGCGAATTAAACTTTTTCTCAAATCAGAAATCAGTATGGAACATGCTGAGAAGCATGTCTGGAAAAAAAGATAACAAATCCTATCAAACATCTATTAGTAGATAACACATTAATAACAGAGAAAAAAACATATAGCAGATTCACTAGCGAAACAATTTGCTGAGAACTCAAATCAAATCAATCAAAAATTTAAAAAAATAAAACACACTGCAGAAAAAAATAAAATAAACCTATCCTCAAACAACTCCGAAGCATACAATGAAATAATCTCCCTTCAAGAGCTAACCAACTCAATAAAAAAATCCCATAACTCAGCAGTAGGTCCTGATAAGATCCACAACGAGTTTCTAAAGCAATTACCAGAAGAATCAATCAAGTGCCTTCTAAATATCCTAAATAATATATGGAAAAATAACCTATTCCCAGAAACATGGGAAAAAAATGACAATCATCCCAATACTAAAAACAGGCAAAGACTCCTCTAACCCTCAGAACTACAGGCCCATCGCTTTAACAAGTTGCCTATGTAACGCAATGGAACGTATAGTCAACCACAGATTAATATGGCACCTTGAAACAAACAACCAAATCACCAATATTCAAACAGGATTCCGGAAAAAAAGAGGCACTATAGACCAAATAACCCATTTAGAAACTTTTATAAGAGAAGCTTTCATGAAAAAACAACATATGACAGCTATTTTTTTTGATATAGAGAAAGCATATGACACCACTTGGAGGTATGGTATCATAAAAGACCTTCAAGACTTAGGCATAAGTGGAAGACTAGCATTATTTATCAAAAACTTCCTATGTACAAGAAACGTTAAAGTCCAAATAGGAACAACTTTATCAGATACCCAAAATATAACAGAACGTATACCACAAGGAAGCATCCTATCCACAACATTATTCTCAATAAAAATTAACAACATTATCAAAAACCTAATGCCTTCAATTGAAAGTGCTCTCTATGTCGATGACTTTGTCATCAGTTACAGATCCCCCCCCACATCCATTCATTAGAAAGGACCTTACAACTAAATCTAAATCGAATAAATGACTCGGCTATAAACAATGGGTTCAGCTTCTCAAAATCCCAAACTCAATGTGTTCATTTCTGCTCTTTAAGAAAAATGCATAACGACTCAGTCCTCAAACTGGAAGGAAACATTATACCAGTGGTCAAACAATACAAATTCCTTGGAGTCATATTTGATAAGAAACTAACCTTTATACTACACATAAATTATCTAAAAAGAAAATGCAACAATACCCTTCAACTCCTCCGAGTAGTTGCCCACACAAAGTAGGGAACTGACCAACAAACCCTTCACAAAATATACAAATACCTTGTCTGATCCTAATTAGATTATGCTTGTTTCATGTATAGATCAGCAAGAAAGTCATATCTAAAAAAATTAAACACCAGTTCATCACGGAAGCTTAAAACAAATTTTAGGAGCTTTCAGAACATCGCCTATAGATAGCCTATTTGTAGAGGCATATGAATATCCACCACAAATCCGAACAGAAAACTAGCATTACAATACTATCGCAAAATTAAATCCACTCGATCAAACACAGCCTATGAAAACATTTTCAACCCAAAATATAAAGATCTATTTGAAAGTAACGAAATGACAATAAAACCATTTGGACTAAGAATGGAATCTACACTCAAAGAAACTGTAATCCCCACTACAAACATACACAACTATATAATACCAAATATAATATAACATATAATATCCCACCATGGACAATAAAAACTTCAAACGTAAACCTTAGACTAAAAGTATTTCTCAAAGCAGAAAGCCACCCAAGCACATACCAAGATGAAATCCACAACATTCTCATAAAATACCCAAAACATCACCTTATATACACAGATGGATCTAAAGACAGCGAAACGACAGCCTGCGCAGCAGTATCAAAAATAAAAACCCTAAAAAAAGCACTACCAACAGAAAGCTCAATCTTTACAGCAGAAGCGTAATCTATAAAACTAGCACTTGACATCATCTATAACAGCAATCACCAAAAATTTATCATACTTTCAGATTCACGATTAGTACTAACATCACTACAAAATAAAAAACTTGAAAATCCCATCATTGTAAAACTTCTATGCAAACTGAACAATATATCCAACAACAAAGAAATTCTCCTATGTTGGCTCCCTAGCCAATGAAAGAGCTGACAGAGCAGCCAAATCTGCCCTCAAATTAATCCCTGAAAATCTCAAAATACAGATCTGAAAACAAAAATAAATAGATTTCTCCAAAATAAATGGCAACAAGACTGGAACCAAAATACTCAAAACAAACTATTTCAAATAAAATCCAAAGTAGACAAACACACCCCTATTTTCACAAAATCCAGGAAAGAACAAGTTATCCTATCCCGGCTTCACATAGGACATACCAATCTCACACACTCTTTTATACTAAACAAAGAACCACAACCAAGATGTAGAACATTCCAAACACCCCTCACAATCATACATATCCTTATAGAATGTAAAGCACTTACCAACCTCAGAAAGAACCTCTTCAACACTAATAATATGAAAAATCTATTTGAATACACTGATACAGAGAATATCTTTAAATTCCTGAAAGAACTAAAAATATATCAGAAGATTTGAATCAAGAAAAATGCCAATAAAAAGCTTAACTGACCTTAAATAACCCATAGAGGTTGATAGGTCGGGAAAAAAAAATGATAAATATACAATCTGAGTTCTGGAAAAACAGAAGTGCAATTGACCAACTAGTCAGGCTGGAAACCTTTATCTGAAATGCCTTCATCAAAAAGGAACATCTTACTGCCATTTTTTTTATATTGAAAAGGCGTATGACACTACCTGGAAATATGGTATAATGAAAGATCTGAAATCCCTCGGATTGAAAGGGAGACTACCTCAATTCATAAATAACTTCCTGACAGACAAGAATTTCAAAACACGAATAGGTAACACACTCTCAGACACAAAGATCCAGGAGATGGGTGTCCCCCAAGGAAGTATATTGTCTGTAACACTGTTCAGTATAAAAATTAATGATACTGCAAAATCCATCAAACCTGGCATTGAAGGAACCTTATATGTGGATGATTTCTTGATCTGTTATTCATCCAAAAATATGAACATAACTGAACGACAATTGCAACAGTGCCTGAATAAAATAAGTCGGTGGACAGTTGAGAATGGATTTAAAATATCTTGAACTAAAACTAAGTGCATGCATTTTTGCCAAATTTGGAAAATGCGCTGTGACCCAGTTTTAAAATTGGAAGGCATAGAAATTCCTGTAGTACAACAACATAAATTTCTTGGATTTCTTTTTGATCCCAAATTAACATTTATTCCCCATATAAAACAACTAAGAATAAAATGTAATAAAGCCATTCAATTAATGAGAGTGGTGGCACACACTGATTGGGGTGCAGATAAAAGCACATTATTAAAATTATATAGAACATTAGTACGCTCCAAATTAGACTATGGTTGCTTTATTTATGGATCAACCTGAAAATCATATAAAAAATAATAGAAATAATACATCATCAAGGACTGTGACTGGCACTTTCCAACATCTCCAGTAAAAATTTTGTATGTGGAAGCAAATGAGCCTCCTTTAGAGCTACGAAGGTTGAAAATGGCATTACAATTTTATATGAAAATAAAGTCATGTCCACTAAACCCAGCTCACAATGTCATATTTAAACCAAAATACAAAGAATCATTTCAAAGAAAAGAAAATGTGATAAAACTTTTTGGACTTAGAATGGAAAGCATAATTGAAGAAGCTAACATTCCTCTCAAAAACATACATGATACCATTAAACCAACTATTACATTGGGAAATAAAACAACCAAAAGTGAAACTCAAACTAAATAATCTCAACAAAAGCGCCACACACCCATACATTTATAAGGAAGTTCTAAATAAAATTCTGAGCTATTATTCCAATTATGACACAATATTTACAGATGGATCTAAGGATAAGGACACAACAGGATGTGCAATTGTTTATGAGAATCAAGTCATCCAAAAACTTCTTTCTAAGGAAGCATCTATTTTCAGTGCGGAATCGAAAGCCATCGATTTGGCTCTCAACATCATTTCTCAAAGTAAAAAGAAAAAGTTCTGATTCTTTCAGACTCTCTATCAGTGCTAACAACTTTACAAAATAAAAAAATTAGAAAACCCACTGATCATAAAATTACTGTGCAAATTGACATCGTTGTCAGATACAAAAGAAATTATTCTTTGTTGGATTCCAAGTCATGTGGGAATCCAAGGAAATGATAAGGCTGACACAGCTGTCAAAAATGCACACAAAGAGCCCATTGAATCAACATATAAGATCCCATACACAGATTTGAAAGTACAAATACAATCATATATCCAAAATAAGTGGTAAACCCACTGGAACAACTGTAATTTCAATAAATTACTATCAATAAAACTCAGCTTAGGTGAATGGATACAGGGATACAGAGAATCTTGGAGGGAGGAAGTTATCTTTTCTTGACTTCGTATTGGGCATACTAAAATAACTCACCTTTTCCTACTTGAAAAAAAAGAACCACCATGGTGCATAGCCTGTCATGCCCCTTACACTGTGAGACACTTTATGATGGACTGCGTTGATTTTTCATTTGTACGGGGAAAGTACTATAATACAAAAACAATGAAAGAACTTTTTGAATGCACTAAGGTAGATCATCTAATGGCATATTTAAAGGAAATAGGAATATATAACAAAATTTAATTGAAATAAAACTGGTACAAACAATCTATCATGTGCAACTACTTTAAGACAATTAAACCATATTAAAAAAAAAAAAAATGTGATCCCAATATTCAAAACCTGACCCTTAAATGACCAAAATGGTTGATGGGTTGTTAAATTTAAACCAAGACAAACTAAGGTTGAGTGCTTTGCTTGAAGATACTCGTCCAACTCTATACTTGACTCATCTTGAGTACTAACACCCAATTTCCCAACTAGAAGTAAGGCTGAACTAAGTAATATATATATATATAACCCCATCTCTGGTCAATCTAACATAATTTCTAAGCTTGACTCCCATAAAGCAAGCAGAAGTGATGGAATTCCAGTCATTGTCCTAAAAAAATGTGCCCCTGATCTGGCTCCAGTCCTATCCAAACTCTATAACTATTGCATTACTACTTTCCTGATTGTTGGATATCTTCTGCTGTAGTTCCAGTTTTTAACAATTCTGGGAAACCCTCTGGCCCCTCTAATTATTGCTTACTTCTTTTTAGCAAGGTATTCAAAGTTATTATCAATGCTAAATTAGGCATCGCCCATTTCACAACCTTCTCTCTGACAAACAGTAAGGCTTCCACTTTGCCAGGTCTACTGCTGATATGCTAACGGCCATCAGTGAATATATATATATATATATTAAAAAAGGATTAATTCAAAGATGTTGAATGGCCATTTCGATATGAAGATCCCCACGGGGGACGACACATCACCTTAGCAACAGAAAAAACCTTTCAGAAACTGGAGAAAAATTAGTCTACTTTTCCTTTTTAAATAGATTGCAAAGAAATTAAAAAATAAATAATAAAATAAAATAAAAATAAAAATAAAGGGAAAGAAAAAGAAAGAATAAAATCAAATAAATAAGAAAAGAAAAAAAAATTGACATCATCTGGGTTCGCAAAAAAAAGGGAGAATGTAACTAAAAATTAACAGACAGCCGTGTTAAATCGACGTAACGTTGAATTAATCCTTTTTTAATATATATTTGCTCTGTAATATTTTATTACATGGAGCTCTCTTCCTGTATCATTTTTTAATATTAAAATAAATTTTTAATATTAATTAGGATTGGGTTTTTTGGAATTTACCTTCCTGCTTTTTTCCCTTGGATTGAAGTATCTGAATTAAAATTATATATATATATATATATATATATATATATATACCAGGCTCTTGATAAGAAAGGAAAAGTTTCTACTGTTGCTTTTGTTATCTCTAAAACATTTGACAGGGTTTGGTATGCTGGCCTTCTGTGCAAGCTCCAAAGCTGTGGCATTTCTGAACGATTGTTTCATTTAATGCAATCATTCCTATCAAATTGGGAAATGAAGTTTTATTTTGAACTTCAAGAGCCTTTTGTACAAATGCGGGTGTCCTTCAAGGCTCTATCTTAGGTCCTACACTTTTTCTGATCTTCATCAATGATCTTCCTGATGTAATCACTTCCCAAGTAGTCATCTATGCAGATGACACCACTATTTACACCTGTCTCAATAAGAAATCTACCAAAGCTGATAAAGTAAACTTGGCTCCTGCCCTTCAAAAGTACCTAAAATCTGTGACTGAATGGGGTAGGAAATGGCTTCTGAATTTTAAAGCCTTCAAAATGAAACTGCTCTCCTATATCTACCATAGAGAAACTTTCTTGCCTACCATCAGAATGGATGACATTAATCTCCTAGAGAGCAACACACTTCATATCCTTGGCCTTACTCTCTCAAATGATCTTAAATGGAATGACTACATCAGATTCATAGTTGCATCTACTGGTAGGAAGTTTGGGTCACTGTATTGGGCTAGGAAGTTTTTCTTGTTAGGAGCCATTTTGCACTTTTATAAATCTACCATTTGTTCACGCAGTGAATACTATTGCCTTATCTGGTCAGGTGCTTTTTCTATTCATCTTGAGGTTCTTGACAAAATCCAAAGGAGAATCTGCAATATAACCAATCCGGACTTAGAAGCTCACCTTAAGTCACTTTCCCACAAACATGATGTGACTTCCTTCTGTCTTTTCTGCATGGTAACTGTTCTGATAAGCTTTTTTTCTGGTACCTCAACCACATGTATTTACTCGTCCTACTAGATTGGCATCAAGGTTCCACCCTTTTACCATCAAAATAGTTAAATGTAAGCATCTTTTCTACTCTATCAGTTTCTTTTATTGCACTTGCCATTTGTGGAACTTCCTACATTTCGCTTGCTACCCTAATAGCTACAATCTCCAAAAGTTTAAATGCAACTTCAATTGCCATCTTCTATTTACTTGATTCCCATCCATCTCTCGTCTTTTCTTCGACATCCCCTGTACCTTCTCTCATTGTAACTACTTGCACACCAGTAGTGGTCCTTTTTTGCTTGGGGTGAAATGATTATAAAAAAAAAATAAAATGTCCTCTTAAATTCTTTTCATTATAGTCTTATGTGTCAGAGCATTTTTTAATGTTTTGTTATTTGGTTAGATTTTCAGAAGTGGTTTGAACTGAGAACTTTTTGACACTTTCTTATACATTATGATGAATGTGTAAAAATAAAAAATTTGGAACTTTTAAAAATGTGGCAAAATTTTTGTATAGAATTTTTATTTTTATTATTTACTTTAATAAATCCAGAAGTTACTGTTGATGCATATATTTAGTGAGTAATTTTTTGAAAACTTATTTAATACCAGTGCAATTTTCTATTTTAAAGAAACTACCTTTTGTAAACTCATTAATTTCTCTGTTATTCCATTTACAAATGTTTAATTTCTATAAACCTTATGTAATGTACTTAAACATTACTGTTATGAAACTAAATAAAATTTTGGTTTGTGTTAATTTTCTGAATCCTTTTATTTTTCAGTGATTTACTGACTGATTTTATTGTGAAGAAAATAAAAGTAAGTTTTAATTTTATTAATACTTTCAGCATTTAGCAGCTTTTCATATAAAAAGTTATAAATAAACTTTTTATAGAAACATTATTAAAATCAGATTTTTACATATTTCTATTTAACTTAAAACTTTTCCTACAATACTCACCCATATTACATAGGCTCAGTGAACTAATTTTTCAAAATAGCTTAAACTTTTGGTATTTTGCATGCCACATACTATTTTATAACTTTATTTTGATAATAATCCCAAATATTTTTTTTCTGAAAATTTTGTCAGTTTTAATTGTAAATATGTTGCATATATATATATTGTTAGGATGTGCATTGTGGTGCAGTGGATATTGGCTTGGAATGCGAAATCCGGGATTTGAGTTCAAATTCCAGTTGAATTCCTTGCATTCACTTTTGCGCAAATACCCTTGGGAAAGGTATTAATCCGTCTCTTCCCTCCAGTTATGGGTTAAATAACAGGACAGATTGGGTTCTATAGCCTTGGTCGGCAGCCAGTCTTCCGCAGAATGTAATGGCAACCTACTGCGGGATAATCTTCTGCCCAGTCAGTCATGTTTCTTTCGAAACATGCTAGCCCAAGTGTGTATCATGTATGGCACTTAACTGACTGATATATATTGTTGGTTAGATTTGTGAGTGCTTATTCACAATTATTTTTAGAAGTAAATTGATGTAAATTAGGTACCTCCTCTAAATCGCTAAAAAAACAGCATAAATTAATAAAAAAGGCTCCAAGCTTTATAAAAACAAACTTTTTCCATCAAGATGTTTATTATTAAGAAGAAAGATCAAAGTATTTATTAATTATTTTAAAAAAATTTTTAATCATTTCTATCACGTTCGAAATTTTTATAAAAAATCTTGTTTTGATTTGAGTTAGCAAATAACTAAATGATTATGAAAGTATACAATAGAAAAAGTAATATTACATAACTCAGTTTTTTTTCCAGTGACAAACACATTAATTTGGAAATTCTTGCAAAAATCAAATAATTGTCAGATTTTAATGAAACTTTCAGGACTTATTCACATGAATGAAATTATTTTTGTAAATTATTATTTTAAAAAAATCTTGGTAAAGATATATTTTTTTTTACATTTGTTATCCTCACTCCACATAAATTCATGAAATTTTAAGAAATTAAATTTTGTTGCGATAAATAGTTTTATTAGTTAAACGCAGTACTCATTAGGGAATGTAAATCATCTATTATGTTCTTGAAAGATTTTACCTATATTTGCAAAAATCTGCTCCCAAGAGTAAAATAAAAAATGCAATATAACTATGACATTATTTAATTTGATAAACTTTTAATTGCTTGAATAAATAATAAAAATTAAGGATATTATAGTCTGAAAAAATTTTTTTTCGATTATTAATGAAATTTTAAAAAAATTGTTTTAATTTATAAAGTTTCAAAAATATTTTAAAAATACTTCAAAGATTTGTTAGGGCTAGTTTAAAAACTAATTAAGCTAAGATTATATTTAGTAATTGCCTCCCTATTTTTAAAATAATTTTGATTGTTTTTTTTTTTTTGTTTTTTTTTGTGTATTTGAAGTTTTATTTTTGTATGGTAATTTCTATGTGCAAATTAAAAGGTTAAGAAGTTCAACTCTGTGATTAAAATATAGTTTTATTCTAAATTTTTAAAACCAAGAATTAACTTTTGTTTACAAATGTGTTGATCGCTTAAAATAACTGAAAAATTGAAAGATTAAAAAAAATTTAAAGATTTTAGATTCCAATCAATATAATTTCTGTTTGAAAACACCAGAGTATTTTGCTTACTGGAAATAGTAAATTTAATCATTTAGCTTTTAATTAAAACTGAAATAAAAATTTCAAGAAAACTTTTTTATTTTTAAAAATTCAATTTAAAATTTAGATATAAAGAAAATGAGTGGTGCTACCTAAATGTTTAGGTGCTGAAAAGTTCTCAGCCTGACCCACTTTCTAAAATATAAGTAAGCATAAACATTTTTTTTTAAAGCCTTTTTTGATTGTGATAGGACCTTTTCCGTACTTCTTTGGATTGTTCAATATTATATATTTTATATTTTAATGAAAAATTTGTTACTAAATTAAAAAAATACTGCACAAAAATTATTTCATGTTGCATAGCATAAATAGGTTTCTGTTACTGGCATTTAGCTGCTAGATACATTCACTAGTATTGAAATGTTATACAGAAGTTTAATAAATTGAAAAGGCACTTTATGGGTAGTCAAAATAACTTGGGTTTTATTTAAAATGTGCCGACATCTCTTTTTTTACAAATGTTACATATATATTTATGTATAATATATTGACACACTGTTAAATGTATTAACCATGACATACAGGAGTGTCATTAAAAAGCAATGGCAAAAGTTTTGTTCTTATCAGGGTTATGAACAGAAAAGATGACAAACTAAATAGTAAATAACACTGTTTTCATGACTCAAACTTTTAATGTATATTCATTAAAATGAATGCAGTTCAATAATTTCACTTGACAAATATCAATTAATAATAGGTTACTTTTGATTTTTTTTTCTCAGCTTCAAAAAAAATTCAATTGTCATGTGTAAAATGCATACATGAATTTTTGTTCAATCTTTTGTGCTATTTCTTTCTTAAACAGTGTCTATTTTGTATATATCTAATACAAAATTATGTGTTAGAAACAGGTTCCAAATGACTTAAAAGTATGTTTTCAGTTGTAAACTATTGAGTTAATGTTACAAAGATTATTCATTCACTTGATAAAGGGGTGTTCAATCTGAAATAAGGTATGTTGTGAATGTACATGAAATTAATTTTCTGCTATAAAGTTATTTTTTTCAATTGATGTCATATTTGTTGATACTCTATAAAGAGAATTTAACTTTTTGGTTTGCATTGAAACAAGATATGTCATAAATGTAGAAAATGCTTCTTCTTTTTTTTTCTGTGATTCTCTATGTTAAATAATTTAATTTAATTGGTACATTTGCTTTTCCACTAAGATTATATTTGTTTTGATTTTATTTACTTTTTTTTTCCAGGAACATGAAGACAAAATCAATATGCGCATTGTTCTTCCTGCATTACTCTTGCTCTGTGTAGCCGTGATTCTACTTTGTTTACTTTGTTGTCGACAACCAGTTGCCCTTGATAAACACAAGTCGCATTGACCATTGGTGAAACATGGCTTAACTGATATTGGGTGGAGGTTATTTATTTTGCAAATAAATCTTTCCTTTACACCATGTTTTATTTATCTTTACTCTCCAAGTTTTAGGGCAACAGTTTCTGTTGCTACTTTTCTGATTCAACAATCAAACAATTTATGCTTAGCACATATGTTGGCTTTGTATATGTTTGCAGGTTAACATGACTAGGATATAAAAAAGAATATAAAAGAAATGTGTGTACATATTAAATGAGATAAATACATTGTTTTTGTTTTATTAGAAGCTGAGGCATTTTGTAATTGAGTCCTTAAGACTTGGATTATTTTATCCCATTATCAGAAAATTGGATACTTGTGAAATCTACAACAGTATCATAAAAGTTTTATGTAATTTCTAGTTTATGTTGGGTGCTTTTTCTCATACAAATTTCAAGGGTCTCACATATTTTAACCTTTTTAAACTTATTCTAGTACAAGATTGACAGTAGATAAGTATAGAGACAGAACATCATTTCATTGATATTTGTAAGGTAAAGTTGAAAGTCATGTATATCCAGATCCAGCAGGATAATCTCTGCTCCCATGATGCTCATGTGATTCAACTTGTTCTGCAACAAATTTACAAATTTCTGTTGCCAGCACAATCACTAGATCTGTTCCCCATCGAACATCTATTAGATATAATGGGACTGTGCTTAACTTGTTTACGTAAGTTTGTGTGTGCGCACACTGGATATGAGAGTGTGACAGCATATAAGCAAACTGGAAAATCATAATAAAACTATAAACATAATTTTTCAGCAATTTTAGTAAAACATGTTTGATTTATTTATATATATATATATATATATATATATATATATGCAGGGTGATTGAACTCTATTTTATGAAGTGGCTGGCCATGAGTCCTGATTTAACATCCTGTGACATTTTTCTTTGGGGTTGGTTAAAGGAGCAAGTCTGCTATAGCAAACTGAGACTTTAGAAAAACTTGAAGGGCAAATACAAGAAGTTATGTCTTCTATTCAACAAGAGTTCCTGGTGAAATCAGTTAACCCAATTTCTGGATGACTCGAGGCTGGTAACAAAATCTGGTACCCATATTGAATTTTAAGTAAAACCTCATGCTAAACATTTCCTCTTATATCCATTTCTTGTAAAAATTATAATAAATAAATTTTAAATATTTTAAAATGGGGTAGTTAATTTTCAATCACTCTGTATGTACACATACATGTCTATTTCTTATTACTTACATTATTTTTAGTGGCTGCACTTGTTTGAGTTGCTATCTCTGATGTTTTTTATTTTATTAAACAGTGAGATTAATAACTTGTCAATTTAGGTCAATTATTATTTCACAATTTAATAAGATATAAAGATAGTTAGCAACATAAAAATGTGTACCTATTAAAAATACTGAATATAGTAATAAGAGATAATGTAGAAAAAATCCTTTTTAAAAGATTTGTGTCTATGTATATTAATTCACTGTGTTAGATTTTATTATGCAATTTGAAGTTTTCACAATAAAATTACAATTAACCAAATGATCTTGGTTAAATTTTGAGGATATATGTTATATAAACCATGTAAATTTCAGTTTGTTTTCATTAGAAATATTTCATATCCAGATATCCCATGACTCTATTAGAGTCGTTGGGGCAACATATACTGCAGCTACATTTAAAGTAATGTTTCTTTGGATATGACAGCCTGATGGAGCCCAATCCTTTCTAGGTTGGTTTGAATGCAAAGTTTTTCTTCTAGACTGGTTGCCAACCAAGGCTATAGAACTCGGTCTTCTCCCCCAAAGCTATGGGTAATAACCCATAGATAGATTTGTACCTTTCTCAAGCATGTAAGTGAATGTCATAAATTTGACTGGAATTCAGACTTAGCTCTTTGATTTCTCAATCTGTGCCACTTATCCATTACTCCACCATGCCTCCATAGAAATATTTACAATAACTTATTTCACAGTATCCAACTAAGAGGCTGATCATAGTGTTCCTCTCTCATATTTTTCATTTGTAAACGACTTATTACGTTTTTGTAAAGAGCCCTCATGTAACTGGGATTTTTTATGAATGCGCAATATTGCACATTCATAAAAAAATCCCTGTTATGAGAGCGTTCTTAAAAAACGGTAAAATCAGTTATTGTAAATCGCCTGAAGACATCGGAAGGTAGAAACTGTGGTTGTGTAATAACTTGTTTACAAATGAAAAATATTCCAAAGTTCTACAATATAATTGTATTGAACACTTTTTAATACAACTGTGTACAGGTCTATTTTAACTATGACCAAAAACTAAGTAAATATATATATATATTGATACTTAGTTTTTATGTTCAGCTGCATACAGATTGCATGTCAAAGGTATAACTTGACAAAAGAAACAAGTTGTAAATGTACTAAGTGATGGTAATATAGAAAATTTGCAAAAAAATGAGCAGTTAACAGAAAGTTGAAATTGAAAACATTGGCAAGAAAATATTAAGAAAAAAAAACTGAGTAAGAATGTGCAAAAATAGATTTGAAAAAAGGAAAGGTTATAATTGAATTGACCTTCAAGAAATTAATCTACATGCAAGTGTAGCAAATGTAAAAAAAAAAAAATGAAAAATACAGGAAGTAAAAACTGTCCACAGGCATGAAAACAACCTTTAATAAACATCACAAAGAGAAACGTGTGAGATTATCAAAGCAGCCCATGAAAACTGATTTCTCAAAGTAAATAAATCCAATAGAAAACTTGAGATCTATCATAAAGAGATGTAGATGAGAACGGTAAATGCTAAAAAAGCCCCTGGGGAAACAGTAAAAAATATTACAAATTATGCTAAATTTGAAACGGAAAAATTAACAAAATCAATGATAAAATTTATCCTGATAAAAAGGTCATATTAAGATCCGAAATAATGATTACGGTTGTGACAACGAGGTAGGTCTGGAGTAAGTAGTTATAGTTGATCGAGTTGAATGTCTGTTGGATTCTGGTCGAATGTGATATCATTGAGACGGTGTCACAACAAGGGAGAGCTGGAGTAGATAGTTATGGTGTGACGGTGACTGGCAATCATGGCGGTGACGGCGAGAGCGTACTTGCGTGCAGACAGATGGTCTTTCGGTCCGCCGCTGTGCTTGAAAAATCGAATAAAATTACTGAATCTTGGTCGAGATTACACTACAGTTGTGACGAGAGATACGGTCAGTGATTGACGGCGGCATCGCGCCTGCGTGTCAGTCGGTGGCCCTTCCGTAGGCAACTGTGTTAAGAAGAGCTTTCTTAAGCAAATATGTTAGTCTCCAGGGTCATCTTTCAGTTCGTACTTGGCTATTGTATTAATTTTATTGCTGGGATTTTTTTTTTCTGTGAACTTGGAGCCCATACACAGAAAACGACATTGTTTTTTATTTTGTGTTTTGCTTTCTTAGTGTTCACATCCGGCCAAAATGTAGCGTGGACCAGAGAGAGATCTAAATTGTAGTTGAATATCACTGT
This sequence comes from Ascarosepion bandense, assembly GCA_037127315.1. Taxonomy (NCBI): domain Eukaryota; kingdom Metazoa; phylum Mollusca; class Cephalopoda; order Sepiida; family Sepiidae; genus Ascarosepion; species Ascarosepion bandense. The sequence continues at coordinate 2,161,331 of JBBBDQ010000879.1, forward strand.
GTTTAAAGACGTATTATTCTATGTAAATATACTAAAGAAAAACCGTAAACACTCGTTTTTAGAGAACATTTATTTCACCATATAAAAAAAACAACAACAACTTTACAATATTGTTTTGAAATCTTGTATCGAAGCTTTATATTAAAAAAACAAAAAACAAAATAAAAGTCAATTAGAGGGAAGAACATGTGAAAAAAGAATTTTGTTGGCCAAAAAAGTAAGTGTAAATCCATATAATTTGGTAGGAAAAAAGGGTGGGATTTCTTCGAAAGAAATATTTTATAAAAAAACAAAAACAAGGGATTCTCCGTGATACATGTTAGAATTGTTTATACCCACTCACACAAACGTGTGTATGCGTGAGCTACTGTGTGTACGCGTATTTGAGAAAAAAATTATAGAGAACTACGTGGAGTGAATAGAAAGTCTAAAAATGCATTTCTTTGTTTCATTGAGGATTTTAAAATACCATTATTGTGCGCATCCTATCTTTTTGACTTTGAGAGAATCCACAATTTAACCTTTGAATAAAGACAAAAGGAAAACTTAGCCGTTGCGTTTCGTTCTCTAACACTAACAGACTTTATCAAGAAACCTTTCATGAAGTTAGAGTTAGAATTAATAAACCCTTGTTTGTTTATCAAAATTGCCATTGTTTGAAATGATAGAATGAATAATCGGTATAATTTTCTGTGTTGAATTACGAAAATATGGTTCATTTTTTCTGTTGTGGAAATTATAATAGATTTTCATTATGGATGCATTGTGTTTTACGTCATGTCTTAATGATTTTGTATTTTCATAATGCACAGAGAATTATTATAATTGTCATTATAATAGATATCCAATTGAAACAGAAATATGAAATAATTTGAAAGTCCAAATATTGTCTATAGACATTCCGCATCTCAAATCTATTTTTCTTGATGCTATTCTGTCTGTCAATTTTGTAATGTGTTCAACGAAAAACTTTTGTAGGTGTTCAACGAAAAAACAGCTTTCAAGTGATTAAAAGTCGAATAGCAAAAGTAAATTGTCAAAAAGCTTTAATTTAATATTAAAATTCCAGACTGATAACGAAATAATTTATTCATTTCCAATCATTCAAATATATATTTCAGAGGAATATATATTGGCCTCTGAAAGGGAATTTAGTCTTGAATTTCTATCTCTGGTTTATTTTTATGGTGTTATTTTTATAATTATGTTTTAACATTGAATATTATACGCGCTACTGATAAGTTTTTTTATATATTTTTTTTTCTGATTCTGTCTGTCATTGCAGCAACTCAGTACTTACTGGTTTCGATTGAACTAGTGAACAAAAATATAAGCTGATTTTTTTTTCTTTTTTAGTCAATGAAAATGTTTTTAGCAATGATTAGTAATTCATACGGAATTAAACGTGTGTTTGCACGTGAAACGAAGGATTATCAAATTGTGTCATTCTAGGAAAGTTAGATTTTTCTGCACTTCTCTGAATTCCCTTTTTTGTTTTCTGCGAGTGATTATGTAGCATTGAGCTTTTTTTATTACTCAGCAACAGATGCGGGAGTTTGAACATTTACGCTTTTTCTTGTTTTGTTTTCATTGATCATTAAGAAATTCGCCAAATAGAATGAAGTCAAACATTATCTCTGGCTTTGACGATTGACTAACTACAACCGATAACGTTACTAATAAAAGGAAAACTGCAGGGGAAATCAAACTCGTAAAGGTAAAGTTCATTTTCTCTTGTTTTTGGTTTGCTGATCATTTATGTAACAATAATAAATCGTAATATAGTGAATAATGGCAAGAAAAACAAAATATTTCCGTACGCTTGTCACAATATAGAAAAGAAGCATTAACTTTTTCCTTTTTCAGTGTATTTTTATGCATGAAGAATGTAAACATTTACTTAGGCATTCAATTAAAAAGTTTATGCGGAAACATGAACGGAAGCTTATGTGTACAATACATATTTCAATTTCGTAAAAAAAAAATAAGTCTGTGGATTCACTTGCCAAATGATTAAGCAAACAGAAAACAATGAAAACATTCATCAATTTTCTTATCGGATTTAATGTAATTTTACCTAATGATAAGTTAATGTATCTCTAACATTATGATCGCAATTCAAGAATTATCAATTTGTAATAATATTCTCCTGTTTGCTGACAGTTATTCACCCTTCATTGTGATTGTTCTAAAAAGCAAATGCTAAGAAAGAAAAAGAAAGGATTTTTCGAGTATGTGGACACGATGTATGCACATGAAAGTGAATGTAAGTGTGAGCATTATGATATATATATAGCAAATAAGGTTAAAGAACCAGCGGCATTCATCAACCAATAAAAAAGGCGGTCAAGGACGGATATCAATTTTCATACTATCTCGGCTTATATTTTTTTTAAAGTTAAGCAGAATGTGGAATGTTTTCATTATTCGACAGAAAAGAAGCAAATGAATAGTGATATCGATGGTTATAAAAGCGCCTAGTTTGATCCCTGTGAGAATCTAGGCAAAAACAACTTCTGACGTGAATGTTTTTTTTAGCCATTTTATTATCCTTCTTTAGACTACACACGTACGTCCCTTTCTCCATCACACATTTTCTCTCTACCCCGTCTCTTTCACACACACACACACACACACACACTTAACCGGAAATAGAATTGGAGAACCTATTGGTTGTGCCAGCATCTTTATTTCAAGATTACCGCTAGTTATTTCCTCTTGGCATGAATTATTGGAAGGAAACCGACTTCTCCATTAAAAATGTTTGCGTCCCATTATTGTCTTCAAATTAATAATTATGAAATTTGAATAATATTGAATGCAATACATATATATTATATATAACGCGATATCCAAATGACATTTTGAGCAAACAAATGTTCACAAAGACAATTGTATTTCACCGAACAGATTGGAAAATATTTAATTTCTAATAATTATAAAGGAATGATGATAATCATGGTATAAAATCGTTTCGACTTTACCTCGATTCATCTGTGAATATGAGAATAAAATGAAACGAGCGGAAATGAGTAATGAAAGAAAATTCTCTGATTGAACATGAAGACAAAATAAAAATAATATCGATAAGTCCAGAGTCTAGCATCCAATATTTGTCGAGAAAATTTGCCGTTATCTTCATACATGTTGATCACATCTATAAAGATTTATCAGTTGAGATTTCAGAGTTTGAACCTCTGCTTGACAATAAAATAAAACTTAACCATTTTGGGACGACTAGCATCTTCAGGCCGAACATGCATGGAGGTCAAATGGTATTTTTTCAAGTCCTATTAAATTGTCGTTGGTGTTTTCCATGAGATCCGGTCCACAATATTGGTGACGAGGACAACTACAGAGATTAAAGCGAGCCACAAAGTCATTTGTTCTTCTACCATTTACAATGTTAGTAAAATACTGTGCGCAAGGTTCATGCTTTCGGCATTTTGGTAACTGGAAAAAAAAGAGTAAAGTTATTTAATTTAACATTAGCAAGAAAAATGAATATATTTTTAAAATATACAACATTTAATGAGACTGAAACTAAATTGTTACGGGAGCATGTCCACCCAGCAGGAGACTATTGTTAACAAGTACTATTTATAGCCCTCCACACGAATTGCCTGCAATTCTCTTAACTACGCTCGTTTTGATGTATTCAAATATATACGTTTCGCAATTTCGTATTTGATAATACATATTGTTGAGGTGATTATATCTCTTTTTTTTTCTTTCTTTCTTCTTTTTTTTTTTTTAAGGTATATCTATTTTACATAGAAAGTACCAAGGAGAAATAATATTCGCAAATAGTTTCGTTTGCTTCTTTCTTAATGAATTACTTAACAGCAGGTACCTTAGCTAATTCGTTGAAAAAAACAAACAAACAAAAAACAAAAACAACAAAAACAAAAACAGCATAGCATGACGTTAAAAGTCCCCGAACTTAAACAGTTTTATCGTCAAAATTTTTGTGTTAAGAGAAAAGATCAGATTATTTTCAATTATTAAAAAAAAAATTTCTAGCTCGTTCGAAATTTTGGTTAAATTTTTTTTTTTTCGTCAGTGGGAAACCAATTTTTTTTTACCAGAGTTTACTTTGATAAATGCAATCACAGAAACGCCCATTTCTTTCCGGTGAAAAATACATTAATTTAGAAATTCTCGCGAAAATCAAATAATTGTTGGATTTTAATAAAACTTTCCGGTCTTATTCACAAATGAATTAAATTAGTTTTAGAAATTCTTGGTAACTTTTTTTTTCACATCTGTTACCCTTACCCCTCCACGTAATTTCAGGAAATTTCAAGAAATTAAATACTGTTGCAAAAATTTGTTTTATTAGTTAAACGCATCTATATTTTTTTCAAGCAGTTACAACTTTCCGGAAAATTTGCGCAGAATAGTAAAATAAAAAAATTCAATAAAACTATGACATTATTTAATTAGATAAGCGTGTAGTTGCTTTTAATATATATATATATATATATATATATATATATATATATATATATATATATATATAAGGACATTATAATCTGAAGAAAAAATTTTGATGAACATGAAGAATTGCTTTCATTTTTTAAAATTATATTTATAAAGTTTAAAAAATATCTTTTTAAATTCTTCAAATCCTTGTTGCGCTTAGGTTATTAAATTATAAAGTGAAAACTATATTTGATAATCGAAAATTGAAAAGCTTAATACAAATCTTTACGCGCCAAGATTTTTAAAAGAATTAATTTTGTGTGTGTGTGTGTGTGTGTGTGTGTGTGTGTGTGTGTAGAAAGATTGTTTTTTTTTTTAAGTATGGTATTTCAGGTGACATTAAAAGATCACGTATTTCACAGTTTTCTTTTCCCTTACTTGGACAATTATTTCAATTCTGATCAACCATACTTAGCTTGTCAACACATCTTATCAATCACTTGACGCGTTAGAAAAAATATGACCCCGTAATTAAGAAATATTTGTATTCAAAATTTCATGCTATAAGCAAGTAATACTTGTTTCAAATCAGATTAATTTAACCTTAAATTTTCTAATTTCCCTTAAATAACGGATCACAGATATATATTTTATTTTGCGAGATTTTTAAAACTGTGGATCAACTTTTGTTTACAAACATGCCAATAAGTCACAAAATGGTAGTTTTTAATGTTTTAATTGAAAACGCTCAAAAGTTGAGATTCCAACCAATACATTTTCTGTTTGAAATACACCAGAATATTTTACTTACTGAAAATATTAACTTTAATCCTTTAATATTCGATTAAAGCTAAAATGAAAGCTCCAAACAAACTTTTTCATTTTTTTACATCCATTTTAAGACTTAGGTATCGAAAATGAGTGGAAAATATCAAAAATAAATTTAAAAGCAATCTATTAAAATTGTATATTGTTTCGTGTATTCGTCTTAGTATTTTCTAATGACGTGCTAATCCTTTTAATCTTTAAACAGTGGAGAAAAGTTTCCAGGAACGTGCACACCAAACGGGCAAAAAGCGATAAGTCATTTTTTCAAGAATAGTTTTATGCTTATTTTCACTTTATTTACTTACAAAAACTATACAAACCACTTTTTAACTCTTTAAACTATGTGAAATAAAAAAGGGGAAAAAAGCAAATGTTCATAAATGTAATATTTCTTCAAAGTATGCTATTCCTTGAAGCACAATAGCGTTGTACATTCTTTGCTCTAAGTTGGCACTATTTTAATCTCTTTTCTCTTCGAAAATAATGCATTCAGTCATTTCCCTATCTTTGGATAGTCCTTATAACTTTATTTGTAGGCAAATACTTCAGGAAATGGCGTAACTTAATAAATACTAGTAAATAGTTATCTCATGAATCCTAGAGTTGTTAAATTGTGATTTAACTATCTCGTCAGATAGTGTGAAGGGAGATAGAAAATTATTTACCTTATATTGGCGAATTATGTATGAGACGTAAGTGGGGTAGAAAATGGGAAATCAGAGTTGGAAGTTAGAATTTAAACAAAAGGAGGAAAGAGGAAGAGGAAAGAGGTGATTAAGTGACATGTTGAAACATTTAGAGACATATTTAACAGTAGAAGATAAGGTATGGTCCTTGACAGCCTTTTATGGCGTGTCCTTTGGGTTTAAGAAAGAGAAAGAAGTAAAGAAATGTATATGGGGTGGAAGGAAGTAGGAGTGGATGAGCTAAAAATCGGCAGTGGATAAACATATCTGTAATAGTGAAGTATACAGCTATAAATATTTTTGTATTTAAACTTAGTTTTTATATTTAATATATTTAAATATTTAAACTTAATTTAAAATGTAGGAAATCTCTTTTTTATATAAAACTTTAATTAGATCACAATTTGTAGTATGAAATAAAGGTAAAATTTAGGTAAGAGTATATATATAAAAGGGAAGCGATCATACAGTTAAAAGTGAATATCATGGTAGTAATATTAATACTATAAAGGTTTATCGTTTCTAGAGATCATAACTTTAGCTTTTGTAATTTTAGCATGATTGTAAGGTTCGTTCTTTAATGTATTTGCGGTTTACTGTGATTTCATGCCTCTGGTCTAGTAATATGTTGTTCCTCATGTATTTAATGATTTCCATTTTTTTCTTGAAGACAAAGGAAACATGGTTCCTTTACCGATTTAGATGTTCTGGCCTGTTTGAAGATTTTCCATTTTAGGTGTTTTATTTTCGCTTTTTAACTTCCAAAAATATTTAGAAAGTGATGTCATATTTTGTTTGTCCTTGTTATTGAAGGATGAGAGCTGATTGTAAAAGCGCTTTTTAAAAACGTTCATAGTATTTCCGATATACATTTTAGCATCCTTAAGATTCTCCACGAATGACATCGAACACATATATACCAGAGATTTTGTTAAGCATTTATTAGGTATGGGGCATTGGTTCGGGTTTCTACAGTTACAAAAGTTATTAGTATGGGGCAAACTGACATGAGTGTTATTTTTGTTATATGATTTCAATATTTGATTTATATGTAATTTAATTATTCTTTCTAAATTGTTGGAGCAACTATAACTGAATTTTATTGTATTCCTACTGAAACTTTTGCTTAAAGGGTTGGTTATTTTGGGGGAAATTTTTATCTATTAGCTTAAGAAATTTATGTACCAGTTTAAAGTTACCTAACTGATTAAATGGAGGGTTATACTATATGATTTTCCTGTTTCTATTTTTCTTTTTGGGCTACTAAATTTTTCCACAGAGTTGATCTCGGAGAATTGATAGCCGCTGTCTCTAAGAATGTTATCGTAAAGTTTTTTGTGTTTATCGAATATTTCTTTATTTGAGGAGTGTATGCTTATGCAGCGTTCAACTGATATTCAACTGAATATGTTTAATAACGGATGGTGGGTGATTAGAGTTGGGGTTTATATAGATTAGGCTAGCATTATTTTTCATGTAAGGTTGAAAAGTGTTAGAGACTAAGTCTAATGTTATGTCTAGGAAGTCAACTTGTTTTATATTATGGTTAGTTACCACACTAAGATCAAAAGATTTAAAAATTTTATGAATTAATTTACTGAGTCTATCAAACTTACCTCCAGCGGATTTATTTACTATCATGAGTCCGTCATCTCTATAAAGTCCTATATTTTTTTATGTCGATTTCTTTATACGCCGTGAGGTTGTACAGGAGAAATAATCCGACTAAATTCGAAGATTCTGCAGAATTCAGAGCACCCATAGATAAATCAAAATTAGTTATTGGTCCATTGTTCTAAAATTTTCAGCATGTCTATTAATCACCTATCTCCTCTTCTTCTTTCCTCCTTTTGTTTAAATTATAACTTCCAACTTCGGACTCTGATTTCCCATTTTTTACCCCACTAACCTCTCACACATAATTCGTCAATATAAGGTAAATAATTTTCCATCTCACTTCCCATTACCTGATGAGATATTGTCCATTCAATGTCGAAACAAAATGTACACTTTGTAGTCGATGATAATTTGTACATGTTCTAAACTATATATATATATATATATATATATATATATATATATATATATATATATCTCCACCGATGGCTTAAAGGTAAAATTTCCGACTGAAATCACATCGGTCGATTTTCAATCCAGGCTGGAGGCAGCCGTTACTGATAAACTGTGATACAGCGAAACAAGATTGTCTGCATATGAATATATATATATATATATATATATATATATATATATATATATATGTATACCAGTTAAGTAAACATATTAACCAGCTTATCACACCCTACCTTCCGAGTAAATACAGCATTAAGTCAACCCTAGAGGCAATCCAAATCCTCAAGAGTGAAAAACCTAACAATGAAATCATAGCTTCACTTGATGTGGAAAACCTTTTTACTAATGTACCCGTCAGTGAAACTATTGATATAATTATAAGAAATGTTTACAGTAATCCTTCATTACCCCCACTCAAAATTAATCCCAACATCTTAAGAAAAATTCTACTAGCTTGTACTACTGAAGTGCCTTTTGTTGATCCAAACAACACTATATATATACAACGTGACGGAGTTTCCAGGGGTTCAGTGCTTGGTCCGACTTTTAGTAATTTCTACATGTCTAACCTTGAAATACTACCTTTGCAAAATTTAAAAAACCATCAATATATCTACGATATGCTGATGATATCCTACTATTAATTAAAAATACCGACGAAATCTTACAACTTCAAAAACAGTTTCAAAATAACTCAGTTTTAAAATTCACTTATGAACTTAGCAATGATAACAAAATTCCTTTTCTTGATATATTAATTAACACTGACAACAATAAATTTACTATCACACCGTATCAAAAACCCACTAATAAAAATCCCTTCACACTCAATTATATTTGTGAATACCCCCACTATTACAAAATAGCCATTATAAAAAATCTATTATATCGTGCAAAAGTCAATTCATCTACAAATCAGATCTTCCACAGTGAACTAAAAAACATAAAACAGACACTCATCAATAATCATTTTCCCAACTACATAGTTGATGAATAAATACGTTATTTTCTTAAAAAGCTTAACATGGAAAAAACAACACATGATACTAACCCAAACATATCACTCTCTTATACCGTAGCTAGATGCACTCCAACTACCAACTAGATGAAAACATCCTAAAAAACTCATAAATACTAATATTTCTCCGACAGACTCTAACAAAAGAATTAAGTTTATTATATATTACACTAAATCCATTATATCTAATTCATTCGTCCGCAACGACTTTTCCCCCACCGTTAGTGATTTGCAAAAAACCAATGTAGTATATAAATTCATATGTCCATTTAGAGAATGTATCTCTAACAACCTCAATAATATCTACATTGGCCACACTACAAATTCGCTCTCACGGCGTCTGACGTTGCACTTAAATGAAAATTCAAATAAAATTCCGTCATTTAAAACAACACGCTTATGAACGCACACTTCTGAGAAAAACGCTCGTTGATAACACTTACATACTTAAACAAGAAAATAATAAACAGAAACTAAAAATCCTCGAAGCAATCTACATTAAACAATTTAAACCTGGTTGAATACAATCAATTTTGATATTTCCAATAACGTACTCAAATGCCTGTAATCAGATCAGGGACCACAACGCCACTATTTTGTCACTGTCTTCGGCCATCCGCCACGGTAGGGATGGACTTATATTTTCAATTGAATTCTCTTTATTGTTAATAACTTAAATGTTCTATGTTTACTGTGTGTTAATATTTACTCTTTGATAATGGCTTATGTGAGCCGAAAGCTTAGACCCGATAAAAAAATCAACAATTACTGTGATTTTTTGTTGTCTTTCAACGATATCACCATCAAGTATATCAGACGGTATGAACGGATCCTACACAAAATTAATAGACAAAACTTGTCTATATTATTCAATGAAACCTGCATTAATATATATATATAATAATCATTCATGTCATTCACATACAACCCTATTTCGCTGTATTACTGTTCGTCAGTGTGGTTAGACCTTCAATTGCTTCCAACCGGGATCGAAACTCGACCCATCTGGTGTCAGTCGGAGTGCCTACTCGCTATATATATATATATATTTATATATAGTTGGTTAAGTAACATTTTCGTTATAGTGAACATTTTAGAACAGTAAAAATGTGACGCAAATGCCAAAAAAAAACAAACAAACAAAAAGACAAAACAAAAAATACGTATTTTATACCGTGAATGACAGAACATGTCAAATGTGGTTTACAAAGTTTCAAGCGATGCTCCCCGATCGAGTTAATGTTAATATGAATCAAATCAAAACATGAGGTTAATTAAAACTTTAGGACGCAGAAGATAGCCAAATCAATCGTTGAAAATCATTCTAACCAGTTTGGTTAGGTCAACTGCTTGATTTCTGGCTTCCACATAAGTTAAATAATAAAACCCTACTATATCCTAGTTCTGTGCACGATTCACGACTTAAAATGAATTAATTATCTAAAAAAGAGGGTAATCTACTAGTCCCATGTTTCTTTGGTACTCAGGAAAAAAGCTGTTACAATTTGGTTGAAAAATTTCAAACTCATATTTATCAGATATTGTACATTCGGTTTGCTATCTCCTGGTGTTGATAGAATTGATCTAATTCATTGGAAGCCTGCAAAAATGCACCTTAACTTTTTCCCCAAAAGTTAAAGTTTCCGGGAGAATCGAATTACGACATTACCTGAAAGCTGACAGAAGATATTGAAACAAAGTTCTCAATATGCCCTTCAATAAAATTAATACTGAAAATAAAAATAAAAGTTTTATTTTTACTTAATAAACTGAAAGAACCTTTTAGATCACCCGATACATTCATTTATATAAAAAATACAAATATCTTGATATAATTTTCTCAAAGAAGGTATGTTTGCGGAATTTTATCTCACCTTGCCACAGGAAAAGACGTGTACATATTTCAGGTCATTGCGATCTTGTAGCTCGTAGACAGCATTTTGGTAGACGCCAAACAACGACTTACACAGACAATCAATACCTTGGCGGTAAACTTCTCGTTCAGGTTTTATGGCTGACACTACGCTGAAAGAGGTTTCATTTGGACGGCACACTCTTGTTACTTTGGCAGGACCGCAGTATTTATCTTGTACATTTCTTTTGATTTGAAATGATTGACCACTACTACTGTTGTCCCATGTGAGCGGACATGAAGTACTGCCTGGACAAGCGCAAAGCCTCTGCACATAGATTTCTTTCCTCCATACACGACCGCAGACATGATCCAGTGTGGAACATTCAGGAAGCTCTTTTTCTGGCTGAAGAAATAAGAGAAAACATTTGTAAATTTAATGAAAATTAAGGCCATTCCATCGAAAAATCAACATTTTCTAACGGTTTTATTCTTTTAGAATCATAGAGTCATAGAGTCATTGTGTGAACTCCACGATATTTACATTAGCTGCATATAATATGTGCTTCACCAGGGTTACATATGGTTTTGATTTCAGAGTTTGCTATACTATTTAACCAATTGTTGGAGATGGATCCATACCTTCCTCAAAGGAATTTGCGCGTTAGTGAATGTAACAAACTCGACTGGAAGTTGGCTTATCGATTTCTAATTTTGAGTCGCTATGCATTACACCAGGAATGTCAAACTCAAAGTCCCCTCAGGGCCATAAGAATCGATTTGTATTGTCATGAGGGCCGCAAAAGTTGAACACGTCAAATAAAAATTTTTGCGATTTTTTTTCAATTTAGAAACATATGGGCAAATTCAAGTAATAGTGTACATGTAGTTAAACAAAAGAATATAACAAAAATTTTGAAGATCTTCATCTATTTCAATACAAAATTCTTTAGCAAAAAATGCATTATACATAAATTCAAAACTTACATTCAAGAATTCAAAGACTTTCACTGTTTTGCTCCGAAGCTTGACATCTCTTTGTTGACAATTTCTTGTATGTGTGGTTGAAATTTCTGTGTAGTGCCGAGTTTGATGAGGGATGACAAATGTTGATCAGTCAGTCTTGTTCTTTGAGATGTTTTTGTTGACTTCATGAAAGGAAATAACTGTTCACACAAATATGGCCGAACATTGCCATGATCCTTGTGGTAAACTTTCTAAAGTTTCTAAACCTTTCCAGATGAAAAGAAATCAGGTATTCCCACTTCCAAATATTTTGATCTGAGTGAGGAATCCGACTGAATTTCTAATAGTTTCATTTGCAGGTTTTCTTCAGTTTTGGCAACATTAAAACTAAATGGTCCTGAAAATAATGCAAACTGGCGTTCATAAGATGCGAAATCACTAAATCTTTTCTCAAACTCTTTTGATAATGATTCCAGGTGAGTGTCATACTTGGCAAAACTCAATGCAGACTTCGTATCAACACTTTCTTTTTAATCGTTTCACCCCGAGCAAGGCATTCCACTGCCACTATAGCGCAGGGGGTTACATAGGGTCGGGGAAGTGATGGGAAATGTCAGAAGGAGGGTAATAGACGGGTAAGGGTACCGAGAATGAGGGTTGGTTAGATGGTGAGAGTGTTTGAGAGAATAGATGCAAGTTAGTGGGACCTAGTTGCTAATCTAGTATCTCGTGTAAATTCGTACCTAGGCAGCACCAATGACCTAAGTTCATCGGAGCAGAGGCCGTGAAAGTACTTGTAGAAGAGGCACAGGGAAGCCACGTCACGCCGGTGAGAGAGTGGTTGCAGCCGGTCCGCCGGTCCGATCACGTTACAGATTCTCCGTTGTATTTTGTCAAGAAGCCCGAGGAGAGTAGCAGGGGCACCCGACCAGATGTGGCAGCAGTATTCAATACACGGGCGAATGGTAGATTTATATATGTGCAGGATAGATTCAGACGGGAAAAATTTCCGAGCCCTGCACAGAGAACCGACCTTCATAGCAGTGGACTTAGCAATGGATTCGATATAGTCATTCTATTTGAGGTCCGCCGAGAGTGTAAGGCCAAGGAGGTGTAGTGTTTTACTCTCAGGGAGGCAAGCCTGTTCCATGCTAATGGGAGGTAGGTGCGATTGTCTATGGTGGTTAATTGATAGCAACTTCGTTTTGGAGGCATTGAAATTCATGAGCCACTTCCTACCCCAGTTCACCACGGATTGGATGTGCTTTTCAAGCTCGGCAGCGAGGTTCGCTTTGTCGCCCACACCGAGTTTTTGATCGAGGCGAGAGTAAATTGTGGTGTCATCGGCGTACATGCCTACTTGGGATCTAATGGCATCTAGGAGATCATTAATGTAGATCAGAAAGAGCGTAGGACCCAGGATAGAGCCTTGAGGGACGCCAGCGTTCGTATGGTAGTTTTGGGAGGCATGTCCGTTTAATACCACCTTCAATGTGCGATTAGAGAGGAATGACTGGATTAGATCAAACAAATGTCTAGTTATACCATAGCTCCGCAGTTTGCACAAAAGGCTAGCATGCCAGACTCTGTCGAACGCTTTGGAGATATCCAAGGCAACGGTTCGTGCTTCGTTGCAGCTCTTTACATGTAGCAAAATGGACCAAATTTTTACTAGAGACTTGAGATTTCCATAAGTTCAGTTTCAAAAAGAAACATTTGACATCAGCATATAAAGCAGTGATCAGCTTGTTTTACATTGCAATTTTAAATTGAGATCATTCAAATGTGCAGTAATGTCCACAGCAAAAGCCAGATTCTGCAGCCAACTCTCGTCTTTCAGTTCATCGGTGCTTCAACCTTTCATCTCCAAAAACGTAATTATTTCTTGTCTCAACAAATAAAATCTTTTCAACACTTTGTGGCATGATAACTAGCGTACTTCTGTATAGAATGGAATATCGGTGAACTCATTATCCAGATCCTTCAACAACTGCCTGAACTGACGATGGTTGAGAGAACGACCGATAAAGTTCACTGTCTTTCTGACTAAACTCAGCACATGATCTAAATTCAGAATCTTTGAACACAAATTTTGCTGATGAATAATGCAGTGAAAATGTGTAAATGTCGAATCTGGACATAAATTGCGCATTTTTATTTGTAACTTGACTGCAACACCATTATGTCTACCAACCATTTTCCCTGCACCATCGGTAGACAAGCACGCAAGTTTGTTCAAATCAAGCGCATACTCATGAAGAACCTGTTCGACTTTCTCAAATATGTCCTGACTTGTTGTAGTGTCATGCATGGGGATCAGTTCAATCAGTTCTTCATAAATGTTAAATTCGTTTTCACAGGCCCTTTTGAAGACTGCAAGTTGTGCTATTCCAGTGATATCAACGGTCTCATCAATTGCAAGCGAAAAGTGTTCAAATTTTAATGATTTGGCTTTTAACTATTGCTTCAAATCACTTGACATGTCATCAATCCGTTCAGCAACAGTATTTCTGGTCAATGAAATATCTTTGAACAAGTGCGCCTTTTCGGGACACTTAATTTCTACCGTTTTTACAAGACATTGTTTTATGAAATCTCCTTCAGTGTAGGATTTCCCATTCGTGGCAATCATTTGACTGAGTTCATAGCTGGCAGTAACGGAGGTAACATTCCCTTTCTGAATTTTCATGAAGAAGGTCTGTTGCTGTGTCAAGTTAGCCTTCAAATTCAAATTCAATTCAAAATTCTATGGATAACTCCACCGGAGTATTTGATTAAATTATATTCATAACTCTATGGCTTTTTCGCTTATATCTCTCCTCATATCTCCGTAGCCAAGGCGATGTCGGTTATCTCGTCGAGCTATTTCTTAGAAATCGAACAATCATCGAACGATATTGATACGTTTTCAACTGCGTCACTCTCTTAGCGTCTAAAAAAATAGAAATCGATGTGAAAGCTTTGATTTCTGTCTGTTAATACGCATACAGATATGAGTCTACCAATGAGTTGTGGGAGAAAGGAAGATCATTTGTGCGGTCCGCAAGCGTGTCTACAATGGGCCGCATGCGGCCCGCGAGCCGCATGTTTGACATGCCTGCATTACACCACCTGAGTTTGAATTCCACTCAAGTTCGTTACATTAATTCACGCGCAAATACGTTTGGGAAATGTATGAACTAATATCTCTCATCACATCTATAAGTTAAATAGTGAAGCAAATTGGGCCCTTCAGCTTTGTTTGGCAATCAGTCTAAGAGAAGAACAATCTCTAATTCAAAACTATATGTAGCCCTGGCGAAGCACATACTATATGTAACTAATGAAAGGATTGCGGAGTTCACAATGACTCTAAGATCCCGACTGCGCTGAGACATAGTTATTCTTTTAAAATTAGATATAAACGGTTGCTGATAGATTGGAAGGATACTGTAATGTTTACTATATTCATTTTATTTTATTGATAACTAGCATAGTCCCCGTCAAAGCTACAGTCGAGAATCAAGTTAATATCTAAGCCCTCTTTTTAGAATCCAAGTGTCACTCCCCAGCCATCTGCTTAAGATCAGTGTCGTATCTGAGCACTATTTCTAGAATCAGTGTCACTTCCCAACTTAGGATCAGTATAGTGTCTTTTCAGTCAGTCAGTTAAGTGCCATACGTGATACATGCTTTGGGCGATCATGTCTCGAAATAGACTTGACTGACTGGGTAGAAGATTATCCCGCAGTAGGCTGCCATTTCTTTCAGTGTTAGACTGGTTACCGACCAAGGCTACAGAACCCAGTCTATCCTATTATTTAACCAATAACTGGACGGAAGAGACGGATTAATACCTTTCCCAAGGGTATTTGTGCGCAAGTGAATGCAATGAATTCAACTGGAATTCGAACTCGGCTCACTGATTTGTAGTTCCGAGTCGATATCCACTGCACCATAACGCACATCGCTCTGCCTAAAATAGTATTTCCAAATGAATTTTAGTGTACGGTTCAAGCAAGAGAATGTTGACACTTACGTGCTTACCCCCAAGTTGAATGTTCAAATAATAGATTCAGTTAATTTTATGTATCAGTTTACTTTATAGTAACAGAAATTATTGACAGAGAAATGAAGAAACAGAAAAGAAAAACGCACGCTGTTTAGCACTAGCATGCAAAACATTTGGGATAAATAATTACTTTTGTTAATTTACCCTCAAATCAAGAGTGATTAGCAATATGTCTTTCTCAGTACATTTTATTATCTTTGAGGATCAGAAAACTAGTTCCGGCATTTTACTTAATGATGTATAAAGGATGATAAAGCATCTTAAGCGTAGTGTTACTGGAAAAAGGCGATATCAGGCTACCAACGAAAATTTCACCTTTCAGGAAATGTTTATTTTTATATTTGATCATTACAGAAAATATAAAACCATCAAAATATAAGGTTATTAATTAGTGTCGCTGCCTTTTGCTTCAATTCTCTGTGGTATTGAATAGGAAAAGGTTAAGATTTAAAAAAACTTAAACCGTAGAAATATAGTAATATACTTTGTGCTGTTTTGGTTCCTATCAATTTTTACCAATTTTATTCTAACATTCTTGTACTTGCAACCTCACATCATTAAGTGTCCATCACCAGATTTTACCGTCTTTGTGGTGAATCTTGCGTTATTTCTTTTTCACGCGAGTCATCTGGCATCAG
Organism: Ascarosepion bandense; assembly: GCA_037127315.1. Taxonomy (NCBI): domain Eukaryota; kingdom Metazoa; phylum Mollusca; class Cephalopoda; order Sepiida; family Sepiidae; genus Ascarosepion; species Ascarosepion bandense. Next base: position 2,177,868 of record JBBBDQ010000879.1, read on the forward strand.
AATGTAACTATTTTGCATTCATCAGTAATAATTAGTTTGTGCCACTTCCCAGCACTTCATATTAGATGTTCTTTTGACCACTTTAGTCTTCTATTCAGATGACTTTTAGTTAATGATGTTTTTTTGCTGCTATACGCCCGATCAAGTTGTTGTTTCGTGATACTCTGTGTAGTCTATCAACTGAAACTTCGTTTAAGATTGCATTCAATCCTTAATTGTCTGGATGTTAATTTTAGATTGCCTTTGTGGTACAGTTGATATCGGCTCGGAACGAGACACCGGGGAGCCGAGTTCGAATTCCAGTTGAATCCATTGTATTCACTTACGCACAAATACCCTTGGGAAAGGTATTAACCCGTCTCTTCCTTCCAGTTATGGGTTAAATAGCAGGACAGATTGGGTTCTATAGCCTTGGTCGGCAACCAGTCTACCGCAGAAAGCAATGGCAACCTACTGCGGGATAATCTCCTGCCCAGTCAGTCATGTCTCTTTCGAGACATGATCGCCCAAGCGTGTATCACGTATGGCACTTTAACTGACTGACAGATTCTCTCACAATTTTTATTTCATTTCTCTTTAACTTTTGTAGTCTTTCGGTTTTCTTTGCATTTGAAACTTTTCCAATAGTAGCAAACGTCATTTGGATGGTTTGAACACTGTTTCTAGAAATTTCCAACTGTTTGGCTATCTTTCGTTGAATCATCTTTCCCTTCAAAGATAGAACTTTCATCTTTGTTTCATCAGAAATTTTAGCCATGATTTTAGTGTAAAAAAGGAAGCTAATATTCAACTACAATGACTTGCTTAGGCACTTTACACTAATAATATTAAGATGGAACAATTTCTCCTTAGGAATTTGCATATTATCATGACTTTATGATCTCAGTTCCTTCATTGCCCCAGTAGTTATGCATGGCCCTTTTTATGCTTCAAGTTGATTAAAGCTTCTGTTACAGGACACGTAACTTACTTTCTAATCCTCAAGATACTACTGATAATAGCACACAGTTAAACAATCTTAACTTAAACAGTATATCTATTTTCGTCCACCGGCCTGAATATTCGAGAAATCTCAGTTAAGAAAAATATGCGCTATTAGGTAGAAAATAAATACAATAAACTGTTTAATAAATAAATATAGGGTCTACTCAAATATGAGTTTCCATTAAAAATTACGTTTAACGTGATAAAAATCTGTCGAATTATTAAATAAAAATCTTTACTTCTGTAGTACCCGCTTACTAGAGGTAAGAAATAATACTACCTAAACATATTAACTTTGTCTTCTTCTCCCTCCTCTTCTCCAAGTGCTTCCACCTAGGTCACGAACTACTATCCCAGAAATCCCTTCATCTCTCACTCCCTCTCTTTCTCTCTCGCTGGCCCGTCCTTACTGACCAACAACTGGTAGCAATTCATTTTTGTTTAGTTCCTCTAAAGATTTCACACCAGCTACACGTGCTGTTCCCGCCAGCGGACATTTTAGCCAGCCACGAATGACTCACACAAGAATGTAGACGAAGTTAAATAAAGTTTGTTTTAACAGGTTAATAGTTGTATCTCTTAATTATTATCCAAAACATGCAAGGTACAAATATTACAATGGTGACCCCGACTTCAAGGATATAAACGCAACCTTCTCGAAACTCCAGGATAATTGCAACATTTCAACTTTACGTCGCAAACCTTTTAAGAGAAAACCTTTGACGTAAGTAAAAAAAAAAAAAAAATGGGAGAAGCCTATCTACAGCAAATTAATATAAAAACACCAGAGTTCACGGAAACGGCAGTGAATGGCTGGTTTTCCATTCTGGAAGCGCAATTCCACCTGCGCAATATAACGGCCTTCACAACAAAATTTTACACGGTCATATCATTTCTACCTGCAGGAATAGTAGCAAAGATACCTATAGCAACTTTAGAATCAAGAAACTACGAGGAAATAAAATGTTCATTAGTTGAGGCCCACGAAAGGACTAAGCCGGAATTGCTCGACAAATTAATGTCAACAACTACCATTACCGGCCGTCCCTCAACATACTTACAGCAAATGCTATCAATAGCAAAACGGATAGGTATCGGTGAAGAAATTGTAACACACAAATTCCTTCAGGCCCAACCAGCGACAATTTCCCCCGTCATTGCCTTACAAAAGGAGTTAAGTCCAACTCAACTTGGAAAGCTAGCGGATGAGCTCATGCCTTTGCTTAACAACATCAACGTGACAGCGTTCACCGCTCAGCATAATACACAAAAAACTGATGAAAACAAAAACAATGTTCCTATGCCGATAGGAATTAAACCTTATTTTCCTGAACAGAAAACCAAAATATGTAGAGCACACCTCTACTTTGCCGAGCAAGCGAGAACTTGCAAACCTTGGTGTAAATGGCCGAAGAAACAAAATATAAAAATACTACCAAACTCGCGTCCACCCACACCAACACCAACAGACTCGAGGAAACTAGCAGCGCGAACCATGTCTGTCTCCTTGTGTTCGCCGCTATTACAAATCAATGCACGATTAGAGACAACAATATTAAGATTCATAGTAGATACTGGCGCAAGTATCTCAATAATACCAGCGTCTATGTTAAACGGCGTCTCATTAAACCCAACACCAGTATCACTCATCACTGCTAATGGAGAGAAGATAAAATGCTACGGACAAGCAAACCTAGAGATTGGGATACCTAGTTTGAGAAGGTCATTTTCCTGGATATTTGTGGTCACAGATATCACCACTCCTCTCCTTGGATTTGACTTCTTAAATGAATTTGGTCGCATAATCAACTGCAAAAATAAAACAATTTACGACCCATTAACAGTCACCAAAAAGAAATTAATATTAAACACGATATCTCCAGTAAACGTGGTGATTAACAAAGAGGAATTACCCACACTAACCAGTCTGGATAAATACCCAGAAATCATCTCTCCACATATAAACAAAAATAACAACTACTGCGGTGTTTATCACAGAATTGATACAGGTAGCCACTTACCGGTTTTTGCAAAATCCAGACAGCTATCTGCTGAAAAACTAACGGCGACTAAGGAAGAATTTAAAAGACTCATACAGTCAACGAATGGTCTAGCCCACTACATCTTGTACCTAAGCAGAGTGGAGGATACCGCTGTTGTGGAGATTACCGTGCACTAAACAGCATCACTAAAAGTGATAGTTACCCCATTCTCAATATAAATTCATTTGAAACAAAACTCGATAATAAACAGCGATTTACAAAAATTGATTTAATTTCGGCTTACCATCAAATTAAAATGCACCCAGACAATATTCTTAAAACAGCTGTTATTTCGCCGATGGGTCTTTTTCATTATGAATTTATGCCGTCTGGACTGAAAAATTCTTCAGTAACTTTTCAAAAATACATGGACAGAATTGTTCGAGATATAGACTGTGTCTTTATATATATAAATATGACATCCTAATCTTTAGTGACGACGAGCAGTCCCACAAGAAAGATATAGACACAGTTTTAGAATTTTACAGGAAAATAACTTAAAAACATCATTATCGAAATCTATTTTCAATGTAACATCACTAGATTTCCTAGGTTTCATAATTAATTCAAAGGGAATCCACCAACTGCTAATAAAGTAAAAGAAATAGAATCTTTTTCCGTGTCCTAAAGATGCTAAAAGCTTACGCAGATTTCTTGGTATGGTAGGATTTTACAGGAAGTTAATACCAGGATTTGCAAAGTTAGTTTTACCTTTATCTGAAAGAATGAGATTAACACCTAGAGGATTAATTACGTTGAATAATTTGGAAAAACAATCCTTTTCTGACAGTATAAAAATACTTGGTGAGATAACAGAATTATCCCATCCTCAACCAACTTGTACACAATATCAACTGGTCACGGACAGCAGCAAATATGCAGTAGGTACTGCCTTACATCAGATCATAAATGGAAATCCAATACCAATAGGATTCTTCTCAAAGAAACTGACGTCAACACAGACAAGATATTTCACTTTCGACCATGAACTTTTAGCTGCATATTTGTCAGTGTTACACTTTCGCCACCTCATAGAAGGCTGTGAAGTATTAATTTTCATACACCAATATGCGGTGCATTCCACCTGCCAAATCAGATAGACAACAAAGACAGCTAGCAATTATAACAGAATTAATTTCAGATATAGCCCATATGAAGGGTAACCAAAATATAGTTGCAGATTGTCTGTCTCGCCAAACATTTGCTGTACAAATAGATATGCACGATCTCCCAGCACTTGCAGATGCACAAAAATCAGACACTGAAATACAGTCCTTCTCAGATTTAAAGAAATTCACATTATCTGGAAAAGATCAATTTGTGTTATGTGATACATTAACGTCATACCCTAGACCTTTTGTACCATGCATACTACGAAAATCTATCTTCGACAGCTTACATTCACTATCACATCCTGGTACAAAATCATATATCAAAATGATTAAGGCTAGATTTTACTGGACACACATGGATAAAACCATCAAGGAATTATGTGCATCATGCACATCTTGCCAACAAGCAAAAATATACAGACATACCAAATCGCCTGTACAAACGTTGGAAATACCATCATCAAGATTTCTCACTGTACACATAGATATAATTGAACAACTACCACCAGCAAAATGCTCCAACAATCCTTACATCAATCCATGTCGGTATATTTTAACATGTATAGATCGAACCAGTCGATGGATAGAAGCACAACCTATATCGGATATTACAGCACAAACCGTGGCCGAAGCTTTTGTAAACATATGGATTACTCAATTTGGTGTTCCTCTCCATGTCATAACAGACAGAGGCACACAGTTTGAAAGCAAACTATTCAAAAATTATTGGATTCTATAGGCTACGTACAACATCCTATCATCCCCAATGTAATGGACTTATAGAAAGAGTCCACAGAACTTTAAAAGCAGCTGTTATGGCCTGAAAAGAATTTTGGATTTCAGCCCTACCAATAGTTCTCTTGGGAATTCAAAGTATGCCCAACTGCTCCAATTCCCCCCCCCCTTTTATGAGGTAACAGGTGCACAAATGTTATTGCCACAACTAATGATAAATACAGGAAATACAGAAACGGTTACACAAGATTTTACAAGAGAACTGCACAAAACTATGGCAAAATTTGATCTGACAGACTTTTCAAACAGAGAAAAATCAACAAAAAATCATAAGTGCCAGATCAACTTCAAACCTGTGATAAAGTTTGGATTAGAATAGATTGCGTTCGGAAACCGCTAGAAGCACCCTATTCAGGTCCTTACATGGTACTCCAACAAACACCAAAATACACAAGTTTCAATAGACCTTTTGAAACCGTACATTGAAAACAAACAAAAATCAAAATGTACGCAAAATGCAACCACCAATACAAATAAAAAGCCTGATAGTTTACCACCTGAAAAAGTACAAGAAGATAAAACGAAGACAAGAACTTGAGGTATAACAGTTACATAGAAAAAGGATAACAAATACATTTATTATTAAAAGCTACGGAGTCAATTATTAAATAAATAAATAAATAAATGAGATTAAACTAAAACGAGAACTCCGTTAACCGGTAGAGGATTATTTGTAGTACCCCCTTACTCAGTCAGTCAGTAAGTGCCATACATGATACACACTTGGGCGATCATGTCTGGAAAGAGACATGACTGACTGGGCAGAAGATTATCCCGCACTAGTTTACCATTGCTTTCTGCGGTAGACTGGTTGCCGACCAAGGCTATAGAACCCGATCTGTTATTTAACCCATAACTGGAAGGAAGGGTATTTGCGCGTAAGTGAATACAATGGATTCAACTGGAATTCGAACTCGGCTCCCCGGTTTCTCGTTCCGAGCCGATATCCACTGTACCACAACGCACATCCTACCCCCTTACTAAAGGTCAGAAATAATACTACCTAAACATATTAACTTTGTCTTCTTCTCTCTTCTCTTCTCCAGGTGCTGCCACCTAGGTCACGAACTACTATCTCAGAAATACCTTCATCTCTCACTCCCTCCCTTTCTCTCACTCTCTGGCCCACCCAACAAGTAGTAGCAGTTCAGTTCTTTTTAGTTCCTCAAAAGATTTCACACCAGCCACACGTGCTACTCCCGCCAACGGACATTTTAGCCAGCCACGAGGGACTCATACAAGAATGTAGCCAAAGTTAAATAAAGTTTGTTTTAACAGGTTACTATTTGTATCTCTTAATTATTATCCAAAACATACAAAGTACAAATATTACACTTCTTAATAGAATAAAGGTATATAATCATTTTATGTAGTTCTCCCAAAACTTTTGCACGCCAGTGTATATGATTTTAAATATTAAACTATAGTGAATATGTTAATAATTATGACATCACATGTGAAAAATAGTTACGCTGAAATTATTTCTGAACTGTAGTTAAAAGATTTTTGTCATTATAATTAGTGCGTCCAAGAATTTTAATTCTGAAGTCATTTTATAAAAATAATTTGCAATTATTTCATTTAGAGAAGTTCGGACTAATGTCTGTTTCGAACAGTTTATTTGTTAAATAGCTTCACTTTTCAATGGATTTTTAACTTCAACCCAAACTCAGGTTCGATCCAAGCATCTTGCCTAAATAATTACTGAACACCCTTATCACATGCGTAATTTTAAAAAGTAAGTATTGATAATGAAATACTTGTTCAACCTTTTAACGGCTGTCTTAAAAACCCGAGGAATGTTCTACAGGTTAACAAAAATCAATGTTTTAAGTAGACATATTTACTCAACTAGCTACGGGTGAGATTTTAAGTTAAATAGAAATCTGAGGTAAAAATAACTTTAAAAGTGTCGGAATTTTCAAAACCTAATATGCTAAAACATACTCTGGAGTTTTATTAATAACCAGAAAAATTGGTAGCTAGCAGTTATGTATTGAAAGACAAATGAACAAAATACATTTGGTGAATTATAGTGAGACTTGCTTTTCGTATTCTAAATATACTCACCAAAATAAATCTATTGACGAGATTTTAAGCCTAAAATCAAAGAAATGGAATCAAAAGAATGCCATCACACGTGTTTTGGGAGAATGAACCACGAATTTCCTTCCTTAGCGTTTTTCTCCTAACTTAACATAAATCGGTCAGCGGTAAAATTTTGTCTGTTTTTCATGCATGCAAATCCTATGTTAATAATTTCTTTGCCCATCTTTCTTTATACATTTAGTGGACCGAGAAGGGAGACTTGTCAGATTTCAGTTTCACTGTCATTTTCTGTTTTATTTGAAATAATTTTTTTCTTTCACGTTAGTACAAACCAAATACGGCTTAAATATTATGGCAAAGAGAGGGAAAACAAGTTCGAAAATGACAAGGAAAAAGAAATTAAAGAGAAGAGCAAAGAAAAACATCTAATGAAGTCAAGCAGTTATGCATCAGCTCCTTTAAGATTTTAGTTTCTCCCTTTTCTCTGTACAAAACAAAAACACACACACACACAGATGCCTGTGTACAGTAGCGAGCACATGAATGGTGTAGCCAACTTATTGCTTTGTAGATGCCAGTTAGCCAATTATCTCTCGTGAAAAACATTATTATTATTATAAATGAAGACAGATGAAGAAAATGAGACAAAAAAGTTATGAGAGAAAGAATGCCGATTGAGAAGAAAATAAAAAATGGGTTTACGTCAACGAAAACATTTCAAATGATATTTTTTGTTGGTTTATTGTCAGCCTTTCGAGGCTCAAGTGATGCATATCATGTAGATGTGGGCGCGCCCTTTCGACCCGCTACTTCCTGCCTCAACCCATAAATACCACAAAGGCTCAGCTGCTTTGTAACTTGTTGAGCGGGAAGAAGAACCACTGACAGTCAGCAATTAAAAGGAATATTATGAATAACGCCCTTCTTGGTCTCAAAGCGCGGAATTACGATAATACTAGAAGAGAATTTATATACATACTGGTCTTTCGTTACAAATGAAACAAAAATTTTGTAAACAAGTGACTCAGTATTTTCTTTTTCTGTTGAAGAAGAAACGAAAGTCAAATTAGCGCTGGTCAAACATTAAAAAAGTCAATTATATTTTATATAACAATCGAACTTTACGATTACACTAAGCTGTGAAATAAAATATAACTGTATAGATTTGGTGGCACTGAATACTGCTGCTATAAAAATATACATTCGAATCACTTATACTCGTCACTGATTGCTCAATTTTTCAAACATGGATCATGAGTGGAACTCTTCTGAAAAGGAGATCACTGGTACAGTAAACCAGGATGTCAATGGAACAAGATATAATTATTTCTTCTGAAGTGGAAAAATATTAGAAAGAATAATAAGTAACTAGATATGAAGCCTTTTATATCCTTTGAAATATTAACTGTTTAAACAATCAGTCGTCTACATCATTTTTTAAAAAAATTCAAAATCTATTCCATGTAGCTGTGGAAAGAAATATAAAAGAGAAACAGGCCACCCATTTAAGGTAAGGCTACAAGAACATCGACACGAGGAGAGATTGAAAAATCAGGCGTAGCTGACCAAATACGGAGAGAAAAAGTGGATCACCGCCTCTATGGGATGAAGTTGAAATAATAGATAGAGAACGCCATTGGAAACTACGTAAACTCAAGGAATCAGCACATATGATAGGCTTCAAAAGCCGACCAAGCCTAGAGATGAACACAATATGGGAACCAGTAATACAGAGTGCCAGAGAAAATCATTAGTGTCAAATTGCAATATGAGCTCTGGTAAAAACTGAACTGAACATTAGGTTTATAAGTCCCAGACATTCAGTTATTCTTGTCCTTATAGACGTTGGTTAGTTCCTGTGACTTGCCCCAAAGAATTGTGAGTTCAATACCAGGCTACAACAGTAGTGAACAAGTAACTTAAAGGGTTAGAGGGAGATAACTCATGATTACAAAAAGGGGATCTACGCAAGGGATGAGAATGGTATACTCCAGTGATTGTAATAAAAGGTTCGAAATTTCTAGCACCCAACGGCCGAAACGTCGTACAAATGCCAACAAAGATGAAGACAATAGTCCGAATAATGTAAATAGTGTAAATACTAACTCATCTCAGAAATATAGACAACGTTAAACTTGAACAGGTTAAGATTATTGCGATCGAGAAAACATTCTCTTGGGAGTCGGTTCTACAGAGCAGCGGTTCGTGGGAAGAAGCTGCTCGAGTGAAAGGAATACAAAAGTGAAAGGAATACAAAACTACTCGAGTGAAAGGAATACAATGTGGTTCACTACAATGTATGTGACATGGCGGGTAGAAAGTCAGATATGGTACCAACCCCTGGAAAGTTCGAATGTAGAATCCTTACAGTGTTGTAGGAGATGGCGTAACTTGGGTTTACTTTTGCTTTTGTGAGCTGGGTTTTCTCTTTTTATTTTTCAATTTAGTTCATGTTTTGAAATCAAAGACTAGGAAGACGAGCACGCTCACAGGAGATGCATGCATCAGCAATGGAATGAATTGTTCACTCCATCATGGCATCGAGAGGACCTACCGGAGATTACTGCATGGTCCAGAACCAATTCACAAAATGACAACACAATAGCTCTAGTAGGATGGCTTCTTTTGAAGTTACTCAAATGTTAGAATCACTGACTGCCAGGTGAATAACGCTCAAAACCCAGAAAATGTTTACGTTCAGATACCTTTAATGAAGGAACAAATAATCCAGAAAAAAAGATACAGCGTCATACTCTGAGTGTACATGTCTCATCAACCCAGAATTTAAGGCATCAGAACTTCCTGAGTCAGAAATATTGCACAGGTCTGAGACCTTAGGGACTGAGACAAGCTTGCTCGAATATAAACAGATATCAAACACATGAAATAGTACGAATCATAGCAAGAAGGTAACGTGCTTTCATATTTATCTAAATTTTAGAAGCTTGAGGCAGTAGAAATGTGGTTTTACAGAAGGATGCTGAGGATACCATGAACTGAGCACGTGATTAACGACGAGGTGTTGGAGAGGAGAAAACTCATACTTAATATAAGGAAGAGACAAATGAGGTTTCTGGGACACGTAATGTGGAAGAAGGGCCTGGAAAATTTAATACTGACAGGACGGATAGCGGGAAAGAGAGACAGGGGAAAGCAACGCAAGACCTACTTGATAGGCCTGAGCAAATGGATGGCAGAGCGGGATTTGGGAAAGATACCAAGTGGAAGAATGTTGAAAGCCACAAGAGACAGAGTCAAGTGGAAATCCATGATCGCCTACGTCCTGAAGAAACACGTCACATGAAAAAGAAGATTACTGACCATTTACAGTTACACAGAATTACAGCAAGGAGCTTATATATTTGTATAGGGAATACAGAAGAAAAATTTTAATTTAACTATGTTCCGAGATGAACTTCTTTTAAATTATCACTCCTATTATTTAGGTAAGACGAAAATATCCTATTAGTGATGTAACTAAACGTATCCCACAACTCCGATTTAGCACGAGTCTAAGTTTGTGTGTGTGTGTGTGTGTGTGTGTGTGTGTGTGTGTGTGTGTGTGTGTGTGTGTGTGTGTACGTGTGCTAGACAATAATCAGAGAAATTCGACCAGTAAAATGAGCCAAAAATCAAGTGGAAGACAGAATTTAACTCTGCAGTTGGGCATGTCTGACATATTCCATCTATACTTGTGCGGATCCACACTGCAATTTTATTTCGTACATTTTAACAAATAAAGCCATTTTTAGTCACACAAATTGAAAATCTATTATACACTTATCTAGCACTGACTTTCAACTTGCAGTAAGCTAATACGCAAGTATATTAAGAATTACAGAAAAGGGTTCCAACATAAGTATAAAAAAACAACAAAAAAAGAAGATAAGTATGTGAGATTTCCTAAAAGTAGATACCTCCACTCATTTTCGATACCTAAATTTAAATTGAATTTTTAAAAATAAAAAAATAAGTTTTCTTGAAGTTTTAATTTTAGCTTTAATTGAAAGTCAAGAGATTAGTTTTAATAATTCCAGTAAGCAAAATACTCTGGTGTATTTCAAACCGAAATTATATTGATTGGAATCTAAAATTTTTATTTTAAAAAATTTCAATTTTTTTGGTCATCTTTCATCGATCGACACAGTAAAGAGTAACAAATTCTCGGTTTAAAGAAATCTTGCAAAAATACAATATACTTCGCTAAAACATTATTTTATTAAAATTAGCAAATTTAAGCTTACCTTAATCTGATTTGAAATAAGTATTACTTGCTTACTGTCTGAAATGTACGATAAAAACGTTTCTTTATCACGGTAGTCCTCTTTTCATGGTCATTTGAGGTGACGAATGATTTGATAACAAACGAAAGCCATCAATAACGCTAAGTATGGCGACAAACATGGCATGATTGTCTGTAATCGTAATCGTACGTTTCGATTTTTGGTTTTTAACTACATAGCAAAATTAAAAATTTAACATATTATTTTCCGCAATTATATAATATTTTATAGAATTTTAGTTACTTTAGCTTTATAGCCATACGTTTGCATATGCTTTCTGAATAAATAAAAATTAAAAACACATAAAACTTACTTTTAAAATAATTTTACAATTTAATAAGAAAGAATAAAATTGAAATAACAGAACTAACTCAGTTTATGAAATGTTATGCTAAGTAGAAATTTAACAATAAAAAAATTATAATTTCAATGGTAGGATTAGCAAAAAGGCTATTGAAATGTACAACAAAAACAGACCAAACACGTGTTATAAAAAATAGAAAACGGAAAGCTTTTTCAATTTCTGTAAGGTATCTACATTCACAATTAATGTAAATGATGAAACTAGGAAGTAAATTACTTTAAATTTTGAAAGCAGGATTTGGTTAAGCCCGTTGTTGGGTGATTCAAAAACACGTGGAAATTAAAAGAATTGGGCACTGAATACAAATGCTCATTATAGGGAATTTTTTTCCCCCCAGTAAGGGAATGATAAATACTTTTAATGATAAGTACCACGTACGGCCAATTGTACAAATGAAATACGAGTAATCAGCATACACACAATTAAAATGTTTTAATTATTTTAAAAATTCATTGGCTAAATTATTTGTATTAAGCTTTTCAATTTTCGATTAGTAAATATAGTCATCAGACATTAATTTAACAACCCAGCATTAACAATGAAGAAGGAAATTTTAAAAGATTTTTAAAATTTTCTAAATTATTATAATAAAAAATAAATGAAAACAATTCTTGTAAAAATTCATTATTCATTGAAAAAAAAAAGTTTTTCAGACTATGATATCCTTAATATATATTGTAAAAAAATAGAATAAAAGTTTATCTAAATAAAAAAAATGGCATAGTTTTATTGCAGTTTTGTTTTCGCAATTTAATTAAAATTAGGTTTATGGGGGAAACGATCGTAAATTTCTAGACATTTCCGGAAATTAATTGGTGGTGGTAGGGATTAACAAATGTAAAAAATATTTTTACCAATATTTTTTAAAAATAATTATTTAAAAAATGATTTCAGGCAATTATGAATAAGTCCTGAAATTTTCATCAAAATCCGCCCATTATTTGATTTTTGTAAGAATTTCCAAATTAATGCTTTACTTTCACCGGCAAAAGTGCCTTGCGTACGTGTGTAAAAATTCCCTCACTCACAGAACAATATTTTCTACCAAAATTTCGAACGTGCTAGAAAGAATTTAAAAATTTTTTTTTAAAATTATTAAAAACTTCTTTAATAATAACATAAACATTTTGCCGATAAATTTGTTTTTATTTTAGTTTAGGGCCCCTTTCTTTCATACTATGCTGTTTTTTTCAGCGTCTTGTATTTCAGGAGGTTAATTAAAAGACACACACATACACACAAGAAATAATTTCATAGGCAATTTCATTGTTACAAATATTTCAAAATGATTTATTTGTATCTTTTGTTAGTTTCTCGTAAATATGTAAATAAATACATCTGATTCAAAGATTATTGTGACGGACTATTCTTTAGTACGCTCTTAATGAATGAAAATTGTAATCAATAGTTCAAAAGATATTTTTGTTCAAATAAATACTGAAAAAACTAATGAACATGTTGTCATGAAACATGATTATTTAAATAGGTAGTTACGAAAAAAACTAAAAAAACAAAAAACAAAAAACAAAAAACAAAAAACAAAAAACAAAAAACAAAAAACAACAACCGAAGAACAAACAATTACAATAATGTAAAAAAAAAGGGTTTAAAAACTTACCAAAACTATGTTGGACAATCTCACCATGCTGTATCGTATTCTGGCTGAGTAACCAGGGACAATCAAAAACAGAATTAACAAGAAGCAGAATTTTACAAAGTGAAGAATCATACTGAACTATTTCTTAAAGAATTACACAGAAGTGATCTTTTTATAGAATTCACAGGTACTTATGGTTTTAGACAAATTATTTAGAAGTTGTTTGACAGAAAGTCAATAATAAGATTCATCTGCTTGAAAACTCGTCAGTTGTAACAATTTGTAAAAACAACTTGCTGTAATAATTAATTGTATACGTTGAAGTGAGTAGAATTTAAATTTTGTTGTACCGGCTATTAAATAGTCGCGCTTGTACAGAGTTATGGCATATATACTGGCTCAGACTCCAGATGGGCTGTTTTAAATACTGTTTCTTTTGGTGTAAGCGGGTAGAGGGATATTTGCTGCAATAACCAGAAAATATATACCAATTAGCATGCTTACGCCTTTCCCTTCAATGTTCTAAGAGAAAAATGCATTTTGTGAATGAGAGCAGTTTGTTTGGAGTAACGTAACTGTAAAATTTAGCCGACAGATAGATGTGATTGGTTATTATTATTATCTGTTTTATCTTCTAACGATGACTCCACCTACTAAAAATACCGCCGAGGGCGTGACAACACCGATAAAGCTGGAAGGTGGCGAAGAAAGGTATGATAAAAAAAAGTGTACCGCCCCTCCTCATACACATACCCCACCTACACACAAAATAACACACAGTGGTGGTAAGAAAACAGAATGAACAAAAAAAAAAAAATGAATATGCTCAAGAAGATGTGCCATTAAGTTTACTATATTGCAGGATTTGTTACTTTTTTTTTGTTTTACATGCGGATCGTAGTAGTTTGTTGAGTGTACATTACTTCGAGATTATGAAAACAAATGGTAACATGTAACTAACATTTTTATATTTTTAAAATTATCGACACCTACTTTTCTAATATATTCTTTGAAACTGTAATTTTTCTTCCATTTTAGCATTTGTTCCTTTCACACGTTTAAGGTTTTATTGATTTATTAACTAACTTGAAAATATCAAGCAAGAAATATCAACATTTTTGGCGTATGTGAAATTAGGTGGACGACAAACGGGGATTTCGTCAGCGACGCACACATGCAGGAGGGGGAGAAAAAAGCAGAGATCCAGAGGGAATACTAAATGATGATAGGAAAAAATGTATTCTGGGGTACTGACAATTCCCGGACAGAATTCTTTTAAACCGAAATAGAATTATTATTGTAGTATACTCACTGAAAGCGGATAACTTAGAGGATGAAATTGATGACCTCTAGAGCTCACTAGACAAAGCCGAGACTCAATGTAAATCACAGTAAATTATTATCTTCATGAGAATGCCAAGGTCGGAAAAGAATGAGAAGAGGTAAATTCGGGCTAGAAATCTGAAACGAGCGCAGCGAAAGATTAATTCAATGGTGCAAAGCATATGATCAAATTTTTTTTGAGCACTCGAGACACCTATGGACATAGGGAAGCCCAGGAGGAGATATGAAGTACCAAAGTAACTATCAACAAAATGTTCAAAACCGTAGTCTTACACAGTATAACATACCTAAGTGCTAACTGCAGGAGCGACCATCTACCAGTCGTATGCTAAGTCAAAATAAAATTACGGAAACTAAAGTAGAACGAAGGAACGCTTAAACTACAATACGACAGACTCTTAATTGATCCAAGTTGCAAGTAGATGTATTTCGACAGAGTCAAAAAAAAAATGTAACTTCAGCGAGACTACAAATTGAAAGTGGAACACGTTGAGAGAAGCACTAATGACGTCGGCAAATAAGATCATTACATGGAAAATGAGAAAAGAAATAAAAAAGTGGATGGCAGATTAAATTCTAAAGATGGTGAAAAGGCGACATCAAATAATGCCAAGTAATGGAAAAGAGTAAAAACAGAAATTAAAAACAAATGTTTGCAGGCTAAAGAGGAATGATTCAATGGAAAGTACGCGGAAATAGAATGGACGAGTAGTACAGATAATACAAGTATTCACGACAGAATAAATAAAAGGTGTACTCAAATCAATGGAAGTTAACACTGATAATAGAAAAAGAAAAGATACTCAAAAGATGGGACGAATAAGTGGGTATCGACTCGGAACGAGAAATCGGAGAGCTGAGTTCGAATTCCAGTTGAATTTGTTGCATTCACTTACGTGCAAATACCTTTGGGAAAGGTATTAATCCGTCTCTTCCCTTCCAGCTATGGGTCAAATAACAGAACAGATCGGGTTCTAAAGCCTTGGTTGGCAACCAGTCTACCGCGGAAAGTAATGGCAATCGACTGCGGAAAAGTTTTCTGCCTAGTCAGTCATGCCTCTTCTGAGACATGATCGCTCAAGCGTGTATCACGAATGTCACTTAACTGACTGAATATACCAGAAGACTTTATTAGATTCATTGTCGTAGCATTACCAGGTTCAAAGTAAGTTCCACTGGACAATCTGTTTAATCAGCGACATAACCAAGCTAATGACCCAAATCCCGATGACTTGACCGTGAAATAGAATTACACTGCAAATAGGACAAGTGTGGCTTTCAATAAATGCGATATTTATTATTAGAATAATATCAGAGAGAGAAATAAAATTGCTGAAAGATGTACATTTATTTTTATAGATTACGCAAGAGCAGTTGACAACGTACAACACAAGGATATACTTGAACTGTTATGAAAATTAGATCTATTAAGAAAGGATGGCAGCATTTATACTGGGAGCAAATTACCTGCATACGGATAGAAAATGAACTGATTAGTTACACAAAAATAGAAAAGACTGTCAGACAAGTGTTTGTCTTCTCCTAAAATTTATTCAATCCCTGCAATACCCTAAGGGAGCTGGAGAACATATCAAGATTTATTTTTGGCGGCCGTATTCTTAATATAACATACAGAGATGTTGATGGCTGACATTGAAAAAACAAACAAACTGCAGAACCTCTTACACAGAGTAGTAAAAGAAAGCAAGATAAAAGGACTAACCGTCAACTGCAAGAAAACATAAAGTATAGCTATCAGCAACCGGAACATGCGAACTCAAAATTGGAGTAGAGAATTTTAAATATCTGCGAAATGGTTTAAAAGGGAGATGGATAATGCAACACCGATATCCGAACACGTATTGGACGAACAAAAGAAGCATTCTAAAACTAAGAAGGCTACCAAGAAAAAAACTTCTCTATGATATCTATTCTCTTATATAGTAATAAATGCTTGACAATGTTACCATTATTGGGGAGATAGCTAGAGGAAGCAGAAATGTGGATATTGAGAATGCCATGGATGAAACGAGGAAATGAAAAGTCTTAATGAAAATGATAACAAAAAAAAAAACTCAAAAAACAAAAAAAAAACGCTTATACTCAAAATCTGAAATTTCTTTGGTACACATTTATGAAAGAATGCTCGGAGAACTTGACTTTTACAGAGCATATTGAAAGCAAGAGTAGTAGTGGAAGGCCTTCTATCTGACTTGTGCCAATGAATGGCAGAACAGGGGACAAGACGTCTGGCAACGGGAGAAACGTTGCTGAGGGTCACTAAGGACAGGAAGCTGTAGAGAGTCATGATCATCCACATCCTGAAAAGGAAAAAGCACATAGAAGAAGACGCAAGGATATACTGATAGCGTAGCGGTTATAGGCACGGAAAGTGGAATCTGTGAACCGGTTTCAAATTCAAACCTAGTTTTTTGCATTTATTTTATTACTCCTGGGAAAGGAAGTGCGTTGTGGAGCAGTGGATATCGGCTCGGAACGGGGAGCCGAGTTCGAATTCCGGTTGAATCCATTGCATTCACTTACGCGCAAATACCCTTGGGAAAGGTATTAATCCGTCTCTTCCTTCCAGTTATGGGTTAAATAGCAGGACAGATTGGGTTCTATAGCCTTGGTCGGCAACCAGTCTACCGCAGAAAGCAATGGCAACCTACTGCGGGATAATCTTCTGCCCAGTCAGTCATGTCTCTTTCGAGACATGATCGCCCAAAGCGTGTTTCACGTATGACACTTAACTGACTGACCTGGGAAAGACATAAATGTATCTCTTCTCCACACTCAGCTATATAGGTTAAATCGCAGGGTAGACTGATTTCTCTAGCAATGCGTGGCAGTCAGTCTAAAGGAAGGAGTACTCTGAACTCAGAAACACAGACAAAGCAGGGGGAAATCATTTAATTATCCCAGTAAGTCATAGCAATCTACATATAATAAAGACAAGGAATCTGTGGAGAGTAATAACGACATTAAAAATTTGGAATCAAACATATTCCTTGCTGTTCAATTATCTTTTTAAAAAATAAAATGCAAATGCTAGCAATGTGCTACAATTGGTTCGCACCATTCGATTGACTTAGAATATTCAATAGGCAACTGGGCTATAAATTATTTTATTTGGGTTTGAAGCACCTATTGTTTATACACAGCGGTAAAAATCAAAATCCTTAAAGCAATGACAAGAAGGGAAAATGAAAATAAATAAGTATAAATTTTCCGGATAAAATGCCACTCGACCGAAAAAAATAGGGAATCAAGTTGTGGGTCTATATAGTTAAGCCGTATTTTAGCATGGGGAAGTGACAAGCCGTCTGTCGTAATGAAACGACGGACATGGAGAGGAAGGAGGGAATGCTGAATCTTAGAGTATTAAATTATGGAGTGGTCAGAGGAGCCAGTCACTAGCTGTCCGTCGAAGTGTAAAGAGTCACAGTCAGAGATGTGCAAAGGGACAGCTGGAATCCTATCTGATCTTTTGTCTAGCGAGAGAAGACAAAAGTATCAGCGAAGATATCCCAACCATCACCTACCAACCGCCAAACCTTTGTTGAAAGTACACCTTTCCCAATTATTGTTCATACCAAAACAGATAAGAGTCAAAATATATCATGGGATGAAATCTGTCTATTCAGTGAGAAATTGCCGAGGGCACTAGTTGTATGTTTACAACAACTGACAGTTTTCACTGAAGATCAAGTAACAGCAGATCTTCTCAGTAATCCTATCGATTTTAGTAGTGCTGTTAGAAGGATGATTCCTTTAGATTTCCAATTCTCCTTCCTTTTCTCAAGGCTCTCTGAGATTGATCTAAATGACCTAATAATTATTGGTACAACTACCATCATCTACTTTTCTTTCACATCACTAACAATGTGCTTTTCTATTTTACCCTGTGTTCTACAGTGTGACACGATAACTAGGCGTATATTAAGGTGCTTCGTAAAATATGTATTTTATTATAATAGATTACAATAGAAAATGGTTAAGAATAGAAAATAGTTTAAAAACATATTTAACAAAAGTGAAAAAGAAGAGGAAAAAATGAATAAATAAATAAATGCTTTTTCTTTTATGAGGAAAATTGTGGAAGAGACAAGAGTATCCGATTACTGTTTTAAATCCTACCACTCCTCCGGTAAATATTTGACTCAGTGATTTAATGTGATAAAGAGATAAGTTCAGGAGATAAAGTTCAGGAGGTAGGTTTTCGAATGACCAGGTCAAAGGCTGTCTTTTACTCTATCTTGACCACACATTAAGAATTTTCCGGCGGAAGCTTTATTAAGATAAAAAAAAAAGATAACTGAAATTTCAGACTTACAGTCGCCAATGTTTATCACCGGTGGTCTAAAGCATTTCCGGATTCCTGGATTCATTTTAAATAAATAGAAGTTAGTTAGTGAGTTTTAAAAGAGAGTTCAGCCGGGCGCGTACTTGAAGTAGGAATCTCCGTTCGTCTTGTTTCGGTCAGTTCGGATTTGTTGATCTCCATTAATTAGAGTTAGAGCTGTGTGTCACATTCGCCTGCCCCAACCGAAAAGGCTAGCTCTAGTCTAAATGAAATAAAGCATCCTTTCAACTCATCCAAGTTGTGGAAGTTCGTTCCTTATAGTTCAATCTTGTACCCCCAGCTTGAGGCTCCGACATTTTCAACAAACTCCCGGCAAACATCACAGCGTGGAGAACGGCCGCCGGAGAAAATTGTACGGACGGACCGTTGGGGTGTTACAACAGGAACAAAGAACATCATGAAAAATTTTTATTAATTTAAACCACCGCACCTTCTTTGATTTGCAGTTGGGAATGCGGTGTTACATTGTTGAATTCATTTATTTGACAATTGTTTGTCCAGTTGCAAAATCTCTGCGTCGTTCACATTTTATGTTTTGCTAGCTTGGCGTAAATACAGTTGGTTTATAGCATTGTTCTGAGCCGCCATTAATATAGATTCAGTTTTTTTCTCCTAACACACATACCGTTTCATCATCAACTCCTTTTTCTCTTGAAATATTTACGTTGTTACTTTTGGGGGTTTCCCATTTTGATGTCTTCTAGTACCATTTTTAATCGTGTGTTAATTTTACTAACTTCTGGTTATCACTGTTATTTTTTCTGTAATTTGCTTGTGTAGTTCTCAAGTCATTTGATAGTTGAGGTAACGCAATGCTCATTACTAATGAGTCTTCTTCCGCTTTTTTTCCACATGCACTGGCAGTGTTATGAACCTCCAGAATTCTGAGGTTTTATCTTGTCTAATTTATGAAAAATCTCGTACACCTCACAATACATATTATCCAAGAATCATGTTGAATCATGTTTCTTTTGTTAGTTGGAGTTTCCAATATTTTTCTATTTCTTAGGTATTCGTTTTTTCTTTCGTTTTATTCTATTTGAACAAATAAGCTTCCAGTATCTCTAGATATTTGTAGTTGTAAAAGACTTTAGCATCTTGATAATTTCCTAGTTGGGTAGTTCAGTTATTTCTGATGCTTCTGGTTTTTCCTTTGTGCATCACAGATATTACACATGATTAATGATTTTAAACTCCATTTCGATATCTTAGTTGAAGATGCTAATTGCTTGTATCAAATACTTAAATTCATATTTATGATGAGAAAAATGTTTGACTCGTCCTTCTATATTTAGTGGTTGAGGTTTTCTGTGACTTTGTAAATGTACATCGTCCATTTCAATTAGGCAGTATATAATCGATGAAACGTAATGTGCATAAGAGGAGTCTACATAGAAGATGCTTTTTCTTCTGCTGACTTCAGTGACGGATCGTCTTTCTGCATTTCTACTTTTTATAGCTTTCTGTTGAGTTTCTGAATGCAAAAGCTAATTTTTCAAGTAAAACTTCATCATTTGGCTTGAAATTGTAAATATCTTCAGCTATTCTAATATCCAAGGTGATGGATCATAGTCGGACACGTTATTGTAATATTTTCATGCCAATGTTAGTTTCTTATTGCTTATTTTAACTTTTTATTTATAATTTTTTTACCTCGATATATTAAGTTACTTGTTGTACATTATTTTTGGCATTCGAAGTAGCTAAAAAACAAAGGACTCTTCCGAAGACCAGAAACATTCTTTTTTAGCTACTTCGACAAGATGTTTCGTGATTACTTTCTACGTTACGTATAGATAGGCACATTATAAGCCTTAATTACTTACAGTTGTTCTTTTGTGAAACACCTGTTTTTGGAAACGGTTAATCTTTTTGCTAGCTAGGGATTCCTGCTTCAGTCTGACATTTGTCTAGTTGATAGACGGGTATATTTGCTGGCACAAATGGGCATTTCTTCAGCCGAAACTTATGCATTCCATCGATAATAACGCTTGCCACTTAGCAAGTTGCATTACAGTTTTTGTTTTGTTTTTATTTTAAAAAATCAAAATTTATTTTAATCACCTATTCCTCTTTAATTCAATGTAATCCACTTTTCAGTTTGGTCAACTACTTCATCCGATTAATATATTCTCAATTTTTGAATTTCAATAACCTGAGCTAAAACATTTTTTTGGTCGCATCAGGTCGTTTCTTTTTCTCTATTCTTTCTTCATTTACCAAACTTTCTTCCTTTGTTGGGTAAATTCTGTTTTTGCCTATACTGTTAAATAAAGTGTTAGTGTTTCATTCTCAGTGAATTCCTTCTTTTAATTTATTTCTTTTTTTACATATATATTTTCTAAAATTAAATTTACGTAAGCAAGGTAGTAAAGCCATTAAGACACAAGGTGTCACTGGGTGCGAAAGAGTTAGAAAACAGAATCCTTAGTAACGAGTGAGAACAATAGAAGAGTAATCAGGAAGACAGCAGATAATGATTGATATTGCATTTAAATTTTTGAACATCAACGTTAACTGGAAAACATGGAACCGGAAAAGAATTCTACAAAATATAAGTGCGAGAAAAGAAACTATTAACAATAACTTTCGGCTACATCTAGAAAATTCAATTGTAAATTGATGAGACCTTGCTGCCAATCTAGTACTGTGCTTAATTTCATAAAATCTAGATTCCCTAGCGAAGACCAATTACCATAAAAGTATTTATAGAAAAGACACAACATAATTTTCAAGCGTAATCTTTCAAGCATGAAAGAGTGTGCATTTATATATATATATGATCTGTTTCACAGCTCATCAGTAGGGTTAGACATCCGATATATATATATATATATATATATATATATATATATATATATATATATATATATCCAGGTGAAGAGAACCAACAGTTTTACAATTCTGAATTTTCTGGCATTTACTTTTTTTTTTTTAAAAAGTGCTCAATACAAAAACCATTGTAGTGCATAATATAATTAAATTGTGTTTTTTTTATTTAAAATTAATATAGTTTACATTGCTATACGGAAATTGTTATGCTTTAAAATTTTTTACCTGTTAGCTCATTGTTGTGAAAATGATTTTCATTTGAATATAAGAAACAATACGTTTGTTATTTATAGTGTGTTCATTTAACCAGTCAGAACAGAGATCCACTTTAAATTTGGAAATAAAAAAGCTTATATTTTTGGGGAATCCATGATTTCTTCTTTCAGTCTTAACGGAAAGAGTGTCAGTTGATCTCAACCCCTGTCTAGACTGACATTTCCGTTGATGTATCCATTATTGTTACAAAATTATTCTCTTAGTTTTCTCTGTATCGCATAATTTTCTAAAACAAAAAAGAATAAAGGAAAACATTTTATATTTTTGATCTGACTTAAAGAGACCTTTGAATGTAATTATACTACTTTTATTTCGATTCAGAATGCATTTAATTCTAATTTTTCATGAAACTCCTTTGTAAAAAGTTTTAATATCTATTTATTTACTAAAAAAAATCATATCCATATTATCAATTTTATAAAATCTATTATATTGTTATATTCTAATATAATTTTTAATATCATAATACAGATTTTTAATATCTTTTTAATTATTAAAAATCTGAATATCTATTTAATTATTTTAATATCTATTTAATTATTATTCTTTCATCATAGAAAACAAATTACTGCTCGACTACGAATGATTCTACAGTCTAATCAAAGTTAAATCAAGCTTTATTTATCACAATTTTCGATTCTACGCAAATAACCATCTCTACTCTGAAAGTGTATCGTAATGTTAATAAATCTAAAGTGTGGAATCATTCGTGGTGGAGCGGTTTAAGACACCCAAAATCAATTGGTGTATTCCCCTATGTTGCAGGTTCGAGTCCTGCCGAATGACACATTTTCGCAACAGAATTTGTCGGAAATAATCAGGCTGGTAGAAATGAATACATAAATATGCTGTTTTATAAAAAACGGAATATCTACTCAAATACGTGTATCGATTAAAAATAATGTTCAAACAAATAAATTAATATGTCGGTTGTTAAAACCATTTCGTTAATCTTCGGGACTTTCTGTAACAAACACACACACATATATTCAAACATGTTTCATTGAATAATATATATCTATTTTTGTAATAATCTTTGAAATAATCTTCCTGATTCCACCTCTAGTTTTCACCTGAAAGTTTTACCATTTAAAAATACGCTTAAGTGCTCAAAAATGATAATCAGTGGATGAAAGATCAGGAGAATATGGAGGATGTGGTAAACTCTCGTATCCCAAACCTGTGAGATTTTGCAACGTCATTCCTGCAATATGTGGCCGCTCATTATCGTGGAGCAGATTTGGACCACGTCGATTCACAAATGCAGGTTTCATTTTTGTAGGCCTGCATGCATTTCACTCCAGCAAGTTAATCAACTTGCTGAAGTAAAGCTCTGCATTAATGATCTGACTGTAGTGGATAACATGGATTGCAGACTACCAAACAGTTACCATAATCTTTTGCTGATGCAACTTTGGCTTTGGGAAATGTTTGGGGTGCTCACCACGATTTTGACCTGGTCGTTTATGGTTATCATAAAGGATCCACTTTTCATCACAAGTGACTATTCGGTTAAGATAATTGGTGTTACGCAGAAAGAGCATCGAGCACACTTCAAAACGCCTAAGTTTTTGATTTTCATTGAGATCATTTATTGAGCTTTTTCATCTTGCCAATACTCTGCAAATGGCGTGAGAGTATTGCAATGTCACCAAGCGTCTGAAACATTTCTCTGGCATCTTGACGTGGGTTTTGCTCAACAACTGCTTGATCGTTGTCAAAACTCCATGGCCGTCCTCTACATTCTTCATCTTCAAGGCTCTCATCATCAGACGGAATTTCTGAAAACACCTTCGTACTGTTGTTGACCTATCTCTCTGTTGATATTGGCAAAAGTTTGGGAGGCACTGTGTCCAAGTTTGAACTCATCCAAGTAAAGTAAACAAAGATCATTATGCTTCAAAAATATTTATGTCTGAAAATAAGTTAAATATTTATTAAAGAGTACACATTAATTATTATGTATAATAAAATTCACCAAATATATACCGTGAATACTATGGCTTTTCAATTTTCATTTTTGTAACAACCTAATACATATATAAGAATAATTTTCTCTCTCTCTCTCCTCTCTCTTTATATATATATATATATATATATATATATATATATATATATATATATTCGTGTAAAATCCTTTGTCAAATAAAGACAGAAGCTGATGATGGTTCGCCTGAAATAGGCCTATACTTCCGATTCACCATGAAATAACGTGTCTGCCTTAATTTTTCTTATATTTGCTCTATATGTATTTATATGCATATATGTTTAGAGTTCTCTTAGAGAATTATCCTACCACTATATGTACAGGATACTCCTTTGGATTCTTCTATGCCCACACTGCATGCTGATATATATATATATATATATATAGTTTCTAAGTATGCCCATTTGCTTGGGTGGCTAGCTAATCGCTGTCGCAGACACCTGCTCAGGCACGTTTGTGTTTCTTCAATATCCACGGAGTCATCTTCTGCTTTATATTGCAACTATGTTGAGCATATATTATTTAGAGTTGCTAGGGGTTGAAAATTTGAAAGTGTCTTTCCCTCTTAATCAGAAGCCGACGGTGTTGATCCATACTCCAGGTTTACGGAGAGGTTTGTCAGAGCCAAGTATGAGCACTAATTATTTTAGTCGTCGTTATATCCTACAGTAAACTATGAATAAGCATAGCGTTTAATGTAGCACAACGCTCAGTGAGGATCGAACTCACTATTCAGTCGATCTAGCGAGACAAACTTGGTAACCATTACACCACGTCGAAGTGCCCAATGTAAAATTCAACATGAGTACATTAGTCTGAATGGAAAGACATTTAATAGTTTGAAATCTAATTACAGGACTTGAAATTCAGGATAAACTAATCAAAAATGAAAATACAAAATATGTGTAAATTACAGCCTAATTGCCCGAGAAAGTTGGTTGTGTCTAAGTTAAACAACCAAATAATTACAAATTAAAAATCAGTTGAGTAGTTCTCGAGAAGATTCAGTAAAACAATCTTATTCAGCAAAAAATGGTTTTCATCTAAAATTAAAATTTATCTGTCATGTCAATTATTATTTTTTAGTAGGTTTCGCCATTTTACTTTCTTTGAACACATGATTTAAATTCTAACTCATAGTCAAAACTTGAATTTTTCCAAAATCCATGAGATATTCAAAACTACTGCTGTTAATACTAAACTGCAAAAGCATCCATGCACAGATTACGCAATAAAAATCGAGTTTCTCCTTAAAATAATTTATTCAAGTATCTGGAATATTATGTAAATCTAATATATGTTTCTATTATCTAAATATTTTGGGTTTATTGATAGCAAATTATATTGCACTGTTTGCATAATGAAAACTATCAATATTTCTAATAAGAACCTGTATTAAGCTGAAACCAAGAACGATATATTTTTCACGTACATATAGTCTGAATATTTAACAACATCTGTGGATTAATAAAAAATTTTTTGTGAAAACATTGACTTGCATAATATAAATTGACATAATGTTTGTTTAACAATTCTAACAGAGCGCGCAGTTACTACAATCTGATCCAAACCTAAGCACTCGCATATTCTAATCCTGGAAATGTTTACGAGCAATGTATTCGAAAGAATTTGAAATATATTGAAAATATGAAATTTTTACTCCTTCTACAAAAGAATTGTCCGTTTTTGGTTCTGATGAGTAAATTTATAGTCTTTTTTTATAATAATTCTTTCTTTTTATTCTAAAACTACGAGAGATTATGTAGTTTTGAAAATGGATGAAATCTGTGGCACTCGCCTCTTTTTTACGCTGACGTTATAAAGAAAAAAAAAATTTGGTTTAAGCTGAGAAGCAGCTGAATTTATCTCGAACTCAAACGCATTCTGTGACACGTGCTTCAGCGAACAACACATGCTGTTTACATGCAGCACATTGTGTGGGAGTCCTATTGCCTCAGTTCGTTTATTTCATTTGAATTGCAGCAATTCGGATAGACCCCACCCCATGCATATGCGGTTTGCTTAAATTTTGACTTCTTTCGAGTTCCCATTTATAGATAGTTTTATCTAGAAGGACAGA
Source organism: Ascarosepion bandense (assembly GCA_037127315.1). Taxonomy (NCBI): domain Eukaryota; kingdom Metazoa; phylum Mollusca; class Cephalopoda; order Sepiida; family Sepiidae; genus Ascarosepion; species Ascarosepion bandense. Next base: position 2,203,979 of record JBBBDQ010000879.1, read on the forward strand.
TACAATAAAAAAGAAACAGGAAAAGAAAATTTCAAAAGCATTTGCAATTTTTATTAATTTTATTTTATTTTCTTTTGTAATGTAAATGATTGTAAAACAGTTTTGCTATTTACATTTCTTTTCATTTCGAGAAAAAATACCCAAATTCTATTTCCTGTTTTCTTTTTTTCATTACACACACACACACACACACACACACACACACACACACACACACACACACACATATATATATATATATATATATATCGCATATACACATATATAGTAACCCTAAATACATTTTTTGTCGTTAGATAGGAATAGGAATGTTTAGTTTCAAATAAATAAAAAAAAAAGATCAACTTTGTATTTTGGCAGCTTTCCTATCGGCAATAATGAAAAAGATTGTCACCAGCTCGAACGAATGCGAACTCCATATCATTATCAGCTTAGATATTTAAGCTTATCATCTGGATTCTGAACAAATGAGAAGAGCGCGTGAAGAGTTAAATCTGAGATAATCTAAGAGCAGTGTATTTTCGGGAAAGACATTGTTGAAAGAAATGACATCTTTATAATCAGTATGCTATCAGAGCGAGCAATGTCAATGCTTCATAGAAAAGGGTTTGACAAAGTACGACACAAGGAACTATTTGAACATGTTATGTATTGATGGAGGATGAGAGGGATATATTCAATCGCAGTTAATAAGCAAGGAATTTGCAGCTGGAATGTTGGTTTTTTTTATTACGGAAGTGATAAAAGAGAATAATATGAAGTAAACATAAATAATACTAGAGGCGTAAACAATCAACTGCTATGTAATATTCTTTTGGGGTGAGAATACAAAATAATTTTCTCACAGATGAAGAAGAGACTTCAGGTAGTAAAGATGTGGTTCAACAAAAGAATATCTAAAAAATCATGGACGGGACATGTTAGCAGCGAAGAAGTTTTAAGCGAAAATGGGTATGAAAGTGTCAGTTTTGCTTAACATCAGAAACAGCTGAAATTTCTGGGTCATATAATGAGGAAAGAGAGCTTGGAGAATTTGATATACACACGACATATTAGAAGCAATAGGGGCAGCGCATAAAAACAAGTAATATACTTAATGGTAATGATAATATAAGGAAACATTCAGCATTCTTTGACCGAGCAGCCAGTGCTACTTTCTTTTAAAAGTTAGAAAATCTTTCTCTTAAAACAATTTTTCAAGAAGATAGGTTTCTCTAATAGGTGCTATAATTTTTCCGAGTATTAAAGGAGGATTTCTTCCTTGATCTACGTTTGACGTTTGATTATGTCATTATTTTCTCTTCCAATTACACGTGCTGTTTATTTTAGTTGTTGCTGTTGCTGAAAGTTCTCAAGTGATGTGGTTTCTGCTATTTGGCAAAATTCTTTGTGATTCCAAAAGGTTCGAAGAAGGATGGTCTTCGCTAAGATGTACCCGTTTCTGAGACCTACTCGTTTCATTCGCTCGAACTCATTTATAATAATCGATCTGAGAAAGTGGTTGTATACAGCTGACAGTTTAGATATTTCTGAACGTGTTTTACGACATATATTGCATCCATTTGAAAGTCAATCTGACGAGACCATTTAAGAACACTAGACTAGTTTTTACGTTAATGTTTTCGCTTCGTAATATCTTGCAATGTTAGGTGAAACTACCCCTAGCACATCTTATTCTATGTTCCATTTCTTTATCTCCTATACTAAATTTGTTATAGCTGATCACTTAGGTATTTGAAGTATTTAACATATACTTATTCTACATACTGATTTTTTTATGGAGTGAAGGTAGATCACAACATTGCCTTCATTCCAATTCTAGATCATACTTTCAGTTTTAGAAAGGTTCATTTTGAGTCCGACTTCTTGGAACTCTTAATAGAGGATGTTTGGCTTGTATAAATGGATACAGAGCATGAACAGGTACTGAAAACAAAAAGACAAACATTGCTTAGGGCAACAAGAGATACGAAGTTGTAAAGAGCCCTAATCGTTCAAAGTTCAAGATTGCATAAAAATGATTCAAGTAGTTTTTTTTATATTTCTGGCTGAATACTTCTCCACGTAGGGTAAACCAGCAGATAACTATTGAATGAAGACATTACTTGAGAATAATAAATATTTTCCGATGTTGAAAATGAAGTGTTGAAACTCATTTACACCAGATCCGGTTATTTTAACTACTTTGATATACGGCTTCCACATAAAAAATTCTTATTTCGACATAAGAACATTGTTCCACGTTAAGAATAAAAGTTGGCTAGTGATGGAAATAAGTTGCAATAACGTAGAATGCAAAAAATAATGTGTAAGCGAAATGAACTAAAGAATGTTATACGATATACGTATATGTTGGAACTGAAAGTGAGACCTATTGTGTGGGAACATTTAGTAAGATTAATTAGTTGATTCGAAGCAGAACTTTCTCCGTTAGTTGAATTAAGGAAGAAAGAAGACAAACTTGCATCAGGCCAAATAGTTTTGATGGTCAGGCAAGATTTTTACGGCTGGACTTGGAGGTTTCCTTCATGCATCTGTTGATTCACCACATACTGCACTTTCAGATTACTCTGATGTTTACAGAAATCACTTGAAAAATTCGTTGAAAAACTGCAGAAGGTGGCTACGTGACAAGAAAGATGAAAGATAACTTTAATATTCTTACTTAGCAAAATGAATGAATGATTTTACAACCTATACAATAGAATGCTGAAAAGTTCCCCGCTAGTGCGAGTAGTGCACAAACATTTGAATTTTAGTAAAGAGATTCTCTAGGTCGAACCGAGAATAAAAAAGTTTCAACACACACTCATAAGGACATAAATAAATCTGATGATATCTATGTTAAATCGGACAAGAACGCAAACTTTTATAAAGTATGCCCCAAGGATTATGGCAACCTAGTTAAAAACTCTTTAACTAAAAGTTATAAGAAAATAGACACTATTAATTTTAGTCTGGTTAATAACATTAACCAAGTTGGCAAATTAATTACAGAAAAATTACACATTAGTGACCGTGTTAGTAAACTACAAACTAAAGAAGCATATGTTTTATTAAAGGACCATAAACCAGACTTCAGAGCAAAACCAGCTACACGTCTGATTAATCCTACAAGAACGGAAGTTGGCAAAATTAGCAAAGCCATTTTGGAAAGGATCAACCGCTCTATTAAATGCACCATCGGACTCATGCAATGGATTAATACCACGGATGTCATCAACTGGTTTAAGAACATCCAGAATAAAGGTAATTGTACCTTTATCCAATTTGACATTATGGAATTTTATCCATCCATTTCTAAGGACCTATTTACCTTGGCTCTGGAATTCGCTAAGGAGTACTCTGATATTTCTACTAGCGAAATGGATATCATATTAAAATGTAGAAGTTCTGTTCTAATCTATAATGATGAACAATGGACTAAAAAAAACCCAGAGGAATACTTTGACATTGCTATGGGTTCACTAGATTCGGCTGAAGCCTCTGATCTTGTGGGATTATTCATTCTCTATAATTTAACAGCTTACGAGGATATAAATACGGATAGTATAGGTTTATATAGAGATGATGGTTTACTGATTGTTAGAGATTCCACTAAAATTAAGGTAGATCGTATTAGGAAGATAATACATAGAGAATTAAAGAGTTTAGGGCTTAAAGTAGAAATCACGACTAACATTAAACCAGTAGACTTTTTAGATATTACTCTGGACCTTAATAATAATTCTTTCCAACCTTACATGAAGGCTAACTCTAATCCTATATACATTAATCCTCATTCCAACCATTCCTCCATCAGTCATTAAACATATACCTTCTTCTATCGAATCTAGACTGAGCAACAACTCTTCTAGTAAAGTAATTTTTGATAGACATAGTAAATTTTATAATTCTGCACTCAGAAACAGCGGTTATAAGGCCGCTGATTTTAAATACAAAAACCCTACTAACTATGATAATAGCAAGAAGAAAAGATCTAGAAAAATCATATGGTTTACCCCTCCCTACAATTTGTTGGTTAAAACTAAAGTAGAAAATAAATTCTTAAAATTAATTAACAAACACTTTCCAAAAATTAATCCTCTTAGTAAAATATTTAACAATAATACTCTCAAGTTAAGCTACAGTTGCACGGATAATCTAGAAAAAATTATTAAAAAACATAACAACAAAGTCCTCAAAAAGTATTATGATACTAAAAGCATTGTAAATCACAATTCTCAAAGTGATCGTACCAGAGACAAAGGTACTAATACCAGCAATTGTAATTGTAGAAATCCTAAAGATTGCCCTTTACATAATAACTGTCTAGTTAGCTCCATAGTTTATATTTGTACCGTCTCCACAATTGAAAATCCTAGTAATATAAAATTTTATATCGGTTCGACTAAGAACTCGTTTAAAACTAGTTGGTATCAACATACATTATCTTTCAGTAATAATTCCTATAAACACAGCACCTCATTATCTAAATACTATTAGTCCTTAAAGGAAAAAACAAAACACCCACTGTTAAATGGAAAATCCTTACAAAGGCCCGAATTTGTAACTCTCTCCGTGCACCTTACTACCTCTGTCTCAACGAAAAATTAGAAATTATCAAATTTAAGGATAAGGTTAAACTGTTAAACCAGAGGAATGAGCTCACAGTTCATTGTAAGCATAGTTCAGCATTTACATTAAAATACGGGCTGTAATTTTCAAGTAATTCAGAAAAATATCCTTAACTGTCTTTTTGATGGGTGTTTCTATTCGGGTTGGACGTTCTGGTTGATTCTGCTGGGTGCTTTGTTCGTCATATACTGTACTATTTTTGCCAGCCATTCGACCTAATATTGTTAGGCGGGTTGTGTGGCTGTGTGGTGCTCTGCCCAACATTGGTTTTGCAAGGCAGGGGATTTATAAATAGTTAAGAAATTATGTGAGATGTTGGCCTCGAGTATGATGGTTATTATTTGTTGGTCTGTCAGTCGTTACTATAGTGAAACGTGTTATACTCCGGCCGAATGAGTTATATTGGTATAGTTTCTGCCATGTTTTGACGCAATAATCGATGTCGGACTGGGTGCTTCATGGCTATTTGAGTTGGCGTTCGGTATTGGATTCTTTGCTTGTAAGTTTTTGTTGTGTTGATATGTGCTTGATTGTGTATCTGGGGAGGTTATTATTGGGCGTCTAGGTCGGGTGAAAGTACCCATCGGATATAGGCAAATTAATATTTAAATATTAGTTTATGTATATATATATATATATATATATATATATATATATATATATATATTTGTATATGTACGTGTTTGTATGTGTTTGTATATGCATGTATGTATATGTATATATGTGTGTATGTATGTGTATGTATGTGTATAAGTATATGTGTATGTGTGTGCGTATGTATATATATATATATATATGTATGTATATATTTTTGTGCGTATGTATGTATAAGTGTACATTTGTCCTTTTGTGCTTGTAGACATATTGAGATTTGCTTTAATTACTGATTTGTATATATATATATATATTTTGTTTTTTGGTTTTTGTATATATTTGTACTCATCTGTATATGTGTGTAGGCTTTACATGTTTGTCTGTATATTTTTGTATATGTATATATGTGTGTGTATATGTATATGTGTGTATGGGAAGGAATGTTTTTAAAAAATTTCGAATTTGAAAATGTATATATATATATATATATATATATATATATATATATGTGTGTGTATGTATCTATGTATATGTGTATATATATGTATATGTGTGTATGTATGTATATGTATATATATATATTTTATTATTGTGTTTTATATTTCTGACCGCCCTCGGTCCTTCATCAGAAAGAAGTGATTTCTAAATATGAATTAAAAACGTATTATACGATCATATATGTATATATATATGTATGTGTATGTGTGTGTATATATGTGTACATGCATGTGTTTGTGTATGTGTGTATATTTGTGTATATGTCCGCACATGTATATATGTTTGTTAAAGTGTCCATGTTTCTACATATATGTTTGTTTGCGTATGTGTGTATATGTATGTGTTTATATATATATATATATATATGTAATACGTATATATTTGTATGTGTGTGTATATATATATATATATATATATATATATATATATATATATATTTGTGTATATTTCTGTGTATGTATTTATATTTATATATATTTTTATAGATATTTGTAAGTGTATATATATTTATATCTGTACGTATGTATGGACAGATAGATAGATAGATAGATAGATAGATAGATAGATAGATAGATGTCTTAAGTTTCATGCTTTTTTGATCGTCTAACTAACTGTTTTAATTTTATTTTAAAATACTGGATGTATACGGAGATACGTATATTGAACTTTTGTTGAAGGTGGGATTGACTTTGGTGGGAATATGTATTTTTGTCATGACGCCTCTTACGCATACACAGACATAATTTTACATATATACAACCATTGACGTGCGCAGAGACACACGCACACGCGAGCTAAACAACCGGGCTTACAGTCATAACTTCATATGAACAGTATTGAACTCTCTCTCTCTCTCTCTCTCTCTCTATATATATATATATATATATATATATATGTATGACGTTTTGCACATGCATGCGCATTTAAGTTTGTTTTATGTTTTTGCGTAAGTATATATTTATTCCCGCTTATGTGTTCATGCATTGAAATATGATTATGTCTATCCTGACCCCATTCATATGAGGCCAGTAATTTTATGAATCCGCCGTGACTGTATCCAATATGTAGCAATTTAGTCTGCCTACGGAGATCCGAAGGCGAATTGGCATGGCAAAGTACGCGTTCCAGAAGATGAGCAAAATACTAACACACAGGAAGATCTCAATAGAAACGAAGAAAAGAGTGCTAGACTGCTACGTGATGTCAGTTCTTCAATACGGCTGTGAATACTGGACAATATCATCGAAAATGAGGACAAAACTGGAAGCGGCCGAAATGTGGTTCTACAGAAGGATGCTACGGATATCGTGGACTGAGCATACAAGCAACGACGAGGTGTTAGAAAGAATGTCAACAAAAAGGAAATTGATGCTGAGCATCAGGAAGAGACAACTGAAGTTCCTGGGACATGCAATGAGGAAGGAGAGCCTGGAGAACCTGATACTGACTGGACAGATAGAAGGAAGGAGAGACAGAGGAAGGCAGCGGATAACATATTTGCAGGGCCTGATCAGGTGGATGACGGAACGGGGGTTGCCAGGAGCAAACATACTAAGAGCCACAAGAGATAGGGAGACGTGGAGATCCATGATCGCCTACGTCCTGAAGGGACAGGGCACATAGAAGAAGAAGAAGAAGAAAAGTTAACAGACAAATTGACATCTCGATAAAGACTAAATTTTGAAATTTGTGTATGTATATATACATGGGTGTATTACTATGTATGTTTTTTCTTACTAATGTTTGTGAATATTTTTCCATATGTGAATGTTTGTAGGTTTATTCATGTATGCGTTCTTTTTCTCTCCCCCGTCTAATATATTAATAACTTTCTAAATCTACGAAATTGTTAAAATATATATATATATGGTTTTTTTTTAGCAACAAAAATATAGTAGATATAATAATTAATTAATAATGCTGATCTTAATTTTATAAAATTTTAATACCAATGCCCACCAAGATTAATTTTAAGTCTTCCCACATATTCTCCAAAGTAAAAGTTGCTTTACTCTGATTGGTCCACATTGTACATACAATAATGCCTCCCTGATGAAAGAGGTCTTGCTTGTTCTTAACCTTTTAAAGCCATTCATTTTGAAATAACCACATCACTTGATAAGACACAAAAAGTGTCGAAACAAAATAGCTACTTTTGTAGTGATATTGTAACATTTCAATGTTATAATTTATTAATAAATATTATTATTATTAGCTCTACTTTGTATTGAGCACTTTTTAAAAAATAGTGTTTCTTTGGATGGGGAATATTATTCCACCCATACTTGTATATATATATATATATAACGTGAATAAACTGTCGTTATTTTATATTTTTAATTTCGAGCATGCGCATTATTTATTTTTGATTTTGTCGACTGCACGGTATAGTATGGTCAGTTGGGCACCGTCTTTGAGAAAACGTGCACTATAATGCAATTCATTCCCCCCAGAAATTTGGAAACTGCATGCTGTACTGCTTGATATTCACGCCGGAAGCTCTAATACGAATATTTCAGAGTGTTTGAATATCAATCTGAGGACAGTGCAGCGTATTCAGAAAGAATTGGATCCAATCAACATCATGTTGTTTGGAGTGATCATTCATTAGGTATGCTTACATTCATCTTCTCCGCAGAGCCTCAGACTCAAAACAAAAGCACCATGTTACATAAGCAGGAGAACCTAGTAATAGCTGTCAGATAATTTCTGTGATCATATCACCCCTTAATAATGGATCCAAATACTATCCAACAGATTCTACAACAGCAATTAAGGTTGATGGAACTCTTTTCAGACAGACTAGTGAATGTACCACAATCAAATCCTCTATCAACTAAATTAATATCGGTACAATCCCTCGAAAATTCCATCACAGAGTTCCACTACAATAAGGAGGCAAACACAACCTTCGCAATGTTGATCTCTTTAAAGAAGATTATAGGGAGCAAACAGATAACTGGAAAATGAGGCCCCTTTTACGAAAAATCGGTCCGAGTGAGTACAAAAAATATATTAACTACATTTTACCGAAACAACCTCGGGATTGTAGTTTCGTGGAAACAGTTGAAAATTTAAATAAAATTTTTGGCGAACACACCTCATTGTTTAATGCAAGATTCAACTGCCTCAATATCACGAAATGTGATACAGATGATTTTACAACTTACTCAGGATTTGTCAACAAGCAACGCGAACAGTTCAAAATTTCCACCATCACATATGAACAATTTAAGTGTTTGATTTATGCAAGTGGATTAAGGTCCGCGAGTGACAGGGGTGTGCGCACAAGAATTTTGTCAAAAATTGAACAAAATCCGGATATTACTCTGCAGCAAATTACAGAGGAATTTCGGCGGCTTGTGAATTTAAAGCACGATTCAGATATGGTACAACAGTCGGTACCTGCAACAACATCCACAATCAACACTATTCAAAGACGACAATCACCGGAAGCAACACCAAAGAAACCTTCATCTGCTTGCTGGAATTGTGGTGGCTGGCATTTTGCTCGAAAATGCCCCTTCAAAACTCACCGCTGCCGCCAATGCAACCGGTAAGGTTACAAAGATGGATTCTGAACACCACCGTGGCGCAAAACAACGTACAAACGATCACAAAACAAAAACAGACATAAAACACAAACAAACAGTCTGGTAGCAACGTTCCTTCCCAACTCCAAGTCGAACCGCAAATATGTGTCGGTGGAACTGAACAACCATCCAGTTCGGTTACAAATCGACACAGCATCGGACATAACCCTTATTTCCCAGAAACTGTGGAAAAGTATAGGCAGACCTCCACTTACATCTACAAAACATGTAGCCCGGAGTGATTCTGGGGATTGTGTCCTTATTACAGGCGAACTGCCAGAAACAATCAAGATTGAGGAGAAGACAGCATCTGGGATCACATACATTTCGAACTTCCAGCACAACATTTTGGGACTTGATTTTATTGAGCCACTGGGTCTTCTTGACATCCCACTCAATTTTGTTTGCAATGCAGTATCAAAAGCACTGACCCAGAGTGCCATTAAGGACCTGACCGAAAATATACTCAAGCGGTTTTCTCCAGTTTTCACAAACAACCTTGGATGCTGCAATCAAGCTGAAGCCACACTGACTTAAACCTTCCACTAAACCCGTGTTTCGCTCCAGACACCCGGTACCATACGCAGCACTACCACTGGTGGACAAGGAACTGAAACGCCTAGAAGAAAGGAAGGTCATCACACCAGTTATATACTCATAGTGAGCAGCACCTATTGTTGTAGTAAAAGAAAGCTGATGGCTCAATTCGGTTGTGTGCCGATTTCTCAACTGGCCTCAATGCAGCACTGAAAGATCATCAATATCCACTGCCAGTTCCAGAAGATATCTTCACCTTACTCAATGGTGGCACCTATTTTGCCAAACTAGACCTCACAGAGGCCTACTTACAAGTCGAGGTCTCTGCAACCTCCAGAGTACTACTGACGATAAACACCCATCGTGGCTTATTCCAATATCGACGGTTATCGTTTGGGGTAAAAACAGCCAACAATTTTCCAACAATTCATGGACACTATGTTAACAGGAGTAGAGGGCGCAACAGCATACATAGACGACATCATTGTTGTCGGTTGATCAAAAGAGGAGTTGTCAGAACGTGTTGACAAAGTTCTGACACGCATTCAAGATTTTGGTTTTCAGCTTCGACCTGAAAAGTGTCATTTTTATTTACAGGAAATAAAATATTTGTGTTTTATTTTTGATCGCCATGGCCATCGTCCAGATCCGGCTAATGTGGCAGCTATTCAACGCATGCCACCCCCATCAGACATAATCAGCTTACGCTCATTTTTCGGACTAGTTAGCCACTATGGAAGTTTTTTACCTTCTCTGCATCAAATTAAGTCACCACTTAATAAACTGCTAATAAACGACACAAAATGGTCCTGGACATTAGATTGTCAACAATCTTTTGAAAAAATTAAAGTACTAATCAATTCAAACTTGCTACTCACACATTTTGACCCAACTCAGAAAATAGTAGTAGCAGTGGATGCCTCAAGCCAGGAAGTTGGTGCAGTGATCTCACACATTTTTTTCAGATAAATCAGAAAAGGCGATTATGCATGCAGCAACATCCTTGACATCCGCAGAACTCAACTACAGCCAAATAGAGAAGGAAGCACTGGCTCTGATTTTTGAAGTGAAGAAGTTTCACAAGATGATATTTGGCGCCATTTTACACTCCTAACAGATCACAAGCCACTGCTCTCCATCTTTGGCTCTAAAAAAAGGGATTCCCGTGTATTCAGCCAATCGATTACAACGTTGGGCAATCACCTTACTGGGGTACGATTTTGAAATAAAATACCACCGAACAACAGAATTTGGTCAGGCTGTTGCATTGTCACGCCTTATCAGATCACATTCTGCCCCAAATGATGACACCGTCATAGCGGCCATCAGCATTGAGGATGATTTCCAACGCACACTTACCGATTGTGTCAGAATTCCTGTAACGAGATTTGAAGTTAAGCAAGAGACTCATCAAGACCAAATGCTTCAAAAATTTATCCGGTTTCTCAGATACTCATGGCCATCTGACCTCACTGGAGAGCTGCAACAGTTTCTGCGGCGAAGAGACTCTCTTGCCATCATTGATGAGTATCTTATGTTTGCAGACCGGGTTGTGATCCCTACAAAACTCAGGAGAGCTGTTCTTAAACAATTACACTCAGGACATCCTGGCATCAATCGGATGAAAGCCATAACCCGCAGCATGGTATACTGGCCCAACATTGATTCTGACATTTAACAGATGACCAAGAGTTGTGTCCCTTGTATGGAATCACAGAAAAAACCCACCACGAATCATGGACTCACACTGGACATATCCAGAGCAACCATGGTCCAGGATCCATGTGGACTTTGCTGGTCCCATAAATAGACTGAGTTTCCTGGTAGTTGTGGATGCCCATTCCAAATGGCCTGAAATTTTTCCGATGAAAAATACAGACACCCTCTCAACTATTAGTATCCTTAAACGGCTCTTCAGCCAACATTGCCTACCAGAAACACTTGTGTCCGACAATGGAACACAATTTACATTAGAGTTATTTCGGCACTTCTGCAAATCAAATTGCATCACGCATGTTCGAGGTCCTCCCTATCACCCACAATCCAATGGCCAAGCCGAACAGTTTGTAGACACATTCAAACGCGCTCTGCTTAAAGCAAAGGGAGAGAGAACAACAGAGGAAATATTACAAACATTCCTTCTTTGCTATCGGACAACACCAAATAGTGCAGTAAAGGATCAGATGACACTAGCAGAGGCACTTCTGGGGCAAAAGCTCTGTACCACACTGGATGCGTTACGCTAAAGGAACAGCAAAAACAGAGTATGTGCCAGAGTTCAGATCGACCACTATCAATAGGTACACCAGTGTTTGTGAGGAGTTACAGGCCTGGACAACCAAAATGGACACCAGGTACCATCCATAAGAAAAAAGGACAATTTGTCTATAGTGTACAAGTTGGAGATCAACTCTGGACATGACACAAAAATCAATTGCGTCCTAGATACACCAACAACACTAAGACAAACAACACGTCGAACATTTCACTGGACTTACTAGTGGACACATTTGAACTACCGGCTATATCACTTGTCGAACAGACAAATATAAACGAGAGCATTGCAGAACCTAGAAAGAACCGGCCAAAGCGGGATAGAACTAAAGTGAAGCACCTACAAATTAACCCCAAGCGTGCTCGTTACAGCTAAAAAGAGAGGTATTAGGATCACCATAAAAAGGGTTAAAAGTTACCTCCCCTGGTCCATTCAAGTATGCTGGGAAACAAGGAGAAGGCACTTCCGGTAAAGGCTAGCAAACATGGCAGGCAGAATTTTGCCACGCTCTCTCTTTGTTCAACATCCACAACTGTTCGCGGTACTCATGTTTCCACAATAATAAATTCCCTAGTTATTTCCAATACTCAGCGAGTGTGTCATTTTTCCATTACCGTTTTATTTTGTCATGTAAAAAACATAACATGTTATATTGTCATGTACCAGTTTAGTAAATTATTGTAACTTTCTATTTCCAGTAGCAAGTGTTTGTTTCTGCCTGCGTCTTTTTTTTTAACATTCCAGGTAAGAGGAGTATTCCTGCTCAGAAAAAAATATCAAATTTTATAAATATTCTGTTAACCTTGAATCTGCTAACAGAATTTGAAACAAAATTTTTAGTTTTCAAAAACATCAGGAATGTTGCATATACAGTAAATCACAACAGTAAACAACAATTTAAAGACAGAAGTACACAAGTGTGCATTTAAAAATGTATAAAATGGCTCTGGAGAAATATTTAGAGTTCACAGTTTTAATATTGACTTTATAGCAATTAAAAAAGTGTCTGTAAATATGTATGTGTGATACGGAAAATATGTGCTGATGAGAAAGAGGATGGTTAGCATTTCTTACGTTCAGAAAGAGACAAAGTTCAATAAATTAGCAGCTGGTGTTTCCGCATCTGTATCTCACAAGAAAATATGTCATGTGATACGTGAATGCCAAAGTAGGCAATGAGAGGGATGGTGAAATAGTTGACAAATTCGGGCGAAGAACCCATAATGGATTCGAAGAAAAATGGGTCTACTGGTGTAAGGTGAATGACAAGGTAGTAGCCAACGCCAGGTTTCAAGAACACCAAGGACGTATATCAGGGCATGGAGAATCCCAGGTGGAGAAACAAAAAACCAGATCGACTATGAGATTAAGGAATATAGCTATATTCTGTAAAACCTATCCAAGTGTCGACTGTGGAAGCGATCATCTCCTAGTTATATGTAAAAATAGAATGAAACTTGGAAATTGTAGAGGTATAAAGCACCACGAAAATTGCAATACGAGAGGCTCTTGAACGACCCGAATCCGACGGAGAAATATATAGACAGTGGGAAAAAAGTATATACGATGGATAACATGAAAATGGAAACTTGAAGTGGGACTCACTAAGAGAAGCTTTAGTTGAGACAAGCAATATCATCCCAAAACAAATAAGATCATTTCAAGGCAAACAAGATCATCCCAAAAAAGAAAAAGAGAGAGGACAGATGATTCTCGATATGATGAAAAGGAGACAAAAACAATGCTAAGACACGGAACAGAATTTAGAATAGTACACAAAGAAATATATAACAACAGCCAGACCAAAGAGGAATGGCACAACGAAAAATGTGTCGAAATAGAAAGAATGATTATCTATATATATAAAAGGCAATGATTATCTATATATATAAAAGGCAATCTGTGAGTCTGTGTGTGACTGTAATCTATGCGCGCCTACATTTTTTAAGCTACGTCATTCAAATATTCTAGGGAAACATATCTCCGGAGAAACCAGGTCGACACATACTTTTTGAGTTTAAGTTTAGTAATTTTCCCTTTCTCACTTTTTGGCCAATGGAGCCGATTGTTTACATTTGCTCCGTAAAACATCTAAGGTCTAAGATGGTCACTTTGAATTATAAGGTTTGCTCCAGAAACAGACGTTGGAGAATAATATTGGTCATATGAAATTGATGGTTCGAGCTTTGAGGTGTCATTGTCTTCCCCATCATTTGTCTCAGATTTATTTATTTTTTCTTTGACAGTCTCTTGGCAATCGGACGCACCATGCAGAAGTAGCAATCACAGGAACCATCAGTTGGCTCTGCCAATGGGCAGAAGCAAAAAGGTGCCTATTATAAAGATAAAGCTGGAAGAAGTGATTCCTGTGGGTAATGGTGGCCAATCAGACAGGAGAGAACCAGGGGGACGAATGAGGTTTAAGACGGAACTTCCTGGCTGGGATGAAAGCATCGATGCTAGCATTTACCTAGGAGGAAACCTCAAAGGTGCAATCCTCATCAAAGAGGCTAAACACTTTTCCCAGAAAATCGCGGAACGAATCCCAGTCTGCTCTTTGGTAGTTAGGGATAGAAATGAAGCAGAGAGCTAGCAGAGAAGCTTGTTATATAGAGACACTAGGAAAGCGCGTGGGAAAAACCACCACTATATATATATATATATATATATATATATATATATATATATATGTGTGTGTGTGTGTGTGTGTGTGTGTGTGTGTGTGTGTGTGTGTGTGTGTGTGTTATTATTATAATATTATTATTAATTATAATAATGATTATATCTATTAATAGCTATATCGGCATTAATTTAGAAAACATTGAAATTTGTCAATTATTTAATTTTCATTTTATCGCATCATGGGTATGAAGACTAAATATTCGGTGCAACAGCTCATGCTTTGCCGTTCTTATCGAGAGTCTGGTATATATACTCTGTGATGGTCTTTAACAAATCAGTAATTGACCTGGTGAAGCGGAAAACAAACTGTTTATCGAAGAAGAGGCTGTGGGCAGTGAGATGTTGAACCACTTCAGCATTGATAATAGCATCGAACACTTTGCCAAAATCGGTAGGAGGCTGATAGGGCGATAATTAGAGAGGTCTGAGGGTTCTCCAGTGTTCTTAAATACAGGAACGACATAGGAGAACTTCCAGCAGGCAAAAAGCAGAGAGACAGTAGTGGTAGAGTTTGGAGAGGACAGATGAGAGTTCAGTGGCACATTCATTTAGGACAATGATTGGGATTCCGTCACCTCCGCTCGCCTTATGTGGGGAGGGGTCAAGCTTTGAAATTATGTTAGAGGCTAGCGAGGGAGTAATGTGAACGTCACTATGTTGAGCCTTAGTTCTAGGTGGAAAGTCGGGCGCGGATATTCTAGACAAATCAAATGTTGGTAGAGAATTTGCGAGCAAAGCATTCAGACTTGTCCGCTGAAAATGTGAGGACATCAAATTCATTGGTTTAAGTGGAGATTGAGGTATTGCTGTTATTTAACACACCTTTACAGAGACGCTAATAGTCTTTGGAGCCGAACTTGCGAGATGCTATATACTGCTTCATTATTTCAGCAAACAACAGCTTAGCATCATTTAGGATTCTCTTGCACTTCTTACGAGCAGAGGCAAAAAGGCGCCTATTATGGTCACACGCGTGGTTCCCATAAAGCCAGAAGAAGTGATTCCTCTGGGCAATAGCGGCCGAGCAAGCAGAGGAGAACCAGGGGACCGAATAGGGTTTAAGTCGTAACTTCCTGGCTGGGATGAAAGCATCGATGCCAGCTTTAACCCAAGAGGAAACCTCGGATTCATAGTCTTCAACGGGAAGACTAAAAAACTTTGTTCCAAGGGACATCACACGAAATCGCGGAACGATTCCCAGTCTGCTCTTTGGTAACAGTAAGATATTCTGCTGGTCGGGGGTTCCTGGGAGAAGTGGAAGTGGAAAGAGATATTAACATAATCCACAGCAATTAAGTGGTAGTTCCATGCTTCTCACAACCTCCAATCAAAGGACTTGATGCCGGATGCAGTTTACTGTCATACCCAGGACCAAACATGGAAAGAGTCAGAGATAGAAGTGAAAGAGAGATCTAGCATTGAGTCGGTTTCATTAGTGTTATTAGAGATACGCGTGGAGAAATCACCAACTTGCGTAAGGGATTGAAAAGCTCAAGGTATGGACACCAGCAAGATCTATGACAGAGTTTTACAGCCATTTGTCGTGGTGAGCATTGAAGTCTCCAAACAACGAACGGATGATAAGAAATGGTCTTATCTATATTTTTAGCGATGCTGTCAAGTACGGAACAGGCAGGAGATGAAGGGGAGCGGCAGAGAAAGAAAAGATAACTAACCGAGCTTAGTAGAATGAGACGGAGACATATAGAAATGATCTGGAAATTCAAGAGAAATCACCCTAGCTAGAATGAGATGTTCGCTGACATAAACACCCATTCCATGCATATAGACATTGGAGTCCTTCCTAAAGAGGGGACGGTAACCAGGGATATAAAAGTCAAAGGATGGAATAAAGAGGTCAAGGTTAGTTTCACAGAGAGCTAAAATGTCAGGGGAGTTTACTGGACGGAAGGATTCAACGCTGCAAATGTTGGTACGGATACCACGGATGTTCGAGAATGAGATGTTAACAGGTTTAGGTGAACATTGTTTAGTTGTTTTAGTCTTAATTCTTACTTCGTGTGATGTCATAATCAGATTTATTTTGGTAAGGAGGGGGCTAGAGTTGTACCAGTCAGTTGTCAAATGCAACATATGTAGAAAGGAAACTGGCGTAGACTGCAGCATAATGTAGTCTTCAGGGTTGCCCACCCGAAGGTACTTGCAGGGACACCCATCCATGCGCGACATGGCACTACAAGAGACTCCGATATCATTTAACTGTTGATCAAAGCAGCCTCTCAAAACGATACGCTTTTTGGGGCATCTTTGCTAGTCCCCAGATTCGTAAAGCTTTTTTGGGCGTAAATTTTGACAGTATATTACGAAGAAAGAGGAAAACTGCTTGACTCGCATCATGAATTTTCTCCCAAAACTATGGTGCTATGTGTGACGAGTACAGCGACCGAATTCATTCAGACATTTCAGTCATGGAGAAACGTTATCAGGGTAGATGGAGTCCACTAATGCTGGTTGATTATTGTTGAATTGTGACCACATAGTCTTTCTGCGGGTTACAAAAGACAAACTAAGAAGCGTGTGGTTACTGAATTATTGTATATAGTTCTGAAGAGAGTTTTCTGGGTGTATTTTTACAATAAACACATATATTTCCACCTTGATGCTTTTGTGCATTGATTTAGTAGCCTACATAGGACAAAATAGAACCGAACAGAACAGAACATCAAAGCAGATTTTTCAAAGAACATTGTTTTTCTCGGAGACACCCACTGCACTCATGTGTATGAGATACCAGATTAAATATCTCTAAATCTATAGACAGTCATTTAATTTGAAGGTCATTTTAGAGTTCAGCATACGAAAATAGATAAGAATTGGCACATTAAATTACATTCTTAAGTAGTCAACATGTGAGAAGTTGTGTCAGGAATTCAAACTTCAAGGGAACTGAATATTTGTTCGAAGAAAGTAAAGAATGAAGAAAAACATGACAACTCTTTCAACTTAGGGCTTAATGCCTTATTTTCAGAATGTCAGTTTTAAGCAGTATACTGAAAGACACACATCACAGAAATTTTCTACGTTTTATTTGTCAGATTGATGAAAAATCAATACAAACATTTTATTCTAATCACAATCCATGATTTATTTAACAATATAATGATACGCAAAATGTTTTACCTCTGGTCAAAACTGAAAGAGAAAATATCGATAATTAAAGCAAGTAATTTAAAATCATTATTCATATAATATACATCAAGCAATATTAATGACCCTGATCTGGTGCTTCGGCTTCTGTCATTTTTCCACCGCCATAAGGTTGCCTTCCTTTTCCTTATCTATTAATAATTTCATAGTTACTGTTCGGATGAAGTTTTTGTTATGGTACTTAGACTCTTTGAATTTAGGCGGAGTACATGACTCCTTGCATTCACTTACGCACAAATAAAGGAAAGGTTTTAATCCGTCTCTTCCAGTTATGGGTTAAATAATAAGACAGATTGATTTCTATAGCCTTGGCTGGCAACTAGTCTATCGCAGAAAGCAATGGCAACCTACTGCGGGATAATTTTCTGCCCAATCAGTCATGTCTCTTTTGAGACATGATTGCCCAAAGCGTCTGTCATGTATGGCACTTAACAGACAAAGTTTTACCAACGTACAGTTGAGTTTGGTTAAATGTAATCGTAAAGTTTATGTTTAGTTTCTTTTCTGGCATTTTCACATATGGGACTTCCTTCCGGCTTCATGCTTTTCAGTCAACATTAAATGTCAATCAATATTTACTGTACCCCTGATTACTCTTCTTTTTTTATAGCTTTTGAAAAATCGCTGTTTCTTCCAGTAACTCATTTGATCTTTTGGCAAATATTGCAGCCAAGCACACCCCAAATGTAATACCCTGTAATCCTTTTAAGCTTAGCGAGAGGAGGCCCATGTAGTGTGGGTACCATACGCCCAAGTCAGCATCCTAAAGAGGTTACACTCATCTCATTACCAAAGGACTAAATTTTGACCAAATAGAACGCTACATTTATCTCTCAAGATAAAATGAATGCCTACAATAAATGGTGAATTAGGGTTCCCATTATTGATAAGTGACAATATTATTTAATTCTTTAAGGAATTTTTTTTTTTAGATGAGTTTTGGTCTTTGACTTAGGTTATGAACTACAGCAGTTATATATTTTTCAGAGAATTCTCTGTTATATTTTAGAAAGAAAAGAATTAAAATTAACAGACATTTTATGCAGCAATATGGTAAAATTATCAGTTATAGTCAATAGAAATATATAGTAATGGGAGATTGTTTTAGAGTTCATAAGTGAATTTAAAATTACATTTCTTTCAAATATTTTAAAAGTTTTATAATGTTATCAACGGATTTGGTTTGGATTAAGATGTCATCAATATATGTGGCAGAAATAGCGACTTTATTTATTTTATTGAATAATTTATTTCCCAAGTTGGTCATTTAAATGTTTTAAAATAAAGGACCAAGGCGAGTGTAAAAATGAAGTTTGGGTACAAATATTAGTAAAGAGATCGTGAATGCTAATAAAACACTTTTTGTTTTTGTAGGATTGATTTTCAGAGGTGACATAAGGATGGTGATAAATGTTATTTAAAATATTGTTAATTGTTTAGTGAACATCTTTTCAACGTCTAAAGATAGATAAAGATAGATTGGAGTAAAGAATTTGTAAGAACTCGTTAGAAGAGCTGATACTATATTTGGTAGGTAGGTACGATATGATTAACTGTTTTAAAGTTTTTGTTAATTGATATATAGATGTCGGAACTCATGATATTATATGCCTGCTTTACAGATTCTAACGTTTTTGTATAGATAATAAGTATGATATTCACTATTGATTTTTAAAATTTGAACGATATATATATATATATATATATATATATATATATATATATATATATATATATATATATGGTATAGACGAGGTTGAGATAATAAATGAGTAAAAATGATAAAAAAGGCCATCATTTTATTTTGTTGTTGAATTTTGTTGTTGAATTTTATTTTGGTGGAATGTAGTATCAGGCTGCTGCTTGTGCTATGTTATATTATGTTCCGGGTATTTGAATGTGTTAATTGTACTATTGAATTAATTCCTTGGTTTTTGCATATTTTTTCGGGAAGTTTTTTTCAGGTACATCTTCCTTTGGCTGGTTGGTGTGTTCATTGAATTTTCAACACGTCCGGTGGAGAACGTATTACTAAAAAGAGGCCATGCACGTGTTCACTGTTCTTTTTATATTTTCTTAACGTCTCCGCGTTTCTGATTTGATTTGGGCAGAAGTGTTAGTGATTGGGTGACTGTCGCATGACCTATGAAGTTAAGTCCGGGTTACATCTAGGTTACCAAAAATATAGAAGAATTGAAAAAGAAGAAAAAGGATGCATGTGTTGTTAGCAAAAAATGAGAATGTTTCTCTGTCATTTTATTAGTAAAGAAGAAAGGGTATATTTCAATACGCTTTACTACTACCTATCTAATTACCACACACACACACACACACACACACACACACACACACATATATATGGTTGCATATGTGATGGATATTTAAGCGGCAGCCTTTCATTAATATATGTTTGAGTAAAGACCGGAGACGAGGAAAATTAAATGTTTTGGTGTAGTTACCTCCACTTATTCGCTGAAAAAAATCAGCATAGCATGACGAAAAAGGCCCCAAACTCAATAAAAAAAAGTTGTATCGTCAAAATGATAATGTTACTATTAAGAGGAAAGACCAACGTGTTTTACTTAGTTAATTAAAGTTTTTAATCCTCTATAGCATGTTCGAAATTTTGGTTGAAAATCTTTTTTTTTTTCGTTATTGGTCGACATAACATTTATAATTCGTGTTTTAGCGCTTTTTCCTGGTAAAAAAACATATTGATTTGGAAATTCTTGCAAAAATCAAATAATTGTCGTATTTCAAAGAAACATATTCACAAATTTTCATTTTCATTCGAAATTTTTTTTATTAATTAAAAGCAGAACTCCTTGGGGACTGTAAATCATAATCATTTTTTATTTTGACTACTACTGATTTTCCCCAAATCTGCTTCGTATCGTAAAATAAAAATGTAACATAACTATGACATTATTTAATTAGAACAGATTTTAATTGCGTTTATAACTATTATTTATTGAGGGCATTATTAACTTAAGAAACAAATGTTTCGATGAATAATGAATTTTTACAAGAATTGTTTACATTTTTTTTATTTTAATTATAATAATTTATAATATATAAATCTTGCATTACTTTCATCCGGTTAGCTGATATTGTTATTATTGTGGGGACTTACCTACAAATGGACTCTTCTACACCTTTATAATATGGCTACCAATTCTGAGTGAAGAAGAGTCACTGAGTAGTAGCCACAGAGAGATTGAATGAGTGGGTCAGGACGCTGCGAGAGGACGTACTCTCCATTCCACGTTTACCTTTGTACTATGTTTTCCGAGAATATACCATTCAACTTTATATCCGAGTCCGTGTTATCTTTCTATGGCCCTTCGTTCATAACACTGGCGACGAAGAATATTCGAACCACAAGGCAAGGGAAACCTCCACCTAAAAAAAATTCTACAAAAAAGGTAACGCCATAACACTGGCGACGAAAAATATTCGAACCACAAACTCTCACATTTTCACGAAAAAAAAAAGTTACGTCTACAACAGTTGTACGTTAATAGCACAACTGATAACTAAAAAAAAACAAAAACAAAACAAAAAACAACACACCAACCGAATAACCAGGCAACATAAATACGAAAAAAAGACACAAATTCGGACGTCGGATATATTAGAAAGAAAGAAAAAGCATAGAAAAATAATAACTCAATCCATTTTTCTTTAAACCAACAATCCGAAAATACTTACTAGTGAAAATTGTAAATAAAGTTTTTTTCTTCTCCTTCGTTGCGATAATCAAAAGCATTTCATTGTTCTTTGCTTTCCTCGACCACATAGGAAAAAAGGAAGAAAACATTTATTTTCTGTTTTTCAGCGTAGTTGTTTATGCAAAACATTTCTCTCTTTCTTAGAAAAAAAAAAAAAGCACCCAGACTGTATTGTTAAAAAAGAAAAAATTTTTTTATAGTTATCACCAGCCAGAACTATGAAATATTAAGGAAAATAATTATTTTTCATTTTCTTTCCCCCACTTAAAGAAGAAAAACTGTCTAAATTCCGTTTATTTTTTCTCTGCAAACATGTATTTGAAGACATTATGGAGGACTTTAAAGCAATCATTGTTCAGATGATGAAGGCAGAACTTGATCATCAACAGAAGACTGAGGAACGTATACTACAGCAGCAGCAACTGTTGGAAGAAAATTGCTCCCACAGCAAAAAGAACAGCAACAACAACAGAGAGAGCAACAACAGCAGAGAGAGCAACAACAGCTTTTTCTTGAATTCCAAAACCAACAAGAATTACTTCTAAAACATTAAGTAAAATGAATTTAGTGAAAACAACACTGCATTTTCTCACAACACAATTTAGAATTCTATGGAGACATTCAATTATCTTCCTGACGAAGATAAAACATTTGAAGCTTTCTATAGAAGATATGAAGATCTTTTTACAGTAGACTGTGATTATTAGTCGAACGCTATAAAGGTTCGCCTACTTTTGAGAAAGTTGGGAACATCGGAACATAGTAAGTTTGTCGATTACATTCTTCCGAAAAAACAAAAACAAAAAAACAAGTGTATTAGGGTTCAATGAAGCAATAAAACTTTTGTATGAGTTATTTAACCCTAATACAACACCATTCCACAAAAGATAGAAGTGTTTTAACTTGTCAAAACGGGATGACGAGGATTATCTTACATTTGCATCCATTGTAAATAAGCACTGTGACGATTTTCGATTGGCAGAATTGTCAGCCGACGATTTTAAATGCTTAATATTTGCCAAAATGTTTAGTCTCTGCAAAAAGATAAGACGGAGAATTCTATCAAGACTAGAAAGCGAACCAGGTCTCACACTGCAAAACCTGGATGAAGATTGCCAGCGAGTAATCAGTCAGTAAAAAGCGATTCCAAAAACATCGAGGAATCAGGCATATCGTATGTTAGAAGAATTACGTACAAGCCAAAAGAATTACTCCCCTGGAAAAGGTAGAGAACGCATTGAGTATGCTCATTCACAATCTAAATGTAGACGACCCTTTCAGAAACAAAAATTACCCACAAGCCCATGTGGGCGTTGTGGTGGACAACATTAGGAGGCAGACTGCTTTTACCGAAACAAGACATATAATAGTTGTGGCAAAAGAAACTAAAAGTTTTCGTCCACAAGAACTCTGGGAATTTATTTGGATTTATTTGGAACTGATTGGATAGAGCAATTTAAGTTGTGGGACCAACCAATCAACATTTTTTTGCCAAAAGGTGGAAAATATGACAACGGATGCTCAAGACCTGAAAGACGAATTAAAAGAATTTCCCGAAGTATTCTCGTCGGAGCTAGGAACATGTACTAAGACAAAAGCCAGATTCGAGCTGAAAGAAAACGTTTAACCTGATTTCAAAAGAAAAAGAAATGTCCCATTTGTATCAGTAGAAAAAATAAACGAAGAATTAGACCGACTAGAAAATGCCGGTTTACTGTCCAAAGTGAGTTTTAGCGAATGGGCTATCCCGCTGTATATGTAAGAAAAAAGTCCAATCAAATTCACGTCTGTGCGTATTTCTCAACGGGCCTCAATGCAGCTCTAAAAGATTACCATTAGCCCCTCCCCACACCGGAGGAGGTATTTAATAAACTGAATGATGGGGAAATATTCTCCAAATTGGACATAAGCGATGCATACCTTCAAATCCCTGTTGAGGTGGAGTGCGTAAAACTTCTATATATCAACACCCACAGGGATTTATACAATTTTGATAGATTGATAGATTGGCATTCGCAATATGCAATATTCCAGCAGGTCATGGATACTATGCTAGGCAATTTTGATTTCGTGTGTGCCTACCTGAATGACATTGTAATAGCAAACAAATCTACCGAGGAACATCGCAAACAGATCCACAAGATCTTTCAGAGAATTTAGGATTTCGGGTTCAATAAAAAAGAATGGAAATGTGATTTTTATATGAATGGAATAAGGTATCTCGGGCATATTATTGACAAGAATGGAAGACGGCCTGACCCACAGCGGACAGAAGCTATCAAAAATATACCTTCTCCAACAAATATCAACGAGCTCCAAAGTTTTCTTGGACTTGCCAACTATTACCAAGAATTCATAAAAGCATCCACGAATTACGCGCTCCACTGAATGAATTGTTAAAAAAAGAGAAAATTTGGAATTGGATAACTGAGTGTCAGTCAGCTTTTGAAAAAATAAAAACTATATTAACATCAGAACTAATTCTGACTCACTTCAACAGATTAAATGGCCAAGCAGAGAGGTTCGTGGACACGCTTAAAAGAGCATTTAAAAAAGCTCAAGGAACTTCTACCGACATAGCATTACAGCGGTTTTTTTACAATTTTATCGCATAACGCCAAATCCGAATACACCATCAAATGGCTCACCGGCAGAAACCATGTTTGCCAGAAAGGTGAGATCCGTGTTTGACAAATTAATTCCCAAATAGTAAAAAAAAACGTAAGACCGAAAAAGTACAAAAAAACAAAACAAAACAAAAAAAAACAAAACAAAAAAAAAACAAAAAACGATTTCTCCCAGGTCAGAGAATCTTCTTTAAATGTTTTTAAAAGAATATGCCGCACTGGGAAGAGGGCACGGTCACTAGAAGGATCGGCGAGATGGTGTATATAATACAGGGACTAAGACATACCCACAAAAGAGACATTAATCAAATTAAAAAACGGCATATGAATTGGATTCTAACAGCACACAGGATGAAGTGGATGTATCCATAGAGATCATTTACGACACATTTGACCTCAAGCCTCCGCAACATACGTCCGAACAACGAAGGTCGAGGAGAAAGAGGAAATTTACCGAGCCTTTAACAATCAATCCCAAAAAGAAAAGGTATTGAATTTCTGGGAAATAATAAATCCTTTTACAGAGTAAAAGGCTTGGAAGGTGGGTATTGTGGGGACCTACCTACAAATGGACTTTTCCACCCCTTTATAATATGGCTACCAACTCTGAGGGAAGAGTCACTGAGTAGTAGCCACAGAGTAAGTGAATGAGTGGATCAGGACGCTATAAGAGGAAGTACTCTCCATTCCACGTTTACCTTTGTACTACATTTCCCGAGAATATACTATTCAACCTTATATCCGAGTCCGTGTTATCTTTCTATGGCCCTTCGGTCATAACAGTTATTAAGTAAAACCTATATTTACTAATCAAAATTGAAAAGATTAATAAAAGTCATTTTGCACCAAGATCTAAAAAACATATTTTAATATTTTTTCTTAGTATATAAACATTTTGCTTTTTGTAAGTATGGTAGATTATACATGACATTATCGTTAAAAGGTCACGTTTTAAGAGGTGTTATCCCCTTAAAAACAGTAAAACAAAGCGTTCACTTAGGTTTCATAAATTTATGTCAATTCTGCTTTACTATACTTAGCTATTCAAAACATCAGGCTATCAATAAATCAATCAATACGTCAGAAAAAAAAACAAGATGCCGTAGTTAGAAAATGCTTGTATGCTACGTTTTATGCTGTAAGTAATATTTGTTTCCGGTCAGATTAATTTAATTTTAAATTTGTAATTTTCCTCAGATAAAATGTCACAAATATATATTTTATTTTTCCACGATTTATAAAACCAAGAATTAACTTTTGATTACAAATGTGTCAAAATACCGAATTTTAATAATTTTACAAAAAGCAAAAAAAAAAAAAAAAAAAAAAAAAAAATTCGTTTCCAATCAATATAATTTTTATTTGAAATACACTAGAGTATTTTGCTTACTGGAAATAATGACTTTAATAATTTAGCTTTCAATTACATCTAAAAAGAAAGCTTCAAGAATGTTTTTGTTTTAAAAAATAATTTTAAATCTTAGGTATCAAAAATTAGTGACGGTACCTATTTTAGTGGATTTTTTCTTTTTGTTTACGTAAAATAAAACGCTTATTTGAATTTAATTCATGTTATTCAACTATTTGCCATACTTCCCGCTATTATTAGTTAATAATGAATGTTCGTTTTTTCTTATTCATTTGTATATATTTTTAAGCACAAAATGGTGGTTGGTTGTAATTACT
This sequence comes from Ascarosepion bandense, assembly GCA_037127315.1. NCBI lineage: Eukaryota > Metazoa > Mollusca > Cephalopoda > Sepiida > Sepiidae > Ascarosepion > Ascarosepion bandense. Next base: position 2,229,987 of record JBBBDQ010000879.1, read on the forward strand.
AACAACCCTCTGGCAAATCTTGCACCCAAGCACACCCCAAACGTAATGTTCTGTATTCTTTCGGAGTTTATCAAGAAGATGTGCATCTGCTTTGGGTAGCGCACGACCTCGATATCCATCGACCAACCCTGCGCCTTGGAGAGTTTACTCTAGTCTCACCACCAAAGGAATGAATTTTGACCAAACAGGACGCTACATCTATTTCTCGAGATAAATTATTCAATAATTGAGGACAGCTCAATAAATGAACGTAATCATTGTATTGGAAACCATCTTAAATAATGGCAAATCATCTTTAGAGTCAGTCTAATATTTGAACATCTACGCAAGTCATATCTGAAGATTTGAAGTCCAAGTATTCTTGCCAGCTTGATATAATCGCAGAAACTTTTTTCTTTTCACTGTAATTCGGACAACGACTTGAGTTTCCAATACAAAAATGTAATTTTAATATTTTCTTTCTTTCTTTCTTCCCCACTTTTTTTTTGAAAAATTTTAAAATTCGAATTACATTAAAATTACGTTTACTAGCAATGTCCTAAATTGTGAGGATTTTGTCTCTTTTATCGTACGTATCTGTTTACCTTCGTTGATTTAGTTTCATTCCAAGTATACAAAACATTCTATGTGATTTAATTTTCGCTCATGTGTTTCTTTTTTTTTTTTTTTTTTTAATGTCGATTAGAGTTTTTGTTTGAATGGACCTGCCTTCCATCTCACTGGGACCATTTCTGTCCTTGATCTGTGCACGTTTTGCGTGTTCGTCTTTAATAAATAATATTCGGACTTATAAGTAATAACGTAATATTTAAATTTACTACCTTAATAATCTGATGGGATAGTTTAGATTAAATTTTCACTCGGCTCGATTCATTTTGCTAACAAAAAAAAAAATAAATAAAATAAAATAGAATTCTTCTGTAAAACGGAATATCTTCACTTGACTGACAATCTCTAATTCATGAGCTGTGTGTGTCTTTTCCTCCTCTTTTCTGAAATGAGGCATTATCATTTTGTCAGACCTATCAAAATTATCGTTACAACTGTCAATGTAATTTCCATGTAATTTTTTCTCTTTCTTCCTTCCTATTTGTTTGATATTTAGTTTTCCCCAAATATTTTAATCTCTCTTAATATTATAATTTTTAAACGGACGTCTGTCCACACATGGATCTAAATCTTGATAGAAGTCTCTTGTTTGTTAGAACTTGATGTTTCTACAATTCCCACCTTGTGTTTGCCGATGGATCGCCACTACCCACGTTAGCAAGCTTTATATATATATATATATATATATATATATATATATATATATATTTGGGCAGCAATCTTTCATTGAAAAATGTTCAGTTAAACACGACCGACAAGGAACAATAACAACACTGGAAAAATAACATCCATGAAAATGGCCTGTGAAGAGGCTGAAAGCGCTTGGAAAGTCGAAAATTATGGAACATTTTTACATTTCTTATCTCCAACAAAAAGGAACATCTAAGAATTCTGGAAAAATTAAATAAAAAATTAATAAAATGTACACACAGACACGCACACACACACACACACACACACACATATATATATATATATATAGAGAGAGAGAGAGGGGGAAAGAGAGAGTAGTTTAGATTAGATTTTTATTTGTCTTCATTTGTTTTTGCCGATTTGAATTACCGAAAAGGTGGATTTTCCTGCAAAATGGAATAACTACACTTTCTTGATAACTCACTAATATTGAGCAGCTGCTTTGTTTGCTTTCTTTGCTTCCTCATAGTTACTTCTCTGCCGGTCTTTATCCTCTAATGAATCAACAATGGATTTCCTGACTTCTACCGCTAAATAAAATACTAGGTATTTTTTTTCAATTGGAGTAGATAGACCCTCCTATCGCTTGGTTGATACTTCTCTCACTTCTCTTGATCAGGAGTAGCGGCTCATCTCTGGTTTCCTGTTTAGGAATGGGTTCCTGGTTCTTTTCCTTTCTTCAGGCCTTGATAGTTGTGCTCTCGTGAATTTTCTGTGATATCTGTTGACGGTGGCAACATCTCTTCATACTGAGGGTACCGGGTTGGTAGTTTTTGCATGTTGCTTCTGACTGGTAGTTAGAAGCCTTAACTTATGCGTAGCGTCTAGAGCGGCTCCTCTGATCAACAGTTGCATAATATCAGGGTTCTTAAAGTGCCATGATGCGCTTTCATGCAAGTGCTTCCGGTGGGCAAACCTGAGGCCATACTATGTTGCAGTCTGAGCCAGTTGCATATGTCGAAGTCGATGACCGTCTGCTACCACTGATACAAAACTAGCCGAGACACACAAAAATCACTTAAACCTCTCAATACCTCTTTCTTTAACATCATGGTATACGTAACAACTTTTGCAGTATAGAATCTTTCTTTACGAAAAGTCCCCACATATCCTAGCTCTCTAGTTGGCTGCGAAACCAACCTTAACCATGCAATCCCCTCCTCCTCTGATTTTTCGATTCCTGGTTACCTTCTCCTTTTTATGAAGGATTCAAGTGTTCACATGCATGTTTATGTAAGCGAACATCTACCTCTGTCTAGGGCTTCTCTTGAATCCCCCTGTTCATTCTTACATGTGTCTCCGTCTCTCTCTACTAAACACAGCTATTTTTTCTTTCTCTGTCGCTCCCTTTCCTCTCCTGACTATTCCTTGCCAGATAGTATTTTAAATAATACAGACAAGGCCATTTGTTCTCATCCGCTTGCTAATATATTTGTGTTCGATACTTCAATGCCCATCTATTGTGGAGTATAACACAGAAGATCGTGCGTTGTATGTAAGTACAAATGTCGGTCCCTTAGGTTCGACGTACTGGTGGGAACTTTGTATTATCACGTAGTAACACAGAGTAGCTTGCCAGGTTGCTGACTCGCATTTTACTGACTACTTATCTGACTACTCGCTACACTGTTACTTATATTAGGAGGGAGAGTCCACTATCCGCCGCCAGGTGAGTTCACCATAACACCCAACTAAAACTTCACTCCGTAGGAGTCTAATAGCTTCTCTTTTTAATAAAGAAAATGAGAGGAAAAAAACTTTAACTTATCATCAACAACGTAGAATATCTTCTGTGGTTAGGGTCGACTCACAAGTGATCCGTTAATTTCCTTTTTCTTTTTGATCGGCGCACTTTTAGTAGACCCGTTGCGGGTGTTGGTATGTCAAAAGTATCGTAGATTACATCCATCGCCGTTTCTTCCGCGAGGCCACTGTCAACCTTGTCTGATAAACATCACCTGATTTGGTTGATGTGCCGTCTGAAAATAAACGTTTGTCCTTTTACCACGTACATCATGTTTCCGACTCTTCTTTCAATTGTGCCAATCTCACAATAAGATTTGTTGTTTTTATAAACTTCAAAAAAACTTTTTCACCAGGGTGTATCGTTTTACAGGGACGAAATTATTTTTCCCCGTCTTTGTCTATTTTGGGATTAGTTTGTCGAAAACAGACCTTACACGGCGTGCAAACATCACCTCAGCTGATGATTGTGAGACTGGTGTTCCATCATTGGGTGTAATTCTGTAAACTTGCAGAAGTTTTTGCAGAGCTTTGTCTGCTGGTGTTTTTAAGGCTCTCTTCAAGGTATAAACAAATTTTTCTGCTAGTCCGTTTGACCTTGGATGGTACGTAGATGTGGTAATGTGTTCGTTTTGGTATTCTTTACAGAAATATTTAAATTGTTTTGAAGTGAATTGACTTCCATTATCGGTCAATATAGTGTCTACTACACTGAATCTTGCAAATAACTCATGAAGAAAATTTTTTGTGCTCTCCAACGTTACGTTTTTTAATTTTCTGTATTTCGGGCAACTTTGAAAAACTATCAACTATAATGATGTAGTAATATCCTTTCAGTGGGCCGGCAATGTCGATATGTAATCTAGACCATGGTCAATCTGTTTTAGGCCAGGGATTAAATTTGATAGGGGTGCCTTTGCTGTCTTTACATACTTTAACTGCATTTTCGATGTCTCTGTCCATATTTGGCCAATAGACGAAACTACGCATTAGGTTTTCATTTTTGTGCTGTATGGATAGCCAGTGTGAAAATCTTTTAAGAGTTGTTTTTTAATGTTAACGGTATTACTACACGTTCTCTATACAACAGCACTGTGTCGCATAATGGAAAAACGTTCGTCGTACACTGGTCTCTTTCAGCTATTTTTCCTTTATTTGAATAATATATTTATCCCGGGTAGCCTCTTATTTGATTTTATCCAACGTTGTTGGTAGTTCGCTAACCGTATTGCATACAGTGGATTTTAACTCTCCTTCCGATTTAAGCGAGGCAATTACCGTGTCTTCCAACGGTTCCCTAAATTTTGGGATCAATCTCGATAGTTCATCCGCGTAGTCAAACATATTAGACGGTGGATACTCTATATTGAAATCATAATTTAACATTTTAGGAATGAAAATTTGATAATAATTCGCCAATCCCAAAAACTTTGCAAAGACGTGATATTATTCGGAACCGGCATATCTTTAATGGCCACAGCTGTTTCCATAAAAAAATTCACACTTATTTTCTTTGAGTTTAAACCCATAGTCTTGGAGTCTAGAAAAAAACTCTATTAACGTGTTCAACGTGTTCCGCTACATTTCCGCTTTTCATTAGGATGTCATCTAGATATGCCACCGCGAAATCAAGGCCACTTAGTATTGTATTCATTACCTGTTGGAAAGTGGCCGGTTCCACCTTGACTCTGAATGGCAATCTATTAAATTTGTATAATCCTCGATGCGTGTTAACACATAGTACTTTTGAACTCTCCTCTTCATCCGGAATTTGTAAGTACGCGTCGGTAAAGTCGATTTTTGAGAATGTTTTTCCTCCATTTAGCTTTGCGAAAATATCCTCCAGTGAGGATAGTTGAAATCCTTAAGTGCAGCGTTCAATCATTTGGAGAAATCGGCGCAGACACGAATTTCTTTTGATCTTTTCTTTGCGTACACCGTCGGTGCAGCCAGACTACTGTATTCTACTTTTGAAAAAACACCGGTTTTTTCCAATCTATCAAGTTCGTCATTAGTCTGCTCAAGTGAGGCGAAAGGCACATTTCGTTTCTTTTTAAAAACTGGTTGCATATTTTCGTAGAGTTGAAATTTCACTACCATCTTGGTACATCTACCCAAAACAGGAAATGTTTCCTTTAATTTTGTAATTTCTGAGTTTTGGTATTCGAACTTTCCACTTTATAGCAAAAAGAATTTATTGGTAAATCCCAAAGCTGAAATTCGGTTATCCAGTTTGTCCCAAGCAGATTAGTAGTATTCTTTACGACAAATAGCTTTAATTTGCGTATTTTATCGTTGAGCGTGACCTTGGTAATGAATTCACCCACGAATTTGATTTTTCCCCAGTCACTGACTTAGCGTTCTTATTTGATTTTAGCAAGGTCGGCTTTCTTAATTTTTTTTCATGTATGCAAATTAATTATTGACAGATAAGATCCTGTATCCAATTGCATTTTTATTTCTTTCTTGAATCATGTGACGGTGACAAATTTGCTAGTATTACAATCGTTCACTCCATCTGACTTTAGTATTTTGATGTCACTAATTTTATTTTTCGATCGGCAATGTGTATTTTTATGACCAAATTTGTTGCATTGGAAGCATTTCTTATTTCTAGTACCAACACCCGACTTCCTACACAGAAATTAAGTTCAACTGAGTGACGTATACATAACTCCCTATTTCGTTTCTAATCTAATTTCTAAGCTTGACTCCTATAAGGGAAGCAAAGGTGACGGTATTCCAGTCATCGTCTTAAAGAAAGGTACCCCTGAACTCACACCTGTCCTCTCCAAACTACAACTATTGCCTCGCTGATTCTTGTTTTACTGCTTGTTGGAAGTCCTCTTCTGTAGTTCTCATCTTTCTAAACTCTGGAGAACCCTCTGATCCCTCTAATTATCGACCTATCAGCCTCTTACCGAATCTTGCCAAAATGTTCGAGGCTATTATCAAGGCTGAAATGGTTCATCATCACACAACCAGCAATCTATTCTCTGACAAACAGTATGGCTTCCGCTTTACAAGTTTTACCGCTGATATACTAGCCATCACCGAATACATATACCAAGCTCTTGATAAGAGCGGTGAATTTCGAGCTGTTGTGTTGGATATCTCGAAAGCGTTTAACAGGTTATAGCATGCTGGCCTTCTGCGCAAGCTACAAGGATATGATGTAACTAAACGTTTTTTTTTTTCTGTTTAATACAATCGTTCCTATCAAACCGCGTAATCGTATTGAACAGGCATGTTTACAGATCCTATCATATGAATGCAAGTGTCCTTCAAGGCTCTATTCTAGCTCCTATGCTTTTCCTGATTTTCATCAATGCTCTTCCTGATGTAATCATTTTCCAAATAGGCATATATGCATATGAGATCACCATTTACTTCCTTCTCAATAAGAAATCTGCCAGGGTTGACAAAGTATACCTTGCTGCTGCTCTTGAAAAGAACAACCAATCTGTGGTGGATTGGGGTAAGAAATGGCTTGTAAATTTTAATGCTTCCTAAACCAAGCTACTCTCCTTTAACTATCATAGAATAACTTTCCTAACTTCCATCAGTATTGTTTATGCTAATCTTCTATAAAGTAATACACTGCGCCTCCTTGGCCTCACTCTCTCAGCGAACTTCAAGTGAAACGACTACATAGAATCAATAGCTACATCTACTGTTAGGAAGATTATGTTACAGTGTCAAGCCAGAAGTTTTCTCGTCAGAATCCACCTTCTACATTTATAAATCTATCATTCCTCCGTGCACTGAATACTGTTGCCATAGCTGGTCGGGTGTCCCTTACACTCAACTCGACAAAATCCAAAGAAGGATCTGCAATGTAATCGATGCCAGTTTGGTTGCTCAACTTCAGTTACTTTTTTTACCAACGGGATGTGTCTTCCTTCTGTCTTTTCTACAAATATTTTCACGGCTTCTCTCCCTTTTGCTCTGACTACACGAATTTACTCGAGCTACTAGATTTGGAACTAGGTCCCACCCCTTTACAGTCAAAACAATTAAATGTTACGACCACTATCAGTTTCTTTTTTCGCACTTCCAGCCTGAGGAACTCCTTTCCGTATACTTGCTTCCCTGATAGCTACAATGAGTTTCAGGGCAACGTCAACTGCCATCTTTTATCTCATTGATTTCCATCTTTCTTTTATACTTTCTCTGACACCGCTTCTATCTTGTTCTTCCTTTTTTCTACTCTACTCTCATGTAACCCCTTACGCACCAGTGGCAGTACTGCCTTGTTTGGGGTGAAGAGATTATACAAAAATTCCAAGAACCGAATTAATCAACCTCGTTATATTTTGATTCAAATAAAGTGTCAAAAGGTTGTTTCCGGGTGCCATATTTTAATTTGTTTTATATTTTTTCTTGTCATACAATACCCGGGTAAGAAAGTAATGTTTGGCCTATAAATAAGACTAAGTCTCCTTGAATTGCGCCCAAGGTTGAAATAAGGGTGTTTGAAACAGCAAAAGAAAGTATTCTTCTAATTATGATGTCGTTACTACTACTACCAACCACCATCTCCTTCTACTTTGTCTAATGCAAAGTGAGGTGGTGAAGACAGCATTTCACAATTTTTTTCTTATTTGTCGACTGAAGAAAAGGAAAAATCGCAAGTCACAGTATGAAAAATTAAGAAAGAATGAAATAAAACTTCAAAGAAATGAAAACAAAAGTTAAAGGATAAAATAAAAGAGCAAATAAAAAGAACTTGCGCCTTTAAAAGTTCAAGTCTTTCATAAGTTTGTGCTTGCGTGACTAAGTGTGCATTAGATAATGTACATTTGTGTGTATGTCTTTGAGGGAATTTTCATAAAAAGTGTACATCTTTTTAGTATAAACTTTTTGTATTTACATAATTTTCTGTGTTTATATTTATAGAATTATGTTAAATCATTTATGTGTGTACGCGGTGATTGAAATCTTATTTCAGTTTCCACACAATTTAACGATTTTGCACCCAGGAACAACTAACACATTTTAAATCCTTCAGTTTCTTTGGGTTCTGCACCTTGCGTTCTTTCATATTATTAGACATGAATAGAAGGAAGAATCTCCTTAACATGCCAGTAGAATAATTCAGCCTTAAGAGCAACTGTTATATATATATATATATATATATATATATATATATATATATATATATACTGTGTGTGCTTGTTACTTGCCGCTTACTTGAAAATGTTTGAGATAGCTGTTAAGTAATAAATCGATGTAGAACTTAAAAATTGTTAGTCTCAATTTAAGAATCATGCAATAGATCCCAAAATCTAACCTTGATAAGAAAGAGATTCAATCTCTTTTGCTTGAGTCATAAGTCAATTTCGATTCCACATGAAAATATTTAGTCTTGTTTTGATTATAAACGTTAATCCAAACAAGGTTAATATGAGTAAAAAAGAGAAAACCAATAACAAACTTTGTTAGAAAGTCACAAAAAATGTGCTGTGGATTAATTTCAGATTTTGTTTCAGTGTTTCGTAGACTAGTTTTTCGATTTCATTTTGGTCATTTCGTTGGTTAGTTTTTGATTTCATCTTCGACTATTGTGCGAGTTGAAATATCACATTAAAATATCTTACATTGGTTTTTTACATAGATTAATTTTCATTTGAAGGGAAAAAAATTCTTGTTATCCGTACATTTTAGATCCCAACTTCAGCCCATCACACATATTGTTTGTTATTTCTGATTATAAAACAATAAACGAATGGTAACAAACGTTTCTTGACAAAAAATACACCAATAAACGCACTCACAATTTGCTGTAGTCGTATTTTTATTTATCCTCTCTTTATTATTTCCTTCAAACACTTTTCATCCAATCTTTTTGTTATATCAATGAAACCTACAGAAAGGAATGTAGGAAATTTTGCACATTTATTTCAAATCAAGCATGTCTTAAGAAAGCAAAAGAAAAACGTCTTTCGTAGAAAATAATGTTCAGCTCAACTACTTTCTAAAAATGTACATTTTTAACATTCTTGTTTTTGTATTTTAGTTAAGTATGACCTTATATATTCAATTTGATATAAAACCCAGAAAAAAAATCCCTGTCATGACTGATATGGTATAACTGTTTCTCCATCGATGAGAATTTTCTCACTCCGGTGGATAAACTTTAGAATTTCAGGGTAGAACAAAAGCCACAGATTGGTCGATTCAAACGATAGGAATAGTATTTATTCTACAAATTATGTACAATACTACAACGCACCTTTCAAATCAAACAACCTTGGTAAGGAGTGAGTAACATTCCGATATATGATAAAAACAGTCCATGGGATAAAATAAAAAAAAAGAAGCAAAACAATGAAAAATCACTGTGTTAAAATGTTTGGAGATAATAATTGCATGAATTAAATACCTCATAATCTAGGCTTTAAGACATGTAGATATATAGGAATGCAATAATGACAAACTATTCCAGAAATTAAGATAAAGTTTTTTTATCACTTCCCAATGAAGAGTCTTGTGTCCGAAAAAATTATTTTTATCAACTTAAATATCAGCGAAATTTTGGTTTGCTTACAAAACGCACTTCCACACACATTATACCCTTTCAACTGTATGAATATAAAAAATTCAATTAGCCTAAATATCAATCGCATGTAAAGAAACAGATGTCTCATAAGTAACCAAATAAGAAATTACATGACTAATATAAATTCTGGTAAAAACATCATGTTTTGTTTTCGAAAGAATTCTTTTCTTGCTAAATGAAAATTACATTTACTTGACGCATCGTCTAAATGCACCCATTTGTTTATTTGTTTAATTCTAAAAATATGTTTCACTGACGCTTCTAACGGAGGCTACGGAAGTTAATTTTTAAAATATCTTTGCAATGCAGATATCAAAATTTGCACACACGATAGATACAAATGAAATCCACGAGTCCGTAAGAATTTCACTGTTTAAAGACAATATATTATATCCAACGCAAAAAAAGCTGACAAGACAACTTTCACAAAACGTTAGTTTTTTTTTTCAATAGGGAAATGTCCAATTATTTCGGGAGAATCAGGCTTCAATAAAACGTATGTTCTTCGTTCATTTTTTTTATTTGAATCCTTTTTCAGTTTCCTTTTCTTTAGAAAAATTAATGTCTGGTATATATTGTTTATTGATGTAGATTCTATTTGTTTTTTGTCTTTTCTTTTACTGATGAATTTGATATACATTTTAAAAGTAACATACATAATATTTAAGTAATTTAAAGGTTGTGCAGAATTTTATTATAACTTTAAAAAGAGAATATTAAAAAGTACATATCTATATATATATATATAAATATATTAAAACAATGAGAGGAAGAGCAAGATAAATATATTTACTGTAAAATGGTAAATTGACAAATATATTTTAAAATAACTTAGCTACATGATATAGAATGGACAATATTCAGGCATCCGAATTTATTTTACCCAACACTTTAATCCACCAAAGCATGAGCCAAAATCGAATATCAGTAATCAGGTGATGGAAATGTATGTGTATCCTGATTCAGTTGATGGAATTTTTGTGTTCTTTCTTTTTTTCTTTCTTTCTTTCTTTCTTTCTTTCTTTCTTTCTTTCTTTCTTTCTTTCTTAATAAAAGGCTCCCTAAAGCACAGGCTGATGAATTGAGATAGAATGTGAGACAAAGAATTGGATAAAGTCAACGCTCCTACGAAATCAAGCATCATAAAATACTTAAAAAACGGGCATAAAAATTCTGCTGAGTGATACCGAAATCATCACACTGCCAGGATAAAAGGGTAATATAACTGTCATAATTGGCGAATTCGAAGACTTAAAAAAAATAATTATCTTAGTTACAGCAAGGTAAAAAAAAAAAAGAAGTTCTGCTCTGAAAATCGAATTGACAGTTCCTACCCGAATAGCGACAATAGTTTCAAGGCTCCAAAATGTCACTAATGCATTGTTAAAGGGATTTAAAGTGTGGGCTAAAATTTTTTCGTTCCCTGGTAGTTGTAAGATCAGTGTCTGGGTCTGGAGTAGTTCAATGAAAGAAACGGACATTTGAAGTAATGGAGTATAAGAATGATTATTATCAGATATGAAAGGATATTTTCCCTTAAGCATGGGAAATGGAATTAGAACAATCTACTGCGTGAACTCAGGGCCAGATTATCCTTTAAGCTATTATAGGCCTAGGGCCACTCAAGCTTTTATAAAGCAATGATATTGATATTCTAGATGTTGTTACTTGTAAATAGTTTTATGAACTGAAATGATATGATAAACTCATATTTATTTGACTTGGCACAAAAGAAAGAAAGAAAAATATTTTCGTTTGTGTCATTTCATTTCAAGCGGATAACGTTTGATTTTAGTTCAGAATGTTTAAATCTTAGAACTTTTTATAAAACAGTAAATTTATTTTTCTCGATAAATCAAGAAGACGTCAAACTCATATTTATTTTGATTCTTTATTGTGATAATGCTAGTCATAATTGTTTTTACTATATTTGTGTTGAAATATAAGTTAATTTGATTTGCAGTAAATAGTAAAATAGTGGTTTTTCCTAAAGAATATTTCTATTGATAAACAAAATATAGCTGTTCTAGTTTATTTAAAAAATTTGCAAATTTATTTTAAGCTAAAATATATCACGAGTAAAACTACTCAAGACAGATACGGGTGATAAAGGGTAGTTCCATTCTGATGAGGGTTCTATAATTTCATTGGTGTAGGGGCTTTAAAAGTCATAATCCAGCCCTGTGTTAACTGAATAAAAAGTTTGGCTCAAAATTCCGAAAATACTACTGAGTTAGGCTGCAGATATCTGATGAAGACCGAAGTGTACAACAGCCGAAAAGTTGTGATAAGTAATATGCACGATAAATATCATGGTCCCACTAATAAACCAATTGTATATTTAAAACATTTCGGCATAAAGTTCAGATTAGGTATTACCTATTTTTTAAGTAAGAATTTCAAGTTAACTTCTTTTTATTTTGTACTTAAATTCCTTGGAGAGATGCAGTTTCGATAATTGAACAGAAAACGTATCATCTGTGCATGCTAAGGTTTTGAGAGCAGGAACTAATTTGAGAGCTGGGTAAACCATCAAATAGAATCTGTAATACGCCGATTGCATTTCAATAATTTTGACTGGCCTCTACCTGATCATCACTTGTCACATTGTAGTGGACGAAGCGTCCACTTACTAATTTAGATTTATGAGTCGACTCGACGTAACATGAGGTCATGATTTGAAGCAGGTTTTAAGGAAGAACAAAAAGGCGAAAGTAACCAGAAAAACAATGTATTGACAAAGGTTACATGGGGTTGAGAGAGCATGCATAAGAAAGTGAAAAGGAAAGAGTCATTCCCCTTCGTCTGTTCGTAGAAACAAAATAAGATGTATGAAGTTTTTTCTCTAGCTGAAAGAAAGGTTTGTAACAATTGTTAAGATTTTCGTAAAGAGTTCAAAGTTCAAATCCTTGATGAAGAAAGTCAGACAGAAGACAAAGTTCTGTGTCTGTGTGTGCGTTGAGTAGAGAGAGAGAGACTTACATGCGAATGTAGCAATCTTAGGCAGTCTGTGGATTTCTACTGACGAAGGTTGGAAAAATTGTAAATTTATGTGTAGGAAGTTATTTTATGTAAAGTCCTGTTTGAATGAAAGTTAATGTGCATAGTGTTAATGTCGGAGAAGAAAAATAAAAGAAATTTGCGCCACTAATTGCTACCTGCAATTAGTGCGCGTGTGTTTGTGTGAGTTAGGGAGACATGTCTGCTCTTGTCCCGGGACAAAATCCTAACTGCTGTACCACGTGATGTTTTCCGCTTTTATTAGCATCGTTTAGGCGGGAAACAAGTCATCACGTGGACGCTGAGTGACCATGCGTGTGTGTGTGTTTGTGTGTGTATGGGTGTCAATGTATGAAATCCCACAACATTTTTCACTTTCAAGAATAGAATTTTGTAAGACGTTCAGGTGAAAGTTGAGAGTAAGAAAATACCTAAAGTTCTTTGAGGTTTGGTTGGATCAAGTCGAAACAATGAGAAAAAGATAACATGTTGTTCCTATTATCACTGCTACAGTTTTCATACTGGGGAATGTGAAACTTTTTGCGATTGAAGCGTAAAAAATTAATTACTTCGGGAATTGCAGAATACAACTTTGTAAGTTTCTAGTCAGAGTTGAAAAGAAATTACAATGCATTTTTTTTTCTGAAAAATGACAGTTCAGGTATTTTATATGAATAGGTTTTATTACTTTGACGCTATTTTAAGAGATACTTTATTTGAGTAGATACTTCCTTTATTTATTAAACAGCATATTTATTTATTTACGTCTATCGACCTGCAGACCGTGTTATTGTTCCTACTTAAAATTGTTTTGACTACACATGTGGCTGTTGTTATAAATTTGCAACAGAGATACGAATCCCAGGTTCAGAAAAGAAAAGATGGGTTCGCTCATACAGGAACGCACGACAAAAGTGTCAACGAACAACAAACACAAAATGAAAGTTTGTAAACAATTTTATATAACAAAAACTACAGAATAAGGAAAAGAATGTGATAACAGACTGTTACGGGTAGCGTAACACAAAACACAAAAAACTGTATTAGCACAAAAAAAAAAGAAAGAAAAGAAAAGAAATTTACAAAATAAACAGAATCTATTTACATATATTACAAATAAGGTTTACAATAAAACTGGGTAGAGGTTTAAAACAGTTCTGGTAAGTACATTGTAAACGTGAGAGCCCCAACAAGTAGCAGTGAATATTTGATAAAGTAAGTGGGCGAAGGGAAAATCTATTTTAGTTAAGAGGTTGAGGTGAGAGATTAGAATTACATCGTGCGGACAACAACGAAAATAGATTGTTTACTGCTAATAACAAGAATAATAAGAATTCTAAATTATTATTACATTTTGATCAACAAAATCGATACAAAGAAGAAGCAGTATTTACCGATGATACTTTCTGTTCAGGGTGTTTAGTGTAATAGATTCTTTCGGCCGAACATTTGTTCTGAATCAAGACGAGCCGGAGCTGACCTCAATCGACACGCTGCTGTCGGTTCGGGAACAACTGGGAACAACTGACTAATCTATTTGGACACCCGTTTATATATGTTTTTAAATGCTCTAGAACTCTGTAAAAGTTTCTAGAGACATCTAGAAAGTTTCACGGAATACCTTTTCTCTATTATTACTAAATCTAAAGGGTTTGTTGAATCGGAACATTTTTAGATGGCAAAAAGTGACCTAATAGCTATAGATTTAATTCATAGATTTAAGGCATCTTTTTTAGGTACCTCCACTCATTTTCAATACCTAAATCTAAATTGAATTTTTAAAAATAAAAACTTTTCTTGAAGTTTTAATTTTAGCTTTAATTGAAAGTCAAGAGATTAAATTTACTAATTCCACTAAGCAAAATACTCTGATATATTTCAAACCGAAATTATATTGATTAGAATCTAAAAATGTTTTGATTTGAAAAAAATTCAATTTTTCGGGCATTTTTTATCAATCAACACATTTTGTAAACAGAAGACAATTCTCGCTTTAAAAAAATCTTGCAAAAATATAATATACTACGCTGAAACATTATTTAATTAAAATTAGCAAAGTTAAACTTACCTTAATCTAATTTGAAACAAGTATTACTTGCTTACTATTTGAAATGTACGATAAAAGCGTTTCTTAATGACGATAAGCCCATCATATCAGGGTCATCTGAGGTGACGAATGATTTAATGACAAACAGAAGCCGTCAAAACGCTAAGTATGGCGACAAACATGACATGATTTTATGTAATCGTACGTTTCGATTTTTTTTTAACTACATAGTATAATTAAAAATTTAACATAATATTTTCAGCAATTATATTTTATAGAATTTTAGTTAGTTTGGCTTTATAGCCATACGTTTGCATATGCTTTCTGAATAAATAAAAATTAAAAACACATAAAACTTACTTTTAAAATAATTTTACAATTTAATAAGAAAGAATAAAATTGAAATAACAGAACTAACTCAGTTCATGAAATGTTATGCTAAGTAGAAATTTAACAATAAAAATGTTATAATTTCAATGGTAGGATTAGCAAAAAGGCTATTGAAATGTACAACAAAAACAGACCAAACACGTGTTATAAAAAATAGAAAACGGAAAGCTTTTTCAATTTCTGTAAGGTATCTACATTCACAATTAATGTAAATGATGATGAAACTAGAAAGTAAATTACTTTAAATTTTGAAAGCAGGAATTGGGAAGCTCGTTGTTGGGTGATTCAAAAACACGTGGAAATAAAAAGAATTGGGCACTGAATACAAATGTTCATTATAGGGAATTTTTTCCTATAAGGGGAAAACCCTTGAATTACGTGATTTTTTAATGATAAATATTTTTTGATTAGTATATCTAGTCGTCAGGTATTAATTTAACAACAAAGCGTTAACGATGAAGGAGGAAATTTGAAACCATTTTTGAAACTTTATAAATTATTATAATAAAAAATAATAAAAATGAAAACAGTTCTTGTAACAATTCATTATTCATTGAATTTTTTCAGACTATGATATCCTTAACATATATTGTTTATAAAACTGATTAAAAGTTTACCTAAATAAAAAGAAAATGGCATAGTTTTATTGAATTTTTGTTTTCGCAGAAGATTTTTTGAAATAAGGCAAATTTAGAAAAAAAAACAAAAATAGACAATTGATTAGCATGACTCCTGAATTTAATTAATATTAGGTACATGGGCGAACTCTCGCGAAATTCTAGACAATTTAGAAAAAATAATGGGGTGGGGTAATATATATAAAAAAAACATTTTTACCAAGATTTTCTAAAAATAATTATTTCAAAATTATTTCAGTCATTTATGAATAAGTCCTGAATTTTTTTTATAAAAATCCGACCATTATTTGATTTTTTCAAGAATTTCCAAATTAATGTGTTTTTTACCGGCAAAAAATTGACTTGCGTAATATTACGTTTGCTGTTATAAACCCTTGTAAAAATTGCGTCACTCATGGACGAAAGAAAAGCAAGTTTTTATACTAAAATTTTGAACATGTTAGATATAATTAATAAAAAATTATAAAGATTAAAAATCTTTTAAAATTTTCTCCTTCATCATTCACGCTAGGTTTTTAAGTTAATACGTGAAGATTATATTTACTAATCGAAAATTGAAAAGATTAATACAAATAATCGAGCGATTTGATTTTTTAAATAATTAAAAGATTTAACTGTGTGCGTATGATTAACTGTATTTTTTTTTTTTTTTACGGGTGGCCGTACGTGATATGTATCATTAAAAGGTCACGTGTTTCAAAGGTTGCGCTCCTTACAGGAAAAAAACAAAAACAAAAACAAAAGCAAAAACAAAAAAAAAACAAGCTATATAAACATTTTCGGCAGGGTACAATTATTCCATCTCGCTTCCGTGTTTCTTATGCCCTACTTTTCAACATTCAACGGATTTTGCAAATCATCCTTTCAAAATTTAAATCATTTGTTATATTTTAATTCCTAATTTTGTTAAAAAAATGTAATTGTGAAATTCACAATTTGTGGAGGTACCACAATATGAAAAATAGATATTTAAAAAAATATATATAAATGCCATGACATTGCATAAATTATTGAATTACCTTTGTCATTATATAATTTCATTCTGTTATTAAATTGTAAACGTAAAGCTATAAAGCTAAACTAACTAAAATTCTATAATTGCTGAAAGTATTGTTAAATTTTTAATTTTACTATATAGTTAAAAACCAAAAAATGAGTCAAGCGATTAAGCTGACATAAAATTGTGTAAAATTCGTCTTCCATAGCCTTTTTTGACAGCTTCCGTCTGTCATGTCAATTATCGACTCTGATAAAACGATGATAACACAAAGTTAATAAAAACAAACTTTTTCCATTAAAATGTTTATGTTATTATTTAGAGAAAAAAATTAAAAACTTTTTTAATTATTTTAAATTATTTTAAAAAATTATTTAATCCTTTCTAACACGTTAGAAATTTTGGTAAAAATCTTGTTTTTATTTTCGTTAGCGAGGAGCCAAATCGTTACGAGAATTTATAATGGAAAACGTAATATTATATAACTCATTTTTTTCCGGTGATAAACATATTAAATTGAAAATTCTTGCAAAAATCAAATTAGTCTCGAATTTTAATGAAACTTTCAAAACTTATTTACAAATAAATGAAATTATTTCTAAAATCATTGTTTTTAAAAAGTATTCATAAAAATATTTTTTTTTACATCTGCGTAAATTCATGAAATTTCAAGAAATTAAATTCTTTAGCCAAAATGATTTTTAGTAGTTTAACGCAGGACTCATTGGAGAATGTAAATCAGGTATTTTTTTTAAAACCATTTATCCCCTTTGACTGAAAATCTGCTCCGAATAGTAAAATAAAAAATGCAATAAAACTCTGACATTATTTAATTGCTTTAGTAAGTAATATAATTATCAGACATAATAGTTTGAAGAAAGAAAATTCTTTCGATTAATAATATTTTAAAAGAATTGTTATCATTTTTGTTTTCTTGATTATAAGTTATAAAGTTTCAAAAATATTTTAAAAATATTTCCAAGACTTGTAGACGTTAGGTTATAAAGTGAAGATTATATTTACTAATCGAAAATTGAAAGGTTTAATACAAATCATCTAGCCATCATATTTTTTAAATACTTTTCACTTTTTTGTGTAATTAAAGTTTTTTCTTTTTTGTATGGTAATTTCTATAAGTGCATTAAAAGGCCATATGTTCCAGGGTTTCTTCTTCTTAACGGAAAAAAACAATCGTACAATTATGTCACTTGTGATTGCCATACACTTATCTTATCATCTGGCGAGCTGTCAACACATTTCAGATACGGCGGACAGGTAAAAAATTGAACTCTGTGATTAAGAAATATATTTATTCTAAATTTCATGCTATAAATAAGTAATACTTGTGTAAATCAGATTATTTTAACATTATATTTTGTAATTTTTAAAAAATAATATGTCACAGATGTATATTTTATTTCTGCAAGATTTTTAAAACCGAGAATTAACTTTTGTTTAATGTGTCGATCGCTCAAAAATGTCCAAAAAATTGAAAAATTAAAAAAAGATCTCCAAATTTCATATTCCAATCAATATAACTTCTGTTTTAAATACTCCAGTGTATTTTTCTTAGTGGAAATAGTAAATTTAAACTTACAATTCAAACTAAAATAAAAATTTCAAGAAAACTTTTTTATTTTTAAAAATTCAATTTAAAGTTAGTTATCAAAAATGAGTGGAGGTACCTACTTAAGAAGTCAATCTGTCTCGTTGTCAAGCGACACAGATTCTTTGCCTTCATTTCCCAGTTGAGACATGACTTAATTTAGACAGGAAATAAAAAAGAAAAGAAGGAAGAACAATGAATAAATAAAAAAAAGTGTGTTCCTTAATAAATTGATAATACGTCTGATTCAAAATTCAACTTCGACGGACATGTCACACTGGGTATTAAATATATTATATATAATACCATGATAATTTTTCAGAGTGTAAACAAAACAAATGTTTATAAAATTGATTCAAAATTATAAAACTGAATTCTATAATTTCTCTTAGTTCTTCACTCATCAATATCATCTAGTTCTTGTCATTTCTCTTTGAAAAATTCTCACTAAAAACAACCAGCATGAAATTGAACATTTAAACCAAAGTATTCAATGAGAAATGCAACAAGGATGAAAAGATGGAGAAAAAAGATGGTGATTATTTCACAAGACATTTTTGCTCCACTATTAAGAAACATCATAATTTTATCCTCTCAGAAAATCTTGCCTTTATAAGGAAAAAACTCCTATCGTTACCTTTTGCATTCTTTCAGGGAACTGAACTTTTTTTCATTAAAAATAATAAACGTACCTGTATGACCCACTCCGCCCTCCAGTCTCAGGCTTGCATGTATGTGTGTTGCGTGCGTTAACTGGCCGTAAGTTAGTCGCGCCTGAGTCTGCAGCTGTTCGCTTCCGTTCCATCCCCATGTGATTGAAGATATCAATGATCCGTCGAAATCTTTCACTTCCCTTGCCAGGTTGTGATTTCTGATCTCATGGCAAGTTAAGGATTCAAGAGAACGGTCTTCTTCGTGCTGGTTTCCTCAAGAGCTGAAATCAAGAAACGGTTGGGTGCATAATGCAGAAATAAGGGAAACGGACAAGAACAAAAAAAAGATAACAAGACAGTAGCGAAGGCCAGTCTATGTGGACTAATGATTTTATTTGTAACTCTTTGTACAGCAAAAGAGTGAAAGAAAAGGAATTAATACGAAAAATACAATCCAACTTCTTTCAGTGTCCACAAATTACTTGCGGCTTCTATGTCTGTTTGTTGTTAGAGGTAATAGAGTCTTTATTCTCCCCTTCCTTTGGGTTTCTGCTTAGGGCGATGGACAGAGAGATTAATGTAAGAGAGCGTTCTCGTCTTAACTGTCTGCCGAACTGCTTTCTAGCGTCGTGAGTGTCTCTTCTCTCTGATTTATCAAATGCGTTCTGCCTTTTTGTTAAAAACATTTCAATATGGTGCAGATCAGTAAGTGATCAGAATGTTTCGCCATAAAAGTCTAATGCCAGTTTCGTGTATCTGGCTTAAATCACCCGCTTACGATTTCGTGCCGATGTCTGCCGATCTGGAGGTTTGCAGACAAGGTTTTGTTGACTTTGTACATTTACCTGCCAGCGTTAATTATAATTTCCACGCTTACGTGGGTGATCTTCTTCGGAACCGACCAACAATTCAATCTCCAGCTGCTCCTTATCACTTCCCTGAGAGAGAAAAGGAAAGAAATAAATAAACAAGGAAGAAAGAGAAGGCGTCCTCACCCCTTCACGAGGCAAGCCTTTCATCTGGTCATTATCCAATTTTCATCATATCAGTCGATGTCATTTCGTGAATGCCTTGTGTTTCGCCTCTCTCTTATTTCTCTTGGCCACCCCCAGCGTCCATTTCTTTCTTCTTCTCTTTCTTAGCTCTTCCCAAGAAAAAAGAAAAATATACACACAGAGATATTCTCCAAATATCTATTTCGAGGTTCAAATCCATGGTCCCTTGATACTATTTTGCCATGTGTGTGTAAGGAACACTTGCAGTGTTACAGCTACCGACAAAAATGCAAATATTGACTTAAAAAGCTGATTTCTGGTTTGAAATTGCTAAAATGAGTAAAATATATTGAAAAAAAAAATCAGATTATTTTTTTAAACGACAATAACAACCACTTTTCAAATTTTAAGTCAGTGCAGTAAATGTATTAAATAAAAGTTGTATAATCTAGTAACATCTATTTTTTTCTATCCTGATCGAATCTATTCTTCTCGTTTCGCTTATTTAATCTGTTTATTTATTTTTTTTTATTCCACCGGAATAGCTAAATTGTTTGACTTTGAGTATTTATATTTATATAGTATAATATTTTATTGTACTTACTGTTATATGATTTCTTTTCTTCTGTCATAATCAGTTGATAATGATCCCCACTTCTTTTTTTATAACTTTAAATATTGTTTAATGAACAAATCAAGTAATGATAATCTAAATAAAACGACCGAACAATTTCGACTAAAAATAAACTGTGGCAAAACACGATTCTCATTTTCTTCCTGAATTCATAACGTTTTTATAGCCACCACAAAATTTAAGTTAAACATCAATCTCTAAAATCATTAGTAGTAATATTTTTCCAGGTTTCCTCTCTCTTTCAGTTGTCTGCTGAAACAAAGATAATTACTATCTGGTAGATCTTCTTTACAATGCTGGGGGGGGGGGGGATATTGAATAGTCATTTTACTGTAGTCGTGCAATGCGCGTACTTTAGGATTCTACTGGCGAATCAGTTCCACAAATGACATTTCGTGTACGTGTTTGGCAAATTATCATCCTAGTGGATTGGGGTGAACCGAATAATGTTTCCTACTCTGCTAGCTCTGGCTAGACTTTCTCATAATGATCTGACCGCTTTCTTAAAACTTGGCTTTGTGAAAATTAAATGTGCTAGAGAAACATTAAATCCTTTAGATTTCGACAAAAGATGGATAATAGTAACACGGTTGGTGTATCTGAAAGCACTAAGCTAGAATTTTTCTTTCAGAGATCATATGACTATGGAAGATAGGGTTTTCTTCGGAATTCACTCCAGGTTAGGATAGAAAACTCATTCTGATAGGTCCTAACCTTTTTAAGCAATGGCACACCAAGGAGCACACTTAGCAAAAATTTTAAAGTGTATACATTTAAATGTTATGAAATTAAACCATAGCTTAAAAATACACACAAAAATATGAACTTGAATACAAAGATAAATATAAACTTAAATTACTTCAATGTTTCCATTTGTGCAGTTTATTTAGTGTGAAACCTGTGCTTGGTGATTTTCGCGATTCTTTAATGTTTGACCGAATGTGTGATAAGCAGATTCTCATTTCTTCCTAATGAATATTAAAACAAAGTATTTAAAATAACATAATAGAAGAATAGTTAAAAGAATTATTTTAAAAAGTGCAATAATTATTCATTTATTCTAATGAATACTAATATTAACGCTGTGCCCTACTTCTACACACACATACCGTGACAATCTTTGGCGGCACACCTAAGAGGATCGCGTGGTGCACTAGTGTGTCGCAGCACAGCGGTTGAGAATCATTGTTTTAAGTGCAGCATCCAACATTTTAGACATTCACAGAAGACATACACCCTCAATGTTTCTCCCCATTCGCTTTAAGTGTGTTTGTCTGCCCTGAAACTATTTTATTAGCCGTTTGTTTTCACCATTCCCAGTTCATTTTTGGGCTCATAAACATTGACTGGAAAGTTATGAAAGCATAAATATATATCGAGACAGCTTTTTCAATTTGTATTCTCATACTGTGATAAAAATTCAACCAAGTCTTGTGGTATCATAAATTACTGCTGACCATCTTGACTTAAGGATCTTGATATCGTGACATCGAAACCATGTCTGATTTTAGAGTCATCAGCTGCTGGAGGCCTTATTGACGGCACATTATTTTTCGGCGTAAAATTATATTCATAATTATATATTGGTAACCAGTAATCATTTCGAATTTTTTCTTATAGTTATACATATACTACTTTGTTTCAAAATTAGTCAATCGATAAGCTTTAATGTGTATGTATGCGCGCGCTTCATTGTGTGCGGATGTGTCCGAGAATGCGCGTGTGCGTACTTAAAAAATAGAAGACCTACGGATTGAATCCAAGAATGATTGAGATTGAAAGAAATGTGACATAATTTTCAACACGTCATTTCCTTCCAATAATCCAGTTGTATGGTCAATATATTATTCAATTCTTATAAATGCTTTCGTGAAACGGACATCAGGCAATGCTACAATATGAATCATCATTTCTGAATTCCAGTAAATTTAGTTTAATTCACCTGTCTTTTTTTATTAGGTAACAGGTTTTTCAGTTCTCTGAATGTCGTCTTATTTCATTTCGAGTCTTGCATTCCCCCCACCCATTTTCTGCCATGATTAGTTTTTGTGGGAGGATGAAATGCTAATATAGTTTTATTTTGCTTCGTAAATATATTTATACTATTGTAAAACATCAACAGTTTTGTACGCCTCACCCAACAGCTGTATATATCATTTTTAGAAAATGAGGTATTTTGGTGACTGTACTGGATCAGAAAAACGGTATTGTGTTGTTATGGTGGACGTTTTGTATAGATGAGTCAGTGACTGAGAGTAGCTATGTTAAAAATAGACATCTCCATTAATACGATGAAAAAACAGCATAACATGATAAAAACGGCTCCAAATTAAATAAAAACAAAGTTTTTCTGTCAAAAAGGTTTATGCTATAATTAAGGTGGAAAGACCAAAGTATTTTTCTAATAGTTTAAATTGTTTTTTAATACTTTCTGACATGTTTCAAATTTTTTCGTTAACAGGTGACCAGATTTTTACCAGAGTTTACTATAATAAATGTAATGATAGTTAAACTCCATTGTTTCGTTAAAAAAAATACAAAAAAACAAACACATTAATTTAAAAATACTGACAAAACTAAAAAAAAAAAGTCGTATTTTAATGACACATTCAAGACTTATTCACTTATGAATGAAATTACATCTGTTGCCCTCCCCTCCACACAGTATTATAAAATTTTTAGAAATTACATTCTGATACCAAACTTAGTTTTATTAATGTTGTACACCTACCTGTATACAGCAAAGGGATGTTCCTATTCTCTTGTATACGTGCGCACTATGGGAGTAGAGTACAGTGATCAAACCGATCCACACTCTCTTGTTCAACTGCTTCCGAGCAGCGAGGGACCAAGACGAGACTCCGCTGAAAGGTAAAGTCTCGTCTAGGGTGGATATACAAGAGCCCGACCCAGCGTTAAACTGGGCCTACTGGATATTTTTAGCTGAGCTTAAGGGCTCAGAATCTCCACATTAATTGACCTTATGTCACATCCGCTTTGGTGGGAAGGTGGTAAATACAGATTGATCATACTGATCCAAACTCGTTTGTTCAACTCTCTGCTTCCGAGCAGAGAGGTACCCAAACAAGGCTTTGCCGAAGAGCTGAGTCTAGTTTGGGGTGAAAAACCTTAAGCTGAGTGTACAGGATATTTTTTGGCTGAGGGTAAGGACTCAGAATCCTCACATTAATTGACTTTGTGTCGTATCCGTCTTGGTGGTAAGGTGGTAAACACCGAGTGATCAACCTTGATCCAAATTCTCTCTTGTTCAACTCGTTGCTTCCGAGCGGAGACGGAGCCAGACGAGGCTCTACCGAAGGCTAGAGTCTCTTTTGGGATGAAGAAGCAAAGCCAGACCCAGCATTAAGCTAGGTCTACGGGATATATTTGGCTGAGCTTAAGGGCACAGAATCCGCACTTTAATTGCCCCTGTGTTACATCCATTTTGGTGAGGAGGAGGTTTATACTCAGTGATCATATTTATTCAGACTCTTTCTTGTTCAACTCTACTTCCAAGTGGAGAGGGACTCAGACGAGGCTTTGCTAAAGAGTAGAGTCTCATCTGGTGTGAATAGACAGTAGCTCGACCTAGTCTTATGCTGGGTCTATGGGATAAATTTAGCTAAGCTTAATGACTCGGAATACCCACATTAATTGACCTTGTGTTGCATTCACCTTAGTGGGGAGGTAGTCAATAGCGATTGATCATTCTTCTTCAGACTCTCCCTTGTTTAAGTCTCTGCTTCCGAGCGGAGAGGAACCCAGACGAGGCTCCGCAAAAGGGGTAGCGACACTTTTAGGGTGAAAAAAAATCAAAAGTCCGATCTAGTCTTAAGCTGGCTGAATATGTTTTTTGGCTGAACTTAACGGCTCGTAATTCCCACTTTATTTGACCTTGTGTCATATCTGCCTTGGTGGGGAAGTGTGAAATACTGGGTGATCATCCTTGATCTAAGCTCTGTATGGTTCAACTCTTTGCTTTCGAGCGGAGAGGGACATAGAGGGTGCTTCGTATCGCCTAGATTAAATAAACAAGTACCCGACGCAGCCTTAAACTGGGTCTACGGGAAATTTTTGGCCGAGCTTAAGGACTCAGAATCTTCACTGACCTTGTATCGCATCTGCCTTGGTGGCGAGGTGCTAAATACCGAGTGATCATCATTGATCTAAACTCTTTCTTTGTCAACTCTCTGCTTCCTGACGAGGAGGGACTTAGACGGGGCTCTGATGAAGATTATCGTTTCCTATGGAGTTAATAAACAAAGTTCGACTCAGCTTTAAGCTGGGTCTATGGGATAATTTTAGCTGAACTTAACGGGCTCAGAATTCGAAATTAATTTATCTTGTGTTGCATCCGCGTTAATGTTATGGTGGTAAATACGGAGTGATCATCCTTGATCCAAGTTCTCTCTTGTTCAACTCTCTGCTGCCGATCAAAGAGGGATTCAGTCGGAGCTTCGCCGAAGGCTAGAGTCTCGTTAGGGGTAAATAAACAAGAGTCCGGACCAGTTTTAAGCTGGGTGTATGGGATATTTTGGGCTGGATTGAAGGGCTCAGTATCGTCACTTTAATTGATCTTAATATATCCACATTGGAAAAGAGGTGGTTAAAAACCATGTGATTATCCTGACTAGCAGTTACTAGCAATGTATCTACTTCACGCAGTATTTGTGATATACTGTTATACCCACTCTCCCTTACTCATGCAGTAACCTTTTAGGGTTAAAACATTGGCAACGAAGATCATGCAGTTCGACGAAAATACAACATTAGTAACGAAGATTGTGCGTTGACCAAAATACAGCATTGGCGTCAAAGATTTTGCAGTTTGCAAAAATACGGCATTTTACCGTAAAAATTAGGGCTTTGGTCAAATTCAGCATTTTGGTAATGAAGTTTGTGGCGTTCACCAATACAACATTTTGGTGACAAGATTTTTGGTAGCGAAACTTTGGTTGACCTTAACAAAAAATCACCGACTCAATATTTTTTGTGACGAAATTTTTGGACCGTACTCAACTAAACGTTCAATCAACGAATATAGTATCGGAATAAAACGCACAGAAAAGACTTACCAAGTCAAACAAATGTTTTTACGCAAAATATACCAAGGAACATTGGTAAAGGAAGATTAAAAGTAAAAAAATAATATATCAAACATTTTTTGGTTACAAAAGATGTTCAAGAATTACGTGATATTAACCAGTTGTGAGAAACATAACAGTCAAAAGAAAGAAAACATTTAAAATAATATATACTGGTGCAAAAAGCAAAAAAAAAAAATGGAGGAATTTTAAAAAGAGTTGTTGGACATTTTCAAGAACAAAAGCTCGAAAAATTCGAGTGATTGTTTATGAAAGCGGAAAATGTTTTCAAGTATCATAAATGACGATTTACGAAATTTTTTCTCGGAAAGCTCTAGTGAAAGCGATAACAGAGTTTAACTACAAGTTGAGGAGAACGTAACTTTTACTTAGTATTACCGCAAATACGAAGAAATTTACAAGACAGACTGCATAAATTGGTCGGATGAGAAAAAGGTCAGACTGATTTTATAAAAATTAGGTGATGTCGAACATACGAAGTTCATGAATTATATTCTACCAAAAATACAAGTGACTTAACATTCAATGAAACTGTTACGTTACTTTCGGAGCTGTTTAACTCGAAAATTTCATTATTCCACAAAAGATGGAAGTGTATGGATTTACTGAAAAATGACGAGGGTGACTTCACTACGTCCGCTAGTATTGTGAATAATCAGTGTAAGGAATTCAAATGGGTAGAACTAAGCCCTGACGATTTCAATGCTTAATATTTGTGCAAGGTTTAGTGTCAGCTAAAGACACGAAATCAGAAGGAGGGTTCTGAATAAATCGAAAACGAACCCAACTTAATTCTGCAAAACCTGACAGAAGATTGTCAGAAGTATATAAACGTTCGGTAGGACGCTAAAAATATTGAATAAGTGCTGTATCGTACATAAAAAGTGCACCATAACCGTGAGTAAGAAAGAAGACATTACGCCAAACCCCTACTATGCCTGTGGAGAACTACAATTTTATAATGTTTGTCCACTTAAAAAACAAGGAATACTTTCGTTGTGTCAAAATAAGACATAAAATCTCACTGCAAGACGAAAATTAAAAATTAACGATAATGAATCTTCAAGTCAGAATACAAGAAAATGTGTACAGGTGAAAATCCTGAACAAAAATATCAAGTTGCAATTTGACAGTGGTTCTGATTTAAGTATAATAAATGTTTATACTTCGAGGAAAATAAGAAAACCAACATTAATGGTAAAAAAAATATTAACTCGTACTGTCACAGGCGAGAAAATTAAATTTGTAGGCGAATTTGTTTCAAATGTAACGTTAAACAAAAAAATAAAAAAATATTCGTAATGAAAAACACGAATAATCTTTTTGGTACAGATTGGATGGAAAAATTAAAATTATGGAACAGCCCAATCAATTCATTTTGCTAAACTTTGAGTTCTTCCAACGAAACAGTTCTGAAAAGAGAATCAAAAATAAATTCCTAGAGATATTTTCTGGTGAGCTTGACAGGTATAACAATTTGAAAGCGAAATTCGAGTAAAAGAAAGCGTACAACCAGTTTTCAAATAGAAAAGAAATGTACCATTTGTGTCGATCAATCAAATAAACGACAAGCTTGACTGACCAGAAAAAACCGTTGTTTTGTCCAAGGTCGAGCATAGTGACTGTGCTTCGCAGGCAGTATATATTAAAAAAAAAAAAGTCGGATTTTTCAACGGGCTTAAACATTGTTCTTACAGATTATCACTACCAACTTCCGGCAACACTTAGTGTGACGATAAATATTCGCACTTACTGGAGTCAAAGCGTCCAAGAGGTTTTGCTTATCGGGCTGCTGTTTTGTAATGGATACTCGCATAAACCCACGCGAGACAGTTCCTCATTTCGTCAGCTGCATCGCCTTCCAAGTTTGGTTCAAGAAAAGTACATTCTTCGACATTTGTTATTTTATGTTGATTGGCACGAGCTAGGAACTTTGATTAAGAGCGAGGCCAACGGCAATGATTGGCGCGTCGGCAGTGTTTTTCGTCAATAAAAACAATCTGGGGCATTGGCTGAGGGTGCAGTTGGGACCTTGGTGACGTGCACTGTTACAGAGGTTCGTATTAAGTTACGATTCTGCTTATCTGTGTCTGGAAGCTGGACACTAGTTTCGAACATACCAATAGAGCTAGCGGTGTAATTACTAGTATCTACCGAAACGTGGGTGGAATACACTGATTAACAACTTTCGGAGACAGAAGAGGTTGTTGCGCAACTTAGCGAAGAAAAATTCTACACACATTGTGAAGGCCTTCACACGCTTATTGCTGGCGGCCAAATCTCCGTATGTGCGCTCATTGCCCAACTCCTTGATATTTTTTATAAAACTTGACCAGGCGACCAGGCAGTTTGATTGGTGCGACTGTAAGAAAAAAGCCGTCAAATATGATTATTTACATACCAAGAATGCACATAAAGATATGCCATGGCTTCTTGATGTAGGGCCTTATTTACCTACGGTAAGTTTCTTTTTTCTTATTAGACTAATATTTCCACATATTGAAGGATTACAAGAAACAATGTTGTTTGTATCCTTTTTGAAACTAGTTGAGCCGTGTCAGTAGTTAAAGATGTGATAAATATTTTTTCTATACTTCTGATATGAGTGCAGGGATCATGAGGATAACAATACTCAGAATACTACTTGAGTCTGCTAAATCTATGTGAAGAGATTATCGGAGAAAATACAAACGATCTGTGGTTTATATAACAACAGGACAACCTTCAAAAGTGGTTCTACTGTTCGCAGATACCTCTCCCGAGTAAATCCTTTAATAGAGAAGAACATGACTGTGAACGCCATTCCATGTAGCCACGGAATGAAAAAGATCCAAATCGCCCCCGGTCTCAGGCTGTATGCTGCGCGCGTTAACTGGCCGTAAGTTAGTTGCACCTGAGTCTACAACTGTTCGCTTCCGTCCCGCCTTCCAGAGGATTGAAGATGTCAAATGATAGGTCGGAATCCCTTACTTCCTTACGTTGTGATTTCATCTCAAAGAAAGCTAAGAAAAAGGGGAGGTTTTCGTGCTGCAAATCAAGAGACGGTTTGGTGCAAAATTCAGAAATAAGGGAAACGAACAAGAACAAAAAAATAACAAGACAGTAGCGAAGGCGCCAGTCTATGTGGACTAATGATTGCATTGTATCTCTTTCTACAGAGAGAGAGAGAGAGAGAGAGAGAGAGAGAGAGAGAGAGAGAGAGAGAGAGAAAATAAAAAATACAATCTAACTTTTTTCAGAGTCCACTTATTACTTGCTGCTACTATGCCTGTTCGTTGTTAGAAGTAGTACAGTCTTTATGCTCTCTTTCCCTTGGGTTCTGTTTAGAAGCGGTGTACGTGTCTACTAGCGTGGTGGGAGGGAGAGAGAGAATTTTTCTGCGTCTTCACTCCACGTATTCTGGGTGAATCTCTCTCTCTCTCTCTCTCTCTCTCTCTCTCTCTTTCTTTCTTTCTCTCTTTCTTTCTTTCTCTCTTTCTCTCGCTGACTTATTTTTCAAATCTTCAAATGTTGAAACCATTTCAATATGGCGTGGGGTGATGGTAAGTGTTGGAAATGTTTGTCTATAAAAGTTTAATATCAATTTCGTGTATCTGGCTTAAATGATTCGCTTACGGTTTTCGCACGGATGTCTGCCGGTCTGGAAGTTCGGAGACAAGATTCTGTTGACTCTATACATTCACCTGTCAGCGTAATTACAATTTCATCCTTACGTGGGTGGTCTCTTTTCGATCGATAATTCCGTTTTTAGTCGTTCCTCCATCTCTTTCCCCGAGAGAGAAAGGAAGAGAAACGAACAACAAAGAAGAAAGTAACAGAATTCTATTCCAAGGTTCTATCTCATTGTTAAATTGTTATATCAGTCGATGTAATTTCGTGGATGCCTTGTGTTTCGCCTCTCTGTTATCTCTCGGTCACACCGGCGCTTAATTCTCTATTCCCCTCTTTCTCAGCCCTTCCTAAGATAAAGACAAAAAAATATGCGCACAGAGATATTCTTCAAATATCTATTCCCGGGTTCGATTACAAGATCCGTCGATACTTGGTTTAACGTGTGTGCAGAAGGAACACTTACAGTGTTACAGAAATATAAAGAAGAAACTAGTTTCTTAAGTTAAGGCTGCAAGAACATTCCAAATCTGTAACACAAAAGGAAATAAAAAAAATCACGCGCAGCTGACCATAAGATGAAATTGAAATAAAAGATAGACAACACCGCTGGAAATTATGAAAACTTAAGGAATCAGCGTATATGCTAGTCCACAAAAATTTCCAAAGTCACTTAAGCATATATATATATATATATATATATATATATATATATATATATATATATATTGTTACGTGTTAAGAGTAACAAAAGAAAAAAATGATTGACCAAAAGTCAGAGTTAAATGAAGACTTTTAACACAAAATTATATATATGCAAAATTTACAAGTTTTGCATTCAAAACAGAAACGTAGAGTTTACTACTGGCAGGCGAAGTTTTACGAAGGGGAAGGAAGGGTCAGTATCTTTACCCAGTTAAGTTAGCAAAATAGTTTAAGTGCTATACTTTTTGGAAATCCTTAAATGTGTATATAAAGAATAATTTCCAGTATGGTCAATGAAAAGTCAAAAAATCTATTTACCCTTTAAGTTCCATGAGGTTCTCTTTCAGGTTTTAGTTGGTCGGCAACTTTTCTTAGAGATTCTTTCAGATCCACGAATATATATATATTCTGAAGAAAAAATTCGATGCACAATTCATTTTTACAAGAATCGTTTTCATTTTTCTTTGTTAATTATGATGATTAATAATGTTTCAAACATCTTTTAAGTTTCTTAGTTATTGTCTGTATTCAGTTATTAAGTAAGGACTATATTTACTAATCGAAAATTGAAAAGCTTAATACAAATAATTTCCCACTAAGATGTTTAAAATAGTTTAATTTTTGTGTAAAAGTGTCCATATTTTTTAATTATGTGGCATATCATTAAAAGGTTTCGTGTTTGAAGGGATGTTCCCCTTTCGAAATGTTCACGTAGGTTTCATAAATTTATGTCAATTCTGGTCTACTATGCTTAGCTTGTCACCACACCTGGCTGCATCAATTTCTTCACGCATTAGAAAACTATGACCTCCGTGATTAAGAAATACTTTTATTCTAAATTTCGTGCTATTTTGAACGTCTTCGGTCTTCAAGTTACCCAATTCCCGGGGCTGGATCAATAAATCGATCACTTTGATCGAAACCTTATCTTATCCCACGTTGTGATTTGATTTGATCATAAGACGGTTGAAATATAACTCTTCGGCTGATTCTGTGAAGTTTGGCACAGCGTTCAAATCAGAGTTCTTCTTAGGTAGGCAGTCACGTGATATCAGGCAGCGTGGTCTCTCGTCTCAACTGCAAATCTCTGATGCTTCGGCGAAACTGCTCTTGGACAATTCGGACCCTCGTTTATAAGAATTTTCACCTAAAACCGGTGTGGAGAATGACCAGTTTGGGGAATAGGCAATTCCCCTAATTTTAATAAAGGTTTCTTGTCGTCTGGGTTGCGAAGATTAATTATCTTTTTCAATTCGGGGGTTTTTCCCTTCTAGTAAGTAGCAGTCACAGGCATCGATCCGCCCAATCAACTCCTTCCTTCCTTCACTGGTATCTTACACTAACATTATTTAA
This sequence comes from Ascarosepion bandense, assembly GCA_037127315.1. NCBI lineage: Eukaryota > Metazoa > Mollusca > Cephalopoda > Sepiida > Sepiidae > Ascarosepion > Ascarosepion bandense. The sequence continues at coordinate 2,261,326 of JBBBDQ010000879.1, forward strand.
AGGGAGTGAACAACTTCTCTACCTTCCTTAGTTTTCCATCTCTGCCAATTACTTTAGTCCTCCTTCGACTGATTAGGATTGAAAATTCACTTGCGGTCATTAATTATTTTATTTTAAATTTCACCTACGCAAGGAAAATCCTGGTTCATATTTAGAGATTTGCTAGATGACTTCCTCGATTTCTTGTCAGAGTTATTAATTTCTTAATTCACAAAAAAATTCTTATTTTCTGTTTGTAGTACAGTCTCGTCCGTTGTCTACTTGGCTGCTCACTAAGAAATTTTTATAATTTCAAATGTCATTTATATAAAATTCTCTATCCAATACTGTGTTTTGATAAATTGTACTTTGACGACAGGGTCATTAATCAACTGTCCAAATTCACCACATGGCCTCTTTTGCATTTTGCTTCTCTCTGTGGGCGATCTCTTTAGGTTTTAGAGGTTTCTCTGTTTCTAACAAAAACAGACATATCTTCAATCAGGATATCGATGTGTCTTTCTTCCTGTCTTTTCTTTTTAACTCTCCTGTGTGCGAAACGGTGTTACACTATAAGCAAGTAATACTTGTTTCAAATAATACTAATTTAACTTTAAATTTGCTAATTTTCCAAAAATAATGTGTCATAAATGTATATGTTATTTTTGTAAGATTTTTAAAACAGAGAATTAACTTTTCTTTACAAACCTGTCAATCTGTCAAAAATGGACGAAAAACTGATAATTTTAGAAAACTCTTACAAAAATCTCAATAAATATAATTTCTACTTAAAATACATCAGAGCTTACTGGAAAAAGTAAATTTAATCGTTTAGCTTTCAATTAAAGCTAAAATGAAACTTTCAAGAAAGCTTTTTATTTTGAAAAATTCACTTTAAAACTTAGGTATCGAAACTAAATAGAGGTGCCTATATCGCAGGAAAAGTAGTGTAGAAGAGTAATCAAATAATCAAATAATTATTCTCTAATGCACACATGATCCTAGAAAAATTCAAAGTTTAAATGAAAAAAAATTCTTTTAATAAGGAAACCTACTGATTATTTCACCGGAGTAAAAAGAAACCATGTGGAAATTAAGCTAGTCACAGCTCACCATAGTTTTAGGCTGGCCAAGTTGAAGCAAAATAAATCTAGCACGGCAATTGCTTCATGTTTTAAAAACTGGTAAGCGATTATTCGTTACGTCAAACAATAACGTAATCAAACTCACTGCATTGTTTGCTAATATTACTATAATGTATAAGCTATCGCAAATTTAATCAACAGTGAGATCAAGTCAGACTATCAGACACAGCCTTATTATACAGACATTTTTAGATACATCCCTTTAATGGTCGTTTCCATTATTTTCAGATGAAATTTATTGAAAAGCAGCAAAGCTTTAAGAAAATTTTGCAAAGAGCAACAGGTGATACATCGTAAAAATGAACTACAATGAGTAATGCTGTGTTAAGATGGCAGTATATCAGTTTTTATTTGTTTAATGTACCATACACAAATGGTAAGAGATCACGCTTTATATTGCTATGTTCCAAATTATTTGCATGTTTACACATAACTGCATTATACTTCATATATTTGCGTTGATATATATATATATATATATATATATATATATATATATATATATATATATATCCAGGTTAAAGAATGTCTTGTTTTATTAACTTTTGGATTTAATTTCAGAAAGATGGTATATTCCTTTTTCTCATCCGCAACCTTCACTTTTCAAAAAGGAAGGCAAACTAGTTGATGTATCAAAACCCGAAAATTATTTGCAGCTGGTAAGTAGTTTGGTGTAATTAGCAACAGCAATCGTGATAATCGTTATTGGAACAAAATGATGTAACAAATGATAGCAGCGACTAGACTGCCCATAGCTTCCTTAGGTAATTTTAAAAGCAGTTCATGATATAAAATGATGAGGTAAACAATATTATCAACGTTATTATTAATTGCAAATAATTTAGTTTTTATTTACAATATAAGGTATTGTAATAATCATTATTACTCACATTATACAATATTATTTTGATCAAATGCAATAATATATGAAATAAATGGAAAGGTTTACAAAATTTGTGAAAAAGATTGTTGCTTTACATTATTTTCTTAAGGAAATTCAGATGGAATTTCAATGATAGACGTTAACTTATCAAACAACAGACTTTCAGAACAAAAAATAAGTCAATAATACCATAATAACATAAGCTTGTCACTCTTCCAGGACAATAATCAAAATAACATTTGAAACATCTTTAATGTAAATATTGATCTGCAGGAAAATGTTTACTTTTTTTTTCAAAGGTGACGGTTATTAAAAAACAAACAGCAGTTGTCTACGTAGAGAGATTTATTGAAATAAAGTAAGACTCTGTAGAGAGCTGACATATTCTGGAGCAGGCATGTCTTTAATAGCACTAGCACGCGCTGAATCAGGTTTTCTGTCATCCTTGTTAATAATTTCTCCCAAATACTTAATCTTGTTCATAAAGAATTCATACTTTTCATCCCTTAGCATGAATCCATAATCCTGAATTCTTTCAAACATTTCAAAAACATGTTTCTTATGTTCTTCCGTGTCTTCACCTCTCAGCAAAATATCATCAACCTATGCGACTGCAAAGTCGAGACCACCTAGCATCGTGTCTATGATTGCTGGAAGATAGCTTCAGCGACTTTAATTCCAAACGCATATATAATCCTGTTTGTATTTATGGCAAAAAAATTTGTACATTAGTCATCGACTTGAATTTGTACAAACGCTTCGCTAAGGTCTATGTAGCTACAATAATGTTTTTGTGAAAAACATGCATTGTTTGAGAGAGGCGCTAGATAAACTGGGTCTGGACAACGAAGTGCCAGGAGAATTTCAAAAAATAAAAAAAAAGTATATAAACTTCAGATTTGTTTTTGGCACACTTCGATCCTAAAAAAGAATTGCTCGTAGCAAGTGACGCGAGTGTTTATGCTATCGGAGCTTGTATTATGCATAAATTCAATGATGGCTTTGTTAAAGAAAGTTAAGGGATTATCTTTGACTTCAGAAAGTACCATAGATTTATTCATGGAAGAAAGTTTACATTGCAGACGGATCATAAACTGTTGTTAGCGATTTACGGGTGGAAAAAAGGTTTACCGACTCATATGGCTAACAAATTGCAACCATTCTTCTAAATCATAACTTTAGAGATTTTGCCGTCGACAAGTTATACAGATGGACTGTCCAGACTGATTGCAAACAATAATGAACCTTTCGAAGACAGTCATTGCTGCCCTACAAGGAGGTAGTGATTAAAAATATTTTGTGCAATACTGTGCGGGAACTACCTGTAACGTTAGAGTTATAAAATAAAGAAAGCACTGGAAGACAAATTCATTATTGAAATGAAAAATAAATTAAAAGACAACAATAAAGAAGACTCTGCAGTTTATTCAATATATGACAACGTTTGCATGTACGGCGAAGGAGTAGTGGTAGATCTAACACCACAAAAAAGGATCTTGAAGGAATTCCATGCAGGACACCCTGGTATATCCAGTATGAAGAGCGTAATGAGAAGCTATGTTTACTAGCGTAACAGAGATAGAAACATTGAAATTTTGGTAAAGTCGTGTAAAAGCTGTACTTTGGCAGCTAAGGCACCATTAATTAAGTTTAATCCATGGCCAGAAACTGACCGTCCATGGTTGTGTCTTCATATTGATTTTACTAGTTCAATGACTGGATTATACTATCTTATTGTCGTAGATAGCTTTTCGAAATGGCCAGAGATTTTCAGTTATAAGAGTTCAACCATGCAAGTAGTAATACAGTTTTTACACGAACTGATCGCGAGGTTTGGATTGTTTCTGATAATGGTACGCAATTAAAACGGAAACTCGAAATGGAACATACTAAAAGAAAGGTGAACAGAACAACAGAAATGCTCAACAACAGGATGTATAAAATCCAAGGATGGTACAGTCATAATAGAGAAAGAGAAAATACTTCAATAATGAGATGGCTGAATCGGAGATCTCTTCCAAGACAAGAGAGAGCAACCAACAATGCACAGAAATATCAACGGCAGGAAATATTACAAAACGAAATGAAAGCTGCACTGGAAGCAAGTCCAGACGGTATTGTAATAGAGACGCTAACAGCCTTAGATGATTTTGGCGTATACAAAATTACATAAATATTAAATTAATCTACAACAGTGGCAATATACTGGAAGACCTAAAGCAGATCGATTTTCATATCACTGCCTAAAAAGATAGGTGCAAAGGAATGTGAACTCCATCGAACAATCAACTTAATGAATCATATAACAAAAATCATCATCTGAATTCTGATGAATAGAGTCGAATCAGGTCAGACAAGAACACTGAAACAAGGGACGCAATATTTATGCCCAAAATGTTATCGGAAAGGGAAATTTAAATGAAGAAGGACGAGTACCTGTGTTTCATAGACTACGAAAAAGCATTCGATAAAGTACGCCTCAAAAACTTGATAGAGATGCTCGGCAACCTAAACATATTCTGGAAACACATTAGAATAAACATAAACCTGTACTGGAAGAAAACCGCCTGCATACGAACAGGAAATGAGTTCAGCAGATATACAAAAATAGAAAGTGGTGTAAGAAAAGGATGTGAATTCTCTCCAGATCTGTTTAACCTATAGAGTGAGGCAATTATAAGAGAACTAGAGGTCCCGCCAGGATTCGTCATTGGCGACCACAATCAGAACAATATAAGATGCGCAGATGATACAGTGTTGATAGCAGACACTGAAAGGAAACTACAATATCTCCTACAGAAGGTAGCCAAATAAAGTGAAAAGAAAGGAATAAACATAAACTACAAGAAAACTGAATGTATGGTCATTATTAAAACGAAGAGCCCAAAATGCCAACTACAATACTGAAATCAAGCACTAGGATATATGGCCCAGTAAATATAAACGTTGGTTAGCTCCAGTCACTTGACCCAAATAGTTGTGAGTTCAATACCTGGCTACAGCAATGGCGAAGAAATAATTTAGAGAGTTGAGTTAAAGAGAGATAACTACATGGAATTGAGAATGTGATCAAAAGCAGCTCGGTTCGAAAATTCCTAGCACCTGAAGAAGGCCAGAGCGTACAACGGCCAAAACGTCGTAACTATTACAATACAGTTGAGAACAACAGTCTAAGCAATGCAAATAATATAAAGTATTAGTTTTATTATCCTAAATTCCTTCATATTCATTTAATATTTTTTCCAATAAAGATAACGAGGTAAACAAAACCAAATACTTTACAAAATTCCGCTCTTTTATTGATAGATATCTTGCACATCATTAATTGTTCTTTTTATAGAACTTACTAATAATATTATTGGCAACATTAAATTACATAATTTAATTTACTTCTAAAAGAAAAAATGGACAGTGTATTAAATTTAGAAAGGGTTTCTTTTATTAATGCACTTTGGACTGATAAAGGTAAGATGCGCAGGGTTTTGGTGTCGTCAGTAATCCACAAAGAGATAAGGATGCAGACAGTAAGAATTGCAGCGCTGATATGAATAGGGTTTCAATGTGGGCGAAACGGGAAGAATTGAAGTTAGTGTCAGACCATCTAGTAAAAGTCATTAGGAATGTCTACTTATAATCCGAGCTGTGTCAGTATTTATCGTGAACATCGCGTTTACCTCTTTCTTTTTAAAATGTATCAGAAACTCTTCCTCTCAGAAGTATCTATTGTTAATCTTGCGTTTAAATTTATTTTTCTTATCTTTCTCTCAATCTTTAATTTAAATTTCGCGTTTTGAATTAATCATCATTTTTTACAATCGATCTCAATTGTTTTCAGTCATCGTGTTTTTATTCTTTTTTACTCTGCTACAATTGAGAACGGCAACTTGCTATTATTCGTGATTCTGGGGATAAAATACTACTCCGTTACCTAGTCCAAATGTTCCAAAATATATTAAATGTCAATTAATAAATTGAACATCGCATAGTTAAAACAGATCTGTGGCCCGATGATTGACTCTCTAAATATGTTAACTGAATGAATATTCTGAGAACTAAAACGCAGTACTGGATAAAAGTTCTTTCTGAAGTATTTGCAATTTTAAATTCTTTGTTGAATTCTTTGCTCCGCTTCCTTCCAGGACAGTTGGGTGCTCGATAGTATTTCTGACAATAGAGACAAGGCCATTTCTCTACATCCGTTTGCAAATATATTTGTATTAGGGAACTTAAACATTCTGTCACTGATCTTGCTGGCATCTAAAACCTGGACTTCTCAATCATCCAATCTCTCACGCAAGTGGCGGATTTCCCCACGCATTTCCCCAGTAACCCTGAAAGACACGTTTCTCTTCTTTAACTCTATCCATGACTCTTCCTGATTTCTTGTTTACCTCTTCCCTCTTCGCAACTTTAATCAAGCGTCTGTAATCATTTTCCCCACTCCCTCACCAACCAAGAATCTCCTAATAACAATATATTTCTGTTATCAATTGCAGATTGGGAATTACTTCGTGATTTATTAATGACGTCTCTTGGAATGAAGTTAAAAAATTCACCACTGAGTTTTCCTCCTACATGAAAGCCAGTATCGATGCTTTCATTCGAGCAAGTTAAATCTCGTTCATCTGCATAGTTATCATCTGTATGATCGGTCTCTATTGTCCACAAGACTCAATTCTTTCGGCTGTATTGAAGTGACACATCCGATTACAACAAACACCTCTTTGAGTCTGCAAGCATGTCTTAAATGAAGCAAAGTTATTGTTTGTTGGTAGAATGAAACAACATATAGCATCTTGCAAGTTCTGTTCTAGAGATTACTTAAGGCTCTGCAAGAGGTTGTTGAACAACAACAAACCCTTATTTCCTCCTCTATTCAATCAATTCAAAGTTCTTACATCTCCAGTAGACAAAGTTGAATGCTTTTATTGTGAATTCTCTTACAACTCAACACTTGTTCGTCTGGAGTACCCACACCCGATTTTCCACTTGGAACAGAGACTCCACTGAGTACTATGTGCATAGCCTCGTCTCTGGTGTCAGACCTAATTTCTAAGACACCCATAAGGCCCATTGAATTATCACATTATTAGAAATTTACTGTTTTTTTTTTTTTTTTGGAAAACATTCGACGCTCGAATCAAAGTGATTAAACATCTTACCTCTCTCGACCTACTCTCTGGTAAACAATATGGCTTCCGCTTCGCCAGGTTCACCGCTGATGTGATAACGGTTATCACTGAATATGTATACCAGGCTCTTGATAATAATGGCCAAGCTCGAGCTGTTACTCTAGATATCTCGAATGCATTTGACAGGGTTTGGCATGCTGGCCTTCTGCACAAGCTCCAGGGCTATACTATTACTGGTTTATTGTTCGATTTAATTCAATAGTTCCTATCAAATTATGAAATGAATGTCGTTTTGAACGGATTCTTTCATATGAAAGCGAGCGTTCCTCAAGACTGCATCTAGCGCTGGGAAAGTTGGGTCACTGTGTCATGCCAGAAAGTTTTTTCTTGTTAGGTTCTATCTTGCACATTTGTAAATCTACCACACGTTAATGCATTGAATTCTGTTGCCATATTTGCTCAGGTGCTCCTACTATTCATCTCGGGGTACTTGACAAAGTAGAATCTGCAATGTAATTGTAATTTCGACTTTAGTTACTTTCTCATCGACATGATGTGGCTCCCCTCTGTCTTTTCCGCAAATATTTTCATGGCAACTGCTCTGACGAGATTTTTTTTTATTGGTGCCACAACCACTTGAATTTAAGCGTGCTACTATATTGGCATCTAGATCCCACCCTTTTACCGTTGAAATAGTTAAATGTAACCCCCACTTCTATTCCAACATCTTCTTTTCTTGCATTTATCACCTGTGGAACTCTCTTCCATTTGCACCATTGTGCAAACTAATTGAAACAATTGTTGCAGTTTCCTTTCTTTCATCATACAGTCAGTTTTAAACGCACTGGAGTTACAGGGTGTAATCAATTTTTATTTTTTCTCAGTTTAGGTCATTTGTAATGGTGTGCAGTAATATGAATCTATTTTCGGGGTGTATGATGAAATTTGTTTGGCCTTGAAAAGTATTGCGTCATCAATGTAGTCGGAAGAGAAAAACAACGACAATGGACAAGGTATACGTGATCAGGGAATGTGTGAAAAATCCCACGAAAACATTTTTCGTTTTGTCTCAATTAATTTGCACAAGGGTGTACTTGCTTCCCTGTTAGCTACAATTTCCCAAAATTTGAATACAATGTCAACTGACATTTTCTAACTTCTTGAATTCCGTCATTCTTGTATCCTTTCCTCAATACCCTCTGTAGCCATTCTTTTCTGTCACTATAACCTCCTGCCTACTAATGGCGGTTCGGCCTTGCTTGGTGTGAAAGGATTAAAAAATATATATGTGTTAAAACATAGTAACTTTCTTTTTTTCTATGAGTAGATAGACATTCCTTTTGACAGGTCCATACTCTGCCCCTTCTCTTGAACAGAAGCAGAGGCTCATACCTTGTTTCCGGTTTAAGAAGGAGTTCCCGGTTTAAGAAGGAGTTCCCGGTTTAAGAAGGAGTTCCCGGTTCGTTTCCGCGTTCCGAGGCATTAATAGTGGTGCTGTCATTAATTTTTCGTCATATATGTCGATAGTGGTTACATCTCTTCTTACTGAGTGTGCCGGGTTGGAAGTTTTCTAGTTGCTGCTCAGCGACTGGTAGTTAGAAACATCTTGAGAGGTTGCTCTGATCAACAGTCGAATAATATCAAGGCTTTTGCAGTGTCATGTCGTGCATGTAAGAGTGTCCCTGCAATAACCTCCGGCAAGCAATACCGTGACCACACTATGTTGCAGTCTGTGCCAATTCCCACCACGCAATTATTTTCTACTACTATTTTCGATCTTTTCCTCACCCAAATAACACACCATGATGAAAAGCAACCAACGAAATAAAACTAAACCAGCTCGAAGGAAAATATCAACACCCATCAAACTTTCTTTCACCAACATTCGTGGTATTCGTACGAACTTCTGTAGTGTGAAATCTTTCCTCTTCCATCAATCCGCGAACATCCTAAAGCTCTGCAAAACTAATCTTACCTCTGCAATCCCTCCACTGAATTCTCGGTTTCTCGTTATCTTCGTCTCTTTACGAAAGACTCTAATGTCCACATGCATAGCTTGGGAGGTTTTGTCCGTAAATATTTTTGACTGACTAGGAAACTATCTCTTGAGTCATCAGACCATTTTAGCACGTACTTCGGCTTTCTTTACTAAACTAATTCGAGTATCTCTTCTTTTCCTACAGTCCCTGTTCCTCTCATGAGTGTTGGCTGTTTCTGTTAATGTAGACGATGAAATTTGCACCCGTTTTGCAAATATATTTCTGTTTGGTGACTTTAATGCTCACTATGCCAGGTGAATTCCTCAGTACCTCACTGGCATCCAAACTCTGAACTTCACAATCACCCAATCACTCAAGTAAGTAGTGAACTTCCCCACGCGTTTCTTCAATAATTTTGATGAACACGCTTCTCTTCTTGATTTCTTCTTTACCGCTGTTACTGACTCATGACGTACTCTGCAGCTCCGCTCCCTTGGCAACTCTGATCGTGCGTTCATGTCAGTAAAAATCTTTTCCTCTTCTACACAAGCCAAGAAACTACTACCAACAAAATATGTTTCTGTTATCAACCTACAGAACTACTACCAACAAAATATGTTTCTGTTATCAACCTACAGATTAAAACTAGTTCCGTGATTTCTTTGTAACTTCTCTTGGAGCCAAGTTTTTAGTCTCCATTTTCAAAAATGCCTCTCTGATGTCTTCTCCTGAGTGAAAACCAGCATTGAAGCTTTCATTCCAGCACGAAAATACTAATGAGATCACGTTCATTTCCTTTGTTTTCACCTGCATTCTCGCCCATTATAGCTCACAGTAATCACTTCTTCCGGTTGTACCAGTGCAACATATCTGATTGCAACAGACGTCTATTTGTCTTTGTTCGTAATGAGTGCAGCGTGTTCTCAAAGAATCGAAGTTACTGTTTACTGATAGGATTAAGCGTATGATGTCAGAACCAAGACGAAACGGCGGAGATTTAAGAAATAAACAATTGTATTAATGTAAATGTCTCTCTTTGACAAAGATAAGTAGAATCGTAAAAGTCGTCCACAGGAGCATACGTTAAGAGAAGGAGGGTGAATTGTGCCTTACTGCGGCGACGGCCTTTGGTGGATGATCTTTTGGAGATGGGAGGTCGCGTCCCGACGAGCGTTGGGAATCCTGGCTGTTGTGCCGACTGACTATCGAAGAAGTCCCTTTGATGGGTTTTTTATGTCCTTTTGTCTTCAATTTTTATTTTTATTTTTTAGGAGGGAATGGATGCTATTGGGTGGAAATTCTGGATTGTATTTTTCTTTAAGTCTGTCAGTAAAATGGAAACTATGTGCGTAGCCGATGAGCAGTTGACGAAATTTTTATTTAAGTCTTGGGTTTCGAAGTGTTCACATTCGGCCAGTGGTGGCAATTTGTGTAATATACATCAGAAGAAAATCTGGTTTTAGGAAGATCATAATCATATGAAACAACGTATAACCTCTCACAAGTTCGGTTATTGGGGATTCTACAAGAGGGTGCTGAACAACAACAAATTCTCAATCCCTCTTCTATACAATCAATTTTCTGACACCTACAGCAGAGAAGATTGCGTCTTTTGTTCAGAAGTTCTCTTCGAACACCACACTGGTCTCATCTGGAGTACCCATACTTGACGACACCACATGGCAAGCGAAAGTGGCGGGATCCAATCCGTTTTCATAAAGAATTATGCTACTGTGATGACTCCAGTTTTCTTCAAACTACAAAATTAAACTCGCTGCTTTCCAGCTTGTTGGAAGTCCTCCTGTGTAGTTCCTGTTTTTAAGAACTCCGGGAAAACCTCTGATTATCGCCCTATTAGTCTCTTACCACTTTTCGGCAAAATATTCAAGGCTTTAATCAATATTGAAGTGGTTAAACCTCCTCTACGATAAACAATATGGCTTCCGTTTCTGCCATTGTTGTGTTAACGGCCATCACTGAATATCAAGCTCCTGATAATAACGGCGATACTCTTGGTATCTCACAGGTTCTGACAAAGTTTGGCTTTGCTTGAGGTGAAATTATTAAATAAAAAGATACATTTAAAAAAGAACTCTAACTGACAGAATACTGTATCTGTTATTAAGATGCTATCACCTCATCAAAATATATGTAACTAACGTGTTGTTATCAATAATAACACATGATGTTCATTTTTCAATGAACTAGCTAAAAATACAACAGCAAAAAAATATATTTCGAAGAATTTTATATAATAAATTTTCTAGGAAGACATAAACTTGTTTTAATTATGATTTGATTAATATTATTATTAACACGGTTTGTATATATGGCCAGTGTCATCTTTTTTTCCCTTTCAAATATCATCATAATATATAAGGCGTATTATTTTCTATATCGTTGTTGATGACCTTAATTAGCATAAATCCATATGCTGGGATAATGTTTAGTGATTCAATTTATGCTCTACTCAGATGCATATTTTAGGTAAATAAAAATATCAGATAAATGAAAAGTAGCATTCAGGGCCTTAGCTAATGCTAAAAAAACACCGGGCACAGACAAAATTGCCCGGAATTATTAGTTGAAAATGTGATGACGTCATCAGTGCCATCCGTTTCAAGAAACTATGATTTTGCGGATTTTTTCGGCTATTCCAATGGAAATTAGGCCCGAAACGTGAACGAAAGCAGGAAGACAATTAATCGTTCATAATTAGGAAAAACTACTTTTTGAGAAGATTGATAACATTCGAGTTTTTAATTCTTTTATTTCAAAATTAGAGGGACCGCTCGTAAATCGACTTTACAGAAAATAAAACCGTTTTTAAAAAGCTATGTATCTAGGCACTAAACTTGTATGCAACAACGTTATACTGAAAATCATACACATAAATATCAAAATCGGAGAACAAACAAAATAAGTTTGCAAGAACTAATCGAAGAACAAATACATATTTAAAACACACGAAAACAAAACAACAAAACGCAACAAAGAAAAAATTCATCATTAGAAATCATTTATATATAATACAAATAGAAACATACATACATTTTACATTTACTTTAATAAAAAAAAAATAATTCAACGTAAAAAGCATCATGGTATTTTCCCCAATGGAAATATTTTATTAATTTCACGCAGAAAGGGACTAGAAATCCAAATTGTTTCTAAATGTAAATTAATAAACTTAAAAGCAATCAGTAAACACTCCAAAATATTTTTACATAATAAAAAAAAAAAACGAAACAAAATAAAAATACTTAATTTCGACCTATCAATCTGCTTCTATGCATGTACAAATCTAACAATTCTAGTCAGGAGAAAAAATTCGAATGCTTTTTTTTTAACAATTTACGCGAAGAAGCAGGAATTTTAGTAAATTTATTTCTTTTATTAATGATTCGAACCATATTTTTTATTGGGCCCCAAGATATTCAAGAACTCAATTTCTCCATGAAAGTAAATAGCAGTAGGATAAATAGCAGAATGTTCTTTTTTTAATAGTTTACTGGGAAATGTAATGCTTGCTGCTTATTACCATATTACACCACCCAAACCCAATTTATTCTGAACTACCGTATAAATATGAAATGTATACTATACAAATTGTATACTCCTTTCATCCTAAAATGAAATGTTTTCAAATCCAATGATTAAACAAGGAGATATTTTTCCCTTGCACAACGTTTAGCAAAACAATCTATAATAATTTCTAAATCAATTTCTAATACTTCATTCGAAATATCTCGATTGCAGTGGATTAGGGCCCAGTTTGAAAGTCTTTCCTCTGTCATCGTGGATCGCAAATACGTGAGGATTTGCCGTAAGCTGCTAAAACTGCGTTGAATGTCGTTGCTGAATACCCTTTTCAACCGACATTTTAAAATTACTGTCGCTCCTACATTGGAAACTAATTAATTCCAAAATTTCTTCTATTAATGTTACTAATTTCACCTAAATTTTTGCGATTCCCATTACATCCACGAAATGCAATATTCTGTTGGATACAAAAGATAAGAATTTTGATAATTACTTTCAAAAAATTATGTTGTTTAATTTTTTCTTTCATACATTTAGAGTCAATTAAGCTAAGAAACGAGTTTCCCTGTTTTGCTATGTGATTATGGTTGAGCCACTTCACTATGCAATTCATATGATGTTTTGATTTTGAATGGCTAGACAAATATTCGATATGAGCACATTTTGTAAAAATAAATCTGACACTGTCACTCTTACCAAACTCGCTACAGGGAAAACAAGTTACTTGGTCGTCAATTTCTGAATATTCAATCCATGGATACAGCTTGTACCACTGAAAAATGAATTTCCTATTTTTTTGTACCTACTTTCGAAACAGGAGAGGATTCAAGTATTGGCTGTTTGGAGATTTTTATGGAAATTGTACTAAGATTAGTTCCCTTTGAACTACACTCAGTTTCAGTCTTAGCAACTTTAATTTTATCGCCTTCCTCTTCAACAACGTTTGAGTTGATCTCGATTTGATTTTCGATCTCCGTTTGATATTCGATTTTTTGTCCTTGCTCTGATTCAATTTCGGTTTATCTGACATCAAATTTCTCAATTATTTTTTACTTTTTCGCAAAAAAATGATCTATGGTGCAAGAACCTGAAGGGGCAAGGCGTTTAAAGGGAATATTTTTCCTTGGCATCAACTGTTATGAAACCGTTTATCATGGTCTGGCTTATTGTCTTTCTGTACTTTTCTATTGCACACTAGACAAATAATTTCTTCTCGGTAGAGTCTGTTTGGGGACATTTTTACAATGAGTAAGTAAACTGTAACAAAGAAAATACAATTGATAGCAATTGTTTATCAAATTTTAAAATTAGAAAATTAAAGATAAATACGTATTTTCAATGTTTCTGAACCTAAATGAAAACTCAAGTTTCCATTAATGTAAACATAGAATTCAATCCTATTCATTCACTCTGAAATCTATAAGATTGCAAAATTAGGAATGTTAAAAATTGCTGATACATAGCTCTTCGGAAATTATAAGATTACAGATCGACAATATAACTTTTTAATAAAATAATTAATATTTAATTTATTTTACTTTTTTATTGGCAAATCTGAATTAAGAATCAAATGTTACTCCAATTTCGGTGAGTGGTTCTAGAGATATAACATAGAAAAGTGATGTCTTCATCAGTTAATGATTATTAAACATACATTACTTAAAATCCGTAAAAAAAAGGAATAACATGAAGATAAAACTAGTTATAGATTTAATTCAAGTTATTTATGTACTGGTGATTACGATTTCACGGTATTGCGAAACTTTCATTTTAATTTTCACTTATCGAAGAAATCGATATGCATGGCAAAATGCTGGTGCAAAATAAATATGGAAAATATTTTTTCTGCAGAAAGTAGATGTTGATACAACTTACGAAAATATTCAAATGAGAAAATATAATTATTTCATTTGTATAAACAAACACAATAAATACATCAAAAGTTTTTGATAGCGTAACAAAAATAAATCGGAACAGCATGAAAACAAATTTAAGATTTAGGTATGCACACGCTTTCGCAATTTTTTAAACACGTATAAGATTTAAACTTTTGAACACTCCTAAAATCTATTTGAATTTTAATTAACTTTTGGTGATTTAGCAAGAAGAATAATTGAAAAAATATCCTTTAAAAAATATTTGTTTAAAAAATTGTTTAGCTAGAAAATTTATAGTGAAAACTTGTCAATTTTCAAAATAACGTTAGCTATTATTTTTATTGCGTAAGAAATAATTTCCGGATTTGCATCGTAAACTATTAAATTCTATGAAAACAATTATCCTATCTAATTATTTTAGTACTTTTCTTTAGTTATTTTGGTTGATTTCTACAGACTTCTTTTTCCTTGATATATATTTTTTTTTCTTTTTTATTGACACCTCCTCTAGTTCAAAAACCTGTAATAAATAGAATATCGGCTAGGAAACTTTAACACCTAGTCAATTTTGAAAAAAAAAATACTTTTGAAAGAAAATTTCAGTTTTAATTTTTAAAATACAATAAGTAGGGATTTAAGGGCAATGGAATTTTGGTATAAAAAACAATACATTTTTAGTTTATCGTACATACATTTCTCAGTTTCATTTTTACCCATGGGTAAAATATGAACATATTTGTAGTATTTTTTAATTTTTTAATTGTTGAATTTTTTTCAAACCCATTGTAAAATAATTCTTCCGTTTTTGAGTCAAGTTTGAATTTAAATTATAAGCTATGAGCTAAAATTTTTGCGAGTAGTTTCTGTTTCTGTATGAACAAATTTAGGACTAAACAAATTTAGTACTTACCAAAATTCTTTGCAACAAAGAGAAGTTATGGAAAAGGTGTCCTTCTTTGCAAATTCTAAGAATCATATGAAGATTTTTAGTGGCTTTTGGGATGGGAGAAGCATTTTAATCTTCAAGATTAAAATGATTTATTGCGTCTTTCCTTCAACCAGGGAAGTAAGTGGAAGTGGTGCGGCAAAAATCAAAAGGGTAGCCACAAAAAGAAGGCGAAAAAGCTTTGCCTTGCAGTCCCTTTAGGAAATCGGGTTCGGACTTTCTGAGTATAACCAGCCTTTTCTCCCAAAATTAATAAATAAACAAACAGATTTTTATTGTGTTCATTCGAATGTTTTTTTCGTTTTTCTTTCTTTCTTTCTTTCTTTCTTTCTTTCTTTCTTCGTGAATTCTTTAGTTTGATTTCTGATGAAGACATTTTTCCTTGCCCGGATTTTCACTATGATTGCACGGATCGGCCCGGATGATTTTCTAAGGTCAATAAGTAGAAAGGATTATAGCCTCTGCACCTGACGCCTGTCAAGTCTCGCAGTTTTGCCCGCTCGGCAACTCCGACCATGCTGTTGTCTCTCTCAGTATTTCTTTCCACTCTCACTCTCCCCAGGAGCCTCCTACCTACAGGACCTCCTACAGCTACCATAAAGCTGACTGGAATGCATTTCGCGATTTCCTCTGCGACGTCCCTTGGGGAAAAGTGTTCGATCTCCCAGTTGATGACTGTGCCTCTGAGGTCTTGTCATGGGCGAAAGCTGGCATTGATGCATTTATACCCGCCAGGAAGTATTGCCTAAAACCTCATTCCTCACCGTGGTTCTCTCCTGCCTGTTCGACCGCCATTGCCCACAGGAACCATTACTTTCGTTTATTCCGGAGACAGTCATCTGATCACAATAGGCGTCTTGTAGAGGACGAAGTGTCCATTACTAATTTAGATTTACGAGTCGACTCGGCGTAACTTGGGTCATGAAATAACACAGAAAATAAGGAAACACGAAAAGGCGAAAGTAACCAGAACAACATTATATTAACAAAGGTTACATAGAGTTGAAAGCATGCATATAAAGTAAGGAAAGAAAAGTTCTTTCCCTTTGTCTGGACAGAACCGTAAAATGTTCGGTAGACAGTTATTTTGAATAAAGTTCAGTTTGAATAAAGTAAATGTACATAGTGTTAATGTCTGTTTCCAATTGGTGGAGTTTTTTTTTGGCGTTGTGTGTGCATGCTGGTGAGAAATGAAAATTTGCGCCACTAATTGCTACCCGCAATTAGTGCGCGTGTGTTTGTGTGAGCTAGGTGATAAACATGTCTGTTCTTCCCTGGACAGAATCCTAACTGGTCGAATACGTGACGCTCCCCGGCTTTATTGGCATCGTTAGCGCAGGAAACTAGGGTTATCACGTGAACGCTGAATGACCATGTGTGTGTGGGTGTGTATGTATCAAACCCTACAGCCTATTCACGTCTGCTCGCAATGAGTGCAAGAGAATCCTGAATGACGCCAAACGGTTGTTCGCTGAGAGAATGCGACAGCGCATAGCTGATCGCAAGTTCGGCTCCAAGGACTCTTGGCGGATATGCAAACGGGTGCTGAACAACTTCAAATCCTCTATACCTCCTTTAATCCATGAATTTGAGGTTCTCACGTCTTCTGCAGACAAAGCTGAGTGCTTTGCCCGCAGATTCTCATCCAACTCCACATTTGACTCATCTGGAGTATGCTCACCTGACTTCCTCATTAGAACTGAGGCCAAACTACACGACGTATATATTACCCCGAAGGTAGTATCCCGAGTAATTTCAAAACTTGACCCCCATAAGGCGAGCGGTGACGACGGAATCCCGGTGATAGTCCTTAAGAGGTCCGCTCCCGAACTCTTCCCTGTCCTCTCTAAACTGTTTAACTACTGCCTATCTGCTTCATGTTTTTCTGCATGCTGGAAGTTCTCTTCAGTCGTTCCTGTATTTAAGAATTGTGGTGAACCCTCGGACCCATCCAACTATCGCCCTATCAGACTTCTACCGATATTCGGGAAAGTGTTCGAGGCCATAATCAATGTTGAAATAGTTCAACATCTTACTGCCCACAAACTCTTCTCTGACAGGCAATATGGCTTCCGCTTTGCCAAGTCCACTGCCGATATGCTAACAACCATTACGGAGTACATACTCCAGACCCTCGATGAGTCAGGCGAGTCTCGTGCGGTTGCTCTGGACATCTCCAAGGCTTTTGACAGGGTCTGGAACTCTGGCCTTCTTTGCAAGCTACGGGGTTACGGCATTGCCGGAAGCCTGCTTGACCTAATCTAATCTTTTTTAAACAACCGCAAAATGAAGGTCGTTTTGAATGGGCATGCCTCTTCATCCTACAGCACGAATGCCGGTGTCCCCCAGTGCTCTATCCTGGACCCGACGCTCTTACTTATTTTCATCAACGACCTCACAGATGAGATCAAGTCCCAAGTAGGCATCTACGCAGAAGACACCACAATATACTCCCGCATCACTAAGAAACCTGGCGTGGTGGACAGACATAATCTCGCTGCTGACCTTGAGAGGGATCTACATTCTGTGGTGAATTGGGGCAAGAAGTGACTTGTCAATTTCAATGCGTCTAAGACCAAGCTGTTATCTTTCAACCATCACAGACAACCTCTCCTGCCTCCTCGGCCTTACTCTCTCTTCTGATCTCAAATGGAACCGCTACATCGAATCCATAGCTAAATCCACTGCTAAGAAGGTTGGGTCACTGTGTCGATCCAGGATGTTTTTTCTGCCTGAATCCATCCTGCATATATACAAGTCTACCATCCGCCCGTGCATGGAGTACTGCTGCCATGTATGGTCAGGCGCCCCTGCCGTTCTCCTCAGTGTTCTCGACAGGCTGCAAAGGAGAGTCAGTAACGTGATAGGTGCTGACTTGGCGGCTCGACTACAGCCACTTTCCCACCGACGAAATGTGGCCTCTCTTTGTCTGCTCTGTAAATACTTTCATGACTTCTGCTCGGACGAACTTAAGTCACTGGTGCCTCCTCAACAGGTGTTTACTAGTGCAACCAGAATGGCAACTGGGTCCCACACATTCACAGTTAAGTTAGCCAAATGCAGACGACAATTCTACTCCTGCAGCTTCTTCTCTCGCACTTTCCGCTTGTGGAACTCGCTCCCTTATCCTTGCTTTCCTGACAGCTACAACCTCCAGCAATTTAAATGCAATGTCAATACTCATCTACTAACCACTCGACCCTAGCCCTTCCTCCACCCCGTATATCCTTCCCTTTCTCCCTACCTTTGAAACTGTCAACACACCTGCATTCTCATCTTTCTATTGCTCCTTTCTAATTGGTTTGTACTCCTCTTCTCTCTCTTCTAATTAATCTTCTTTCAGTTATGTAGCCCCCCCGCACATCAGTTGCATCTCTGCCTTGCTCGGGCTGAAATGATTTAAAAAAAAAAAGAAGGTAACTTATCAGTCTTGTATAATTTTTACATTCAGTTTCAACTTCCGACTCTGAAAATCCAACGTAAATATTTAGTGATAGAATATACCTGATAATACCAGAGAAAACATAATGAAGACAAATTGTAGCAATCATTTGAAAGAAAAGCAAATACATATTCCGAGTAATAAAGACAGATTGTATACAAAGAAATTCAAATCACTAATAGTGACAGTAAGTATTGCCGAAATGCGCGTAACTTGCTAGAAACAGATAAAACACATGACTATAATTAAATATTAATGTCATAACAAATATAAAATTCCAGTGACTTGACCCAAAGAGTTGTGAATTTGGGAGTTTGTGAGATGATTATAACG
Organism: Ascarosepion bandense; assembly: GCA_037127315.1. Lineage (NCBI taxonomy): Eukaryota > Metazoa > Mollusca > Cephalopoda > Sepiida > Sepiidae > Ascarosepion > Ascarosepion bandense. The sequence goes on from JBBBDQ010000879.1 coordinate 2,280,585, forward strand.
TAAATATAATAAAAATTCCAATTAGGATTGAAGAACAATAGCAATAATTTGCAAGGAACGGAGTAGATAATTTACATGTGAGCGTATTAAATAAAAAACTTCGAGCACAAAGCAGGGGCTTTTCTTATCAGAGGAAAAAGCGAGGCATTCTGGCATTCTGAGATGCCAACACACAGTTACGAAAGTGTCCGAAGGAAAGGTTCCTAAATTCATTGATTCCACGTATATAGTGGCAACTAAAAAATGACAAAATATAAACAAAAATGTTGGTTAGAAAGAAAAGTTTTAATGTAATTCTGATTAGTTACACGCATCGTCGAAGCTTTTATTCGAAGCGACAAAAATGTTGAAACACACACACACACACACACACACACACACACACACACACACAGAGAGAGAGAGAGAAAGAGAGAGAGAGAGAGAACATCATTTGACTGAGATATAAAGATAGTCGTCGTTTTTTTTTTGTTTTTTGTTTTTTTACTGATATTTTTTTAACATGTTCAAGTTCAGTATTTGCTATGTATGGAATTCGGAGAAAAGGAGAGGGGAGTTACATCAAGAACTTCCGCATGGCTACAACTACTGTTAAAAATTGATGTTTTATGAGCCATTCACTGAAAATGGCGGGCGGAAACGTGCAGTTATTTTATGAACAACATTTTTTACATTCTTTAGACCTTATTATTAGTAGTAGTATTAGTATTATTATCTTCATAACAATTGTGCTTATTACTGAGAATCGAGTAACAGCAAGTTTAATCATACCTCTAAGTTTTGTATACCACAACTGTGTCGTAATTTGTACCATATTATAAACCCTTTGTTAGACTTCTAGTTTTCTGCAATTTCGCTGCTAGATATTCTTTATTTCTCTGGTTGTCTTGCAATTTTTTACTGCCACCTCCAACACTTTTTATATTGTGATTAGCTGAAAAAAATACGACATTGATGATTTGACCGAACCTCTTGTCTGTGCTAACAACTAGGCTGATTTGATTTTATAGAAATGAAATAGTCGAGCTAGACCGCAAATAGTTCGAGACTCGGTGGACCAATCCTCTGGGCGTTCATCTGTCACAATTCCCTGTCTTTCTGTCGTTATTTCATCGCTACAGTTATACCTGACGAATGATATGAGTAATCTTTTGCTCACCTTAAACTGTTATTTCTGGATAATTTATTGACCATTAAAATAATTTACGATTCATTAACGCAAGTTATTTATATTTAATATATAGTAAAGAAAATACGGGTCTATATTAATGAGTTTATCGATTTTATTTTACACAACAGGATAAGTTAAATTGTCTTCCTAATTACGCAAAAGTGAAAATAACCCTGACATCTCATTTTAAGAAATATATTTACCGAAATTGCGCAAAGATATCTTCAAATACTAAAGAATAAATTTATTCAATAAACTGACTTAAACCAAGGCCTTCCAACGACTTAAGTCTCTAGCTAAACTTCCCAACACATAATTATAAAGAGGGTTGCTGTCTGGAGAGTTATACAGCCAGATGTAAGGGGTGATGTGGCCGCAGAAATTGTCTGCATTTTCCTGCTTGTATGGCATGATGTAGAGTTCTATTGTCAGATATAGGGTCTTCCAACAGCCACTCTTTTGATCCACGTCAGCACTACTACGTCAGCAGTTACTTGATGAGGCCTCTGTGTTGAGTCTGAGGCTCTGTGGTAAGATGAATGGAGGCATAACTTCACCATCAATAGTGATCACTATTAGACTCAACAATCTCTTTCCGAATCCTCTGCACTGATTGACACCCAAATACCCTGAAATGTTCGTATTGGAGCTTCCGGCGTGAATTCCAAGCAGTACAGTATGCCGTTTTCAAATTTTTAGGGGGTGAAATGCGTTATGGTCGGTCGTCTTTTTTTTATCACAGACGGTGCCCAACTGATCCTACTATACTGTGCAGTCGACAGAATAAAAAATAAACAACACACATACGTGGAATTAAAAATATAAAATGGCGACCGCACCTTGTATTTACTTTTCAACTTCCTCCTAAGCATTTAATTCAGTGGTAAATATTAATTACATAAATCAAATATTATACTATGTAAACTTTAGATCGAAATTTCGCTAAATCAGGCCACGGATTTATTGATTCAACCTGATAGAAGTAATTTTTAAATGAATTCATGTAATGTTGTAAGTATTTACATTCGAGATTAAAACTCTACAAAAACAACAATCTAATATATTAAATTGTTGTTTTTGTAGAGTTTTAATCTTTGAAAACTTTTGCAAAATCTAGTGATCATATGATTTATAACCTCTAAATACATTACTCAGATAAAACTGAGAAAAGAAAAAATTGAACATTTCGAGATACAAAATGCAAATAATTTATCTATTTTCTTGATGTTATTTTATATCTGTTGAGGCTTGTTTTTATTACTGGCATGTTCTCAACTATTGTTTGAGCGAATGTGTATAAAATTCTAAAATAGCTTATGTGTCTGTCATTTTCAAGATATCTTCAACTAAATATTTCTGTAGCTTTATAAAATTACTTCAGATAATATTAATCATGCAAGTTGAAAGATTATATTAGATAATATGTATTGTCTTTTCCAACAAATAAATTAAAATAATTTAAATCTTGATATTTATAAAGATGGACAAGAGATAATATTTTATTGTAAACATTTTATTCCATCACCAATTAGTGATAAAATAATTCTAAACCTTGTTTCCAATGATTTCTTTAGAAATGGTTGGCTGCGTTTCTCTTGGCTCACAGTTTCCAGATTTCAATTCAAATGGCCAATCTGTTTGAAGAACCAATTTCTGAAGTAAGTAACGCGTGCAAATATACTATAACCTTCTCTGCAGGTCCAGCCGTACGACACAATACCGGCGAGAATTTGTTGACCATCAACAGCACTGATACACGTCAGTGGACCGCCAGAGTCTCCCTTCGAAAAAAACAAAAAATAAAAAAAAACAAAGATTTTATTTAAAAACATGTCAATTGGCAAGATAACTCACCTCAAGAATTTAAAACATACATTTGAAAGGTTTTTTTATACAGGTAAAATAATTTGATTTTTTACAATGATTTTCACCTTGTACAAGGCCCGGGAGCCATTCGAGATACAGGGTTACAGACTAAGAGGCACATCGAGAAGCTTCCAACGTTTCGTCTGCAAGAAAGTGGCTTTAGAGTGGCATCTAATCCATCACCCACAATGACACGGAGACGCTTTTGAACTCTATCGACACAGAAAAATGAAGACTTGGCAACTTCTCTTTATATATGGCCGCATTACTCTATTAATGGACTCATTTGGCTCTTGGAAAAGTTGACAATAGCAGGAGTCAGGTACATACTAAAATATAGAGAACCGACCGTTTTTCCAGCATCTTTACCGATGGATCGTATATACGAGTCTCACTTGAGGCATTGAATGAGTTTAAATCCAAATAGACACTCAAGGCACAGGAAACATCCGTTCATCCTGATCGGTGATAGTTCTTGGTCTGCTCATTGATGATAGAATGTCACTAGTTTGATTTTTGAGGAATTGAGTGTAACCAACCAGTTTCAAACCACTGTTAGAGTTAGACCAGAGGTGAGATCCGCTGCCAATCTCTGGTCGTCTATAAATTTGGAGGTGCATCCTTATACCGTTAAATCATCAGCATAGATGTTTACAAATGATGGGAGTATACTCTTAGACAGAACATTTATTTATAATAGAAAGAGGGTTGAACTGATAAGTAAACCTTCGAAAATGCCTCGTAGGACTAGACGTGAACAACCTACCGTTAGGAAGGGATTTACTTCCAGGGACTCTATAGCTAAGGAGATTGTGCAGTAACCCTTTATACCACACCTTATCAAAGACATTTGAAATATCAAATATTATAATCCGCGAGATGAAATTATTGTCTAGTGCCTCACTAATTCTGTTAATAATGGTAGTTAGGATCTTGTGCTGATCGAAATCCGTACAGTCGCGCTAAAAAGGTTATTCCTAATGTAGTGATCAACAACACATTTTATAGCTTCAAAACGTTTGCGGATAATACTGAGAAGACTGATGGTTCTACCTGATTTTGGTAAAGTTTTCAGGGTGTGTGATAAATATACATTGTAAATTTCACTTTATATTTGTTTTTATAATAAACGTTTACAATAATTTTTTTCTGGTGTGAGATATAAATATTGAATTCTAGTCTTTTTCTTCATATTGCAAATACGTATATATAATCATATAGTTATTGATATTTATTATTTTAATTTCATATCTGTAGAGATAGATATTTATGCAATATTTCATATAGTTCATAGCACTCTGCATATTAGTAAATAGTAGTAAAAACAATTATTTTGCGGTTAGATTACTATTATCTTTTTACCCTTTTTACACTTAAGACGGGCCGTTTGTTATATTTTGCATTTATATCATTTTAATCCTGATTATTTTTAGCGGAATTGTAATGAAGACGGAAAACACCGAAATAGTCAACAATCGATGAAGAAAAATTAATTAAGTCAATATCATTGTTTATTGCTAGTAAATATGATGAGTGTAAGAATCTAATTTTAGATTTTGTTTGGATGAAATATTTTAAATTTCTATATTTAAATCGAAATGGGACAAAATCAAAGACATTTTTCAAATAAGCCACTAGATTGTCGCAAAAAAAGCATATAAATCGAAAATGCCTGTGAATAATACCAAGTCAAGCTACTTATAAAGCATTGAAAATAGGATATCCTATTTATCAGTTATCAAAGGTTCATTACTCAACTTTCATTTATGTGACGATTTTACCTTGCACGCGGATCGACCTTTAAATTTGGCATCCCCGGCACATAGATGTTGCTTCTGTATATGATTGGCATAACTCTCACATCGCTTCGGACTCATAATTGGTACAGAGGCACGAATTAAGACATCAGAATGATGACTATGAACTAAAGAAGAAAGAGAAGACAAATTAAAAATTCAGTTGTGCTTCACATGTAATACCTGACCAGATTTGCACTCTACAGTTATTCTAAATTACAAATATGTTAGAAATTGGAAAAAAATTCAATTACAAATAGACAGTGGGATTCTTTATTTTTAATTCAGCAAGTACAAAATACCTAAAGATATATATTTGAAAAAAAGATTTTAGAAAGCATTAATGATATATACGTTATTCAACGACCTTTTTGATTAATGAAGCATATCGTGCAAAGTAATGAATTAAATTGAATTAAGCTTACGTCCTGTTCTTCCCCATCCAGCAATGATACACTTTCCCACGTACTGTTCTCCAACAGCTGCTAGTCGAATAGGTTTCAAGCATTTCTTGAATTTCACTGGCCGAAGCAATGTCAGCACAGCTACATCATTCACTGTCAATATACAGTAAAGTAAATGAAAAGCAATATTTGGAAAACAAACACTGAAAAATAAAAGTGAGAATAAATCTCTTATTTATGTTAAGTTTTTTAGACTGAACTACTATTTTCTGCATATGGTTATAATATTTTTAGTGTCTAGATAGTAACCAAAATTACACCCCACGCACCAAATTGTTGAATATAATAAAAACTTATCTATTACAATCAGAATTCAGGAAAGCATAATTTCACTCTACTAATTTCATGGAGCATCATCTTGCAATAACATTTTGCTCTAATTTTAAGCCTATTTAACTCTTTTAAAATCTATTTTAAGTAAATACAAAAATACCGTTATTTACTGAGTAAGTATGAATAATATCAACACAAAGCGTAGGGTATTTATTCAGAAAATTCAAATAAGTGAAATAATATTTAAATAATGGTTTATATATGTTCTGATTTAGAGATATATTAGTAAAAAGATTGAAACAAATAAAATAAGTATTATTGTGTTACTTACAAATTGAACCTTTAACTTTATGAAAATTTTCATGCTTAGTAAAATGCGAAACACTAATTTCAGTTGTCATAGTGCGTCGATTAAGTGAACCAAATAATATGGCAACTCGACTGATTGGCGAATCCGTATCATCTCTGAAATTCAAATTATTGAGTTTAGGGAAAAGTAAATGTTATGAAGAACAAATAGTCAAGTTCATCACATCAGTTGTTAATTGGTTATTGATGAATAACTTATATAATATTATGCTGAAAAATGTATTTTGGTTTGAAATTTTAAAAGTTATTACAAAGCTTAAAGCATAAAACAGGCTTATACACATATTCTATAGATATACATTTACATGAACTATACTATAGTAACTTCACTAGAGTAACTATCTACAAGGAAAATTTGTTGATCCTGTACAGGCAGTTTATGCAGCGTGCTCATCACTCTTCACAGAATCTACGGTGAGAGAAACGAGTGAAAGCAAGTAGAGAAATCTAATAGAAAACTTTAGCGAATTTGTGTAACAATCTGCCTAAAAATACTGTCAATAAAGCAAACTGCTTTATGATGTAAAAGTTATTATTAGTTTTTAGGATATTTTTAAAATACTTTCTATCAAATTGTTATTTGTTGAATAGTTAGTACTAACACACAGTGTCCAGCCGTGGCTACGTGTCTGGAGTCTATCAGTGAACCACTGCACATCATTTTCCCAATTTCTTTGTAGATGACAACGTAAACAAGATGAGGTAACTCGCATGGATGCGCAACGGTTCCATTTACAATGCGCTGATGCTCATTTGCTGATGTGTCTGAAAAAGCAAAAAATTTAACGGATCCTTGATAATCATCGATTATACACACATGATGAAGAAAATAGAAATAAGCACAGTTTCGTTGTTGCATGGACACATGTTTAAACAATAAAATTGTCATTAAACCACGAATTAAATAAACTAAAATTAGAACCGACAGTAGATCTTATTTTAAACATTTGGCAAAATGGCGGTTTTAAATAACGATATAACAAAATTTATCATTAGAGAAAAATTAATTTAATGGCACACTTATGTCAACATTTACATTTTACACGGTTTTACGAGAAACTGTTCAATGTATTGTTGGTATTTCTAATTCGGATTAACATCATTTATATAATTTATAAAAAGTGCACTAATTTCTGTGTCTTTCACGGTACATTTACGTTTCTATTCTGACAGCTAATCCCAGTACTTAACAAAACTGCTACTATTATAATGTGGTGTGTTTAAAAAACAAAAGTGATAAAAACAAAAACAAATATCGGTAGAAAGTTGTGCAGCATCGGAGGCTAGAAATGTAAAAATTAGTTTAAGTTTCTGCATCTTCAACATTCGTTTGTCATGTTTCGTTTCTTCCCTATGCATATATTTGATTCCATTAGTAAAAATACTTTTTTCCGCATTAACTACCATCAAGAAACTTTCCCTGCCTACACTCAGAATGGACGACGCTAGTCTCCTAGAGAGCAACACAGTGCGCCTACTTGGCCTCACTCTCTCAAATGATATCAAATGGAACGACTACATTGAATCCATAGCTCTATCTACCGCTAGGAAGGTAGGTTCATTGCATCGGGACAGCGAATTTTTTCTCGTCAGAATCCATTTTGCACATTTATAAATCTACCATTCGTTCGTGTATTGAATACTCTTGCCATATCTAGTCGGGTCCTTCTGCTATTCATCTTGAGGTTCTCGACAAAATTCCAAATAAGGATCTGCAATATAATCGATCTTGATTTGGCATCTTATCTTCAGTTACCTTCTCACCGACGTGATATGGCTTCTCTCAGTCTTTTCTGCAAATATTTTCATGGCAATTGCGCTGACGAGCTTTTTTCTCTGGTACCCCAACCACATGTATTTACTTGTGCTACTAAATTGTTATCTAGATCCCACCCTTTTCCAGTCAAAACAGTTAAATGTAACCACCCTTCTGCTCTAATTTTATTTTCTGGCATTTTCCTTTTGTTAATCTCACTTCCATTTTCTTGCTTTCCTGATAGCCACAATCTTAAAAAGTTTAAATGCAACGTCTACAGACATCTTCTACCTACTTGATTCTCGTCCATCTCTTATCTTTTCTTCGACATCCTCTGTATCTTTATATATATATATATATATATATATATATATATATATATAAAAGGCAATATGTTTGTGTGTGTGTCTGTTTATCAGCCTGTGTGTCTGTATTTTTTCAGCCCTTTTATTTTAGTTTTTGCTTCGGGTTTGGATCTAAGTAGGTATAATTGTAGTTCTTAGTCTCAGCCATGATACCATTTACTCAGAGAACTTATTTAGCCATCAAAATTCAGTTTACGACCAAAAAAACTTATTTGATATCGATACCAGGAAATCAAAATTTGACTTAAATCCATTCATTTTTCTTTCGATCTACGGTTTCGCTTTAACTGGAAACAACTATTGCTTTTTAGTTTTTTGTGCCAATGTCCATAGAGTCTGAGCTCTAGGACCATGGATTAGTTTTAAAGCTTTCATTACACCCGCGAAACACCGGGCTATACTGCTAGTATATATATATATATATATATATTAAAATCAATCTTATTTAAGATCTATTCTTGAAACAAATTCCACTTGCGAATATTAGGAATAAACGTAGATCCAAGTTTGATGTAAAGAATACCACATTTATTAAAGAAAATAAGAAGATGGAAAGTTCTTGACTATGCTGTTATTGAGTTTTACTAAAATGTTAACCGGTGCCATAGATTTTTAAAAATATCTCTTTTCTTAGAAGAAATACACTTTTTTTTTCAAACCAACAGACATGACCATATAAAATTAGTAAAAATTATAAGAAAACTGCCAGATAGAAACCTTCTGCTATTTAAAATAAATACATAAATAATTTATCAAATTATAATAAAATAATAAATAATAATTACATTAATATAAAAAGAATAAAATAAGTAAACAAATGAATATTTATAAAGAAATAAGAAATTAAAAATCCAACAAAAGCCAAATAAGCATTTATTCATTTTCGTCTATTAGATATTAAATTACATCACTTAGAATCCTCCATAGTTTTTCTAAATTTTACAGTTCAAAGATGCAATCCATCAGAGAACAAAATACATCGGAAAAGAAAGTGTTCCTTTTATTTATATATAAATTAAGTTCTCGCTATTTTACAATTGATGGCGTTCCCAGAACTTTGTGCGTGTAGTTTCAGATGGTCACGCATCTATAAGGAAGTATTATAAGCAAGCTTGAAATTCAGTGCATGTCATTTCGTGCAAAAGAAAATGTATATGCGGGGAATTTTAACGCATTATTTTATTCAAAATTGTGTGCTTCAGCTGAAGCACACAGAATTTGTGTTATGACTTACGGCGACCATGCTATGTCGGAAACAATATGCAGAGATTGGTTTAGACGCTTAAAAATAATGATGTTCAAGATACAGAACACTCTGGCGCACAAAAAAAGTTTGAAGACAAAGAATTGTTGGCATTACTTCATGATGACTCATATCAGGCACAAACTGAATTTACAGAATCATGTGGAGTTGATCACAAAACAGTTTCGAAACGTTTGAAAGCATTAGGAATGACTCAAAAGCAAGGACATTTGGGAGCCGTCCAAGTTGAAGCTGCTTCAACGGCAGAAAAGGAAAGATTTTTTGCACCATATCGTGACCGGCGATGAAAAATGGATACGCTACGATAACCCTAAGCGTAGAAGATTGTGGGGTAAGCTCGGTCATGCATCAACCATCAAGCAAAGCCAAATATCCATGGTTCGAAGCTTCTTTTCTGCTTTTGGTGTGAACAACTGGTTGTAGTTTATTATGAGCTGCCCAAACCGACCGAAACCATCACGGAAGATCACTATAGAATACAAATGATGCGTTTGAGTCGAGCATTGAAGAAAACAATGGCCGCTATACGAGCAGAAACATGACAAAGTGATTTTACAACATTATAAAACTAGTCCACATGTTGCAAAAAGGGTGAAAACCTACTTGGAAACGCTTACATGAGAACTCCTACTCCACCCGCTGTATTCACCAGACATTGCCCCATCCGATTATCACTTGTTCTGATCAATGACATATAGCCTGCTTAAGAAGCACTTTTATTTTTATGAAGAAGCCAAGAAATGGGTTGACTCGTGGTTAGCTTAAAAAAGTCACTTTTCCGATGTTGAATTCAAATGCTGCCAGAAAGATTAGAAAAAGTTGTGGTTAGAGATGGCTAATACTTTTAGTGACATGTTTCTTACTAATATTTGTAAATAAAACATTACTTGTTATAAAAGATCAACCAGAACTTATTAAAGTTCCTAATATATATAAGATGGATGTGCACAAGAAAGTTACGTCCAATTGCGCACATGTTTTGTACATTGATAATTTAAGCGTGGCTTAGATGCGGCGCAAAGCCGAAAGTATGGAGCATCCAGTAAGAATCGAACTCACTACTCAGTTGTAATAGGTTCTAGCTAGACAAGCTTGCAAATCATTACACCACGTCGAGGTGCAGCACACGTGTTATATATATATATATATATATATATATATGTATATATATATGTGTGTGTGTGTGTGTGTGTGTGTGTGTGTGTGTGTGTGTGTGTGTGTGTGTGCGAAAAGACAAATCAATATCGATATTTTATTCATGATGTATAATGGTTAAGAGATCTCTGAGGATTACCAAAAAAATGGAAAAGAAAGTGTTCCTTTATATTAATCGTTGAACTTACCTGAGCAAGACAATAGACCTATAACTATCAGACCTGCGTAAGAAAACATGTTTTGTGAAGAAGTTAAAACCTTATTCACAATATTTAGTCCAACATGGTTATGTATTAATTAGTAGTGGTCGGGTTAAGAATGGGATACAGACCGCATCGTATTGAACATTGTCAAGGTTGACAAGGATTGTTGTTGTCACCAATTATGAAAATATAACTATTTCTTGGAACGTTCATAGCACACAAGTAAATCAAAGGCCAATACTTTATTTTTGTTGTTATTTTGTGATGCACTTGTAGCTTTCCCAGCCTTATCTGCCTGCGTCACTCACTTTTGATAAGATTATTGTTTTGTTTTTTTTCAAACAGATGCCTCACTTACCACGCCTTGGTTTCACGAAACAAACTTCTCCTTTAACAAAAATATAGTATCAAATTCATGATCGTCTTTTAGCGACATTACATAAAAATGTAGAAATTATTTCTTTTCATCTTTTGTTACACTTGTTATGCTTATTTCTCTTGTAAATTATATGAAAATCTGAAAACTACAAAAACAGGCAACAACAATAGCTAATAACAATGAAAACGTAAAACAAAAAGAAGTGAAGCAGCTAAATCTGTTTGTTCACAAACATTTATGTCTTCTTCTTCTTCTTCTTCTTCTTCTTCTTCTTCTTCTTCTTCTCATTGTTTCTAACGAACTTTTCCCGTTTCTTAATATTTTGCTTAGCTTTTGGAAAACAACCTTTGCGTCTTCCATTTTGGTGTTACATTTTCTTTGATGTTAAAATACTTCCCAGATACTTAAATTACTGTATTTGTTTGATTTTGACATCTCCAATACGTAGCTCGTATCTTAGGCCTTTTCTCATGATGACAGTCAAACATTCCATACATTCTGTTAGCTTACAATCCCTTTCTTTCTGCCTTCCTTTACTATCTTGTCTAGATGTTCTAGTAGTTTTCTTTCTGTTATCACCTGCACATCTTATATTGTTAAGATAATAATACATCCTGGCAGGTTCCATTCGGAGTGTCTCACCGAAAGAGTTGAATAAATCCCAGGGGAAGACATCCTCTCTTTCTATTTTTTGTGTACTTACGCATTTTCTATCAATATGCAGGGCTTTTGCTCCCAGTATAAGTTCTGCTTTGTTTTAATATCCTAAACATTCTTGTTCTTGTTCTTGTTCTTGTTCTTCTTTTTCTTTGTTCAGTTTCACATCAAAACGTGGGTGACTATGACTCCCCACAATTTCGTGATCTTTGTAGCTCTTTGTAAATTTTGTCGTTTTACAATGTTTACTGATCCCTCTTTTGACAATAATTTATAAAAGCTTGTTAGGTGGGTCATGAGCTGTTTTCCTCTGTTAATCTTGTTTTTAATATGTCATGTGAGAGTCAAATTTTCTACGTCTTCTTTCTTCCTTATGTGTCCTAAAAATTTCAATAGTCTTTTTCTGATGTTAAGTATCAGTATCATTTTTACCTTCATTTTCTTTAAAAAATCATCGTTGCAGTATAAACCACAAGTTCATTTTATAGGTGTTAAAAGGCACAAATGTACCTGATCATCTAAATCTCTATCATCTTCCTAGAATGATGGATGCCTACATACACTACTATTTTACGAACTATTTTAAATCATTCGATCAAAACTTTCCCAAAAGTGATGATTTTATTACCTTTATGAGTATATCCGAAATTATTTAAAATATTGGATTTATAGACGGAACAGACTGATTGCATCATATTCACAATACTTTAAAAAATATTGAGAAGAAAGGACTAAACATAAACTGCGTGGTCATCAGCAAAAAGAAGATCCCAAAATGCCAACTTCATATCGGAGATACTAAAATCCAACAGGTACAGAAATTGAAATACCTGGGAAGTGTTCTGACAGAGGATGGAAAGTGCAACACTGAGATCTAAAGACGCATTGGCATGGCCAAATGACGCATTTCAAAAGCTAATATTGAGAGACATGAAAATTTCATTGAAAACAAAGAATGCTGAACTGTTATATGATGGATATCTTCCTGTATGGCAGCGAATCCTGGACGATCTCCTCAAGGATGAAGGAGAAACACGAAGCAGCGGAGATGTGGTTTTAAAGAAGGATGTTGAAGGTATCATGAACCGAACATGTGAGTAACGACAATGTTTTGGAGATGATTCAAGCGAAAAGGAAATTTATACTTAACATCAGGAGGTGACAGCCGAACTTTCTGGGATAGGTTATATGGAAGGAGGACTTGAAGAATTTAATAATCACAGAACGGATAGAGGGAAAGATAGACATGGAAAGCAACGCGAAACATACTTGTTAGAATTGAGCAAGTGGGTGGCAGAGCGGAGTTTATGAGAAATACCAAGAGGAAAAGGGTTAAGTGCTACAAGAAATAGGAACAAGTAGACATCCAGGATCGCCTACGTCTTAAAGGAACAGAGCACATTATATATATATATATATATATATATATATTGTAAACATATATTGTTAAATATAAGAGACAATGAACGTCTATTATGCTTAATCATGAGCCGTACTAAACATCGTATTTTGGCTTTAATTTCAGTCGAAAATAAAGACAAAAATTCTCCAACATTTGGATAATTTTTTATTAAGATGATTCTAAACTTTCGGCTCACATCAGCCATCTTCAGAGAGATTACAAGGACGTTAACACAAAAACATCCACCATCAGCGACGATTTTATCATGTGTTGACCTAAAACTCTGCTAAACATCGGCAACAGTTACCAAAAATAGCAAACACAGTTCGCAAATTTGTAATGCGGTTCTATGACGTCACAGAGAGCTCAAAATGATAACAGAACCATATATTAGTATTGGTTTGCGAACTGGCGATATTACCAGTTTAGCGATACTAATATAAATTTTTAAACAACAAATTAACACGCTGCCGTAGCACGTGTAGTAAAAAGGGACAAGTACATGACAATAACAAATAGGCATTTAATAAAATACAAACAAGTAACAATACATTATGAATGTTTAAATCCCAAACAAGAAGAATGCTCAAGTTGTCCAAATGGACGATAATGTTTTTAGCAAGTGTGGTAAGGAATTACATACCGTTAAGCCAGGAAAATGGGCCTCGTGGCTATCCCACTCTAGCCTGAAAGGGAACTGACCCCAGATAAAAAAGAGTTCCTCAAAAGGGAAGACAACTGTTGTTCCCTTCAAGGGAAGATAACTATTGTCTCCCTGCAGGTACCCTCTCCCTATGTTATATATCACTGTACGACGACAAACAACGAGAACACGCATATATAAAAATATAAGATTATATTTCTATTCCTGACGACGAGCCTGTGTGGAACAGAGAATGGAAGAGTGAGAGCGCACATAGAATGAGTCGACGGGAGTGTAAGTCTTGCCTGTGGTGTCTCTCTGCTTCCACTGGCCGTTCTCTGCTGGCGAATCTGTGTGTCGATTTCTTTTTATAGTCTTCTAGAACCGGGACTTTTCCTTCCGGTTTTGTCTCGCCTACGCAACGCCCACGTAATTCCAAGAGACACCTGTTTTGTTTACTTCCGTAGTCATTTCCGCCGCTGTTGGAAATAAGGTCAAACGAGCCCGACTCATAACCCTGCGACATCCGCTCCAGACGCCGACAGGATGTATTTCTCAAACACCTGTCTTGTCGTTCGCTGACCCCTTCATCGACGGGAAATATCATCGATTGCATCAACCTTCTTCGGGTGGGGGCTAGATTGCTATATTACACTCCTCGCCCTCCCATGTTCCAAAATGTTCACATAAGAACATTTTAAGCGCAACACCCCCACACCCCCCCATGCCACACAAGCCCGACAATTGTACAAAACATGTGCACGCCGAAACAAACAAAAAAAAATATAGGGGAGCCTACATCGGCAACCCAACAATGTTCGTGTCCATTGTGGAATTTTCATAATGTTCTCCCAGCTCGATGTTTCATTGTTCTTTTTTTTTCTTCCTTTTCCCTTCTCCTTTTCTCCCTTTTTTTTTCTTTTTCTTTTTCTCTTTTTTTTTCTTTTTTTTTCTTCTTACTTTTAAGTTTCTGTAACTTTCAATGTTCGTTTCCTTTCTCGACTCTGTCCATAAGCGTAGACGCCTCGATGCACGACCATATGATCATAGGCGGTAACCGCGCCCCAGTTTCTAAACTGACATCGAGTAAATGACCTTTGACCAACACCATGCGTGTTTCCGCTCGAGTTTATTGTTACACATGTAACTTCATTTAATTTAATTTAATTTAATTTCAAACATACTATGTTTGAACACAGAAAAACTGCCATTATCTGCAGTACATATCATTCAGTACATATCATTCATATAGTTTCAATAGAAAACGAAGAATATTACCCTGATTCCAACGTTAATCCGCATGCAATTTACTTGTGGAGGATTAGAGGTTTCATCTATCTTAATTTAGTCTAAAAAAATGGACCCGTGACTCGTAATTCCTTAGTTTGTACAATGTTTTCTTTTCCTTTAACTACTTCCTCTGGATTCGAATCCAAGCATATCTGATTTGTTGACATCTCTCTGTTTAACGCAGAGACATTTGAGTGTTGAACACCCGTTGACCCCGGAGTACTATTCACAACGGATAACTCAATTTCCTTTCCCGAAGCACTGTTGCTTCTTTCACACTTAAAAATCCGCTTCCTAGATATTATTCCAAGGATTATTATTACGCCGACTATGCCAGCACTGACTCCTATCGTCAACTTCTTCGGGAGTTGTTCATATCCTTCACTAAATCTTTCCATATCTATCTGTTCCAAGGTATTTACTAGTTTGCGGATAGGAATCTCCTCCATATCGCGCAATTCTACCGGCATGGTGTCCACTGAAAAATTGGGAAATTTCTGCGTAATTGGGGACCAAACCACTGAACTAGAGACGTTTATGGGTGTGAGCTGTAGCTTCCCTTCGTTTCTAAATCTTGAGTCACCGTTAACCTGTGCAGCCAACACCATATGATCATTGTAAGCAGTACACCCCTCCTTTATCTGTATACTGGCTAGCGGGGCTTACGGCTTCTATCGGTACCCGTCTCCGAGAGTGGCAAATTTCCATAGGCTCCTCTTCGTATTCAGAGTTTGCATCGAGTCGAATTTTCCATCTCAACTCAGATAACGCTTTCTGATAGGCAGCCTCTAGTGTTTGTGGCTCATCCTTCATAACTGCCATCTTTATGTCCTGATCCCTTAGACCTTTTATGAATAATCCTAGAACTTGTTTTATCACAACTTCATTCCTCCCGTCAACCCCAACATATGCGCTCTCCGCTAGGCGTACTACTTGCTGCATGTAGTCCTGCACCCCCTCTGTTCTACCCTGCTTAATGTTCACTAATTCAACTAACCGTGCGTCGGGGTCTAAAACCAATCCGTAGTATTCCTTTAAAGAAGTTTTGAACTCCTTCCATGTGAGTTGTGGGTTATTAGAGATTAGTCTATATACATAGTGTCCAACAGCTCCTCTTGTTGTGAGAAGAGCTGCCTGACACTTGTCTTCTTCTGCCACGCGCACAACTTTAAAATACCTCTCCATATCCTCTAACCAAGCACTATAACCACCATCTTCTTTGGACGCTAATAGCTGTATATTCTTTAAAAAAGATTCTCCCCTTAAAGTGTTCGACACCGAACAAGCCACATTTCTCAATTCTAGGGTCAGACCTTGAACAAAATCGGCAAAAGTATGCTGTTCCATTTTTTTTTTAATTAGACTTATTATAAACTTATTATGAACAAGAGCAGAACACACACAAGATCGAATCAAAAGTCACCTACCTTTCGTTGATGTCGTCTATGGTCGTCCGGTTGCTTTCTATTTTCGTCTTCTTTTTTCTTCCTCTATCTAGTGGTTTTAATTTCGTAGAATTTCAAATTGTCGCCGTGGTAACCAAGTTCGCATCTATCTGTTTTGTTGTTGTTGTTGTCTTAAAAACAGCAAGTCACTATGCACCAAATTGTGTATATTATATATCACTGTACGACGACAAACAACGAGAACACGCATATATAAAAATATAAGATTATATTTCTATTCCTGACGACGAGCCTGTGTGGAACAGAGAATGGAAGAGTGAGAGCGCACATAGAATGAGTCGACGGGAGTGTAAGTCTTGCCTGTGGTGTCTCTCTGCTTCCACTGGCCGTTCTCTGCTGGCGAATCTGTGTGTCGATTTCTTTTTATAGTCTTCTAGAACCGGGACTTTTCCTTCCGGTTTTGTCTCGCCTACGCAACGCCCACGTAATTCCAAGAGACACCTGTTTTGTTTACTTCCGTAGTCATTTCCGCCGCTGTTGGAAATAAGGTCAAACGAGCCCGACTCATAACCCTGCGACATCCGCTCCAGACGCCGACAGGATGTATTTCTCAAACACCTGTCTTGTCGTTCGCTGACCCCTTCATCGACGGGAAATATCATCGATTGCATCAACCTTCTTCGGGTGGGGGCTAGATTGCTATATTACACCTAGACAGGTTCATTAACCTGCACTGGATGTACTACTAAAATGGAATAACAATATAAACTACACATGCATATCAAAGTAAAAAAATAAATGAAAAAATATTCTTACTATAAGAAAAAACAGGAAGAGTTCCTTTAGAAATGAAGAATATCCTCCAAAAATAGTATTACTGCCCAAAACCAGGAAAAATTTCCTATTTCGATAAACGTTTGGGTCGTCTAGCCTGACGACCAGATCTGGTCACAGTCTCTTTTATTACATCAGGTACCAATGGTACCGGAGGAGTCACTGATGTGTCCATACCAAGCCAGATAGTGTCAAAAAGGCAGGCTTTAATATGTTCATAGAAACATTTTGTGTTGCATTGTTAATGCTCAGCACAAAATATTTCATGTGTCCTTCGAGGACTTTAAAAGGTCCTCTGTAGGATAGCTGCAATGTATGGGACTTAGCCAAGTCTCGCACAGAAACATGTGTGCATGTCCGCAGGAGTTTAGTCACATATATTGGCCTTTGAACTCGAGCAGAAGACATATGCTAAGTTCACCATTCTTGCAGTCTGCCGATCGACGAATGAGGTCACATTTAAAACTTTTTTTTGGGGGGGGGGGTGCAGAAAAAACTGCCCTGGGAGTCTGAATGTAGTGCCATACACTATCTCAGCAGATGAACATTTCAGATCATCTTTAACTGCGGTGCGAAGTCCCAGAAGAACCAATGGTAAATGCTCGAGCCAATTTGCCTGATTCGTTGTGGCCCTTAAGGCTGACTTGAGTGTACGATGAAATTGTTCCACTAAGCCATTTGCCTCAGGATGGTAAGCAGTAGTTTTAATTCTCTTACTCCCTAGGATCCTCATCAGCTGGTTGAATAGGTCGGACTCAAATTGCTGTCCTCTGTCTGTAGTAATTACAGCGGGGTTTCCAAAACGAGACACCCACCCTGACACAAAAGTCTTTCCTGTGGTAGATGCTGTAATGCCTGACATGGGAAGAGCCTCACCCCAACGGGAAAAGCGATCAACACATGTCAACAGATATGTCTGACTCTCACATGAGGGAGGTGGTCCTGTGATGTCCACGTGCACATGTGCAAACCTCTCGTCGGATCCAGGTGTTGAGTGGGTATGTCTCCCCACTTTGGCCCTCTGACATGGCACACATGTCTTCGACCATTGTCGAATGTAAGTTTTCATGCGTGGCCAAACAAATCTGTTAGTAGCCGTATTGAGGCATTGGCTCCTGGGTGGGACAAATTGTGGATGGAGGAGAATAATGTCTTCCGCATTGACTCAGGCACGAAGGGGCGCAATCGTCCGGTGCTGGTGTCAGATACCACTTCCAATTCTGTGTTTGAAACATGTATCTTCGAGAATGTCAAGGATGTGTGGTTCTCTCGTAGAAGGTAATGTAGTTGCTGATCCCTTACCTGGGCTTCCACAAATGGTTGGTGTTCCAAACACGGATCCAGCACAAAAGCATTGATGCCATGAGACATGGTATCTGCAGGTATGTTATTGGCTTCCTTGATGAAACGGATATCCGAGGTAAATTGTAACAGATAATCCAAATGTCTGGTTTCACGTGGGGAATATTTGTCCGAGTTTGACTGGAAGGCCCCCAACAAGGGCTTGTGGTCCGTCAGTAAGTAGAAAAGTCGCCCTTCCAACAAATGTCGAAAGTAACGGACGGCTGAATACGCTGCGAGGAGTTCACGTCCAAATGTGCTGTACCTGGATTCCGTAGAAGTTAGCTTCTTGGAAAAGAAGGAAATTGGTTTCCAGTGGTCACCGATTTTCTGCTGCAGTACTGCACCTATGCCAATGGAAGAAGCGTCAACTGCCAAACACAACTCGCTACCTGGAACAACATGAGACAATTCAACTGCTCGGGACAATAAAACCTTAATTTGATGGAATGCTGCCAAGGCTGGTTTGGACAAAACTATGTCACAATTTTTGACATCAGTTAAAAAATCAGTCAATGGTTTTATAACCTGCGCACAATTTGGAAGTAACCTTCGAAAAAAGTTCACCATTCCTAAAAACTGCCGCAACTTTCTCAAGGTGTCTGGCACGGGGAAGTCAGAAATGGCCGCCACTTTAGACGGGGAAGGTGAAATTTCCGCTGAATTAATGCGGTGACCTATGAAAATTACATCCGACTTTTCAAACTCACACTTTACTGGGTTGATAACAACCCCAAATTCCTCAAAACGTTCAAAAACGAGCCATAAATGTTTGATATGTTCTTCCATGGAAGAACTGGCTATAAGGACATCATCCACGTAGGCACAGACAAAATGCAAACCGTGCAATACCTGATCGATAAACCTTTGGAAAGATTGCGCTGCGTTTCTCAGTCCAAACGGCACACGTAGAAACTCAAACAACCCAAATGGTGTTGCTATGGTAGTCTTTGGAATATGTTCGGGTTCTACCGGAATCTGATGGTAGGCTCTGATAAGGTCTAATTTAATAAATATAGATTTACCCTGTGCAAGGGAGATGCCTAGTTACTTTTTGATGGCCGGATAATGCCTAGTTCCATCATTTTGTTAAATTCCGCTTTCGCCACACTCAGTTTTTCCGGTGCCAGGCGACGAGGATGGCTGTGAACAGGAGGACCACTAGTAGTAATGTGATGTGTGATATTGTGGGGCAGACTATCCTTGTGAAAAGATGGTTTTGTAATGCTCTCAAACTTTTTTAAGAGCTCACAAAATACCGGGTTATCTTCTGTGTTAGCCACAGTTGGACATAATGGAATTACATTATGAATGGCTCCCGGCGATCGCATATTTGTCTAAGGGTCTGTCAGACAACGTCTGTTAACATCAATGAGAAGACCAAATTTGTGTAAGAAATCTGCATCCAGTATGGTCTTCTCTACATCCGCAAGGACAAAAAAATGGGTGAAAACCCGTCTCAGACCCAAATTCAACGTAAGGCACCTCTGACCATAAATCTGCATGATTGACTTATTTACGACCTGTAGAGTAAGTTTATGAGGGCCTTTTAACTTGTCTGCTCTAGTGGCAGGAATTAAAGATATTTGCTCACCACTGTCTACAAGAAAACGTATACCAGTAGTGCGATCTGCAACAAATAGTAAGCGACAAATATCACCTACGCATCGTGTCGCCTCCGGTCGCCAGCTTAGGTTTTCCCTGTTGGGAATTGAATGAACAGAGAGGCTTACAATAATTAGCCCTATCTCCAAATTCTCTGTGCAAGTAACACATTAGTTCCTTGCTAGCAGCTCTTGCACGACCTCTACTTTAGAAGCGGGGCATGCTGACCTTTTGCAAACGTCTCTCTAGGTCTGGCCTCTAACCTCTGTTGTCCTTCTAAGAGTCTACCCAGCGGATCTGGTTCTTTCGTCTGTACGGCGGAAACAGGAGCAGTGCATCCCGAAGTTAGGTCTGCCACGTTATCCGCTATTTTAGCCAGTTTTTCAACGGGTGCATCTTCACCCACTGCAGCTAAAACAGCGCGGTACGCAGACGGCAAACGTTGGAGAAAAATATGACGTATAATGTCATCGTCGTTACCATCTCCAGCTAAATGTTGCAAACACCGTAAAAATTGCGACGGCTTGCTATCTCCCAATTGTTCCTCGTGTAGAAGTTGGGACAATTTCTTTTGCTGCGACATCGGCGTTCTTCGAAAAAGTTCCTCTTTTAACTTTTGATATGGCTTGTCTTTCGGCTGAGAGATAATAATTTCTCTCACCTCCTGGACGGCTTCGAGAGGCAACTTGGAGACGGCTAAATTAAATTTTGTTTTCTGAGAGGTAATTTCTCTCAGTTCACACTCCGACTCTAATTGTGAGAAAAATAAAGCAGGGTCTAATTTAAAATATGCTAGGCTGACACTGTTCCCCGCCGAAACAGCAGCCATTTTATCCTCCTCCACATCGGGTATTTTCTATGGGAAATGTTGCCACACAGAAATATGCTTCACAATGTGAAGCACAAAGGATAAAACGTAAAAAAATAAAAAATAAAAAAACGAACACAAATATTCAAAACCGAAGATCAAAAGTAGCTATCTCTGCTACCAACCTCCTACTCCCCTAATGGGTGTTGTCAGCACAGCAGTAAGAAAAAAATCAGTCCGCACCCAAGAAAAAAGGAGCAGCGCCAAATTCAAATTTGGGGTGGGCGAAGGAGCAAATGAAAGAAGAAGGACGCCATGCTGCCGTGTGATACGGTCATCCTCGTAAATGATTTGTGTAGAGACAGAAAATTTTTTTTTTTATACACGAAGTTAACAGTTATTTTGCAATTTGCAAAAATAACTGACACGTTGGAGTCACCACTTATTAGTATTGGTTTGCGAACTGGCGATATTACCAGTTACGCGATAGTAATATAAATTTTTAAACAACAAATTAACACGCTGCCGTAGCACGTGTAGTAAAAAGGGACAAGTACATGGCAATAACAAATAGGCATTTAATAAAATACAAACAAGTAACAATGCATTATGGATGTTTAAGTCCCAAACAAGAAGAATGCTCAAGTTGTCCAAATGGACGATAATGTTTTTAGCAAGTGTGGTAAGGAATTACATACCGTTAAGCCAGCAAATGGTCCTAGTGGCTATCCCACTCTAGCCTGGAAGGGAACTGACGCTAGATAAAAAAGAGTTCATCAAAAGAGAAGACAACTGTTGTTTCCCATTAAGGAAGATAACTATTGTCTCCCTACACATATATTTAGATGCAATGTAATGTGCTATGACCAGATTTAAACGTGATTTTATTAAGTGTGGGCTGTTTGGATTTAATGCAGATGGCCTCCAATATCTGAAGGTTCTTTTTACTACATGTATAAGTGAGAATTATTGCATTGTTGACTAAAATCTGTCTGATATTACATACATGGTTATGTTTTTCTGAGAAATGTTGTTTAATCTTACTCTGATCAGAAAGGTGACAGGTAAGTCTACGGGAGAGCGTCGTTGTAGTAAAACCAATATATGTAGTGGATTTATTATTAGTACCAGAGATACAATCTCTGAACTGGCATATAAATTGATACACTACATTGGTTTTTTGTAGAGGATTTAGTTGAGTGCTTGTAGGGTTATTAGAGACTATGAGGTCAATTGTTTTGAATTTACAAAAAATTATCCAAATGTTGGAGAATTTTTTCTTTATTTTCAACTGAAATTAAAGCCAAAATACGATGTTTAGAACGGCTCATGATTAAGCATAATAGACATTCATTGTCTCTTATATTTAACTGTATTTGTTTAGAAAATTATCTGCTGCCTCGATACACTATATATATATATATATATATATATATATATATATATATATATATATATAAACATACACATATAATTACATATAAAAAAGTATATAATATATACAGATACATATACATATAATTGCATATATATGATATTGGTGTGCGCTGGCACACACACACACACACACACACACACACACACACATATATATATATATCATTACGATTGAGCTCTCTGGAGAAGAAAATTTTAAAAACAGTTTACACTTCTGCTATATGCGTAACTCTTCAGAAATGAATTGAGTTCTTTCAGTGAGTGGCGTGTGTATACACTGCTTCTATACAAGACGTTAAAATTTCCCTTCTCTCTCTATATATATATATGCGTGTGTTGGTGTGTAATATTAGTAACTATCGAAAGGATATCTTTGGATGCTTACCTGAAATTAAAATTGTATTATGTTTGTATTTGATTGAAATCTGCCATTCCTTAAACCTAATTTGAATGATTTTGGAGTCAATAGAAAATATTTTATAATTTATATTAGTAAAAGAGAAATTATATAGATGTTTGGCAACGTACTAGAGGCTGTAATCAACATCAAATTTAACAAACAACACCTGCTTCCAGTATCACCCTAGACGACTCTGGACATGGAAAAAATCAGGATGAGGAACAAAAAAACAAATTGATTACATAACTATCAACAAGAGATTCGGAAATGCAATTCTCTAATGCAAATCCTACCCAAGTGCTCAAATGACATCAGCAAACGACATCATACCAAAGGAAAACGGACGTAGGAGAAAAATGGATCACAGACGAAATCATTGACAAGATTCAAAGGAGACAGAAAACAATGCTAAGGCATGGAATGGACTAGAGGGAACTACACAAAAAATAAGCAACAAATGCAGACAGGCTAAAGAAAACTGGCTCAATGACAAATGCGCAGAAATAGAGATTGAGCGCGACAAATTGAGGAGATATGCATCAGAAAATAAGGAAACTAGCAGGTCAAAAGACATACTCAGCATCAGGATGCATAAAAGCCAAGGACGGAACGATAATATTAGAGAAAGAAAAAATATTCCAGAGATAGAACGAATATATTGGATACCTCTTCCACGACAAGAGAGAACAGTCGGTAATTTGAGAAAAAACAAAGCAGCTGGACCAGACGGTATTGTAATAGAAATGCTGACCGCTTTAGACGAATTCGGCCTACACAAGATTACAAAAATAATAAATGAAATATACAACAGAGACGATATACCAAAAGACCTAACTAATTCAATTATTATAGCACTACCTAAGAAGCCAGGCAAGAAGGAATGGGAACTCCACCGAAAAATTAGCTTCATGAGTCAAGTAACAAAAATCATCTTCCGAATTCTGATGAACAGAGCGCGCAGTCGAATCGGCCCATAGATAGCACAAGAACAATACGGATTCGCCAAAGACACCAGAACAAGGAACGCGAATTCGAACTCGGCTCTCTGATTTCTCGTTCCGAGCTGATATCCACTGCACAACAACATACATCCACATTCAACCAGTACAGTGAGAATATTCTGAGAGAGTCAGCGGTCCTACCAGGATTCGTCATTGAAGGCCACAATCTTAACAATCTAAGATACGCAGACGATATAGTGCTGATAGCAGACACAGAAAAGAAAAATACACAACCTAAACACAAACATCAAGACAACCGAATTTATTGTCATCAGCAAAAAAAGGGGTTCTAAAATGCCAATTACACATCGGTGACGCTAAAATCAAACAGTTACAGAAGTTTAAATACCTGAAAAGCATTCTAACGAGGGATAGAAAATGTGACACTGAGATCTGAAGATGGATTGGCATGGCCAGAGATGCATTTCAAAGAGACAGAAGGATTTTGCTGAAGACAAAGGAGTACTGGACTGTTATGTGATATCTGTTCTTCTATATGGCAGTGAATATTGGACAATTTCATCAACAATGAAGGAGAAACTCGAAGCAGCAGAAATGTAGTTCTACAAAATGATGCTGAGGGCAGAACATGTGAACAACGACAAGGTTTTGGAGAAAATACAAAAGAAAAGGAAGCTCATACTTTGCATCTGAAAAAGAAAGCTGAGGATTTTGGGACACGTAATGAGGAAAGAGGGTTTGAAGAAACTGGTGCTAACAGGACGGATAGAGGGAAGGAGAGAGAGGCGAAAGTAGCTCGTGACCTATTTGATGGGCTTGAGCAAGTGGATGGGGTCTGAAAGATATACCAAGAGGAAAGATATTTAGAGCAACGAGAGAGACAAGTGGAAATCCACGATCACCTACGTCCTGAAACAATACGGTACATAAAAAAGAAGTTTTACTTGACACGGCCTCCTTTTGGATAAGCAATATGGCTTCCGTTTCTCTGGGTCTACCGCCGATGTGTTAACGAATTTGTCTATCAAGATTTAGATAAACACAGTGAAATTCGGCGCCAAGATGTTTCTGGACGGTTGTTTGGTTTAGTTCATTCATTTCTAACAAATCGTGTAATGAAAGTCGTGTTAAAAGGATACGCTTTAAGATGATTTTCACAGTAATTCTTCTCATCAGAATCTATCTTGTACATTTATAAATTTACCACTCGCCTGTGCATTTAATACTACTGTCATATCTAGCCTGACGCTTCTTCTATATATCTCTTGACAAAATTTAAAGAAGTATCGATCCTGACCTGGTATGTCGATTTCAGTCACTTTCTTACTGACGTGACATAAACTCCCTATGCCTTTTCTACAAATACTTCCATGGCATTTGTTCTGTTGAGCTTTCCTCCTTGATGCCTTGTAGGAATTTAATCATGCTTTGAGATTGTCAATTAGGTCTCACAGTTTTACTGTTGAACTATTTAGATGCAACCGTCTGTTTTATTCTAATAGTTTTTGTTATCGTATTTCTCGCCTGTGGAACTTCATTCTGTATTCTTCCTTTCCGTCTACCCATACTCTTCAAAAATCTGAAAGCAACGCCAGTCGCTATCTTCTGTTTTCATGAATCCTATTAAATTATTTTCTTTCTCTTCACTTCACCCAATTAACATCTCTTAATTTTCTTTCACTACTTACCACCCCTTGTGTTCTAGTGATATTATCGCTTTACTTAGAGTAATACAATTAAAAAGCATACAAGTTTTATCTTTGCATACACATTTCTCTCCTAAAATACATTAAATGAAAAACAGAAATTTTGAGTGATGCATACATAACCCCACTCTGGTATCTAAAATAATATCTAAGCTTGAACCCCATAAAGCAAGCAGAGATGACGGAAACGGAATCTCAGTTATCATCCTAAACAAATGCGCTTCGGAACCCTCGCTCAGTCTCTCTAAACTCTACAACTATTTACTCTCTGCTTCTTGTTTTTATGCTTGCTGGAAGTCCTCCTTTGTAGTTCTCCTCTTTAAAAATCTGGAAAACCCTCAGTTACCCCTAATTATCGCTCTACCAGCCTCCTACCAATCTTTGGCAAAGTGTCCAAGGCTATTATCAATGTCGAAGTGATTCAGCATCTCACATCGCACAACCTATTCTCTGATAAGCAGTTTGGCTTCCGCTTCGACAGGTCTACCAATGATATGCTAACGACCATCACCGAATACATATACCAGGCTCTTGATAAAAATGGCGAAGCTCGAGCTGTTGCCCTGGATATCTCAAAAGCATTTGACAGAGTTTGGAATGTTGGCCTTCTGCGCAAGATACAGGGCTATGGCATAAATGGACGCTTATTCGATCTAATCCAATCGTTCCTATCAAATCGTGTAATGAATGTGTATTAAACGGACATGCTTCCAGATCCTATCACACGCACGCTGGTGTTCCTCAAGGCTCTATCCAAGGTCTTATGCTTTTAATGATCTTCTTGATGTAATCAGTTCACAACTAGACATCTACGCTGATGACACCATCATTTACTCCCGCCTCAATAAGAAATCTACCAAGACTGATAAAATAACCCTCGCTGCAGCTCTTGATAAGGACCTCCAGTCTGTAGTGGACTGGGGAAAGAAATGGCTAATAAATTTTAATGCCTCCCAAACGAAGATGCTCTCCTTTAATCACCATGGACAAATTCTCCTACCACTCATAAGTATGAGTGACGCTCGTCTCCTAGAAAACAATACATTTCCTCGGCACTCTCACAGTCGACCTCAAGCGGAACGACTACATCGAATCAATAGTTACATCTACTGCTAAGAAGGTCGAGTCATTGAATTGAGTCAGAGAGTTTTTCTCGTCAGAATCCATCTTGCACATGTACAAATCTACCATTCGCCTATGCATTGAATACTATTGCCATAACTGGTCGGGCGCTCCTGCTATTCATCTCTGGGTACAATCTCCAAGAGTTTAAGTGCAACTTCAATTGCCAGCTTGATTCCTATCTTTCTCTTATCCTTCCCCGATACCCCTTCTAGCTTGTCCCTCTTTCTTTTTGCTCTTCTTTCTTGTAACCTCATGCGCACCAGTTGCAATACAGTCTTGCTTGGGATAAATCGGATCAGAAAAAGTATACGTCCAGCAATCTCTGTTTAAAGAAATTATTGAGAATGGCGCTCACTTACTCTCCCTCTTTCTACTCTCTCTCTCTCTCTCCCCTTTCTCTCTCGTTGTATTTAGATTTCCTCTCCTAAAATATATTAAATGAAAAACAGAAATGCTGAGTGATGTATACATAACCCCCACTTTGGTCTCTAACATAATTTCTAAGCTTGAACATCATAAGGCAAGAATTTTAGCCTCTCTTGCTCTTTTCAAATTGTATCAACAATTCAGCATATTTTCATTTATTTGCTTATATTGATTTTAAACTAAACTATAAAAACTGTTTTCTGGCTAGATGTATATATATCATATACTAAATAAATATGGAATTCATTCTAAACCTATAACGCTGTAAATAAACAAATGTTTTGAAAGAGAATACTTATGATTCATGTCTTGGGCGATTCTATTGTAACCAAAAGAAAGTTAACTTAGAAAACCTCTTGTTAATTAAACGCGACTAGTTTGACCTTAATTGCACCTTAATTCTATTAATAACATTATTTTCCAATTGGAGACGCGTAGGATAAAGATAATATAAACCTTTTTTTATAAGAAACATTTGATATTCATTAAAACAGTTTTATCAAGTTCACTGTTATTACTGTTTCCAGTACTGATAGGATTTTTCATCCTAACCTCATTATTTCAATTAGTATGGAGCGTGTACATCTTGATTATGTCATAATTTTATTTTGGAGATGTATGTGCAACTTGAAAAGAAAATAATAGTTTTATTTGTTGTTGTGGTTGACATTTCTCAAATGACGCGATTTCTGTCATTTGGTACTGTTCTTTGTTTGTGATTCTATTGTGGTTCTTGCTAAGACCTACATGATTCATTCACAAGAAGCCATTTTAAATAATTGACCTGAGAAACCGGTTTTTTTTTTTATGGCTGACAGATTCTGAACGAATTCGGCATCATGCATGACGTCCATATGAAAGTCTTCATCTGACGAGGCTTTTTAAAAACATGACGAAGTTTTACCCTAGTATTTCGGTTTTGTACCAATTTGAGGTGTTGGATGAAACTACCCCACAAAGAGCGCTACCTATTCTATGTTTAATTTCCTTATCTTCTGTACTAAATTTATAATAATTGATCTATGCACTAATTTATGTAAAGTGTTCGGTATTACCAAATAAATAACTGAATTTTGTAGTATTTACTAATGAAGGACGTTCAATTATTCAGATTTTAGCAACAATCTGGAGATCTGGAGTTAAGCTAAAAATGAAAAAAGAAATTATATAAGTGGTAGGATGTGCGTTGTGGTACAGTGGATATCGGCTCGGAACGAGAAACCGGGGAGCCGAGTTCGAATTCCAGTTGAATCCATTGCATTCACTTACTCTCAAATACCCTTGGGAAAGGTATTAATCCGTCTCTTCCCTCCAGTTATGGGTTAAATAGCAGGACAGATTGGGTTCTATAGCCTTGGTCGGCAACCAGTCTACCGCAGAAAGCAATGGCAACCTACTGCGGGATAATCTTCTGCCCAGTCAGTCATGTCTCGAAAAAGACATGATCGCCCAAGCGTGTTTTACGTATGGCACTTAACTGACTGACTGATCACTAACAAAAAAAACTTTACAATAACTCTTAGCAACTTACGTACCAATTAAATTAGCACCATCAAAATTCTTGAAAACACCTAATGGATTAGACGAAAGCGGCGGGATGGACAATCATTTGAATAATTTATACACACAAGTCCCTAAAAGGAATCTGTCGATTACACACAAGAAAAATATAATAACAAATTTAACATAAATATTTTGTGAGTCATTTTTAATCACACGCAAATGCATCTCCCATTCCATGCACCGATGACTTAGGGAGTAGAGACTCCGACTGACACCAAATCGGTCTGGAAGCAAGTATGTCTATCCAGACTGATGAGCTGTGATACAGCGAAACAGGCTTGTATGTGGATGACTATATATATATATAGTCATCCACATACAATTTGGCATCAGTCAGAGAGCCTACTCCTAAGATATCGACGAGAGGAGGAAATTTTAGCGTGTTATATATACGACGCGGTGTATACACACGCCAGCAGCCAAGAGAACTCAATTCATGTTTGAAGAGTAATGCGTAAACCGCAGAATCAGCAACTATTTTTAAAATTTTCCTCTCTGGAGAGCTCAATCAGATAACAGGAGCATTATTAGTCATCCACTAACAAGCCTGTTTTTATATATATATATATATATATATATATATATATATATATATATATATATATATTATTGCAACTACATATATACAGTCGCAGAACTGTTTTGAGAGGCACCTCCTACACGGTCAACAACAATATAATAACATTCAGCAAGGTCCAAAGACCTTTACTACACTTGTAAGTATCTCGCGTCCCAAATACAAGGAGTCCCTT
Organism: Ascarosepion bandense; assembly: GCA_037127315.1. NCBI lineage: Eukaryota > Metazoa > Mollusca > Cephalopoda > Sepiida > Sepiidae > Ascarosepion > Ascarosepion bandense. The sequence continues at coordinate 2,310,003 of JBBBDQ010000879.1, forward strand.
CCCACCATCAGAACACTCTAGGTAACTGCTGTTATCTTCATTGCCCATGGTGTTGAACGTCAGACGATGATACGATATCATCAGGGAAGCTCGATTGAATAAATTGTTGAAAATCTCATGATTGGTGTTATGAATCACAAGCGAGCCAATTAAATCTTGAATTGGGAAGTCAGATTACTTTTATGGCTCCAATTGGTTCTTGATCATAAACTATTAAACTGTGAACAAACGAAAGATACAAAAATTAAACTGCTAAAATATAGGCTATGAACAGATTAATACAATTCATTCTATCGGGTATTAGGCAAATTCTAAAGTTATAAAGTCAGTATCAAGTTCTTGATACAACTGACATTTGAGTTTTTACCGAAGTAGGCTTATTTTAATAGCAAACATTTTAAGAACAGTTTATCGATGTTATTGAATATTCCAGTCATTATTATTTTTGTTGTTGTTGTTGTTGTTATTGTTATCATTTTTAGCTCAAATCAGATTTTATGCTGCAATTTACCAATTTGAAGCAAGTCATAATACATGACCATAGATCCTGTCATTTATTCACTTCTTTATAAGTTCTTTAACAAAGTCTTTCTTAGAATTTCTGACTGCCACAAGAAGGTTTGTTTTCTGAAGAATCTCAGTTCAAATTTCATTCCTAAGATTTGTTATTTTTCACAAGGGTCTCAGAAAAAGCAAACATAATGGAAATCTCTTGAGAGAAATGTTTATTTTTCTCACAGAAATATTGAATGAACATGATTAATTTACTGCATGTAATAATAATATTAATAATAAATCATTTTCAATTACTTAACTGACTGATCATCCCATATATGTATCTTATATATATATGCATGCACTTCGTTCAAAAAAGAAAAAATTCTTTGTCTTAAGACATGCAATATACGTTATTATTTTAATTACTATGAACTTTATTTTTACTGGGTACATGTGTCTCAGTTGCTATACTTGTATTTTATTTTCTCCATTCATATAGTGGAAGCATGTCGTTATCAATTTCACAACGAGAAACCATCTTGATAAAATGAAATTCAATTTACTTATTTAATTGTATTATATAACTTGAATTGAAGAGAGAAAAAAACTGCGACCGCATTCCTCAAATTTTTGGTGTGTTTTTTTTTTTAATGTTAAGATCGAATTCCTATAAATAAAAGGTATTTTTCGAATATGTCGGCTGATTGAAGATAGAGAACATCTGGATATGAATTGCAGAAAGATGACTCAAGCATTGAATAATATGGGATTTTAGAATACCGGTTGCAAAACAAATCCATCGAGAGACATCTTTAGGAAGAAAATAAGAACAATTTCCTTACTTAGTCAACCTGAGATTCTTCTTAGTTTCAATGTAGTGAGTTCTTAACAGGTACAAACTTAGCAAATGTAAGTTAATGCAGTCTTGATCAGTATGCTTCAAAGGAGACTTTGCGTGCAATCAAAATGCATGGAACAACAAGTGCAACTAAATCTATCAAAGCTCTGAATAACTTGTACACGAATCTTTTACTGTTGTAACTGCTTTTTACTGTAACTGGTTGGTAAATATTGCTATCAATACAAATCGCTATACTTTTCCTATTTTCTTTTTTGTTGTCTTTTTAAAATTTATTATATTTAGTTTTAAGAACAAAGAATGATTACTTGTAGTTGTATAACGAACGTTCAAAAAGTATGATCAGCTTTATTATTAATGGAAATAATTCCAAAACCTGGTTAAAATTAGTCATTAGAATAATTTCAAAATCGCAACAAATTACGCAGCACTTGTTTCGACTAACCTGTGTTTTAGAAAAATTACTTCGCTACTTATGTAAATTCAAAAACAGTTCTACTTGGCAGCAATATAAGTGACAGATACAAAGGCACTGTTGATTACTTACGGCCAATTTGTTTAAATAATACACCGACTAATATTGTTTGTGTCATGTGTCCATAATTGTAAGTAAAATAAGTAACTAAGTAATCGTTTTAAGTTTTCTGAATATTAGTGATTTTTAAAACTAGGACGACGTTTCATCATTCGTCGATATTAAATTACGTTTTGTCAATAAAAGGTTATTTTGTAATTAAATGTAATCGATCGAGATTAATAGATTATTGATAAATTGATTTCTATTATAATTTATTACCTGTTGAGATGTGTCTGACAGCACAAACGCGCACGCACACACGTATATCATATCATATATTTTCTAACATACTCTTTTTCTCAGAAGTGTCATAAAATTAGTCAGAAAATAAAGTATTAGCTACTTTCTTCATCTGAACAACTGCGGCTATACGTGATGGTACTGAGTCTAGGAGATGGTGGAATAGTTACAACGGGGTATATTCATCCTGACGCATTACAGGACTATCCATAATTGAACAGTGAGACTGCAGATAATTTAGTGAAATCTGCAACATGTCCCATACACATCTGGCGAGCTCACGAGCTAATAAAAGTCAACCAAGCATTCCTTAAACCAATTTCATATTACTTGCATACAATGGGAAGTTACATTATCTGGTTGAGACAAACTATGACAACCATGGAAGTGTAACAAGCACACAAGAGTTATAAATAGCAGATAACAAAATCTGTGCACGTCACACCCTGCCAAGGACAGTCTCGTTTTACTAGAGAGTCCTTGCGAATATCAATGGAACACTCTTCTACACCATTACATGAACAATATCGTGTTTGCACGCCACCCTACTGAAAAACTTGATCCATAACCAAATTTAATCTCAGGAACTCGTTCATCTGTCCGAAATAGCTGAAAACGGAACTTGTCTATTCAGGTAAAACGGTATCAGCCTTCTACAGACCAATGACAATATTCATTGTCCCATTATGTTTTAAAGTAAACAAACGAAATGTTTCTTTTAAATTCACGTAAGATATTTCCCTAGTTTCCAATATTTTTAAAACATTAATAAAAGAAAAAGAAAATAACAAAATGTTACTATAATTATTTTATTGTCATCGATAAGTCAATAAAATTAACATAAGTCGATAAAATATTTTGCTAAATATTAAAATAATTATATCCACATTTGTTCTATCCACATTCAAAACGAAATTGAATTACTTTATTACTCGATAGACTTCAGCTCTTTGCAGAAAATATTCTTCTGCTGACTCAATACGGCTTGGTTGTTTATTATCTCCTTTAATTTCATTGAGCTGAGATACTGAAAAGACTTCTGTTAGTCAATTAAGGTATTATCTTTCTTACTGAATTAACCCAAGAAAGATAGTAGGAAACTTTTGTAAAAATGGCCAAACCAGTGTTACATTTCCATCCGTAGGAAACAATACCAGCAAGTACTTGGCTTCCGTCAACTGCACTCTTACACATCAACGGCCCACCGGAGTCACCCTGAAAGACAAACGAAAACTGGTTGAAATTTCTAAATTAAGCATATTAATTATTATTTTATATTACACCATTTAATAACTATTAAGAAGGAGTATTGCTCTTTCATAAAAAATAGCATTACTGGAAAGATTTCATCTAAACATCTCCATCAACTCGAATTATTATTATGTAATAATAAGACATAGAAAATCGGAGAAGATTGGGTAACTAACAGAATGACTAGAGATTACGCTTAGTTTAATCATCGATGTTTCTATGACGTATAATGACGTCCATAAAAGATGAACTTCAGAAGTATGGGATTCTGTTTCAAGTCTCATTGAAAGCTATTTCTTTATTTTCGATTTTATGCTTCTTTTTAAACCCAGACTATTGAAATAAGCAACAAAAATACAACAGAGCAACGCTAAAACAATGATGTTGCTCATGATTTAAACATGAACCATTAGAATAATGCAATACTTGAATAGTGTATGTTGTTTTTAAATTTCCTTTATTTTTAAATCTAATTTATTTTTCTTGAATTTCATCTCTTAAAATCTATTATATAATAGGGGTTAATTCATGTTCAATAGTATTTCAGTTACTGTCTGAATTTTGGTATGAAGAGTTATCAAAACGTTGTGATAATAACAAAAATGAGAACATTAGCCCGAATATAAATAATGTAAATATTTCAGTTACCTTTGAAGAATTTATGTGACATATTTTAGTAATACGTATAATTAATGCTAATAAATGTTTCAGGTGAAATTCAACAGTAAAGATTGCTTTTCCTTAAATTTACCAGTATTATTCACCGATTCATCTTAAATCTCGTTGAATTGAAATCACTTAGAAAATATGGCTTAACAGTTATTGAAAGTGGATTTAGTAGTAACACAAAATAACTAAATAATGGGAGTCTTGAGGTGTAGGTTTTATTGGTTTATATTTTTAGTGTTAGAAAATAAAACTATTGATATCTGATAACAAACACTTCAGTTTTTGTTAACTTATTTCTTGTATCAGTTTCAAATATTTTGCATAAAACTGGACAACACAATGTTTCCATTCATACTTACAAAAACTCAATTATCAACGCTTTCCATTAATAAAAACCAAATATTGTTGTATTCATGATGCATAGCAAAAAGTATCCGAGCCATTTTTTAAATTTTTCTTTCTTTAAAATAATCTAAATTTAATTTTATAGAATGTTGATCCTGTGTAACATCAGAATGAATAAAATTGAATTTAAAAAATCAGTTGTTTGCTGAAAAAAATATAAAACCTCATTGTCTGTAAATCTGAAAATACTTGCCAAATATTGTTCGGACAATCGAGTCACTCTTTAGTATATTTGTTGCTGTTTACAAAATTTTTCAGCCAATCCATTTTGAACTATGGTAATAGAAATTTAGTCAAGAAAAAAAACCTTTCCTTGAAAAAAAGTTTCCTTTAACGATTATAAAGAATAGATTATTTTAATGTTTTAATGAAAACAAATATGCAAAGAAGGGGTTCTATAGTTTAAACACTATTGTGTAAGATGTGAGATATTATATTCATGCTTTTCGACACAATCATAACTGAAGAGATATTTATGGTTTTCATTTTATGCAACCATGAATGACAAAGAAAAGACAGTGCAAAAATTAATGACACAGTTATTTTACCTTGCAAGTAGTTTTGGCAAATAGTCTTCCTGATCCAACGCAGATGTGTTGCAAGTAAACCATAGGAGCAATTTTGGAGCATATAGTTTTCTTCATAATCGGTACATTAGCGCGGAGAAGTTCGTTCGAGGTGGGCGAGCTAACTGCCAATATATGAATAATTCCGTCAAAATAAAGAAAAGTCAAGAAATTCTTTAGCATTCACTTTAGACTGCATGGCATCACCATTTTCTTTTAACGTTTCTTTTATCATTTTTGGGCAGATTATATGCACAGTTAATATAAATTTCTTATGTAAAACTTCACCCCATAAATAAAATCTTATTTATAATTATTACTTTATTCAAATTGTTATTTATTTTGTCCGTATTCAACTGATTAAAAACCAAAGGAAAATGATGCTGCTAACTACTGCTTCAGCTTAAATGGAATTAAATTACATTGGATTATAAAGTTAAGAGAGCATTTTATTTATACATTCTTTACTGGATTTAACAGTTTAGTATTGCCGAATTTATTTCTATGTTCTTTGATGGTCAAATAATCAAGATACAAAATATTTTTTCTCCATTTAAATAAAGAAATGGGTTTTTCGTTTAGCAAAATTATTCCCAAATTCAATTTGAAAAAGTTACTTTATTATAAAATGTTTGGTTTAGTTTGAAACCAACTCGGCAAAAACCAAATCTCTAGAATCTAAGTATCATAAATGACCTTGAGTATAATTCATGCTCGTCTGATAAGGCAAGGCTTTTTGCAATTAAGCTTTTTGCATCTAATTCCATGTTAGACAAATAAAGATAAGGTTCGCCCCTCATTTCTGACATCCTTTTTCTCACGGAGCACAAACTTTGTAATATCTTCATTATTTATTGTACTATGAGTACAAATGTGGCACAAGGCCTAAAACGGGGATGGGGAAGGCTGGTCTTCATCTGTCCTAATTTAACTTAGCTGTTCACTTTCGTTGACCCTGACACACTTACAATAAACCTTTTACCATAATACCACATTTTTATTTACCATTCTTACCACGTCCACCATAATACCTCAGATTCTCTATGTAGTCCTACTTAACTCCCATATGTACAATATTCAGTGGAGGGCATGGGCAGAAAATAACAACATTTAAAATCCCCAATGATTTTATACAATGAATACAATATATACAGAAACTAAATAAAATCGTATTAGTAATAAAAGCCCCCCACTACTCTAATATTGTGACAGCAAAATCAGTTCCCCGGACGAAATATAATGCGTGGCTTTAGAAATATAATAATACCACTTATCCGATCAGCAATTACTCACACAATCACTCACACATTTAAACACTATAACAAAAACGAAAAACACACCTGAAAAATAACGAAAGACGCCACGCATCCACCGAAGAACTAACATTTCTGAACACCTAAAGCGGGAAGGGGTGGGGGATTAAACTAAAAGAAAACTGGGGACAAAAAGAAAAGGGGGCCAATGAGCAATCATAATCTAGCTAAGTTAACTTTAAAGCGAGAAACAGAAAATCAAAATTTACCTACTCTAACCTAACAGGGAAGGGGTGTACATGTTCTGCCCAGCACACCCAATATCCTGATGCCTAACCAGCATCAAACAACCACTCCAGGTCAGCACCTTTCACTCGACAGAAACGCGCAAGACTCACCCACCTTTTACCAAATTCAGATGGAGTGAGTCGTTTCCTTTCCGTCCTGATCTTGACTTTAAGCTGATGCTTAAAGAACAAGATCAGTTGGGAAGAGGTAAACTTCTCATCACCATAGAATTCCTTCTGTCGCGTCGTAATACTTTGTAATATCTTCATCACGGGATGTATCAAAATCTTGCCTCTAAGAAAGATACTGGTTCGGTTAAAATCCCGGTGGTTCTTCTCAAGAACTTCAGCCCAGAGTAATTTCCAATCGTGTCAAAAGTGTTTAATCACTATCTGAAGGAGAAACACTTTCCAAGTCTATGGAAAGTGTATGCTGTTTTGAAGAAAGTGGGTGAGCGCTCACTCCGTCGCAATATCGACTCATTAGCATTCTTTGTGTGATCAGCAAAAGTTTGAATCTATGATTGCTGTTGATCACCTCAACAGGAACAACTCTGCTAAGCGATAAACAGTATAGGCTTCGCTCTGCTAAATGCCATTATTCACATAATCAGTGAGGCACTAGGCAAATTTTTAAAAAGCATGGTCGCCTAAAATATGTCAAAGACTTTTTACAAGAGGTTGCTACTCAAATTCCTCAGCTATGGAACCTCTGGAAGAGTTGTTTGCTCAATTATTAAATCCTTCTTAAGAGGTATGACCATAAAGGTCGTTGTTAATGGTCAGTCTTCTGAAGCCCATCAGGTCACCTCCAAGGCTCACTTGTTGGTCTTAACCTCTGTTTGCTTTATATTAAAGAGCTGTCAAAGAAAATGCTCATATCTTTACTGTATATTCATGCAAATGATGCAAAAGTGTATGGCTTTCATTTTCAAAGATCTAGATGACTACAGCCTGAAAGCTTGTCTCTCCTCTAGCAGGTCAATGGGCGAAGAGCTGAATTGTAACATTGAATAGCCCCAAAACCAAACTAATAACGTTTCACCATCACCAAACAGACCCTGAACTTTCATCTGCCATGATGAGTGATTGCTTTTACACAGATGTTCCTTGCCTTAAACGTCATTTTGCATTCAAGCTCTTCCTAGAACTCGTGTTACTCATATACACGATTAATTGCTAAAGATGCTGGGAAAAGGGTCGGTTCTTTATACAGACACAATAAGTATTTGACACCTCTTACTATGCTCTTTTTTTACAAGAGAGAATCAGCTCTCTCTATCCTCCCTCTCTCTCTCACACACACGCACGCACACACGCACACGCACACACACACACGCACACGCACACACACACACGCACACACACACAAGCACGCATACAAGCTCTCACACACACGTGCACGCAGATAGATTTTGAATTTTATTGAACGGAAAGCGCCGACTTACAGCTAGTTTTTCCCCATCCAGCAATAGTGCAATCACCGACGAATGTTTCACCTGGATTAGCCATTCTTATAGGCTTTATGCATGGTGTGAAGGTCACTGGTTTAGCCATGGTGAGGACAGCAATATCATTCACTGAAAATAAATTCTGATCATGATGAAAACTGAAAAACTGTACATCATATAACCAAAATTTAAACATTTCTGAGATCCAATATTGTTAAGTAAATTGTTATAGATTGTTTACAATTTATTTTAATGAGACAACAGCGTTACAAATAAAGCCCGAAGCTAAACTTCAGGGAATATATATGCAGTAGGATTTTGTATATTCGTGCTAATCTATTTACTTGAATTGCACATTTCAATGGGATAATCGATTCTTGTTATACTGACTCGGTTTATACGCAAGATTCCTAAGTAATTACCGTTTCTTATTTAAAAACAAAACATTTTATACAAATACATCTTTTTAAAAAAAGTTTAAATTAATACAGATTTCAGAAAGACGTTCATTAGTACATTTTCATCAATCAAAGTAAGAAACAAAATCTCAATTAAGTTACTTTAGTAGGTCTTTTGAGTTAATGTCGTAACACTGCTTCTGTTTCTCATAGCTAAAGTTTCTGCAATATCAGTGGCTACTGATAAGTAGTCAGAGGAAGGACGCAGTGCAAATAATTCCCTAGTTAGTCCGTTTTTCAATCCAATCACGCTAAGTAAAATATTGTTTCGGATGCAATCTACCAATATTATTTATAAGAAATTTGGAAATATTTCATTATGAAATAAAGCCAATATGACCTACCTGTTGTTTGTTATTAACTGGGACGAAAAATGACTTATTAATTTTAACGCTTCTTAAACAAAACTGTTCTCTATCAATCATCTGAGAGACCCCGTTCTACCTTCCATCAGCATGGCTAATGCTAACCCGCATGAAAGTGACTCATTGTACCTTCTTGGGTTAACACTTTCGACAGATATGAAGTGGAAAGACTTGCTATTTCAGCTGCTAAGAAAGTTGGTTCACAGACGATTTTTATCTCCAAAATCTATGTTATATATCTATAAGTCTACCATTCGTCCATGACTAGAATATTACTGGCACATATGGTTCAGTATTTCTGATGTATATATTAAAAATTAATAATATGTTATAACATCACGACGAAGTAGCTATTTTGTTTCAACACTTCTTGTGTCTTGTCAATTGATGGTGTTGACTGCGAGATAAAGAGTGTTAAAAATTCAGTACCAAACAAAGCCCCTTAATAGGGGAGACATTGTTACGCAGTCTGTGATGAAAAATCAAAATACAAGTAAATGGTCATTTAAAAAACATGACATCATATCCTAAAATAATTTATTGGTGCGTTGATGTTAATGTTAGTTTAAAATAGAAATCAGTATTGCTAACTGATTATCAATTTAACTTTAAAATAAAAATTAAAAATTGATAGAAAAAATCATTACAAATTAAGGTTAGAAATTACGAATTTTAAATTCTAAATTTAACTGAGCATTATACTTGAAATATTACAAAGTTATTCAAAGATGGAACGAGGAAGAGGAACAATCACTTCCATATATATATATATATACATGCTCATGCATATACATACACACACATATGTACACACACACACACACACACACACACGTTTTTTAACTATTGTTTTTAGCGAGGTGTCAATTTATCCGTTAAATTAAACGCTAATAGACTAGGAAGATGGTTATATAGATGTCCAGAAAAACACAGTCATATTGCAATGCATAAACATATAAATATAATTGAATATATAAGCACGCAAAATCACATGCCAAAAACAAAATACGTACACACATAAAAAAACAAAAAACAAAAAAGCTGCATATATATTAAAAAAATAAAAACATACACGGATCCACTTATACGCATAAATACACACAAATATACACAGAAACGTCCACACGCAAACATACAAACACACATATTCACACATAAATAAAATATATTTATATGCACATTAATACATACATACATACATACATACATACATACATAGACAAATTCATGTACCTAGAATAAGAGTAATAATTGACGTCGGTGATAATAGTCCATGGTCATTCATAATATTACTACCCATATTACAAGGTAAATGGTGAAATAAGTTTACAATTGACAGGGAGTTCATTTCTTTGGTTTAATAAGTTAATCCTGTCCTGATTTTTATTTTTCATTAAGGCAAAGATAACATGGTGCATATGGGGAATTACAAGTTCAAGCCCTTCTAATTAATTTGCATTTAACAGTAGGAGATTTGTTTGTTTGTTTTTTTTTAATTTCAGTAGTACTTGGATAACGAAGTACTATATTTATAAGTACTATTGTTGAATGATAGTACATGCTGGTACCAAATAGTCTTAAGCGAGTTTTTTGTAGTCCCAGTATAACATCTTTTACTAATAGGATTTTCAATTGTAAAAATAGTAAAATGAAAATTAGAGATCTAGTTAAGCAATTTTTGTAGTGGACACATCAAATGTATTAATACACACACACACACACACACACACACACACACACACACACACACACACACACACACACACATATATATATATATATATATATATATATATCATAACTTATAGTTTAAAGCATGTACAAATTATCTACTACAAAGTGTACATTTTGTTTCGACATCAGGTAGTGTGAAAAGAAAACTTCCAATTCATACAATGGATGGGTACATTGGAGGTAATCGACTGGTTCGAGAACTTTGAAGAAAAAATAATGCTACTTTCCTACAATTCGACATCATGGACTTTTATCCATCTTTATCTGAGAGCCTCTTCAGTCTTGCCCTGGAATTCGCGGAATTTTATTCGGACATTTCAAAAGATGAAATCAAAATAATCTTGAACTGCAGAAAATCAGTTCTCATCCACAACAACGAACAGCGGACAAAAAACTCAACAGATAATTTTGATTTATCTATGGAAGCTCTCGATTTTGCAGAATCTTCGAATTTAGTCGGATTATTTCTCCTGTACAACCTCACGGCGTATAAAGAAATCGACATTAAAAATATAGGACTTTATAGAGGTGACGGACTCTCGATAGTAAATAAATCTACTGCAGGTAAGGTTGACAGACTTAGAAAATTAATTCATAGAGTTTTTAAATGTTAGCGTGGTAATTAACCCTAATATAAAACAAGTTGACTTCCTAGACATAACATTAGACTTAGTCTTTAACAATTTTCAACTTTACATGAAACATAATGCTAACCCAATCTATATAAACCCCAACTCTAATCACCCACCATCTGTTATCGAACATATTAAATCATCAGTTGAACGCCGCATAAGCATACATTCCTTAAATAAAGAAATATTCGATTAGCACAAAACAGTTTACGATAAAATTCTTAGAGACAGCGGCCATTCAATAAGTTATCTTCAAGCTTTAAAATTAGCTTTAATTGAAAGCCAACGGATTAAATTTAGTAATTCCAGTAAACAAAATACACTGGCGTATTTTAAACCGAAATTATATTGATTGGAATCTAAATTTTTTCAGATTAAAAAAAATTTAAATGTACCGACATTTTTTTATTTAATCGACACATTTACGTAAACAGTAGACACATTTCTGTTTTAAAAATCTGGCAAAAATAAAATATACGTCGCTGACACGTTATGAAGTCAATATTTTTAAATTAAAACTTACCTTTATCTGATTTCAAACAAATGTACTTGCTTACTCTCTGAAATATTCGGTTTTACCTTTATCAGTTACGGTAGCCGTTGTTATCAGTGTACATATCAGGTGTTGACAGCTGTAATGACAGCCAGAAGCTGTCAAGAAGGCTAAGTAGGGAGGCCATAAACGACAAAAATATACGAATTTAATTTTTTATGTAAGGGAAGACAACCCTTGAATCACGTGAACTTTTAATGATAAATATCACGTACGGCCACCCGTACTAATAAAGATACGGGCAATCAAAATGCACATAATTAAAATGTTTTAATTATTTTAAAAATTGACGGGATCAATCATTTGTAATAAGCTTTAAAAAATTTTCGATTAGTAATTGTAGTCTTCGTGCATTAATTACATACCCTAGCCGGCCCAAATTTAACAATAATTTTGAAACTTTTTATATATAATTTTTATATATCATTAAAAAATTTTAAAAATTAGAATAAATCTTGGAAAAATTAATTATTCATTGAATTTTTTTTCTTTTCAGACTATGATATGCTTAATTTATATTGTTCATAAAAACAACCAGAAGTTTATCCACATAAAAATAGGCATAGTTATTGCATTTTTCGCAATTCGGACATATTTTTTAGAAAGTCGGGGACTATTGGAGAAAAAAAAACTGTTGATTAGCATTCCCCAATGACTCCTGAATTTAATTATATTAGGCTTATTGCTGCTCACTGTCGAATTTTTAGACATTTCTGGAAATTAATTGGTGGGGGGGGTAACATATGTAAAAAAATGTTTTTACGAATATTTTATACAAAATAATTATTTCAACATTGAAACAATGCTGAAATAGGATCCTATAAACTTCAAAAGATTATAGGTGATTATCAGCCCGGCTACCTTTATGGAAATGTAAAAATCCATAAAAAAGATCATCCCCTCCGACCTATCATTTCTCAAATACCCACACCAATATATAACCTTTCCAAAACACTTAACAAACTAATTACTCCCTATCTTCCTGGTAAATATAGTATTAATTCCACGGACGAATTCTTACAGATTCTCCATTCCGTAAAACCTAAGAATCAAAAAATTGCATCTTTGGATGTCCAAAACTTATTCACAAATGTTCCCGTCCAGGAAACAATTGACATCATTATCCGTGATGTATACAATCATGCTACTCTCCCACCAATCAATATTAAACCCACTATATTAAAAAAACTATTCTTAGCATGCACCACACAAGTACCCTTTCACGATCCCTTAGGCAACATTTATACACAAATAGATGGTATTGCGATGGGATCTCCTATAGGTCCCCTCTTTTCTAATTATTATATGGCAAATCTAGAAAATAAAATAATTAATGACAACAATAAACCCTCTATATATGTAAGATACATAGATGGCATCTTTGTTTTAGCTAAGAATATCGATCAAATTAAATATCTTAAAAACAAATGTGAAAGTCACTCCGTCCTCAAATTTACATTAGAACTTAATATTAATAACAAAATCCCATTCCTTGATGTATTCATTGATTCTAGCACACCTAAATTTACTACTTCTCTATATAGGAAACCAACTAGCATAAATTCGTGTCTTCTTAATTATAATAGTGAATGCCCCCAACAATATAAGTTAGCTGTTATAAAAAAACTTACTTCAACGCACACAAATGATATCTTCTTCCAAATCTATATTTTATAAAGAATTACACAACATTAAGCAAACACTCGTTAATAATGGATTTCCTAACTCCGTTATTGATCAACAAATTAAAATGTATCTCAACAAAATTAACAATAACTCTAACAATAATGATAATATTAATAATAATGGTTTACATCAAATAAACATAACACTATTAACTTATACTATTGCAACCAAATACATAATAATTATAAACAAAATGAAAAAACTCTCAAAAACATAATACGTAGAAATGTTAAACCAGTGGAAAGTAATAATCAAATTAAACTCATTATATATTATAAAAAGTTTAAAACAATTGACCTCATAGTCTATGATAACCCAACAAGCACTAAACTAAATTCTCTACAAAAAACCAATGTAGTGTACCAATTTACATGCCCATTCAGAGATTGCATCTCTGATATTAATCAAAAACCTAGTACATATATTGGTTTTACTACAACCACGCTCTCCCGTAGACTTATATGTCATCTTTCTGATCAGAGTACTATTAAACAACATTTCTCTGAAAAACATAAACATGTAGGTAATATCAGACAGATTTTGGTCAACAATCCGGTGATCCTTACTCATACACACAGTAAGAGGAACCTGCAGATATTGGAGGCCATGTACATCAAATCTAAACAACCAACACTCAATAAAATCAGCTTTAAAACAGGAAATAACATATTACATTGCATTTGACTACATGGTTTTGTTGTCATTTCGCGCTATCCCGCGGTGTGACGTCATAATACCGCATCGCAAACTTAAGAACTGCGTTTATTATTTTTGGTAACTATTGCCGTTGCCAAGCGGAGTTTTATGTCAACACAAAATAAAATCGTCGGTGATGGTGGATGTTATAATATTTCAGTTTAAACAACCTCTCTGAAGATGGTTCATGTGAGCCGAAAGCTTAGAAGAAAACCAATAAATAATTATCCAAATGTTGGAGAATTTTTGTCTTTATTTTCAACTGAAATTAAAGCAAAAATCCGACATTTAGAACGGCTCATGATTAAACATAATAGACATTCATTGTCTCTTATATTTAACAGCATATGTTTAGAATATATATATATATATATATATATATATATATATATATATATATATATATATATATAAGGATAAATGGAGCAGACAGGTGAGGAAACGACTCATCAAGTCAATATCAAGGCACCGGAATTCATGGAAACTGCTGTAAATGGATGGTTTACGATATTAGAAGCCCAGTTTCACTTGCGAAATGTGACAGCGTCAAAAACAAAGTTTTATACAGTAATATCGTCGTTACCAGCCGAAGAAGTGGGTAAACTACCAAATGCTACCCTCGCATTACAAGACTACGAGGAATTAAAACGGCCTCTGATAAAAGCTCACGGACAAACAAAACCGGAGCTTCTAGAAAAATTAATGTCGGCTACGACTATTTCAGGACGACCGTCGACATATTTGCACGAAATGCTATCCGTAGCTAAACGGATAGGTATTAGCGACGTCATTGTGAGACACAAATTCCTACAGTCATTACCGTCAACATAGCCCCAGTAATAGCCTCGCAAAAAGATTTAAACCATACCCAACCTGGAAGGTTAGCAGATGAACTGATGCCATTATTGAATAACGATAAGGCATTTGTTGTTCAGCGACCCTTATCTACTAAGAATAACTCACAAACAAATTATAAAGGAAAATACAGCCAAGACACTTCAGTGCCACTAAATGTCGGAATAACCAACGGACAAAAATTTGCAGAGCACATATTTATTTCGTCAATGAAGCAAGAACATGTAAACCTTGGTGTAAATGGCCCAAAAAGAACAATCTACAAATGTTGCCTAGTTCCCGACCAGCAACACCTACGGGAAATGATTCGGAAAACTAATAGGGCGAACAAGTTCAGTCCCACGAGGTTCGCCGCTATTAGAAATTACCGCAAAATTAGGGGCTAGCAAATTAAAATTTATTGTAGATACTGGCGCAAGTATCTCAATATTACCAACTTCTGCGGTAAATGGTATTACATTAAAACCGACTCCCATCCACTGCAAATTGGGAGAAATTAAAATGCTACGGACAAGCGAGTTTGGAAATTAGAATACCCAGTTTAAGGAGATCTTTTACTTGGACATTCGTGATCGCTGATATCACCAACCCACTCCTTGGACTGGATTTCCTCAACAAGTTTGGTCTAATAGTAGACTGCAGTAACAAAACCATTTACGATCCTACAACAACCCAGAGAAAGAGTTTAAAAATATCTGCATCAGCGGTGAATCTAGTCGTAAATGAAACGGAGCTCCCGTCATTCATACAGAACATGATTAAAGAAAAATATCCGAACCTAATCACGCCACATAAGAACAGTAACAAAACCACTGCGGTGTCTACCACAGAATTGACACAGGAAGCCATACACCAGTATTTGCAAAACCCAGGCGGCTTAATGTAGAAAAACTGGAGGCTGCGCGTAACGAATTTAAAACCCTACAAAAAGACGGAGTGATCTTCTTTTCCAAAACTGAGTGGTCTAGCCCACTACATATAGTATCTAAACAAAGCGGAGGATTGAGATGTTGTGGAGACTATCGTTCTCTCAATAGCATAACCAAGACTGACAGGTACCTATACCAAATATAAACTCTTTTTCAGCAAAACTTGCGAACAAACGACGATTCTCCAAAATTGATTTGATTTCACCCTACCACCAAATTAAAATGCATCCGGACGATGTATCAAAAACTACTCTCACCACCCCATTTGGTCTTTATGAATATAATTATATGCCATTTGGATTAAAAAATGCGTCAGCTACATTTCAACGGTATATGGACAAAATCTTTGATTGTGTTTTTATATATATTGATGACATTTTAATTTTCAGCAATGATGAGATTTTTCATAAAAAAGACATTGAAAATTTTTTTAATATTTTAAATGAACACAATTTAAACATTTCAGCCATAAAATCTGTTTTCAATGTGACTTTCCTAGATTTCTTAAGCTTTCATATTAGCGTAGATGGCATTAAACCTACAGCTAGTAAAATAGAAGAATTAAAATCTTTTCCTTACCCTAAGGACGCAAAAGGTCTACGCAGATTTCTTGGAATGGTATGATTTTATAGAAAATTAATACCAAATTTTTCAGTGATAGTCTTACACCTATCTGAGAGAATGCGGTTATTCCCTAAAGGCTCGTTCACATTACATGAATCTGAACGACAATCTTTCAGTTCTGTAAATAAGGAAATTAATGATCCATCCTCATTAGCTCACCCTGAACCTAACTGTACAAAGTATCAATTAGTCACTGACAGTAGTAATTATGCTGTCGGTGCGGCATTGCACCAAATGGTGGAAGGAAATCCAATACCGATCGGATTTTTCTCTAAAAAATTAATACAAACACAAATGAGATATTCTACATTCGATCGCTAACTTTTAGTAGCTTATTTGTCAGTGCTGCACTTCCGTCACCTCATAGAAGGTCGCCAAGTGCTACTTTTAACTGACCATAAGCCATTGTGTGGTGCATTTTATAGTTTAAGCCCCGCTAAATCAGACAGACAACAACGACAATTAGCTATCTTGACAGAATTTATTTCAGATATTGAACATGTAAAGGTGTTCAGAATATAGTTGCTGATTGTCTATCCCGACCAACTCTTGCTGTACAAATAGATGCGTGTGATTTACCTGCACATGCTGAAGCACAGGCATCTGATACAGAAATTCAATCTTTTCAGGACTTAAAAAAATTCACGATACCTGGAGATAACCAATTTATATGATGTGACTTATTAACGTCAGACCCCAGACCTTTTGTTCCATCTAAATTGCGTGAGTCCATATTCTATAGTATCCATTCCATAAATCACCCTGTCATTCAATCATACATTAAGATGATTAAAGCTAGATATTACTGGCCAAACATGGATAAATCATTCAAAAACTTTTGTGCATCATGCACAACCTGCCAACAAGCAAAGGTCTAAAAACGTACAAAATCACCTATACAGACATTAGAAATACCATCAGCTAGATTTCACACAGTCCACATAGATATAGTAGCACCACTCCTACCAGCAAAAAGCCCAAATAGCAGTTACATCAGCCCGTATAGATATATCCTCACATGTATTGACCACACAACTCGTTGGGTAGAAGCACAACACATCAGCGAAATCACTGCAGTTAGTGTAGCTGAGGCTTTTATAAACACGCGGGTCACACGTTGGGGTTTCCCGCTGCATGTTATAACTGACAGAGGCCGACAATTTGAAAGTGAGTTGTTTAGTGAAGTAGTAAAAATAATTGGTTTTTATAGACTACGTACGACAGCTTATCATCCTCAGTGTAATGGTTTGATTGATAGAATGCACAGGACCATTAAAACTGCTATTATAGCACGAAAAGAGTCCTGGCTTTCAGCTCTTCCAATAGTGCTTCTTGGGATTCGTAGTATGCCCAATAGCTCTGATTTTTCTCCTTTTTATACTGTTACAGGAACACAATGTTTGCTACCACAGCTACTAATAGATAGCACAAGAGAGGAGGCTATAACTCAAAAGTTCACAAGAGATTTACATAAAACTATGTCACAAATGGATGTGTGAGACTTCACCAAAAGAGTTAATAAGTCCGCAAAATCTTATGTCCCAGAAAAACTTCAAACTTATGATAAACTTTGGATTAGAGTGGATCGTGTTCGAAGACCATTGGAGGCACCCTATTCAGTTCCCTACACAGTCCTTCAGCGAACACCTAAATATTTTCTGGTAAAGATAAATAATGATATGTATACTCAAGTTTCTGTGGACAGGTTGAAACCATTTATAGAAGTACAAAAACAAATAGTAGAGAAACAAGTAGAAGAAAAGATGAATAAAAACAAAACGCTTAGTGATTCAGAACAAGAAATAAATACAAGAAATAAAAAAGAAGATTCTCCCATGATAAATACAAAATCTCGTTCAAGTCGAAAAGTTTCCTGGAAGAAATATAACGAGTACTATTATTATTAGTACACTCCGTTCTAAAGGAGGAACTTCTATTATGGTTTATAAAATGGCGAATGTTCTAAAAATAAAAAAAGATAGACACACTGATGCCAAGAATTCAAAATTGGGCGGCAAAATAAGGAACCGTTTCTTTTGGTAGGAGTAGGAGTAAGAAGTGGGAGTTAAGGACAGTAGTTTCGTGTAGGAGATTTGAAAAGTGGAAGACGCTAGTCAGTTGACCTGAGTCTATCTCTTCTGGACTCTAGGTCCAGAAGAGATAGGCTCGTTTACTACTAGCATCCCACAGTGAAGAGAATTTAGCTAGTCTGCTCCTGTATCCACACAAAATTTAAAGGTTGTAACTTGATGTAAAAAACCTAAAGTTTTATACCAAAAATAACCATCATTAATTCAAGTTTGTGTTATCTTCTAATTATACCAAAACGAAGCAACACAACAGCATCATCCACAAAGAAAAAAAAAGAAGAAAGACTAAAAATAATGGAGGCTTTATTGATAAAAAAGAAAAGCCCAACACTCAATAACATCAACTACGATCATGCTAACAACATGTTTACCGTGTTTGGTACAGAACACATACAAACTACTATACAATATACATAACACCACAAACATTCTGCTACAGGTAAAATAACATTAATCTTCGAAAAATGGCTTGTGGTGTTATTTATGCTGTAGACTAGTGTGTATGTGTTATGTACTGTAGCTATTGCGAGTGGCTTAAATTTCTTAATCACGTCGGGGTCACCACTGAAGACGTAGGGAGCTGGTTAATGTTTCTTTGATTCGGCCTTGCGTCATATTTAACCGAACTCTCTACAGCCTACAAGTTTTATACAGAATTATCATCAAAAGGTTTTCATCTGAAGGTTGGTTGTCGGCAGATTGGAATGTGTGGAGTTGTGTGGTATAAAGTAAGAATAAAATATACATTTTTCATGTTAAAATATAAATTTATTAAAAGGAAAGAATAACAAAAATTCATAGAAATTAATGTTCAACTAGAAAGTTAAGGGTTTCAATAGTTGTAGAAAATGTTCATAGTAGTAACTGTTGAAAGAGCATATGTGTACGTACGTATGTGTATCTGAGTGTTTGTTTGATAGGAATGTCTTTGGATGGAGAAGAAGAAGTAGAAAGAATCATCACACGAGAAAAGAAAGAGAAAGAGGATGAATGTCCGGGTCAGCTTGAAGTTGAAGTTACATTTTAGTTTTGTCTTTCTCGCTACTCCCATCTGACTGACTGTTGACCGGTCACAGAATGTCCTTAAGTTAGTAACCGGCTCCAGAGGCACTGCTTTATGTGTGAAAAACGTTTGACTGACGTCACTGTTCATTTTTCTATTTCGTATCCAACCAGGATCCAGAATTTGCTTTTCACTCCGATTTATGAAATTTGCCATAGTTTGGGTTTTTCCCAAAATGTTTTTAGTCATTTGAATCCACTTTTGCGGGTGTGTAATTTTACATTTTATGTTTTAGTTGTGTTTTTCAAAAATGCTTTTAATTCTTAATTTCTTATCCGCCACAGTACCAAACACGGTAAGCATGTTGTTAGCATATCTTAGTTGATGTTATTGAGTGTTGGGTTTTTCTTTTTTTATCAATAAAACCTACATTATTTTTAGTCTTTTTTTGTATTAAATGATGCTATATTTGTGCTGTCAACAAGTATGTTCCGGGTAGGGTTTTCTAGATCTCCTCTCTGTGTTTATATGAGATTGAATTGAGCTCCGTTCCGAGAGATGCAGCATGACTCTTCGAGTCAGTTTTGTAGTTGTATAGATGATATAATTATTTATGAAATTAGGATCAAGAACACAGTTCTTCTCGGAGCATGTGGATTCGTAAATAATATTCAGTCGTTATAATTTGGATCTTGCGGGTGAAGTGTTATTTTTGATGATGAGGCTTGCCGTTTTAAATTTTGTATATAACACATACACACAATTCTACAGTACATAAAACATACGCACTACTCTATAACATACATAATACCACATACATTCAGTTACACGTAAAATAACATTAATCCTCGAAAATATCTAAACGTATAGCCGATAGCGCTCGAGTAAACAAAACATTTGGACAATCTTTATATAATTTATGCCCTCAAAAGAAAAAATTCATAAGATCACAAAAAAAATTACATAAAAAAACTTATCCGTAATACCTTGTCTGATATTTTTAATGAAACCTCATAAAAGATTGATTGCTTCCTAAATATACAACACCGTAACACCGTAAATACTTTCATGATAATTGTTCGGATAAACTTTCCTCTAGGTTACCTAGACTTTTGAATTTAATTTTAAACTGGTATTAAGATCTCATCAATTTACAGTTGTGCTGACTAGATGTGAGCGTTAGTTCGATGTTAACATTTTTTTCACACTTCTCGCTTGTGGAACCCTCTTCTGACTCCATACCTTCCGGCCAACTTTATCTTTAAAAAATTAAATGCATATTCTTATAGTGTTCGCGCTCTTAAAAATGTTTTGTTTTCTAAACCTTTCAAAGACAGTAACTCATTGTGTCTTAGAGGCTTTACTTCTTTTCTCGGAGTAAATTCGATTAAAAAATATTCTTCTATTGTTCAAAATAGATGCTGACCTCATTTGGCAGAAGGAATATTCAAGGAAAAAATTCCAACAAATTGTCTCTCGTTAGATATAAGAACAACAATTGATTAATCATTTGACACAAAGTTGTTTAACATTTGACGATCTAGCATCCGAAAGTCTACACGGACTAAATTCCATATCCAGTATTTATCGTCCCGATAAGCAATTAAAAAAAGCAACAAGCGATTCAGGATCTGTATAATTTTTTCTGAATTTCATTATTTATACTTTTATATTTTCGTTTTTAGGTGCTATGCAAATATTAATTTTCTTGAAATCAATTTATTAATAAATATTTCCAATCAATTTTCAGTGCATAACATGTATCCCAAACAATATATCATTTTTTTAAATAGATTTTTATTTGTTTTTTGTTTTTTCAGATCATTGCAAGTGTACGTGATTTAGTCATCTGCATTAGAAAATGGTTAACAGTTGCAAAAATATAAGAAAAACTAAAAAGGAAAACACTGCCATTATTCTAAAATATGCAACATGATGAAAATAATGTCTTTAACAAAAACTTTGAATACTTACAAACTGTACCCTGAAGACGTCTGTAGCCGCTGTGTCTGACAAAACGAGCTACTGGAATCCAAGTAGGCATTTTCCTTTTATCCAGAGAACCAATAAGGATATCTACTTTAGTTACACCGTCACCCCTTAAATCATAATAATTATAGAATGAAAAATATTAAATAAAAAATTGCTGGAGCAGCTGGAGAGACTGGAACCTGGAAGAAGAATTGAGACCATTTACAACATGACCTAGGTTAGTTAGAATACTGAAGAAAGATAAAGGAGATTTGCAGTCAGTTGATCGAACATGAAAACCACAAGCTACCGTTGTTTTAGAAATTCAGTACTACTACTGCTAATAATAATAATAATAATAATAATAATAATAATAATAAGAAGAAGAAGAAGAAGAAGAAGAAGAAAGTATTGTTGAATATTGTTAACGATTACACACCTTAAAATTATAAGGCAATATTACGTTTACTTTTTGATAATTTAGGATGTTCATCCCATTTGCCGATTTAGATTGAATCATTAAGAAAATGAACCATTCTCCTTGAATCCACATATTGTCTGTAAGAAGATGCAAAGCGAGAAAATAAGTTAATCGCGACGAGGTTTGAAAACTCTATCCTAATGCAAGTATTTTTTTAAGAAACAAGCTATGGAAATTATTTCAGATTTCAATTCAGACTTAACACACGTGTATAAAATAATAGTTAGATTCATTAATACCATAACGTTTTATTACTTGTTCTGAAATGACAATAATTACGTAGCAAAAGTGTTTTACTTACACACAATGAGCAGCAGTGAGAACATGCTTATCGTCAATTAAGGATCCTCCGCAACCATAATGTTTTCCGTCTTTTTTCGTGTAGACAAAAACTATATGCGGAAATTCACATCGTTTGGCTTTCGTGCCACCCACAATATGGTTCATTTCACTACCCTGCACGCCTAAAAATAACAGTAATATATATATATATATATATATATATATTGAATGTAAAATCAGACGTATGGTTAATTAATTAAGGGAGACGCTGTTTTTGTGTTTCTTCTTTTTTCTTTCTTTCTTTTCATATGAACTTTCTATGAAATTAATTCATTAAACAAAAACTTGACCAAAAGTTACGCTGAAAGATAGAATTTCATTGCATGGATTGTTAAAATTTAAAACATGTTTAAGTTCATTATATTATCATTTAATCATTCGTAAAAAGGGTATTAAGTTACACCACTAGCTGGGTAAGCTGGGTAGTTTGATTAATACGTAAGATGGTTCTCTCGCGTCTAAGTATAGACGTTATGAATTGACTGTTATAAGAAGTACATAATTTAAAACAACGTAATCGATTGAAAAAAAGATTTTACGAATATAATCACCATCTGGTAGAGCAAGTGTAAAACTATGAAAGTGGATGCATTAAACAATAAGAAAACAATTATGGTGTCAAAGAGAACATTATTGAATTCTGTATCCCAATAAAATAAAATTGGGTATCAAACCAAAGTTCGTAGCAAATCTTAAAGACAGAAGAGAAAGTTATAATTTGATTCCATATGTTAATGAAATGTCAAATTCTGAACCATCAAATATTTAGTTTTAACAAAGAAATCCCTATTGTTTTCTTAAATGCACTCAACATTAGACCACATTTGACCCATTATCCAATTCCCATCGTGTTTTAAATTGAAATAATAATCCTTTGGATGATAAGCAAAATGTTCAAATATCTGTGCTTTCATCAGCGTTTTTTAGATGCTTTATTTATGCTTTTCGTTTTTCATACAAAACATTCGAAAGTCTGCAGTATCTGTGTTGTAACTATTTGTTATTATGTAGATTTTCAGATGAGTTAAGTGTTTATAAGACTTCGAGGTGTCCAGGATCTCACTTTACACTTTGTCAGTTTATGAGAATGTCTGACAACATGTGACAGCAGTCTCCTCACCCTTACTGCATGAATAGTGCTCATCTCAAGGGATATTTTGGAGTCTAATATTGCTCTACAAAGTATTTTGCAAATCTTTATGATATTGCTGCTTTGCATACATTTGAACCGGACATCTGTCATCGCTCCTGTCCAGACAAAGTGTCAAAAGGTAAAACTGTCATTATACATGAGTTATAAGAAGAGTCAAGGTACATATCAGTTACAGTACCGTGAGACAATTAATTTTTTCACAAGTGAAAGAAATCATATCTTGTAATTGCCTTGACAGGATTAGAAAAATAATCTTGTCAAGGCAATTAGAAGATATGATTTTCTTTCCTTGTATTTTGAAGCAGAAGCTATCTTTCAGTGGTCCGAAGATACCTCTGTCAAGCTGTAACAGTTTGTTGGAACAGCGAAGAATGAACGAGAGTAGGATACAATTTTCCATGGTATAATTAAAATTTTTAACACCACGGTGAGGAAAGGGGTTGTCAAGTCGGTTGAAAACTGGTTTCTCCCTTTGTATTACACCCATGCTTCACAAAATACTTGATGAACTGTAGAAAAGTGTTATTTTGTTATGCATCCAGATGGGATATTTCCATCAATACGGCAAATTTGTTCATGGTATATAAATTTCTCCTTGAAAAACTTTCTTGATTAGCATGAACAAAAGTTTCAAAGGCACAGAAAACAGAATATAATGATATTAATTGGCCATTCTCAGCATTACTAACAGAGCCAACTTAATGGATTACTTTTATTGCAACAACAACACTTATAGGTTTCTGAATAGTTACATAACAGCTTTGTACATAAGATATTTCAAGGCTATAATCGTCAGTGACTTCACTAAACTTAATGAAGAACATAGCAACATTTATTAAATTGAAAATTGTAGCTCAAACCAAATCTGTGGTTTCAAGCAAACATATAGATAAACTTGAATGGTGTTTGATGAAAGCAGAATAAACCAGTCTAGACTTGCATATCCATTTATTTCTCACAACCCAATCAAATTTTGTGGTACTGACATGAGAGAATCTTCATTATTTTGGGGATAATTCATATGAAAATATTTTGATACTGTAAAAATGTACTTTTGCATTTTCTCCGTTTATTTTTCATTGAAAATTTGATACGTTTTCATGCAACAAATAATCATTTCGGTTACTTCTTTTTGTTTGAACATATCTCCCAAAGCAGGTAGAAATATATCTTAGCTTCAGCTGATACTGAGTTGAAGCTTATGTTTTTATTCAACACTTGATACACTGCTCTTATTAAATAATCAAGAATAAGTATATCATAAAAGGTTTTTCTTTTATATATTAGAATCATGTTTGAAAGCTCTGAAAAAGAAATGTAGTGTATTCTGTTAGATAATGCTGATAAAAAGGCATGAGATCGTTTAATATAGTAGGTAAAACTACTTTAAATATTATTTTTAAAATGTCAAAAATTCCTAAACGTAACTGAGTGATGAATATCAACTGCATTTTAACACCAATCTTATAATCTGCGAATTCATTTTATGATTGTAAATACTATTAACCCGAATGAAAAATATGTATTTCGTTGATGTAATATGTGTATCAATTTTCGAAACCAATTCAAATTAATCAGGGCTGTTATATCACTGAAATACATTGTTCGTATTTTTCAATCTGTTGTCTATGTGTGTTTGTTAATGTGTGTTTATGAAAATTGTTTGTAATTTTATGCGTTGAATCATTTGACGCAAAATTTAATTTATCATATTTTAAACCTGTCGAAGTTTAATCTGTTCTCGAGATTAACGAATATGATATCCAATTTAAACATGATATCCATGATATAAGTTTGGCAATTACCTGAGAATATGTAAAGTTTACGCTTTTCATCCAAAACATAAACATAAAATTTTTGTTTCTTTCATAAAATCGCATTTTTTTAAAAACTTCTGTAACTAATCCTCAATTAATAATTAAAATTTAATCGAACTGCTACGTATCAAGAGTGTTTGTCGAAATAAATTGTTTCTTCTTTCCATTATTCCAAAAGACACGTGAATCATATAGTTTTTTGTTTTGTTTTTTTATCATTGAAACAAAGTAAATTAAAATCTATGAAAAATAAATGTCAGTATATTCTTCTTCAGAAAAATTTATATATGCCTATCTTTGATTGGATAAAATTTGTTGAAAAACAGAACCCAGAAACAGTATTTAGCTCATCTAATGATAAAAAATAGCTACAAACTTTTTATATACTTCTGCAGGTTCAGTTAAGTGCCGCACATGATACACGATAGGGCGATCATGCCTCTTTCGAGACATGATGACATGATGAGATTTTCTCGCAGTATATTGCCATTACTTTTGCAGTAGACTGGTTGCCAACCAAGACAACAGAATCCAACCTGCCCTGCTATTTAACCTATAGCTGGAGGGAGAAGAGACCAAAGGTATTTACTCGTAAGTGGATGCAACGAATTCAACTGGAATTCGAACTCGGCTCTCCGATTTGTCGTTTCAGGCCGATATCCACTGCATCACAACACACTAAAAGACTTGAAAAGCGATATTTACAGTTTGTTCATTAATATTTATGGGGAAATGACAAGTTAAGATGTTGCAACTGCAAAAAAAGAAAACAACATCACATGTACATGTAAAACTCTTACGATTCGAACTAGTTGTTCAAGAACACTCAGGAAAATGTTCATTAAATAAAAGGGAAGTATAAAGTTATGTAAACAAAAGTAAATAAATGGCTAATTTTAGAAATAAAGCATTGATTTCTACTAAAAAGCGTAAATTACTCACTCAGGGTAGATAATAGAACAGCATTAAACAAACAAATGAAAGGCAGCATCTTCGAGGTATAACCTAATGTTAAATGATAACGCTTTTGAAATCACTCTTATATAATAACATTTTGTCTATCTAAATTCACAACCACAAATCAAATATCATGAACACCTACATTTGCACACATATATCTACACTAGTATGTGAACAAGTTCTAAACCATGTACGCAAAAAGAAAACATATCGCATGAGAAGTAGACAATAATGAGGAGAAAACTTGTAAAATTATCTATAAACACATCTGCTGCTTCCTACATGAACCTGCCGTATGTCTATGCTTGGCTTGGAGAAAGTTAAGGAAATAGAATTTTAATCGGCAATTACAGCAAAAATAGATAAAAAAAAATCTCTGTAACCTTTGTTAACTGATTCTTTCAAGCTCTATTTGGTTAACTATCAGATGTCAACCAAATGTTCTTTCTTTAGACCGTAATAGTTTTAAACGTAAATACTATACGAGGAAAAGACATTTGTGTGCTTGAGCGTAGGCGTATTGTACACATTTCTCTAAAAACATTTTACGCGAAATATACTACTTTTAAAAAGAAGTGTATTATAACAGACGTTACTGTACACCAGAATAACAGTTTGAAACTTATCTGTAAAATAAAGAGTAGAGCATTTATTATACTATGATTGGGGTGTACCAGATGTTTTCTTTTTCACGGAAGTAGAAGTCGTTTTCTACCTGTAATTGGACTAATTTACTTATAGATGAAAACTTATCTATGGATTTTCATATTATTTTGTTATTTTTTAATTTCGATGTATACTGATGTCCAAACCTTATCAAATTCTTTTTAATAATGCGGCGTAATAAGGAATATTCTGAAATTTGAAATTTCTAGTGTAATTTTCATATCAACGAGATCACCTGAAGAATGAAGCAGCCTACACACAAGGCTAGCTTCGAAACGCAAAAATTTTTTTGTAGTGATACCATGAATTTATAAACCATTGTAACAACTATTACAATATATATATATATATATATATATATATATATATATATAGAGAGAGAGAGAGAGAGAGAGAGAGAGAGAGAGAAATATGTTCTAAAATATAATTTATAATATATATATATATATATTATATTTTAGAACATGTACAAATTTTATATATATATATATATATATATCCACGACAAATTGTGCATTTTGTTTCGACATTGGACTTCCAATGTCTCATCAGTGGGTGTGGAAAGGATTGGAAGACCGCTTTTTGCGAGTTGTGTGTGGGATGTTGGCGGAGGTTAGCGATAAGTGAATAAGTCTTGTAAATTGTCCGTTAGAATTTTGAAGAAAGTGAGGTAGGTAGGGGATATAGTTGATTAATGAAAGTGTCGGGAATTTTGTAGACATTAGAAAATGGTTTTATGACTGCCTGGCTAGGCTTTATTCTTTGGTTTTATTAGAGGAGGAAAATAAGGAGGTGTAAAGGGTAGGAAGGAATGGAAATGGACTTATCTTTCATGTTTATTTGTACAACTACAGAATACTTTTGTATTTAAGCACAGTTTTTATAATTAATCTAATTTTGTATATTTGACCTTAATTTTGAATTTAGGAAATTAATTTTTCTATAAAACTTTAAATTAGTTTTGATTATAGTTTGTGGTGTGTAATAGGTAAAATTTGATATGAGAGGGTTGTTAGTATTATAAAGGTTTATCATCTCTAGGGGGTCCTAGTTTTGGCTTGTGCAGTATTTTTCAGCATGGTTGTAAGATTAGTTGTTTTATGTGTTTGCAGTTTACTGTGGTTATATGCCTCTGTTTTAAAAGTTCGTCGCTATTTATTTATTTAACGATTTCAGTTTTTTTTTTTTAAGACAAAGGAAACATGGCTCCTTTATTGATTTAGCTATTTTTGCTTGTTTGAGGATTTTCCATTTAGCTTTAGGTGTTTTATTTTCGTTTTTTAACTTCCAAAAGTGTTTAGAAAGAGACGTCATGTTTTGTTTTTCTTTGTTATTGAAGGATGAGAGGTGATTGTAAAAGAGCCTTTTAAATTCGTTCATGGTGTTTCCGATATACATTTTTTCATCTTTGGGATTTTCCATGGATGAAATCGAACACATATATATTAGGGATTTCGTTAAGCATTTATTAGGAATGGGGGATTGGTTTGGGTTTCTACAGTTACAAAGTTTGTTATTATGTGGCAGAGTGGTATTACTGTTGGAGTTATTTTTGTTGTGTGCTTTTAATATTTTACTGTTATGTAATTTAATTATTTTTTCTAGATTGTTGGAGCAGCTATAGCTTAGTTTTATTGTATTTCTATTGAATATTTTGCTTAGAGGGTTATTTTTGGGAAAATGCTTCTCTATTAGTTTAAGAAATTTATGTCCCAGTTTAAAGTTAACTAACTAATTAAAAGGAGGGTTATACCATATGATTTCCCTGTTTCTACTTTTTCTTTTTCAGCTCTAGAATCTTTCCACAAAGTTAATATTGGATGATTGATATTCGCTGTCTTTAAGAATTTTCTCGTAAATTACTTTGTGTTTATCAAATATTTCTTTTTTGTGTTTATCAAACATTTCTATTTTCTATTTTCCATTCCTTTCCACACCACCTGATCAGACATCGGAAGTCCAATGTCAAAACCAAATGTATAATTCATAGTGGATATGTACATAAAAAAATTGTGCATGTTCTAAAATATGATTTATAATAAATATTCACAGCCAAAGTAATTTACGTCTTCAATTAGAAATAAAAAGAATTAGAAATGCAAGAAAGAATAGAAATGGAAAGGTTAATAATTGAAATTCTTATTGAAGAATTTAAGTAATAAAAAATAAACTCTTTTTCTGTTGGACTTTGACTGGTAAAGACGTGCCGACTGTTCGAGAAGGAATTCTCCGACAACAGGTCGTTGGAATCAAAAAATAGAATCAGTGTCCAAACTGTCCCTCTAGTGTCTCTTTGCCTATTTATTTCAGCGACGAAAGCTATTCAACAAGTTTTGGATGTTTAGGTGAAAGAACCAACCCAGCAGTAATAGCCATAACATCCATAAATTCTACCCTGATTGTGTTATTACTTGGGCAAAAGCAAAGAAACAAATTTCAGAAAAAGAAGATTCAGCAACACCAGCTAATTGGTTACAATTGAATGAAACCTTTATATCTAATCATTTAGAACAAACAAATAATTCGGATAAAAAATTAACTAAACCCTCTCCCCAAAAAAGAAATGGTACAGAAAAAAATGAAAGACGACCTAAAAAAATCAACTTGTTATTGAACCATAAAAAGATCCTGAACTTTGTCTTTTAAAAAGTAAAATGCTCTCTTTAGAAGAAGCAAGAAAAGTTAAAGAATGTTTTTATATTAGAGATGGAATTTTAATGAGGAAATGGCGCCCAGTGAATGCCAGATTAAATGAGGAGTGGAAGATAATAAATTAAATAGTGGTCCTGAAGGTATACAGACAAGAAATACTAAACATAGCTCGTGATACTTCAATGTCAGGATATTTAAGAATAAATCAGACTTGTGAAAAAATATTAAATCATTTTTACTGGCCGAAACTTAGACAGGATATAGTCAATTTCTGTAACTCCTGCCACACATGCCAGATAGTTGGAAAACCTAATCAAAATATTCCGTCCGCTCCTCTGAAACCTATTCCAGTGTTTGAAGAACCTTTCAGTAGAGTACTAGTTAATTGTGTTAGTCTTCTTCCAAAAAATAAATAAATAAATAGGAAACCAATATTTATTGACAATTATGTGTATGTCAACTCGCTTTCCAGAGGCTATCAAGGTTCGAATTTTATGTCTTCTTTATTTCAACAAGTAATGAGTGAAATGGCTATTAAGCAATACAAATCCAGTGTTTATCACTCAGAATCACAAAGAGCTCTTGAGCGTTTTCATCAAACAGTAGAGTCTATGATCAGAAAATATTGTTATCAGTATAAAATGGGTTGGGACAAAGGGGTTCATTTTGTTTTGCTTGCCGCTAGAGAAGATGTTCAAGATACTCTTGGGTTTAGTCCTTTTCAATTGGTTTTCGGACATACGGTTAGGGGTCCTCTAAGACTTCTAAAAGAAAAATGGTTGACTGAACAAAATAAGATGCATCTTTTAGACTATGTATCAAATTTTAAAGAGAAAGTGTACAATGCTTTGAAAATAGCACAAGAAAATTTTTTAAAAACTCCCAAATTAAAATGAAGTCTGGATACGATAAAAGTAATAAAGATCGTAAATTTGAAAGTGGTGACAAAGTTTTAGTATTTTTGCCAGTTCCTAATCATCCTCTACAAGCAAAATATTTTGATCCTTATGAGATAGAAAAGAAAATTAATGATGTAAATTATATCATCCGCACCCCAGATCGAAGGAAAAAGATAAGAATTTGCCATATTAATCTGTTAAAAAGTTATACCGACAGAAATTATGTAACTAATATTAAACCAGTTTCAACCTTAATAAATAATACAAATCAATTTGAAGATGATTTAGACAATAATGAAGATACCGTTATTAAGGAAAAGGACATAGGTCAGAGTAGTCATTTAAAAAACTTGGAAATCCTATATAATTTAAATGTAAAATTTGAACATTTATCAAATGAGAAAAGAAAAGAAATTCATAGTTTGGTCAATGATGTCAAAAATCTTTTTCTTGATGTTCCTAGAAAAATAACGGTTGCAGTACATGATGTTTTAGTTGGAGATGTAAAACCCATCAAACAACATTTTTACCGAGTAAATCCAATCAAGCTTCAACAGTTGAGAGCAGAGATTAAATACATGCTGGATAATGACATCATTGAACCAAGCAACAGTCAGTGGAGTTCTCCTTGTATTCTTATACCAAAACCTGATGGAAACTACTGATTTGTAACAGACTTTCGAAAAGTAAATGCAGTAACCAAAATGACTCCTTTCCAATTGCTAGAATTGATGACTGTATTGACAACATCGGCAAGGCGAAATATGTCAGTAAATTTGATTTAATGAATGGTTATTGGCAAGTACGCTTAACTGACAATGCCAAAGAAATTTCAGCGTTTGTGACTCCAGATGGTTTATACCAATATAAGGTTATGCCGTTCGGGATGAAAAATGCGCCGGCAACATTTCAAAGGATGATGCATTCCCTTCTACGTGTACAGCACGACTTGGGGCGAACATGTACGCATCATCAAACAATTTTTTCTTAAGCTGGAAGAAGCAAACCTATGTGTAAACCTAAACAAAAGCGAATTCTATCATGCAACAGTAAATTATTTGGGTCATACCGTTGGCCAGGGACAGATTAAGCCTATCACAGCAAAAGTGGATGCTATCTTAAAGTACCCTATTCCAACTAACAAAAAACAACTAATGAGATTTCTCGGTATGGCTGGATTCTACAGAAATTTTTGTAAACATTTCTCATCAATAGCAACTCCTCTTACTGACCTCCTGAAAAAGGATGTAAAATACAAGTGGAGTGAAACCTATAATGAGGCTTTCACCAGAATCAAGTCAACTCTCATTGGTGGCCCAGCTCTTGCAACTCCAGTTTTTCCAAAACAATTTAAATTGCAAATCGATGCCAGTGGTGTCAGAATGGGTGGCATCTTAATCCAAGAAGATGATGAAGGCGTCGATAGAGCCATTGGATATTTCTCAAAAAAGTTTAACATCTACCAGAAGAAATATTCCACTATTGAAAAGGAATGCTTGGCAATGTTATCAGCGCTGCAACATTTTGACTTTTACCTCAGTGTTACTGTTTATCCTGTTCTGATTTATACTGATCATAATCCACTAACGTTCCTTCAAAAAATGACTAACAAAAATCAAAGACTTACAAGATGGAGTCTTCTCCTGCAAAATTATGACATTATTACATTAAAGGAAGGAACAATGTTATTGCAGATGCAATAAAAGCATAACTTTTCAAAAAAAGAAGAGCATAACTTTTCAAAAAAATAAAAGTTTATGATATTATGATTTATTGCTTTACAACAATAACAAAAATAGCCTGATATTGTCTCATAAAAGCTTTTCATTAACATTTCAAAACTTTAAGGGGGAAGGATGCATTTATAAATAAAAATAATATTAATGATGTATAAAAAGTTATAGTAATGGATTCTATTGAGTCCTAACTGTTATTCCCAAAAAGTTTTAATTCAGAAAGTAGTCGTAAAAATAAGGAAATTAGAAATAGAACGTTTGGAAGGAATGTATGTATATATATGTACTTCCAAAGATATATATATATATTACGCACCGCTCACTCGATGATGAATTGGAGCACCCTAGCTATTGGGCGTGTATATACGCGCTAAAAAGCCTGCCTTCTTCTACTGGACGCTCGTGGCCTAGAAGTAGAATCGCCGACTGACGCCAATTCGGTCGGATGTCAATCCTGGGTTAGGAAGCCAGTCTAAGCCGTACTGATGAGCTGTAATACAGCGAAACAGACCTGTCTGCGGATAACTATAGTATATATATATATATACACACACACACTTTAGAGCATCTACAAGCTAATACAAAATTGTACATTTTGTTTTGACATTAAAACAACAATGTCTCATCAGGTAGCTAATACTGATGGTATTAAACTTTTTTTTTAAAAAAGTTACCTGCCTAAATTTAAAATTTCTCTCTCTTCGCCGTTTCCATTGGTTCTTTCCTCTACGTTCTTTCTCTCTTGTTTTCCCCTTTGCTTTTTGTTTCCCCTGTGTCTTTCTCTTTCCTCTTTCTTTTCCATTTTTTATTTATCTTTTTACTTTCTCATCTTTTCTGCTATCGTTCTTTTTCTCCCCTCATTTTTAATATCCTCTTACCTCGTACAAAAAGATTTCCAAAAATAAAAGAAAGTGGAGATTTTTAACTTTCTTTTCAATAAAAAAAAATATTACCATTATTCTTAACTACCTGATGAGACATTGTTTTTTCAATGTCGAAACAAAATGTACAATTTTGTAGTAGCTAATAGTTTGTACATGTTCTAAAGTATAGCTTATAATAAATATCCATTCCTTTATTTTTATATTGAGCACTGTTTGAAATTAATGTTTTGAACGTTGCAATTATTTTCTTCGTTCCTTATTTATTCGAATATATATATATATATATATATATATATATATATATATATATTGTTACTAGGATGCATTTATATATAAAAATAATATTAATAATGTATAAAAAGTTATAGTATTAGATTCTATTGAGTCCTAAGTGTTCATAAAAACATTAATTCAGTAAGTAGTCGTAAAAATAAGGAAATTAGAAATAGAATGTTTGGAAAGTACTAGAATGATCGAGAATGCTCCAGTAAAATTAAGAGAATTCGAAAGGTTCTAAAAATATGCAAATTAGGTGTTAGCTCCTATAAAATAGGTTTGGGGTAGAGAACAATCAGTTGCTGTTGTTATCAACTCCGGTTTTGATTCAAGGATTTATATCCAGCCGAAAGAATCTATAAGACGTTGCCAACCAACTAAGACTGAAAAAGAACCTCATGGAACTATATGGGTAAATACATATTTTTGACTCTTTCATTGACCATACTTAAAAATATTCTTTATATACTCATTTGAGGACTTCCAAAAGTATAACACTTAACTTCCTCACCAACTTAAATGGGTAAAGATACTGACCTTACCTTCCCCTTCTCTCCCCGTAACACTTGCCAGTAGTAAACTCTGTTTCTTGTTTTGAATGCAACAAAAATTGTATATTTTTAAATATTTTCTTTTGGTGTGATTTGTAAATTAAATATTTGTCTGTGATTTATCTCTGAGTTTTGGTCAATCATTTATTTTTTTTGTTACACTTAACACGTAACAATATATATATATATATATATATATATATATATATATATATATATAGGTACCTCTAAAGATCCTCTAAAACTGAGCTGACGTGATGAAAAAAAAATTAATAAAAACAAGTTTTATCGTTTACATTAGGAAATGCTAAAGAATTGTTTGATTATTAAATTATATTTTTAATTCTTTTTAGAATATTCAAAATTCTAGTCAATTTTTCTTGGCACAGCGGGTGACTACAGATTTGTATAGGTATTTTTAGCGTCTTTTTATGCAGAAAAACATTGATTTGGTCATTTTTGTAAAAAATTAAATAATTGTCGGTTATACTGAAACTTTTATGACCTATTTATAAACGAAGATATATTATGGGCACTATTGTTTTAGTGCTTTTGTTGATGAATAATGAATTTTAACAGAAATTGTTTTCATTTTTTTAATTTTAAATTAGAATAGTTTATTAAATCTTATGTATTAGTTTGTAGCGGCTAGGTGATATTGTTATTAAGTAAAAAAAATATATTTATTAAACATAAACTGAAAAAAATTACTACAATTCAGTGACTCCAGTATTTTCAAAAGAATTTTGAATTTTTTTGTGTGTATAAACGTGCACATTTTTGTATATACAGATGTCCATATATAACATCATCAGAAAATAAGAGCGGTAATTATAGTAAATTTAAAGTCAATGTACTTAAAATTCAATAAAACATAAGATTATTTAGAACATTTTCTTAAAGTTTTATTAAATATTACTAATGAGTCAAAATATTATATAAAAAATGTCTACCATAGAAAAACTTCAAATATAAGTCTATTGGGATAGTTGTTAAACCTTATAAAAACAACCACATCCGTATTAAAATATTTAATTGACGATAGTTTGAACAAAAAGTAAGTAATATTTGTTTCAAGTCAGATTAATTAAACTTTAAATTAGTTAATCCAGAAAAGTGTTTTTAAAGATTCCTTAATTAACGTTATGCTGAGGGGATTGTAAATATGACTAAAATCAGCCATTTTGACCGATTTAAAATAATACTAATTCCAATCAATTTAAATTCGTTCTGGAATACAGCAAAGTATTTTGCTTATTGCAAACATTAAATTCAATAGATTAACTTGAAATTAAAATTAAAATGAAAGCTTCAAAAAAGATTTTTAAATATTCATTTTAAGCCTTAGCTCTCGCTTCTTTGTGTGTGTGTGTGTGTGTGTGTGTGTGTGTGTGTGTGTGTGTGTGTGTGTGTGTACTGGAGGTAGGGAGTTGAGTGTAAAATAGTTTCAGATGTCGATTTTACCAGTAAGTGAATCTATAATTATAGAATCACTGGGCAACACAATTTTACTAGCGCATGGTATGCAAATGCATTTTTATCTCATTTTGGGATGCTAAATCCAGATCTAAAATCATTTTATGCCTATCACGTTTTTGAGATATAAAAAACTTACACTTTTTCAGGATATGAAGAGTGTACTCATAATTAAAAACAGAAAATCATTATCTAGTTTTTCACAACGTTACAATAGTAAATGCAATGCACATAAGTATGTAAGAATTAAGTTTGACGATAAAAAAAAATTGTAAAAAGTCTGTTTATTTCGGCAGATACTCTATGACAAATTTTCTCCTCTTTGACTATCTTTGATGCACCGCTCCGGTGAACATCTCTCATCAAGGTCCAGCAATAATCTGCCATCATGCTTGAGTCCCATCTACCTGTGTAACGTTCTTCCATTATTTTAATGTCTTGATATAAACGTTTGCCTTGCCCTTCACTCACATTATCCAGGTTTTCTAGAAAATTGTCCAAGTGACTGTGTAAATAATGTATCTTTATGCTCATTCTACATCCAAGTAGCTCCTTTATAAAATCTTGATAGCTGCCAGCTTTCATGTTTCAAAATAATTTCCACCACATCAGAAAGTGCCTTCCAAGCTCATGCTTCTTCCACATTTATTGTTGTAACAAACTGTGGATCCCTGAGAAGTGTTCTTATTTGAGGTCCATCAAATATTCCTAAGTTTTTATTTTCATCACTATCTCAAGGGCACAAGAAATAGAGGTACTTTGTGTAAACATCCTACTGACCAAGAAGAAGTTTCACCATTTTCAAATGTACACAAATTACCTATTCATGAACATGGTACTCCAACCTCTCTAGAAAAATCTTGATATTAGTATACACTTCTTTCATTTTTACAGAATGTTCTATTGGGATTGAGACATACTTATTTCCATTACGAAGTAAAACACATTTCACACTTCTTTTAGAAATGTCAATAAAAAGTCTCCACTTATTTGCATCATATGCAAGCAGTCCCAAAGTGAGAAGGAGTCCTTTAACATCGTTACAATAAACAAGTTGATCATCTGAATGGAAGTATTTTCGCAGTTCTGAACATATATTACGATAAAAATTGACAACTGTACCAGGTTTCAGAAGTCTTTTCTCTTGTAACCTAGAAGCCAACAGTTCAGCAGACTCCTTTTGTAAATAGAAATTTTAACCAGTTCATTCAATTCATCATGACTAAACAATCTACATGAAATGGATTGAAAATATCAGTCTGATGATCTTTGTCTGTAGAAGTAGGCAAATTGAGGTATTCAACATCAATCTCTTGCAGCTCAATACATACAGGCACAGGTATTTTCTCACAGTCGAATAGTAGATGGAACTTTTGGGTATATCAAGTGTTGTTTAGTTTTCTTATTGAAACCTTTTACATTGAAAATGCAATTGTAGCCGTTATCCAAATGGTCTGCTGGTACTCTCCAAAACATTGGCACACTAAACTTGAGTTTAGTATTCTTACTTGAGACCATGATCGCAAAGTTTTTACAAAGGTTTTGCACACTTTGTGAGGAGCCCAGCTTTTGTCCTGATTTTTAAGTGTACAACCGCTGTGGTCTAGCAGCTATGGCTACAACATCTCAAAGAAGGAAATGCTGTAATGA
This sequence comes from Ascarosepion bandense, assembly GCA_037127315.1. Classification (NCBI taxonomy): domain Eukaryota; kingdom Metazoa; phylum Mollusca; class Cephalopoda; order Sepiida; family Sepiidae; genus Ascarosepion; species Ascarosepion bandense. The sequence goes on from JBBBDQ010000879.1 coordinate 2,347,198, forward strand.
TCCGGATATCTTCTGTTATACTTGTAAAAACTTCATTTTGCAGGATCAAGGACGTAACATTAATGCCCTTGTCAAGAAGTTATGCGTTCTAATTCTTCATGCAATAGATAATAACTGAAAACATCACGATTTGTTTGCACAAACGAAAGACTGAAGTGAGTAAAAAATGTGTGTAGCGGAACACTTCTATGAATAACGGCGAATGAAGATCAAGCAACTAAAATTAATATAAAATTCTCTAAACTTAGGCTCAGGTGTCGCCGTTTCTAATACACTTTTAACCGTACACTTTTATATAAATGAATTTAAATAAATTTGCCTCGATAATAACTTATTGATAATGATAAGGATCTTTAATAAAAAGAAAATGCATCACGACAAGAAATTTGTTCAAGAATGTTAAAATTTTTGAAAGTATAGCTTGTATATATATTTTGAATCATTTTTCTACAAATTGAAGGTTTTATGATCTCAAATTTGAAATTATGTCAGACAGAATAATGATAAATCCCCAAAACCAGTTTTCCTGCAATCAATAATTGATTAATAAACAAGAGCGGTGGTTGATATTCTTAATATTTCAATGTTTAGTAACATCATTCGGTGAACATTATGAAGGTAAGTGACTTTCAGAGCTTAACAAAAGTATATATGTACAAAGTTCTACGCGCGTGCACGCGCGTGTGTGTGCATGCATGTATTAAAACACATTCGGAATTTTTAGTGTTAAGAAATCTATATCTAACAGACTTTTGCAAACGAATTCATACACCGATCAAACACGGTGACTAGTCTAGTCAAATTATCTTATATCAATCTCGAAACAATTAACCATACTTGATAAGCAGATGAAACATTCTTTAGTTCAGTGGAAGGAATTATTAAGATTTCTACGATAAATGACAAAGAACTTTGTAATGAATAAATATATTTAGAAAAATAAGCGATCCAACAATCAATCGCTTCCTTCTCCAATGAGTTAATAACATTTTTATTTAACGAATTAAAAGAGAATTAAAATATTCTCATTACTCTTCTGAAGAGAAAAATTTATGAGAACATTGTCCGTATTGAGCGAAAATGCTAAATCCTTGACATAGTCACAGAAATCTGCTAATAATACGCTCTGTTCCATTCAAGTTCACTTAGTTTAAAAATCAGTAATATTGATTAAAAATCAAAAATTAATTTTACTTTATTACGAACTTGTAATTTCTGATCATTGTGTAAGCATTTCTTTTCTTCTCTATATAAATACATGATGTTATTCAGAATCAACCTATAATTTGGTATGAAATTTATTGTTTTCAAAGTAATGTGAAATTAAAACGTTATATGTTTCTATCACAATTGTGACTACAGGCCTAGTTTTTCTGACTTAAAAATTCATTAATATGGTTCACCTGATAAAGAAATGTCAATAACTATGTACAAGGTGCGATAGGTAAATTGTCGCCATTATATGTTTTTAATTTTGCGCATGCACGATGTTTGTTTTTAATTTTGTCAATTGCACACACAGTATAGTAGGGTCAGTTGGGCACCGGATGTGAGAAAAAGAGCAGCATGACGTAATTCACTTCGCCAGGAATTTGGAAACGGTATGCTGCACTGTTTGGCATTCGCGCCGAAAGCTCTAATACGAACATTTCAGAGTGTTTGGTTGTCAATCTGAAGACAGTGCAGAGAGTTGGATGATCTATCTAGTCAATATCATGGTGTTTGGAGGGATCACCAGTGATGGTGACGTTATGCCTCCATTCCTCTTCCCACATGGAGTCAGACTCAACACTGAGGCCTACATCAAGTGCCTTGGGGAGCTAGTGCTGCCTTGGATTAAGAGGGTGAATGACCTTATGTCTGGCAACAGGACTCTGCACCATGCCACACAAGCAGAAGAACCCAGTCATGGTAATCAGACAATTTCTGCGTCCACATCACTCCTTACATCTGACCGTCAAGAAGAGCTGCAGGAAATTCCGAAATGACCTTAAGGTCGTGGTTGAAGCCAATGATGATTTTATTAAATAATTTTATTCTTTAGTATTTCCAGATATGTTTGTGTAATTTTGATAATTATATCTGTTAAAATGAGATGTCAGTGACATTTAAATTTTTAGCCAACAATTTATCCATCGGACCCTGCACGCTCAATACATTCGTTTAACTTCTCTTTTTATTTCTTGTACCCTTTTATGGGATGTGCGTTGTGGTACAGTGGATATCAGCTCTGAACGAGAAACCGGGGAGCCGATATCGAATTCCAGTTGAATCCATTGTATTCACTTACGCGCAAATACCCTTGGGAAAGGTATTAATCCGTCTCTTCCTTCCAGTTATGGGTTAAATAGCAGGACAGATTGGGTTCTATAGCCTTGGTCGGCAACCAGTCTACCGCAGAAAGCAATGGCAACCTACTGCGGGATAATCTTCTACCCAGTCAGTCATGTCTCTTTCGAGACATGATCGCCCAAGCGTGTATCACGTATGACACTTAACTGACTGACCCTTTTATGAATTTCAGACTTGGGTGCAAAACTCCAGTGCGTTTAAAACTGACGAAAAAGTGTATCTTTCGATAAAATTTCGAATCATTCAGTGTTAAGCTTATTGCAACACTTATTATTTTATCTATTTTTCATGGGAAAAATGTATCTAGATTAAGGTAGGTCAGGTGTTTGATTTTTTAAAATTATCCGAGCCAGTGTTTTTGGAGAAATGTGACAGGTGAACCGATAACCTGATACGAAGAGATTTAAATGACGTGGATACAATAACAAGTGAGTATATTAAGTAGGAAGTTGTTTTCACAAACATATTTTTTCAAAGAAGAACAATGAAGACTACTTGCCTAGGGTTATTACTCCTGGTGACCATTTTTAGTGGTAAGTTAATTGGAACCCAACATTGTTCCATACACCCAATATGATGACTTTTTTCTTTTATCAGTACTAATTCGTTTTGAGAGGTTAGCCTGCGATTTCAAATTCTAAGAGATCTATGTCCCAGTATGCATTGTTACAAACAAAATTATAAGAGAATTTCTTTTTCGAACGCTTCTTTATTTGCTTTGTTCCTTTTTCAGCGATAAAGACCTAGAATATCTATGAGTGACATTTGCACTTGCTATAAATGTGCTTTACAAATCTAAAGAAGTAAACAATATCTCTATCATCCAATTTTCAAGTGTAATCCGCACAATAACAAACAAAAAGGAAAAACAAAAACATGATTCTGGATCACCAAAATTGAAAAAACTTTTGTTGTAGTTCAATATCTGATTCTTGAAATTAGAAATAATAAACAATCCTTATTTGCTTCCGGACATTTATATGGTAATATTCCACTAATTCCAAAAGTTTAAAGACCATGAAAATCATGCTAATCCGCGTTTTGCTTGATAAACATAGATCCCGTTAAGACTTATCAGGAAATAATGGACAAAAAAAAATATTTAAGAAAGAAGTAAATTTTTAAATTGTACTTTTTAAACATGTTTTCTTTATTTTTGTCACAATCTATTCCATATGCGCTTGAAAGGCTTCTTTTATTTTTCTGATTCATTTGTCAACCATATTAAAATTATTTTTTATATCTCTTTATACTTTTGTTCTGTTAATAAAACATTTCTGCAAATATACAACAGCAATTCCATGTCACATAATCGATGAGAGTTCAAAAACTTTTATTACTTTGGACTTTCATTCATCAAATAATAAAAAGGTTCAATCGAAAAAGAAGTGTACGGGAAAATTTAAATCGGAAATAGCTGTTACTAATAAATTTTTGATTTCGGAATTAGTCACCATTTTAACAAGACTAACATAAGACAGGGTGTATGAAACAGCCCAGCATGCGAATTGCAAATTGGAGATACCAAAATTAAACAAGTGCAAAAATTTAAATATCTATGAAGCGTTTTAGTAGATGATGGAAAATGCAACACTAAAATCCAAAGGTACGTTGAGAAGGTGATTTAAAAAAAGTTAAGCAAAATATTAAGAAACAGAAAAATTTACTTGGAAACAAAGAGAAACACTGAACTGTTATGTAATATCGGTACTTCTATATGGTACTGAATGCCGAATCATTTCATCACAGATGGAAAAGAGACAGCAGAAATGTGGTTCTACAGAAAGATGCTGAGAATACCATGGACTGAAAGCGTAAACAACGACAATGCTTTATAGAAAATGGAAGCAAAAACGGACAATTAAACGTAGCATCATGAAATGAGAATTGAAATTTCTAAGGAACATAATGATGAATGGAAGCTTTGAAAATCTTACAGACAATTTAGAAGGTAAGATGGACAAAGGAAGGCAGCGCATAAACTAAATAACGAGCTTCTGGCAGAAGAGTGATTAAGAGAAATAGTAAAGTTAGATTTCACTAAGGTCTACACAGGACAGGAAGTTGTGGAGAAACACGATCGCCATGTTCCAAAAAACACAGCATATAGAAGATGACTGACATTGCAAGTCATATGACTTATGATTTACGTGAACGTTACTTGTATAAGAAAAAGTATTTCATTTAGAAATTAGATAATCACTAACTGATTGGGAAAAATGCTATTTGAAAGGTTGCATGAAGTTTTCTGATAATATTTCCTTCATAAATGCTTCTTGAAGAACATTGGAAAATTTTAAAACTATAAAATTTGTATAATAATAACGTGTGATTAAAATGACAGACTTATCAGAATTTTTATTTGTTTCAGGGATTCAAGCCTTACCAATAGACCACATAGTCAGTGGCACACGAGCAATATCATGTGAATTTCCTCATATTGCTTTCCTTTTTATTACTAAAAGAAAAGGTACCTTTTCTTGCGGGGGTTCTTTGTTAGATAACAAGCATATTGTCACGGCTGCTCACTGCGTGTAAGTAAAACTTGTTTATTTATTCTTCTTAGTCAATAAAATGCACTACTTCTGGCACAAGGTGTTATAATCAAATCCCCCATATAGCTTATTTTTAAGGGATTTTGCTGCATTTTAGCTTAGATAGCTTTAACTTTCTATGAAATGAATTCATTAAAATGCAAATATAACCAGAAATAATTAAGAAAATGTGACTTCATTTAGTTGATTTGTTTAAAACTGAAATATGAGTTAAGTTTGTTATATAATCTAAATATTCTTAAAAAGAGCACCGAACTACTCTACTGGACTTAATAAAAACACTGAAATATCTATTTGCCTCCAAACCACGAACTACTTCCCGTAGAAGCAAATCCATATTGACCAGGCCGCACATATGTGATGATTTCATTGCGAATTTGATATAAAGTTGCATTCAATGCTAGAGCATTGCTCATAGCATTTAAATCATACCTGCATTCAATGTGTTGTAATACTCTATTGCTATGAAAATTTTAAAACCAGTGAAAATGTTAAGTCCTTCAACAAAAGAAGCTTGATAAGACTTGCGGTTGTCACTTTAAAATTATCCATTTAATTCTAAAATTAGAGTTGACTAATGCGTAAAAACTATTTGAAATATATTTTTAAATGTTGGGAACCTTTTTCTCCTCTTATTTAATTCTCTTATTTAATTCTATTTATTTATTAAATTCTTGTTCAAGTCTACTTGTTGCAACGGTACTTAAGTTGTACTTTTCTGTTTTGATTCTTTTAAAAGTATTTGTTCACAAATAGATGCATTTATCGATCCTTTTGGCGACTGAAAAACCTGATAAAGAGTTCTATTTGTGTACCAACCTTAAAATAAGTGCCGGAAAAAATCTATTGTGACAAGAGTAAATTAATTTTACACTCGATTTTAGCTGATAGGAATTAACGCAACTTAAAGTTAAAACTTAATAGTTAATTATTTACTGACTGATTCCTAACCTCCACACCAATATACATACATCTAAAGTTAATCCCACACCTGGAATCCCACCGACATCTCATTGTTCTTAATTTTATCTTATTTTATCGAAAACTAATTTTAATAGAAGTAGGTAGGTTCGCCTATCATTCGGTTCACATACCTTTCCAAAATTTTAAACAGGGGTAGAGATTTATCTCTTACTTCCTGTTTAGTATTGGGTTTCCGGTACCTTCTAAAGTCTACTTCAACTCTGTACATCTAACGTATCCACCTAAACTAAATTTTATTTACTATTTATTTTTATTTATTTATTGCTCAATATGATCAGTATTTTTCCTCGATAAGTTTGCCTATCATCTGTTTGATACTCCTCCTTGATCTTCTGAACAGGAGTAGTGGTTTATTGTTTCTTTTTTAGGAATGGGATTACTGTTCCTTTTAAAATATTCTCATTCTATTTCACTCCCGATTTCCCCTTGCGTCTTAATTTTTCAATTTTTGATTGAAAAATAAAGAAAAGCTGTTGAGTAGTAAGTTAAGTACTTACTAGTGAATCTGTAGATACCAGTTTCATTTAAGCACTAATTTTATGATCTACAAATTAATTTTGTTACCTGACTGAAACTAGTTTTTTTTTTTTTTTTACATTTAATGTAATAGGTTCATCCATCATCGAAATAATATAAAAGCTGTTAATATTTGAATATCCTAAACTTTTTGTTCGTTTTAGAAAGTAACATTGCACTCAAAACAAGGAATTTTGAAATCTATGCATAAATCAATAAAATTACTTACTCAATGCTAATAAATATATGACTTTCGTATCGGTGGAAAGATTACGGCAACCTCTTTCAGATGAGGAATATTTCCCATATTTTAGTCAATGACATAAAGAAAAAATATGCAAATCCACCCCGCGATCTGACCTACAATAGGTACATTTATTTTACGTTCCTACACTATTTCCCTTATTTGTACACGGGTCAGGTTGCGTTAAATATTTTTCCGCTATTTGATGGAGTCGTTACCTCATTTGGAGCAAAAACTTTTTTGTCATTTTTTTCTAAGTTTGAGTCAAATTAGTCGTATATCAGGATCAGAATAAAACGAAACTCGGTGATTACAAGAAATAATCACTTTCCAAATTATAATAACAACAAAGTCAGTAAGCGTACAAATATATATTTCTATGTAAAGACAGTGTAGCTGAAAGTTAAAAAAAAATAAATCAGCACTAGTAGATCATGAATAACTGGTTTCTGTACCTGATCCAGTTTTAGTATCCATGGAATATTTGTACAAAGGTGAGGTTCTTTAACATTCCATAGATTTTTATAAAAGTTTTTGCATTTAATCAAGTTTATCATATTTACCCCATATTCAAAATATAATCAATTAACTACTCTTTAGGTACACAGTAAAATCAAAGCTCTTGGTGTGAAGTTGATAAAGAAAAAACGTTCATTTACATGTTTTAGATGCAGAGGATTGCTCAATATATTATTTTCAGCTCTGAGAGAAACTAAGCTATATAGAAAAATGTTTAAAATGTTGAAAATTACTTTGAAGTTATAAAAATCTTTGACAAAAATGGTAATGTGTCAGTGAAGTTCACAAAATGGCAAATTTTGCTGAGACGTTCGGGAACTGTTAATTAGATTAACAAAGCAGGAACGTGCTTGTTGAGTAGTAAGAATCCTAGAGATATTTACGGTTCATGTGGTATCTCAGAATCCAGCGCCCTCTCTTTTGAACTCGTTGCTGAAAAGTTAATATTTTTGCTAATTCACGAATCATGACGCCTTTTCTTATATTTTTGACAGCCGGGTCCCTAGGCTACTTTTCAGAATTGTCTCATGTTTCAAATTCTGTCCTTTTGATTAATTGAAAATAATCTTGACAACTTCTTTCCAGGTCTTTTCTCAGTGCATTCTTTATTTATCACCCTAAACCAGACATAGGGTCGCTATAACTAGTCTAAAAGCAGAGTTTAGGAAAGCGTATCAATGACGTTCTATCCGTTCACCTGGTTGGTTGAAAATGTCTTCGATCTAGGTTGTGAAAAGGGGCAGAGTGATGACTTTTTTGCATAAATCTTTGTATGATTAAAGATGAAATATTTTTACATAATTTTCATAAAACACTGAATTTTATTAAACTAATAAACCTCTTAATTTGAACTTTGTTGTATTTTTGTTAGGGACGGTGATATAAAAAGTGTGAACGCTCTTTTTGGTTCTCTCAATGTACGTTATATGAGGGAAATTATTCCTGTGTCTTCCTACACTCAACACCGCAACTTTCATCAAACGCGTAATTCAGTTCGTAAGTGCTTATATTTTAAACTCCAATATCGTTAAATATGTACGCTTTGTATCGTTTTCTTATAACTTTTTCTTCTACTCACCATCCAATATTTATTGACAAGTAGCAAGTATGAACCAATGATCAATTACAAAGCAAAGCAACATATGACAATATATATCTTCACTAACTTCACGGAAATTACTTTCTTTTGTTTTCAGTTTACACTTCAGTTATGATTTTCGGTATTTTTTTTATATGAGAGTCACTCACTCATAATGCATGTTATATTGAGAAATTTATCTGTTGCAGTTAACGACGTAGCCGTTCTGACATTGTCTCGTCCGGTGATATTTAATAGCTGTAAAAAGTCAATACGATTGGTCAAACCAAACGAACGCATTTCCACTAAGTGTGTGGTCGCCGGATGGGGAAAAACAGATTGTAAGTCGCCGTTTTTATGTAAAAAAAATATGTTATTTTTCATTGTTGACAAGTGAATGACGATTAAATTGAATTATGTAATTAATTAAATTGAAAATTACATAGATATGAATGTTTGACTGTAGCACGTGTAAAACAGATATAAGTTTATAAATAAACCCAAAATCGATATATCAATCTGTTATTTAGCTTGTGTTCTGTGTGACCTTTCCTTCGCAATATAATATGGTTTCTAAAAACTGGATCCCCACAAAGCATGTGAACATGATAGTATCCCAACAATAATCCTTAAGAAATACGCTCCTGAACTGACTCCTGTCCTCGCTAAACTCTACTTGCTGATTCTTGCCTTCGTACTTCCTGGAAATCTTATTCTATAGTTCCACTCTAAGAAAACAGGCGAATTTTCTGATCCTTCTAAGTATCGGCCTATTACCCGTTTTAATTAGAGTAGATAGACTAAACTATCGCCCGGTTCACACTCCACCCACATCTATTGAACAGGTGAAGAGGCTCATCCCTTGTTTCCTGTTTAGGATGCGGTTTTCGGTTTTCTCTTTTCCAATCTTTTCACTCTTTTCTTTTATTTTTATTTTTATTTTTTTTTTTCAATTGGAGTAGATAGACTAAACTATTGCTCGGTTCACACTCCACCCACATCTATTGAACAGGTGAAGAGGCTCATCCCTTGTTTCCTGTTTACAATGTGATTTCCGGCTTTCTCTTTTCGATTCTTTTTACCCTTACGTAGCCCCCTGCGCATCAGTGGCGTTATCGCCTTGCTTGGGGTGATATGATTAAAAAAAAATCTCTCTTTGGTAAAGTACTAGGGATCAAATCAATTCTGAATTGGTTAAGCATCTCACCTCGCATGGTCTTTTTTCAAACGAGCAAAACAAGCAATATGACTTTTGCTTTTCTATGCCAATTGCTGAAGTATTAACGGTTATTGCTGAAAGAGTGTAACAAGATTTAGATAAGAATAGTGAAGCTCAGATTGTTGCTTAGGATATCTCGTGCTGGTCTTCTTCACAAGTTGAAAGTATTTCTGAACGAACTTTTTATCTGATATTCTGATTTATTCTTTCTTTTAACATAGCAGCTGATCTTTAAAAAATACCTACCAACTTATTAATTTTAACGCACCAAAAAAGAAACTGCTCATTCTTAGAGAAAACTTCCATCATCATTGCCGATACTAACTTGCAGGAGAGTGACACATTTCACCTTCTCGGCTTATAGTTTTTTGTGGAAATATTATATTTAATCAGTTTCTAGGTCTCCTACTAGAAAAGTGGGTTCACTGTGTCCTGCTAACACATCACTCAATAAATTCTGAGCCTAACCAATAAAACCACTTTTAGGTAAAACTCGACTTTATTCATCAACATAGTCTCCTTCTAGGGTGATACACTGATTCCAACGCTTCTCTAACAATTCGATGCCTTTTTTGTAGAACGATTTGTCATTGATCTCAAAATACGCCTCAGTTTCCGACATTAGAGTCGCTGGGAACCAGATCTGGAGAATAGGGTGGACGCGGAAGCAATTCGAAGTGTAATTCATGTAGCTTTGCCATCGTTGCCATCGAATTGTGACACGGTGCATTGTCTTAGTGAAAGATCACTTTTTTCTTCTCCTTTATTTGTGGCCGTTTTTTGGCGATTTTTTCCTTCAAACGCACCAATAATGCTATATAATATTTGCTATTGATGGTTTTTCTTTTCTAAAGGTAATCGATGAACAAAATAGCTTGCGCATTCCAAAATACGGAGGCCTTGCCTGCTGATATTTCATTTTTGTACTTATTATTTTTCCCATTTTATCCATGCAGTTGTAACTAATTTTTATTGTATGTTTATAATTTTTAATAATTTGATGTTTTGGGGGAAATGTTTGTCAATTATTTTGAAGAATATTTTCCTTATTTTTGTTTTTATTGGACAGCTGTATTGTACTAAATTATGTTTTTTCAGTTGTTTTTGTTTGAATTGTTTTTGTATTATAATTTGTTTGAATATCCGATGTTTCTTACGGCTGATTCATCTGATTTTTGTTTCATTGATATTCGTTGAAATTCTTCTATTCATAGATATTGATGGTTAGAATTTTTATTAATGCATATTGGGTTGTTGTTTGTTTTCTGTGTGGTCTGCATGTTCCGTTGTTTAGGTTGAAGATTATATCTAAGAAATTTACTATATATATATATATATATATATTGTATTATATTATATTATATTATATTATTACAGTTTCTTCTCCACCTTCCGATTATTTACGACGAGCTGATGTTCCTCTTATGCCACTTTATGACTGCGCCAGAATAGCGCCAGGAATTACAAATCAACATGTATGTGCTGGTGACGGCTCTTATTATGGAAGATCCGCCTGCAAGGTAGATTTTCATATTATGTTCCGTGATTATTAAAGCTTTTTAAAATATAAAGTTATATCGAAGCAAATCTCTTGGTAGAGCAATCGACCTATGTTGAGTTCGATCCTTGCTCGATACCTTACATTTATGAAGTTTTACTGAAATCAGCTAAAACTACATAGTATAAAATTGATATATAACATTGTTAAATGGAAAAAATCAGATTTTATTAACAATTGTTTATTTTGAAAATTGAAATACAAGACATCTCCAAAGAATAAATGTTTTAAGTAATTTCTGTTGGTACAAAATACTTGTGTAGCATGAAGAAGCAGAAATATTTTGAAATTTACTATCAAAAAAGAAAAAGCGAAATGTCGTTGGATTATTCTTAAATTTAAATGTTTAAGCAAGAAAACCAAATTATCCATAAAAACGAAGTAAGAAGTTCTAAAATAATCTTTATCTGTCATTTCATTATAAAAAAATATATACACCGAGATAACGGAAAAGTATTAGTTTTTAGAACGTTCTACCTCGTTTATATTACTGATTTCATTTTCTTGTTTTATCTTTGAAATTTAATAACGGTCCTCTTTTATAATGTTGATCGAAATTCTGACCGCTTAAAGAAGCATCTGCTTTTTCTATCGGCTGTAATTATCGATATCTCTTCGCTTTTTCATGCTACGCATAACGCGTTTTTTATATGGTTAACTAACTTACTAAGATTCTCTCGTTTCATATAATAGCATTGATTACTGAATTAGATCTGTACATGAAGGAAATGTGCTAATATTTATATAGCATATGTATAAATTAATATTTCTGTTATTTCCATACACCGTTTATGATCTTTGTTAAATTTACCTTACTTTAGGGCGATTCTGGCGGACCACTGATGTGTAAAAGTGCTGAAGACGGTGAAACGGTATTGGTTGGCCTTGTCTCTTATGGCTGGACTTGCAAAGAAGGGCTGGGTATCTACACGAATGTCGCCTATTTCCGGGATTGGATCGAAACCCAAGTACAACGAAATAAATGAATACATTTTTGAGAGTTTAAAAATAATAATCATCATTTTTCAATTAAATATCACTAAACTATTTTGAAACTATTTCCTGTTTTTTATTCTAAATTGTTTCTTCTTAGTATGATATTGAAATAAACTAGGAGGTTTCGATTAAACTGGTCACTATCAAATAACTTTGAAAGTATTTGACCAGTCGACTTCAACACTTTTTTAAAAAATTTTCTAAGAGGCAAAAATCGCCTTAAGCAGTACAGTAAGTTGACAAAAAAAGAAATGACTGAAGTTCGAAGCACGTTGTCTAAGTTAGAGTAACTTCATATAACTTATATATGGCTAAAACATTTGTCGCACAATCAGGTAACGAAAAAATGTTTACATACAATTTATCAATAAAAACATCTTTTGGTGAAATCATGTAAACTCTAAAACCAATACGAAAACCAAATTTGAACATACAAAATGCATAAATATGACGCCCAGTTAAAAAACATGAATAAATTTATAAAAATATCTGTAAACAAAAAAACAAAAGAACATATAAATAAATACATAATGGCGAATAACTGCAATTGTGAATTTGAACAAAAATGAATTTGCAATATAGTAAAATTAAAAGATTAACATAATATTTTCTGCAAATATCTAATATTTCATAGAATTTTAGTTAGTTTAGCTTAATGGCCTTTCGTTTGAAGATGTTTTATAAGGAATAAAAATTAAAATGATATAAAACTTTCTTTTAAAATAATTTTACAATTTGATAACAGAGAATGAAAATATATAACATGACAGAGGTAACTGAATAATTTATGAAATGTTATACATTTGATAATTTTATTTTTAATATCTATTTTTCATATTCTTTTTAGGTACCTCTACAAATTGTGAATTTCACAATTACTATTTTTAACAAAATTAGGAAACTAGGAATTAAAAATATAAAACTTGCTTTAAATTTTGAAGGGATGATTTGCAAAGAAGGTTGAATGTTGAAACATACGGCATAGGAAACACAGAAGTGAGATGAAAGAATTGTACCCTGTCGAAAATGTTTATATAGTTTGTTTTTTTCCTTTTTTGTGTGTGTGTGTGTGTGTGTGTGTGTGTGTTTTTTTTTTTTCCTGTAAGGAGCACAACCTTTGAAACACGTAACCTTTTAATGATATATATCACGTACGGCCAGCCGGAAAAATAAAAAAAGGAAAATCAGCATACACACGAAAAAAATGTTTTAATTTTTTTTAAATCTGATGGCTCGATTATTTGTATAAAGCTTTTACATTTTGGATTAGCAAATATAGTCTTCACGTACTAACTTAACAACCTAAAGCGAACAATGAAGGGAAGAAATTTTAAAAGGTTTTGTAAACTTTATAAATTGTTATGATGAAAAATAATAAAAATTAAAACAATTCTTCTAAACATTCATTATTCATAAAAAATCTCTTCAGACTATGATATCCTGTGCTAAAAGTGCTATTTTAGAAAAAAAAAGTTGATTGACATTCCCCAATGAATCCTGCATTTAATTAATAATTCAACTTTCCTGGCCGCTCTCTAATTTCCAGACATTTCAGAAAATTAATTGAAGGTGTGTGTGGTGGGTAGCATATGTAAAAAAAAATATTTTTACCAAAGTTTTCTAAAAATAATGAATTCAGGAATTATTTCAGCCATTTGTGAATAAGTCTTGAAAGTTTCATCAAAATCCGACCATTATTTGATTTTTGTGAGAATGTCCAAATTAATGTCTTTGTTACCAGCAAAAAAGTGAGTTGCGTAATATTACGTTTGCTGTAGTAAACTCTTGTCAAAATGGCATCACCCACAGACAAAAAAAAATACATTTACCAAAATTTTGAACGTGTTAGAAAGAATGAATGTTTTTTTTTAAAATATATTTAAAATTCTTTGATCTTTCCTCTTACTAATAACATAAACATTTTGCCGATAACACTTTGTTTTTTATTAAGTTTGAGGCCTTTTTTCTTCATATTATGCTTTTTTTTTTCAGCGAATTTATGGAGGTACCTATTGTAAATAAATTAATTCTTACAATTGATAAATTAAATTACTCTTCACATCTGTCTATGTTTTTGAGATGAGTTATTGTAACTCTTTACACTGGGGGATACATGACTCAATAGATAAAAATGTTGATTTAATCCAAAGAGTTGTGTTATATTAAACGTATGATGGCAGAACAAAGATAAGACGGAGGTTTAGAAAATAAATAATTGTATTAACGAAAAAATACAAGTGGTAAATTGGTGTGAGTGTCTTCCGTTAAAAGAAAGAGAAGAGTAGAGTCATAAAAGTCGTTCATAGGGTAGGTGAGGGAGAGTGAGTTGTGAATCACGGTGGCGACGGCCTTTAGCAGGTGTCATAAGAGATGGGAGGTCGCTGTCAACAAACGTTGTGAATCGAAACTGGTGTAGGTTTTTATGTCCTTTTCTTAGCTCAGGTCGTGCGGAACCTATGCGCAGTTAATAAACTTTTTAGTTCAGCCTTGTGTTTCAGAATGTTCACATTAGGTCGAGTGGTGAAAATGTGTATAACATGAAACAGAATGTCTGGTTTTAGGAGGATTATAACCGTTGTGAGTTCAATCCCTGGCCATATCAGAGAGATCAAAGACTTGGAGTATTATCAAGGAGAATTAAGTAAAACGTGTGGTATACTACTGACGCATACCAGAGCGACGTATGCTGTATAACCTGCCAACCAATGTTGATGATCAGCTTCTAATATATACGCACAACTCTAAAATATCTCTGCATCTCCTCTAACCAAGTCTGGTACCCACCATCATCCTTGCATCATAATATCTGTATGTTTTTCTTTAAAAAAAACAGCAACAACTTGTCTCTTAAAGTGTTCGTCACCGAACAAGCCACAGTTTTTAATTCCCGGGTTAGATTTTGTACAAAATTTGAAAAAGCATGCTGCACTATTCTTAGCTTTTGTTTGAATTAGCAATTTTTTATTTTTCAATTAACACAAGGGCAAAGTTCATACAATGTACAACAAAAAATCATCTACCTGCCTTGGATGTTGCCCGTTATCACAACCGTCTAGTGTTCTTGCAAACTGCTACCAGGTTCGTTTTCAGTCTATGTTTTCTTTTTCAAAACTCAAAGCAGTCACCGCGCACCAATTCGATATATATGGTATACCAGTGACGTATGCAGGTTAATACCACATGCAAACCCAATGTTGATGATCGGCTTGAAATATAACGATGGACAACTTTTGTATAAAAATATATTTACTTTTTCATTTTTTTTTTTTTGTTGTAGTGACGGTTGTGCACAAAGGAGTAGTCAGGGGAAGCATGTACGTAAGAGGAAATGACGGTTATAGTTGTCGTTCTCTTTGAGTCCCGAGCTTCTCTGCTCTCTGCTGTCCTCTCCGTTTCGACCCGAGAAAACCTCGTCTTATATATAAGTTTAGGCTTTGTCGTGCTTCATCCAATTACATAATTCCCGGGCAGGCTTTATCACCAATTGTTGTCTTTAGCCAGTTGCATTTTGACGTAATCACATAATTGTTTATTTCATTGATCAATTGTTTTCCAATTTTGACACGCTGACACAATGCCCGTTTATTTTATTGTTTCTGACAACCAAAACATATTTCTGGCGGCTTACTAAAATATAATTAATTCCTCTAATCATTGTTTTATAATTCCGAAATAATTTAATGCACATTATATTCGCTTGTGACCAAATAATCTAATTAAATTATATTCCCTTGTTAATATTTCGTGACTTTGAAAACCGGCGTTTTGCATTCCAGTTTCGACTAAAATCATCGCATGTTCTTTTTCGCTTTCGACAGGAATGAATTGTTTTCAAGTTCAATTATATTCTGTTGGTCTCTAGAATATATCACACTCTTTCCATACCATTTTTCAAAATGTTTACTTGTGAACATTTTAAGTGCCCCCCCCCCTCCAACTTCTATCCACCTACAACCAAGGCAATTGTACAAACCATTTACATATAATATGGTAAAAATCAATCAATGGTAGGTAAAACATTATTATTAAGTTTTTTTCTTTCTGTTGTTTTCTCTTTTTTATCTTGAGGAACACATACCTCAGAAGAAAGTTCAATACTGTTCACAAAGTTCGTTTCGTTTTTTTTTTTTTTTAAACACACCCGTCCAAAGAAAGTTCTACAATGTTCACAAGTTCGTTTTCTTTTCTTTTCTTTTCTGAATACACACACATCAAAAGAAAATCTTGTAATGTTTCAAAATTTCGTTGTTTTTTTTTTACTCTTTCTTTTTCTTCCGCATTGCAACATACCCGTAGACATCTCGATCGTAAGCGGTAACCGCGCCCCAATATTCAAATCGACACCAGGTAAATGACTTCGCATATACAATGAGTGCCTCTGCTTGAGTTTCAATGTTACACATATAATTGCCTAAATTTCCATACTTTCATTCAACACAGAAATTTGCAATTATCTTCATTGCATGTCATTCAAAGTCTCACGGGATAACAGCAACTACAAAAAGAAAAGAAAAGAAAAGAAAAAATGCCTAAAGATCTGATGGTATCTTTTGATGATGGACATGCGCTTTGCTTGGAGGATTAGTCTCAATTAACTTCGTTTAAAAAAAAAACGGTCTGTCTTACCCCAAGATAACACACAACTCAATCCCTCCTGACACGGGCCTCAAATACAGCATACAATTGCATAACGAAGCTAATCCATTCCTTCATCTCAAGCGGTTTTCATTCCTCCCGCAATCTTTTCTCATCATAATCTACAGCATCTTGCCAGTAAGTCCACAAGACCTTTCAATCTCTTCCTCCTAGTCTTGCGTTCATCTATAGACCACTTGGGCGCATCAGTTCTTTTCGCCGCAATGGAAGCTGATTCTACTTGAAAAGCGTCGCTTACCTCGTTGCCAGGTCATCTATCAACAAGTTCTCCATCTACATAAATAGACTTCAAGGTACAACTGTTTTGACAATCATCCTTGATATTGGATGAATAACTGATCACGCTTCCCATTCTAACGTCTTTCTCAACGGTTGACACGCTTTTGTCCGCTGTTTCGCGTCGTGTCCTGATACGGCGTTTCATTAATTGGACATCAGACTCATCTTCTGATTTCTCACGTTGCTGTCGACATTTGCGCACTGGAAAATCGGCCGGTTCTATCTCTGACTTCAAGTCAAGCTTCGAAAGTACCTTGCCGATCCGAGTGATCCCGGTTTATCATAACAGGATGAGGTCGAGCATAGCTCTTTTTAATTTTTGAGAACCCTAAAAGCTCTTACTCCCATCTTTCTTCTCCACTAAAACTATTGGAAAAACCCACGGACTATTTGACCTCTCAGTTACGCCTACCTGCATCATTTCGTTGACCGCTGAACCGACCATCTTCCTTTGAATGGTGTGCGATACGTCCACTTTCTTATAGGCTCATTCGTTCCAGTATCGATACACATCTCCACAATATCAGTTCTGTCCAAATTCTTGTCGTCACTAACGAACAAATCCTTATTTCTTTTCCGTAGCCTCTTAATTTCGGGCTTGAATTCTTCCAATGTATTTACCTGTTCCAAGTCTACATCGGCATTTTTATTCTTTTGTATAGTAATTTCAGTCATGTTACCTGCCGTTTCAAATTTAGCAAATCCCCGTTTCAAGGTAACTTTTTGGTTGGTTTATTCATTATTAGCAACGGAAATCCTACCAGATTTAGCGATTTTTGCAACAGTGGAGTAAGGTGAACAGATATAAGGGGCGATATGGTCGCAGAAATTGTGTGACAGTCATGACTGGATTCTCTTGCTTGTGTGGAATAGTGCATGGTCCTGTTGACAGATATAGGAATATCAATGGAGTTGTTCACCATTATTACTCACTATTACTCACTCAAAACACCATGATGATAACTGGATATACCATCCATCACTTTCCGAATCAGTTACACGGACCTCAGATTTACACCTAAACATTCTGAAATGTTCGTATTAGAGCTTTCAGTGTAAATGCTGAGCAGAAGAGCAACGCTGTTTTCAAATTTTAGACAAAGTGAATTGCATTGTGGTGGTCTTTTTTTGGAGGGGTGTTATTGTCGCTCATTTCTTTTTCGACGAAATCTGCTTCTCTCTCTCTCTCTCTCTCTCTCTCTCTCTCTCTCTCTCTCTCTCTCTCTCACACACACACACACACACACACACACCAGCCAGGATTCACAACGCTCGTCGGAACGCGACATCACATCTCCAAAAGACACCAACCAAAGACCGTCACCGCAGTAAGTCACAACACACCCTTCCTATTCTACCGTATGCCTCTGCGAAAGACTTCTATGATTCTACTCATCTCTTTCTTTCAACGAGAGAAATTTACACCAATTTACCATTTATTGTATTTTTCGTTTATAAAATTGTTTATTTCTTAAATCTCCGTCATTTCTTCTTTGATTTGCCACCATAAACTTAATATAACAATAAAGCAACGTTTACTTGTAAAATTAAATTCCTTAATATATGTGCTAAGAAAACAAATTGTATGTTATTGCGCTGAAGGTAAAATAAGGTCGCTTATGTACAATGTGCTTTAGTTAAATATGCTTGTTGTCTATCAAAGAACCGCAGTAATGTTTCAACTAATTTCCAACGTTCAAAAAGACAAAATTTAGATTCAGTGCTTTATTCAATCCCACCAAGAATATCTTGTATAGTCAAAAATGGGTATTTTGCAATTACAATTATTTTGTTAACTTATCACATGCATTCGGGTTGCAATATGACAGATTGCTGAACGACTCGAAAAAAACATATTAGTAAATTAATTTGTTTATATAATATCTGGACATGATCGATAATGAATCCTCGACATTCGCATATTTAATTTGCTTACAATAAACAAATTATTTTCATCAACACAAATAGGAATTTGACAACAATAAAGACAATATAACAACATGAGAGTAATCACTGAAGAGAATAAAAACTTGAAAATAAGTCGTTTGAATATGACAAAACTGCAATAGAAAAACAAAGGCGTTTTTTTTATGAGATGCAACGACTTAGCAGTAGCGGTATTCTTTCTTTTATAGTAAAAAAGAAGGAAAATTTTAAATGGGTTGTATTAAAATACAACCCATTTCAAATTTCTACAGATCTCTTGTATATTTCCCGATAATCTCTTCACATAGGCAGTCAGTCCAAGCCTGTTTTCTGTATGTTGTTATCCTCTTTCACCCTTATCCCAGCGTGTTGGAACTGCTGTAACAAGGGTAGATTTGACGTTGCAGAGTACTGCTTATACTGACCATATCTCTCGGTTGCCACTTAAGACTTTGCTCGATGTTGTAATTCTGGATCGTATTTTTCTAAGTGGAACGGAAGCCACGTTCGGAGCTGAACTAAGAATTGAACTAAGTTTTTAGTTCAGCCTTAGGTTTCAGGGTGTTCACATCCTGCCAGTGGTGGAAATTTGTATAACATGAATCAAAAGAAGATCTGTTTTTATGACGATTATAACAGCTTCCCTAGATCTTATTCTGATTCAAGTATATATGATGTAGTGTTGTTGTTTTTAATTTTTTTGAATTTAAATTTAATTTTTTTTTTTTTTTTAGCGTATAACGACATTTTTAAATGCTTCTGTAGCTGAGCACGTGTTTGTCTTTTGGGATTTCTTCTATGGGATATCAAGACGGATGACCGTGCGAGATCGCAAGATCTGTGGTCCTCATTATTTATATGGTCGTTAGACAAAGGGCGACATGCTGAATTGGGTGTCGCTTGGAGAGTCTGTGGAGGAGGGGGAAAGTCCGTATAAATAAGGTGGTCAGGCTGAGGTACAAGGCGGCGTACGTAAGTGCGATGGACTCAACTAGTTTCACGAAGATCATTTGCGATTTGGATTACCATGTCGTTAGTCTGGATAACTTGGTAAGTACCTGTCCAAGGCAGATGTGATATGTGGGTTGTGGCTGATTATGGTCTGTGAGTAAGACCTTGTTTGCGGCCTGTATCGGATCTTAAAAGTTGAGCCGATTCAGCCACTTGTTCGTTTTGTGGTCGGCCTCATTGTTTGCTAGGATGATGCGCTGGTAAATTTGTCGCAGCAAAAGCGTTTATCAGCATGACGTAAGCACCGAGGTTGTCGCTGGAAATGTTTCCGTTGAGTAGCAAACCGATGTTGGGGTGCCAAGGAGATGGCAGTGGGTTGTTGAGGTGATGAGTGGTTGCTGTGGTTGATCGGGCTGTGTTTCTACGAAAGGTTAGTAGCACACTTGATTCGTTCGCATGCGAAATCGATATCGCCGTTTGCGGAGTCAACTTGCTTGTGAGGTTTGAGTCTTTGCTTGCTGGCAGGCCTGAAGGTAGTAGAGTAATCTGAGTGTCGTCGAGGAAGAGGATATTCTGTTGGATTTGCCGAGGTGACGGTGTTAGCGACCAGGAAGTATTCTAGCTGGTGTCGTCGGGATGATATTCGGATTTGCCGATGTGACAGCATTTGGAAAGGCTGGTAGTTGGGTGATGTCGACGAGAAGATTATATTCTATTGGATTTGATGTCGTCAAGATTATATACTGCTGGATTTACCGAGGTGCCATCACCTCGGTAAATCCAGCAGTATATAATCTTAATCTTGTTTGTTAATATTCTGGACGGGCACTGAGTCATCACATCTCATCTGGTCCTGTTCTAGAATCCGTTTCATGAAGTTAGTTTGTGTATTCAGGTTGTTCTATGGTCCTTGTAGATGTGTTTGCTTGGGCACGTGGTGGGTGGAAGTAAGTGCAATTTTGGTTCTTGAAACATGCGATACCCCTCATGTATTTTCCGCAGACAGAATGGTTGTTTATTAGAGTTGTTTGTGGGCGTGCGTTTCCGGGTCCGTCTCGTGGTTATGTCGTCGTTCTTCATTCTCGTAGAGGTGTTCTTTCCATGCATTAAATGATTTATCTGTCGGTGTATCTGTTGTATTTAACGCTTCAGGTTAGCAAAATTCTGATGAATACTTTGATTCGTTTCTGTATGTGTTCGTTGTTTTGTGTGTACATTACGTCTGCGGTCACGTTAGGGATAGCGTCAGTTTTTATGCCGCAGTCGATGTAGGGTTCAGCGTCACTCGCTATACCACCGGCCGAGTAGTGGCTGTCTATCGTCATTGTGAGGTGAGGGTATATATTCGGAGCCCTGGTCTTAATTTTTCTCGCTCATAAACATTGCGCCCATGAGAGAAAGATCGGTGTCAGCGCTCACTTCAGAGTTGCTGTTGTCGGCCTAAAATTTCGCCTGCTGCTTCTCTGATTGTGGTCTTGAGTCGACCGGCAAAATCGGTGATCTTTTCTCTGTCATGTCGTTGCAGGTCCCATGCTCGATTTAAACAAATCGGTTATGAATCGATTGACGGCGTTACTCGGGTGGAAACGTTTTACGTTGCGCATAGCGCCACGTAGGGATGGTAGTCGTATGAGCAGTTCGTAGTCTCTTTAGGTCTGAGACATGTGTGCAATCCCGACTGAGGCAGAGGTGCTAGCGGTTAGCATTTCCTGAACTTCTACTTGAAGTTCGTCAGTGATTCTGACTTGTTGTTCGCTTGTAGACTTCGAGTCTGTTTTCAATTTGAGAATGGTTGCTCGTTTCTGATTGATTAATTCTAGCATTTCTTAGCGAGTAAATACCATGTAGTCCATCTTCTTGTTCTGTCCGCACGCTTCTGACACCAGTTGTTATATTAAGCGTATGGTGGCAGAATGAATTAAAAAAAGGACGGAGGTTTTGAAAATAAATAATTGTGTTAACGAAAAAATAATACAAGTAGTAAATCGGTGTGAATGTCACTCATTGAAAGAAAGAGATAAGTAGAGTTACAAAAGTAGTTTGTACGGTAGGAGAGGGAGAGTGGGTTGTGAATTACTGAGGCGACGGCCTTTAGTGGTTGTCATTGGCGATAGGAGGTCGCTGTCGACGAGCATCGGGAATCGTGGCTGGTGTGCCGTCCGTCTGCCTAAAAAGTCCCTTTGATGGGTTTTTATATCCTTTTCTTAGGATCAGGTTGGCTTCAATCTTTCTTTGTTTCTGTAGGCGGGAGTGGTTGTTATTGTTGAAAATTTTGGATTGTATTTTTCTTTGAGTATGTAATTGAAACGTCTGCCTTGAGTTTTAGAGTGTTCACATCCGGCCGGTGGTTGAAATTTGTATAACATGAATCAGAGGATCTGGTTTTAGAAAGATTGTAACACTACTTTAAATAAACACTACAAAGAGAAAGGCCCATCTTGACAGAAGATATGCACGAAAACTGATTTCTTAAGAGTTATTTTTAATGATAAATACACCGATACATTTGACTTGAAGGCTGGGATAGCAGTAGAGTTCATCATGCACAACAACGACAGTGGAGTATTTTTTCGGATTATCTTGTGAGCATTAAAATTATCTATCAAAATGGGCGGTAGCATCAAGATAAATGCCGAGAAACGTTACACGTTCTTAAACAAGACATTTTTGAGTGGTTCAGTATGCAATCTATAACCTTTTTGCTAAAGTATCTATTCATGTAAGACAACGATTCTCTCCGTTTTAAAAAGTTAATACTGCCCACCTAAGCAAACAAATTAGTTTCAAAGACAAAAAATTCATGTAATTCAGCCTCTCCAGATACAAATCCAATATAAAACTTATGGTCTATCATTAAAAGGGATGTATATGAAAATGGAAAACATCCAAAACAAAGACGATATCTGGGAAGTAATAAAAACTGCTGAAAGGCCCAACAGAATGAAATTTGACAAAATCAATGAATGAAACATTGATAAAGGATATAAAATTTATTTATTGATTTAGTGAATCTATGTATTAAGCTACTCCTTGAGAAAAAGTCACATTATCAAGTATTTGCGCCCTTAACTTTATTACAAACTAGGCTAACCGGTTAGATATTAAGTGAGTTTTCCTGCCGTGTGAAACAATAAGACGAGAGTTACATGGTGAAAGAGGAAATATAAAAGTTCAAAAACATAATTTTGATGTTCTAAAAACAAAAAAAAATAACGACATTCACAAAAGATATAAGGAAACCACCACTGCGCTATAAACCGACGATGCCTTCTAGCGTCATATTTGTTTTGGCTTTCCTTGCAACAAATTACTTTTATATTAGTCAGATCTAACCGACAGCCAAGAACAATTGTTTTCAACCCATAAAAGCAAGGCCTAATTGTAAACCAACAAGCCAAAGAAACACTACATTCCAGACACATTTATTTCTTTTGTTGTATTTACCTACCTCTATAGAAGATAGATAAAACTAACGATTCAACTGTCAGAGAGTAATCTTAAATCTACTGAGTGGTATGAATCTTCAGAAAAGATCACGTATTGGTTAATTATGACAAAATGTACCATTTCCTGTTACTTTTAATTACATTCATAAGCATTTGTATGCGGTGAGAGAGAGAGAGAGCGAGAGAGAGAGAGAGCGAGAGAGAGAGAGAGATGAAGAGAAAGAAAGAGAAACGAATGTCGGAAGTACAAATATATATAAACATGTTCAACTAACATATTTATGTCAGTGAAAGCCATAATATTAGAGAAATATATTAAAGAATGTATATAAATTAAATTTAAATAGTCGTTAGAAAACGCGCACAGACATGCATATACACAAGTACTGACTGAACAAATCTTCCTAACTTGAAAATAAATAAACAAAAAAAAAAAAGACATTCGTCAAGACAAAAAATACGTATGGGTAACTTCATAATTATTGATGGTGACTATTTAAGAAATGTTATTACCTGCCTCGACTGAAACTTTTTACAGCTTCTTTGTTTTACATAGATCGAAGTCAACATTAAGCGATCGTTGATAAATAATGGATATGTTCACAGGGAAAGCGCCTCAGATTTTCCTCTGGGAGAAATATTAAAATTCTTGCTGTAGGAATAGACTTGTCTTATTTGTTAGTATATAGCCGTAGCGTTAATAACTGAACCTTTTTGTGTTCGATTTATTTGTTGCTTGTCATTCAGATATATCGAAAAGGTAATTAACATCTTTCCTCTGATTTAGATAAGCTCAGTTTCCCTAACATTCTCTCTCGTTTTAAGTAGGGCTTCCATACTGTATAAGTTTCCATAGTCATTTCCAGATGATTAATTTTGTCAGTCAATGTATTTTGAAACAGAGAGTTAGGGACCTACTGGAGAAAGAAATTCTTTTTATATTCAATTAGAATGGTTGTCGACTTGATATTTACTTGCCTTTCTCTGCGGAATATCAAATATCCTGGAGTTTCTATGGGTCCAGTTAGTATTAATAATTTGGTTCACAGTTTATTCGAGTCTTGATTTAAATGTCAATCTTCACCAAACTTTTTCTTAAGTCTATGTTTTTTTTAATTTTTTGTACACTTATTGAAATATTTTATTGCGTTGTTTCTTTTCCTTCACATCCTTTTGCAATAAATACCTGATTTAATGGCTGAATGGATTTAGGCTAGTAACCGATATTATCGATAGATATAAAATAAACAAGAAGCTCTACAGACTCGAGCTTACGAGCAGCTACCGTAGACCTACGAGTTGTCTAATGCGACCTCCTCTACGTCTTCACAACATAATCTCTACCACAAATTGACTGGAATTCGGTAAGTTTGGTCGCCTCTCAGTCGAATTTGGTAAGATACGGCTTAGTTGATCCCTACGGTGGCCTCCCCGTGGCTGGTGCTGGAGTTTCAGGTAACAGCATATTAGGAAGCTGTTCAAACAATACCATCCTAATCAGAGGATGGTATTGTCTGAAACTCTGAAGCACATAGTGGACGCATTTGATACTTTCTTACTTCGTGATAGAGGAAATGATAATCCTGTTTTTCCTTAAGAACAGTCTATCAACAGCACTCAACTCATTCAGGACGTCAAACAATTCATTGTCTCTGAGCTGTCATTTTTCCTGTAAATTAGTCATCTCTTCAGTGTGTAATCAAACACTTTCTTCAAGCTTACCTCTCGATTCTTTTCTTTAAATTGTCATCCAAGACTAGCCAAGAGGAAGTCATAATGTTGATACGGAAGTGTAAATTCTCTTCCGTCTTTCAACCATTGAGTTTCTTAGATACATTTTTTCAGTTAAATTTCTGCATTTACGTTCTAAAAAAAATAACTGTGGCGGATACAATGGAGCTTATAATATGAAAACACTCTCACAGCTAAAATCGGAATGATACAAAATAAATTACTACTCAAAAGATTCCACGCATAATTTCTATTTTAAATTAAACAAACTATAATTTAACTTTTAAATAATCATCCAGTCCCATTCATTTCCGATACAAATCAAAGGTGTTTCTGATCCACCTGAAATATAAGCGGAAAACATCTTTTTTCCTCACTGGAAATTTGATAAGACAAATCCAGCCCGTAAACCAACCAACCAAATTTTGCGCCTACATATATAAGGAGGTTGAGGTAGGAAAAAGAATCCAGGCGTTCGAGAACAAATGCTTGAGAAGGTTTCTCCGCAACTCCTACTGTGGATGCAAAATCAATGACTATGTACAGAGCAAATGTCAAAAGAGTCTTGTGAGTGGACAGGTATCGATTCCTTTCTCCCTACTATTAAACGTCGGAAGATGTCAAGGTTTGGTCATGTCACGCGGCGTAACAAACTCTGCAAGGCACAGTTGAAGCCGGACGCAACGCAGAAGCTGGTCAGACAGCATTAAAGAGTGGACAGATATGACAGTGCCCGAAATCCTAAAAGCCACCGGCAACAGATTATCCTGTTGGAAAGTGTTTGTTTCTTCTACTCTTAGGTCCTCCGATGATTGAAGCAGTAAAAGAATTTATGATGATGACTGTGTAACAAATGTCTTGCTGCTTCTTGCTTTCGAACTTGTTGAAAATTCCTCTTCTGTAGTTCCTGTCTTTAATAACTCTGCGAAACCTTCTGACATTACGAATTATCACACTCTTAGCCTCTAGCATCATTTTGGCAAAGTGCTAGATACTCTCATAAAGTCCGAATTGGTTAAGAATCTCACTCTTAATACTCTCTGTCACATATATTGACAGTGAAAAGGACTTTTAAACACTTGGGCTTTTAAAAGTGCCTTTTGGAATAAGCAGGAGCAATCATTTTCATAATCTGATAAACGGGTAAGTGGAAGTCGGAAAATTTTGAGAAGGTTTAGGATTAGCCTGGAATTTGATCTAGTTTTTTAATTATTTCACCCAATGAAATGCGATAATGCCACTAAGACGGAATGGGGTTACTGGGAGTGAAAGAGAATGAGACTTTAGGGAGGAGAAAAGACAATCAAAGAACAGGGTTCAGGAAGACAAAAGGTGTCGATTGGCGTTACATTAAAGTTTTGAAGAACGTAGGTGGCAAGAGAGTAAGAAAATGGAAGATAATTCTACAAACGATAAGTATGAGAAAAGAAATTATTAGAATAGAATTTACTATTACATATAGCAAGTACTAAGAAGGAAAGTTCATCAGAGTAATTGCCATGAAAATATGTATGAAAAAGCCAGGGAAAGACACTTTACGGTTGTAGGAGAAGAACTAAAATCGAGATGCTATGTCAGGGCCGATAACATTAAAAACCTTCTTTGAATTTTGTCTAGAACCTTAAGATATATAGCTAGAGTAATAACTAGATATGGCAGTAATTTCCAATGCATGGACGAATGGTAGGTTCATACACGTGGCAATTATCTGGTACGACAGAGTGAACCAGCTTTTCTAGCTATAAACTTAGCAATTGATTCAATGTAATCACTCGACTTCATCTTGGTTGAAAACGTGAGATCAATAAGTTAGCAGTAAACGTGGAAGTTAGCATCAGCCATACTGATGGAAGTCAAAAATCGTCCTCTATAATGGTTAAAAGATAGTAGTTTCATTTTAGAGTCGTTAACATTTACAAGCCATTTCTTGCTCCAGTTAACAAGTGATTAGAGGTAATTTTTGAGAGCAGTTTCCTGTTTTACTTTATCAGACCTATCGAATTACTATTAAGACAGAAATAAATAGTTGTATCATCAGCGTAAATATCAATTTAAAAATTGATGGCATCCTGAAGGTCGTTGATGAAGATAAGAAACAACGTGGGTCCAAAGACAAAGCCTTGGGGAACTCCGCATTAATGTGAAATGGCCAAGAAAAGTGGCCGTTCAACATGACATTCATTACATGATTTGTTAAGAACGATTGAATTAAGTCAAATATTCGGCCAAAGAAACCCTCGTCTTGAAGAGAACGGCAGTATGAGAAATCCTGACAAACACCTTGGAGATATCAAAAGCCACAGTTTGAACCTATCTAAGGCTTGACAGACAAATTCAGTAATAACTATTTACACATCGGCGGTTGACCTAGAGAAAAAAGCATATTGTTTATCTGAAAGATGGCCGTGTAAAGTGAGATTCTTAACCAATTCGGACTTTATGAGAGTATCTAGCACTTTGCCAAAATGATGCTAGAGGCTAAGAGTGTGATAATTCGTAATGTCAGAAGGTTTCGCAGAGTTATTAAAGACAGGAACTACAGAAGAGGAATTTTCAACAAGTTCGAAAGCAAGAAGCAACAAGACATTTGTTACACAGTTTGGAGAAAACAGAAGTTTTTGAATGAATCAATAGTTTGCTAAAATAATTTTCTAACATTTCACAATTTTTACCGTAAACATAAAACTTACAAAAATGTTTCTAATGTTTTTAATCTGTTATTTTTTTCTTAGCGGATCAATGTGGGGTGTAAGCATGAATAATGTCTAAATTTCACAGTTGTCTCAGACTTACTGCATTCTGTCGTGAAATGCAAGCTGGATATTATTTTCCTTCATCTTGTAAAATTCAAAATCTCCATCTGCAAGACTAAAAAATATTGTTTGGATATGTTATAATCTAAATTAATTTTAGAATTGAATGAGTTAAAATTTAAATGAAGTTTTAGTATCTCTATCGAATCAGTTTTATAATTCTAAATGAGCATTTTCTTAAAATTAAAACTTTTTATAAAACGTTTCGACGAAAATAAATAAGTGGAAAGGTTGGATTGTTTTTCAAAAAATAATAATAGAGAGCAGGGAGGTTGTATAACGATTACGTACCCGAGAGCACGCGTTTTTCCATATGTCTAATCAAGGATTGACGTATTTGCCACCATACACACACATACATAAATACGAATTCTGCTACATATAATTGCGTTCACACTCTCACCTATCAGACAGGGAAATTTTTAAAACAATCTTGTAGATTTGTGTTATTTTTTCATATTCCCAATTTTGAAATATTAAGATTTGTTAACTTCAGTGTCATTTTTATTTTCATATTTTGTCAAAGTATGAAATTATTTCTTGCATTAAAAAAAATTCCCAATCCTTTACAACTGTTTAAAAATAACTTACAATATTGAGAAAGTGTTATCGAAAGTGGACGAAAATTAAAAGATAATTGTATATGATATGTCCCGGAAAGATATATATAAATATATATATTATTCGAAGCAGCTAAGCGGTTTTGGCAAATGTGACCGGGTAGGACAATCTAACAATTAGACGTAATGGACGGTACTCGTCGTAGTCATATGCAGTATGCTGAGATGTAGGCATAGTCAATAGACGTAGACCAATAGCCGTAGACCTCTCTTTAGTCTGTATTTATGGCTGATACCAGCCAATCATATTACTGTGAGGGGGAACCAAAGTGTATGCATATTCATTACATCAGTATAATAATAATAATTATAATAATAGTAACCGTATTATGACAAGAAATTCTCTAGAAATACCGGTTATTAGGATATTTTTAATACTATCAACTGAAATAAAAAAAATATTGACACTAACGTAAGAAAAAGAATGACTTGCTAAAAAATACGTTATTCTAAAGTAGACGTTAACTGTCGTTATACTAGTAAAATAAATTATTATAAAGGTTTAATCTAGCTTGACTTGACTTGCAGAACAAAAACTATTGGTTTTAAAATTATTTAGAATTCCCATCTGACTGAATGTTACAACTACAAAATGGGAACAAATCACATCATTTATAAATACAGAAATTCAACTTAAGTATGAAAGAAAAAGATAAGAAATATTCAACCAACGAATCCAGGTAAAATCATGAAAATGATGCTAAAGCTCAAGAGTCAAAGAATCTAAAAAGTACTTGGGAAACTTGCCATTATGCACAACAGAAGTAATGATGCCGTTAAACAAAAAACCCATCAAACACAAAACGAAGACAGTCAGTTAATTGCCATACTTGATACACGCTTGGGTGATCATGTCTCGAAAGAGACATGACTGACTGGGCAGAAGATATTCCCGCAGTAGGTTTCCATCACTTTCTGCGGTAGACCCGTTGTCAAACAAGGCTATAGAACCAAATCTGTCTATAGCCGGAAGGAGAGATGGATTAATATCTTTTCCAAGGGCATCTGTGCGTAAGTGAATGCATCGAATTCAACCTGAATTCGAACTCATCTCTGAATTCTCATTCCGAGCCGGTATTAATTGAACTACTATGCACATCCCAAATGAAGACAGCTGGTTTAAAAGCAGAAACAGGGTTATTTAGCATTGAACCAGGCAAACATGAAAAATAGTGCAAATTCAGTATGTAGATTGTATGAACAATGGATTATTATTTTTAACTATTGGGTGTCCAATCCTGACACCGAAAGACTACAACAATCGACGATAAAATTTGGAAGTATAGTTATTAGAAGATACAAAAAATGGTATTAACACCTATCTGACTAATTCAAAAAAAGTCATGTAGTTACTATTTTACATGATTTTATCGTTGATACTGACAAACACAAAAACTAATAGGTCAGACATAGCGTAAAAAGCTACAGAAGAAAAATAAGTTCTTGTAGATATGGTAGTGACATTCGATAAAAATATATTTTGTAAAGGTTGTGACAAAATAAATGAATATATAAGGACCTTGACATTTCAATTTCGCGATCCTCATCATTAAGTGTTTTATTTTGATATTTTATATTTTTGGTGCTATTTTTTTTCAATTTCATAAGAAAAATGTGGCACCTAAAAACTAGTGTTATATATATATATATATATATATATATATATATATATATATATATATATATGAATCATGAAGTACGATTAAATACGATACACATGTCGCATCCTTTTTACAAGAGATTTTAAAAAATCTGTCTTTTGTAGAACTGCTCATCTATTCTGGATAGTATTATCTATGTAAAGAAAATACAAACGCTCTGCATGTTTAATATCACTTAACATCAGAATGAGTGCAAAGAGAATACATTTGCCTTATTCTAAATCTCGGGTAAAAGATTGCACTAAACAGAAAGCGATGGATAATAATAATAATCGTTGATGTGTCCACATCCGAAGGAGATAAAGAATTAGTTCAACTAGAACTCTCTTACAAATCTTCAACAATCGGTTTTCAAAGATGCCTAGGATCTACAGTAATCTGTGTCAAAGAACACGAAGGAAATAAGAAACTTTATTCAATAATAAAGGAAAGCAACAAATTCAAAATGGAACGTGTAGGGGCCGTGGTGATGTTTGTCAAATTGGCCTTGTGCCAAACACAACTTAAGTCCCGACAATTTGAAATCTCATCAGATTGATTGAAGATTGGAAGAATAAGTGTTTTGTTTATAAAATCAGTGGACTTTTATTAGCAGAACAGAATAACATAAAATCTGTTAGAAGTGAAATTACAAACTATGTAAAAAAAGATCTATCTATCTTTTTGAACTATGTTCACAAAGATAGTGTAGTACAAAGTTAAAAGGAATGAAGAGTTCGTAGTTGTAAGTAGCAGATCATATTGTGTCTATGCAAAGAGTAACAGGAGAGTAATGAAGTCTGTATTCCTTTCCCGTTTTATGGCTGGCGAGAAAGTGAAAAGGAAGGTGAAGCAAAAAGGAAAATGGTACTTATCGAAGTTAATTTTTAGGAGTCAGTTGAAGTATCTTCTTGTTGTTGTTGTCGTCATCGTCGTCTTCTTAGTTGACTGCAAGAGTGGTGAAGATGAAGAAGGATGTGACGGGACTTTATGTCCGGGCCAGACTTGAAGTTTCTTTTCTCACATCATAGCGTGTCGTCTCTAATTTCTGACTGACCGATTCTACTTTCTTTCTGTTTTTATAGCAAAAGACAATTTTAACATAGGCTTGTTAACTTTTCTTTCAGTTTTACAAGGCGTTTCCTTTCATTGGTTAGAAAATTAATTTAACATCGGGTCGCAAAATCCGGCTTCGTCTTTTTCTTTCAGTACGGGGTCAATCCTTTTCCTATCTATCAAAATTAGGATTTCACACGTAATTGTGAATTTTGCCTTGGTCTGGTTTTTCCAAAATATTTTCAGTCATTCGGATCCGATTTTGTGGCTGTGCAATTTTACTTTTTGTGTTTCAGTTGTTTGTTGGAATAGTATAGGATTTGTATTCTATAAATGTCAAGTGGATGAAGGATAGCAAGAAAAACTATATACATCTGCTGCAAGTGCAAACAACCTAAACATATCAAATGCAATCAACCAAATGCAAAAAACGATGGCAAGATAAACTTCTTCATGACCAATACTCTCCCCGTAGCAAACAAGCCTATGTAGACAAATCCCATACCCATCAGTGGTTACGTAGAATTAAAAATTGAAATCGAAGGTTTTATTCTTGCTTCGCGGAACCAATACTTGTTAACTAAAAATTATCAAGTAAAAATACAGAAAAATTGTATTAATCTGAAATGCAGATTCTGTGATGAACATCTAGAAACAATTGATAAACAGGTTGCACATTATTAGAACCAACTGAATATAAAACCTGGTACGACATAGTGAACCAATATCTTCACTGGAAAATCTGCAATTTTTACGGAAAGGAAACTGCCAGGAACTTGTATGAACACCACCTAGACCCGATTACACACGCAGGACCTATAACAATTTTGTGGGAATTTACAATACACACAGACAGAACACTCAAAACTAATTGCCCTGATATCGGGATTATATACCACAAAAACAGAACATACTTTCTTATTGGCATTACAGTTTCTTCAGACAGTAATGCATCTTTGAAGATCTTAAGAAATACAAAGATCTTTAAGTGGAAATCTAAAAATTGTGGCACACGAAGAGATCAGCAATTCCAGTTGTGGTTTCATACTACGCATTAATTGGAAAATGTTCCAATAGAGCCGAAAGAAATGCAACAAATTGTTCTCATAAGTACTGCTGACACCTTACGGACGGCTTTATGTAAAACGAGTGTGATTTTAGTTTATTTTATTAAAATAAAATCTTTAGTGAAAATAACATGAAGCTATTTCTGACTTTAGGTCTCTAGTTGGGACCCAAAGGGAAATAAATATTCAACGGAAATCAAAGATAATAATAATAATAATAATAATAATAATAATAATAATAATAATAATAATCTCCCTTACTATTCTGCATATCATTAATGATATTAAAAACTGAATTGAATTCTCAGAACAGAATTATGGCCATTAATAGCTTTGCAATCCCAGTTGTCCAATATAGTTTCGACATCTTAAACTGGACTCTAAACGACATCAGGGGAATGGATTCTAAAACAAGAAAGCTTCTTTCTAAGCATAAGATGCATCATCCAAAGGCTGATGTAGACCGTTTATACATACCCCGTAAAGAAGGTGGAAGAGGTCTTATTCTGCTAGAATTGTCATACAAGACAACAACTATTGGCTTACTAACATACATAGAAACAACAAAGGACTGGATGATACAATTAGTAAGGCAACATGAAGAAAGAAAGAAAACATATTCAATAATAAAAGAAGGCAGTAAATACAAACAAGATTTACAGTTAGTAGATTCTGTAGAAAAGCAAAACAGAAGCCAAGAACCAACTATTGCGGCAAAAAATATGAAAATGAAAGCCAAAGATAAAGCTCTTGAACAGATGAAACAACGCTGGCAAGACAAACCTCTGCATGGCCAATATCCAGAACGTGCCAATAAATCCAGTGTTGATAAAGTTAATACTCATCGATGGTTACTTGCATCTTGATTAAAGTCTGAGACTGGAGGCTTTATTCTTGCAGCGCAAGACAAAAGTCTTTTTACTAGAAACTTTCAGGCAAATACTATACATAATAATATGGATCAAAAATGCAGGTTTTGTGATAAACACCAATAAACAATAGACCATCTAATTTCATGATGTTCTGTATTTGCCCCAAATGAATATAAAAATCGTTACGATAGAGTGCGGAAATATTTA
This sequence comes from Ascarosepion bandense, assembly GCA_037127315.1. Lineage (NCBI taxonomy): Eukaryota > Metazoa > Mollusca > Cephalopoda > Sepiida > Sepiidae > Ascarosepion > Ascarosepion bandense. Next base: position 2,380,483 of record JBBBDQ010000879.1, read on the forward strand.
CACTGGACAATGTGCAAACACTATGAAAAATATGTAACAAATACTGATATGAACATCACCCATCACAGAAATAGATGTCACTACTCTATGGGATTACACCATTTACACAGACAGAAGAATTGAAGCAAATAGACCGGACGTTATTGTTAAAAAACAAAAAGAAAAACTTGCTTATTATTTGATATGGCTTGTCCAGCGGATTGTAACATAGCAACCAAGGAATTTGAAAAACTGTCAAAATATAAACCTTGGAAATTGAAATAGAAAAAATGTGGAAATTAAAAACAAGTACAATACCAGTGATAGTAGGTGCAGTTGGAATGATAAAAAATGAAACAAAAAACACATTGAAAGAATCCCTGGAAACCCTAGCTTTAGAGATGTACAAAAAAAGTGTCTTGTTAAGTACAGCTCACACACTAAGAAGAAATTTGTCTATGTAACGCTAGGGATGTTAGGGAGATATGACAAAAAAAAACAGGAAATGGAGCCATAACAACACACTAGGTTTTCCTGCAGACTTGGTAGGTAGTGCGACCATAGCTCTTTGGGGGATGTAAATCATCTATTATTTTTTTCAAACTTGGTCTTATTTTCTGAAAATCTGCTCTGAATAGTAAAATAAAAATACAATAAAACTATGGCATTATTTAATTAGGAAACTTTTAATTGCTTTTAAAAGTTTATATATATTAAAGACAGTATAGTCTGAAAGACAAAGTTTCGATGAATAATGATTTTAAAAGAATTGTTTTAATTTTTTTTTTAATTATAACAATTTATAAAATTTAATTTTTAAAAAATATTCTACAAACCCTTGTTGCAGTTAGGTTATTACGTTATTAAGTGAGGACTATACTTACTCATAAAAAATTGAAAAGTTTAATACAAATCATCGATCCAATAAATTTTTAAAATCATTTTAAATATTTTTCTGTGTATAAGAACCTTTTTTTAAGTATGGCATATCTTATGTTATATTAAAAGGTCATGTGTTTCACGGTTTCTTCCCCTTAAAGGAAATAAATTGGGCAATTATAACAATTCTGATCAACTATACTTCGCTGTCATCTGACATCTTGCTGTTACTCATCATTCGCACCTGTCCGTAGCTCGGTGATCAAGAAACACGTTTATTCTAAATTTTATGCTATAAACAAGTATTACTTGTGCAAATTATATTAATTTTAGCTTTAAATTTGCTAATTTAAAAAAAAATAACGTGTCACAGATTTATATTTTAGTTTTGCAAAATTTTTTAAACCGAGAATTAACATTTGTTTACAAAAATTGAAAATATTCTAAAAATTTAAAAAATTAGATTCCAAACAATATAAATTCTATTTGAAATACACCAGAATATTTTGTTTACTGGAAATAGTAAATTTAATCATTTAACTTTCAATTAAAGCTAAAATAAAAGTTTCAAGATTTTTTAATTCAATGTAAAAGCTAGTTATCGAAAATGAGTGGATGTACCTACAAAAAACCGGTATCCAGTTTGCATAATGGGTATATCAAACTGAACAACACAGTGTGTAAGCTTCTCAATGTTCTTATAAGATTTCTTATTAATCAATATGGTTTTGTTTTGTAGAATAAAGTTTCAATTTATTAATAACATCAGTTTCTTTAATCCTTTCAACCCAAGTAAGGCAATAAAATCACTAAGACGCAAGAGGTTACTGAGTGTCAGAGAATATGAGAAAAACTACAAAAAGGAGAGAGAACAATAAAAGAATAAAAATTAAGACACAAGATAACGATTGAAATTACATTTAAATTTTTGAAAATCAAAGTTAACTGGAAGGCAAGAAGCCGAAAATGAGTGCCACAAGCTAGAAATGTGATATATAACAACACTAGATCAAAATACTTCAATTCAATATTTGTCTATATTTCTGAGATGTAGTAGTATTTACAGTATTTACATTATTCGGACTATTGCCCTCATCTTTGTTGCCATTTGTACGACGTTTCGGTCGTTGTACGCACCGGCCTTCTTCAGATGCTAGGAATTTTGAACCGAACCCTTTATTACAGTCACTGGGGTATATGATCTTAAGGGCTTGCCTAGATCCTCTTCTGGTAGTCATGAGTTATCTCCCTCTAACCCTGTAAGTTGTTTACCACTGCTGTCGCATGGTATTGAACTCACAACTCTTTTGGGTCAAGTCACAGGAACTAACCAACGTCTATATCCACTGGGCCATGTGTCCTTAATAGATAGACGTCTGTTTGTCTCTGCTCGTAATGAATGAAAACGTGTCCTAAATGATGCAAATGGTTTGCAGATAGAATGAAACAACATATAGCATCTTGCAAGTTCGGATCTAGAGGTTACCGGTGATTCTGCAAGAGTATACTGAACAACATCAAACCCTTAATCTCTCCTCTATCCAATAAATTCGAAGTCTTCACATCTACAACAGACAAGATTGTAAACATTCCTCGCAAATTCTCTTCGAATTTCACACTTGACTCGTCTGGAGCACCCACACCCGATTTCCCCCCTAGAACAGGAGCTCAACTGAGTGAAATATACATAACCCCGTCTCTGGTGTCGGATATCATTTCTAAATTAGACTACCATATGGCAATCGGAAGTGATGTAATTCCAGTCATCATCCTAAAGAAGTGTACCCCTGAGCTGGCTCCGGTCTTCTCCAAACTCTACAACTATTGCCTTTTTGCTTCCTGCTTTCCTGCTTTTCCTCATCTATAGTCCAGTTTTTAAGAACTCTGCTGAACAATCAGACTCTTCTAACTATCGCCTTATTAGACTCTTACTGCTTTTCAGCAAAGTATTCGAAGTTGTAATCAACGCTGGAATAGTTATACATCTCACCACACACGGCCTACTCCCTGGCAAACAATATGGCTTTCGCGTCGCCAGGTCTACCACCGATGTCCTAACATCCATCACTAAATATGTATACCAGGCTCTTGATAATAATGGCGAAGCTCGAACTGTTATTCTAGATATCTCGAAAGGTTTTTGACAGGGTTTGTCATGATGGTCTTCTACGTAAGCAGCAGGGCTACGGTATTTCTGGGCGATTGTTTGATTTAATTCAATCGTTCCTATCGAATCGTGAAATGAAGGTCGTTTTGAACGTGCAAGCTTCCAGATCCTTTCACACGAACGTGGGCATCCCTCGAGGCTCAATTCTAGGTCCTACGCAGTTTCTGGTTTACATCAATAATCTTTCTGATATCATCAGTTCCCAAGTAGGCATCTATGTGAGCGGCACTACCATTTACTCCTGTCTTAATAAGAAATCTGCCAAAACTGACAAATTATACCTGGCTGCTGCTCTTGAAACGGACCTCAAATCTGTGATTACCTGGGGCAGGAAATGGCTTATAATTTTTAATGCCGCCAAAACAAAACTGATCACTTTTAACCACCACAGAGAAACTTTCCTGCTCGCCATAAGCATGGCTGATGCAAGTCTTTTTGACAGCAACACATTGCACCTCGTTGACTTCACTTCAACCAACCTGAAATGGAATTAATACATCACGTCTATTGAACAGATGAAGAGGTTCATCTCTTGTTTCCTGTTTAGGATGCGGTTTCCGGTTTTCTCTTTTCCAATTTTTTCGCTCCTATGTATCCCCCTGCACATCAGTGGTGTTACCGCCTTGCTCGGGGTGATATGATTTTTTTAAAATATCTATAGCTGCCATTCTTTGGGTGAAATCAATAAAATCAATAAAAATATCACTTATAAATCAATATTTAATTACTTACCAATGATAATTTTCATGTATTTTACCAAATAGAAATGCATGTTTCTTTTTCTTCTTTTTAGGTAATTTGTATACATCAGATCATCTGCAGTGGGCTGACGTTCCTCTTCTATCGAATGATGTCTGTTAACAGCATGCTCCTGACCTTAATGAACAGCACCTATGTGCAGGTGATGCTTCATTAAACGGCAAAACGACTTATCAGGTACAATAACGTTGAGAGAATGTTTCTCAGAAATTTTATTGTGCCTGTTGTAGAATTTTTACCCTGATAAATCTCCGGCCATTTCATGTAAATGTCTATTACTATGATGTAATAGAACCATTTTATTCATACTGCATGATCCGGATATAATCTTGACCATGGTTTATTTATTTCCGTCGAATCTTCTACTTTTATAGGTGCTACTAGCACATAGTTACATGTGTCTTAGTTCCTATTCTTCAAATAACAATAGATTTACATCAGGGATTTCATTCTAGAAATTCCAGGATGACTATTGTGGAATTGGTTTAATGTTTCTGTAATGATTTGTGAATTAATACGCGGTTCCCGTATATTAATACAAAACCACATATAGAAAAAACGTCTTAACTTACACCACCGGGCAAGATCATGTACATTTTAATTAATAGCTTTTTATAACTTACTCATCGTATTTTGGCTTTTTCATTTACTTTGCTTAACTTGACTGGTAATTTTCTGATGGTGTTACACAAGATATTTTATGGATGCCTCGAATTCCGTAGCTACAATTCCTGTATCCTCGAGGTGGGTTTTGAATTTTGGTATTAATCTTGATAAAACGTCCGTATATATTAATTGTTTTAAAGGTACAAATTCCATTTTGAAGTTGTAATTTAATAAATTGGTATTCTAACGTTGCAGTCGGTTAGTGGTGTACACTAGAATTCCATTTTTGGATCCGAAAATGGTTAGGATTGGACGATGGTATGTTTGTAGAACAAAACTTCTGTCGTGAATAAATTTATGGAATTTGTTTATGGCAATTTTATGGCAAAGATAATTGCTAATACCGGCTTTTCTATTTTGTATGTAGCTTCTGTCGGCTGAGATTAGAATTCTCAAATCATAAGCAATTATGATTTTCTCTAGGGATATGCCCGTTTCAGCTATTTAATATCCGAGGAAATTGAGTTTGTTGGCATTAAAGATGCCTTTGCCAATGTTTCTTTTGAATCCGAAGTGTTTGGGAGACATGGTGTAAGTGGCCATAATATTCCTGTTCATTTTTACCAGAAATTAAAACATCATCTGTGTATGCGAAAGTAAAAGGCAAATTATGTCGAACTTCGTCGATTAATCGTTGGAATTGTGCCGCATTGCGTAAACTGAATGCCATCCTAAGGAACTCAAATAAACCAAAGGAAATGATCACAGCTGTCTTGGGTATGCCTCCTTCTGCCAATGAGATTTGATAATAAGACTTTATTAAATTCAATTTTGTAAAAATCCGTGTCTTTTGTAAGCTTCTGGTAAAATCATGAATGTGCGGGATTAGATACATATCTGCTGTACTGATATGTATCTAAGACGACGGAAATCTCAGCATGAGCGCCAGGCAGTGACGTCTGGTTTTGGTACCATGTGTAGCGGTGATGACCATGGGTTTTTAGATGTGCGTATTATACCGAGTTCTAACATGTGTTGGAATTCTACCTTAGTACTGTGTATGGCATCGAGCAGTTTCATCTTTCTCAGAAGTTTGGATGGCTTCATGTTACCAATACTGAGGTTGTTGAAAAGATCATGCAATTTTCTTTCGTTTGATTTACCTGTGCGCCGAATTCTTTAAAGTGTCATAGGGTACTTCCTGTGGCATTTCATCTAATAAATCAACCATTTCAGTTTCCACTTATGGAAGTTTTTCTACAACATAGGATTTCGAGATCTGTGCGACATTTAGACGTGCAGAATGTTTTACTCATAAATTCTTTTCAAATTCTACTCATGACTCATCTAGAGTATCTTTGCTGGACTTTCCACTTAGATCTTAGTCTCTATTGGGTGATATGAATTAACTCTGTACATAGTTCCTGCTATCATCTCTAAACTACTTTCTTACAAAGCATGTATATTTGATGACATCTCTGCAATAATTCTTAAGAAATGTGCACCTGAACTAGATCCTGTTCTTTATAAACTGTATAATAAATGCTTTGCTGCTTCTTGCTTTCTCGCTTGTTGTAATTCTTCTTTTGCAGCTCCAGTCTTTAAGAACTCAGACGAACCGTCTGATCCTTCTAATTATTGGCGCATTATTCTACCTCATTTTGTCAAAGTATTAGAGGCTCTAATCAACTCTAAATTGGTTAAGCATCTCACCTCGCAGGGTCTACTTTCAAATAAGCAATATACTTTCCGTTTCTTTAAGTCAACTCCTGATGTATTAAAGATTGCTAAAGAGTCTATCAAGCTTTAGATAAAAATGAAGCTTTGGCTGTTGTTTCGAATATCTCGAAAGCATTTGACAGTGTTTGGCATGCTAGTCATCTCCCCAAATTGAATGCAAGGATAGCCGTTCAAGACAACGTTCACCTCGCGATTTAATAAGAAAGACTAAATCAGTTTAGAAATTCTCGAAATACCATAATCTTTCAGCTTGTGAAAAAAAAACATTGCTATCAGAGGTACTCATGCCCCTCATGTGCATGAGTACCTCTAACAGCAGCATTGTCTTAGCGAGTGTTACCTCCTATAGCTGGTCTTGTACGGAGGGTTTTAACGTATTTACTAAAATCTACTTCAATGATTGGGTAAATTAGCTTACTAACTGAAAAACGAAACAAAAATATAAATTTTTTGCGTAACGCATTATTTTCATAAATAGACAAAGAAATCGAATCCCACTGACGTTTGTCGTTTCTCTGCTATTTCTGAAGGACTTTGTTATTTTGGCTACATCCAAAATAACTCCCAAGGAAGTTTATCGAACACAAAGGATGGATTTGTAGTGAATAAGAAATTAAGAATTAAAATCAACCTTCTTTTTCACGTTTACAAAAATTCACATTGACGTGTGAAATCCTGATATTTCCCAAATAGAAAAAGGATTGACCATGTGCTTAAAGAAAAAGTCGAAACCAGATTTCGCAAGTAGGTGTTAAATTGATTTTTGACCAATGGGAACGACTTGCAAAACTTGAGGACTTCACAAGTCAGTGCGAAAAATCTAATGACAATAAAAGAGCCCCGATCAGCGTCAGTTAGTCAGTCAGATGGAAGCAGCGAGAAAGACAAAACTAAAATGTAACTTCAACTTCAAATCGACCCGGAGATAAGGTCAGGTTGCACCTTGTTCTCTTTCTCATTTTTTCCCTTTTCTTCTCAATCCAACGACATTCCTACTGAATGTATACATACATACATACATACATACATACATACATACATACGCATATACTCTTCCAACAATTACTACTACGAACATTTTCTACAAATCTTGATACCCATAACTTTATCATTGAACACAAACTTTACCCTTAACTTCTTAATTATATTTCAAATTGCACATTAACTCCTACAACTTATGTTATTCATTTCTTTTAATAAATTACTATTTTAACATGAAAAATGTATATTTTTATTCTCACATTATTCCACACACTAACCCACACATTCCAACCTGCTACCAACCTCCTGATGAAAACCTTCTGATGGTGATAATTCTGGATAAAACTTGTAAGCTGTAGGGAGTTCGGTTATGTATGACACAAGACCGAATTAAATAAAAATTAACCAGCTTCCTACGGCTTCAGATTAAGATATAACAGAAATCAAGTAATACGTTTTGTTTTGTTGTTATTAATTTCTAAGCCTTAGTATATTTTAATAGTTAATTTTTGGTAGAAATTATTTTCAATTTTGATCAAGTGGAATGTTATAAAATTCTTGTTAACAAGATGTCTACACTCTGATTTGAAATCATACTTTTTTTAATCATTGCCTTAACTATGATTAATATTGCTGCTAACAGGTAACAGCATTTGCACTCTACTTTTTAAATCACATAAGCGTTTAAAATGAAATGTTGTTATTGGTAGGTTAAACATATCTTTCCCATCATTTATGAATGCATTTAAACGGAACATGATTGCGTAGTCGTCATCGGATTGCACAAATATATAGTACACAGATTTTGACATCCTCAAGTTGATGTAGGCAACCAAATGAGGCTAGTGATTTTGAACTTGTCTTTTACATTCACTGCTTAAATAAACTATTACGTTATATCTGAGGTTTAAGTCTAGAAGCTGAGTAAGTAAAGCTTTGTATTTAATTTAGCATAGACAAAACAAAATCATTTTACATAGATGGGTTGAAAGGACAAAGTTAATGTTCTCTCGAAATGAGTGATCTTCAAGTACACCCCTAAATACATTCACTTCCTGATTCATGGAAATTTTGCATTGGTCTTTCAGAAATTTACACGTACACACACAGACTCACGTGCTCGTGCGGGCACACGCACAAACCCAAACACACATTCTGAAAGCTACATTCCTGTACGAAATTATGTAATAAAAAGAAAAAAAGAAAACATTTCAGAAAACTTATTGCTCAGCGAAGAAAGCAAAACATTTACAGCACCACATGTTCTTTGTTACCAAATCTTATCTGATACATAATGCAATACACTAAGAAATGCATTTATGTGAATTAGATAGCGATATGTACGAGTTGCTGTTCGTTAACGTTTTTGTGTATTTATCTTTCCCCACTTCCCACTTTATATTTAAAAGGAAAAACCCACGCAAAGCATAGGCTACGATGTGTTCGTTAATAGATTACCCAACTATATATATATATATATATATATATATATATATATATGCAAGTTTATCTTTATGCCCACATGAGGTGTTGCAGCACCACACCCTACGGTCGAGTCATTTAACTTTTCTGTTCATCTATTATCTTATTCCACATTCTCTTATGTCAACAAGAAGTTGAAGTTGACAGCTGTTTAGAAAATCGGGCCTTTTATTTTATTTTCATATTTTTCATTTTTTTTTTTTTTTACACATGAATGTGTAAAGCCCAAACAATGATTTTACAAACATTTTCTATTTAATTAGAGCCTTGCGCCAGATTTGCATACATGTAAATATTAAAAAGAAGCTATTTACCAGCATGAAGATCACGCGCAGGGGTTCACTTAAGCGTAACACATCGGTAAGTGTCGTGACGAGAAAAGTCAATAAAAACATTTCAGATTTCAATTTCAAGGATCAAATTGAAATGAAAGAAGTTATCATTGTCCTACATCAAAGTTTCTTGCATATGGACACATAGCAGGTGTTACCGAGAAGCTCCTGGAATTCGACTCCGAAAACAAAATATCTAGTACTGCTCACAAAGGGTTGCAGCAAAACTCCGTACTTATTAAACTGACACGCCCTGTTCAAGCTCTCCGAACTTTGGGGAAGTAACTTGTATATCCATGAAGCTGTTTTCAATTTATGTATGTATGTATGTATGTATGTATGTATGTATGTATGTATGTATGTCTGTATCTGCACGTGTGTAGATGTGCTCTATTTATATTCTTCGGAATGACTTGTGTAATGATAAGATATTTATGTAAATCTATATACTTAGAATCATTCCTTCTAACTAATTGTAGAATCATTCCTTCTAACTAACTCACCCGATATCTTAGCTATATGTGAAACTAACCTTGACCCTTCTATCCCCTCTTCGTAGCTGTTCGTTCCTGGTTACCTTCCCCTCTTCAGGAAGAACTCCAATGTCCATATGCATGGGCTTGGTGTATATGTCAGCGAACAACTCCCTCTAGCCAGGGTCACATCTCTTGAATCCCTGGATCATTCTTTCATGTGCTTCCGTCTCTCACTTCTAAGCTCGGTTAGCTATCTATTCTTCCTCTGCCGCTCCCCCTCCTCCTCTGACTGTACGGTACTTGATAGCATCTCTACTAATATCGACAGGGCCATTTCTTCTCACCCATCTGTCCATATATTTGTGTTTGGCGATTTTAACGCCCACCACACCAAGTGGCTTGAAAACTCAGCCACCGACCTTGCTGGGATCCGCACCATGTATTTTTCAATAACCTAAACTCTAACGCAAGTGGTGAACTTCCCCACGCGTTTCTCTAATAACCCTAACGGAAGGGACTCTTTACTCGACCTTTGCTTTACTTCCATTCCAGACTCCTGCACTACCAGGCAGCTCTGCCCCCTCGGAAATTCTGACCACGCCGTAGTTTCCGTCAACATCTCAATCCGCGCTAACTCTACCCAAGAAAACCAGACCAGCAGAATATCATACTGCTACCAGAGAGCAGACTGGGACTCGTTCCGAGACTTCCTCTGCGACGTCCCCTGGAACAACGTCTTCGATCTTCCTATCGAAGACTGTGCGTCCGAGATCTCCTCTTGGGTTAAGGCAGGCATCGATGCTTTTATCCTGGCCAGGAAATTCCAGCTAAAATCAAATTCGTCCCCCTGGTTCTCACCCGCTTGCTTGGCCGCCATTGCCCACCGGAAACATTTCTTCCGGCTCTATCAAAGCTGCTCGTCGAACCAAAACAGGCGCCTTTTCGCCTCAGCACGGAATAAGTGTAAAAAAGTACTGAATGAAGCTAAGAGGGCGTTTGCTACCAGAATGAGGCAACGCTTAGCATCCTCTAAGTTTGGCTCCAAAGATTACTGGCGTCTCTGCAAAAGAGTGCTCGACAAGAGCAAGACTTCAATACCCCCACTAATCAATGAATTTGAAGTTCTCACCTCCCCAGCGGACAAGGCTGAATGCTTTGCCCGTAGATTCTCCACCAATTCGACACTGGACTCGTTAGGAATACCTACACCCGACTTCCCACCCAAAACTAAGGCTCAACTAAATAACGTCCACATTACACCCTCGCTGGTCGCCAAAATAATTGCACAACTTGACCCACACAAAGCGAGTGGCGGTGACGGAATCCCAATCATAGTACTGAAGAAATGTGGCCCAGAACTCTCCTCTGTCCTCTCTAAACTCTATAACCTCTGCCTACCTGCTTCCTGTTTTCCTGCCTGTTGGAAGTCCTCCTGTGTAGTTCCTATATTTAAGAATTCTGGCGAACCCTCAGACCCCGCTAATTACCGTCCTATTAGTCTCCTTCCGATCTTTGGCAAAGTTTTCGAAGCCATTATCAACGCCGAGGTAATTCAGCATCTCACGGCCCACAGCATCTCACGGCCCAAACAGTACGGGTTTCGCTTCACCAGGTCTACTGCTGATATGCTAACGACCATTACCGAGTATATATACGGGCACTTGACAAGAATGGCGAAGCCCGAACCGTTACCTTGGATATCTCCGAAGCGTTCGACAGGGTCTGGCACGCTGACCTCTTGTGCAAACTGCGGAGCTACGGAAAAACTGGACATTTGTTTGACCTCATCCAGTCATTCCTCTCTAACCGCACATTGAAGGTAGTATTAAATGGGCATGCCTCTCAAAACTACCATACGAACGCGGGCGTCCCTCAAGGTTCTATCCTAGATCCCACGCTCTTTCTGATGTACATTAATGATCTCCCCGACGCCATTAGATCCCAAGTAGGCATGTACGCCGATGACACAACAATCTACTCTCACCTCGATCAAAAACCAGGTGTGGGCGACAAAGCGAACCTCGCTGCCGAGCTTGAAAAGGACCTCCAATCCGTAGTGGCCTGGGGTAGGAAATGGCTAGTAAATTTCAATGCTTCTAAAACGAAGCTGTTATCAACTAACCACAATAGACAATCGCATCTACCTCCCATTAGCATGGGACAGGCTTGCCTCCCAGAGAGTAAGACACTACGCCTCCTTGGCCTTACACTCAAATAGAATGACTATATCGAATCCATTGCCAAATCTGCCGCTATGAAAGTCGGCTCTCTGTGCAGGGCCCGGAAGTTTTTCCCACTTGAATCTATCCTGCACATATACAACTCTACCATCCGCCCGTGTATTGAATATTGCTGCCATATCTGGTCGGGTGCCCCTGCTCCTCTCCTTGGACTTCTTGACAAAATACAAAGGAGGATCTGTAACGTGGTTGATACTGACTTGGCAGACCGGCTACAACCACTCTCTCACCGGCGTGATGTGGCTTCCCTGTGCCTCTTCTACAAGTACTTTCATGACTTCTGCTCCGATGAACTTAGATCACTGGTGCCGCCTAAGCACGAATTTACACGAGATTAGATTAGCAACTAGGTCCCACCCTTTTACAGTTAAACAGATAAGATGTAACCGTAAATTCTACTCCAACAGCTTCTTTTCTCGCGCTTCCCGCCTGTGGAACTCCCTTCCACAAGTCTGCTTTCCCGACAGCTACAATCTCCAGGTGTTTAAATGTAGGGTCAATAGACACCTCCTATCACACTAACTCCCAATCATTATCAGAGCACTCTCATCTACCCAACCCTCATTCTCGGTATCCTTATCCGCCTATCACCCACCCTCTGACATTTCCTATATTTAACTATTCTCGGTATTCCTACCCGCCTATCACCCACCCTCTAACATTTCCTATATTTAACCATTCTCGGTATCCCTACCTGCCTATCACCCACCCTCTGACATTTCCTATATTTAACCATCCTTTCTCCACTCCATGTAGCCCCCTGCGCAGTAGTGGCAGTGACATGCCTTGCTCGGGGTGAAACGCTTATAAAAAAAAAACTAAAAAAAAACAAACTTTATATCTATGTTATTACACAGTGGATATCCATATGTGTACATGAGTTAGTATTGAAGCAATATTCTTTTGTTTAAGCCATACACAGATAAGCACTTAGAAGTAGAAATTAATTGGATAATCTTTTATTGCCATTTATGAGCATACATGTCTGTATATGTAAAGTTATATGGATGTATGCGTGCGTGCGTGCGTGCGTCTGTGTGTGTAAGCATATATTTTACGTATATATAAGTGAGGTTTTATTTTCATTATTTATATATCGTGTTTTTATGTGTGGATATCAATGTCTTTAGGTGTGAACATGTGTCCCGCAACTCATGCATTTATTTATGTGAAAGTCGAAGTGCGTATGCGTATCGGGGTTGACAATGCATGTCTTAAAATGACATGTTGAAAATAGCTATTTCCCCTCTAAATTTTATCTGAATTTATATATATATATATATATTTTTTTTTTTAAAGAACCATTTTTTAAGAACCATCACATCACTTGAAAAGACACAAAAGTGTTGAAACAAAATGACTACTTTTGTAGTGATAATGTAACATATCCATGTTATAATTTATGAATAAATAATATATATATATATATATATATATATATATACGTAAGAGACACACAGACGAAGATGAAGAAAGACATACAAAGAGTGAGTGTGTATGTGTGTGCGTGAGAGAGAGAGAGAGATAAAGAGAAGGAAAGAGAAAGAGAGAGAGAGAGAGAGAGAGAGAGAGAAATAGAATGAGATAAGTTAGTAATATTCTTTTTTAGGAATTTGCCAAAGAAGTAACAAACAGTAGCAATGGTAGCGAAGTCTGCTGACATATTGTAGTACTTGGGAGGAGTTTGTTTTTGTTATTTACTTAAATGAAACCACCCTCCACATTTTATGGGTGAAGCGGCTGTTCGTGAAAAATATTTAGAATAGGATCGGAAAGAGAGGGTGGCGTAAACATAGCGATGTTCGTCATTCTGTACCCATGTACTTCCGGTTATATGGCCATTCATTTCCTCACCACTTATATGGAGAGTTTCATCAGCCTCTGGTTGTAAAAATAAATAAAATGAAAATAAGTCACCTGATTTGGAATATGTTGGTCTTCTTTCCCAGCATCTTAGTCGAGATTACTGTCATCTTTGTCTGAATTTTAGAATATGAAGGAATTAACTGACAGAGGTAAGATAAAATAAAGGAGAACTTTACTGAACTTTTTGGTAAAACGCAGTCTATTGCAGTAAAGTTTTGCTTCTCTTAATCCAGTTATAATTTCTTTACTTTCCAATCAAATTCCCTAAGATTGCATCAGTTTTCACGGCGAATGGAAAGAATATTCTATCAAACATATATATATTCTAATTATATAAATAAATAGAAAGAATGTACTAAAATTGTGTTTGTACATGAATACACAGACAAACATACAGAGAGACAAATAAAACATGGAATTTAACTTACTATATAAATCGCTAGGAAAATGAAATTCAAGAGAAGGGCTTACAGGCTGCTACGACTCACTGTGGGCTCAACCCACTGTCTGACTGGTCAACAACACCCCTGCCTTACCTTCTCACCCATCGTCACGTCAAGTCCTTACCCCTCTTCCTCACACATTATCGGCAAGGAAGAAAGAAAGAACAACCCTTCAACGTCACGATTATTACTACAGAAGGAAAGAGAGAACATCACAGAGCTACTGATTACCTACTCCACTCGTCCAGCGGTACATATTTGTTCACTTTCCTCTTCTCTCAGCCTTCCGTCCCTTTCTCAATGAGGACAACCGCCCGGGAAAACCACACACATCCCTGCGAACATTACATACAATTACCAAGACGGCCAACCTAAAACAAATTCATGCACATCTAGAGCCAAACGGCTAAGAATTAAGGACAACCAAATTCGTAAACCACTCGTCTGTATTTATTTAATAAACGAGATAAATTTACATCTGCCTTTGTCATATTTTTTCTTGTAATCATACGCTTGTTCATAACAATACTTTATGGATTTACAGAATATAAATGCATCAATAATTTGTTCAGGTAGTAAGATAGGCATTAGCAGAATTAAGAAAAGAGAAGTGAATAAACGTCTTACTCGGTTATTTTACATGGTTTTCATTGTGCCTGTGATTTAGCTTCAATCATAATAAGCGAGAGAAAATGAAAAGTTGGAGTACAATATGTTGAATTCATTCTAACTGACCAAACGAGTTAATTTTAGTACCTCACTCCAGACTGACGGTATTGTTACTTCTTAACATGCGCACAAGTTACAGAAGATTCAAAGGTAAACACTCAAGTCATGAAGCGCTACATGTACCAATAAAATCGGTTAAAAATGCCAGTTAAGGTCAAAGATACCAATATATAGAACATATAACAAAAGCTTACGCTCTTGAAACTAAAATAAAATGTGCGCATTTTACTCGTTTACCTACTTCTGGCACACACGACATGAAGTTAGTAAACTGGTAGTTGTATTCATAAGAAGTGAAGAAAGTAAAAGTAATCAATAACATAAGAAAACTAGACTTGATACATGTAACTGAGTAGCTTTTGAAAATATTTAATGGCCCTCTGGCTGCAGGTTAAAAATGTTTGCAAGATTTTAAAAGTTTCACCACATACATAAATTTTGGATTGCACAAATGTGCCAATTTAGCCATCTTGACTGTTAGACGATCAAAGAAAGAAGTGAAGCCGGTGACTTTCGGTGACGTCTGGAAAAATTATCCAGGGAGCCATACAGCATCTCAGCAAGTGAGTATTCAATGTTACCCTTCATAAATGTGCGAATACTCAGAAAGACTTAGGAAATATACCTAAACCAATTAGACTAGATCAACATTAACTTCAACGGTTGACTCTCAAACTGCGGTGGAATATTTCTACTATGCCATTTGCTTCGGGAAGATAGACAGTGGTACAAATTTACTCATTACCCAAATGTTTTATTTGCTAACAAAATAAATCATATTCGAATTGCTGGGACATCAAAACGTTATACTAATCCAGAAATAACATTTTTCCATAGTATATGCAGAAATATCTAATAGGAGAATACTTCCCATCAGCAGATAAAATGATCAATACTTATTAACAAATAGGTGTATCCTTCTCAGTGATGTAAGGGTCCTGTGCTGTCGACATGTGAGTGAACCGCTCATTAGATTGACGGATAAGGGGTGTACAAATGTATCTTTAGGAGCAGATTTATTCCCAAACTGAGTATCCAACTTCATGTACGACGATGGAGGCGTTAGCACCAAGATGAAACAAGTTATGCATGCTGTGGAAATAAGGTACGCTACAAAGATACAGGAACAAAAAGACTGTTTCAATCTCTAAGTTGCTGTGGGGAACACAAATCTTGGTAAGTTTCAAAGATAAAGAATTATTCAAAAGAAACGGTTCTATTTCTTGATCCTTCGTGTGTTCCTCAACCAATGACTGGTATTCCGTACAAAGGTTCAAAAGAAACGCATTGATACCATGAGATATAATATCCACAAGAATGTTTCTTTTAATAAAATCTGAAGGATGTGCGATTGGGGCGTAATTGATAGCGGCTCGGAATGAGAAATCTGAGAATTGAGATCGAAAACCAGTCAGGATTCTTATAAATATCGTTGGAAAAAACATTTCTTACCCTCAGTTAAAGTTCAAGTAGGAGGGCTTGTATCTAGAAAAAATATTGTTATTTTCAAAAGATATTAAAGCAATATTAAATCGCAGAAATAGAATTATACTTTCGATCTAAAATATGCTTTGGATTTAAATAACTCACAAATAGTTAATCCATAAATCTCATAGAGATTTGACTGCAATGTGATTAGTAAGTGGTTTTGAACAGTCATGATATGGAAGGGGCAAAAATATAATCCTGCATGAATAAGTCCGGTGTTGAAATTTTATTCGTCCGTTCGTTGCTTCGTTTTCTTTCTCTCCTTTTCTCGCCAAGGCCGTTGGGAAATTTAAATGTCTTTGCTATACCACGTGTCGCGTATCTCGCCTCTGATTGGTTGGCCCCCTCTGATAAAATTTGAAGGAGCGGGAACCCTCAGTTTTTTTGATTTTCGTCGACTTGAGCAATCCTGAAAATTTTAGCTCCGTCAGACCAAAGATGTAAAAAGAAGTCTAAATTTATTTGCGGGTTTGAGAAGCTCGCAGAAGAAGAAAAGAAAGGGATTCCTTCAGACGAACAGAGAAGAAACTAAAGATTCGACGATACCTTTCCAGAGGAAGAAAGAGTTTATTTCCCTGAAAAGGACCGTTTCTCCTTTTTGTCATTAACCCACGTGGCGGAAGAAAAATAAGTTTGAACGTCACTTCTTCCAGAGGAAGAAAGAAATTCTATTTTACAAAAGATACTTCTTCCAGAGGAAAAAAGAAATTTTATTTTACCATAGATACTTCTTCCAGAGGAAGAAAGAAATTTTATTTTACAAAAGATACTTCTTCCAGAGGAAGAAAGAAATTTTATTTTACAGAAAAAAGGGACAGTTTCCCATGTTGGCCTACCACCCACGAGGGTTGAAGAAGAGACTCAACGAAAAAAACACTTTTTTCCAGGCTTGAGACGAAGAAACGAACTTCGAACACTGAATATAACAAAAATTAGGGAAATCAGAGCCGCTATCCGGTAGCTAGAGGGAAAGCTACTCTCCCTAAGTTCTCTCCCTTCAAAAAAAAAAACAAATCGGAGTAACTGAAGCTTCAGATTAACAAGGTAACTGTAAAGGACTTTTTTGTGGTACCAAGGCCTTTTTTTTTGTGGTACCTGGCCTTTGCTAACGGACCTGTTTTGCAGTCAGCTCACAATTCCTCTCTGTGTTGAATAAAGTGGTAAATTTTCTTTAATTTGAACTCTTTGTGTTATATTGAATTTTTTTTTTTTTTGTTTTTTTTTTATTTCCTTTCCCCCTTTGTTCACAGCAGAATTTTTTCTTACGACATAAAAAATTTCTGCATCTCCGTTGGTGACACTTTCCTCGAAAAAAGATATTAGTTTCTACTGACCGTCGAAACAAAGCATCACCCACACTAATGAAAGAAATATTAACAGTAAACCAACTCTCTTAGCAGCAGACCTAACAATGAGTTCAATTCAATCCTTCCATGTCATGTCAGCGGAAAATATTGACCCGAGAAGGCGCAACGAGTCCTTCTTCTGAAAGTTAGCATCAGCCATGCTGATGAAAAGCAGAAACAGGTCTCTCAAATAATTAATAGAAAGCAGCTTCGTTTTGGATACGTTAAATTAACAAGACATTCTTTGCCTCAGCTAACAACAAGCTGTGGGTCATTTTTAGAACCAGCTGCAAATTTGACCTTATCTAACTGATCAGAGTTACTATCGCGACAAAAGTAAATGGTTGTTTCATCAGCATAGATACTAAATTGAGAATTGATACCAACATAAAGATCATTGAGGAAAATTAAGAACAAAGTAGATCCATTGTTAGAGCCCTGGGGGATAATTGCATTAGTACGAAAGGAACTAGGAAAA
Source organism: Ascarosepion bandense (assembly GCA_037127315.1). Classification (NCBI taxonomy): domain Eukaryota; kingdom Metazoa; phylum Mollusca; class Cephalopoda; order Sepiida; family Sepiidae; genus Ascarosepion; species Ascarosepion bandense. Next base: position 2,398,474 of record JBBBDQ010000879.1, read on the forward strand.
TGGCCGTTCAAGACAACTTTCATTTCGTGATTTGATAAGATTGAATCAGTTTAAAAAAATCGTCCAGAGACACCATAACCGTTCAACTTGTGTAAAAGACCTGTATGCTAAACACTGTCGAACGCTTTCCAGATATTCAAAGCAACAATCCGAGCTTCACTAGTTTTATCTAAAGATTGACAGACTCTTTCTGCAATAATAGTGAATACATCAGCAGTTGACCAAGAGAAACTTGTCTAAAAAAAGATCCCACGATGTTAGATCCTTAACCAATTCAGAGTTAATTTAGCAAAAAGTGGTTGAAGGCTGATATGAATGCAAAGATATTTATTGATACAATGATCTTAGCAAATATGAAAAAGAGAAGTGAATTCAGATCTTTCTTAATAGTTGATGTGAAATACACGTGTTGTCATTTTGGTGAATTGGTTCCAACTGCTCTGGTGACTTAATTTTCGTGCCGCACGTCAGTCTGTCACGTGACGCACTTTACCACTTGACATGTGCACAATTTACAGCTTAGTCAAGGCCATGCATGAATTTTTTTAACAAATACAACAGGTTCGTAGAATTGAGAAATATGTTCACAGCGTTCATGCTCCAACTCTACGATTAAAACAAGCCAAGTATGCCTGTATGACTGCCTACTTGCAGAAATCAAGTAGGAATTTGATTATTTTTCTTGTTATTCGATATAATCTGTTATTTTGTATGCAAAAAAGAAAAAAAGGATGTGGTATTTCCTCTTCTACTAGTCAGAATCAATGACAATGATAAGGTTATAACTATTTTTATTTGTGGTAATCTTCAGTAATTAAAAAAGTAATAAGTAACAGCAAGTCTTCTTAAATCGATAAAATTTTCATGGATATTTACTAACATTTTATTATTTCTAATTCTTATCTTTTTGCAATGATTTTCATGACTGTTTAAAGTTCTCCAATAATTATGGTTGTTATATTCTACAGTGTCAAATTCATCTTGTCGTCTGCTAAAATAATGACATTCACCATTTAAAGATTTTTATATCAATGATTAAATTTACTTTTTCTATTCTGGTTTATTGCATTTGCCTGTATAATTGACTCCAAAACATTTGCAAAATTCCTACTCAATCACTATAATTGCTTCATTTGTTATTGCGTATATTTTGATATCGGTGTAGCTACATCTAATACTGAACTCTCATTATTAGTTACTAGAAATACCGGTGAAAATTTCAAGTTTCTCTTGTTTTAATTTTTCATGACTCTTAATTCTTAAGTTAATGACTGAATAAACCCATGCCGAATTCTACGAGAGTAAAATATTTCTCTATGATATCTTTAAATATTTGAGATTAACAAATTTAACTAAATGTTGCAGTAACAATCATAATATAAAAGTTGGTCTTTATTTAAAGAAGTAAGGAGGTACAAATGAAAAGATTTAGAATGGAAAACTTTTCCATTCTTTTTTCTACCATATATGTTTATTATTTTTTGTTTATTCTGACATAATCTATTAATCATTTGGTAGTCAAGTCAATAATGTCTCCAATGCTGATAAATCCTTTTTCTACTTCTTTTCTTTTCATCTTAAGCCTGTTAGTACCATCTTTAAGGTGTAAGGCTCTATACATGACAATTAATTTCCGAGTTATCTGTTCTAATGATTTCTGTTTTTTACTTATCCAGTTTAGAAACGATATGATATGTTACACTACAAAAACAATGATGAGTCTTGTCTCTAAAATTTGTTTCTCTGAAGTAATCTTTCTTTTTGGTTTCTTTTGTATCTTTTGTATTCAATGTCTTTATGACTACATTGTTCAAGACTTTGATTTCTTTTGGTTTGTTTACTTTTGTAAATCATTAACAATTCAAATTGTTTTATTCCACATTTCAATCAGTCAGTTAAGTGCCATACGTGAAACACGCTTGGGCGATCATGTCTCGAAAGAGACATGACTGACTGGGCAGAAGATTATCCCGCAGTAGGTTGCCATTGCTTTCTGTGGTAGACTGGCTGACAGCCAAGGCTATAGAACCCAGTCTGTCCTGTTATTTAACCCATAACTGGAAGGAAGAGACGGATTAATACCTTTCCCAATGGTATTTGCACGTAACTGAATGCAATGAATTCAACTGGAATTCGAATTCGGCTGCCCAATTTCTCGTTCCGAGCCGATATCCACTGCACCACAACGCACATCCCCACATTTCAATAGCTTTGCTAAAAACATCGTGACTAATGCTCACTTTCCTTTTTCGCAAAACATTTTAGTAGGTATACGTAAGTCTTAAAACGAATTTTGATAAATAAAAAAAACGCTTTCTTGAAACTTTAATTTTAGCTTTAATTGAAAACTAAATGATTAAATTTACTATTCCCAGTAAGCAAAATATGATGTATTACAAATAGTAATTACAATGATTGGAATCTCTATGTCTTTAAAGTTTTCAAAATTTATCACCATTTCATCCATTTTTGATAGCTTGACAGGTTTTTAGCAAAAGTTTTTATTTCTCAAATTTTTAAATTCTCGATTTTAAAAAATTTTATAAAAATAAAATATTCATCTGTGACAAGTTATTTTTGGAAAATTAGAAAATTTAAAGTTAAATTAATCTGATTTACACATGTATTACTTTTTCATAGCATGAAATTTTATAATAAAAGTATTTCTTAATCACAGAGGTGCAGAGTGATTGATGTGCAAAGTGAGGGATGACAGCTAGATGTGGTGATAAGCTAAGTATGGTTGACCAGAATTTACACAATTGTCCGAATTTTTTTCTTGTAAAGGGAAGAAACTGTTAAACATGTAACCTTTTAATGTAACACAGAAAATACCATACTTAGTATTGTATGTACTTTTTATCATTTTCCCCAAGCAAGGTAACAAAACCACTAAGATGCAAAGAGTTACTCTTTGTATCTTAGTAGCTTTGTGAGAGAGTATAAGAAAAATACAATTATGAGGGGAGAACAATAAAAGAACAGCAATTAAGAAGACAGAAGATAACAATTGACATTGAATTCAAATTATTCAAGATCAAAGTTGACTGAGAAATAAGAATTTGGAAGAGAGTTCTACAAATGAGAAATTTGATAAAAGAAACTAGCATAGAAGTAATATTTACATCTAGCCACTTCAACTGTAATATGATAGGACCTTGTCATCAATCTGGTACTGTGCTTAAATTTCATAAAATCTAGAAACCATATGGAAAGTTATTAGAACATTTCCCATGAAAATACTTATAGAAAAGGTAGATTGAATCTATGTTACGGTGATTAGAAAGTGACTGAATCCATGATGCTATGTCAGGACTGATAATGTTGCAGAATATTCTTTGTATTTTATCAACGATTTCTAAATACATAGCAGAAACATCAGACTAGCTATGCAGCAATATTTCAAAGATGGGCAAACGGATCTCAAGAGTTCTGAAAGATCTCTAACCAAATTCTGAATAGAAGCAAAGCATCAGTGCCTACTATTAGAAATGGGCCCAAGGTCATCAAACAAGGCAAAGACCTTCAATCTTTGTCTCTAACTCAACATTAGATGACAAAGGCTTACCAACTTCCTGCATCTTATTGAGCACAATCTCAGTAATATTTTCATTACCGCTCAGTCCTAAGACTTATCAAATATTTTGTCCCTAAGAAGGCCACCGGTCCAAACAAAATCACTGTGGTTATCCTTAAGAATATTAACCCAGAGTTATTACCATGCTTAACAAAATTATTTAACTACCTTTAAAATAATGATTTTTCATTTTCTAGAGCTGAAAAATGATATTGGTTTTTGTAGATTATAAAGAAGTTATATTACTTTATGATGTGATATTTCTTCTCAAGACTCAAAAAACTTTCATATTGCTTTCACAAGATTTTTTAAAAAGTAATATTTCTTTCTCTAGATACAAGTGATATTTCATCTCTAGCTGATTTTCATCATTTTACATAAAAATCAATGTCAGTATAAAGAAGATTTTGATCTCTTTATATAAAAAATCTAAGTAAATGTACAGTTGATATTCATATTTTCATATAAAAAGAAGGAAATCTAAATGTGCATATCATATTCATCATTTTATATGAAGAAAAGTAAATCTATATAAATGTACAACTGAATGTCATTTTCATATAATAAGAAGGAAATCTAAGCATATGTACATATGATTTTCATCTTTTTATAACATAAAAAGGAAAATCCATGTAAATGTACAGTAGATTTTTATTTTTAGATATAAAAAGTTTATGTCCTGCTGATTTTCATACTTTATATAAAAAAGATCAGTGTAAATGTATAGATGATTTTTATTTATGTATTTATGTATAAAGCAAATCACTGTAAGTGTACAGCTGATCTTCATCTTTCTATATAATAAGAAGGAAATCTAAGTAGATGTACATATGATTTTCATATTGTTTTAATATAAAAAATGCAAATTCCAAGTAAATGCACAACTGTTTTTTCATCTTTTATATAAAATAGAAAATCTAAATGTACAGCAGATTTGTATTTTTTATATAAAAATTAAGAAAACATAAATTTAAAGCTGATTTTCATCTTTTAAATACAAGAAAAGAAAATCAACATAGATGTATGGAAGATGTTCATCTTTTTTTTAAAAAGCTAAAATCAACATCAATGTCCAGCTGATTTTAATCTTTTTATATAAAAAAGAAAATCAATGTAAATTTTTACCTGACTTTCATCTTTTTTATGTAAAAAAAAGAAATTCAGTGTAAATGTACAGCTGATTTTCATTATTATAAATAAATAAAGCATCCTATTGAGTTTCATATTTTATATAAAAAGTCAGCATAAATGTACAGCTGATTTCCAAACTTTTTATATAAAAAAGTAAATTTTTGTAAGTGTACAGATGAATATCATCTTTTTTTATGTATAAGAAAAGAAAATTATCATAAAGGTGCAGATGATTTTCATAATTTTATATTAAAAGAAAACATAAAAAAGAAATCAACATAAATGCAGATTTTCATCTTTTTATATCAAAAATCTAAGTCAATCTACAGCTGATTTTCATATTTATAAACACAAAAAAGCAAATCCAAGCAATGTACAGATGATTTTCATATTTAATATAAAAAATATATGTATAATATAAACCAGAGTAGAGTTGATTTTCATCGTTTTATTATTTTTATTATTTAAAGAAAACAAAATCTATACAGATGTACAAATGATTTTCATCACTTTATATAAAAAAAGAAAATTCCAAGAAAATGTACTGCTGATTTTTATCTTTTATTTAAAAAAGATAAGATTCAATTAATTTACAGTTAATTTTCATCTTATAAGATGAGTAAAAGTATGTTAGAAAACTATGAAAACGTACAGCTAATGTACATCATTTTATATAAGAAAAAGAAAATCCAAGTAAATATTGAATTGATTTTCTTATATGTTTATAAAAGCTAAAACTAATTAAATGTACAAAAGATTTTCATGTTTTCTTATAAACGTAACATAAATCCATGTAAAAGTACAGCTTATTTTCATCTCTATATACAATAGAAATATAAATCCAAATGTACAGCTAACTTTCATATTTTTATATAAACAAGTAAATATACAGTTGATTTTTATATGAAAAATGTAAAAATATGATAAATTTTACACTAATTTTGATTTTGTTCATTTGAAAATATGAAAATTTACTAGTTACATGCACATTTAGATCTTTACAACTGAGAAACAAAAATATTCTTCTTTTTATATACATTTATTCTTTTTCATTTGGCAATATGAACATTAATTCTTTTTAAATGTGTTTATACATTTTCATTTAGAAATATGAAAATATATTATTTTTTTAAATGTAGACATTTTTTGTTGCAAACAAGTGAATAACCTACCTTTTATACATATTTCTGTCATTTTTTATTGGATATAAGAACATTTCTTTTTTGACTTATTTATACTTCTTTCATTTAGAAATATCAAAATATCTTACTTTCAGTCACATTTAGGCTTCTTCGTTTAGAAATGTCAAGATATGCTACTTTTTATACTAATTTCAGCTTTTTCATTTAAACATATAAAAATATGCGAATTACATACACATTTAAATTTTTCAATTCAAAATATGAAAATATTCTTTATATATATATTTATTTTTTGTTTGAAAATATGAAAGTTAACTCTTTTTATATACATTTATACATTTGTATTTAGAAATATGAACATATATTAATTTTTTATTAGGACCATGAATAAGTTCTCTTTACAAAAATTAGTTAGAAACATGCCACTGAAAGTAATGTCCATCAGTAGCCACTACTTTTTATTTGAATTCCATGCCAGTAAAATGGCATGTCTTTTAAGGCTAACCACAAATTGACCTATTTTTTGAGATCTTCAAAGGAAGGAAAGTTATGCCCAGCCAGGCAATGTGTCATTAATTGGAACAAGTGTTAATGAGATGAGGCAATGTCTAATGAATATGGCCAATGGGGCAGAACTTCGCATTTAATCATTTCCAAGTAGGTTTACACCCATTTTGCAACATGTGGCCTTTTGTTGTCATGATGCAAAATCACTTTGTTGTGTCTCTGCTTGTATAGTGGTGGATTTTCTTCATCAGCTCAAATGCATCAATTGTAGTTGATAGCAATCTTCTGTGATGATGTCCATTGGTTTGAGAAGCTCATAATAAACTATACCTGGCTGATTCCTCCAAATGCAGAGCAGAAGTTTTGAACCATGGATATTCGGCTTTGCTGCCAATGTTAATGGATGGCCAAGCTTACTCAACAATCTTCTATACTTGGGATTATTGTATCTACTTTTCTATTACTGGTGATGATATGATAAAAAAAACTTTCCTTTTCTGCCGTTGAAGCAGCTGTTCACAAATGGCAAGACACCATTCTACATCACTTGGCTTTAACTTGTACAGCACCCAATGTCCTTGCTTTTGAATCATTCCTAATGCTTTCAAACATTTCAAAACTCTTGTGTGGGCAACTCCTAATGATTCTGCGAGTTCAGCTTTGTCTGACATGAGTCTTCATGAAGCAATGCCTCCAATCTTTCATCTTCAAACTTCAACATCAAAACCATTAGTTTTGAAGTGTCTAAACCAATCTCTGTATGTTGTTTCCAACACGTTGCTGTAAGTTTCTACAAGAATTCTGTGCACTTCAGCTACAGATTTCTGTCCAATAAAGTAATGCAGTAAAATTCCCTATTTTTTCTTTTTCTTTTAAAAGTATAAATATTTGCTACATTTTATATGCATTCATTTTGAAATATGATAATACCCTTTTTTAATACTGTAGGCATTTTCCTTTCAAACAAATAGTTTTCTTGTAGTTTATTTGTAGTCCTTTCTTTAAACTGTCTTCATCTACCTTTTTTAGGAGGTCTTGTAGTTTTCTATCAGCACTTTTTCATATACACATATTAAATATGCTACTTTTTATACACTTTTGGTCTTTTCCTATATAGGAAAATATCAAAATTTACTATTTTCTCTATATATTTACTCATTTTATTTAGAAATATAAAAATAAGCTACTTGTCATACACATTTAGCTTTTTTTCAAGTATAAATATTAAAATATGCTACTTTTTATACCCATTTGATTTTTATATAGATAAATATAAAAATACGCGACTAGTTTTAAAACTTAGATATTTTTGTTTCAAAATATAAAACTGATAATTTCATACACATTCAGTCTTTTTTTAAGTGAAAATATTAAAATATCCTTTTTATACACATTTATTCTTTTTCATTTGTAAATATGAAAATCCACCACTTTTTATAGACATTTATGCATTTTTGTTAATAAATATGAAAATATGCTATTTTTTATTTAGAAGTAGGAAATTATGCAACTTTTTATACATATTTAGGTTTTCTCTTTAGAAATATTGAAAATATGATACTTTTTATACATACTCCATCTGTTTTTATAGCAACATGAAAATATGCTTCTTTTTATAAACTTATGCATTTTTATGCTAATTGTATGATAATTTTTATACACATTTACACTGATTTCATTTAGCAATATGTAAATATGCTATTTTCTAAAAATATGCATTTTTATTAAAAATATATATATACATTTTTTTAAAATCTTCTCACCCCAAGCAAGGCATTCTACTGCCACTGTTGTGCAGGGGGTTACATCAGGGAAAGTGATGAGAAAGCAGGGTTAGTTATGGGAAACGTCAGGAGGAGGGTAATAGGCAGATTAGAAGACCGAGAATAGGGGTGGAGTAGAGGGGAAAAAAGAGATTGAGAGAATGGATGCGAGTTAGTGAGATAGGAGAAGTCTATGAAAGTATTTTAATTTTATGTTTTTTGTTATTTTGTGATATGAAAATATGGAACTTTTTGTAGATACTTTTCAGTTAATTGTCATATGTGACACATGCTTTGGGCAATCATGTCTCAAAAGAGACATGACTGACTGGGCAGTAAATTATCCCGCAGTAGGTTGCCATTGCTTTTTGTGGTAGACTAGTTGCTAGCCAAGGCTAAAGAACCCAATCTGTCCTATTATTTAACCCATAACTGGAAGGAAGAGACAGATTAATACCTTTCCCAAGAGTATTTGTACATAAGTGAATGCAAGGAATTCAACAGGAATTCGAACTCGGCACTCCAATCTCTCATTCCGAGTTGATATCCACTGTACCACAATGCACATCCTGAGATACTTTTGCTCTTTTTATTTAAAAATATGAAAATATGCTATACATATTTAAGCATCTTTAGTAAGAAATTTATAAATATGCATCTAAAGTTTTCTGTTATACAGCTAGTGTCACATTCCAATGAAATATATATTTTTTTAAGTCCGTTACTCTTTGAATTCAGCCATTCTCTCCTCACTCTCTGATTACTGGACACTTGCTTCTCTCTCTCTCTCTCTCTCTCTCTCTAACACACTGCTTATTTACTGGTAGCCAACATAAACTGGAAAAAACAGAGCAAATTTGGTATGACTTTAGAAATCTTCTCAACTTTCAGTGGCCTGCACGTGGTAAGAGTGAATTTTCTGCTAATTTATTCTACCATATTTGTTTTTATTCATTTAATTTTGGGACTAAATTCTACTAAATTGTTGGTTTAAAGGCCGTTTCAACTTTTACTAAGTTGAAACTTAGTTAAAAAAAAAAAATTATTTTATTTTCACGTCTATTGAACAGGTGAAGTGGCTCATCCCTTGTTTCCTGTTTAGGATGTGGTTTCCGGTTTTTCTCTTTTCCAATCTTTTCACTCTTTTTTTTCATTTTATTTTATTTTTTTCAATTAGAGTAGAAAGACTAAACTATCGCCAGGTTCACACTCCGCCCACGTCTATTGAACAGGTGAAGTGGCTCATCCCTTGTTTCCTGTTTAAGATGTGGTTTCCGGTTTTCTCTTTTCCAAACTTTTCACTCTTACGTAGCCACCTGTGCATCAGTGGCATTTTCGCTTTGCTTGGGGTGATATGATTAAAAAAAAAATGTTACTTTTTATACACATTTATGCTTTTTTATTCAGAAATAAGTAAATATGTTACATTTGAAGCACATTTCAGTTTTTAATTTTGTTATTTTCATATATATTCATGCTTTTTTATTGAAAAAACAAAATATTTTACTTTTATACACATTTATACATTTTCGAAGTTCGAATTCCAGTTGAATTCATTGCAATCATATATGCGCAAATACCCTTAGGAAAAGTATTAATCCATCTCTTCCCTCCAGCTATGGGTCAAATAACAGGACAGATTGGGTTCTATAGCCTTGGTTGGCAACCAGTCTACTGCAGAAAGCAATGGCAACCTACTGCAGGATAATCTTCTGCCCAGTCAGTCATGTCACTTTCGAGACATGATCGCCCAAGTGTGTATCACATATGGCACTTAACTGACTGACTGATATATTTTCATTTAGAAATATGAGTATATCTTTTATTTTAAAAATGTATGCATTTTTATTTTAAAAACAAGTAAATATGCTACTTTTTTACATATTTATGTCTTTTTACTTAGAATTAAGATAACATGAGACTTTGATACACATTTATGTTTTTTCATTTAGAATTTACATGCTTATTTAGGCTTCTGTATTTAGAAATGTGTAAACATGCTTCCTTTTATACAAATTCTAGCTTTTTTCATTTAAAAATATGAAAATAAGATAATTATATACACATACTTTTTTCACTTGAAAATATGCTACTTTTTATACACATTTATTGCTTTTCATTTGCAAATATGAACATTTGCTACTTCCTAAAGACATTTAAACATTTTCATTTAGAAATATGAAAATATCTTTTTTTTTTAAAACATAGGCATTTTCAATTTAGAAAGAAGTAAATACACTACTTTTTATACTTGCCTATATTTTTGAAATGAGGTAGTATTTACACTAATTACATTATTTGAATTATTGCCTTCATCTTTGTTGTCATTTGTACATTTTGGCTGTTGTATGCTCTGGCCTTCTTCTGGTGCTAGAAATTTCAAACCAAACCCTTTATTACTGGAGTACATCATTCTCATTCTTTGCATGAAGTCTTAATCTGTCTACCCTAGGTGAAGAGGTTATCAAAGAAAATTCAAAGGATCTGGAGTTCATATAACATCAGGACAATCTTCAGAAGTGGGTCTACATTTCACAGGTACCTCTCCCAAATAAAACTCCCAACAGAAGAGAACATGACTAAGGACTGTGTGTATGCCATTCCATGTAGCTGTGTAAAGAAAATAAAGGAGAAACAGGTCATCCCATTAAGGTAAGGCTACAACAACATCACAAGGCTGTAACACGAAGGAAGATAGAAAAAATAGGTATAACTGACCACATATGGAGGGAGAGAGGGGATCAACGCCCCCTATGGGATGAAGATGTAATAATAGATAGAGAACACCACTGGAACTATATAAACTTAAGGAATCAGTACATATGCTAGGCTACAAAAATCTCCTAAGCCGACAAAGCACAGAGATGAATACAATTTGGGAACCAACTAATACGGAGTGCCAGAGAAAATCATTAGTGTCAAAAATTGCAATATGAGCTCTAGTAAAAAATACTAGAGAAAACCATTCACATCAAAATTGCAATATGAACTCTCCTAAAAAATGGTTACTGAACATTAGGTTTATAAGTCCCACAAATTCAGTTTTCTTGTCCTTAAGGACAAATGGCCCAGTGGATATAGACATTGATTAGTTCCAATGACTTGACCCAAAGAGTTGTGAGTGCAATACCAGGCTGGGGAACAAGTAACTTAGGGAGTCTGGTTAGAGGGAGATAACTCATGACTACCAAAACAGACTTCACGCAAGGAATGAAAATGATATACCCAGTGATTGTAATAAAGGGTTGAAGAAGGTCGTAGCGTACAATGGCTGAAACAGTGTACAAATGGCAACCAAGATGAGAACAATGGCAACCAAGACGAGAACAATAGTCTGAATAATGTAAATAGTGTACTTTTTATGCATTTACATTTTTTATTTATATAAGAAAACTTGCTTCTTTTATACTCATTTATGCTTTTTTATTTTGAAATATCAAAATATATTTCTTTTCATACACATATGTTCTTCTCCACTTATAAATACAATATTTACTACACTAATTTAGGCTTTTCTCATTTGAAAAAATAAAAACATGCTACTTATAAGTGCATTTAAGACTTTTTCAATTGAAAATTTGAAAATATTTTATACATATTCTTTTTCTTTGAAAAAAATGAAAATTTGCTACTTTTTATACACATTTATGCATTTTCATTTAGAAATATGAAAATATCCTCTATTTTAATAATGCAGGCATTTTTTATTTAGAAACAAGTATATAAGTTACTCTTTATACATATTTATATCTTTAAATGAATTTATGCAATTGTACAAATGATGTTCATATTTCTACATAAAAATAAATAAATCTCAGTAAATGTATAGATGATGCTGGGACTTCTATATAAAAGTAAGCAAATCTCATTAAATGTACAGATGATTTTCATCCTTTTTATAAATGTAAATCCAAATAAATGTTCAGATAATTTTTTAGCTTTTTATATAAATGTAAATATATCCAAGTAAATATATCGCTGATTTTCAATTATTTACCTAAAAAAATAAATCTATATAAATATATAGCTAATTTTCATCTAAGTACATCAGTTTTCATTTTTTTATATAAAAGTGAGTCTAAGAAAATGTATATCTGATTTTCAAATATTTTTATACAAAAAACGCCTGTGCAAATGTATGGCTGATATTAAATATATGTCAACCTACACCTGATTTTCAATTTTTTATGTAATATATTACCTTGACCAACAAAAATATGATTGACAAAAATATATTCTGACTGTGGATGGTAGCAGTGATGTGTAACACCAAAGGTTTGAAAAGCAATAACTGACAAAAATATAGTTTATGTCAATTAAGCAACAACTCGAAAAAGAAAAAATGCATAAGAATTTGGGGTTATATAAGTCTGGGATTTCTGGACAAAAAGAAGAAGAAGTAAACAGAGAGAGAGAGAGAGAGAGAGAAAACAGAGAACTCCCACTGGTTAACGGCTCTCTGTCAGCTCCCTCATATGTGCATGATATCTCTCTGGTTACCCTCCTATTCCACACAACTGTCACAAATGAAGAATAAAAATATAAGTTTATATTTTTATATATATGTGTTCTTGTTCATCAATGCCTATCAAGATACTTTCTGTTTTCCAGCAGCTGCCTAATATAATTCATTTATATTAAAAGTAAATCTAAGTAAATGTACAGCAGATTTCCATCATTTTATATAAAAAAGTTAATCCGTGTAAATGTAGAGCTGATTTCCATCTTTTTACATAAAAGTAATTAAATATATTAAATATGTAAATTTTTATATAAATGTAAATATATCTATGTAATTGTGCAGCTGATTTTCAACGTTTTATATAAAAAAATAAACCTAAATGAATATACAAATGATTTTTTAGATTTTTATATAAAAGTAAGTATATCTGAGTAAACCTGCAGATGAATTTCATATTTTTATATAAAATAAATCATGTAAATTTACCGGTGATTTTTTACCTTTTTTATAAATGTAAATATAAGTAAATGTACAGCTGATTTTCATCTTTTTACACAAAGGTATATAAATATATGTAATATACAGATGATTTCTTAGCTTTTTAGCATAAATGTAAATATAGATATATCTAAGTAAATGTACAGCTGATTTTCATCTTTTTACACAAAGGTATATAAATATATGTAATATACAGATGATTTCTTAGCTTTTTAGCATAAATGTAAATATAGATATATTTAAGTAAATGTACAGCTGATTTTCAAATATTTATATACAAAAATAAATCTATGTAAATGTATAAATTTTTATATTAATGTCAATGTATTATATTTATGTACATTTACAGCTGATTGTTACCTATTTATATAAAAAATAAATAAATCTATGTGATTTTCATTTTTCTATAATGTAAGTAAATCTAAGCAAATGTACAGCTGATTTTCAGTTTTATATATAAAAGTATGTAAATCTAAGTAGATATACATATAACACTATTTTAGCCTGGCCAGATGGAAGTAATTAAATTAGTGGCATTATTAATTGTTACAAATAAGACAGAAGAAATTGTATTGGTCCATATTATTCATTTTTATGTATCAAAAAGAACCAACTAAAAAAAAGTTGTTCATTCTGACATGAATGCCAGTAATAAAATTTATTATGGGCAGAGGAAGGTAAGAGGTCACAAAACCCAAAGTTGAGAGATATGAACAAAGTTATATTTTGCAGGTGTGTTATTTCATAAACAGCCAAGCCAAAGGAGGTCATTGTTAACAATTGGAAATAGTTTGAAGTCAGAACAAGGACACCACAGATAAAGGAAAAAATTTTAAACAAAACAATTTTTACTTGTCAGAAAGGATTGTTTTTGATTAGTGGAATTAAAATTTCCAAGCCTGAGTTACACCATAGTTAAAAGTAAAAAAATTTCAAACAAAATATAATGTTTACTTTTCAGAAAATATTGTTCTAAATAAAAGAACTATTTGATGAGTGGAATTTAACCTTTGTAAAATTTGGTTGAAAAAGATTTAGAAACATAAAAGCTAGATTTTTGTTTTTTGGCATTAAAACAAAAAAGAAGCTGAAATAAATGAGGTCACCAATATAGAAGCTACTTCATTGGTTGAATCAAAGGAAAAGAACAGAGAGAAAAGTGGCAAGAGTGATTTCATTGGCCAGAGATTCAATTTGCATGTTTGTCATCCTCTCACCAGTTAATTTGAGATACTGGGCCATGAGGAGGCCAAGAGGAGACCACCGGCAGAGGCTAGAGAGACCAACAGAGTCCAGCATTGTTGAGAAAAAGTGCAGTAGACTCTCGGCCCAGAGATGCCAAGACACGGGGCCTACTCTAAGGTCAGTTGCATCCCTTAAAGTTCCTGACTGAAGATGTACAAAGACAGAGATAATTGCCACATTGTTAGGTACCAACTATAAAAAAACCTGTCGTCGACTGACTGAAAAGAATTAAAGACAGACAAGAAGTAATTTTGTAGACAACCAGCTGGAGTTAAAGACAAATGGAAAGTGAGTAGCAGTTGCACCGAGTTAAAGACAAGACAAATCACCACCACCACCGCTGCCCAACATATGCACAAAGACCAACCTTCGGCAGTTTCCTTAAAGCTTCAGTGAAAAGCAAACAAAGACATTTTTGAATCGTCACAAACTTGAAAACTCTGATTGGAGTGAAATGACATTACCAACCAAAAACTCTAATTAATGTTAAGAAGACAAACACTTCTCTTGGAGAAAACTTCCACTTTGTTGTCAGATAAACAGAGAGATAAGGGATTGATGATTGTTATATTCTATTTTTTTTTGTGTTTCTTTTTGTAAAGACTTTTCTGTAACTTATGCAGGTGTCCGTTCATGTACAGATGATTTTCACTTTTTTATATGTTTTTTAAATATAAAACTAAATCTACATAAATGTGCAGATAGTTTTTAGCTTTTTATATAATTGTAAATATATCTAAGTAAATGTATATATTATTTTCAAATATTTATATGAAAAATAAATCTAATATATATATATATATATATATATATATATTAATGATTATCCACGTATACTGTCTTACTATGTATAATAAAAAGTTTTTGATTTTTTTAAAAAAAACGTACTTTTTTAAACAGTATTTGTTTATTTTTAATGTAGTTTTATATTTCAAACCGTCCTCGGTTCTTCATCGGAAACAAGTGATTTTTTTCAAAATTAGAATTGGAAACGCGCTCTACGGCAGCGTCCGAACATTTGTTTGTTTACAACACGTGGTGTCGATAAACCAAGCAACATACGGCTCGTCCGTTTGTTTATTTTCGGTAAACCAGTTAACACACGGCACCTCCGTGGAGAAAGTCGATGAAGAACCGAGGACGGTTTGAAATATAAAACTACATTAAAAATAAACAAATACTGTTTAAAAAAGTACGTTTTTTTTAAAAAAATCAAAAACTTTTTATTATACATAGTAAGACAGTATACGTGGATAATCATTAATATGTTATTTGAACCTTACTTAAACGAAAAAAATCTCCACGACACAAGAATACTGGAAAAGACTCTCTACAAATTTCTCGAACAACACTTCCAACGACAACAGCGACAAACAGTCATACTCCAAATTTCCTTTGGCGCAAAATAACACCCTATGGACTCCACCAAGCGGACACAGCCAACACTTGGACCAATACGCCAGCAGGGCCAGACAACACTTGGACAACTTCTTAAAAAATAGATGACACCAAACAAAAACACACAACCTATCTAAAGCAAAACACCAAGCTATCTATATACTTAAAAAAATCGAAACTTAATTATCGTACCAGCCGATAAGGACGGAGCTATAACCATCTTAGACACTAATAACTATATTAAATAAGCAGAATCACAACTTCAGAACAACAAGTTCTATGCACCCCTACCTCTGGATCCGACCAGTACTTACAAGTCAGAATTATCACTTCTCATTCAGAACCTGAATCATAACATAGGCGAATTGGTTTATCGACACCACGCGGTGAAAGCAGCGAAAGGATGGATATTCCAAGGAATTTTTTAGCCGACACAAGCAGACTTTCTCCACGGAGGTGCCGTGTGTTAACTGGTTTACCGAAAATAAACAAACGGACAAGCCGTATGTTGCTTGGTTTATCGACACCACGTGTTGTAAACAAACAAATGTTCGGACGCTGCCGTAGAGCGCGTTTCCAATTCTAATTTTGAAAAAAATCACTTGTTTCCGATGAAGAACCGAGGACGGTTTGAAATATAAAACTACATTAAAAATAAACAAATACTGTTTAAAAAAGTACGTTTTTTTTAAAAAAATCAAAAACTTTTTATTATATATATATATATATATAGCTAAATTTCATCTTTTTATATGAAAGTACATATATGCAAATTTACAGCTGATTTTCATCTTTCTACATAAAAGTAAGTAAATCTAAGTAAATATATAGGTTTTTTATATAAATGTTAATATATATATGTAAATATATAGCTGTTGTTTATCTTTTATATAAAAACATAAATCTAAGGAAATGTACAGCTGATTTTTATCATTTTTATAAATAAATCTATGCACATGTGAAGAAGATTTCCATCTTTCCACATAAAAGTATGTAAATCTGAGTAAATATATTGATGATTTTCATCATCTTATATAAAAGAAGTAAATTTAAGTAAATGTACATCTAATTTTCAAATATTTATATAAGAAAAATCTATGTAAATGTAAATCTGATTTTACCCATTTTATATGAAAGTAAGTAAATACACAGATGATTTTCATATTTTATATAAAAGTAAGTAAATCTATTAAAATGTACAGCTGATTTTCATCTTTTTATATAAAAGTAAATCCAAGTATAGGTACACATGATTTCTTAGCATTTTGGCTTGGGATGAGAAATCAAATTCAAAAGAGTTGATTTATTTCTCTAATTTCTAAAAAAAATTTATTTTTCATTCTCATGATCCTAAAAAGTTATTACTTTCTGTAAGTTCAAAAGAAAGAGATATTTCTTTCTCTAGAGTCTAAGAAAAATACATTTTCCTCTAGATTCTAAATAACATCATATTTCTTTCTCTAGATTCTAAATAAAATGATATTTCTTCCTTTAAATTCTAAAAAAATTAATTCTTTCTCTAGAATCATAACTTTTTATTTCTTTCTCTGTATTATAAAAAAAGGTGATATTTCTGTCTGTATATACTAAAAAGTTACAATTCTTTCTTTAGATTCTGAACATTGTGTTATTTCTGTCTTCTTCTTCTTCTTCTTCTTCTTCTTCTATGTACCCTGTCCTTTCAGGACATAGGCAATCATAGCTTTCCACGTCTTTCTATCCCTGGTGGCTCTTAGTACGTTTTCTCCTGTTACACCACGCAACCCCCCATTCTGTCATCCACCTGCTCAGGCCCTTCAAATATGTTAGCCGCTGCCTTCCTCTGTCTCTTTTTCTTTCTATCTAGCCTATCAGTATCAGGTTCTCCAAGCCCTCTTTCCTCATTGCATTCCCAGGAACTTCGGTTGTTTCTTCCTGATGCTCACTATTAATTTTTTTCGTTAACATTCTTTCCAACACCTCATCATTGCTCACATGATATCCGCAGCATGATATCCATGATATCCGCAGCATCCCTCTGTAAAACCACATTTCTGCTTCTTTAAGTTTTTTCTCATCTTCGATGATATTGTCCAGCATTCACTGCCGTATTGAAGAACTGACATCACATAGCAATCTAGCACTCTCTTCTTTGTTTCTAGTTAAATTTTCCTGTGTCTTACTCAGCTTTTGGAACACATTCTTTGCCATGCCAATTCACCTACAAATCTTTGTGTTGCACTTTCCATCTCCTGTTAGAACACTTCCTAGGTATTTAAATTTTTGTACTTGCTTGATTCTAGTATCCTCCACCTGTATTTGGCATTTTGGGTTGCTACAGATTCTAAAAGCTTGATATTTTTTTCTCTAGATTGTCAAAAATGAGATTTCCTTCTCTATTTTCTTAAAAAAGTGATATTTCTTTCCCTATATTTGAAAGGTATGATATTTCTTTCTCTAAACTCTACAAAAAATGATTTATTTCTTGAGATTATTAAAAAGTGACATTCCTTTTTCTAGATTCTAAAACTATTTTTTACTTTAGATTCCGAACAGTGCAGTTTTCTGAAAAAAGTTTTATTTATTTATTTATATACTAAAACAGTGATATTTTTTTCTTCTTGATTTTTAAAAAACTGAATTTCTTTCCCTAGATTCTAAAAAAATGATGTTTTCATATAGATGGTAAGAAAGTGATTTCTTCTCTAGACCCTAAAAATGTGATGATATTTTTTTTTTTGCTAGGTTTTTAAAATGTGTTATTTCTTTCTCTAGATTCTAAGAAAAGTAATAATTCTTTCTCTAAATTTAAAAACGTGATATTTCTTTTACTTGATAAAAAAGTGAGATTATTTTCTCTAGATTCTAAAAGAGTTATAATTCTTTCTCTAAATTAAAAAAAATATATGATATTTATTTCTCTAGATTCTAATTAAAGTGATATTTCTTTCTTTAGATTCTAAAGAAGTTACATTTCTTTTTCTAAGTTCTATAAAATGTTATATTCCTTTCTCTAGATTTATAAAAGTTTTACTTCTTAGTCTAGATTCTAAAAAATGTGATATTTTTGTTATTTTACAAAAGTGATATTTATTTCTTTAGATTCTGAAAATGTGGTATTTCATTCTGTATATTTTTATAGAGAGAGCTTTTATTTTTTAAGACAGCTTTCTTTCTCTAAATTCTAACAAAGTGATATTTCCATCTCCATTTTCTAAAAAAAATGATATTTATGTTGATTCTAAAAAATACTTTCTTTATATTCTTAAAACAATGATATTTCTGAACAATGTCATATTTCTTTCTTTAGATTATAAACTAGATTCTGAAAAATGGTATTTCTCTAGATTCTAAAAAATGTGGTATTTCTTTTTTTAGATTCTAAATAAAGTGATATTTCTTGCTCTAGATTTGAAAAAGGAATATTTTCTCGAGATTCATAAAATGATTAATTTCTTTCTCTATATTCTAAAAAATATTATATATCTTCTACTAGATTCTGAAAACTGTTAAATGTCTTCTTTTAGTTTACAAAAAATATTTCTTTCACTAGATTCTAAAAATCAGTTTTCTTTCTGTACCTTCTAAAAAGTGATATTTTTTTCTTTAGATTCTAAACATAATGTCTTTCACTAGATTATAATGAATTGATAATACTTTCTCTAGATTACAAAAACTGCTATTTCTTTCTCTAGATTCTCAAAAAGAAAATTCTTTCTCTATTTTCTTAAAAACATGTTAACTCTTTTTCTAGATTCTAAAAAACTGATATTTCTTTCTCTATATATGAAAAAAAGTAAAATTTTTCCTCTAGATTCTTAAAAGGGATTTTTTTTCTATACTCTGAATAAAGTAATGTTTCTTTCACAGGATTCTAAAATTATTTCTTGCTTCAGATTCAAAATTATATTTTTTCAGCCAGATTCTAAAAGAAGTGTTTTCTTTCTCTATATTATACCATCTCTTTTTCTAAATTCTAAAAAGCAATATTTTTGCCTCTATATTCTAACATACTGATATTTCTTTCTCTGTAATATCAAAAAGAGACATTTCATTCATCCCATTCTAAAAAGTGATATTTCTTTCTCTATATTCTAAAGATTTGATATTTCTTTTTATAGATACTAAAAAATGATATTTGTTTCTCTAGATTTCAAAAGAGTTATTTTTCTTTCTCTTGATACTTAGAAAATTTATATTACTTTCTCTATATTCAAAAATGTAATACTTGTTTCTCTATTTTATAAAGTGATATTTCTTTTTATAGATTCTGAAAAAAACTGATATTTCTTTCTTTAGATTCTAAAGAAAATTATATCTTTCTTTAGATTGTAAAAGGTGATATTTTTTCTTAAAAAGTGATATTCTTTTCTCTAGCTTAAAAAAGTGTTATTTCTTTTGTCTTGATTCTAAAAAAGGATATTTCTCTGCCTAAATTCCAAGAAATTTCTTTCTCTAGAATTCAAAAAGGTTATATTTCTGTCTCTAGATAATTTAATATGATATTTTTTCATAAGATTATAAAAAGTTGATATTTCTTTCACTAGATGCAAAAATAGTGATTTCTTTAGATTGTAAATGCATGATATTACTCTGGTTAGATTCTAAAAGAGGGATATTACTTTGTCTAGATACATAAAATGTGTTATTACTTTCTCTATTCTAAAAATGATATTTCTTTGACTAGATTCTAAAAAGTGATATTTCATTTTGTATTTGTCTATATTTCTGAGATGAGGTAGTATTTACAGTATTTACATTATTTGGACTATTGTCCTCATCTTTGTTGCCATTTGTACAATGTTTATTTGTAATAAAGGGTTCGGTTCAAAATTCCTAGCACCTGAAAAAGGCTGGAGCATACAACGGCGAAGACGTTGAAGAAATGGCAACAAACATGAGGACAGTAGTTCAAATAAGGTAAATACTGTTCATTTTGTATAATCTAAAAATAGTGTTACTTCTTTCTCCAAATTCTAAAAATATGGTATATCTTTCACTAAATTCAAAAAAGGGTTATTTCTTTCTTAAGATTTAAGACAATCTATATAAGTTCACTAGATTCTAAAAAATAATGTTCCTTAAAAAGTAATATTTCTTGCTCTATATTATAAAAAAGTGATATTTTTTCTCTAGATTGTAAAAATCATATTTCTCTCTCTAAACTTAAAAAAGTGATTTCTTTCTCCAAATTCTACAAAACATAATATTTATTTATGTCAGTTCTAAAAAAACATGATATTTCTTTTATAAAAAAGTAATATATCTTCTTCAAGATTCTTAAACGTGATTTCTTTCTCAAGATTAAAAAAAAGGATATTTCATTCTCTAGATTCTAAATAAGTGTTATTTCTTTCTCAGGACCCTAAAAAAATGTGATATTTCTTTATCTTGATTCTAAAAAAGTGATATTTCTTTTTTTTCTAGACTCTAAAAATCTGATATTTATTTCTCTAGATTCTAAAAATGTGATATTAATTTTGCTACATACTAAAAAGTAGATATTTCTTTCTCTAGATTCTAAAATGTGATATTTTTCTCTAAAATCTACTTCTTTTTTATTTTTCTTTACTTTCTAAAATGTGATATTTGTTTCTCAAGATTCAAAAAATGATATTTTTCTTTTGATTCTAAAAGTTATATTTCTTTCTCTAAATTCTAAAAATTATGTTTTTGCCTTGATTCTAAAAACTGTGATATTGCTTTACATCCTAAAACATGACATTTCTTTCTCTCAATTATAAAGAAAGTGATATTTCTTCTTCTAGATTCTAAAAATAGTAATATTTATTTCTTTATATTCTATAAAAACTGATATTTCTTTGTCTCAATTCTAAAAAAGAAGTGATATTTATTTCTCCCATATCTAAAAAATGTGATATTTCTTTCTCTGGATTTCAAAAACTTATATTTCTTTCTCTAGATAATAAAAAGTGATGTTTCTTCATCAGTGTTATAAAAATTTGCTATTTTTTTTCTAGATGTTAAAACAATTATATTTCTTTTTCTAAAAATAGTTATTTTTCTTTCTGAAAATTCTAAAAACTGATATTTCTTTCTGTAAATTAAAAATTAAGTGATATTTCTTTATGTAGATTCTAAAAAAACATCATATTCCTCTTTCTAGCTTCTAAGAAATATAATATTTCTTTCTCTAGATTATAAAATAGTAATATTCCTTTCTCTAAATTCTAAAAAAGTGATATTTCTCTAGATTTTAAAAAAGTTATATTTCTTTCTCTAGATTCTAAAAATATCATATTTTTTTCTTTATATTGTAAATAATTGTTATTTCTTTCTTCAGATTCTAAAAATTGATATTGTTTTCTCTTGATTCTAAAAAACATGATTTACTTTCTCTAGATTATAAAAGAATTATATTTCTTTCTCAAGAATATAAAAGTTATTTCTTTTAAATCTTAATATTGTGTTATTTCTCTCTATATATTCTACAAAAGTGATATTTATTTCTCTAGATTCTAAAAAAGTGATTTTTCTTTCTATAGATTCTAAATGAAATATCATTTCTTTCTCCAGATTTAAAAAAATTGATATTTTTTTCTCTAGATTCTAAAAAGTAACTTCTTTCTAAAAAAGTGATCCTAAAAAAAGTGATATTTCTTTTTCTATATTCTTATAAAAGTAACATTCTTTTTCTAAGTTCTAAAAAAGTAATTTCTTTCTAAAGATTCTAAAAAACTTGATATCGAGGTTTTCTAGTTTTCTTTTCATGTCTGCTATCAGCACTGTGTCATCTGCATATTTTTTGTAATCACTTCACCCTAAGCAAGGCAGAATAGACACTGGTGCACAGGGAGTTACAGATTACAGAGAGAGAGTTAAAATAGGATACAGGGGATGTTAAAGAAAAATGGAAGGTGGATGGAATTTAAGGAGGTAAAAGATGGCAATTGGCATTGCATTTAAACTTTTGGAGATTGTAGCTATCAGAAAAGCAAGTAATAGAAAGTAAGTTCCACAGACAGGAACTGTGAGAAAAGAAACTGTAGAAGTAGAAGTGGTGTTTAAATTTGACTATTTTGACATTGATATCAATTTGGTAGTATGAGTATAAGTAAATACATGTGGTCAGGCCACCAAGGAAAGATGCTTGTCAGAGCAGAAGCTTTGAAAATAACTGTAAAAAAAAAACAAAGAGAAGCTACATCCCATCAGTGAGAAAGTAACTGAAGGCAAGCTGCCAAGTCAAGATAAACTATGTTGCAGATCTTCTTTTAGATTTTGTCAAGAACCTCAAAATGAATAGCAGGAGCATCTGACCAGATATGGCAACAGTATCCAATAATGGACAAATGGTAGATTTATAAATGCGCAAGACAGATTTTGATGAGAACTGGTTAACAGAATGATCCAACCTTCTTAGCAGTAGATGCAGCTATAGATTAGATGAAGTTGGTTGAGGTCAGCTAAGAAAGTGAGACCAAGTAGGCACAGTGTGTTGCATTCTAGGAGATTTGTGTCATCAATACTGATGGAAGGTAGGAAAAGTTTCTCTATGGTGGCTTAAGGAGAGCAGCTTCATTTTGGAAGCATTAAAATTTACAAGCCATTTTTTCCCCCATTTAACCACAGATTGGAGATCCTTTTCAAGAGCAGCAGTGAAGTTTATTTTATCGGCCTTGACAGATTTCTTATTGAAATGGGAGTAAATGGTGGTGTCATCTGTATAGATACCTACTTGGGAACTGATTGCATCAGAAAGATCATTGATGAAGATCTTGGATAGAGCCTTCAGGGATGCCTGCATTCTTATGAAAGGATTTGGAAGCTTGCCCATTTAAAACAACTTTCACTTGATGATCTAATAGGAACAAGAGGATTAAATCAAACAATTGTCCAGAAATACCATAGCCCTGTCACTTGCACAGAAAGCCAGTATGCCAAACCCTGTCAAATGCTTTCCAGATATCTAAAGCAACAGCTTGGGATTCAACGTTCTTATCAAGAGTCTGGTATATATATTCAGAGATGGCTGTTAGCACATCAGTGGTAGATCTGGTGTAAGCAGAAACCATATTTTTGTCAGTAGGTTATGAGATGTGAAAAATTGGTAAGAGCCTAATAGAGTGATAATTAGATGGATCAGAGGGCTGCCCAGAATTTTTAAAAACATGAACTACAGAGAAGGATGTCCAACAAGCAGGAAAGCAGGATGTGGTGAGGTAATATTTATAGAGTTTGGAGAGGACAGGAGAGAGCTCAAGGGTGCATTTCTTTAGGACAATGACTGGAATTCCTTCCCCTCTGTTTGCCTTATGGGAATCAAGTTGAAAAATTATGTTAGAGACTAGAGATGAGGTTATATATATAATACTCAGTTGAGCCTCATTTCTAAGTGGGAAATTATGTGTGTGTGCTCCAAACCCATAGCTTATATTGTTGAGATTGTGGTCGCTAATGATGAATCCTGCCAGGATTTCTAGTTCTCTCAGAATTGCCTCATCATATAGATTGAATAAATCTGGTGACACAACTCATTCTTGTTTTAGACCTATTTCTATTTTTGTATATATGCTGAACTCATTTCCTGTCTGTATGCAGGCAGTTTGCTGCCAGTATAGATTCTTGATTATTCTAACATATTTCCTGAATATGTAAAGGTTACTGAGCAGCTCTAACATATCTTTGGGATTTACTTTGTTGAATACGTTTTTATAGTCTATAAAGCACAGGTACACATCCTTCTGCATTTGTATTGCTCTTTCTGATAGCATTCTGAGTATAAATATTGTGTCCTTGTTCTGGCATCTTTGATGAATTCACACTGTTCTTCTCCTATCTCAGAATTCAGATGATGAGTTTTGTCATGTAGCTCATTAAGCTGACTGCGAGGTAGAGATCACATTCATTTGTGCCTGGTTTCTTAAACAGTGCTATAAAAATAGATCTGCTTAGGTTTTCCAGTATATCACCACTGTTGTAGATTTCATTTATTATTTCTGTAATCTTTCTATGCCGAAATTGTTTAAAATTGTAGCCTATCATGTGATTTAAAAATTTATAAGTTCTTTAGCACTAAGCTAAATCTTCAGTGAGAAAGTTGAATTTGGAAGACGCATGCTTCATGAACCTATAGTGGGTTGCTTATCTATCCTTTCCCATTAGTAGTGAAGGGTAATTGTATACCGTTACAGGTTAACGGAATTTGGCCTTGTGGTAGATAGCCCACGATAAGTCATAAAATGATTATAAAATTAATGAAAGAAAATTGAGTTGAAAACAACATTTATATATATACATATCAATTAATGTTTTACAATTAAAGCAATACTTGAATATAGATCCAACTGAGGGAATTTGTTCATGGCACATGTAATACTGAAAAAGATAATTAGTGTTTAGGAATGTGGGGAGTGGAGGTATGTGAGGAATGTCTGTAGCCATTTGACTTAGGGCAAGGGGATTGGTTACACTCTTCTCCTCTGTCTCTGCCTGTCTGCCTGCTGGGTGCTTTTTGTCTCTGCGTTTTATATCTGCTTTTTAGATCAAAACGCAGCTTGTTTTGGGATTTCTCACTTGTATTTGATTCTGGGCTTCCCATTGGCTGGTAAATAAAATTCGCATAGGTTCGCGAAATGGAAATTTGATATTTGATTAATTTTTATTTTTCAACCAGAATATCTGCGCGAATCTACCTGCGCAGAGACGATTTTTGTTCATTTGCTTTCTGGTGATTATGGAGCAAACATCCGGTCCCTCGCTTTTGCTCGGTCGGTATCACCACATAACTTCCGCCTCAGAAAATGAAGTTGTTTTTTTGGTATCTGTTGTCGCTTTTTTTTTTTCAAAGAGGAGTTTTCTTTTTGTTTTGCAGTTTTCTTTTTGTTTTTTGGGGTTTTTTGTTCTTTTTACCGTTTTTGTTTGAAATAAAAATATGTATTTTCTTTCTTCCTTTTAACCGTTCTACCAAATTTTGTTTCCTCGGTACAAGAGGGGAGTATTCGAATCCCGTCTTTATTCGAAGGAATGTTTTGGTTTTGGTTTTGGGGCCTTGTTGAAAGGACTTACACTGGTGGTGAATTTCTTTTTTTTTTTTTTTTTTTTTTTTTTTTTTGGTGGGGGGGACTAGCCATGGCTTGGTTTGGTTGGTTTGTTGTTGTTTTTTCTTTTTTTTTTTTGCGTTCATTGTCATTTTGAATTTGTGTTGCAGGGAAATATTCATATTTCGCTGAAAGTCCAAATTCTTTTTTTTTGTATGTGTGTGTGTGTGTGTGTATGTGTGTTGTGGGAATAGCCATGAGTTGGTTAGTTCCTATTTGTTGAAGTTTCTTCAACGTTCGTTGCCATTTTGAGTTTGTATTAGAAGTATTTGAATTACGCTGAAAGTCCAAACAAAAATTTCTGTGTGTATACATATAGGTGTTGAACTCACGCAGGGGAGTCACTAATTTATGGTGGGTTTTTCGTTCTTTTAAATTCACAAGTGACTATTCGACTGTTTTTTTTTGTTTTTTTTTTTCTCTTTTTTTTTATGTTTTTCTGTTGTTTATCCATTTTTTTTTCCTGAACAATTTGAAACTTCAAGAATACTGTTCACCACATTGATACAAGAACAAGCCTTTTCTCCCATTGCCAACAACCTGCAAATAAAAATGAAAACTGGCTGTAGAATTGAAATACCAGTGATTATATCATCAATAAACATCATAATCATCAATGAACTTCAACACAAACATTTAAAAGTTAAATAATTTTTTAACACTGACGCAAACTTTCATCTCAACAAAATTCAACAATTGAAGTTTTAACACAAACAGACCTGAACAGTAATATTCTTCCACGAAACATAATTTCATACATCAACTTGCATGAAACAACTCATGACTTTTCAACACTCAAGGTTTTTTTGAGTCAATATCTTACAACACAAAAAAAGGAAACATTTTATTTCAGCTACCAACTACAACTAAAGGTAGATAACTTAAGCAATTATTTAAATCCTTAGTTCACAAACTTTGTTGAAAGACAGTTGAATTATTGAACTATAATAAAAACAACAAATCTGCACAACAAACATTCATTTGATGAGTAAATTTCTTGAATTAGAACTTTGTAATTCACATTCATTCATTATTCAACATAATTCAGACAATCAAAATTGTTTTAATGAACCGATTTTGCCATTATGAAACAAAATTCTTCCTAAAATTAAAATATTTATTTAATTTTAATTTAATTATTTGTCCACTATTCCCTCATCTGTATATAAAATCCTTGTTATCGTTAAAAAAAAAAATCTTTATTGCTTGTTTATTCCTTGTGTGCCTTACAAACAAAAATTGTAATTGTTTCTGGAGTTATTTTCACGCGGCCAACACAAAAATTCCTTCTGATAAATATAAAATAAATGTATTGAACATTAAAATGTATTGAACATGAATACTTCTAACAGAATAATATAGGATTTGTATCCTCATGATAAACTAAAAACAAACAGTAAACACCATCATCTTCACTGTGAGTTTCTCCCTCATCATATTTATTTATTTAATTATCATCATGTTTTAATGTAACATTCTTTTGTTCAATAAGTTCTGGAAATTAAAATATTGCTTAGTTAATAATGAGAAATTTTCTTTTTCCAAACATACAATAAAGGAAATTTGAATTTAAAAAAATCCATCAAGAAATAACAATTACAAATATGTCTTCTTAAAAATTATCTTCATTCTTAAGTAGATGAAAAAGAAAATAATTGTTCAGATATCAACTGATTATAAAAATTGAAAGTACCTCGAAAAAATAACTTATAACTTACTGTAATAAAATTAACATTTTGATTATCGGCTCACTTTAGAAATTGTTTGTCAACTTTTCTGGCGTAAATATAAATAAATAAATAATTTACCAGTTATTTATTTGCATTTTCTTCTCATAAAGTAGAGTCATAAGGAAGATATTTTATAGTAAATATTTTATCCTATCACCGGGAAGTAAGTTTAAATAAAAAATTAAGTAAATTTCAATTTTTGTTGTTGCTGTTGTTAGTAACCCTTTCTTTATTGTTTTGGTACGAGGAAAGTAAGTGACTTAAACTAATAAAGTTATTTACATTTGTAGTTATAATAATTTGTATTTAAAAGTATTTTTCTGTTTTTAAGTAAGTCATTTCCATCGGCAAAAACTGTTATGGCGTCTCAACACTACGGTGTTTTGCGCACCAACTTAGGAGGAGGACCTCATGGACTGGGTGAGTTTAAAATTGAAATTATTTTTAATATAATTTATTTTATTGCGTTCGTGATTAAAAATAAAAACTCTGCATTAATTATTCTTCCTCTTATCGATCTAAACAACACCTACTAAACTGTAGAACAGCTTTCTAATTGTGAAGAGAATCGTTAATGTTGAAAAACGTATTGATACAAAACAAAAATATATCCAAATTTTAGATGCTCTCTCAGTATATGCTGTTTATTTATTTTAAAAAGCATTCACATTCATCGGTGATTCTTTTAACATAAAAAAGTAAGACTTTGTGCAATATGCTCAAAAAAATTATTTTTTACGAGTAGGGAATTATTAAAAAATAAAAAGTAATTAATTATTTTTATTAATGTTTTTTTTTTTAGACTCAATTCAGTAAAAAAAAAAAAGGGTAACTGTTTTTGTGATCATGCCTCTAAATCTCATGTTTTTAATTTTAAAAGTATTTTAGTGTAAGTGTTGGGGCGTCAAACAAGGTTAATTTGGAATAATTTCTCTGTTGGATTCACCAGGCACAAGGCCACTGTTGGGACCTCATATGCATAGAAATTTAGGTTTGAATTTTTACATGGCACAAGGCCATTTTCCAAAGAACTTCCTAACTAAATTTCTGCATTCCAACAATTATTTTATACAGTTGAAATCATTTATGAAATTAGCAAATGGTACATTGAATAAAATGGTTAAAACATTATTTGTATTTATAAAAGTATATTAACAAATAACAAGAATTACATACTTTGTACAGACATTGAATGTGTCAGATTAAAAGCGTCTTTCATTCTCTGCATATGATTGTGTTACAGCAATTGAGGTGTTGTAAAGTTCTGTGGTGATACCAGGGACCGGATGTTTGCCCACAGATGTCCAGAAAGCAAATGACCAAAACTAGTCTTTGCGCATCTGGCTCCACACAGATGTTCTGGCAGAAAACCAAAAATAAATAAATATCAAATTCCTTTTCGCGAGCACAAACTCTTTTCAGCATTTATTGCTATGAACATTTTAACGACCTTTGTACCAACCAAAAGACATTACTTTTATTTGTAAAAAACCTTGAGATATATATATATATATATATATATATATATAAAAATGTTGTTTCTATACACAATTTGATTTTCTTGTTTTATAACCCCCCACCCCCTAGTGGGCTATCTACTAACAAGGCCAAATTCAGTTAATCTGTTTCAACACACAACTACACTTCACTAGAACAGGTAACCCACTATAAACTGGTGACCCTGATGTGATTTTAACACACACACACACATATATATATATATACACACAAAAAAAAATTGGACTTTCAGTGAAATTAGAATATTTCTTTTTAACACTAACTAAACATGACAACTGACGCTGAAGAAACTTCAACAAATCAAAAGCAACCAATCCATGGCTATTCCCACAGTGACAATAAATTTCTTACCAGTGTTCGCCCTTTTAACAAGGACCAAAAACCTAAAATCTGCTGAGCGCATTTATATTTTGAGGAACGTGCAAAATTTTGCAAGCCGTGGTGCAGATGGCCTAATAAACGGAATGTTCAAATGCAACCCAGCTTTCACCCAACTTCACCAGTTCCTTGTGAGATTGCAGAAAACTAACTAGGCGAGAGATGTTAGCTTTCATTTCCTCACCCCTTCTCATTGTAGCCACACGGTTAGGAGCTCAAAGTTTAGATTTTATTGTGGATACAGGAGCTACCGTATCTATACTTCCAAAGAGATATTTAAATATCCAAATCTACCATATCATAAAATATAAATATCCAAAGCTACCGTATCTATACTTCCAAAGAGATATTTAAATATCCAACCAATATCTCTTTAGTTTTTGCCAGTGATCAAAAGATTGAATGCTCAAGACAAACAGTGCTGAATCTCACGCTACAGAACCTCAGACGGGAATTTACCCGGACATTTATAATAGCCAAAACTGCTCAGCCACTCCTAGGATACGATTTCCTAAACCATTTCAGGTTAATGGTGGACTGCAAGAACATTAAACTAATTGATAAAATGACTAATAGACAATCCGATGCACATCCATCATCTATTATCATGAATATAGATGTAGTACCGAATAAAGATGCTAACAGAATGGTCCAAACAATTCTGGAGAAATATCTAAACTTAATTTCTCCTCATCATGACACAAATGCAACAAAACCAAAGATATACCACAGAATAGAAACAGGTAACAATCCTCCTACCTTCTCCAGAGCCAGACAGTTATCAGCTCAGAGATGTGAAATGGCGAAAGAGGAATTCAAGAAACTCCTAAAGGCAGGAATAATTTCCCCTTCGAACTCAGAATGGAGTTCAGCCTTACATATGGCACATATAGACCTGTTGATGATTACAGATATTTAAATACCATAACAAAATATAAATTCCTTGACTTTGAAGTTTCATAACAAGAAGTTTTTTTCAAAGACAGACCTGTCATCTGCTTAGCACCAGATACCAGTTCACCTGGAGGATGTCTGCAAGACATTCAAATAACCCCTTTTGGGTTATTTGAATACAACTATATGCCTTTCGGACTACAGAACGCATCATATACTTTTCAGAGAACGATGGACAATATCTTCCGGGATACTGATTATACCTTTGTATATATCGACAATATCCTTATATTCTCAGAAGATGAAGAAACCCACTCCAAGCATATTGACCTATTACTACAAAAACTGAGTGAGTACGATTTTAAAATTTGTCTCTCCAAATGCATATTTAGTGTTAATGAGTTAGATCTTTTAGGATTTCACATTTCTACTAATGGTCTCAAACCCAGTGCTAAAAAGTTGAATGAATTAAGTGAATTTCCTCAATCTAATGATTCTAGATCACGACACCAATTTCTCGGAATGGCAAATTTTTACAGGAAACTTGTGCCAAATTTCAGCAATATCATATTACTTCTCACGGAAAAAATACATTTAAACCAAAATTCACAATCCTTAACCTTAACAAAGGAAGAAATTGGATCTTTTGAAAATATAAAAACTCTTTATGAAATGTAACTGTTCTGGCTTTCCCCAGGTCGGAAGCTAACAACTATCAATTTGTAACAAACAGTTTGAATTATGAGGTGGGTGCAGCACTTCACCAAATGATTGATAATCAGCCTATCTCCATAGGTTTCATTTCAAAGAAATTACCCCAAACCCAACAAAAATATTCCACTTTTGACAGAGAATTACCAGCTGCCTATCTAGCAGTACTCCATTTTAAACATTTAATAGAAGACAGAAATGTAATGTTACTGATGGATCACAAACCACTTTACAGTGCTTTTAAAAGCCAATCTTCCCTAAAATCAGATAGACAACAGCGTCACCTCTGTTTTATCAGCGAATATATGAATGACATTTCACATATAAGAGGCTCACAAAATATAGTAGCTGATTGTTTATCACGACTCGTCAGTGCGATTACTATTGATTTATGTGACTTACAAGAAATAACAAAACATCAAGCTACTGACAATGAAATTCAGGCATTCAAAGATCAACTGAAACCATACACTAAATAAAAATGAAGCCATATTATGTGACATGACATTACCTTTTACACGACCTTTTGTGACAGAGAAGCTCAGAAAACTGGTATTTGACAATTTGCATAATCTATCACATCTGGAAATAACATCTTTAAGAAAAATAATAAAATCCAGATACTATTGGCTAAAGATGGACAAGTCAATAAAAACCTGGTGCACAGAATGCCAGCATTGCCAACAAGCAAAAATACTAAAACACACAAAGAGTAAAGTAAATCCATTTGAATTACCTTCCAGTCATTTTGAAACAGTGCATGTAGATATTGTCGGTCCCTTACCACCAATAAAGAACCAAACTGATTATTATTTTTCACCATACTGATATTTATTAACATGCATCGATAGAAACACGAGGTCGACAGAAGCATGCTCAATAACAGAAATTACAGCGAAATCAATATCCATGGCTTTTGTCGATCTATGGATCTTCCGATTTGGGGTTCCTCTTCATGTCGTTACAGACAGAGGAAGCCAATTTGAATCCGAATTATTCGCAGAACTATCAAAAATAATAGGTTTCCACAGATTATGAACAACGGCATACCATCCGCAAGCAAATGGATTAGTTGAGTGAGCACACAGAACCCTAAAAACGGCTTTTATAGGAAAGAATCGTGGTTATCACCTCTACCTATCGTCATTCTGGGAATGAGGATAATACCTAACAAATCAAACTATTCTCCATTTACTGCAGTAACAGGGAGTCATGCACAAGTTCCCCGATTATTAATCAACCCTACCAAGAGTGAGAATAGCAAAATAACAAACTCACACATTAAAATTCTAACCTATGAAATGCAAAAGTTTAACATGGGCAAATTATCCAGTGGACACCTGCATTCAATATCTAATTCCTACATTCCAAAAGACTTACTAACATGTAAAAGTATCTGGCTAAGACAGAGTAAGAAAACCCTGGAAGCTCCGTACACAGGTCCATTCCAGGTATTAAGTTGTCATGAAAAATATTTTACTATAAAAAGATCAAATGGTGTACATAGTAATGTTTCAATAGATAGACTAAAACCTGCATATATTTCTGAAAATATAAACTCAAAAGATTCCATCGAATCAAGAGAGGATTTGGATAACTCCCTATCTTGTACCAAGGAAACTAATGATAACAAACCAGAAACAAGAACGAAATCTGGTAGAATGGTTAAATGGAAGAAAGAAAACACATTTTTATTACTAACAAAAAACAAAAGAACAAAAACAACAACTCCGTTTACTAGGGCGAAAGTTATGTGGTGATCAGCCATACAAAATAGCATATTCTTCTTACGTCAGGGTGTCCACTACAATGATGTATCCTCATTATCTCGATTGGCTCCTCCACAGACAGCACACATCGGTGGTACGGGCTCAACGTCCTTCTTTACCGCATCAAACCATCTTTGTGGTATCCGAGTTAATTTGTCAGTAAGGTTACAGCTAGATGTTATCAGTGTTACGTCCATAGATAGATCGTACTCAGTGACAAGATTTTTAATAGTACTCAGCCGTCATCTGATGAGCATCTCGCTGGCTGCCTTGGTATGAACCCTAGCCTTGCCTGTCAAGGTGTCCAACACCTAATGGTATATGCATAAAGAGTCAGTCTGCAGATGCAACTTTTTTACCCTCCACTGGAGTGCCAAATTAACTCCTTTTAGTATGACGTCCAGTTCTGCCAGGTTGATATGCACAGCATTGTTCATTGGTTGCAACCAGCATGCATCCTCTATTGCCACTTCATCCCTCTCCAGTAGGACTCCAATTGCTAGGGAACTTGCATCAACCCAGACATTCATTCCCTCTCTGGGCATGCACCAATTCCCTCTGGTAGGGTCATTTTGTTTTACTCTCTCTATTGTCTCCGTCACATTGCAAATGAGCAGCATGTCAGTCGTCTCATCATCCCATCCTTTGGTGACCGCACTCGCCCGATGTTTTATGGTGCCTGCCACCATATGAAGCCATCTGCATACCGGTAGCTGCCCCACAAGCTTTCCACAGAGGGAAAAAATAGTACAAATTATTAAGACATTGGGTATATTGGGAACTGCAGTTCCACATTTCCATTGAAAGGTTCCATGTTCCCCTCGAACATCCAGACCTAACATACAGGCACCGTCTTCTAGCCATTCTGGGTTCTTGCAGGTCAAGCCAAACTGTGCCAGTTTCTTCTTTACGTACAGTGATGATACGACATCTTTGTTCACATAGATATCATCAATATACACTGATGCCCCTTTTTTAACTGTATCTTCTTGAGACAAGATGACACTGATAATGTTTTTCATTATTTGTGGAGCTACATTTAGGCCAAAGCCCAGTCTGGTGAGACAGTATCTTCTGCCAGCAAACATCACTGTCTGAAATGGCCACAATGATTCACTAACCCTCACTTGCAGATAGGTTTATTTTAAATCCAGCAGGGAGACATTAGATCCCTGCTGTCGTCATTCCCTCAACTTGCTAGCACAAACACTGGCATCAATCATAAATGCATCAAAATACTGGTTTAGCTCCCTGAAATCCATCACCAGCTGCACCTTGGATTTGCTCTGCTGCACAATCGCCATCAATAGGATCAGACCCTTGGGGGGGACCAAGTTTTTCACTCAGATAAGGAATCAACCAGCCATCTTTAATCCATGCATGCAGCTCCTCTTCATAAGCAGGTCGCAATTTGTTAGGTACATGGTATTCAGCTATGTTGTTTTGTAGCTTGACTGGTTCCCTGTCTGCTGTCCATTTTCATAAGGGGGTCCAGGTTTTCTGACGCTGATCAAATTCAACATTGAAGACAGATTGGTCGATCTTTAGTGCGGCACACATGGGGGCCACCCCCTGAAACTTCACAGTACCTGTTTCCATGATGTGAACACCCACCAAGGCTTTGATGGCTTCATATCCTAGCAGCAGGTCAAAGTTCAATGGCTTCTCGTGCACCACCAGTGCCTTAATATCAGCAAAGTTCCCAGTGTCTGTGCAGATCCTCACAACCCCTATACCATAACACGCACGTTCTCTGTTTATGGTGGTTACCTTGACACTCCACTTCTTCCAGGTGTGGCAGAGTTCTGTAGTTACTATTGTTTGAGAACAACCAAAATTGAGGAGGGCCGAACATGGTGTTTTGCCAACACGGACTCGGATGATCAGCAGTACCTTGTTTAGATGTTGTGTGGGGAAGAGATTGGTGCCATCTTGTTCCCGGCCTCATTTCCCGAACAATTTTGAGCCATGTGTCCAGCTTTATTGCATCGGAAACAGCATACTTGTTGTTTTTCATTCACGTGATTCCTAGCCCTTGCACTTGTAGCAAATTATACCAGCGGGCGGACCTGACTCAGGGTAAGCTCTGACACTACTTTGTCTCACTTGTGCAGCTGCTGCGAAAGATTCCTCTGGAGCTGAGGAATCCTTAAGGATAGTTCGAGCCTGGTCCAGTAGTTCGTCAAGCATCAGCGTGTTCAATCTGGAGGTTGCCCACAACAGTTGTTTCACTTTGTCTGGAAGCCCTGCTATAAATGCACACGCCAATGCTTGTCCAGGCAGTCTGCCAAACAGTCGCCAGCTTCTTTAATGCAGCCAAATAGACGTCCACAGTTTCACCTGAAACTGATGAAATGACGAACTGTCTAGTGTGAATGTTTATTGTCACACTAACAAAGTTGCCAAGTTTTAAATTATGATAATACCTAGTAAAATAAATTACAAGCAGGAATGATCAAACAAATTTTATTGCAATATCAGTAGTGTACTGGAAAAATAATTTTCTTTTATGAAAAATAACTTAGTAAAAGATTTTTCAAAATCAATTTTTTATTTTCGAAAATTTTGTCATGAATATACCTTCTCAATACCCTGCTAATCAATGAATTTGAGGTCCTCACCTCCTCAGCAGACAAGGCTGAATGCTTTGCTCACAGATTCTCGACCAATTCGAGACTGGATTCATCTGGAGTTTCTTCACTCGACTTTCCAACTAGAACTGAGGCTCAACTGAATGACTTCCACATTACACCCTCGCTGGTTCCTAAAATAATCTCAAAACTTGACCCTCACAAAGCGAGCGGAGGGGACAAAATCCCAATCATAGTCTTAAAGAAATGTGTCCCTGAACTCTCCTCTGTCCTTTCTAAGCTCTACAACTTCTGCCTATCTGCTTCCTGCTTTCCTGCCTGTTAGAAATCTTTCTCTGTAGTTCCTATATTTAAGAACATTAGAGAACCCTCGGAACCCGCAAATTACCGGCTTATCAGCCTTCTTCCGATTTTTGGCAAAGTGTTCAAAGCCATTATCAACACCGAGGTGGTTCAGCATCTCACAGCCCACAGGCTCCTCTCGGACAAACAGTATGGTTTCTGTTTCACCAAGTCTATTGCTGATATGCTAACGCCCATCTCCAAGTATATATACCAGGCTCTCGACAAGAATGGCGAAGCCTGAACTGTTGCCTTGGATATCTCTAAAGCATTTGACAGAGTCTGGCATGCTGGCCTTCTACACAAACGGCGAAGCTATGGTATAACTGGACATTTGTTTGACCTAATCCAATCTTTCTTCTCAAATCGCACATTGAAGGTGGTGTTAAACAGACATGCCTCCTAGAACTACCATGCAAACGCGGGTGTCCCTCAAGGCTCTATCTTAGGTCCTACGCTCTTTCTAATCTACATTAATGATCTCCCCGATGCCATAAGATCCCAAGTAGGCATGTATGCCGATGATACCACAGTTTACTCTCACCTTGATCGAAAATCTGGTGTGGGCGACAAAGCGAATCTTGCTGCCAAGCTTGAAAAGGACCTCCAATCCATAGTGGACTGGGGTAAGAAATGGCTCGTAAATTTTAATGCTTCCAAAACGAAGCTGCTATCAATTAACCATCATAGACAATCGCACCTACTTCCCATTAGCATGGAACAGGCTTGCCTCCCAGAGACTAAAACACTATGCCTCCTTGGCCTCACACTCTCAGTGGATCTCAAGTGGAATGACTATATCGAATCCATTGCTAAATCCGCTGCTGTGAAAATCAGTTCTCTGTGCAGGGCTCGGAAGTTTTTCCCGTCTGAATCTACTCTGCACATATATAAATCTACCATCTGCCCATGTATTGAATACTGCTGCCACATCTGATCGGGTGCCCCTGCTATTCTCCACTGGCTTCTTAACAAAATCCACCAGAGAATCTGCCATGTAATTGATACTGACTTGGCAGACCTCCTGCAGTCACTCTCTCACCGGTGTGACGTGGCATCCCTATGTCTCTTCTATAAATACTTTCACAGCTTCTGCTCCAATGAACTTAGATCACTGGTGCCCCCTAGTTACGAATTTGCACAAGATACTAGATTAGCAACTAGGTCCCACCCTTTTACAGTGAAACCAATAAAATGCAACAGCAATTTCTACTCCAACAGTTTCTTTTCTCGCACTTCCCGCCTGTGGAATTCCCTTCCACATACCTGCTTCCCCGACAGCTACAATCTCCAGGAGTTTAAATGTAAGATCACTAGACATCTCCTAACACACTAACTTTCATCCATTCTCTCAAACACTCTTCCCATCTACCACCCTCCTTCTGACATTTCCTATATCTAACCACTCTTTCTCATCACCTTCCACTATGTAACCCCCTGCGCAATAGTGGCAGTGGAATGCCTTGCTTGGGGTGAAATGATGAAAAAAAAAAATACTCATGAGAGAAAGTTGCCAAAAAAAAATCTCAAATGGAAGCCATTAGAAAATTATTGTCTGATCTTGTATTAATGTTGTGGAGGAGTTACCCACTTAATAATGAACTCTTCTTTGCCTATATTAACCTCGAGTTAATTACTCTCGAGGACATGTGCAGGAGTGAAAGAGACTTTCATGAGGACTCTCGTGTGGAGTGAGCAAGGGCAACAGAGACTCTGGTTCCTAGTATGATTTCAGTTCAACGCAAGCTCTTATTACTTTCCTCTTTATATCTCTTTGTATTTGTTGTATTTCTTCTTGACATAATATATGTTCATGAACCTACCACCTTCTTGAATTATTACTTTATGGTCCCATTCCAGGTCCATATCAATTAAGTATATTACCATAATAATGGCTTAATTATTTACATTTCATTCTGTCAGTCTGAAAAAGGATATCATCAAAATAATTCTCCTTGGAGAATGTAAACATTTTTTTCTTTTTTTCTTTTTTTAGTAAGGAGTAAATATTCTAACATGGCATAATATTATGTAAAATTCCACCAGGAAGCATTGTTATTTACATATTATTCAAATTTACAGTTTCATCTCCCAACCAATTTTCAGCTATGTTGTCTGGTATTTTCCGAATTTTTATTGCACACCAGGAACAATTTAGATTTGAACAACAAAACTTCATACCTCAAGGCAGATTGAAGATGTGACAAATCAGGCATAGCAGACCATTTGAGAGAAAGAGTAGGGAATATATAGTTTGCTATATTATGGTCTCAATAATAGGCAAAGAATTATGAAAAGTGTATAGAGAAAAAAAAATAATAAAAATAATACTATTTAAAGTAGGTACCTGCACTAATTTGCTAAAAAAACAGCTGGAAAAAGGGCTCCAGACTTAATAAAAACAATGTTTCATCATCAAAATGTTTATTATTTATAGGAAAGATCAAAGTATTTTTTTAATTACTTTTCAAAAACTTTTTAATTCTTTCTAAGATGTTTGAAATTTTGTTAAAAATCTTTTTTTATATATATCAGCAGATGAACAAATTTTTACCAGAGTTTACTATGGATAATGTAATATTACAAAACTCAGACTTTTTTTTTTCTGGTGAAAAACATTAATTTGGAAATTCTTGCAAAAATCAAATAATTGTCAGGTTTTCATGAAACTTTCAGGACTTATACACAAATGAATAAAATTATTTTTAAAATTATTATTTTTTGAAAATTTTGATTAAAAAATAATTTTTTCTTATACATCTATTACCCTACCACACTCCTAACATAATTTCATGAAATATCAAGTAATTTTTCAAGCAGCCTTTTACTCCATACTGGACAATGCCAAGGCTCAGTGCAAAAGCCAAGAAATTAGAATCATAATGGTTGACTTGAAGCCAAGGTAGGTAAAGAGAAGGAAGGGGAGACAACCGGCAACTTTGGATTAGGAATCTGCAATGAATGAGGAAAAATGGGTCCAATGGTGCACAGCAAATGACCAAGTAATAACTAACACCTGCTTTCAAGAACCCCCATGACATCTATGGACATGGAGAAGCCCAGAAGGTGACACGAGAAACCAAATAGACTTCATAACCATAAGCAGGAGATTCAGAAATGTAGTAGTTCAATGCAAAACCTATCCAAGTGCTGATTGTGAAAGCGACTACGTCCCAGTCATCTGCAAAGTAAGGGTGAAACTCCAGAGAATGAAGCAACATGGTGTAGCACCAAGACTGCAATACAACACGCTTGTGAATGACCTCAGAAAGAATACACTAACTGCGTGAAGAAAGAATACACTAACAGCATGAAAATCAAATGCAAAGAACAAATTGGAAAAGGACACTCGAAATGGGACTCACTAAAGGAAACAATAGTGACATCAACAAACAACATTGTCCCAAAGGAAATAAGACACAAGAAAAAACGAATGGATGACTGAAGAGATTCTCAACCTGATGCGAAGGAGATGGAAAACAATGCCAAGACATGGAATAGAATACAGAAAACTACACAAGGAAATAAGGAGCAAATGCAGACAGGCTAAAGAGGAATGGATCAACAACGAATGTGCAGAAATAGAGATTTTTTTTTTTTAATCATTTCACCCCAAGCAAGGCATTCCACTGCCACTATTGCGCATGGGGCTACATAGGGGAAGGTAAAGAGAAGGAGGATTAGATATAGGAAATGTCAAAAAGAGGGTGATAGATGGGTATGGATACAGAGGCTGGGGGTTGGGTGGATGGGAAGAGTGTTTGAAAGAATGGAAGCGAGTTAGTGTGTTAGGAGGTGTCTATTGACTTTACATTTAAACTCCTGGAGATTGTAGCCGTCAGGGAAGCAATCATGTGGAAGGGAATTCCACAGTCGGGAAGTGCGAGAAAAGAAACTGTTGGAGTAGAAGTTGCTGTTGCATTTTATCGGTTTCACTGTGAAAGGGTGGGATCTAGTTTCTAATCTAGTATCTCGTGCAAATTCGTACCTAGGGGGCACCAGTGATCTAAGTTCATCAGAGCAGAAGCCATGAAAGTATTTATAGAAGAGGTACAGGGAAGCCATGTCGCCCCGGTGAGAGAGAGTCTGCAGGCAGTCTGCCAAGTCAGTATCGATCACATTACAGACCCTCCGCTGTACCTTGTTGAGAAGCCC
Organism: Ascarosepion bandense; assembly: GCA_037127315.1. Taxonomy (NCBI): domain Eukaryota; kingdom Metazoa; phylum Mollusca; class Cephalopoda; order Sepiida; family Sepiidae; genus Ascarosepion; species Ascarosepion bandense. The sequence goes on from JBBBDQ010000879.1 coordinate 2,438,325, forward strand.
GAGGAGAATAGCAGGGGCACCCGACCAGATATGGAGCAGTATTCAATGCACGGGCAGATGGTGGATTTATATATGTGCAGGATAGATTCAGGCAGAAAAAACTTCCAGGCCCTGCACAGAGAACTGACATTCATAGCAGCAGATTTAGCAATGGATTTGATATAATCATTCCACTTGAGGTCTGCTGCAAGTGTGAGGCCAAGGAGGCGTAGTGTTTTACTCTCTGGGAGGCAAGCCTTTTCCATGCTAATCGGAGGTATGTGCGATTGTCTATGATGGTTAATTGATAGTAGCTTCATTTTAGAAGCATTAAAATTTACGAGCCGTTTCTTACCCCAGTCCACTACAGATTGGAGGTCCTTTTCAAGCTCAGCTGCAAGGTTAGCTTTGTCGCCCACACCAGATTTTTGATCGAGGCGAGAGTAAACTGTGGTGCCATCGGCGTACATACCTACTTGGGATCTTATGGTATCAGGGAGATCATTAATGTAGATCAAAAAAGCGTAGGACCTAGGATATAGCCTTGAGGGACACCCGCGTTTGTATGGTAGTTCTGAGGGGCATGTCCGTTTAATACCACCTTCAATGTGCAGTTAGAGAGGAATGACTGGATTAGGTCAAACAAATGTCCAGTTATACCATAGCTCCGCAGTTTGCATAGAAGGCCAGCATGCCAAACTCTGTCGAACACTTTAGAGATATCCAAGGCAATGGTTCAGGCTTCGCCATTCCTCTCGAGTGCCTGGTATATATACTCAGTGATGTTAGCATATCAGCAGTAGAACTATTGAAGCGGAAACCATACTGCTTGTCCTAGAAGAGCCTGTGTGCTGTGAGATGTTGAACCACCTCGGTGTTGATAATGGCTTCAAACACTTTGCCAAAGATCGGAAGAAGGCTGATAGGGCGGTAATTTGCGGGGTCCAATGGTTCTCCAGTGTTTTTGAATATAGGAACTACAGAGGAAGATTTCCAACAGGCAGGAAAGCAGGAAGCAAATAGGCAGAGGTTGTAGAGCTTAGAAAGGACAGAGGAGAGTTCAGGGGCACATTTCTTTAAGACTATGGTTGGGATTCCGTCACCACCGCTCGCTTTGTGAGGGTCAAGTTTTAAGATTATCTTAGAGACAAGCGAAGGTGTAATGTGGACATCATTCAGTTGTGCCTCAGTTCTAGGTAAGAAGTTGGGTGTAAAAACCCCAGACGAGTCCAGACTCAAATTGTTCAAGAATCTGCGGGCAAAGCATTCAGCCTTGTCCGCTGAGGAGGTGAGGATTTCAAATTTATTGATTGAATAAGACCAATAAAGCAGACATGCATAATGAAGTAAGAGAACTTATAGGACAAAAAACCTGCTCCTCAACAGAATGTATAAAATCCAAGGATAAAACGCTCATATTGAAGAAAGAGGAAATACTCTAGCAATGGGAACAATATATAAAAGATCTTTTCCCTGACAAGTGAGAGCAACCGATAATACACAAAGATGATGACGGACATGAAATATTAAAGTCTAAAGTGGGAGATACAATGGCCAAACTGAATAGAAACAAATCAACTGGACCAGATGGCATTGTAATAGAGTTGCTGACAGCCCTGGATGAATTCAGCTTAGAGAAAATTACAGAAATAAGAAATTAAATTTATAACAGTGGTGTAATACCAGATGACCTAAGCAAGTTGATTTTCATAGCACTACCTAAGAAGCCAGGTGTAAACGAATGCAAACTTCACTGAACAATCAGTTTAATGAGCCACATTACAAAACTGATCATTCGAATCCTGATGAATAGAACGAGAAACAGAATCAAGCCAGAGATAGGACAAGAAGAGTGCAGGTTTGTCAATGACACTGAAACAAGGAACACCATATTTATGATTTTAATGCTATCTAAAAAGGTAATACAAATGAGAAAGGACTTGTACCTATGTTTTATTGATTATGTGAAGGTGTTCGACACGATACGCTACAAAGAACTGGTGAAATGCTCAGCAACTTTGACATATTTAAGAAAGACATAAGAGTAATCAAGAATCTCTACTGGCAGCAAACCACCTGCATACTGACAGGTAACAAATTCAGCAGATATACAAAGATAGAAAGGGGCGTAAAACAAAGATGTGTCTTTTCACCGGATTTATTCAACTTGTACAGTGAGACTATTCTGAGGACCCTAGATGTTATGCCAGGATTTGGCATTGGAGGCCACAATTTGAACAACATAAGGTATGCAGATGATACAGTGTTGATAGCAGATACTGAAAGGAAACTACTAGACCTCCTATAGATGGTAGCTGAAGAGGGTGACAAGAAAGGACTACAAATAAACTGCAAGAAAATCAAATACATAGTCATCAGCAAAAAAGAGCAGCCCAAAATGCCAAATACAGGTGGGGGGGGGGGATACTAAAATCAAGCAGGCACAAAAATTTAAATATCTGGGAAGTGTTCTAATAGAAGACAGAAAGTACGACATGGAGGTCCGAAAGCAAACTGGCATGGCAAAGGATGCATTCCAGAAGTTGAGTAGAGTATCGAGGCAGGAAAATTTCACTAGAAATAAAGAAGAGAGTACTGGATTGCTGTGTAATGTCAGTTCTTCAATATGGCAGTGAATGCTGCACAATCTCATTGCAGGAAAAAAAATAAAGCAACTGAAATGAGGTTCTACAGAAGGATGCTGCAGATATGGATTGAGCACATAAGCAATGATGAGGTTTTGGAAAGGATGGAAATGAAAAGGAAATTAATACTGAGCATCAGGAAGAAACAGCTAAAGTTCCTGGGACATACAATGAGGAAGGAGGGCATGGAGAATCTGATACTAACAGGCCAGATAGAGGGGAAAATGTAACAGGGGAAGGCAGCAGATAACATATTTGAAGGACCTAAGAGACAGAGGAAAACAGCGTGTAACATACTTGATGGGCCTGAGTAGATGGATGGCAGAATGGGGGTTGTGTGATGTAACAAGAGAAAGTGTGCTAAGAACTACCAAGGAGAGGAAGACGTGGAAGGCCATGATCGCCTACATCCTGAAAGGACAATGCACATAGAAGAAGAAGAAACCTTTTTCAGAAAATCTGCTCCAAATAGTAAAGTAAAAAATGCTGTAATTTATTTAATTAGATAAGCTTTTAATTGCTTTTAATATATATATATATATATATATATATATATATAGGACATTATAGTCTGAAAAATTATTCAATAAATAATTTGTTTTTATAAGAATCGTTGTTTTCATTTTTCTCTAATTTTTTTTTAAATATGATAATTTATAAAGTTTCAAAAATCTTTTAGCATCTTTTAGTTATTAAGTGAAGACTATATTTCTTAAGCTTGATACAAATCTTCAAGCCAAAAGATTTTTAAAATAATTTTCTTTTTTTTGTATATGAGTATATTTTGTGTGTTACATTAAAAGGTCACTTGTTTCACAGTTTATTCTCCTTACAGGAAAAAAAATTGAACCATTATGTCAATTCTGGTCAACTATACTTAGCTTATCACCACATCTGGCTATTGTCAATCACTTACAACATGAGAAAAGCTATGACCTTTGTGAATAAGAAATACTTTTATTCTAAAGTTCATGCTATAAACAAATAATACTTGTGTAAATCAGATTAATTTAACTTTAAGTTTGCTAATTTTCCAGAAATAATGTGTCATGGATATATATTTTATTTTTGCAAGATTTCATTTCATTTTTGAAAATGAAATGGATGTACCTAATGTAAAGCCTTCTGCCTATATAGAATTCTGCCTGTACAAGAATTCATGTATGTTTTTTTTTGGTGGGTGGGGGTTACAGATAGTTTCCAGTCTAGTCTAATACTTTCCTGGCTTTGATATTCAGATATAAAGATTATTCTCCCTAAAGAGATGACAAAGTATTGATTCACATTTGAGTATTTTTAGATGCAACATACACTTGAAAAAGGTTAAAAAGCAGTGATAAGAAACAACAAAGATACTCATCTGAATAATTCATGGAATGATGTCTTTATTTTCATTGATTTGGAAAAATGATTTCTCTTTACAATGGCTTGGTGTGTATAGTGAAGGCAGCACTGTTAAAAAATAAACTTTGAAATGGTATCTGCACATATCCTATATTGTTAGGTTAAATTATCTCAATTCATTAAAATAGATTTGTTTAAATGTCACATCATGATTTATATTCCTATTTTGAGATAACAAGCATCAAGTATTGATATATTCAAATTCGTTTTTTTCTTTTTGTTTGTGATTTTAGGTGACCCTGATGATCGTACACTGCGTCAAGTAGAGCGAGAAATCATGATTCCTCAAAAAATGAAAGAAATTGCAAAGAAGGAAAAATGTAATGAACATGTTACAGGTTGGTTGAAGTTACTTTTTTTTAAATTTCTTTATTAACAATTTTTTGCCTACTTCTTTTATATATACAAACTACTTTTGCCTACTTCTTTTATATATACAAACTGTTGCTGCTGAAGTGAATTTCATTAGTACAACCATCATCAAATAAATCAGTTGCTTTTTTTTTCTGATGATTTTGAATAAAACCTATTTTAGCTTATATACTGATCCTATCTTATTTGAGGAAAAACTGTTTAAATTTGTAGTGAACTACTGCAGAGGGCAAAGAGGCTAGGGTTGCATGTATATTTTGCAACAATGTAACACTAAAAAATTGGCTTACCACCAGGGCAAAAACAGATTTGAACATGTCTTGCATGTAAACAGTCCGAAAAAGCCAAATGGTGGCTTTGCTGGTCACCCATTTGAAACAAATAGATCCTGGAGTTAGATACTCCCTCTAAAGTATCTTTTCACTTATATAATTTTTGGCTGACAATGATGACCTAAAATAGGTCATAACAAGATGGTTACAGCTGTATCAGGTAGGAGACACACATTGTGGAGATATTGACTAAAGAAAACAGATTGCAGGGATTGTTAACAAGCCAGAGAAGAAAGCACAATTTTACACACTTCTTTTACAATTTTTGATGATGAATTTAACTCTTCCAAATTCAAATTCAGTAGATTACATTGTCACAGCTTTTTACATTTCTAAGAGGAAAAGAAATTCTGTAATAGAGACAAAGAAATCAATGCATAAAGTATAAGAAAATGAAAAATGAATAATTATTTGGAAAAAATGCATTATTTTTATCATATGACTAATTTAATTAAAATAGATTTTTATTTTGGCTTTTAATTTGCACGTTTGAAGAATGCAATCTATCTGTTCAGAATATTTCAAAATAGATTTATCATGGGCTACAAATATTCTTGTAAATTCATCTACCATTACAGCAGGCATGACAGATATTGGTATTTGATGCAAACATCTTGCCAATCTACTTTTTCTAACATAGGTATTCTTATAGCTTTTCAAATAAAAATGTTCAAAAAGTCATTTCTTTAAATAAATAATCAAATGAAGTTTTGGTAAGTTATTTGAGGTTTGCTGACATGCGTATTAAAATTTTTCTTTGATTTAACACTTTTTGGATTTTGTTGACCTGTTTAATAATTCTGATGCTAATTTAGATTTTTTTTTATGGTAGCTTTTGGAGAATGTGCTAAGCAATCTGGTCTCTTGATGCCTATCCAGTGCAAAGAATTATCAAGAGAGTTACACACTTGCCTCTCCAATATGTAAGTAATGTTCATTAAAAAATACAAAGCCTTTATATTGGCTTTATCTTTTCTTATACTAGCCTTGGCTATTAGATTTAGATTTTGCAAAGTAAATACAAAATTCTTACTTAGCATATATCTATATTAAATAGTAACATTGCTTTCTACAATTAGTGATATTACACAATATTATTAACATAGATTAAAATAAATTAATTGTCATTTAAGCATTAAACAAGTCTTGCTTTCTTTACACCAACTTGAATACTTGAAACACATTTAAAACTGTTTTCACCCCATTGAAATTTATAGTATCTAAAGGAGATAAAACTAAAACTTAATGTAGTTTCAAAGATATCATTAAGTTATTGTACTTGCATAAATCATTGTCCTAGATTCATTATTGGTTTGTTTATGTAATATATATTTATGAATTTGAAGACTTTGAAGTTGAAATATAATTATAATCATCTGATAGAAAATCACATAAATGAAAAAAATATTCCTATACAAAGTGTGCTGAGAGAAAATGACTTAAAGACAAATCAGTTTACTGCTAAAAAAAACTTTTAAAACCTTTTAACTTTGCTACAATATGTAAATGTATTGAAAAGGCTGACTTGAGCAAGGGAAATAGCTTCCTTGTCTGGAGATGTGAATAAATATGAAAAAATTAACCAAATTAACTCTTATCTTTATTAAACAAATATCATTTATATGCAGCAGATTTAGCAAAAAATAATTAGATTTCATCTAAAAATGTTTCTGCTCTGAAAATAATCTATATATATATATATATATATATATATATTTTTTTTTTTTTTTTTTTTTTTCATAACCTGATCATGTCAATGCACCATCAGTGCCTGAGCTTTAAACAGTCATACATGCAGCAATGTTCAATGTGGTGAAAGACAAGTGTAACTTGGAGTTGTACCCTCATGATTTTTTCCTCAATTAAAGTCATCTGACTGAGGCCAATGTAGGCCATTGAGAAGCTGGATAGTCATTTCAAAGAATCCATACTCCAAATTCTGAAGAGCTGTGAAGTACAGATGCTCACAAATATGTGTTTTAAGGTCATCAGTATAAGCAGAGATCAGAACAGTTAACATAGATTGTTAGGAATTATTTATTTGTAACAGGGCTACAGGTACACATGCCTTGTATCAAACTTCTATTTAAACTACAATATGGTGTACATCTCCAGTGAGGTTATGAGAGCCACCTGGACTTTGTTCTGGTCAGTGATGAAGACAGGTTCTGCTTTTGTCTGTTATGGTTATTTGTATGTGTGATATAGTGTATTCACCCACAGGACACAGACCCATAAATTATGTCTTGCTTGTCTTTTATATTTTCCAAGAATGTTCATCAGTGCTATGCATATCCAGAATGTTGTTCAACCTGTTCTGCTGCCATTCCTCTAACAGAAAGTTGTACTGTTCCAGCAAGATAATTCCTGCCACATGATGCCTATGCTATTCAACATACTCTACAATAATTTTGACAATTTTCTTAGCTAATACAATCACCTTTACTGTAATGTGTGAAAAGGTGTAAGAGCTATAGTTATTGTCTATATTAGTCTGTATATTTGATCATTTACTGTAATCAACTTATCTTATCTGTACATTTAATCCTGAGTAAATTGAAATACCTATTCAGGGTGATACAATTTTAGTTTTCACCAGTGTATTTATAATATTTGTAAAGCTGCTATATGGAAAGTTTTTCATAATTTTGGATGTCTTGACCACTTTAAGCAATGCATAACAATATGTCTAGACATGTATTCCACCAAAACATGCCTTCAGAAGAATTTCCAATCACCTGCAGGTTAAAACAAGGATGTGTCTGACTGCAATGTTTCATGAACTTCCCCCAGACAATCCAGGTGTCGACATCAGATATTGATGTGATAGAAAAACTTTTCAATCTTAATAGACTTTGACAGGGGTGTACCAAGACAAAGGGTTTCTGGGGCCTGTATAATGGCATCCTCCTATTTTTTTTTTTTTTTTTTTTTTTTGTGGAGGAAAATGTATAAATGAAATACACTTAATGGCATTGATTAGTACTTGAAAAACAACAAATTCAAAACTTAGCTAAACAAATGTTTTAACCTTTTGAGCTTTTGCAGAAGCAGTTACTAATAGCTTAATCAAAGTCTATCTTCTCAACAGTTTCATGTTCAATTGAAATTAGTGACAAATTGGATAGGCGATCTTGCAACATACTCAATCTCAAGTGACTTTTAATGAGCTTCAGTTTTGATAAGCTTCTCTCTGCAGTAACAACAGAAAATGTGAGCATCATAAACAGCTGCAGAGCAATTACAATATTTGCTACTGTTTCTTGAACTTGCCATCATTAAATCCATTTCAGCCATTTCATGGCTGATAATTTGGTCATCGTGGTCATGTCACATTCTACTTTGGAAGCTGCCGCTAAAAAAATCCTGAAGTCGGAGAATTTTCAAAGGCAGCCTCGATATGTCTAAGTCAGCACCGTATTTGCTACTTGCCTTCAGTATCTATTTTGAAGATAACCAAATAAGTAAATTGTTTTATTATGAATAAACTTCTTTCATAACATCATAACAATTGAAAAAAAATAACAAGAGAGTTGATATTGTGCAAAATTGCCTCTTCCTAATTTTTAATTTAAATGTGGGCTGTTTTGTTCTAAAATGTTTCAATTATTAAAATAAAAAAAAAAATAAAAACATAAGTTTAATTCAACAGGTTTTTATTAAGGATAATTAGTCAGTCCAATGTTGTGTGTAGGTGCTCTGAGTGTATATGGGGTCCAAACATATCACTCAATAAAACCCGGGCCTAAATAATAAAACAACAACTTTTAGGCAAAATTAGACTTTATTTATCAACATAGTCTTCTAGGGTGATACACTGATTCCAATGCTTCTCTAACAATTCGATGTCTTTTTTGTAGAACAATTTGTCTTTGGCCTCAAAATATGCCTCAATTTCTGATATCACGTCTTCATTGGAGCCAAATCTCTTTCCCTGGAGCATTCTTTTGAAGTCTTCAAACAGCCAGTAGTCGCTGGAGATCAGATCTGGAGAATAGGGTGGAAGCAGGTGCAATTCAAAGTGCAATTCATGTAGTTATGCCATCGTTGCAATTGATTTGTGATACTGTGCATTGTCTTGGTGAAAGATCACTTTTTTGTTCTTCATTTGTAGCAGTTTTTTGGTGATTTCTTCCTTCAAACTCGCCAATAATACTATATAATATTTGCTATTGATGGTTCTTCCTTTCTCAAGATAATCGATGAATGAAATACCTTGCACATCCCAACATACGGAGGCCAAAACCTTGCCTGCTGATGTTTGCATCTTTGGTTGCTTTGGATGACTTTCACCTGCTGCTTTCCACTCAGCTGACTGCCAATTTGTCTCTGGAGTGAAATGGATCCATATTTCATCCATAATCACTTATTTACACAAAAGCTCCTTCTTGTTGCGTTGAAACAGTTTCAAACACTGCTCTGAATCGCCGACACATTGTTGTTTTTGATCAACTTTGAACACAGCTTTCACATTGACACATTTATGCAAAATAATGAATACACTGCCTTCTGATATGTTCAGCTCCTCTTCTATCTTCAATTTACGACTGGCCAAAATGTGTTTGTGGATTTTTTTTTGTGTTTTCCGGGACAACTGCCGCTTTTGGGCAACCTGAATGTTCAGCATCATTTTTGTCTGTAAGACTGCATTTAAAGTCAGCATATCACCTTAACCATTTGTGACCTCCCCAGCACACCCCAAGTCTCAGACATATGTGTTGCGTACGTCAAATGGCCATAAGTTAACTGCATCTGAGGCTGCAGCAGGTCACCTGCCATTCCATCCCTATGTGATTGAAGGTGTTGATGATCTGTCAAATTCCTCCCTCCCTCCCCCTGCCAAGTTGTGATTTCTGATTTTAAGGTGAGCTGAGAACTTTGAGTACGGTCGTCTTGTGTTGTACTTGGCAACAACTGCAATGAAGAGGCAAGATGGGTGTACAATTCAGGAATAGGGAAAAACAGGCAAGAACAACCAAAAAATAAAGAGACAGCAGCAAAACTCAGTCTATGTAAGCTAATGATTATATTCATATCTCTTTGAACAGCAAAAGAGACAGGGGGGAATTAAGAAAATTTAAAAAAACACACAGTACAACTTTTTCCTGAAGTCCACAAATTATTGAGGCTACTCTATCTACTTGTTGTTAGAGTTAAGACAGTCACTGACTCTTTATGCTACCCCTTCCCTTTCTTTCTGCTTAGCAGCAGTAGATGTGTTTTTAGCATGGGAAAGGGTTTTTGGGTCAAATTTCTCTCTATTGTGCCTCAAGCATATCTTCTCTCTTTCAAATCCGCTTTGCCTTTTTGTTAAAAATTTTTCAATATGGAGCGAGGCTGGCCAGCAATCAGGGTGTTTTTCTCCAAATGTCTAATGTCAATTTCATGTATCTGGCTTTAATCACTCATTATGATTTCTCACTGATGTCTACCTTGGAAACAAAGGTTGTTGATTTTGTACATTAACATGCCAGCATTAATTATAATTCCTCTAATGTGGATTGATGAGAGGAGTTATTTTATTTTATTTTATTATATTTTAATTATTATATATTCTATTATATTTCCAAATATATTTTATTATATTTTATTATATTTTCAAAGCCAGCCAATAAGTTAACCTCAGTCAGTCTTCATCACTTTTCTGATGAGAAAGGGAGAGAAAAGAAAAACAAACAAGAAAGAAAGAGAAAGAAATCTCTTTGGCAAGGCAAATCCCTCATCTGGTCTGTGTTTAATTGCTGTCATATAAATCAGTGTCATTTCATGAGTGTCTTGTGTCTCACCTCTCTTTTTCTCTCTGCAACCCCCTCCAGCACCTATTCCTCTCTCTTTCTCTTTCCTAGCTCTTCCCAAGAAAAAAAATGTTCAGGCATCGAGATATTCTTCAACTATCTATTTCAGGGTTTGAATCCATGGTCAGTTGATACTATTTTAACATAGTTGCATAACAAACACTTACATTGTTACACTATTGTTTCTGATGGAACAAAGTCCAAATATCACTAATGAAGCCATTGCTTTCCTTGAACAGTATTTTTCCCAGCAGAAAGCATTGCTTTATCAACACACGAAATTCAGATTTTTGCATTGTTTGAAAATTTGCAAACATAGCTTCACTTAAATAACTGTAATTTGTAAACTAATAATCCAACTAGGCCCAAATTTTGTCACATTCCATTTGAAGTTTAGTACTTCATAAAAATCATATGGATTTTTTTATTAATGGCACCATCTATATGTCAGGCCTGGGATTATTGTGTTATCTCTCTCTCTCTATATATATATATAGAGAGAGAGAGAGAGACCACTAAATTCATGTATACTTTTAGAATTTAAATGAAAAAGAAATATTTTATTGTGAAATAAAAAGGTGTAAAGTTCACACTGATGCTATTGGGAAAGGCATGAATCTATTTCTTCTACCATAGATTATGAGTTAAATAGCAGGGTAGACTAGATTCTCTAGCCTTCAGTGACAGCTGAAAAAAGCAGCAGTAAAATTTAAAGAGATACAATTGTGAAACATTTATTTATTTATTTATTCCTTGTTTTTTTCTTTTCAGGTACAAAGATGAAGCATTTGTTGAGAGATGCACAAAGGAATACTTAGACAGCCGTTCAGAATACAGACGAACAGGAATTAAGCAGAAGTTAAGACGTGTTTGATTTAACTAGAAATTTGGAATTTTTCTAATGCAACATATGATGCAATTCTATTGGTTTGATACAGTGTACAGAACTTGTGGGAAAATAAAGTTAGTTTTTGCCTCTACTTGAGCCTGAATTATTTTTATTTGTTACTGTTTTACTCTTGAAGTAAGTTGTCATTTCACCAATGAATCATTTTGTCTTTAATCTTAAATCTTTTTAAAATATAAACTAAGTATATAAGTAAATATAAAGCAAGTTATATTACACTGTTTTATTTGTTTATATTGTAACATTTACATTGATTATTCTTAGAACAGAATTTAAATTATACAGTTTGCATCATTCATTTCTTAAACATTTTGTGCTTAAATCATACATTCACTAATATTTTTCATAATGATTGGAGTTATAAGCTGAATTATATTCATATAAATATATGAGTCTCTTGAAATCTTTTACCAGCATCAGTTGGCTAATACCAATATTTTTATGAAACTATTTACTTACATAACATCTGATATCATGTATCATCAGTAATTGAATTTTATGATGAAAAATATATTTCTGTCAGGAGTAGAGCACATCTTGTTTTGTTTTTTAACATGATATAAAATTTAATTAATACTGACAAAATTTTGATGATCTTTTTTCTTTTTTTTTCTTTTTTTAGATTTTATGAAGTTTTGTAAATAAAAAAATTCTCATTAACAAACTCAGGGGGATAAAATAACTAAAGAACAACTAGGAAAAAGGCTTTAATGTAACATATTTCACTTTAACAAGCTTCTTCAGAGATTTATTAAAGACGAATGATTTGAAAATCTTTTTAAAAAATCCAATAGACAGTATGTTGATAGTTATAGTTTCATTGTTCAAATACATATCATGGGTGATAAAGCAAGGGATATTAGATGTAGAAGAAAAAACTTGTGACTGTTTAAGTGTGTGTGCCACTTGTAATAAAAACAGATGTTTATCATGAATGTAAGCAAAAATAATGTGTATCAAGCATATTTAAACTATAGAGGAATTAAGTGTGTGTATATGTTGGTAACTTTAGTATGTGTGAATGACAGCGACGAAATACATTTCTGTTCAAAATATGTAGCAAGTATTGTATACACGTGTGAAGAGATGGAACAATTTTCTTTTTTAATAAAATGAGATTCATGTATGAATGTATGAGAGAAATCATGTGAATGTGTGTGTGTATGAGTCAGTAAAGTTAATATGTGAAATAAGGTATACATGTGTCAAGCGATAGAGCAATTTTCTATTTTAAATAACATGAGAAAATCATGTATGAATGTGTGCATTTATGAGTCTGGAATCATAAAAATGAAATATGTTTCCATTTAAAATTCTAGCAAAAATAATGTATAAAAGTATTAAGCAAACTTTTTATAAATAAATAAATTTTGAAAAATATTGTTAACTGTTAGAATCTTTCAATGAAATGATAAAATACTAAATAATTATGTATTAAAATTATTACAATAACATAATACATAAATAAGAAACATACATATAAATTACCATCATTACAATTAAGAAATATAAATAATATACAATAATAAATAATAGTAAAATAAAAGATAAAACTAATGGTTATAATAATAATAAATAATAATAATAATAACTATAAAAATAATGAGAAAAATGTAGATAATAATATGGAAAATAGAAAAAAATATAGAGTGAAAAATTTATTATGGAATCTTCTTCATATGGAGAAAACAATATTATGTTGTTAAGAATACAAGAAACTATCTTTAACTTATTTAATAATATCTACTGGTATTTTGAATTCATGAATTATATACACTACCGACCATAAGTTTGGGACCACTTAGATTTATTCTCTAAGAGAAAAAAATAACAAATTTTATATCTTAGAAGAATAAATATACATATATTTCATTGTTACTCACAACTGTACAATAATTAAAACCAAAATTAACATAGAGTAATTTCTAATTTAATTAAAGTTAATTCATATTTTCTTTTCATCAAAGAAACCACCACAAGCCTTTATTACTGCAAAGCAAATCCTTGGCATTCTTTCTAATAACTTATAAAAATAAGTTGGTGAAAGTGATTTCCAAGTATCCTGCAAGCATTTAAACAACATTTGTTCATTTTTAGCAAGTTCATTTCAAACTGTATGATCAATTTCATCCCTTATTCTCCTTTTTAATAATGGTTTCTTAACTGCTACTCAGTCTTTAAGCCCAGCAAAATGAAGTCATCTCTTAACAGTAGTAACAGATACTGGATGTTGCCAAGTAGAATTCATTTCAATCGTTAATTCTTATTCCTCTTGCTAGATATGATCAAGTGCCTATCCTCTACAATAGATGCTACTCTGGGCCTACCAGATCTTTTTCTGTCAATATTTAACTCAGATTCACGAAGTCGTTGAAGGCAATAATGCACGCCATTTTTTGATAGGCTTAACTTTTTAGTGATAACACGTTCAGAATATCTTTCTTTCAAAAGAATTTCAACCTGAGCTCTTTTTTCAATGTTAATCTGTTTCTTCCTTGACATTTATAACATAGTAATATGGATGTGCATTGTGGTCCAGTGGTGCTTGGAATGGAAAATCAGGAAGCCGAGTTCGAATTCCAGTCATATTCCTTGCATTCACTTATGCGCAAATACCCTTGGGAAAGCTATTAATCCATCTTTTCCCTCCAGTTATGGGTTAAATAATAGGACAGATTGGGTTCTGTAGCCTTGGTCGGCAACCAGTCTACCGCAGAAAGCAATGGCAACATACTGCGTGATAATCTTCTGTCCAGTTAGTAATGTCCCTTTTGAGACATGATCGCCCAAGCGTGTATCATGTATGGCACTTAACTGACTGAATATGGTTTACAAAAATAAATTATATCATAATTATAATATCTGAATAAATCTGAATATTTTGGCAAAAACTTGATCACAATAAGAGGAGTCAAGAAGCAAACTGAGTAAATGTTTACTTTAAAGTTGAAAAGAATACTTTTTTTTTACTTGACACCTGCATAAGAATAACAAAAAATACAAACACAGCGAATTTGATTCTGCTAAAAATGAAATTTTATAAACTTTGTGAAAAAAATTTGGGTGGTCCCAAACTTATGGTTGGTAGTGTATTTGTGAAAAAAATGTGGAAGTAATATGTTTTAATCGTGTGTTTATGGTGTGTAGTAATGTTATTAATGTTTTCCAAAATACTTCCTTAAAAGGTTATGTTCTTTTTTAATGAAACTAACATTTGAGAAATCAAAATTGTGTCCTATGTAATACAAGAGAGTTGGAACATATGACCAAACGTAAGTCTCTTTTATGTTCGTAGATCTGTGCTTTTAGATTTTGTGATGTTTCCGATATATATATATATATATATTTACCAATATTGCACTGTAGACACTATATTTTGTGAATCCTGGCATTTAAATTAGTGTTTGGTGTCTTTTTTAATCTGACAATATCACCAATAGTCTTCGAGGTAGTGGTAACAATTCTAGTGTTTGGATATTTCATTTGTTTGAGAATTCACATGAAAAGTTATTGGAAGATAGTATGATGTAATTTGTGTGATTTGGGGAAATATTTGTTTTGTTTTTTGTTTTGTATATTTTATAAGCATGTTTTTGGCATTGAAAGTGAAATAGTGTGGGTAGTGGAGAAGTTTAAATGTTTGTTCAATATATCTCTCTTCAGATAAATAATTAAGGCTACATATTCTGAGGGCTCTAAGGTAGAAACCTATAATTAAACCAGATTTAATTCTTTGGTTGTAGGGAGAATAGAAATTAATAAGATCATTTTTGTTGGTAGGTTTATGGTAAACCTTAAATTCTAATACATCGTTATTACATATTATTAAGATATCAAGAAAAGGTAAAGAATTGTTAGTTTCAAGTTCATATGTGAATTTGATAGTACATTCTACCTTATTGAGTTTTGTTACTAAGTTTAATAGGTTGGTGTCATGGGGTAAAATAATAAGATGTCATCTATATATTTTAAGTAAGTAGAATTATTAGGTATAATATATTTGAAAAACCAAATTCTAAGAATTCTAGAAATAGGCAAGTGAGAACACCACTAATAGGAGAGCCCATGGGTAAGCCAAATTTTTGTTTATAAAATGTATTGTTAAAAGAGAAATAACAATGGTTAATGATTAATGTGCATCTTTTTATGATTTTTTGGATAGGTAGTGGGAGCTTTACTTTGGATTTTTTAAGATGGTTTCTAAGAATGTTTTTTAACAGGTATATTAGTATAGAGTGATTTTATATTCAAATTTGTCATAGATAAGTTAGTCATATTAACATTTCTAAATTTATGGAGTGAGTCACCTGAGTGTCAAATATATGTAGTGCTAATGGTGCCTAGCAATGGTGTAAGTATTTTAGTGATAGCTCTAGCTAATTTATGGGGAACACTGTTAATAATAGATATAATGGTAATGTTTGGTTTATGAGTTTTGGGTTAGCCATATAGTTGCTCAAGTGGACTAAAAATAATTTACAATAGCTTGAAAAGTTTTAGTCTTTGTAAGATATATGATAATAAATTTGACATGAAAGAGAACAATTTTAGTTTCTGTCTCTTGTTTTGAAACCATTGTAGCAATAATGAGCATTCAGGTTAACTTGTTATTTCAAATGTTGTTAATGTTCTGAATTTCAGAGTGATGATATTACAAAGCAATAAGATTTTTTTACATTTTTAGAATGCAAACTTACTAAAAAGCTTCTTTATGCATATAGTACAGAAGCTCAATGGATTTTAAGAAAAAAAAGTTTTATAAAATAAAGTCAATGAAATATGGCTGCCTAGATGCATATGATTCTTACTTAAAAATTGAAAAGTATATTTTGTGTATTTAACATTGAACTGTACACATGGACTTTTAAATTATTATGACAATTATGAAATTGTCATTTCATATTCAGACCTCAAAACAAGAACTTAGACATCCAAATTGTATACAAATTTTAAAATAAAAACAAACACCATATTAAATTTTATTCATGGAAAATTTTAATCAAATGATTTAGTAAAATAAATTGTTTTAATGAACCTGTAAAATTTCACATTATTATATGATATTGCTATCTGAGAAAATTTGACAATTTTTGGAGAGTGGTGAGCACTTTTTTTTTCCATCATTTTGAAATCCCTTTTATTTATCTTAGATCATTTTTTTATTAAATTTAATAATAAATTCAGCCTAAGCTTTTAGACATACAAAGTTTATTTGTAGCAGATACTGTAAATACAAAACTGATAGGTGAGAAGACTTGGAAATTGTTTTTGTTTTTTTAAGCTCACTTAGCTATCAAGATGCCTTAGAACATGTGACTTATGTTTTTCATAAACCTCTACATCATCATAATAAAAAAAAGCTTCACAATAGTTTTATTATAGCATTTTATTAACTGAAATAACAAAAGCTATTTCACTTAACTCATAAAAATGTGTATTTTTCAAGATCCGGAAAAAGAAAACTGAATTTTGCTTATAAAGAATGTTAGATTGCATCTTAAAAGTTTTTTTCATGGTTAGTTGGCAAATTAGACTGGGGCAATTAATTTTTTGTATAAATTAGTTGCTATTTATAAAAAGAGGAAAACTTATCCTTGTGCAATCGGATGCAACAAGTACAGGAAAAAAGATCTCTTATGAAAAGAGTATGAATAAGTTAATCATTCTCCAATATAAAGAATAATGTATAGATACAAACAATAAGGCTATCAATTATATGAAATAATGCTGAACAGCTCAAAATATAACAGTAGATAATAATAATAATGTCTTCTATATCATGACGTCTATGCAATGAAGTTACTACTATTATTATTATTGGAGGTAGTCTACATTATCTATACTATGGCATATTCACTTATGATAAAGCAATGTCTGGATATTGTAACTATGAGGCAGCCTCACTATGACATAATGGCCTTGCACATCATTACTACTGAGTAGCAAATGGATTTTGCATACATGCAGCCTTCTGTCAATCCAAGTTAAGTTTAATAAATAAATATTATACTGTGGACCAGTATCACATATAAAATATTATTTTGCTTTATACACTGCATAATCTTTACATAAAGTTACTGAAACATTTCTTTTTTTAGTAATGGTAGCTGATATTTTAAAATATTGGAATCAAACTTTACTAAATTAGTAAAAATGGTATAATTTAATCAGAACAAGGATTGTGTTTCACTATTGAGGAAAGTATACAGTTTAGCCTTCATAAAAGACAAGTATGTCATCTATTATACAGATTCAACTATTTATATTGTATTTTATGATTTCTGTTATCTTCCTTTACTAAATTTAAAGATAAAATAAAACAAAAACTGATGATCCTTAATGCTATTTTCACCTGGATAATTTTTATGTGTATATATAATTCAGCCATTCTACTTGTTGCCTCCATAGTTGATTAAATGGCAAAGAGTAAAAATGTAGTTCTTGCTATATAATGATTTATATTAAACTTTCATTTTAATGCATTTTACTGGCACAGGTTTTTTAAAATTTGTTGCATTCTTGTTTAAGGATATATTAAAGCTTTAAAAACATTTGCCATGAATTATAAAAAGATAATAGTAGCATGTCATTAAAATATATTTATTATAAATTTTACTAATATTCAAATGTGCTTGTATTCATAAATTATACTTATTAATTGGTGGGTGTGTGATTTTCTCTTTCTCTTTCAGATCATGTTACTTTTGAAGATGTCTTAAACGTATAAATATAAGCAAGTCTTTTCACTTGAATGACTTTCCACATGTCTCTTTTTCAACTTTACTTTTAGCTCTTCTTTGTATAGATATAGATTTTGTGATAGATGTGAAACCAAGTGCATTGTAATAGTGGTGCATATATGTGTGTACTTTTATAAAGATACAAATTGTACATAATCTACTGATTAGCTTATTAAACATCTCTAAAACTAGTTAAATTTAATGTTTTGTATGAAATTACATTCATGTTGAGTGTATGTTTTTAGTTGTTTCTTTTACCATTCTTGGGTCATCATTTTTTTAAATATACCACTGGAATAGTGGTTTCTTCAAATGTATTTTTGTAAATTTAATACATCACTATTTCTATGTGTGTATGAATATATACAAAAATATATGCATAAGTACATACACAAATATATATACATGTATATAGAGTTAAATTTAATTGATTTAAGTATATGCTTATGAAAATAAAACATATCACATATATACAACATAGATTTGGATTATTCTCATGACAAAAGATTAGCCTGAATCTTCGGATGTCCATCCCATCGATTCCTCAATCCATTGACGCATTGAGCCAATTTTGGTGAATACATTTGGAGAATTGGCAGCACAATTGTATCTTCCTTTTGACAAAACTCCAACTAGAGTCCAACGATTGTCAGGTTCCCAACACATCAATCCTCCACCACTGTCACCCTAAATTAAAAATAATTGTTTCTTATTACAAAAGAAATTTTCACACAAGTTATATAATATAAATGGGCTGCTTAATTGAAAAAAAAATATCCCTAATATTTTTAATGTAGGAAAAAATATTTGTAGAAATTAGCAGATATAAACAATAAACAAGGTAACTTTTTGTTTATATATTTAGTTTTTGACAATCCTACTTTTTGACAATAAGAATCATTTTTATTGTCTTTCTTTAAATTTTATTCACACTTACACAGCTATAGATGTACTTTATGAAACTTACATTGCCTGATTTTGTTGTGTTTTTAATTATGTGTGTGTGTGTATGTTTTCAAGATATCATGAAATATTGGTCCCTAGCATTTGGGTTATAAGCAAGCTAGCATTTTAGTGTTATTTCCAAACTAGTGTAGATATATAGCAGTGTACAAAACGACCTGTTTGGTGACATTTGTTTTTCATTTTTGTTGTGTGTTTGGTGTGTCATTTAGCTTAGTCTGTACTGCAGAGTATCTGCTTGAAACCATGAGAAATTGCAGTCAGTCTTTTTATAGTTATTTATTTATTTCCAATAAATGTCATTTTTCCTATTTGTCTATACTTCTGAGATGAGGTTGTATTTATATTAATTACATTGTTTGGGCTATCATCATCTTTATTGCCATGTTTACAACATTTTGGCCGTAGCATGCTCCAGCCTTCTTCAGGTGCTACCAATTTCAAACCAAACCTTTTATTTCAATCACTGATTGAGATATCAAGAGTAACAGCTCAAACTTCACCATTCTTATCAAGAGCCTGGTATATATGTTCAGTGATGGCCACTAGCATATCAGCATAGATCTGGTGAAGCAGAAGCCATATTGTTTGTTAGAGAGAAGGTTGTGAGATGTCTAACTACTTCAGCATTGATAAAAGAGGTATTTTTTGTCTGCACAAATATAGGGTAATGATAAAAAACAGGAACTACAGGGGACTTTCCAACAAGCAGAAAAGCAGGAAGCTGTGAGGCTATAGTTATAGAGTTTGGAGAAAATAGAAGCCAACTCAAATTGTTAGGGACTAGAGATGGAGTTATATATATATATATATATATTACTCAGTTGAGCCTCAGTTCTAGAATATGTCACACCCTTTTACTGTCAAAGTAGTTAAATATAACCAATTCTTATACTTTAACAGTTTCTTTTCTCACACCTTCCATTTGTGAAACTCCCTTCCATTTTCTTACTTCCCTGATAGTTACAATTTCCAATAAAAAGACAATATACTAATATATATATATATATATATATATATATATATATATATATATTTTTTTTTTTTTTTTAAATTAAAAATTAGTTAACAACTGAAAAACTAGTTTAATTTTGTGTCACACAAAATCAGGAAAAACATTTTTCTTATTTTAATGGTTCAGGCAAAGAATATTATTTCCATGGAAAGAGGAATTTTTTGTCTGCACAAAGTAAAAGTATATAAAAATTATAGTTCTCATCTGGATTTAATGGAACAGCCTTATAATGAAAATTATTCCAAAAATTAGCTTAAAATCATAATTTAGAAATTCTTAAATATCTTAATTAAAACAAAAATAGTGTAAAAGGAAGTTATATATTTTGTCATGATCCTGTCGTCAATGTTTAAAATATTACATATCCGTAATTTTTAGAACTTTTGTAAAGAGAATCACACACACAAATTTTAGTGTATGTGTGTGTGTGCATGCAAAAATTAGCATAGATGGTTGAGTAGATTTGAACAGCTGACTGACCATTTTGAAATCTTGTAAATGAAATACAACTGAACCCAAAATCTAAGAAGCTTTCCATGAACTTAATAAAGCAAATTGACATCAGTTGGTTTAACTGAGAGGAAAATGGATGTTCATGTTTACAAAAGTTAGCATCTATTCATTACAAAACACTGTTCAAAGATTGAATACTCAAAGAATAACATTTTATATAAGCATTTAGCATAAATTAAAACAAGATTAGAAGATGTTGTAACTCAGGTTGTTGGCATGAAAAAAAATGAATGAAAATAAAAGACAAAGGGACTCTAACAATATTAAAACAATTTTTATTCATTTACTGCCTGAGAACAGCAAGGATTAGATTAGATTTAAATCATGAATTCCACATGCCTGTCAGCTCATCACCATGATAAATTCAGAATTGCAGTGCTCTTCATACAGATAAAGGAAGTAACTTCATTGTATTTTGAGTTCTTGTCTTTTATTCTGGAAGAAAATTTAGCTTCCCTTAACAGAAGAAATAAATATAAAGAATTTTGTATTTGTCTATATTTCTGATATGAAATAGTATTTACACTATTTACATTATTCAGACTATTTCCCTCATCTTTGTTGCCATTTAAACAAAAATGACATTCCAATATCTCCCAGAGATTCAAAGCATTCTTCAGCAAGATCCCTGAAAAGGATCTGGCACATGCTGGACAAATCGTTGAAGCAGTCAAGGTCCACCAAGTACGGAATCTAAATAGATTAAAAGATATGAAGGTGACTCATGAGGTCCATCATCCATGTGAAAGCAGTTGTCAACATCAGCTGAGTGCCTCTGAAGAGTCAGTGCTGAACAAGGGTCTCAACTTCACAACAACCATCAAGCAGATACCATACTTAGACATTATTGCCCATATCAAGGAAATAGCCTTGAACATCGATTCCTCAATCCATTGATGCATTGAACCAATTTTGGTGAATACAGATAAGCTAAGATGGAAAGTGAGACAGACATTAGAGAAACCCAAACCACCCAGACCAAACATCATGACCCTACAGAAGAATGAGAACATCATCATACTACCAGCTGACAAAGGCAATGCAACTGTAGTGATGGACAAAACTGAATACACCAAAAAACTGGAAGATCTCATCAGAAGTGGTAGCTATAGCAAGGTAAAGAAAGACCCCCACATTGAAAGCAGAACGACAGCTGTCGCAGATCCTAATCAAGAACAAGGATAACTTCCAGCCTAGGACATACAGGCAGTTGTTTGAACGTTACAGCAAGCTTCCTTACATGTATGGTCTACGTGAGTTTCACAAAAACGGTATTCTGCTCAGGCCAATTGTTAGCAGCCTAGGCTCAGTGTGTCACCCTGTGAGTTACTTCCTTGTAGATATAATTGATCCACTGATAGGAAAATGTGCCAGTATTCCACGAAATAACTTGATGGAGATAATGACTTTTCACACACAAACACACTTCGAATTGAGATCAGACATATATCAACAGGATGAAGGCTTAGCAATGGGCTCACCATTATCACCATCACTGGCTAACATATACATGGAATACTTTGAAGAGATGGCATTAGAATCCACAGCTCTAAAGCCAACTCTATGGCTGAGATACGTTGATGATGCCTTCATACTCTGACCATACCAGAAAGAGGTCCAAATGCTAATGGACCAGGTGAACTCAATAAGGTCATCGATACAATTCCCTATGGAAAAAGAAAGTGACAACAAACTGGCATTCTTGGATGTGCTAATAGCTTGAACAGAGAGGGGGTTCAAGATATCTGTATACCGTTAGCCAGCATTCACTAGACAATACATCAACTTCAACTCCTATCACCCATACATTATAAAGAAAGGGATCAGTCACTACTGGCAACATCAAGCAAAAGTCATAAGCAGCAACCCAGAGACATACAAACAGGAAATGGTCAGTATAAGCAGTACCTTACAACGTAACAATTATCCGGGGTACATAAAAACAACTCCAACAAACATGGAAGGGAGGGTGCATGAAGATAACAACTTTCAGAAAACATCCTTGGTCTGTCTACCTTATGTGAAGGGGTTATTTGAGAAAATACAAAGGATCTGTGGTCCATATAACATTAGAAGTGGTTCTACACTTCATAGGTACCTCTTCCGTGTAACACCCACAACAGAGGAGGACATGACTAAGGACTGTGCGTATGCCATTCTATGTAGCTGTGGAAAGAAATATCAAGGAGAAACAGGCCACCCCCTTAAAGTAAGGCTACAAGAACATTGCAAGGCCATAACATGAGGGAAGATAAAAAAAATCAGGCGTAGCTGACCACATATGGAGGGAGAAGAGGGAATCACTGCCCCCAATGGGATGAAGTTGAAATAATAGAGAACACCACTAGAAACTATGTAAACTTAAGGAATCAGCACATATGCTAGGCTACAAAAATCTCCTAAGCCAACCAAGCATAGAGATGAGTACAATATGGGAACCAGTAATGCAGAAAGACAGAGAAAATCATTAAAAATCATAAAAAAATCATGAAAAAAATCGTCAAAAACATATACAATATGAGCTCTGTAAAGAAAATTAACAGAGAAAACCATTAACATCAAAAGTTGCAATATGAACTCTGGTGAAAAATCCTTACATGTAAGAAAACCGCTAACATCAAAAATTGCAATATCAACTTTGGTAAAAAAGGTTACTGAAACATTATGTTAATAAGTCCCAGAAATTCAATCACTTTTGTCCTCAAGGACACATGACACAGATAGATATAGGTGTTGGTTAGTTCCAGTTACTTGACCCAAAGAGTTGTGAGTTCAATACCAGGCTACAGCAGTGGTGAACAAATAACTTGGGTTAAAGGAAGATAACTCACACAAGGAATGAGAATGATATACAGTGATTGTAATAAAGGGTTCAGTTCAAAATTCCTAGCACCTGAAGAAGGCCGGAGCATACAATAATTACCGAATCATGTAAATAGTATAACAAATTCTCTAGTTGCAATGTGTAAACTTATAAACCAGACTCAATATTATGAACTTAATGAAAATTTTGAATGGTTTGTTTTATTTCTAAAGCATTTAGGATATTTGTGAGTAAAAAAATAACAAGATATAGTATATCAAGATACTTACGTAACATCCTGTGATGGTACTTTCAAGGTATCCTGCACACAAATTGTGTTCCCAGTTGGGCTGGGGTCGGAATGTGGAGCACTCAGAAGTATTGCGAATAATCATACGAACTTCATGAAGAAAGTTACTATATCGTCGTCTGCCTTCTGAAAATAGCAATAATTTAATAGCAAAAATATGTTGAAATTTGTTGAAACATTCAAATTTTTTTTAGCCATGATAAGATAAAAAAGAACAAAAAAAATATGTGTTAGATGAAGCTTCAGATGAGACTTAATTTGAAAAGTATTTAAAAGCAGAAAATAATCTATTTAAAACAGTTTTCCTTTCTTGTCTTTTCTTAGTAAGAGAAAAAGATTATATTGAGTTATAGCATTATTTAGATAAATAATAAAATAATTAGCCGGTATTCCTTACTTTAATAAGTTTTAGCCTAAATGGGAAATTTGAAACCAGAAAAGCCTCAATATTTCTATATAAAAGCTGTTGTGAGCATTGATGTATCTTTACCTCCAGGTTTATGCGTGCCACCCCAACCAGTAAGGTAACAGGTTGAACCAGGACCATGTTTAGGTAACTTTGGCATACAAATCGGTTCAATCTGGTGATTGGGTTGAACTGGATCTTTTAGGTGTAAAAGAGCAATGTCAGGATCAGGATTGAAAACAACCAATTTCATGTCTTCAGGAAATATTATTCTATCAATAGGAATGCGTGTTCCATTCATTAAACCCTTGAATAGATCCACCTCTCCAAGTACAGCTGAGAAATAATGTGGAACTTTGGTGCGATTCCACATCCTAGGAAAAATAATTAACAAATAAAATGAGAAAGAATTTCAAGTCAACACTTGTAGCATTATTTTTTTTAAATTCATTCAATAGAAAGATGCAAAAAAAATTTCAGATATTAATTATTAAGCAGTATTCAGAAATTAAATATTTATTAGTTTTTCCTATAAACAGTCATCAAATGAAAAATATCATGTAAACCATCAAATTAAGATAATATGAAGAAAAAATGTTAAATTTTGCAATCTATTCAGGTGTTTTATTAGTCAAATTTAAATGTAAACTGTAAAAATTATAAAAATTTAAGTCTTCTGCATATTAAAAAAATGCTGAAATGAAATTAGATAAGAAATTATATATGAAATTAGATAAGACCTGGAATGAAAGTACAGAATAAATCAATACATACCCTGTGACAATGCAATGAGCAGCTGTCACTAGCCAACGTTCAGAAATAAGGGTAGCGCCACACATTGGCTCCCCAAGATAAAGCAACGACACAGACCAGGGCCAAGTATAGCGCCGGGCTAAATCCCCTCCAATAATATATTCTTGATATTTTATTGAATGGTGTCGATTTGTACCACAAACTGGAAAAATAAGAGAAAACATGCAATGCAGAGAAATATATATGTATAGATATATACTATCATTGGTCTTAACTTTGGATTAACCCATTTATAAATTAACCCATTTATAAATTTGAATTATTTTGAGATTAAGATGAGATTTTAAACTGTTTTTATCTTTCACCAGATAAATACATTTGAGCATGAAATTTGAAATTTTATTAAATAAAATATAAAAAATTATTACATAAAAACAAAGGCATATTTTGCCTTCTGAAACTATTTAACTCAATGTTACCTTTATGCCTTTCTACAAACTGCAAAATTCAATTTTATACATCCCTAAAAAAAGCTTCAATAATGGTAATCTGAAAAATATGTTTACTATTTATTAAAATTTTAGGTGTAATACGGTTAAATCAATTATATATTTAATTATTAGCTAAGAACATAAAATGACTGCATTTCATTTACCAACAGAATCCTCTTCAACACCAAGAAGGACTTTGATTTTTCACTCTTAGGATTATAAAGAACAAATATATTCATTAACAATTTCTCATCTTGAATATATAACATATTTATTAGAAATAAACTTCTATTTCACCCTATTTCATAAAATCTATTATAACTATACTGAAAGATTAACAAACAATTACCAATGAGAATTCAAATAACATCTCAAACAAAAAAATTTCAGTTTCTATATTTTGCAAACTTCAGTTTGATGGGATTTAGAGTAATTTAACATGGAGTCTTTTTTAGATATCATAAAATAGCAATTTATTTAATTCCTCAATACTGATTTTATTCAATCTGTTAGATTAAACTGAATTGCTATTACATTCAATTTGTTTAGGCTAAATTCTTTTTGCTGAGAACCAATTGAGTTGAAATCAAGGCTTAATTAAGAAAATATGGGGTAGTTTTTTTAATCTGTAGGGAGCTGATTAATATTTCTTTGATTTGGCCTTGTGTCATACTTAACCGAACTCCCTACAGCTTACAAGATTTATGCAGATTTATCATCAGAATTATCAGAAGGATTTCATCGTTATCAGGAGGTTGGTTGTCGGCAGGTTGGAATATGTGGAATTGTGTGGAATAGTGTAAGAATAAAATATACATTTTGCATTTTAAAATAGAAATTTATTAAAAGGAAAGAATAACATAAGTTGTAGGAGTTAATGTGTAATTATAAACATTATTAAGAAGTTATGGGTAGAGTTTGTGTTCAGTGATAAAGTTATAGGTATCAAGATTTGTAGAAAATGTTTATAGTAGTAATTGTTGAAAGAGTATGTATGTATGTATGCATATATTCAGTAGGAATGTCTTTGGATAGAGAAGTAAAAGGAATTAGCAGAAGAGAAAGAGGACAAATGTCTGGTCAGCTTGAAGCTTCTCTTGTTACATTTTAGCTTGTCATCTTTGCTGCTTCCATCTCTGACTGTCTGTGATTGACACTGATGACCGGGGGGGGGGGCTTTTATAATATTCAGATTTTTGCACTTGCTTGTGAAGTCCTCAAATCTTGCAAGCTCCCATTGATCAAAAATCAATTTAACACTGGTTTCAACTTTAAGCACATGGTCAATCCTTTTTCTATTTGGGAAAAACCAGGATTTCACAAGTTGTTGTGAATTTTTGTAAAAGTGAAGAAGAGAGTTGATTTTAATTCTTAATTCCTTATCCACTACACTTTAAATAGTTCTTTTCAGAATGAAAAATATTATTTTCTATAAAAATATTATTAGAATTAATACTTGCCATCTGGTTGTATTATAAAAAGTTCATTAGCTTAAGCATTTTATTATATTTTTAGATATTATCTTCATCCATCTGTTTATTTATGACCAAGAAAATGCACTTATTTATTAAATGAAGAAAAATACCAGAAACTCAGTGTAGATTTTTATTCTTAAAGGGAGAATCTTAGTTCATATGAATAATTTATAACATTTCAGGATTCCTTTGTGCTAAAATATTTTTATCTGTCATAATCTTGTAACTGTTTAAAGAGCAGACTTATTCCAGTTGCCAATATTTTCACCTTGGTTTGTAGCAGATCTTTACCTTCTAACTTTCTAACTCGATTTTGCATGCAGAACAATTGATTACATTATTCAGAATTAAGTTTCAAGAAACTATCACTTTGGCAAATAATAAATTATAATTTTATTAAGTTTAAAATTCATACTTACTTCTCTCATTGCATGTCATACGAACAATCTTGTTTGTTTTACAAGTCCTGGAGAAATCAGCAAAATCACAATTATAAATTCAAATAGATGATAAGAATAAAATATACTTTATTTTCATGAGCAAAATTTTGGCATGTATTTAGCAGCTTTTTATTTTTCTCTAGTGATCAATCAATCAAAAAATCATATATTTTAAATGAATAAGCAAAACATTCAAAGAATTATCATTTAACTCCTAGTTTTGCAAAAGTAAATCTGTACTTTATGAGCAGGATAAATAAAGTGAATTTATCAAATCTATTTAGTGTGTGTGTGTGTGTGTGTGTGTGTGTGTGTGTGTGTGGCAGTGGTTATTGGCATAAAAATAGTATTGACACATGGAGATCAAATTCAGGCTGGGGTTGTTTCATTGACTTTCACACAGATACTCCTCTTCCTTCAACTATGAATTAAAAATTAGAACAGAGGGTTGCAAAGTGGAAAATAATTTGTCACCTGCAAAGATGCTTTTGGACTATATCAAGAATAGAAAGTGAAAACTGGGAATCTCCTCTCCAAATTGATGACAATACTCTGTTTTAAGTTTGATCTGGCCCTTGTAAAGTTAAAGGATAGCACAAGAAATCAGGTAATTAATGGAGCGTCACATAAAACTGACCATTTTTGGTGAGCAAATCAGGAAAATTCTGTTGACACACAAGAATAAATGTGAATAATAAAATAAATGAATATTTGAAAACAAAACACTATATTCATAAACTGCACAGGAATTGTGTTAACGAATAAAATGAAACCACATTTGATGAAGTGTTCTTTCTTAGAAAATCTTTTATTTGCTGTAAATATTATTTAATAATTAGGTACAGGATATATATATATAAATATATATATATGCATGAATGTTTCATTAAATAATATAAACAAGTGTTGTCTATTTTATGTAAATTTTTTTCATATTCTCTGATAAACTTAATAGCATTATCATTAAATGAAGAAAGAAAATTACAATATTGATACACAATATTTAATAATCCAATCTAAGCTTTCAGCTTGCATAAGTCATTTTCAAAGATGTCAAAAAAATGCTGCCTAAGTACACACAATATATATATATATATATATATATATATATATATATATATATGTCTATCACTAAAGCCTACACCAATAACCTTACTTAACACAATAACCTTACTTAAATACAAAAATATTCCGTACTAGAAAAATCAAAATTAAATAAATGGCTCCCAAACTTGAAAAAGAATCAAAATTCATACATTCAAAATCAAGATTAAATATACTACTTCAGAATAATTATATCATACACAAAAATAAACTGTAAGCACATGTAAGATCTAACCCTACAATCACCCCCAAGAAATACTAGGAATTTGAATAAATATTTTTATTATTATAAAAGATAAAAAATGCTACAGAAAAATCGATGTAATAAATCCTTAAAATAAGATCTAATGCCCACAAAAATATCTAAATAAATAAAAAATATATAAATAATTAAAAGAAATAAATAAGATTCCAAACGATAATTTATAGAAAAAAAAAGAATGGAAGAATTAAAAGAAAAAACCGACCCTCTAAACTTAAAATTAAGATTAAACATACAACTTCATACAAAAAACTGATAAAACGCTAATTCGCATTTACTTCCCAAAAAATACAAATTTAGATTTCTTGAAATAACTTGCCTAAATACAATTATACTCTAAACTTGAATAAAAGGAAAAAGAAGAAAAGAAGAGGAAGGGAGAGGAAAAATGAAGAAAAGAAAAAAGAAGGAGAGGAAAAGAGAAAAAAAAAGGAAAAAGGGAGAAAGGGGGAAAAGAAGGAGAAGAGAAAGAAAAAAGGAAGAAAGAGGAGAAGAGGGGTATATATATATATATATATTTACCCCTGAAAAAATCTAAATTGGAAAGAAAAAACACCCTACCCCTATCACATCTATGAAAACCTAGACACAGGATCAAAGTAAATGCATGAATTAGGTCCACTAACAGCAGACATCAACCAATTAAATGATCACTCAACATAGACCTCTTAGAAATCCTAACCAAAAGATATAACCAACTGATAAAAAGATAAAACATACATTCCAACAGATAATACCATTAATCAACAATTTCACACTTACACACCAAATTCCTCAAAAGTCTAAGTCAAAAGGAGACATTCACAGAACCAAATATAAACAGAGAATGATTCCAAACCATTATTTCCCCTGAGGAAGTGTTTAAATCCAAACACTGAAACGAACATATCATTGTAGGGAAGAGGACATATATAGAAGAAATTATGTACATGTTCTAAAACATAATTTATAATAAATAAATAAATAAATAAATATATATATATATATATATATATATATATATATATATATTTATTTATTTATTAAAATACTTTAATCCAAATGGAAAAGTAGGAAGGTAAATCCCAAAATCTTGATCCTAATTAATATTAAATTTTAATATTAAAAAATGATACAGGAAGAGAGCTCAATGTAATTAAAATTACAGAGCTAATATAAAATAAAATAAATTTTCAATATTCAAAATATTGAAATATGTACCGTTGCTGAGGATATGTGAAATCTCTCTTAGGGATTTCATGTTGAAATGTTCATTCAACAATTTTGAATATTGAAAATTTATTTTATTTTTTATATATATATATATTGATTGATTGTTTAATTACTTAGTTTCTGGTCATTAGAGTAGTGCATATTTGTATTAAAAAGTGTTCAATACAATTATATTGTAGAATTTTTGAATATTTTCTATTTGTAAATGAGTTATTACATGACCTAGGTTTCTACCATGAGTGCTGTCTTCAGACAATTTGCAATAACTGATTTTACCAGTTGCCGTTTTTTTAAGAACGCTCATGTAATGGTGTTTTTTTTATGCTTATGTGGCAGGGAATTTTTGAACACGCAATTTTTAAAATTACAAAGAATTATGGCGTTTTCATCCATGGTTGTATGAACCTAATAGGTATTTTTTAGTATGGTTACACATAGTCATAATTTCAGTTCTTTCATTCAATAGTTCGTTTTTGTTTGGGAATAGCATAATCTGTAACTTTTCTGTTTGAAACAGTCTACATATTTTGCCACCGTTGTATGGCTTGGCTGTTTTTACTATACTCCACATTATGTCTGGGTCTTTTCCATATTTTGATTTTAATTTCTACATGTGGTTAGCCAATTTTGTACAGTTTTTTATGTTTTCTCTTTTGAATGTAGACTTGTGATTGAACCACTCGGTCTTAAAGGTGTCTTTGGTTGAATGAAATATATTTTATTTTGGCTATTTAAGTCATGTACCTTTGCCTTGTAAATGGCTCCTTTTGTGTTGCAAAGTCCTTGAAGTAGACATTTATTTTTATCCCTGCAGTTGCGTTCTTTATTAGTGGTCTTGTTTTGTACACTGCTATCTAAGTTTCTGGCACTTTGTTTTTTTTATGAAACTATCTAAATTACTAGTGCAACTATAACTTAGCTTAATTGTGTTTCTGTTGAAAATTTTGTTCAGTTCTGATCATTTTGGAAAGTGTCTATCTATCAGTTTAACAAATATTTGTCCTATTTTGATCTTTACCTCTAAATTAAATGGTGGGTTGAACCAGATAATGTTTTGTTTTCTATTATCGTCATTGTTGGGTGATGAGAAATGATCATTTACAACAATGTTTAACAGCAAAGATCCTGGGGTAAGTGACATGAGCTTTAGCCACCCCAAAAGCAGGCCTTTATCCTAAGAAAGCCATGCTCTGTATCTGGTGGGATTTGAAAGGAATCCTGTACTATGAGCTTCTGCCAAGTAACCAGTCATTTGATTCTGAAAAATACTGCTTACAACTGAATGACTTCAAGGCAGCAATTCAAGAAAAACACCAAGAATTGACAAACAGTAAAGGTGTTGTTTTTCCATCAGGTTAATACCAGACCTCATGTTTGCTTGGTGACCTAGCAAAAATTGTTGCAGCTTCTTTGGGATATTACTCCACCCACCATAATCACCAGACATTGCTCCTTTGCATTTTCATTTATTAAGGTCCTTGCAAAATAATCTCAATGGAAAAAATTTCAATTCTCTGGATGACATAAAAAAGCACCTTAATGAGTTCTTTGCTAAGAAACCACCAAATTTCTGGGAAGAGAGAATCTTTAAATTGAAGGAAAAATGAAGAAAGGTTGTGCAACAAAATGATTCATATTAAATTGAATAAATATTTAATGGCATAATTTGGTTTTGTGTTTTAATTTCCCTTAAAAATCAGCATGAACTTTTCAAACAACCCTGTATTTAATCTACAGTTATTATAATTCAAGAAACTTGTTTAATACTTGCCTAATTGTTTTGATAAATTCCTGCTCTGGATATTCTAATTCATGATTGGGCACTTGTTGGAATGAACTTGTCCCTGGAGGAGGATCCACAAACTCAACTTTTTTTACATTTCTAAAAAAAGAAATATAATCTAAAATATAAGTTAAACAAACCTGGAAAAAAGTCCAAGCAATTCAAATGATGAATGATGTAAAATGTTTGAAATAATTGTGGAAGATTAGAGATCTTGTGATACAAATAACCTACAAACATACACAGTTATTTGCACAAGGACTTTACAGAAATCATTTTTGTTTGTTTTTGTTAAATTGTTAAACAGATGAAAAATAATATTAAAAGTGACTGGCTTCAAAAACTTTACTTTTTGGAAGTTAAATGCAAATTATATTGTGTGATGTATTAGATAATATGATCCTGTTGAAATTCTGAATATTTTAATTAATTTGAGTATATTGTAAAGTATGTAAAACAGTACAGTATACAACATATTTAGTATGATCTATACTGTATACCGGACAGTAAACATTGATTTGTTATCAGTAGCCAATATTATAGTATAAAGTATTTTGTATAGGAGAGCATTTATATAATTTATAATCACTTCATATTTTAAAGAATATTATGCAGTATATTGTATATTTATTTACAAATGTATTAACAATAATCTAATGATGTGACCTAGATTTGCTTAAAAATAACAGAATTATATTTGAATATTTCAATAAATTTGCTTATATACGTTCTAATGCTCTATTAAATGTCACAATTTAAAAAAAAATTATGAGGTTTCATTTTTTGTAATTGTTCTTTGTTTTGTTAATGTAAATTAATTATTTCCTATTTTAATAGTAAGAGACTGATTAATTATCTATATGGATAAACAATCTTAAATGCTTTTGCTTTTTTAATGTTAAAGTTTAATATTTACTCCTTTTCATAAAATTAGAAGTATATATTTTCATTCACTTACCAATAAATCCAATCTAAAATCATAGAAGTCAATATTATTGAAAAATTAAAGACTTTTCAATTCTAAATAAAAGTGTGTTGTTATGAATGTTAACAGAAATAATTAGGAATGATATATGCAGTAAATAATATTATCAACCAAGCAAATATGTTGTAGATATGTAGTTTCATGCCAGTTATGCTGAATATATTGCATCTTAGGAGTTATAATATTTAATGTAATTTGTACTTCAAATAAGATGGCATATATAATAAATATCTTAATTGTGAACAGTATAACCATTATTGTCGATGACATGATCTGTCTTAAACAGCTATAACTATAATAGATTTTATTATATAGAAAATGACTTAAATTATTAATGAAAGGTTGATGATCAATTTTATAAGCAACTATATTCTGTTATGCTTACCTGTGTCTGAGGTATTTGCAGATGAAAGAGGCCCATTTCATTGACCATTTGTTGCTACACACCATACTTGTTTGTCCTTTGACAGTCAGTGTGAGGATTGCTGTAGAATTTTTAAGAGATTCGTCCTTTCTTAATGAGACTGAAAACGAAAAAATATTAAATACTATATTTTCTATTTTCAAGTGAAATACAAGGTGTTTTTATACCTATATTTGATAAAGTACAGCACAAAGACTACTTCAAACACTTGGAAATATTGATTTATATGGGAAAGACATTAGAATAAACTACAACATTTACTGGGAACAAGCAACCTGCATGATAAAGAACAACTTCAATGAATTCACAAAAATAGAAAGTATGAGGGTAGATCAATAATTGTATAGACTGTGATTAAAATGTTTCACTCTTTAATCTTCAATTTATATGATCAGAGAAGCACCGGACTAAGTGCACTGACAAGTAATTAGATTATTTCATAAATAAAGGTTTATTGTGAAAATAAATGCTTTTTAATCACTAGACTTATTGATTTGTCTATAAAAATGTTAAGTCCATGATTGTCAGATTTACAAAATGTACATCTTTTTTAATAGAACTGAATAAATGGAAATCTTTTCCACCAAAACTAATTCCTATTCCAAAATATAGATACTTCTAGAAAATCGTCAAAGATTCTTTTTTCAAATACTTCATGAACATATTTTGTCAAAGAAATTTCTATCAAAGCTTCAGAATAAAATCAAATCTTCAATAACCTACTGACCAATTCCAATCATGTTTCTATGCTACTTGACAAAAATGCTTTTGATTGATTTTATATTTGAATACACATATCTGATTTACCCTTTTTTAAATCAGCTTGAGGTACCATAAGGTAAAGAGAAATATAATTGCTTGCTAAATCTGTTTCCAAATCAATCATCTTTTTGCAGAAACAAAACCATACAAATCCTCTTAGTTAATCAATATTCATTCTAATATGCAGTAATTAGATATTTTCCCAAGATAACTATTTCTATAAAATGCTCTATGATTTGATGAACATTTGACAAAAATAAAAATAGATCTCTTAATCTTAACAACAAAAACAACAAGATAAATATTTTAAGAAAAATTATTTTATTTATTAAGTGTATAAGTGAGTTAGTTGGCTTACCACAAGAAGCTTCGTCTTCTCCATCCACACAGTCCCATTTCATGTCACAAACTTTAGCATGTTTGATACACTTGTAGCCACGTGTACAAATAAACTCATCAAACTTGCAATTATCTGAAACAGAAAAAGTAATCTTTACCCAAAGAGAACATTTTTCCCATTCAAAAATCAGAGTCTTATTTTTGTATTATTATTCATTTTGAGCAAGGAACAGGGTAAGCATATTTTTTCTTACAAGTAAATATTCATGCTTAAACAAAAGCATTTATCAAAACTATATATATATATATATATATATATATATATATATAAATTTCAAATTTTCCAAGATCAGATGGCCATTTAAATGTGAGAATTTAACACCTGTCTCATCAGCAAATACAAATCATTATTGGGAAATAAATTTATTTGTTTGTGTTTGTGTAAAAATTGGGAGAGAGTGTGGGAGGAAAAGAAAAAGGAAAAAGAAAAAGGAAAAGTGTAGCAAATTCTTGTTGTAGGAACTAGTGAGTTTACCAATTTGGTGATGGTAGCAAAAAGAGATACAATAAAATATATTAAAAATAGAATTAAAAAAATAAAAAATAAGAACATATATAAGAAAGAAATAGGTCAGACAATATAATGGCCTTAAAAAGCCTCTTTTAAAGATTCACAAATAATGTTAACATTAAAATAAATTGGTTAAATAACTTACCCAAGAAAGAAAATGGATAAAGAATGGGAAGTTATTATATAACTAAATTATTTAGTTAATAAGAAGAAATGAAACAACTATTTTTAAGGAATTTATACACTAACTTAGAACTAACCATTAAGTTAAATGGGGGTGTATACCAAATGACTTTTATATTTCTATTATTATTGTTATTACTATTGTGTTTGTTGTATTTAATGTCAGGCCATTTGTAGCCACTGTTTTTGAGTAAATCTTATGACACTGCCTCAACTTTCGTTTCCTATTTATATCAAAAAACAATTTGATATTGGCTCACTACTTTCTCTCAGTTTGTAAGTTGCTCCCTTTTTTTATTGGTCAGGGTAAGTTTTAACACAGGCTTGAAAAAATTTGCTGTGGTCTTTTCTTCAGTTCAGAGACATCCCTTTTTCTATTGGTTAAAAGTAAATTTTGCACCAGCTTGCAAATTTGAAAACAGTGAAGAAAAGAGTGATTTTCATTTTGTATTCCCCACAGAGCCATCACTAGATCTGACATGTCTTACCACTTATAACTCTCTGTAAAATTTTCACTCAAATACAAGTATCCATTAAAAGTATCTGCTCAAATAGAAATATCCATTAAAAATAATGTTCAGACAAATAAACTTAAATAAATATGTCGGTTAATACCATTTTGTAATATACATATATATATATGTAACATTATTTTTGGTACTGGAAAGGGAAAGGGTGAAGGGAAGGGAAAAAGAGAAGTAAGAGAGGTAGTAATTGAATTTTTCTTTCTTGCTTTCTTTTTTTCTTTCTTGCTTTCTTTTTTTCTTTCTTTCTTTCTTTTCCAGCCACTGGAGATAGGCGAGAGGTATGTTTAGATCACACAAGTGAGACAGATAACATTTTTTATATACTCTTGATGCTGTCAAAAATTCTTATCGCAAAAGTCAAAGTTGGAAATCTGTTTTCACTAAAAATGAGTTTCCTCATTAATGAAAAATTTAACAACCATTGATAGAAGCAACAGCTGTATAAGAAACAGAGCATGACAGCTGGCTCTTGCTGAGAAGGAGATAAAATTCCTGGAACAAAGTCTCCTGGTTCTTTGTGGAATTTTGCAACACTGAGAATTAAAGGAAAAACATGATTTTCTATTTGACCAAAGCCAGATAATTTCTTATAATGATTGAAATTATAAAAACACAAATGCAAAACGACCACACACACCAAAAAGTGAAAAGAACAATAATTAAAATTTGACAGTTGGGCTGAAACATGCTCCTCAGGCAGTAGTGAGAGACACTTACACATGAGAGAAAGAGACAGGGTTTATCAGATGATCAAGGAAAAAGCAATGAAGTGAATTTCAGGGAAGTCAGGGAAATGTTTCCCGCCGCTATAGCAATAATGGGAAGCATTCACACAAGCAAGATTGATTAGATGACCAAAAAGAGGATCTCTTATTGATCATTTGAAAATGTCAAGTGTACCCAAAACCAACCCAAGAACCAATATAAACAGATCAGTCAGTTGAGAGAAGACAGTTGAGTACAGTAGTTGGACCGGTATGGAGCAAGTTAACACAAGAGACATGTTGTCACATGACTGCCTGCCTTAGAAGAAACTCTGATTTCAGCCTGGTACCAAACCAACCAACTTAGATAGTTTTACATCCTATAGAAGGTGTGGGTTAGAATTATAATTGCATGCAATAATGATAATCTCTAACCAAATACTGTACTGAACAGAATTTATGTATATCAATTCCTTGTTCTTAATTTTACAAAGGTTTCCTTTTTTTATTATCGCTCCCAGCTCTGTCTGTATCATTGATGCAACAGATTTTGGTGACTTTCAATCCAGACCAGCTTTGTGATCAATCAAGCAATGTAGGCAGAGCCTGGTTTGGAAGTGATCGACTGTTGATTGGCGGTGAGATTTCAGGTGTTGACACAAAGGACCAGAGGTGTGGGGTTCACATATATATTTAAACAATAACTTGGTACCACAGAACATAAATACTGATTTGAAAAGGCACAAAGGCATTTTTACTTTTACTTTTTTTAAGACAAACATTGTCACTATGACAACAAAAGGAACAATTCTTACAGAAATGAACAAATAGATAAGGAGGTAAAAAAGAAACATGATTAAAACAATTTATTAATAAAATAATTTATTATGAATTTATTATGAATTAATTTATTATTTATCATTTTACTCATAAATTTAACAATTTATGAGTAAGATAATTCATGAATAAAAGAATAATAAATGTTCTAAGTGAGTATAAAAACAAAAAATATTACTCATAAAATATTACTCATAACCCTCCAAATAAACAAAGAGAGTAAATAAAATACACTTTTTGTTTGTATATGCCTGGTTGATGTAACTTTATATATATATATCATCATGGATCAGGTTAGTCTTCCTGAAAGTAATACACTGTGCCTCCTTAGCCTCACTCTCTCAGCTGATTTTAAGTGTAATGATTACATTGAATCAATATCTAAATCTAGGAAGGTCAGTTCACTGTGTCAGGCCAGGAAGTTTTTTTCATCTGAATTTATCTTGCACATATACAAATCTACCATCCGTTCATGCATTGAATACTGCTGTCACATCTGGTTGGGTGCCCCTGCTATTCATCTCAGGGTTCTCAACAAAATCCAAAGGAGAATTTGCAATGTAATTGATCCCAAACTGGTAGCTCAACTCCAGTCACTTTTTCACCAATGTAATGTGGCTTCCCTCTGTCTATGGTTTCTGCTCTGATGAGCTTAGCTCCCTAGAGCCCTCTCTACATGAATTTACTCAAGCTACTAGACTAGCAACTAGATTCCACCCTTTTTACAGTGAAACCAATCAAATGTAACCACAACTTCTACTCTATCAGCTTCTTTTCTTGCAATTCCTGCCTGTGAAATTCCTTTCCATATACTTGCTTCACTGACAGCTACAATCTCCAAGAACTTAAATGTGATATAAATTGCCATCTCATATCACCTTGACTTGCATCCTTTCCCCCACAACCCTTGTATCTTGTTCTCCCTTTCCACTTTACTCTCATGGAGATTTCTTCACACCAGTGTTCCCATCCTTCTCTTCCTCATTCTCTGACATGACCATCTTTGACAAAAGAGGGAAACACCAAATTAGTTCCAAAAATAACATGTAACCTGACAGTTGAAAAACCTGATGTAACACAAGCTGATATTCTCTCAGAGAGTGTTTGGCTCTTCCTACCCAGGCATAGTAATTTCAAATATATAGGACAAAAACTATATATATATATATATATATATATATATATATATAATCAAAATAATAACTAAATAGACTCTGTAAGTATTTAGGTTGTAAATTTATACTAAGATAAACCTTTAAAAAAACCATTAACAAACAGAACCTAATTCCGTTACAATCCGGTGCACTGAGGCGTCGGATGAATGGGGAGAAAAAAAAGAAATCCGCAGAATAAGAACAAAACATTCAATACTCCGCAGTAAAGAA
Source organism: Ascarosepion bandense (assembly GCA_037127315.1). Classification (NCBI taxonomy): domain Eukaryota; kingdom Metazoa; phylum Mollusca; class Cephalopoda; order Sepiida; family Sepiidae; genus Ascarosepion; species Ascarosepion bandense. Next base: position 2,476,746 of record JBBBDQ010000879.1, read on the forward strand.
AAAAAAAACCCAAACGGAATCAACCACAAGAAAAAGTGCTCGATACAAAGTACAAAAGATATACAAAAGTAGAGCAAAGACACACAAAAAATCTCAAGCGAGCCAAAACCTACTGCGGTTTTACACTATGAGAGTTGATTTTAATTAATTTCTTATCCTACAATATTTACATTTTTTTAAAAATATATACACATACATATGTGTGTATATTTATATATGTATGTGTGTGTGTGTGTACATATATATATATATATGTATGTACACACACACACACATACATATATAAATATACACACATATGTACATATATATATATATATATATATATATATATATACACACACACACACACATACATATATAAATATACACACATATGTATGTGTATATATTTTTTAAAAAATGTAAATATTGTAGGATAAGAAATTAATTAAAATCAACTCTCATCTTCACTTTTACAAAAATTCACAAAGACTGTGAAATCCTGGTTTTTTCTTAATTGAAAAAGGATTGACCATCTGCCTAAAGAAAAAGACAAACAAGATTTCGTAAGTAGGTGTTAAAGTGATAAGATTTGGAAGGACTTGGCAGTGCAATTTCAAAAGGACATATAAATGTCTTCAAGACACTGTAGTACCCCCTTACTAGAGGTCAGAAATAATACTACCTAAACATATTAACTTTGTCTTCTTCTCCCTTCTCTTCTTCAGGTACTTCCACCTAGGTCACAAACTACTATCCCAGAAATCCCTTCATCTCTCAGGCCCTCTCTTTCTCTCTCTGGCCCATCCCTACTGACCAACAACTAGTAGCAGTTCAGATTTCACCCCAGCCATGATGGACTCACACAAGAAGTTAAATAAAGTTTGTTTTAACAGGTTAATATTTGTATCTCTTAATTATTATCCAAAACATACTAGGTACAAATATTACAACAAAGATAGGAGGCAAAGAACTAAAATGTAACCAACTTCAAATCGACCAGGTGATAAGGTCAGGTCTCACCTTGTTCTCTTTCTCCTTATCTCTTTCAACAATTACTACAACAACAATTTCTTCAACTCTTGATACCCTTAACTAAACTTTATCATTGAACATGAACTCTATAATTAACCTTTTAAAAATGTTTCTAATTGCACATTAACTTCTAGAACTTGTGTTATTCTTTCCTTTAAATAAATTTATATTTTAATATTCAAAATGTATATTTTATTATTCCCCTCTTCTGCACCAATCCACACATCCTACTGACAACCAACCTTCTGATGGTCATAACTCTGCATAAATCCTGTAAGCTGTAGGGAGTTCAGTTATGTCTGACACAAGGCCGAATCAAAGAAACATTAACCAGCTCCCTACAGCTTCAATATAAACAAATCAGTTGCATCCCTTGCACCGTGAGTTTAATATTCAGTCAGTCAGTTAAGTGCCATACACACTTTGGGCGATCATAAGAGATGACTGAGTGGCCAAAGATTATCCCACAGTAGGTTGTCATTGCTTTTTTGTGGTAGACTGATTCCCAGCCAAGGCTACAGAACCCAATCTGTCCTATTATTTAACCCATAACTGGAGGGAAGAGATGGATTAATAGTTTCCCAAAGATATTTGTGTGTAAATGAATGCAAGGAATTCAACTGGAATTTAAACTTGGCTTCCCGATTTGTCATTTTATTTTATTTGTCATATCCACAGCACCACAATGCACATCCGAGTTTAATATTAATAGACCTTAAATTATAAATCTCTCATGGTTTTTTCTTATTTTTCCTACCATGATTTTAGTATCCTAATCTATTTTTGGCTTTTGGTGTTAACCTAACTTAATTATATATTTAATAAATAGAAATATTCACACATCTGATTTACTACACATAATGAACTTAAAGAAAGAAACACTAATAACCAATTCAAATCAAGAAAAGCCCAGTTGAATATGCACCTAATGATTGTAAAAACACATGAAAATCTGTGTACTGCCTAAATCATAGGATAATATGTATATTTATTAATATATATTTTTGTTCTGTTATACAGCATTGAGCACAGTTCTATTCACACCTGATTAATATAAATATATTGATGTATATCTAGGCATAAACACATATATATACTTATTTACCTCCTTATATATATATATATATACTTGGGCAGCAACCTTTTTTCAAATAAAATTTATTGTTCCTAATCAAAATAACATCATTAAAACTATATATGACAAATATAGTTTATAAATTTCACTGCCCAGTACACGACTGTGTTTCCTGTCACAAATTAATTACCTATACTGGACACACTACTATCTTGCGTAGATGCCTAATATATCACTTTTTAAGGCAAAGTGCTATAAAAAAAAACATTTATTAACCTATAATTTACAAAAATCCTTAAGGAAAATTCTGATTTAAAAGACAACAATTCACGTAGTATGTGAGTGCTTGAAATGGATGCTCCTTTTCAAAAGCAAAACAAAATAAATTACTACATAGTAGCAAAACATGTCAAAAAAATTACAACAAAAGCATAAACATACTTGAAAATGGCTATAGAAGTGTCTGAAAGCACTTGGGAAAATAATAAATTATGGACAATTTTTATATTCCTTATTGCTAACAAAATGGAGAAATGTTAGGATGCTGGAAAAACTTAATAAAAAATTAATCAAATCTTCTTTGTCAGCCATATTCTATGAATGTTATATATATATAGTGTTAAATTGTTGTTTATTCATTAGTTTATTGCTAAAAGGCATTTTAGGCAAGTAGAGTTTTTTTGTCATAAAGTGCTCCATATCAAGATAAAATAATAGAATTAATGTGGAGAAGTTTGTCACTAAGTATGACAATAATGTCTTCACAAAACTTAAAAGTTGGCATAACTGAAATCATACAGGTCAGCTAAGTGACAAACTTCTACACATTATATATATATATATATATATATATATATATATTGATGAACATACATATTATCTTACATCTAAAGCATGACCCAGAGTTTCATGCACTACACAATCATCAGGTCAATATTATCAACTAACTGTTTCTAGATTTAAATTTTTATTTTTGATACTAGCACTGTTCAAGGTTCTTATAAATTATAAATCTGGGGTGTCATTTTTTCATTAATTAAATGCATAATTTAATTTGGTTTATACTGAAACCTAAAAATGAAATGAAAATAAATGAAAGTAAAATTGTAAGAGTTTAAAAAATAAAATATGTAAATATTTAGCTGCTGATTTATCATAAGATTTAAAGTGAGTAACTGTTTATTTTCTGTGGACAAAGGCATTGGAAAAAAGAATAAAAAATATATATGCATAAATGTACATACATACATACATACATACATATAAAAATACTTAAAAAATATATACACAAAGAGAAAAAATAAAAGATAATGAAGGACAGATAAGGAATAAGGAATAAATGGATAAATAAATATGTAAATAAGAAAGTAAATGAAAAGAAACAGTGAAAAGTTAATTAGGGTCTATTTCAGGGTTGAAGTATGTAAGTATTTCTATGTTTGCATGTGGTCATTAATTCACTTCTTTTGTTTAATTAATTAAGGTTATTTAGTTTTTTAAGATAACAAGTTTTTCTAAAAGGCATAAGTTACATCTATTTCCTGGTCCATTATAAGAATTGGTTTTCGAAAATGATGTCCCAGGAAATAATTGGACTTTTGTTGGTTTTTAAGTGCCAAAAATATTTGGAGAGGGCAGTGCTATTCTTGTATTTATTATTATTTAAAGTCAATTTATGGTTATAGAATTTAAATTTCCATTGATTCTCTGTTGAACCAAAATAATACTTAACAATGCCTTCAGAATAGATGCTAGCTTTGTAAATTATACATTAAGTGAGCAGAGCATGTTTTTTCAGTAGTTACAATTATTTTTGATAGGGTTACTGTTATTGATAGTGGAGTTACTATTATTTTGTTTTTTTTTGGTTTTTTTTTTGTAAATTGAACATGTTTTTATTTAATATCATACTGTTATATAGTGAGATATATTTATCAAGATTCTTGATGCAACTATAACTAAACTTAATATTGTTTATCTTAAAAAATTTTTTCAATTTAGGAGAATGATTGAAGTGTTTGTGCATTAAATTTATAAAAAATTTTCTGATGTTTGCTTTGATGTTAAGACAAAAAGGTGGCTTAAACCACATGGTGTTACGTTTACATTATTTAGGTATAAGCTTACCTTCTTTGCATTTATCAAAGTATTTTAAAATTACACTGTGTTTACTCTTAGCAAAGCCTTAATATATTGAAGTTTACTGTTATTGAAAACTACCTTATTACTTGATGTTAAGTGACGTTTAGCACTAATCAGTCACTAAGCTTGTCCCTACTTATTCTCAGTGATGAGTTATATAGGCTCTCTGCTGCACTTATGCAAATTAGGCCTATTAATTTGCCAGTGTCACTACATCTCTCTGAAACGTATAGGTTTTATACCTCTAGTAGTTCTTGTACTTCTTCTCATGATAGTTTCATTAGTTTGCTCTACTTCTCTCTCTCTCTCTCTCTCTCTCTCTCTCTCTCTATCTCTCTCTCTTTTTCTCTGGGAGACCTAGATCTGCCCCGTGCACAGCTGTAATCATCTGCATTGTCTTGCATTATTTGATCTTAGTCCAAACTTTCTAACTCATTCTGGTCCACTTGATCCTGCATTACTTCATCTTCTGATGTTTCATTCTGTAACGGTTGTTCTAATGAATCATTACCGAACGAAATTGTATCCATTCCTTCCTCATTTTGCTCTTCATATCCACCCTGGTTCCTTATTTGATCTGCATGGGCTAATATACTGTTGCTGTTTTCTTTATTTATTATATTTTGCATGATAAATTCTGCCCTTTCCAGATTAGCTTCTTTGTTCTTTTTGTACCACATTTCTTCATTTGTGGAATACAACATCGCTAACGGAGCCCCAGTTTGCCTTCTCATTAAATCTGATGGGCTTTCTAGTCTTACAGCCTGTGGTATTGTGTGATAGCTTAAAAGCAGCCTCGCTAGAAAAACTTCTACTTTTTCTTTTTACTGAGAGCATGCTTTTAGTCCCTTTTTTTCTGTCTTCACCATTCTTTCCGCTAACCCGTTCGACTGAGGGTGATATGGGGGTGTCTTATACGGTTTACATCCTATTTTTTTTCTAATCATAAATTAAGATCGTCATCACAAAATTCTTGTGTATTGTCAGATATCAGGTTTTTTGGTATGCCATTTCTGGAAAAGATAACCTTTAGAATCTGTTTTATTATAGAAATTTTCTTGTCTGGCACCCGGATTATTTCAGGTCAGCCTGAGAAAGAGTCTACTAGAATCAATAAGAGTCCCACTCCATTAATATACGCATGATCCATATGCACCCTACTCCATGGCTCCACTTCTCTGGGCCACAAATGTAAAGAAATCTGTGTAAAATTTCTTAATTCTTTACATCTTTTGCGCCTTTTTATATATTCTTTGATATCTCTTGAATATCCGGGCCACCATGCTTCTAATTTTATCCTTTTTTGTGTGGCCGCTACTCCACAATGTACATCATCATGTACACTTTTTATTACCAATTTTTTGTGTTTCTGGGGGAACTACTAGATCCTCATTACAAACCACTCGATGTTCTATCGTTAATTTCTGTCTTATTTCTTTGTAGGGTCTTTCCGCTCTAGAACAATTTCCCCATGAGTTTTTCTTATTCTTGATAATATCCTACTTAGTACAGGATCATGTCTAGTTTCCGCACCCATTCTATCTAAAGAAAAAACATCAGTCTCTACCCAATGTAAGAATGCATCTTCAAATTCTTCTGTTTTATCTTTTGTCTCCTTGTAAAATTGCAATCTTGATAGTACGTCTACGTGTGGAATTGCAAATTTCCTTTGACATATTCTATATCAAAGTCAAATGCTATTAATCTTATTGCCCATCGTAGTATCCTCGATGTCGTAACTTTAGGTAACTCTTTCTTTGGGTTGAATATAAACTCTAATGGTCTATGATCACTTCTTAACAGAAATTTTTTCCCAATTAAAAATTGTTAAAAATAGTAGTTGTCCACACTATAGCTAATGCTTCTTTCTCCATATTTGAATAATTAAATTCGGTGTTCGTTAGTCTTCTTGATAAATACATTATCAGATGTCCTTCTTGTGATATTCCCGATATTGAATGTTCGCTTGCATCTGTGGTTAACGTCATGTCCTTTTTTGGATTAAACATTTTCACTACTGGTTTCTTTGCCATAATTATTTTTAATCTGTCAAAAGTTTTTTGTTGTTCCTTTGACCAAATAAATTCAACATTTTTTTTTCTTAAATTTTCTTAAATTTGCAAACAGTTCAGTCAAGTCCATGTATTTTGGTAAATATCACTTGTAAAAATTTACCAATCCCAAAAAAGATTCCAGTTCTTTCTTAATTGTAGGTGTAGCTACTTTTAGTATTTTTTCTATCAAGGCTTGGTCTGATGATATACCTTCTTTTGAAGTGGTACAATCTAAAAAAGATATGTTACTACAATTGCTTGTGCATTTTTTTTTTCATTTATTGTCATTCCAGCATTTTTTAATCTATTCAAGATTATGTCGGTTTTCTTTTTTAATTCCATTTCATTCGTGGCTCCTATGCATATATCATCTTGGTAAAAAATCATATTTTTCATATTTCCTAAAACTTGTTCGATGACGCTTTGAAATATGGTGCTTGCGGTTTTTATTCCATATGATATCCTTTTCCATCTTAGTAACACTATTGGCGTATTTATCGTGGTTACTTCTTTGAAGTTATCGTCTATCGGTACTTGGTGGTATGCCATTTTTAAATCTATTTTTGCAAAAACACTCATTCTTGCCAATTCATGCAATGCAGCTTCAACATTCGAACAGATTTTATGATTTACACCTATTTTGTAATCTTCACAAATACGTAAATCACCATCTGTCTTCCTCACCACTACAATTAATGATGCCCACTTGCTACCCCCAGGGGGAATATGTTCAAGAAGGTCTTGTTCTATTAATTTTTGTAGTTTTGTTACTACTAATGGCAACAAATGTACTGGTACTTTTCATGCCTCATAATAAGAAGGGGACACATTTCCTTTTAATTTTTAACTCGTTTTATAGTTTTTTAACTTTCTGGTGTTTTCCATTTTTATCTCATTAATTACTTTAGTAGAATTTAGTTTCCAAGTAGTGTGTGGTTCTTTTTACAACTTGTGACAATTATTATTATTACTTCAAATTTACCTTCTAAATCCAAGGAACCTTCAAAGTATCCTAAAGTTTTTATGACCGACCCATCAAATTGGCGGAGTTGTAAACTGCTCTTTCGTAAGGGTGGATTTCCAATGTGTTCCCAAAAAATCTTTGGTATCAGCGTTACTTCACTCCCAGTATTCATTTGCATATCTAAATTGTAGTTGTTAATTTTAATCTTGAATATAATGTCTTTTTTCTTTTGTTCAACTTTTTCTATATTCTTATTTTTTAATGTAAAGACCTCCATATTGGTTTCGTTTTCTTCAACTCTTTCAACATTTTTCTTTTTTTACTTTGCAGACTGCTTAAAAGTGTTTTTTAAAGCAATTTTTACAGGTTTTTCCAAATGTTGGGCATTTTTCCTTTTTTATTTCGTGATCACGTCCACAATACGAACATTTTCTTATCTTTTTTACCATTTACGTCTCAGTGGATATTTGTTCGCTGGGTTGACTTTTATGATGGTTGTATTTCTGTCTTAATTCTCTTGTTGCTGTATAAAGTCAATGCATGTATTTAAAGACATATTTCCTATTTGTAGTTGTTCAATTATTTTATATCGGTGTGATGCATCGCACATACCTTCAATTAACCTTAACTGAATCAAGTCCTCTTCAATAGTTTGTCCATCTTGTCCGAGTTTTTCAAATTCGCAATATCTACTCGCATTTTTGTAGACGGTGTAGATATTTTATAATTGGTTCGTCAATTTCTTGTATCAATGACATGAATTTCATTCTTTCTGCCACTACCAGTCTTTTCTTGGGTCTTATATTTCTCCTTATAATCTGACTTATTTTTTCGAAAGTCAGGTCTTCCAAGTTTGTGGAGATTTTCATTATCGCCTCGCATCCTGCTGTAGCCAAAAATAAAATCCGTAATTTCATTTTCGCCTCCCTTCTCCTTGTTGTCTTTCATCTTTTTACTTCTCGCACTGACAGAAAAACAGCGAATCCATGCATCTGCAAAATCCGGATCTTCTAGAGACAAATGGTATCCTATCGGCGACCCCATTGATGTGAAGTGACGTTTAGCACTAATCAGTCCCTAAGCTTGTCCTTACTTATTCTCAGTGATGAGTTATATAGGCTCTCTCTTGCACTTATGCAAATTAGGCCTATTAATTTACTAGTGTCACTACATTACTAAAATTTGAGGATAATCTAAATTGGATAGATTTATGAATATTGTCTAGTATTCTATGGTGGTGGTTATAATCTTTGTGGATATATTTATGATTGTAAGAATCTTCAGTGTATGGGTTGTACAAGTCATTATTTTGGTCAAGGGTTATGTCAAGGAAGTTGATCACTTTAACGTTAGTAGTAGTAGTGATTTCAGTTTGTGATCTTTAAAAAACTTGATCAAGTTTTTTTTCTTTGATGGTCAGTTTACTGTGAGCTTGGTTTTCATAGAAGGATTAATCCATCATTTCTATATAAACTATTTTTACCTAAGTCTCTATAATATTAAAATGCAAACCAATCAATCCAGATTTCTACAGTACTATAGCAACATTTGATTCTGCAGAGACCTGTTAATTGGTTGACATTTTATAACAATAAACAATAAATATCAAATAGTGACAATTTACCCTTTAAACTCTATATATATATAGAGAGAGAGAGAGAAAGAGAGAAAGAGACAGACAGACAGACAAACAGAGAAATTGTTTCTCCAATAAATACATACATTCCTGCAAATGCTCGCACATCTCTTGTGCATAATATATGCACATAATACTCAGATGCACTTACAAATCCATAATATACTCACATATATATATATATACTCTTGAAAAAATTTTGGATATTCTACAAATCCTTGGGTAATAAATATTTCACAGCTAAGCCGCTGCTCTTCAGGCCCAAATCATACAACAGTTAATAACAGTTATATATAAATAGTGGCAATAGTGTAATTCTGAAAAAGCTATTTATGAAGCCACTATTTTTCCAGAAGAGGACCCTAACACAAAAAGAATATATATATAGGGATATCTGCAGGAAGTTGGAAACGGAGACTTTACAATCACAAACACTCGTTTTCCAATGCCTCTTTGAAACACCAAACAGCCCTATCAAAATGCTACTGAGATATAAAAGATGACGGATTCACTCCACAGGTTAAATGGAGGATAATAAAATATGCAAATAATCCCAACAACTTCAGGGACAGATGTAATTTATGCTTGGAGGAGAAATTAACTATTATCAAATACAATAATCTAAAGGAACTCTTGAACCAATAAAACAAATTGATTTTTAAATGCAGGCATAGGAATAGATATGAAATCATTTAGCAAGATCAAAATCAAAATTAAACTTAAAAATTTGGTTTCTTTTGGAGAAAAATCTGGAATTTTCTGTTATTTTTGTTAATATTGTATTATGATAACAGTTACATAATAATATTATTATTTGAATGTAATATTATATATAGTTAATAAATACATTTTTGGTGCTTAAAGGAGCCCTTCAGTGATGTCCTGCCTTCATTGCCGATTTCAGGTTTTAAACATCATATCGGTAACCCTGACTTTCGATCCAGAAGTACCAAGCCGGCGCTTCCTTTTATGCTACCCGTTTGGATTTAATTTTTTTCTTTTCAGCAGAATTCATACTTTTTATTGTTAATTCTGGCCAATGGGGAAGAGGTCATTTTCCCACCCTCCCTATTTAATAACAAATCCAAGTTGCACCTATTTTTTTAATCTTTAATTGCGGCTACTCTTTCTGGTATGTTTGTACATTTTTTTCTTCACTAAATTTACCGCTTTACTTTGAATTTCTAATACTACTTATATTTTCTTACCTCTATTCATTATCATAGCTTTTAAACGAACTTTTACTATTCAACTGGTCTATAAATAACTATCCCTTACCTGAAAATTTATCGAAACTACCTATATTCGTCATTGATTAGCTAATCCTATTTCTGAAAATTAAAACTAAACTACGTATGCCAGTCACCTTTTGCTGTTTTTAAAGCCCTCTAACTATGTAGATTTCTGCTGAAATTTTCTTCTGGTGGTGGGGGTAGAATTAAATGTTACTACCCTTGCTAATTTCCTTCCTGCTTTTAATGTTTTTACTTGTAATTAACGTTCCCGGCTTATGTTTAAAATTCCTTACTACTTGAATACCTTTCACACAAATTCATACTCCCACTATCACTCCCCACACAGGCTCTCACCCATACCCATTTGCGCATACATTCTGATCTTTAAATAAAACTGACTTCTTTTTTTTTTTTAATCATTTCACCCCGAGCAAGGCGGAAACGCCACTGATGTGCAGGGGGTTACATAAATGTAAAAAGATTAATTAGAAAAGAGTGAGGAGTACAAGCTAGTTAGAAAGGAACAATAGAAAGCTGAGAAAGAAGGTGCGATGACAGATACATAGGTGGAGAGAAAGGGAAGGTTATACAGTGGAGGGGAGAGAGCTAGAGGCCAGTGGTTAGTAGATGAGTATTAACTTTGCATTTAAATTTCTGGAGGTTGTAGCCGTCAGGAAAGCAAGAATACGGGAGTGAGTTCCACAGGCGGGAAGTGCGAGAGAGGAAGCTGCAGGAGTAGAATTGTCGTCTGCATTTGGCTAACCTGACTGTGAATGGGTGGGACCCAGTTGCCAGTCTGGTTGCACGGGTAAACACCTGTTGAGGAGGCATCAGTGACTTAAGCTCATCCGAGCAGAAGCCATGACTGATCGGATTGCATTATTGCTATCTGTGAACATCTTCCCACCTCTTTCGTTGATATATGTATGTATGAATGTGTATATAATTGGTAAATTATATCTAAACTTATTTATAAATAGAACTTTGTGTGTGTGTGTGTGTGTGTGTGTGTGTGTGTGTGTGTGTGTGTGTGTGTCCGTCCGTTACCTATAGACTCCGAAACGGCTGAACCGATTTTCTTGAAAATTTACAGTTTTACTATAAGCGTTTGCGGGTGTTCTTAGCTAGGTTTCGTGTCAAGGTACGCTTGATAAATATTGAAAATCAATAATCGAAAAAATCGGGTTATAGAAGGAGTGGTCTGATTTTAATCAAATTTGTTACACTCATAGACAAAGACATAAGAACCGATATTCAGAAGTTTCAAGGTTGCAGTTCTTACAATAGTGCAGAAAATTGATAATATATATATAAAAGGGAAGATGTTTGTGTGTGTGTCTATTTATCTGCCTGTATTTCTGTATTTTTTTCAGTCCTTTTATTTTAGTTTTTGCTTCGGGTTTGGCTCTAAGTAGGTATAATTGTAGCTCTTAGTCTCAACCATGCAACCATTTACTCAGAGGACTTATTTAGCCTTCAAAATTCAGTTTACGATGAAAAAAACTTATTTGATATCAATACCAGAAAATCAAAATTTGACCTGCATCCATTCATTTTTCTTTCAGTCTACAGTTTCGCTTTAACTGGAAACAGCTATTGCTTTTTAATCTTTCGTGCCAACGTCCAAAGAGTCTGAGCTCCAGGACCATGGATTAGTTTTAAAGCTTTCATTACACCCGAGCAATGTATATATATATATATATATATATATATATATATATATATATATAGGGGTGTGTGTGTGTGTGTGTGTGTGAGTATATATATATATATATATATATATATATATATATATATATATATATATTGTCATCTCAGACAGATCTGTCTCGCTGCATCACAGCTCATCAGTACGGTTAGACTCCGATTGCCCAAGATTGAAACCCGACCGAATTGGCGTCAGTCGGCGATTCTACCTCTGGGCCATGGGCGTTTGGTGGAAGAAGACAGACCTTTTAGCGCGTATATTTTTATTCATTTTTTATTCATTATTATATAACATATTTACTTTTTGGTGTATGTTATCTTCTTTACTAGTAGGTTTTATTATTTTTATTATTATGTCATTTTTCATTATAACATTATAAATCGATGCCCGTAACCATCAAAGAGTATTAACTTTATCAACATTAGCACGTTTTGGATATTGGCCATGCAGAGGTTTGTCTTGTCAGCATTGTTTCATCTGTTCAAGAGCTTCATCCTTGACTTTCTTTTTCATATTTTTTTTGCCGCAATAGTTGGTTCTTGACTTTTGTTTTGCTTTTCTACAGAATCTACTAAATGTAAACCTTGTTTGTATTTACTGCCTTCTTTCATTATCGAATATTTTTTCTTTCTGTTTTCAGGTTGTTTGACTAATTGTATCATCCAGTCCTTTGTTGTTTCTATGTATGTTAGTAAGCCAATAGTTGTTGTCTTGTATGACAATTCCACCTTCTTTACGGGTATTTTTAGACGGTCTACATCAGCCTTTGGATGATGCATCTTATGCTTAGAAAGAAGCTTTCTTGTCTTAGAATCCATTCGTCTGATGTTGTTTAAAGCCCAGTTAAAGATGTTGAAACTATATTGGACCACTGGGATGGCAAGGGTATTTATGGCCATAATTCTGTTCTGAGAATTCAATTCAGTTTTTAATATTAGTCGTAGCCTTCTATAGTACTCTTTACACACTCTTTCTTTCGTTTTTTATGATGAATGTTTTCACTCTCATTTACACCTAGATATTTATAAGCTTCTTCTGGTTCTAAATCTTTTATTGTTACAGCAGGGTCTAAGCTAATTGAGGATGTTTGTTGTAGTGATCCTTGTAAAACTGTAGCTTTAGCACATTTATTCAAATTGAATTTCATTCCAATGTCTTCACTGAAGCATTTTACAGTTTGCAGAAGACCTTCCACCTCATTATCATTCTTAGCATACAACTTTAAGTCATCCATGTAAAATATTTATTACCCATGGATTTTTAGAATATCCAAAAAATTTTCAAGATTATTATTATTATTATTATTATTATTATTATTATTATTATTATTATTATTATTATTTATTTTTTATTTTTATTACTATTATTATTTTATTTAATTTTATATGTTATTATAACTACATTTATAATAATATAATAAAACAGTTATTATTGATAATATATTATATTTTGTATTAAAAAGAAGAATTTGTAACTTATTTTTCTAGCGTAGATACACCCCATTATGTCTTTAAAATTTAAATGTTAAATTTCAGTATCTTGTTTTCCAAGGAAATTCTGGTTAATACTCTCACTTTCAATAACATATATTGGTTATGTATTTTGACCATAGATGCTGTGTGTTGATCTAATGCATTTAACCTCATTTTTCCTTATATTTTTTGTTCTCCTTTTCTTTCTCTTTTTCTTTTCAATTTTTTTCTATATTTTTTCTTTTTTTTTTTTTTTGAATGAGCGAGGAGAATTTGTTGAAGATCTCCATTTCAAATATCTATTCTTGATATGAGTGCGTGAATGTCTGTATGTGACTATTTTCTGGGTGGATTTAAACATTAACTATTGTATGAATTGGGTCTGAAGAGCAGCGGTTTAGCTGCAAAATATTTATTACCCATAGATTTTTAAAATATCCAAATTTTTCGAGATTATATTATTTTGTTAAATTTAATAAAAAATCTAACATTGAGTTCTATTTGAGTTTGTCTCTGCTCGAAATTACCTTACAAAAATGACAAATATTCTATGTTATATATATATATATATTGTACTAGTTGTTACAATGGTTTATAAATTCATAGTATCACTACACAAAAATTTTCGCATTTCGAAGCTGCTATGCGCGCTTCTCATCAGGTGAAGAATTGAAATGAAAATTAAATGGTGAAAACGGTTTATTTATGGTGATATGATGTTTAAGTGAATGTGGGGTTGGGAGCTTATTCTAATTCTGTTGGCTGTATTGTAGCCTTAGAGATATGGGTTAGGAAAGGTAGCTTAGTTTAAGACAGGTTCCTTATTTATTTTGCCTGTGTAGTTCTTAGTTTGGGGTTTATGGTTTTTTTTTTAGGGAAGGGTAGACTTTTTTTTGTTTATTTTCCTGCTGTCCAAGTGTAGTGGAAGTGGCGTCGCTGTTAATGAGAACGATGTAAATAAATGTGGGGTGGAAGTTTAGAATGGTCTAGTCGTTCGTTCATGGTACTAGAGGTGCCGCTTTGGGTTAGGAGAAGGGTGTGGGAGAGCTTAGTTTTGGACAGGTCGCTTTTTTGTTTAGTTTAGGTATTTTATATTGGGATATATGTTGTTTTTTTTGTTTATTTTTATGCAGTGTCGATAGTTTTTATTTTAGTACTATTTACAGATGGATGGAATTCCTATTGGTGTGGTGTGGGATTTATTTTCTTTTATTTCTACGTTTTTCTTTTTATTTAGAGGGTTTATTATGTGTATTTATTGCATTTTGGTGGGGTCGTGTGGATGAGGTATTTTTTGGTTATTTAAATTTTAACGAGAAATATTTGCAATGTTATACTGCTAATTTATCTCTATGGTTTAATAGTTCACTACAGTTGGGGTCCTTTAGAATGTGTAGCTTTTCACTTAAACATAAAGGGCAAATGTCGTTAAGCGAGTTGCAAGTTCTATTTTTTTCTAGGATTTTCCATTTTACTTTGGGTTTCTGTTTTGAGTCCTTTAGTTTCCAAAAACATGCAGAAAGGGATGTTTTGTTTCGATATAAGTTGTTTTTTAATGAAGTTAAGTGCATGTACCAGCGCTGCTTAAAAGTGTTCTTAGTAGATCCGATATACACTTTATTTATAGTGGGATTTTAAATTGATGTTATGCTGCATTGATAGATTATTGAGTTTATTCTACATTTATTCTGTAGTGGGCAGTTGTTGGAATTCCTACAATTACATAGGTTTTTATTATTGTCTTCTCTATTATTTTAGTAGTTATTTTTATATTGATCTACGTGTTGATTTAGGATATATTTATTATGGTTTGTTATGATTTTTTCTAGGTTGTTTGTGCAACTATAACTTAGTTTAAGTGCATTTTTGTTGAAAATTTTACTAAGAGGGTTATTGATGGGGAAGTGTTTTTTAATTAAACTGAGGAACTTCTGTCCTAACTTGGTGTTTATCATTTGGTTGAAAAGAGGTGTGTACCAAATGATTTTTCTATTTTTCCTGTTATGGTTATAGTTTTTTTTTTTTTATCATATCACCCCGAGCAAGGCGGTAATGCCACTGATGTGCAGGCTACGTAAGAGTGAAAAGATTAGAAAAGAGAAGGCCGGAAACCACATCCTAAACAAGGAACAAGGGATGAGCCTCTACACCTGTTCAATAGACGTGGGTGGAGTGTGAACCGGGCGATAGTTTAGTCTATCTGCTCCAATTAAAAAAAAACAAAAAAAAGGTAAGGATGGTGGGTTAACTAAGTTTTAACTTAGTTAAAGTCCAGTTGAAAAAAGACAATGAACACTCATTCAAATAATCTATTATTCAATTCTCATCTCTTGTCCACTTGACTCCAGTCCCTCTCTTGTCCTTTCCTCATCACCTCATGTATCTTCTTTTCCTTTCACACTTTAACCTCGCAACTGTCTTCACACAAGTATTCCCATATTTCTCTTGTCCTTTCTCCGACACCTCCTGTAACTGGTTCATCTTTCTCTTCGATCTCCCCTGCTTAAACTTTCACTATTTTCTTATGTAGCCCCCTGCGCACCAGTGGCGGTACCGCCTTGCTTGGAGTGAAACCATTAGGAAAAAAAAAAAAAGAAATTGCTATTTTAAGTTGCATTCCTCTCTTAAAAATTAATAAAGATATCACAACAGAGGTTTTACTCACTGTCCAAATCTCTGCATTTTACGAGATTAAACAACATATACAGTCAACTCTCGATTTGATAATTATAAAAAACATTAACCAATTTTATAAGATTTTTTGTAATGCCACTAAGACACAAGGGCTTACTTGTGTGTGTGGTTAGTTCAGGGGTGGGAGGTGAAAGAAAATCTGAAGAATTTAGAAGGAACTACAAACTCAATCCTAAACAGGAAACAAAGGATACACCTTTACTCCTGTTCAACAGATCAGGGACAATTGTATATACTTGATGTCTTGTTTTTTTGTAGCCACTTTTTTTTAGGGGCTTATTGTAAAGACTTTTGTGTTTGTTAAATATTTCTTCACTGGAAGAGTTTTTACTAATTCTATATTCTATGGAGGAGGGTATATGTTTGATTATACTTGGGGGGGGGGGGTGACACATTATTCAGACTTAACCAAGGAATATAATATTATAATGGCCACCAAGACATCTGTCCTTATCCATAACCAAGAACAATGGATAAAAAATAACTCTAATTATGTTGTAATGTCATGGCCAACACATTACAACATATAAAAAATTCCATTTTGGATAATTTTGATGTTCTAATGAACACTAGCAATTTGTCAACCATTATATTTGAAGCAGAAAAAATGTACAGTAATTTTTAGCAACACAATTTTCCGGTTACATTTGTTACCATAACACCCCACCCCGGAAGATGATCTCGGAAAGAGGTTGAAAGTACTTGGGTACCTTGAGAAATGAATGAAAATAACATCTGTCAATGTTACAGCTCATTTCTGACATCTTTTGATTGTCATATGCAAAAGATTATCCGTGAGCATAAACAACTCACACCCTGGAAGGAGGTTGAAAGTACTAGGGAGCATTGAGAAATGAATAATAAAATCAACTGTCAAAGTTACAGTACATTTCTTACATCTTTCAATTATAATACGCAAAAGATTATCCATAAGTATGAACAGATTTTATTAAAAATAAGCAGACACAATGTTTGCAATTATTTAATCTGACATGCCTAAAAGAAAATTTACTGCCTAAATAGACAAATATATATATATATATATATTGTGTATTTGGGTAACAATCTCTCTTTTATGTAGGTTTCATTAAAAATGACAGACAAGGTATGAAGTTTTTTATGTAATTTTTCATATGTTCGTATAATTTTTTCTTTTTCAGAATTCAAATTATATAAGAACTGTTCAAAGATTTTGTACTTTTGAGCACTTTCGGCTATACTTTTAGCCATTATCAATAATTAATTTATATTAACCACAAAAGCATCAAACATCACATAGCTTATCTGGCATATTGTAAATGTGAAAATGAAAAAAAGTCTCCTACTTCAATGGGAAATTGAAAGGAAATTTACATTTATTAAATAGCACAACAAACAGAATAGAAAATAAATTTTACACATGTATCTTTTTCATAAACTGTCAGGCTTCATTTTGTCAGTTTTTTAAAATCAGGTCTGTGCCTTACATATACAAAGTTTTGCACATGAAATTTATTCAAGGTATTTTTAAATTAACTAACCATATGGTTTTTTTTATAATTATTTTTTAAACACTCTTCTCAAAAGAAAGTGCAATAAACAAACCTATTGCATCATTATTTTTTTACCCTTTTATTATTTTTATATACATTTCTTTTTTATTATAAATTTTTATAACATTGAAATCCCAAATTTAAAGTGCCTCTTCATATAAATATGCATGTACAACTGTGTAACATGAATAAGATTACACACACACTGACATATCAATACAAATATTCAGCATACAAAAATATTTCTCTTTTTCAAACCCAGAGACACATTTGTGAGTATAAAAGTGGAAGAAATATTTCTATAGATAGTCATTCTTTTGAATTACATATGAAAGTAAACACAAAGTAATACATAATAGTGAATATATGGGGATGGTGACCCAATATATAAATGTCAGAAGAAATTTCAGTCCCAAAAGTTGATCAAAGAACCAATGTACAGTATTTATACACATATAGGCATAAAGAATACAGTGAAAAGATTATTTAAATGTAAATTGTAAAAGTTATAATAAAATTTATATTTGCACCATATCAGACCATTCGAGTTAATCATCGATGATTAGTATTTGTTAAAATTGTGTATATCATGTTATCAAAAATCCAAAACTCTATTCTTGTTATAAAAACAACTATGGTCTTATATTTCCCACCTTTTAAAAGATGCACTTAAATTCATTTGCATTTAAATAATATTTGCCTATAGATTCATAAGAAGAACTATCAAAACATTGCATAACTTTGGGAATTGAACACCTTAAGCTTAATTCAACAAAAAATACTGCAAAATTTATGGTTGTGTTAGTAAGATATAAAACTATATTACATTAGTGACATAAAATATCTGAGTTCATGAGCAAAAGATATTCACAAGTGTAAGATTACAACACAAACCAAATTTGGAGAATACCAAAGATTATTTTAAAATAACATGTAATATGAATCAAATTAAATGCAAACTAATAATACTCTATATCATAAAGTTCACAAAGAAAGTAATACAATGTGCATCAAGATCATACAATAAGTGAGGGTTTTCAGTGAAAATTCTTAACCAGAATAAATACATTTCATCACTTGTGCTGTGCATCACATCTAATGAGACAAATACTATGTTACATTTGTTCTACAGGTTACAGCAATTAAATCAGTGTAACAGGAGTCATAATGAGAACAGTTGGTCATCTACGAGGTTGACACAACATTTAAGGCTCATGAGTAACATTTCACATCTGTATTTTACAAATACCTTTGAAAGGGAAAATTATGGGAGTTGATGTAGGAGCTGGTGTCATAATTGTTGTGGCTGTTTCAGTTAAATTTCCAAGTAAAGTTGTATTTGTCTTCTGGTCTGGAAAATGGTTCATGTTTTATTAATACAGAATAACCAAATTTTGTAATTTTTCTATTAAAAAATATTTGAAAGGTATTTTTCAAATCTACATCATTTAAAATATTGGAATCTCACAATACAATAAATGTATTGTTTTACTTATTTTATCACATGCATATTATATATGTTAAATATAGTAAAAAAAGGAAAGTAAGCAAAGGCCTCAACACACAGATCCTGAAAAAAGAGAGACAACAGCACCACTGTTTTAACATGAAGAAAACAGACATGCCAACTGTATTTAAGAAAATAAACATCATTGTTAAATCATAAATATTGACTTAATTATTATTCAATAACCATAAAGAATAGCTATATATATATATATATATATATATATAGCCTTTGAGATTTGAAAAAGAAATCACTCGACCAGCAATCAAGAGCGAGGGAAAATTTATTCGCCCCAAAATCATTTTACTCGACTGACTCCATTTTCTTAATAGTCGCCTTACGTAAACATACCACAAATCACTGACAGAAAACAAAAAATGAAATTTTGATTAAAATTTCGAATGTGTTAGAAAGGATTAAAAATGTTTTAGAAAAATAATAACAACAAAATTTGATCTTTCCTCTTAATAATAGCATAAACATTTTGATAAAACTTTGTTTGTATTAAGTTTGAACCCTTTTAATATCATGATATGCTGTTTTGTTTTTTGGGAATTTGAGTGGAGGTACCTAAATTCATAGTTTCTTTCTTCTGTTCAGCTACATCTCATAGATGATAAAAATTAACAAATCTGATTTTCCCAACAATTTTCTATAAAAAATTACTTGTATTATACAAGTAAGTAATTTTTTTATACAAGTTGTATAATTTGTTTTTCGGGGCATGGTTGAAAGAAGTACGTGTATTGTTTTTTTCCTTTCTTTCAAATGTTCATTCTTACTTTTCGTAAGCAGGGAGGAAATATAGGATAATATTTTTCCAAATGAGTTTCTAAAAATCTGTGAGCAATCTGACATTTTGGCTCCACTCTGGAAGTGTTAATTAAATGAATGTTTATGCTGACCAGAACAATAAAAACCAAGAGTTCAATAATGTCATTGTAGGTCATTCTAAGTAACTTATGAATCTTCAATGGCATACTTTTGGGTTGTAAAAGGAATCAGATTCTCTTTTATTTTTAATCAACTGCGGGCGAGTAATCACCCAGTTAAGTTTTTAATCAATCGAGTTAATCGGGTGAGTGAAATCTCAAAGGCTATATATATATATATATATATATATATATATATATATTTATTTCATTTGGAAATGAGTTATTTCCACAATCTAGGTTTCAACCTTTCACTATTTTCAGGCAATTTACAAAAGCTGATTTTACCATTTTTCAAATGCATCAACAGAGATTTTTACAAATACACCACTGGAATTTTCAAACAAGCAAAACATTTTCAAAATTAGGGAAGGGTTACTTAAAAATTTTAGAACACTTTCATCCATGTTTGTATGATTCTACTAAGTATTTATGGGTATGATTACATCTGGACATAATTTCAGATCTTCATTTAGTAATTTTTTTCTTTCTGGGAACAACATAATAGCTAACTTTTCCTCCTGGCACAATCTGCATACGTTGCCACCATTGTATGGTTTGGCTATTTTCACTATTCTCCAAGTCATATCAGGGTTCCTTTCACATTTCAATTTTAATTTCTACACATGGTTAGCCATTTTGGTATAATATTTGAGGTTTTTCCAGTTTAAATTAGATTTATGAATATTCCATCTGATTTTAAAACTGTCTTTGGTAGATCCCAAATATGTTTTACTTTGACCATTTATGCCATGTACCTCTGCTTTGTAAATAACCCCTTCTGTATTATAAAGTCCATTAAGTGGGCATTTGTTTTTGTTCACACAGTTAATTTCTTGTTAATGATGTTATTTTGTATGTTGTTATTTAGGTTTATGACATTTTATTTCATGTAATTTTCTAAATTACTAGTACAGCTATAATTTAATTTGATTGAATTCCTATTGAAAAGTTTGCTTCATGCTTCACGATTGTAGAATAGTATATATTTTCAGCAATGTAGAATTATATCTATATTGTCGGAGGGTATAAATTTTGCTAAACGGTACATAGATATACCATCCATATAAATAAATATAATTCTGCATTGCTGAAAATCCATACTATTCCACAACGGTGAAGCATGGATTAAATAATAAAAGAAAAGGTACATTTGATGTACCACAAGGCTCATTTGACAGAGCCAAAATTTCAGAATTGATGAGAATACACATTCTAAGTAAAATTAATGAAATAATCCACATAGACAACCATGGGTTTTACAGATATGATGAATTAATGACAGCACCAGACAACAAAAGAGAGAATGATAGAATAAGAAAAATGCATTTCAAACTCTTTAAAGATATAGATTTTGAAATAGTAGTTGAAACAAAAAAAAGATAGACCAATATTTAGATGTGGAATTTAATCTACAAACTGGCAGTGTCTCTCCATATATGAAAACAAACACAACTGTAAAGTACACATAAACACAAGATCTAACCATTCAACAAGCATAATCAAACACATCCATAAAGAAATAGAGCACAGGCTATAAAAAAATTTGTCAAACATAGCAATTTTTATGAAAAGAAAAAAAGATTATGAAAATGCCTTAAAGAATCTGGCCATAAAAACATTTTAGAATACAAACCTCAGTCAAACAAACAAACAAACAAAAAACAATAATAGAAATCAAAACATTATTTAGCTCAACCCACTGTTTAACTTAGAAGTAAAAACTAAGATAGGACAAATATTTTTCAAGTTAATCAATAAACAGTTGCCAAAAAACTCGGAATTAAACAAAATTTTCAATAGGAATTCAATCAAATTAAATTATAGCTGTAACTTAGAAAATTTCAAAAAAACAAAACACCAAAAACCTAAACAACAACATACAAAATAACATCATTAGCAAGGAATGTAACTGTAGGGACAAAAACAGATCCCCACTTAATGGACTTTGTAATACAGAAGGGGTTATTTACAAAGCAGAGATACATGGCGTAAATGGTCAAAGTAAAACATATTTGGGATCTACCAAAGAGTTTTAAAATCAGATGGAATATTCATAAATTTATATTTAAACTGGAAAAACCTCAAATATTATACCAAACTGGCTAACCACATGTAGCAATTAAAACTGAAATATGGAAGGAACACTGATATAACTTGGAGAATAGTGAAAATAGCCAAACTATACAATAGTGGCAACGTATGCAGATTGTGCCAGGAGGAAAAGTTAGCTATTATGTTGTTCCCAGAAAGAAACAAATTACTAAATGAAGATCTGAAATTATGTCCAGAAGTAATCATACCCATAAATACTTACTAGGATCATACAAACATGGATGAAAGTGTTCTAAGATCCTTAAAGAACTCTGCCCTAATTTTGAAAATTTTTTGCTTGTTTGAAAATTACAGTCACACATTCATAAAAAATCACTGTTCAAGCATTTGAAAAATAGTAAAATCAGTTATTATAAATCATCTGAAGATACTAAAGAGCTGAAACCAAGGTCGCAGAAATAACTCATTTCCAAATTAAAAAGTTCTACAATATAATTGTATTGAACACTTTTTAATAAAACTGTATATTGATCTAATCTAATTACGACCAAAAACTAAATAATTATATATGTATATATATATATATATATATGCAGAAAGGAAAAATTCAGTATATGATCTTAGGAATTTTTTCTTTTTAGTATATCATACTGCTTTGGATAGTACCCATTGAACTCTCTGTATATATCTTTCGTTTTAATAGTTTTATTGGATAGATCTATTTTGATTATCCTCTCCATTCAAGAATTTGACATCATTACCTATATATATATATATATATATATATTGTGTGTATTTTGGCAGCATTTTTCCATTAATGCAGGTTTTGTTAAATAATATAGACAAGTTTTGTCTATTTATTTTATGCAGGATGTATTTTCAACAAGTGTTTTTTCTGAGAAGTGTGCATTGATAACCGTGGTGTTTTAAATGTCGGAATATATTTGAATTGTCAATTAAGTGTAGTGTAAAATGCCTTGAGAGCAAGTTGGTAGTATGGCCAATGTAGATATTATTTAGTTTGTTAGAGATACATTCTCAAAAGGGGCATTTGAATTTATAAACTACATTGGTTTTTTGCAAATCGTTAGCGGTGGAGGAGGAGTTGTTGCAGATGATTGAATTGGATGTAGTGGATTTAGCGTAATACATGATAAGCTTAATTCCTTTGTTAGGGTCTGTCGATGAAATATTAGTGTTTATGAGTTTTTTAGGATATTTTTGTCTAGTTTGTAGTTGGAGTTCATTTGGCTACGATATAAGCGGGTGATGTGTTTGGGATTGGTTGGGCTAGTACCATGTGTTGTTTTTTCCGTGTTAAGGTTTTTAAGAAAATGTCATATTTGTTCATCAACTATGTAATTCGGAAAATTATTGTTGATGAGTGTCTGTTTTATGTTTTTTAGTTTGCTGTGGAGGATCTGTTTTGTAGATGAATTGGTTTTTGCACGATGTAGTAGATTTTTTATAATGGCTATTTTATAATAGTGGGGGCATTTACTTAATATAATTGAGTATAGAGGGATTTTTGTTAGTGGGTTTTTTATACGATGAGATATTGAATTTATTGTCATCTGTGTTAATTAGTATGTCAAGGAAAGGAAATTTGTTGTCATTGCTAAGTTCATAAGTGAATTTTAAAACTGAGTTATTTTGAAACTGTTTTTGAAGTTGTAGGATTCCATCGGTATTTTTAATTAATAGTAGGATATCATTACCTACCTATATATATATATATATATATATATTGCGTGTATTTTGGCAGCATTTTTTCATTAATGCAGGTTAATCTCTGTTCAAGCATTTAAAAAATAGTAAAATCAGTTATTGTAAATCATCTGAAGATACTAAAGAGCTGAAACCAAGGTTGCAGAAATAACTCATTTCCAAATTAAAAAGTTCTACAATATAATTGTATTGAACACTTTTTAATAAAACTGTATATTGATCTAATCTAATTATGACCAAAAACTAAATAATTATATATATATGCAGAAAGGAAAAATTCAGTATATGATCTTAGGAATTTTTTTCTTTTTAGTATATCATACTACTTTGGATAGTACCCATTGAACTTAATATTTATTTGTTCCTGTTGAAAATTGATTCAATTTTAGACAGTTGTTTAATTTAGCATCTTAGTAGAAATTCTGTTTAGCTTCATTTAAATCATCAATTTCAATGTTACATGATAAAAACTTTTATAGTATTATCCTTACGGCAATGAGATTCATCTTTGCCATCTGAACAATCTCGGTTGCCATCACACCACCATTCAAGTGGGATGCATCTGCCATCTGAACACATCAACTCTCCCGTAGAGCAATCTAAAATGAGAACACAAAATTTCATAGATATTTTTTTGCCCCTATAAATTTTGATTATCACCAATTCTGTTAACACAAAATTAACTAACCAGATATAAAGAAGGATCTTTGTACTTGATTTGAATTCAAATAACAAGCCTCACTGACTAAAATATTTTCAAAATTCAAGTAAATACCAAGAATTTCCAGATAGTTAATGAAATAAAATGCGTGATTTCAGATAGGCAAAAAACAAAACAAAATCTAAGTAAAATGAATTGAAAAGAGGTCAACGTACCACAATTCTTTTCATCACTGTTATCACCACAGTTGTCCTCTCTGTTGCACCATTTGTCTTGTGTGACACACACTTGATTGTTGCATCTACGATGAGGTGGCTTGCATTCTAAAAGTAAAATATTATCTCTTTGTATGTATTGATTTGTGAAAATTTAATGGAAGAATGCAGTATGCTCAAGAAGAAAATATTCTATCAATTTAAATATTATTTAAATCTCGCATGTGTTCTTTCAAGTTTGTAATTTTTATTTAATTGAAATACTTTTTATACTATAATTATAATTTATACTTTTAAATACAATTATTCTGAATAATAGTCTTAATTAGTTGAACCCATATAAACTTCATGACAATCAACAACTAAGATTATCCATTATTTCATGCCTCTACACTTTCCTTACCTTTTGTCCTTGTCTTCCCAGTCTTTATTAAGTGATCATATTTTTATCTAAATGTTATATAATTTTATATAATTTTAGTTTAGTTTCTCACGTAAAAATGAAATAAGAATTCCAAGAATATTTTCTGCTGCATCCTCTCTTTTATCTTTCTTTTGCTCTATCTCTCCATAAAAAGTTTAATTTACCACAATTTTTTTATCCCTATTTACTTTTCAATCTTTTGCTTATTGTTTTTAGCCATTCACCTAGCAAGTTTGTTTTTCTTTTGTTGCTGTTATAGTCTGTTGTGATTAGATCGCTTTCTGGTTCACTCTATACGTCTGCCAGATGGGAACACCAAGAAAGCAAAACATAAAATAAAAAATAAGTAATTTTCTGGCTCTGAGCATAAAATCTGCTCCACAAAACAAATCCCCACTATTAATTTTAATACAACAGCCAATCATAAACATTACCACTGAAAAAAAGATGATCAAAGAGACTACCAGATAGATTTGCTTAAAAGAAAACACCTTGCAATGGCCAACACAGTTGTGAGTAAAAAGGCCACCTCCCAGCCAGCACACAGTTGCCACCACTTGCCATCACCACTCCTAAGTGCCTTAACTATCTATACAAGGCCTCCCTCACCATCATCACCATGACCCTGTCTCATTGATACCACATTCAACCAGAATCCAACAGTGGCATACCACTTGACCCACTCTAGGCCTCCCTTTTAATCACCACAGTGACCACGTTCCTTGATTTCTGATCTGACTAGAATCCAACAGAAACCTTTCACTTGATCAACATTCACTCTCTACACCTAATCTCTCATTGTCAGTGTCAAAACCTCAGCAAGCAATGCACCTTACCACTGGTGTTGATTTCAACTATGAATAAGGGTGCACATCAAACCCTACCAGCAGCTAATCCACTCCAGACTGATCCTCTGATCCCAAATGTGATCTCAGCCAACTAATCATAGAAATCAGCTAATTCCCAGCCCTACTAACAACACCCTTACACTAAATCACTTTCCTTACCAATGGCAACTAAGGAACCACACAGGAACATTTTTTTCCAAATTTCAAACAACTATGTATATATTATATATATTTGTGGAATACATGTTGTTGAAAATTCAATGCTTATTTGTTCCTTTCCTTTGTATTCAAACACTCATTATAACATCTTCCTTCTTTCCTTTCTCTCTATATTTATACATAACTTATTTATTTCTTTTACCTGGTTTTCTTTTTGTTTTTCTCTATTTCCTTCCTGCTGCCTTTCCTCATTCACATCCTCTTTTTCTTTTCCTTTTTTCTCTCAATTTTCCCAATTTCTTCCAACTTAATATATAATATGTAGGTTTTTTGATAAAAAAGCATAATTGATTTAATGTTAGAGGAGCCAGGGACCAAGCAGATAATACATTATAATCTTAGGTAGAAAAATGTAATGATTGCATATACAACCAAGCAGAATAGATAATTAATTAATTTTATATAATTTAACAATTGTCTATCAATATGATGCAATGTACCAATATCATACAATAATTTTAATTACTAACCTTACTATATTCTTGGATAAAAGTAGCTAATTCTATTTTAGACTAAAATTACTTTAGTAGGAATTATTATAAATATGTACCATCTACAAGGCCAAATATGTAGTTGGAAAAAGTGAAATGTAACATCATTTCACTAACTTAAGTTTCTCTGACATAAGGTGTTTTCAAGTGTCTAAGAAAATTGTGAATTTACCACAAAGCTTTTCATCACTGAGATCATCACAATCAAAGATACCATCACAGAAGCGTTCGGAAGGCACACACTGCCCAGAATTGCATAGACGACCAACACATTCAGTTACTGTGCAAAAAATAAAGAAAAATTATGTATTAAAAATTCAAACAGAAGTACATAACATATACTTTTATCTAAAGCAAAATATTTTATATTAAGTGGATTGAAAACTACAGACTAAAGTAAACTTATAGAAGACATACATGGATACATACAGGCATAAATTTGGAAGTAATTCTGAATTAACAATTTTGAAATTGAAATGTCACAACATTTGATTCATTTTCAGTTTCAAGTGGCAATTCTGGTGTAGAGAATTTGCTAAAATAATTCATTTTGTTACCTATCATCTGAATTAAAACAAAATTCATTGCTTTTTTATTTGTTTTCTACAGTTACTAAAAAGATAATATATTTTCAAAGAAGCATTTTAATCATGGCTTGTTTACCTGAACAGTTGCGTTCATCAGAATAGTCTTTACAATCTTGGTAGCCATTGCATCTGCGAGATTTCATCACACATTGACCACTGGCACATTGGAACTGATTTGATAAACATGCTAGGAAAAAGAAAAGTATTATTATACTGTTAAATATAAAAAAGCAGAATAAAAAAATGTTTAGAAATTTATATTTTGATGTTTAGATATGAAATTTGAGTCATGTAAGGTACAAGTATAGCTTCAGAGCAAAGCATAAATGTACAAACACACATTCAAATGCAAGTCATTGATGCATCTATAAATTCTAAGTATTGATCAATCTGTCTGTATATATACTTTTATGTTTATATATACTGGGTGCGATAGGTAAATTGTCACCATTTTATATCTTTAATTTTGCTCATGTGTGTTGTTTGCTCTTGATTTTGCCAACTGCAGAGTATAGTAAGGTCAGTTGGGTACCATCTGTGAGAAGAAGAGCACCATGATAGAATTCACTCTGCCAGAAACTTGGAAATGGCATGTTGTGCTGCTTCGCATTTGCAGTAGAAGCTTCAATACGAACATTTTATAGTGTGCGGGTTTCAATCTGAAAATTGTGCAGATAATTCAGGAAGAGTTGGATGATAAATCCAGTTAATATCATGGTGTTTGGAATGATCACTAGTGATGGTGATGTTATGCCTTCATTCATCTTACCACAGGGCCTCAGACTCAACACAAGTGCCTTGAGAAGTACTGCTCTGGAAGACCCAATGTCTAGCAACAGGATTCTGCATCATACCACACAAGCAGGAGAACCCAGTCATGGCTGTTAAACTATTTCTGTGACCACATCATCCATTTACATCTAGCCACCTAATTCCACACTGCAACCCCTTTGATTATTATGTGTGGGACACAGTTGAACAAGAGGCTAACAAAACTCCTTGTAATACCAAAGATGAACTGAAAGCAACAATTATGGCAGCATTCATCAACTTAAACAAGGAGACTGTTCAGAAGAGTTGCAGGAGATTCCAAAGTCACTTGGAGGCCATGGTTGAAGATAATAGCAATTTTATTGAATAAATTTACTCTTTAATATTCCAAGATGTTTTGTATAATTTTATTAAATATAGCTGTTAAAATAAGAGGTCTGTGTTATTTTCATTTTTTGTGTAGACAATTTATACATCGCACTCTGTATGTGAATAACTAGTTTATATTCTTCATTGCATACTTGTATATCTATTCATGTCAATATATGTCTATGTATATTTGTCAATATCTATTTTTATTTGATATTGGCAGTGATCAATCAATGTAAGTTTAAAATCTAGAATTGTGTCTGTAAATGAATGCAGATATTTATTTATGAAGACAAATTACAAAGATTTAAAATAAAACATAAATATCATTTTAAGTGCATGTGATTATTCTTTTATTAATATTTGTATGGTATCAGTTAAAGAATTTATTGGCTTGGCCTAAAACTTTATTTTTGTCATTAAGCTTTAAATTAATTTGCAAAGATTTGATATTTTTCTTTATTGTTCTGTTGTATCACTGAGATGGCTATACAATACCATATCATGAATGTTGAAATATCTCCAGCACAATATCCGTGCTAATGGATATTAAGTACAAGTAAGACAAACACAGATAAGACAGAACAACAATAAGTAGAAAGAGAGGAGAGATGAATTTGTTAGAGTCGCAGAGAGCACAGTCCAATAATAATAATCAATGACACTCCAAGCTCCTGACTGCTATTAATCTTTAATTATATAGCTATTTTGGACCACAGACCATTCCATCTTTGAGAGTGCTAGAGGGATGTCAGCTGCTCTACAATATATTCTAACAATGAAAATAAAAAAAAATTCAGCATCTTATGCTTTTTTTTAATTTTAAGAAAGATAAATATAATGAAGCATCATATTAAGAAAGATCAAATTGCAAATCAAATGTAAAAAAAAGAGATTATCAATAATGGTTTGTTAAGTTTCATGCTAAAAATTTCTCTCTCTGGGTTGGGTAAGTAAACCAGTTGATGTTGATTGTGATTGAATAAGAATATTACTTGAGAAAAAATCAGTTAAATGATTTCAGTTTGGTTGGTTGGTTGGTTGGTTGGTTGGTTGGTTGGTTGGTTGGTTGGTTTGACATTTAGAAGGGCTTTTTAGTCAGGCAGAAGACATTCAGAAATCTCTTGTATCAGGGTGTATCAAAATACTTTAACAAACTTTGGGGGTAGGGTTCCTCACACCAAAACAAGGACAAAAGCCTGCATATACATATGTCTTCAAATCCTTTGTTTTTGAGTTATGAATTTTAAAGAAAGTTTACAGTAAATGGCACTGAGTTGACATGTAGACTACATATATCATTTGTACATTATTGCTAGTCTGTCTTCAACATTTAAGGTGTGTAGTAGTGAGTTAACTGAGAGGTGTTCTATTTAAAAATGATAGGATATTCATATTGCGAGCTAGCAGATATAAATTTTAGATACAGCCACACAAATGGCAATAGCTGTGAGTCTGCACAACTGTATCAGATTGTGTTTCCAGACTGAAGGTAGCCAAGTTACCCAGCTTTTGCTGCTGTTTATCATTGCATTGCTAAGATAGGATCTGTGTCCCCACAAACTATGGACTAAAGAAGAATGAGATCTGCTAGTATGCCTGACCATGAAGAACACATTCTACAGGTTATCGGAGACCATCCAGGTATCAGCACATGTCAAGTGGCCTTAGCATGTCATACATCTCATGGTACCACATGGAGGGTACTTGAAGAGCATCTCCTGTATTTGTATCATTTGCAATATATGCCATGTCTTTGGCTCCCTGATTACTCACTACAGGAGAACATTTGCTGATGGTTTATTGCACAAACTGCCAATCTACAGTCTCTGCCTTCCTGTTTACAGATGTGGCAATATTTGGAAGAGATGAAATAACAAATTTACTCAACCAACATTTGTGGGTAGATCAGAATCCCTATGGTACAATACAGTCTAGATACCAGCAGACAGTTTACAATTAATGTGTGGGATGAAATTGTAGGTGACTGTCTGGTAGGTCCATATGTCTAGCAGGTTCCAACACATCTTACAGGAGCTGTCTACAGGGACTTTATTTTGAATGCACTACCAGACATGCTAGAAAATGTATCCTTGCTAACATGAAGATGCATGTGGTTCATGGATGATAGGGTTTCAGAACATTTTAGTCATATTGTTTGCAATGAATTGGTTGACATCTACCATGAAATATGTAGAGATAGAAGAGGACCACTTCCATGGCCTTGCATGTTTCCCCAACCTCAATCCTTTAGATTTTTATCTGTGGGGCCATCAGAAACAATTCGTTTATGCAGCAGGTATAATAATGCACTGATATTTCATCAAAATGTCATGGGGTCCTGTGAAACCATTCAACATTCTATGAGTTACAAGGGTCTACCAGTCAATGATCCAACAGGTGCATGCACATATAGAAGCAAGTAGAGGACATTTTGAACATTTGTTATGAGTTGCTGTGTTGAAGTACAACAATGGCCTTTTAGACATATGTTTATATGATTACTTGTTTTGGTGTGTGTAATCCATCCCCAAAGTTTGTAAAAGTATTTTTAATACACCCATTATATATATATATATATATATATATATATATATATATATATATATATTCAAATGAATAAGGAATGAAGAAAATATTTGTAATGTTCAAAACATTAATTTAAAACAGTGCTCAATATAAAAGTAGAGCAATGAATATTTATTATTAATTATACTTCAGAACATGTACAAACTACAATCTACTACAAAATTGTACATTTTGTTTCAATATTGAAAGAACAATGTCTCATTAGGTAGTTAAAAAAGTGATGAAATCACATACACAAACATAGGAATTATTCATAAAGTGTAAATCTTTCTTCCTGTCTAAATTTGGGGTTTCTCTCTCTAAGCCATTTTCATTGGCTCTTTCCTCTCAGTTTTTTCTCTCTTGTTTTTCTCTTTGCTTTTTTTTTTGCTCTGTGTCTTCCTCTTTTCTCTTTCTTTCCCTTTTTGATTTCTCTTTTTTCTTTCTCATCTTTTCTCCCCTCTTTCTTTTTCCCCTGCTTTCTTAAAAACTACTCACCTCATAAGAAAAGATGTCCAAAAATAAAAGAAAGTGAGTTTTTTAAATTTTCTTTTCAAAAATAATGTTTATTACCATCATTATTAACTACCTGATTAGACATTGTTCTTTCAATGTTGAAACAAAATGTACAATTTTGTAGTAGATTGTAGTTTGTACATGTTCTAAAGTATATTTTATAATATATATATATATTATAAATTATGTTTTAGAAGATGTACATAATTTCTTCTATATATGTCCTCTTCCCTACAATCATATGTTTGTTTCAGTGTTTGGATTTAAACACTTTCAGGGGAAATATATATATATACCGGTAAAAACAATAATTTTATAACAATCAGCCATGTCAAATATTAAAACAAGTTGACTGGTTTCATCCCCACTCATTAGAACTGTAACAGAGAAATATCATGAAGACTATACACATATATCATGAGTGACACAAATGAATGAGAGAGGAAAGGAATTTCTTTTGCTAAAGTTATCTCACCTGAAGATGCTCGAGACCCAGCAAAGAAACCCTAAGGAAATACTCTCTTTGTAAACAAAGAGAGTATTTGCTGGACCTGATAAACAGTGTCTCGAACAACTTCAGATGGAATGAGTGTGATCTGGCCAAAACAGAGAAACAGTTCACACTAAACTCCAGAGCACAGCCCAAATTATTTATTAGATGGTCTGAAATGGAGGACCAATTTGTACTTCCAATGACATTACCAGATGAAAGATTATTTTTCATTATTTTTGCAGGTACTGTTGCTTGATTCTAACATCCAAGTGTTGCATCATTCTACCTATGTAGTCAACACCACAACTACATTTAAAATGGTAAATAACAGAGTTAATGGGATGGAAAAGTACAACGACTTTACGCATAAAAGGAAAGATAGATTTTGTTTTAAACACAATGCATGCATTAACTGCAAAATAACACTTATGTGAATTTGATGAAATAGGTTTGGCAAAGATCTCACTAACCCTACCCAACTGCAACATTTGACGATAGACTGGACATCTTCAAACTGTTAGCGGTTTAATTTTATTTAATCTTCTCTCGAATAACCAATTGGACAATGTCCAATGGGTGACCATTATTCAAAAAGATACTAAGTATAAATTTTCATTTTTTTTCAAGGTGTCATCATAACAAATCATCAATGCCCTATGAGTCAGTGTCTTGATCAAATTGATATTTCATTATTTTGGACAAAAAGAGTTCTAACAATTGTAAAGATTCATAAAGGTAGGTTTCCTATAAACTGAAGTAACAAAAGAGGAAGGTGTTTTATGAACCAGAACATCTAAAAAGGGCAATGAACAATTGACCTCCTTATCTACCATAAATTTAAGGCCTGGATGAATACCATTGAGTAGGTAGAAGAATTGATCAACCTTCGATTCACTGTTAAACACACAAAAAGTATACAAAAAGTATCATCAATATAATTAAGATAAACCATAGGCCTAGAAGAGCCTAACACACAAATATATTTGCCAAAACAAATATATATATATATACACACATGTGCACACACACACACACACACACACACACACACATACACACACATTACATATAAAAATCTAAATTTTCTAAAACCGGTTGTCTATTTTGATGAGTAAATTTAACGCCTGTCTTATCAGTGATAACAACACATTATGAGAAAACAAATTTATGTGTGTGTGTGTGTGTGTGTGTGTGTGTGTGTGTGTGTGTTTGACCAGTAAATATTGAGCACCGTACCATTCACACCAGATTAATATTCATGTATACAAATGTATACACATATATATACTTATTTAACTTCTTATATACATAAATACATATATATATATATCTATATATATAAGAAAAATTAAGGCAGATGTGTTATTTCATGGTAAATCGGAAGTATAGGCCTATTTCTGGCAAACCATCATCAGCTTCCGTCTGCTGATGGTTCACCTGAAATAGGCCTATACTCCAATTTACCATGAAATAACGTGTCTGCTTTAATTTTTCTTATATTTGCTCTATATGTATTTATATATATATATATTTAGAGCTCTCTTAGAGAGTTATCCTACCACTCTATGTACTGGATACTCCTTTGGATTCTTCTATATCTATACTGCATGCTGATATATATATAATTTTTGAGGATATCTGAATGCAGTTTCTTACATATGTATTTGTGTATTTATCTATAAGATAGTAAGTGTACATGCATAATGTTTAGGCACATATGCCAATAAAATCATGCATGCCTACTAAAATGCATCAATACTAACTTATGCAGAACAGAAGTGTATGCATAATCTTTTTTAATCATTTTACCACAAGCAAAGCAATAATACCACTAGAGTTACATAACATGAAAGAGAATGAAAAAGCTTTAATGAGGAGACATGAAGTAACAGATAGAAAGGAATAGGATTGAGGAAGACAAAAGAATTCTATTTTATAAATCCAAGAATCTTACTGCAGTTTTCAGGCTCATCATCTGCTTGGGGACAAGTAGGTTCTCCATCACACAAATGAATAGGATGCAAACATAAGTTGCTATTCTTGCATTGGTAGAAACCTTTTAGACAACCTGAAAGTAAAGAAAAATTGACCTCACAACATCAAAATTTTCTCTATTGAAAATTGAATGTTATGATTTAAGTTAAGCTTTTTTAATTCCTGCAGGCAACTAAAGTACATGTTACAGAAAATAAATGATTATTAGATAAAAGTCTACCAAAGAACATAATAATATAATCTATAAATAATATAAATTGAATAGTCAATGAATTTTTTAATTAATTGGCTGTAAATTAATATATATCGTGTGAAAGTAGAAAGAAATAATATATTTATAAGGATTATTTTAAAGAAAGAAAGAGATTAGCATATGCTTTAATGCATATGCAAGTAAGACTATGTTTCCAAAACAACACATTGTAATTCCTATGTTGATCAATGTTTAATAAGCATTAGTCTGTTAAGTGCCATACGTGATACAGGTTTAGGTAATCATGTCTCGAAAGATACATGACTGACTGGACAGAAGATTTTCCCTGCACGCAATAAAATTAACATTTATTAACTTGGATAATCTTTTGGCTATTATTGTTTTTGTGAATTTTCTAATGTTTCAAACTTAACATTACTTGCATCAGTTTTTATTATTTGGTTGAGATCTTCTTTGCTTGAATATTGTTTTCCATTCTTATTTTTATGATGGGCAACAATATTTCTATTGGAACTAATATTTGAAGGGGCTGAGGGATGTAGCTACCACTAGGCACCTTAGGGAAAGACCCAGTTTCTAGTTCCTACCAAACCCTAATGTAAAAATCAGCAGGTTTGTTTTCTCGCCAAAGCCAGCCCTGTATTCTTGACCGGTGGCCTTGTCACCCCTTGGGACAATGTTGCCAGAAAATATAGTTCCTTATATTTTAGAACAACTTAAAACAATTATGAAGTCTAAATGAAAAGTATGAGACAGAAATAGTAAAGTTAAAATAAGTAAGTAAAAATATAACAAGTAACCTGTTTTTAAGGCAATCTTTTCTAGAATCTAGGATTTTTGGCCTCTGCATAAGAAATACAAACCTCCTTAAAAGTCTTTTTGGATTGAGACCTTCTAACAAGTCAGATGTAAATTTGTTATCTCCAGTAGCAGCACATTTGTTTTCAGTACTGTTAGGGAGTAACTATCTCAATTGCCATAGACCACACGAGGTGCCAACGAGATAATTAATATTTTTTACATTCATTTTCCAGTCAACCCTAGACAAGTTTTATAGTTAATGGAATTTAATTCTTCTAAAGTTTTATTGCCTTTTAGACCCTTTCTTAATTTGTGAAAATGTATAGCTTTGGCAACACAAACAATTCCTGTTCATTTAAACACTTGTTATAAGTTCCCTTGTTTTGTTATAACTATTTATGTACATTTCATTGTTTATTTTTTTATTTTTTTAAGATTTTGTAATTATCTATCCTTGTGTACATTCTTTCTCCATGTGCTCATGTTATTTGTTTGTCTTAATTGCAGTTTCCACAGCTGCAGAAGTACTGTAAAGGAAATAAAACCTTTTACAACATATACCCGCAGTTGTCAGTTCTCTCATGCATGTTTCATGTGACAGTGGCAGTTACAGGGATATTCTATTAATTTGAAACCTCTTTGACAAGGTTAGCTTTACAGAATGTGAAAGATCATTTTCTTGCATGAATAGAACCTTCTTGGTTGTGAAGTGTAGAAAATTAAAAAAAAATCTTCCAAGAATTTACATTAATTCTGTATTAGTCTTAAATGCTTTGTCATTTTGCCTTGTAGGAAATTTGGGAGAACCACTGAGAAATTTTATGGGAATGTAAAAGTTCTTACCTTGAACTTTTGGATACAATGGACTTTTACTTTTTGTTGTGTTACCTGTAAATATGAATATAAATTCAGGTAGAGGAATCTTTTTTCTTCATTTTGGCAGGAATGAAAAGCAGATTAAAATGTAAGAATTCATGCAAATTAAATATATTTTTTATAATATTTATAAATCATGTTTATTTTTATATTCTCATGTTTTTATTAGAAAAACTGGAAACTCCAAGATATTGAATCTAAAATGGCTATATAATCAAGAAAAATTATTAATTAATTAAAAAATTTCATCATGGAGAATTAATTAAAAAATGTTCATTATCTTTAAATGTGTTACACATGCATGAACGCACACACATGAAAAATAAAGCAGAGGAAAGAAAAACCTACTATGCTGTAATAGTTACAGTGCTGACTTAATTTTCAAGTATATTAAGTGAAAAAGATTTTAACTTCAGTTTCACTTAAAACATAACGAATTTATAATAATGAAAAATCTGGAAATGTTTTTAATTACCATAAATTCATAACTTCAGTTGTATTTTAAAATTTTGATTTTGCACATCACAAATATTCTTATGTTAAAAAGAAAAATTTAACTTTGCATTTAAATCATGAAAATTGTACTTGGGTAACTCAAAATGAGTTACATGACATTTTAAAAAGAAAATTGCTTTGTTGAATATAAAAACCAAATATTTTCAGAAAAAAATTGTCATAATTATTATTATAATAGTTTATGACAAATCGTTGGTTTTTATATTCAACAAAGTTATCTCAATATCTTCTTTTAAAATGTCAAGTAATCTCAATATGTTCTTTTTAAAATGTTCCATTAAAAACACATTCCATAACAAGATTTTATATACAGCTTAAAGCTTCTTGGATGTGATCTGTACTAATCAAAAAGGCTTTTGTCCAAGCACTTCCATCAACTTTAAATTAATGTATAATTTTACTGCCTATCACCTTTACATGCATCACCTTTTTCAACTTATCTATTCATTAAATCTAAATTCCAACTACATTAGTCTAAAAAACAAAATTATTTTTAAAATGATATGTATAACTTTTTAGACAAATTGTTGCAATGATTATTTTTGCACCAATTTTTTACTCCTTCTCAAAATTTATTTTGTATAAATAAAAATATTTTATTTCATAGTATATATCTCTGGCTCAAAGAAAACAGGAAGAGAAATTTACAAGTGTTCTCATGTTAATATCATATGTGTATAATTTTTGTTTCATTTTTAGATTATGGGCATAATTTTTTTCTGCATTTATAATCTTAGTACAGTGGTTAAATGAAACATCTGATTGATTTTTTCTGGTTTGTAAATATTTTCTTGGTGATAGACATTTATAGGATATTATTGTAATGTATTGAGGTTTTAGGCGACTTTTTTTATTTACCCTGAAAAACGTGTATAGACAAGTCAAATTTTCATATAAACTTCATTCAATTTTAGAAACAAATAAAAACATTTAATATAGAGTTAACTCCCCTGACATATTTTTGGTTAGAAAGCATTATTTTCGTTTTGTTGTAATTGTATCCACCAAATGGATTGGATAAACGTTTATGAGTGAAACCATTACAGTTGACCAGGATATTAAAAATGAATATAATGTATTTTATATTTCGTAAACAGTATAATTTAACAAAATAAAAAGCTGTAAACACTGATAGTGCTTGATGTTATAATTAAAATAACTCAATAAAAGGCATTGCCAATCATTTTAATTTAATCTTATAGATGATAACTATATACCAATGTTTAGAATTGTCTTTATTATAGTGTGAGTGAACGTTTTTTGAAGATCAGGAGTTATCTAAGAAGGCGACTCCAAAGAAAATGTTTACACACAAGTATAGAAAGCCTTTCATTTGCATAGAAAATATATTCTAAATTACTGACTGAGAATTAAATTCATTAGCAATAGCTGGTGATCCTAATTTATAAAACTACACGACTAAAATTAGTATCAGTATACATGACTTGGAGCTGGAGGCAACATAACAGTTAAGAAGTGGAATGAGTGAATTGAGTCTATATTCCCATTTATTCTGTTGTGTTCACTTTGTACTAATGCCATTGAGAAAAGCATGAATCTGTTTATTCTTGATATAGATAAGGGTTAAATAGCAGGGAAGACTGGGCTCCGAAGATTACGTAGAACAACAACAACACTGGAAAACTGTGGAGAATACAACAG
The DNA here is from genome assembly GCA_037127315.1 of Ascarosepion bandense. Taxonomy (NCBI): domain Eukaryota; kingdom Metazoa; phylum Mollusca; class Cephalopoda; order Sepiida; family Sepiidae; genus Ascarosepion; species Ascarosepion bandense. The sequence goes on from JBBBDQ010000879.1 coordinate 2,514,723, forward strand.
GAAACCACTCTACTATTTTTTCTAAAAAAGTTATGGCAATTCACAGACAATAAAGAAAAGGAATTCATGGCATGACATAATTGCATTATATCCCGAAAGAACATGACATTAAAAAAAAAAAAAGAAATATGTGTTGCCATTTTCAGTGGAATACTATAACAAAACAATGAACCAGAGAGAAAATTTGGATATACGTGTGTTCAGGTCAACTTTATTTGTGCTATGACTTTAACAGAGGAAATGGGAATGGGAGGTAAACAGTGATTTCTATAAAGGATAACGCTAAGAAAAGGGAAGCAATTTATTATTTCCCTTAGTCCATGTCTATCGGAATATATATTCTCATTTAATTTTAACAATTTAAATTCTTTATTTTCATTTAAACCAATGTAAAACTAGTGCAAGTCTTTTTGTAGTTTATTGCAGTATAAGTGAACAAGAATGGACAACAGATTGTACTCACCAATTCCTGCCAGCATGAGTGAAAATAATATCTGAGCTGTAATGTTTGAAGCAGTTTACTAATTATGGATCATTAAAGAGTATGATGTCTCTTATTTTTTTCTCTCCTACTTCTGAAAACTGCAGCTTCATATTTTTGACTTTGGCAATCATAAGTTTATTCCTGCCTGGGATTCTGAAACCGATGTGATTGCAACAACAACAACAACAACAACAATAACAAAAACACCATTGAACTCCTACCCTTATAGACATTTATTACTAACAATGCACTGATCGTTTTGTTTTTGAGGCTCTCTCTTCATTTATTTGGTTTCTCTGAAGACAGTTGTTCTTCTATTTAAACCACATAAGACAATAGAAAATCATTATCTTTCCCAAGAAAAGAAATATATGAAGAGTCATGATTGCCTATGTCCTGAAAGAACATAGAATTTTTTAAAAAATGAAATATGCAACTCACCTTCATTCTCAGTTAAGCCAATGAAACACCAGCGGGAGTCATCAACCAGCCAATCACATGTATCCATTAGGATAGAATCTTTTCCACAATTCTGTTCAACTTCTAATAAAAAATTTAAAATGATTCACTCAGAAAAGTTTGAAGAACTTTTAACAATTATTTTCCATTTTTAGCTGAAATTTTAAAAAATATAATTTTATCCCATGGCTATTTTTTATTTTTGTTCTTTTAACAATATCCAAATAATTTGTCATGAATTGCATTGTGATGTTAATAAATATTTATAATTGGCCACATTGTTCCTGCTTATAGGAATAAGTCAAGAGATTTCAACTTATATTATTTTTTGTTGTTTAGTTACTTAAAAGGCAAAGAATATAATTAAAAACATTTTTAAAGCCCTTTAGATAGATGATAGACCTTAAAATTTCATTGTTATATTTTGAAAATACAGTAAAATGTATCTATAACTTTACAAAGTATCATTAAAATTGTTAGCTTTGTTTGTACAATTTAATCACAATCCTCTTATAATTTAAACATAATTAAAAAAACTGTAAAATGGATCAGTTGAAATGTTTTTAACAACATCAGCTACATAAAAGAATGTATTTGCCTGAACAAAGTTTGAGAAAAATATTAAGTAAAAATTATTGTTGACTCTCGTATATCTCTGCATGTAGCAATAGACATGATGCAGCTCTCCTTGTCAAGTGTGATGCAATGGATTGCTGCTTGGCCTGTCAACCACTTATTACTTAAATAGTGCTGGGCTAATTTACATGAAATACTACACCCTCCCAACACTGGAGCAGTCATACACCTTTGTTCTTCCTGTCACTTCTTCTAATTACTTTTGTCTTATATGTTTGCTCTTCTTGTTTCTTCAACGGCAACCTCGGTCTTTCTTCATCTATTTTTTCACATTCACTTAATTCCATATCCTGCTCAATCTCACTTCTAAAACACTTTATCTATCTCTGCTCCTGCACTTCCATTTTCTTCTCTGCCTGATAATTGCACCTTCCTTCCTCTTCACATTCTTGATCTTTCATCTCCATATCCTCTAATACATTCCTACTTCTAAACTGATCAGCATGGACCAAAATACACTGCCTTTTCTTTTCAATTATGGCCGTGTTGTTTGCTCTCTGGAACAGGAAATTCACCTCTTTCAGACTTGCCACTTTGTTTTTCTTATATCACACCTTCTTCCTTGTAACAAAAGACATTGTTATAAGGGCTCTGGTCTGCCTTCCCATTAGTGCCAATAGGCTCAATTTCCTTCCATGTGGGACAGACCTATAGCTAAGAAGCTTTTTTGATAAGGACACTTCAGCACTCTCATTAGTCGATGAAAAGACCATCAAAGTCATTTTGATAGTTTGCACCATTCTCTACGCTATCCTATTAGATTGTGAATGATATGGCGGGTGTCTAATATGGGACAGATCCAATCCATCTTAACCAAACACACAAACTCTCATCCCAAAACACAGGCACATTGTCTGTAACTACTGTTTGAAACATTGCTTCTTAAAACCTGTTTTACTTTGGCCACTCTTCCATCCTTTACTTTGATCACCTCTGTCCAACTTCAGTATGTATCCACTAGTATTAAAAATGATCCCATATCCTTGATATGCATATAGTCCATCTGCACTCTAATTCACCTTGTGCTTGTTCTTCCTTAGGCCATGAATGACTATCTTTCTGACTGAATTTTATTTCATTACACTTTGGACACCTCTATACTTCTCAGCGTCGTCCGTTAATGCACTTCTCTCAATAATCTTTTCTCAACACCTGTGGCACTACTATAACCTCTTCATTACATATTATACCATTCTCTATGGTCAACTCGTGACATGCTTCCTTGAATGGTTACTCTACCATTGAGGAATTGCTCCATCTACTACTTCTTATTCTTTCCTTCACTCTGCTTAACACCAGATCCTGCTCGGTTTCACTTTTGAAGCATGTCTGTATCCATTCAGCAAATTATTCTATCTCACCAGTTTCATGCTCCTCTTTTGTTCCATTCACAAACTCTAACCCTGACAAATTCCAACAGTTTGTGGTCTGACTTCAGCAAAAACTTTTACCTAATAAAAATTCCACACCCTCTCTATGCACCATACAATTGCTAATGTGTCTTTCTCAATATTAGGGTAGATTACTCTGCCAACATTAACCTCCTTGACAAATACTTAATCAGATGTTCCTCATCTGATAAAATGGCAGTGATTGCATTTTCACTTGCAACAGTGGTTTCAGTTTTTTTTATTTTAATCACATCACCCCGAGCAAGGCGGTAAGGCCACTGGTGTGCAGGGGGCTATGTAAGAGTGAATAGATTAGAAAAGAGAAAGCCGGAAACCACATCCTAACCAGGGAACAAGGGATGAGCCTCTACACCTTGTTCAATAGACGTGGGTGGAGTGTGAACCGGGCGATAGTTCAGTCTATCTACTCCAATTGAAAAAAAAAATACAAAAGAAAAGAAAAGTGAAAAGATTGGAAAAGAGAAAACCGGAAACCACATCCTAAACAGGGAACAAGGGATGAGCCTCTACACCTGTTCAATAGACGTGGGTGGAGTGTGAACCAGGCAATAGTTCAGTCTATCTACTCCAATTGAAAAAAAATTAACAAAAGAGAAAAGTGGAAAGATTGGAAAAGAGAAAGCCAGAAACCACATCCTAAACAGGGAACAAGGGATGAGCCTCTACACCTGTTCAATAGACATGGGTGGAGTGTGAACTGGGCGATAGTTCAGTCTATCTACTCCAATTGAAAAAAAAAATACAAAAGAAAAGAAAAGTGAATAGATAACTGTATCTCTGAGAAAAATCAACAACAACAACAACAGATATCTTAAAAAATTTGCAGAAAACATGCATTCGACACTGTATCAATTTCACCTGCATCAGCTTAACTACTTTCCAAATCAAAACCTTTTCTAACTTAATTTTTTGTGATACCAAGATGATCCATGCACAGCAAAATAAACAGGCCACATAAACAAAAGTCAACTCAACGTGGAGTATTGGAAAACAACCACAAATTTTTAACACCTATACCAATTGCTGATCTCTATTTTGTATTTCAATATGAAAAACACTGATATATTTCTAAGAATATGCTACATTTTAAATCATTAAATTTTCTACAGCACCCTGATGATAGTGCTTCAGACAAATACATTTTCATTCATATGTTTAAAACACACACACACACATTTCAACCACATCATTCAACTCTTTTCCTTCTAAGCATATTTCTTTATTAGAATTGAACACTTTTATTATCGGTTTTCTCCTCATGATCATCTTTAGTCCTTCAAAAGAACTATTTTGCCCTTATGTCCATTCAAACTCACTGCTCTTCTTGTGTAACACTTCAAACAGCTCAATTATTTCACTCTACCTTGGAATATACTTGCTGTAGAAGTTTATCAGCTCTAGGAAGGAGTAATTTCTTCTTATATGTTGGAGTTGCTATATCTGTAATCTTCTTCATCAACCTCTCATCAGGTGCTATGCCTTTTTTCAATATCTGATCACCCAAATACAACAAATTCTTACAATCCAAATTGCATTTGTCTCTGTTCTCCTTTAATCCTGCCTTTTTTAATGTTGTTAATATTTATTCAGTTTTATGCTTTAATTCTTCCTAGTTTTTTGCTTCTACTCCTATATCATCCTGGTATATAATTATGTTACCTATTTTTTCTAATAACACTCCTTCAAATTGCTTGAAAAATGTAACTGGAGGTCTTTATCACAAATGGTAGACGAGTACATCTTATCAGACCTATAGGGGTGTTAATTGTGGCAATTTCTTTGAACTTAATATCAATTTTGGTAAAGTATTCCATATTTGCTAGCATGTGGCTCACAATTTCAATATTTGACAATGGAGATGAATCTGAGCATATTTGGTGATTCACTCCTACTTTACAATCACCACATATCCTTAAGTCGACAGCAGCTTTTTTTATCGCAACAATAGGTGATGCCCAGTTACTTGCACCTTGTGTCACCTTTTCTAGAATGTCCTATTGGATCATTCTGTTTAATTTTACCACCAATAAAGGAAGTATGTGAGCTGGAACTTTTCTTGCCTTTACATATTTAGGGTGATAATTCTCTTTTAACTGAATGCTCGCTTTATGCCCTTTCAACAATCCTGTTCCACTTTCTTGTGTCTCCATGGAATTTACCAGCTTTAATACATTGATCCCTAACAATCCATGATCCTTATGGCATGCTACCACCACAATTGGGATTAATTCAAATCACTTACCAGTTTCAAAGGTGTTCTAAAAGAAACCCATTGTCTTTGTGGTTTATCCATCAAACTGCTTTAATTTCGCATAGATTTTTTTAGTTCAGGTCATCGCAACTTAATCTAAAGATTCTTTAGTATTAGAGTTATTTTGCTACTTGTATCTACCTGCATACTAAATACATAACCATTTATTCTTATATTCTCTTGACCTTTTTCTTGTACATTTACTGCAAATATTCTGTTTTCTTCTTCTTCTTCTTCTTCTTCTTCTTCTTCTTCTTCTTCTGAGAAGGAGGAGGAGGACATTTTCACTGTTCACATTTTCTGTAGTTGCTTCTCATACCTACATATACTCTGAAAATGAATCCTTCTTCCATAATTTGAAATAGTTTTCCTAGTGCTGGACATTTGTATTTATTCCTTTCATGCATTCTTTCATAATATTTGTGTTACATTCTGAATTTTGTTGCATTCATCTTGTATACTTCAAGCTTTTCTTTCTCTGATTAACTGTAACTTTTGTAAAAATTCTACACTTATTTCCAAATTCATTCAGCTGCTTTGTATGCACTCCAACATTTTTTCATTTATGACTTTGGTCTTGTAATCCTTCAATCAACCTTAGAAGAATCAATTCATCTTCCACAGACATTTTTTGCATTTCTAACTTTTCAAACTTGCAATACGTAGCTTGGTCCTTATGCCTATGCAAGTATTGCACCACAGATTTCTTTGGCCTTATGGAATGTTATGGCTATTACAGCTGGCTTAGTTCTTTTGCCTAAACATCCAAAACTTGTTGAATGGCTTTTGCCACTGAAATAAATAGGCAAAGAGAAAAGGAAGGATACAGAGACACTAGACACTTTCAGTCGGCTCCTGTATATGTCGATTTCCTCAACCTCTCTTTGTGATTCACTGATAGCTGGTAAGTCACAGGGGTCTACAGTCACCAAAAAATGTGGGTTGAGATGGACAATCAGCAACAATATTTTCATCTTCTCTTATATACTGTACATCTGTGACATACTCTGTGATAATTGATAAATATCTTTGTTGTTTGTCCGATTTCATCGGTGTTTGCTTTTTGAAAGCCAGGGAAAGTGGTTTGTGGTCTGAAAACAAGGTGACACTTCTGCCTTCAATTTGTGGTTTGAAGTGTAAGACCGCCTGATATGCTGCCAAAAGTTCCCTGTCGAAGGTGGAATATTTCCTCTGGTTTTCAGACAGTTTTCTTGAATAAAACCCAATGGGGACTGGATCACTATTTATTATCTGATGTGATCCATGACTAGATGGTGTTGCATGGCATCTGAATCAGGGTGCTTCAAAGCAGATACTTTGGCAAGAATGTCTTTTATTGCCACAAATGATTCACTTTCAGTCGGGCTTAATTTTAATACTTTTTCCACTGGATTGTGTTTGATGGCTTCAGTTAGTGGCAGTAACACATCTGGGGCTTGAGGGATTAATTTCCTGTAAAAATTTACCATTCCCAGGAATCGACACAAAGATTTGGAGTCTGTGGGTTCTGGAAAATTTTTGATGTCTTCGACTTTTTGGGTTGTTGGCTTCAATCTTTTCATGCTTATATTATAGCCCAAGAAGTCAAATGAGTCTTTGTAGAACTGACATTTTCCAACAGAGATTTGAAGGTTGTTTCCTTCAAGAATTGAAAGGACTTTTGTAAAATCTTTGTTCCTTAGATTCAGAGAAAACGAAGATATTGTCGATATATGTAAAAACACAGTCTACATCCATAAATATGTTGTCCATAAATCTCTGGAATGTAGAGCTGCTGTTTTGTAGACCAAATGGCATGAATAGGTATTCAAAGAGACCAAATGGTGTTATCACAGCAGATTTTTCTATGTCTGCCTTATTCATAGGAATCTGGTGATAGGCCTGTAGGAGATCAATTTTTGAAAATACAGTCTTCTTGAAGAGTTTAGATCCAAGGCTGTTAATATTTGGTATCGGATATCTGTCTGGTTTTGTCAACTGGTTCAAATGTCTAAAATCACCCCATACTCGCCATTTTCATTGGGTTGACTTATGAACTAGATGTAATGGCAATGACCAGGGGAACTTTGATGGTTGAATAATTCCAGCTTGTAAGAGTGCCGCAAACTCCTGTTTAGCTGATTTACATTTTTCTTCTGACAGTTGTCAGACTTTGGCATAAGTAGGGGTGCTATCTCCAGTGTCTATGACATGTGTTACTTTCATGTTAGACACTGAAGGCTGTCCTGTATGTGGATTGGTTAGTTTTAGAAATTCTCGGAGGAGGGACTGCACTTCTTCTGGTAGGTTGTTGTGGTTATTCACAGTTATACACTGAATCTGTGTAGTGACTCGTCCTCCTTGTGTATATCAGTGGGTTTCCTCATCAATGAGCCTACCCTTTTTGCAGTCTAAGATTAATCCATAGTGGCACAGAAAATCTGCTCCTAAGAGGGGGTTGATAGCATCTGCTACTACTACGGTCCATGTGTATGAATGGTGTAGGCCCGGAATCCCAATATCAACTACTGCTTCACCAAAGTATTTAATATTATTCCCATTTGCTGCTGATAGTGTTACAGGTGTAAGGTTTAAGTTTAGACTGAGTGCCATTCTCTGTGGTAAGATTGTTATAGAGGCACCTGTGTCTATCACAAAATTGATCTTATTTGTGTCAATTTTGGTAGCAACCTCAAATAGTTGCGAGTTGCCAGTTGCTGATGCAATTCGCATTATCAGTTTTGGGTGGTAGGGTTTCTGGCTGGTGAAGATGGACTCGAAGTGGGCATTATATGACAGCCTGACTTGTTTGGCCACCTGCACCCTGGTTTGCATGTCCTCGACTTTTCTGCATAATATAAATGTCCATGATATACTCGAGGCTTCTGGTTCTCATAAAATGGTCCGGTGCTATAAGTCATTCTAGGGGTGGCACTGGTGGAGACAGTAGATCTGGAGTGCCTGCTTGCATGCGGCATAGTGGCGGTTTGTATCATCCTGGATTTTAAAAATGGTGTTATTTCGTAAGCCAATGTGCTCAGTTCCATCAGGGAGGCATTTTTTATTGCTGCTATTATGGGGGTTATTTCCGGGGTTGTGCCTAAATGAACTTATGTCAAACAAGTTCATTTCCGACACCAATCCTGCTGGCTGTTGACATCAGCTCATGGAAATAAGCTGAAGGTCTCCCTGTCATTTGAGTGTTAGCCATTAATTTAGCAAACATCTCTGGTTTTGTCCTTTCGTGTCTAGCCATTACTGCATCTTTTAGCTCTGAATATATTTTAGAAGCTATAATAGCGGACGGTAAGCTGGATATCAATTCTGGAGGTAGGACAGACAATACATGGTAAAACCTGGTTTCTTCACTTGTTATGTGTCGCAATTCAAATTGTGCCTCACAAATTGCAAACCAACCATCTGCTGCTGTGTGCATAAAGGTTTGGATTTTGACTGATATAGCTGACATGCTTTCCTCCATTTTAGTGACTTACGATAAGGCAACAAGAGGGAGGAAAGAAAAGGCACAACAATAAAGCAAATCTCTGCTGGACGGAACGTGTTTGTGTTAATAATTTTTTTATTTTTTTTATTTTTGTGGTGTGTGTGAATGCAATAAAAGGATGAAAGTAAAAGCCATTACTTGCGTCTTTTTTTTAGTTTTACACAGCAAGTGTATGGTTATAGTAGTCAACTGGACCTGTTGTGGTGGTGGAGGGATGGTAAGCAAATGATTGGTAGTGAGGGAAGCAGGCAAAGTCACACAAGGTTACTCATTGTAGGAAAGTCATCAACAATTTTTTTAATTTTTTTTTAGTAAAAGAAACTTTGCTTGTTCATATCATCTCTCGTAGTTGTCACTATTAAAGTTGTGGTGGAGAAATTAATTTCTCTTCCCCTTTTTTTTTTCTTTTCCATTTTTTTTTTTGTCCCAGAAAACTTGAGTGTAGATATCACGTTGGGGTGGTCACCATTATGGAATGTTATGGCTATTACTGCTGGGTTGGTTCTTTTGCCTAAACATCCAAAACTTGTTGAATGGCTTTTGCCGCTGAAATAAATAGGCAAAGAGAAAAGGAAGGATACAGAGACACTAGAGGGACAGTTTGGACACTGATTTTATTTTTGGTTCCAATGACCTCTTGTTGGGGAAATTCCTTCTCGAACAATTTGGCACGTCTTTACTATCCAAAGTCCAACAGAGAAAGAGATAGAGTTTTATTTTTGGCACCAGGAGGCCTCTCTTTTGTGCATGTGTCAATTGTCTTTCCTGTCAGAGGACTCCTGGGAGATTTTTATGTTTATTTTATTTCGTATTTTATTTTGTATTTTTATTTTATTTAGTATTCTTTTTTTTATTTTATTTCAGATTTTTATTTAATCCCTACAGCCACTGCCTTGCTTCCAAAAACTTAGTCCTTTCAGTAATAACCAATTTTTTCTTTGATCTAATGTTCTTTCTAATGACTGACAATTTACTCGCAAGTCATTTGTTCCAACTCCTTTGGATAAGACATAGTAGAAATTCTCATTAAAGTTTCACATCACATGGTAGCCAAAAACAAATCCATTATGGGATTCTTTCCTCCTTCCATTCTTGAGTCCTTCAATTTTTAACTCTTACCAATGCCTCAGAAGCTCTCACCCATACTTCAATGTGCTCTGGATCATCCAATGAAATCAAAGATTCTATCAGCAATGCCATTGTTGAGTCTCGTATATCTCTGTGTGTAGCAATAGCCATGATGTATCTCTGCATTTAGCAATAAACAAGACATAGCTCTTCTTGTCAAGTGTCACATAATGGATTGCTGCATGGCCTGTCAGCTACTTACTACTTAAATAGTGCTGGGCTAATTTGCATGGGATACTACAATTATATTGACACAAAATTATATCATCAATTCTTAACTTGTTAACTATGCTGATGACACAACTATTTAACTCCTGTTTTAATAGTTGGATTGATTCAATGAGTTAAAATTGGCAGCCGATCTAAAGAAATTACAATCTGTTGTTAACTGGAGTAAGAAATAACTTGTTAATTTTAATACCTCAAAAACAAAAATGCTCTCTTTTAATTGTCCAAGATAACTTTTTTTGCCTTCCATCAGCATGGCTGATGCTAACCTCAAGGAGATTGACTTCTTAGACTAACATTTTTCATTGACATTAAGTGAAAAGATTATATTGAATCAATTGATAAGTCTACTGCTAGGAAAGTTGGTTTACTGTGTTGTACCGGACATTTTTTCTTGTCAGAATTTATCTTACTAATTTCTAAATTTTGTCATTATTCATGCGTAGAATACTCCTGTCAAATATGGTCTAGTGCATCTGCTATGTATTTAGATATCCTAGGTAAAATACAAACAAGAATCTGCTATGTTAATGGCTCTGACCTGGCATCTTGGTTTCAGTTGCTTTTCCATTGCTATAACATAGTTTTCCTGTGTGTTTTTGATATTTTCATCAGTGTTCTGATGAGATTTCCTCCTTGGTGCCTAATGAATTTAAGTGCAGATTGACAGCAAGATCTCATCATTTTACGATTGAAATAACTTGATGTGACTATAAGTTCTATGTTATCTTCTCTTTTACTTCTCACTTGTAGAACTCTTTTCTGATTTCTTGCTTTCCAGTCAACTTTAACATTCAAAAATTTAAATACAATGTCAATCATTATCTTTTGTTTTCTTAATTCCTTTTCATTTATTGTCCTCTCTCCTTAATGATGTTTTCTTTTTCTTATGTACTCTCACACTCAGTAATACCCCCCCTGCATCTTAGTGACTTTATTGCCTTATCTGGAGGAAACGATTATAAAAAAAAACTAGTTTAACTAACTTACCTCTGCAAACACTTTTGCAAGTATATTTGGAGATTCCATCTTTGCAGAGTGGGAAGATTGTTCCACAAAATAGCATGAGGGCTTTCTTAGAACACTGACGAGCAATAATTGGCATGGCTTCCATATAGAAGCGTTCCATAGCCTGTGTATAACTCTTATCACCAAATACATTGGGAAGTAGAGAACGGGAATAACCAACTTGAAGACATTCTTTCACTTCCAAGGGAAAGCATTTGTCTGAAAATTATGTAAGGGAAGAAAAAAGAAATATACTGATTAGATTAAAATTCCTAATTTTGTGAATTCTCTATGTCCAATAATCTATCAAAAACGGTTGCAAATCATTAGAGCTGCTATTAGGCCATATTAAAAAAACAAAGGAAGAATTTCTTTTTTTTTTAAATTTAATTCAGATTCTGAAGGTGGGATACGGATAAGCAACTTCTAATGACTTGTCAGTTGTTCAACATAGTTTTCTGGTCATAAAAAAACTTTCTAGGGAAGGTTTTAAAATTCTCTAAAACTGAAATAATACTTTCAAGATTTGATAGGTTCCAAAATTTAAAGGAACAAAACTTGATGACATTAGGAAATGCTTTTTTAAAAATGTATATTTTTTAATTTATTTTGAAATTTTATTTTATATTATTGCCTTCATATAAATTAAAACTCTGATTCTATATATTTTGTTCTAATTGGTTTTTTATTCAATGAGATTAATAATGATATCAATGTTTTTCTAAGAGTCTCGGTAATTCATCAAGGTGTAGATATCATACTTATGAAATTTTCCCCTTCGAATGTGTTTACATATTTCATGTTAGGACATTTACAAATATAAGTAATTTAAATGAAAACCAAAAACTTACCAGAAGCAGTAATTGAACTTTCAGAACCTTAAAACAGAGAAAAAATATTTTTCCTATTATTTTTCCATTTTATTAATTCATAAATATATACAACTATTTCTAGTTACCTTGATTTTATATCAATCAACAGTCAGTCAAACAGACAAACAAAAGTAAAATTACTTTAAGTAATTTGAATTAGCAACTGAACAAAATTATCCAGGTAATGAATTATTCTTTTCAACACCATTTTTAGTGTTCTACCTTTATTAGCATTTATTTGCTATGGCATTTATTCTATTACAAAAGCCTCTGTTGACCTGTCAGCATTAGGAACTATTCCTCTTAAAGAAGATATTTTCTAGGCTGAGCTTTCTCAGCTATAAACAATACAGCTGCTCTCTGCAGGGAAAGAACTCACTAACAAATGTGTTCATTACTCTTGAAGCATTTCAAACAGTATCTGAGTGATATAAAATAATCCATTGGCCAACCATTATTTTTTGTGCATTATCTTTAGTTACTAAAGAAGGCTTCTGATATAGTTTACATTTTTTTTCTTTAATATGAGAATATAAGAACCAATGGCCACTTCTAAATGAAATTCAGGAGATTACTTATGCAAACTAATCAAAACTTAGAAGAAAAAGTAATTATTGAAGAAATCATTCAAGTCTTCTTTGTTCTTTTTTTTTTTAGTTTATTGCACAAAAGATATTTTTACAGATGATAAAGCTATTAATAAAATTAAATTTCCAAGATTTGGCTGTTGCTAATTAAATTATTGGTCTCATTCTTAAGACTACCTTTTAAGTTCATGTAAAAAAGTTTGCTGCACATTTCCAACAGTGTTTGCCTTAAAATAAATATTTATGCACATAATATGATCAAAGCAGATTTTACCAATCAATTTTTTTCATTATTAAAAAACATTTTATTAATTAAACATAAATTGGAGAATAGTGTCATTATTTAGAAATAATGACCTCATTCTTTCCAGTATTTGTATCATTAGAAAGACAATGATGTAAACAATCAGCAAAATGGTGTGTGTGCAAGATAATCAAGGAAAATGCAAAAGTGGGAAAAAGTTATTAGATGTAAGGAAAGAGTAGTTATCAGAAGGAAGGATACGAAAGCAGGGAAAGAAAAGTGAGGCAATTGAAAAATGAAAGATGGAAAGTAGAGAGAAACTTCTCTGAGAATACAACTTATATGCCAAATAATTATTTTTCTTTCATTGACTTGATCTATGTCAACTTATGGAATTACTCACTTGAAGTAGACACTTTGCATGAAGCTTCATCATCTGCACTTGGACAGTCTGGGATGCCATCACATACATAATCTGCATTGATACATTTGCCACTCGGACATTGGTATTCACTTTTTGTACAGATCTTAAAATCTGCAAAATAAATCTATAATTTCACTTCCACACCAACAGATTTCCCACACCAAGAGATTTCAGTCTGATATAAGACAATAACATCAATGCAAACCACAATCATATAATTGTTGTGAGATGAAAAACTATGCACCTTTATAAGAAATTAAAAATAACTGATTTATAAGATTTGGTAATCAGTTAAAACCAAAAACTGGTGATCTTTAGACACACACACACTCACACATATATATATTATTTAAAACAAAGAATTTATTGTTAGTCTCTAAGTCCCTTTTGTTCAACATCTCATCATGAGAAAAATCGTTGGAAAATGAATTAAACAAAAAGAACAGTAATGATGAAAATGAAAAGCAAAAAAGAGGGAAACAATAAAATAAATATGCATATAAATATATATACTTATAACAAGGGGAGGGGAATTCCCATGTAAATAATTATAAGTTGGATGAAAGGGCCTTAGAGATTAACAATAAATTCCTTGTTTTTAAAATAATATACTAATTTTGTATCTCTAAACATTTGTTTATATATATATATATATATCACCATGCAAGGAATTATTCATAAAATTAGACTAGGATTTTTTATTTGAAATACAACAACACAAATTATGGTAGTCTTCTTGTGTAAATATATATTTTTTATAAATATCATCATTGTCCATCAAGAGATGCAGAATTCATAAATTAAATGTATCAAGTATAAATGTCATTAACTTATAAAATGGACATTTACATTCATTTTTTCCTTTGAAATTTAAATTAGTTTCATGTAATATGAAAGTAAAAAAACTGTTTATGTATATTTATGTTGTAAATTAGAATTAATAGAAATAATTGCTTAATAGAATGTTTTTAGCAAAATAATGAAAAGCTTTTAGTTTTTGATTTAAATAAACAATTTAGTTAATAATTTTATGTAAGGTTTTGTTTGTATCTAATAGTAATCTAAAAGATTGAGCTTGATTAATTTTTGACACAGTCCAAATAGAAAGCATAAATTGTCTCCCATATATTTTGCCAATAATTTATTTAATGTAAAATTAAAAACTAAAAGAAAATATATTCAAAGCAAGTATTGTATAAAAGTAGTTGGAAATATTCTTTCAACTCTAGCTAGAGTTACAATTCTTATCCAGATATTCTTTGTGCATTTTATGACCAAAATGATTTGCTTATAAAAAGAAACATAATTTCCTTGTAAATTTTCTCTACAAGATTGAAAATCTCAGTGGACAGAAGATGAAACCTGATAATTTAATTATCACTGATGAAATCTGTAGATAATACTATTTTCTCTATTTCTTTTAGTGTGTATGTGTGTATGAGAGAGAGAGAGAGAGAGAGAGAGAGAGAGAGAGAGAGAGAATTGTTGTTATTAAATATATCTGTATGGAAAAATAATTTGGGCACCTTAATGTGGTACAATGGTTAGCAAGCTTGTCTTACTAGAACAATTATGACTAAGTAGTGAGTTTGATCCTCATTGAGCAATCCATATTTTTGGCTTTGTGCTACATCTAAGCCATGCTTAGAAAATCTCCATAATTTGAGTCCTTTTAAACGGTTTTCATTTTTTGTAAGACCATCATTTTTTGAATAATAACCTTTAGCCATTATTAGAAATAGTTATGAATGTGCATGTCTGTTTTATCAAATTTTATGATTGACTTTACTGTTTAAATATTAATCTTGTCTTTCTGTCTGATGTGTGTTCTTTATCCACTTTAAACTTGTAAAAGATTTAGAAATGTAATCACATGGAATGATTAATATGCTTGTCATACTGGGAATTGTAAATAATGTAACTAAGAATATGTACAAATATTTAACTCGGCTAAATAATAGACAAAAGTCACACATGACACAGACATATACTTTGGACAGTTAATCAATAAAGGTAAAGAAAGGATTTTTACAGAAGTATCTTCTCACTTGTATCCTATTTTTACTCATGGTATTCTGGATTTACAATTTATGGTAAGTAAAAAGTAAGTATTTAACATGGAGTTGGCTACACAGTTATCGACACAAAGCTGAAATTGGCAAAATGGAATGAAATTCTAGCTGACATAGTTTGTATTTTTTTTGCACTCATGTCATTGGGAAAGGTATGAATTTATCACTTCTCTCCCCATTGCTTCTCCCCCATCTCTAGCTACAGATAACATAGCAGTGAAGACTTGGGTCTAAAGCAATAGTTGATAGTCAGTCGAGATGAAGGACAATTCTAAATTCAAACCAGGAGTGGCACCGTTTGAGGTAACTAGATGTCAATTTTGACTTTCTTCCCAGCCTTTTTAGCCAAGCTGGTAAGTATTGTTTTCCAAAATTTGTACAGCTGATTTTTGTATTATTAAGTTGTCTCCCTTTATCTAACTGTCCCCTTTCTTGTTTTTACATGTGGCTCTCTCAGAAAACGGTATCTGAAGAATGATT
Source organism: Ascarosepion bandense (assembly GCA_037127315.1). Taxonomy (NCBI): domain Eukaryota; kingdom Metazoa; phylum Mollusca; class Cephalopoda; order Sepiida; family Sepiidae; genus Ascarosepion; species Ascarosepion bandense. The sequence goes on from JBBBDQ010000879.1 coordinate 2,530,492, forward strand.
CTTGATATTGTACCCAGCTCATGAATAAAGATCTTTCATTCCATTACACATGCCCTTCTAGTCATTTGTTAGTATTTAATCTGATGTCGGAAGCTGACACATAACATAAAACTGATACAGCTCTGATTTTCGGGTTATAGCAAGTTGAAAAAGAATTCAACATCCATGACAAGTGGATAAAAATTATTTGATCATAATAGATCAAGAGCTTTGTAAAATGTATTTTTGCTAAAGACCATAGAATAGAGGTTAAAACCAGTTTTTCTTAACAAAGGAAAGTTTTTTAAGTGTTAATATATCTTAAAATCAGAAAGTAATATTTTTAATTTTGGGGATATGAAGAAACAAACTTAAGGACATAGTGAGAGAAAGAGAGGTAAAGGTTTCCCTCTACATCTCTTTCTCTCACTAAAGCACATAATGAGAGAAAGAGAGGTAAAGAGAAAACTAAAGAACATAAAGTGAGAAAGAGAGGTAGAAGGAAAACTAAAGGACATAAAGTGAGAAAGGTAGAGGGAAATCCATATCTTAAACCTGAAAGTGTTTCTTTGTTCAGATTCAGTTGCATGTAAAATACCTGTTGTGGTGGTGGCCTCTGTTGTTTTAGTTACTGGACAATCCTGTTCATCACTTGAGTCTGGGCAATCAAAGAGGCCATCACAGACAAAGGCTAATTCAATACAGTAACCGTTTTTACACTGAAACTCGTATGCTCCACATCCTGAATAAGATTGCAGATAAAATACAAAAATAAGAAAA